>CM031241.1:752389298-753827330 GCA_018340775.1 Taxus wallichiana var. yunnanensis
GCTGTGTCAACGCTCAAAAATGTCATGGCTCTCCCGAAGATGCACCTTGGCATCCATCCTAATGTCAACATACTCATACGCACCATGTGAACTTAAAATTATGTCGACATCTTCTACTCGCGCTCCAACCTCGCACTCAAGTACGATTTTCCATGTCGATACTCTACTCGCACTCCAACTCCGCGCAAGGGCACAAATTCTTTTCATGTCAACATCTTTCTCGGCTTTTATGCCTCCAACTCCGTGCTGTGGTGTGTGACTTTTTTTCCATGTCGAAATATTCTTCGTGGTTTCTGAACCTGTGCACAGGTGAAGCAACGCTTCCATGTCAACATCTTCGCCCTCCGAGCCTCCAACCTACGCCATGGTGCGACTTCTTCCATGTTGACATCTTCTCTCCTCCCTGCTCCTCCAACCTGCGCGCTTAGGGCGTGTGCAATTTTTCCATGTCGACAACTTCTCGCTTTGCAGGTTCTCCAACCTCATGCGCTGTGGCACAAATTTTTCCATGTCGAGCATCTTCTCGCTTCGCGCCTAACTCCGTGCCAGTGGTGTGACTTTTTCCCGCATGTCGACATCTTTCTACTTCTACGCCTTCCAAACTGCGTGCTGGGCACAAATTTTTCCATGTCGATATCTTCTATTCTCACAGTGTTTCCAAACTCTATACTGCAGGCGTGACTTTTTCCATGTCGCATATCTTCTACCTCTGCACCTCCAACCTCGTACAGGCATGAATTCTTCTGTCCATGGGCCGCCTACATCTTTCCGCTCTCCGCGCCTCCAACTCCGCGCTGCGACACATGAATTTTACATGTCTACACATTCTTCTCTCAGGCCTCCCAACTCCGCTCTGTAAGAAGGAATTCTTCCTTTCCATGACATCTTCTTCTACTCTCGCACCTCCAACCTTCGCCAGGCGTGTGACTTGTCATTGCTGTGATGCAACAAATATCCGGCTTTGAAGCCTCTTTCGATTTCTAAATTCTTCTATTTTTCTATATTTTACTCGTGTGTGGAGGAGATAGTATACAACAACACTCAATACCTGCAACATGGTAAGAGTAGAACCACGTATACTTAGTATACAACACCTCGAGTTAACATGGGAGATCTGCTAGAAATCGAGCCGTGAAATGAGAGACTGGCAATAGCTTCACCGAGTCATTTACAAATCGCATATGGTTATCTATTATGAGATCGATTGGGCATGGAATATGTGTGAGTTCTAAAATTATGACTAGTTTAGGAACAAAGAACATAATGTAAAATTTTTTTCCCTTTGCTTCCTAAAGTCTTGTAAATGGAATGTTAAGTAAATAGGAGAGGTGGGGCTCCATGGTATGAAGAAATGGAAGGCGTGGAAGGACTGCTATGTAGTAAAGTGGACTGGTGCAACAGTGTGAAAAATAGAGGTTGGATTATACGTGAGCCAAAACCATGTAAATATTCAAAAGTAAAGTGTGGCTTGAGCTTTCCGCAAAATGGTGTAGAACACAAAAGTTAGAAGATAGAAGAAATATGGAAAAGGAAATTGGGCTGCTTGTTTTGATAAAACATAAAAAACAAATACCAACGTCTTTCGTAGGGTAAACCGATTCCTTTGGGAGTAGGGATGGGGTAATTTATTTTCGTCACTCGAACTGATACTCGCCATTAATATGAATAAAATGACATTAGAAATTCTGAGATTTAAGAGTGTAAATCGTGGATCCCGAATCTCTACTCATAGTAACAGAGACTTGTAAATACAATAAAATGACAGTAAATAGGTCAAAGCAAAAATATAATGGATGGGAATCGAAGAATAAGTTTTTAGAGAAAACAACCTAAACATTAGGAACTCAAGGTCAGATGAAGAGGTAATCGATGTTTCACTATTCGACTTATGTCTGTATTTAAGGTGAATCTAAGAAGATGAAGAAATTTTTTAATTTTAGATGATTAGGTTAATTAAAAATACCAACCTGGGACTCGAGTATGGCAAATGATGAGTCCTAACACACCCATAATGAACCGAATACACTAGTTGGTGACGATCGTGGCATGAAGTAAAAGAGAATCCAAGAGGTTAAATAACTCGTCAAAACTCAAAATATAACAGTTAATAATCAAAATCTAAAAAACACGCTAATCCTATGCTTCATATTTTAATGTTATGTGGCTTATGCCATTTAAAAACTGAATTCATGAGTAGAATTAGATTTTTTCACTAACTAGGGAAAATTTGTGCTAGCGCCTAAGGTCAAGTTTTAGGTGTATTTTTCGCTAAGTGTCCCCAACATATACTTCGGCAAGAAGATGAGGTCCAACTTCCTGATATCATGATTGGCCAGGAACACTCAATGGATTCTAAATTAATCTGACTGTTAATCATCGATTGGATCATTGGTAGAAGGAATATGTTTAAGAAATGAGTTATTTTTTAAATCTATTCGATATGTGTGTGCAAAAGTGCAGAACTCCCGCCAATCATCAAATGGTCATGACATCTAGTATATGGGATTGAAAATAAATTTAGTTTATCTAATTTGCAATATACTTAAGGATGAAAATGTAGAGATTTTTAAGCCCAAATCAAAGTGAAATTGGGATGTTAGTAAATAAAGAATAGGTCAAGAGGATGATCTTTCACTAAATGCAGTGTAAAAGAAAGTAAGAAGAATTATTTTTAAACACCAAATCACGAATTTCCTTTAGCATTAAGTAAAAGAGAATATCGACTAAAGAGAGAAACTTAACGTGAAATAAGTCAAAAGAAAGTTAAATATACAATTCCCCTATATAAAGAAAAAAAAAATGCAATGTTAACCTATAAGAAAGGGTCCTGCCAAGGCATGCAAAACAAGGCCCCACCTTCAAAGTATGTGATGGGATAGATAATGGTAATGTGGTGCAGAGGGCTACATGCGTGAATAGTGGGGAGAAATCATGGCATGTTGTAGAACCTGGAATCAGTAATGAATGTGTGAAGGTTTTCGCTGGGAGGAACTTACTCAGAAAGAACAACAAGCACTACGCAGATAGAGTCAAACAAAGATATGGCAAAGTGGGACTCGCTAAACAAATCAAGTTAGTTCTGTGAAGTGTGGTGATACTTCCTAGCATGGATGTCAATCCACTCATGTTTTATCAAATTAATGAAAATAAATGTGAGAAGTAAAGCGTCCTCATTGCATACTCACTTTGATTTCAGGTGTCTCTAACACGTTAAGATTAATACATTACTGTTAGACAACAGTATTGAAAATACAAACTAATTCTAGCATTAGAAAAGGTGTGGTTCTTAAATTGGGGTAGGTTAATGAGATGTGTTAGGCAAGGTATTGGGTAGTTTTTAAGTTATATTTAGTGAAATTTATGAGCCTCCTTTGTTAGTAGGAAATTTAAATTTCTAACATATGTGCATGTATACTTTCTTAATGCTAAATCAAATGAAGCAAGAACTACCACCTAAAAATAGTTCTACAATTTAATGGAAACAAAGCATAAACACCATCATGATAAGAATTAAACAAGGGCTAGATGCTAGCATTCATCAATACAAACTTTGAAACTAACAATGCTAAATATCTAAACTCCTCCATTTCTAACAACAAAATAAATGAATGGACCTAAAGAAGCCCCATGGCTATCAAAATAGTTGTCCTTAATGCTCCCAAGAACCTAGAATGGGGGCTAATCAAAGTCATGGGCTACAAGACCTTTCGACACCTCCCATCATGACCCAAAGCACTTTAAGAAGGAGGCTTAACTCTTCAAGATGATGAACTCTCAAAAGGGCAAGGTGCAAGCTTAGTCTCTTTGCTATATGCCTCGTGCATTTGCTTTCTTTAGAAAGTTTAGGTGTAAGTAAAAAGGTAGTGGAGGGATCTTTATATAGCCCAAAGGATAAAGGATTCAACACATTCTCATGAATGTGGGATAAAGGTAAAACATGAGTAGGAATGGATAAGGTTTCTATATTAAAGGTAACCTTACTTTTGTAGTGGAGTTTAATATGTTTAGTGAAGTCAGCTTTCGGAGTTAGTATTTTAATTAATCAAAGGTGATTAATTAATAGGTAGAGTGTAAGCTTATAGGTAAGCTTTAATTAGAGGAATATTAGTGTGATTTAGGCCAATATAAGGGATTAAATCAATTAAATATTGATTTATCAAGTTAAATGGAAGGGAAAGCTAACTAATTAATAGTAATTAATTAGTCTAGGTAGAGTAAGTGATTTATTAACGGAAGGTCAGATTAATTAGGTATTTGTTGATAAGCAACTTAATTAATTAGCTTAGTGTAATTAATTAATGATGATATGAGGGAAAATGAGTGCCTTTTGGCGATATGTCATTGATTTCATGAGAAAGGGATAATTAGCACAATTTAAGTATTTAAATCTTCTGGGGCGTAATTATAGGAATATACATTTGCTCTCTTCTGGGGTGGCATAAGTGATGCCACTTTAAAGATAAGCATACGAAAAGAGATTTTGAAGAGATGGAAGAAAAATTAGCAGAGGGGAGAGATGCCCCCTCAAGTGTCGATGGGGTGATAGGGAAGAACTTCGATCGACGCATCGAAAAAAAAGGTGAGAAGTAGGCAAAAGAATGGGGATTTAGGCAAGATGCCTTTGAGGAGAGGGAGAATTAGGGGAAGAAAGGGAAGTGGTGTAGAAATAAATATGGAGGAGGGAGAGAAGAGCTTAACCTCTAGCATTTTTTTATGTGTACTTGGAACAAATTTGATGTCATCATATTGCCATAGCAGAACTACATCATCGGTCCTTATGAAAATATACAGCATAATGGCTAAAGGTAGAATGACATAGAAAATCCATACTTCACGAACAATTGTCCACATCTTGAAAGTACCAACCCACGCTAACATACAATAATGCAAATGCACGAGAAGGAAACAAGCTCATATAACAGTGAAAACAAGCAATGCCAACACACATATCTAACTCCAACAACGAGTAAAGACAGTTTGTACCAGCAAATGTTTTGTTATTAGGCCTTAAAGAGATCCACAAGTTCGTGATTGATCACAAGGGTTAAAATGATGCCCCAAGCTAAAGCAGATACATACAAGTAGGAAATAAAAATGACACGTGGGTCCATGAAAAGCATTGTGTGCGCAATGAAACATCACCAAAAGTAACCAAAAAAGTGCCCTGAGCATGTAGATTTAAGTGAAGTAAATGCGGTAGCTTTGTGAATGGTCATGGAATCTAGTGATCCACTGCGGTAGTCAGATTAATCTGTGGGAATATGTGAGACAAAAACTAACAAGATATGGAGAAAATACCATGCTCATTAGACACAAGTTTCAGCCGTAGAAGCAAGTTATCCATTTTGTAGGTGTTTTACTTTTTAGGAATTTTTGAAAAATGTTGCCTTGTTTTGGATTTTTTTGACATAAGTAAATGCTTTGTATTGTTTTGGCTTTCCCGAACCATGATAAATACATTTCTTAAGAAAGGAGAAGAAGAAAAGAAGATCCTAGAAATGTATATTTCAATCGAAAAGTTCCCTGTGGAAAGAAGAGAAACAAAATTGTCATATACAAATAATGTCCTTGTTTAGTGGAAAAAAAAAAAAAGAAAAAAATAATTATTTACGAGGCGTGAAGAAGAATAAAATCGCCAAGAGCAATAAAATTGTCATCGGGAGGGAGAAGAAAAGGGTATTGAAAAAAAAATTCCCAATACGGTGAAAAAGAAGAGAAAATAATTATTTAATTAAAAATATTATTCCACTATGAATAGAGGAGAAAACGGTGAGCTAAACGTGTGTCACGATCGTCCGATCGATGAAAAACATGTTAATATACATACCCTAGCAGGGGGTAAAAAAAACATCGCAATCAGTTCATTTTAATCGCTTAGTTTAGAAAAGGTTTTCTTACCATGAGTACGACACTGTGGAGAGATGGTGATCACATGTGATTGTTTGAGGCATATCATTGTCAGATGTAGATGATAGATCTATCGTGAGCAATATCAAATGTTGTTTTCAAGTTTTACTTTTGATGTATATGGACGGGATGAGATATAGTATTGGTGGGGGATAGATTTGTGATTATGCACAACCCTCTGCCCCATTGATGATATGATACGTGATGATTAGCTTGCATACATGCATGATATAAACTTAGCATTTTTGTTTATATATGATGTCATAGATGATGCTGATGTGATGATAATGATGGTAATGTGATGTGAATGATAACCCAAAAATAGAGCACATGCAAGAAACACAACCAAATGCTACAAAGAACAAGAGGGAAGTAATGCAATACACCATGAATCACCATGCCTTATTAATGAAATAACAAGTTCACAACCAAATGTTCAAGAAAGAACATAATGAATTAACACACTAGCATGTCAAAACCCCACTAAATATACATTAAAGCAAGAATGAATCTATTCTAAGCAAGAAAAGCTAAACAATGACAAAGTACACCTGAGCAACAAAGAACTCAATAATATTTCGCAAAACACTATACAAGCAGCACAGGAAGCAAGAAAACAAGAGCAAGGCAAGATAAATGTTTTTGTAAGATATGTTTTCATGCACGATTTTCTATTGTTTAGGCTTTTGTGAAACAATTTTCTATTGTTTTTGTGGTTTGTGAAAACAATGTTCTATTGTTTTTGTTTTTTCCTAAACAATTTTCTATTGTTTTTGTGTTTTGTGAAACAATTTTCTATTGTTTTGTGTTTTGTGAAACAATTTTCTATTTGTTTTGTGAAACAATTTTCTATTGTTTTTGTGTTTTGTGAAACAATTTTCTATTGTTTTTGTGTTTTGTGAAACAATTTTCTATTGTTTTTGATGTTTTTACAAGCTTTTCCAAAGCTATGTGTAGGGAACCAAGAAAGCATGGATGTCTCTAAGTTCTAAGTTAGGTGGGGAATATACAGAGGCGTAAGCCACGCGCTTATGAACAAGAAGGTGAAGTTGTTGAGTTGCCCCCAACGTGAGTAAGATGGGAAATAACGAAAGACCACGTCCCTTACAGACATTTAATAGAAGAAGTCAAAGCCGGATCAAGGCTGGACTAGATGGTGTGCACAAATGAAACTCGAAGGTAGAACCAGTCCAGGACAAAGACAACTACCCTTCTAATACAAAATGTCATGTGAACAATGAATCCTCCCCGAGGCGCTGAAACGGTTTTCACCTAAGGACTTGTCCAAAGTGCCACACTCATGAATGAGTGCTTTTTCACTAGCTTTACTCTAACTGCTTTCTCTTTTTTTTTGATGTTTTTGAATTTTTTTTTTTAGGCCGATGTTTTTATATTTTTTGTGATTTTTATGACTTTCAGCCATGTTTAGGCATAAAACCTCTTAAGATGCATGGAATTCATGGGCTCCTTGAGCCTCATCACCATTGGGGTGAGACAACTTGTATGCCCTCGTGCCGTGACCCATTTGACGAATCTATGACATAGGGTCCTAACCAATGTGGTTCGAACTTCCCTTTCTTTCTCGCTCCGCCTCGGGTGTCGAACTCCGCTTCTCCTTCATAACTAAATCACCCACCTCAAACCGGCGCGAGGATGATTCTCTTATCAGTAGCTTGCAAGGGAGATTCTATGTTGATATACTTTGTGATTAAGAGCGAATGTGCCTCTCATCCAGAGCTCCTAACTCACCCAATCTTGCCACTTAATCTTCATCCTTATCCAAATAGTCCTAAGAGAAATTTGCAGGATGGGAGTTCAACCCTAAAGGGATGATAGATTCTATCCCAAACATGAGGGAATATGGCGTCGCACTGTAGGGAGTGCGAATTGATGTTTGCAGGCTCCAGAGGGCCGGGGTGGATTTGTAGGTGCCAGCTATTTGACTAGTTTTGCTAACCATCTTTCCATTATCCTTACCAAAGTCTTTTTGTTGCCTCACCTTGTCCATTACCCCCGAGGGTAATCCATGGTGTGGACCATTTCAATCTGAGCCTTGGAACCGCTGCAAAGACCTTTCGCGCTTTTGTTCTTAATGACTTCCCATTATTGTGATAATGGTCAGTAGGATACCATATTGGCAAATAATGTGATTCATGATGAATTTAGAAATGCATGTGTCTTATGTTATAGGTTAAAGGGATAAAGCCTGCACCCATTTTGTGAAGTATTTCGTAGTTGTGATGATATGTAATGACCATCAAATGAGGTAGGAGTAAGATTCCTATTAGATCAAGTCCTCTGGAGAATGGCATACACTGGCAAGATTCGTCAATAATGGTTGCGATGGAACATGGATGAAATTTCCATACTTTGGCATAAGCACACTTTTCTAACATAATTACAACAATCAATTTCATGGTGGGCCAATAGCAACCTACTCTTAACAGCTTTCTTAGCCAAGACCATTCCCTCTCAGACGTGCTCCACATACTCCTTCTGTACTTCTTTAATCAGCACGGATTGACCACACATCCAGTAAAACGCTAATGATTCCCATCATAGCCACGACTTATAAAGTGTACCTCCTAATAGGGTGTAACGGGCTATTTGGCGAATTAGGCCTGCTTTTTCAGGGAGATTTCTTGGAGGGAATGTACTATCCTTAAGAGCAGTGAAATGGGTTCATACCATGGTGAACTGGGACTATACGCACCCAAAATCAGGCTTGGCACTGTGAGCGCGAATGTAATAAGTGCCCCCGATGATGATACAGTCTCCTCGCAAGGTGTTCGGGATCCGAAAATCCATACCCTGAGTATACGCTAACATCCCGCATGCCCCACTTAGCCCCCGCCCTTTGTTTTCCTCCTTTTTCCCTCTTTCCTTGGCCTCATGACTCGCTTTAGTGATGAAACCGCCACCTCAGGCGGATCGCCTGGTGCGGCGCGTCCCAGATCGTGGGCCAGCCGCTTAATCCCGCCTCGCTCAGAGCGGTCCCCATGCGCATTTTCCAGTAACACTCTTTTTGACGCGATCGCATGAAATATCACGATTTCACCTAGCTTTTCCTTGCGACTTGAGCATGCATTTATGTTTTTGGTCCCCTGAATAGTGTTTTTCCTTTGTTTATTGTTTAGAGTTCAATTTGGTTTTGGTTTTTGAGTGTTGAATTCCTATAAATGCATGGTTTAGTGGCACAGGCAAATGGTCCACCATTTTTCCTCGTTAGAGTCCTCTGATTTTAGTGTTTTGGTCTGTTAGCTTGCTTAGGTTCGATAAAGATAGTTCATTTCATACTTTTGGTTAGTATTGCTCATTAGTAGTAAGCCATGCACCCATCTTGTGTGCAAGGGGTTGTTTTCATCCAAACCAGTTAGAAGCTTTGCCTCCGAATTTCTCTTTTGCTGTAGATTTGTTTTATCGTGTCTTAGAGTTCTTAGTTCAATTCATTATATGCCCGGTTAGCTTTATTCAATGCTATTGGTAAGCCACATATCCAACTTGCAGTGCAAGTGGTTGTCTTTATTTTGAAATGTAATAGCTTAGCTTAGAAGCCATTAAAGTTGCAGGTTTTGCTCTTCGTATAGGATATTACAGGTGTTCTGCCGCTTCATGTTGCATGACTCGCAGAAAATCCCGCTAGGAATCGCATAAGCCAAGCTCGTACTCTTGCGCCTATCCCTCTCCTACTCGCATTCTCGGTCCTGCATTCCGAGCCGTCCTTGTCCCAAAATCTACTCCTATCGGTGCTAAAGCATTACACGCTTTTTGGATCCACGGAACACGAAAGAACGAAGAGACCATACCGAGGGACGAGATCACACACACACCATCGGATTCGCCACTGCTCGTGGAATCCGTGTTTTAAATTTCAAAGTTCTAGTCGAATCATATCAAATAGAGTAGTTAATCGCTTTATTTCATTTCATTCTATTCTCGATATTGCCGTGGAAGTCATGGGGATTGATAGTTTCGAGAAACTATGATTCACTCCTCACTGCCCGAGGTAGGATCGAGAATCTGCAGTAGATTAGATGTGCTATTTTATTTATTTAGAATAATTCTACAAATCACACAGTGCAAATAACTACACTGTTATCTTGTCTATTTTAAATTATTGTTTAGTTATTATTTCTAGATACGCTAAAATAGTTTGCTTTTCCTTAAAATTGTTAGAATATTTCTTAAAGATAAAAGTTATATGCGTTAGATTTATTTCACATGTAGTTAGAATTTGTTTCATTACGCTTAGTTTTACATTTTGTTTCGTATGACAATCACGGGACCTCAAGAGCCCAGGGAATATATATTTGAGCCAATCGTGCCTCAACCAAACCTCATCACAGCGATAGTTGACATAGACCAAAATCTCAGGATACAAGTATTCCGAACAACCACATTTACAATCGATCGCCTCACAAGCTAAGAGGATTAAACATAGAAGACGACCAAGCACATGCATTTTGGTCAAGACAGCCAAACTACAGATTACCCTAGAAAACATCCATATGACTGTAGAAGGGCTCGAAAGAGAACAAACATTCGGGTGTGATCCTTTAGTTCCACAGCCAGACGCTGGAGACACCCTCGTAGATATAGATACCAGCTTAAGAATCCAGGTCGCAAGAACGCCTGTGAGGTATTCTGAGAAGATTGCACAACTGTTGGTTCTAAACGTAGAAGGTTTAGAAAGCATTACGATTACTCGGATACTAGGGATTAGAACTTGATCTCGCGTATGATCATAACAGGACCGCAACAACCAAGAATCTATGGTTGTGATCCACAGATCCCATTGCCCAACGAGTCCACAGGTCAATCCAATATAGACACTAGCCTATGCGCCTTGGTATTCAGGTCCACTCCACTTCCACCTATCATCATCGAACAACTGTCCCTTACTAGATATAGCGCTAACTAAGTTAGGGAATTCTGGACTAGGCCGTAAAATCATCCGTAGAGTCAATTATATTCATCATCCACTATATGACCTTATCAGAGATATACATGAAACAATCCCAAAGTCATTTTCCACGTATTCCGCAACCCATAGATCAAATCACGCCGAGCTCGATATTGATTCGAGCCTTCGAGCAGTCATCCTCACTGATCGATCTATCACACCACCCAAGTTAGAAGGGCCTTCTTTGCCTTAGATTCACAAATTCCACTAGTGCGTGTCGAAGACATTAGACTACCTAACTAGTTTGTCCGCATATTCACCCCACACCGGCTGTCTCGCACGACTCGAGAGGTCGGTGCACGCTGAAGAGTCACTTGTAGATTCTCACGCCGCCTCATTCGCTTCCGCGTACAAAATTGGTGAACCCAACGTGAAACAAATGAAATTAGTGAAGTTTCGACGTAAAACTTCCTACCTTCTCGCTCGAGTCATAAATATCACGCTTCTTTCACAAATCACCTTCGCTCCTTCCCATTATTCTACTGGGTATTCATATACCCCCGAATATTTCTGATTCGATGCATACGATGCACTCTCTGGGTCTCGAGGCATACTACGCCCAATGCAATAGGCAATCATCACCTCGCTCTAAAGATGGGGCGAAACTATTCAACTAATCAATTGTCAACACAAACCCCAAGAATCGATATAGTTCGCCTCTTCAAACCGAGGAATTAGATCAACTCCCTCGAACCCAACAAGCAGAGCCTTCAAGTTCAAACAATATGACGTTACGAGAATCTGGTTTGTCTCCTCAAATACTACTCAGACCACATATTAGTAGACAATCGATCCATACTGGTCTTAGACGATGGACAATCAATACCTTATCCTAGAGTGAACAACGCTCCCTGGGTATGTACCCACCTATAGGAGGTTTACAAGTACAACCCTGAGATCTCTTTTCAAGAAAATACCTCTACAGAAATATTCTTGGAGAAACTTGGCAAGATAGCAATCAGTTCATGATAGATATCACATGCCTATACAACACCTGTGGTATACAACAAACGCCGCCAGTAAAGTACCGTGACTTCACCGAATGAAGTCATTTCAACGTTAGTAGAAAGAGTGAGAGGGTTAGAACTTGCTCAAGCAAATCAAAATTCTCCGTTCATGCAAACAGGAAGTTCCAATCCTCCATACCACTCTGGCCAAGTAGATCTCCTCACGGGAGTAGGCACGTTAGGCATGCCTCCTCAATTTCCTCAACAAACGCCAACAAGGCCCACCATCTCTAACACTATTCCTCCAGTGTCTAGTGTCAAACAATCCATTCTCGACAATACCCCATCCTATTTAAACATGTACTCTAAATCCCCACAAGGAGATATGTTCTCCTCCTAAGCATGTTTGCTCAAACGCAAGGACCTCCTATGCCCCCGCCAACACATACGCTGCACCGTATCAACAACCTATCCCACCACCACTCCTCAAAGAACCACCATCAATGGTCGAAAGCTATGCGATAGGGACTTATTTAGAATATCTAAAGGAACCCTTAGATTTCACCATACGAAGCGTCATGCTTTCCAAGACCTCTCCCCGATTTGCCCAAGTTCAAGTGGTGAGGAGATCCAAACGCGCATATCAAAGCTTACGCCACGCCATACGAGAATTACTCCTGGGATGGGGTGTTATAAAATATTCCCAAAACCTTGGAAGGCATCGCTTCTTGATTGGTATTATAGAATACCTGAAGCTTCCATACATTCATTTAAACAACTCATGTCAGAGTTCATCAAAGCCTTTGACATGAACAAACTATTGAGAACAGGAATCAGGGAATTCTTGCATATCAAACAAGAACACAATGAATCTGTCACCCATTTCATCCAGAGGTGGCGTACAGTTCTTTATTCATCAGCAAGTGCTCCAAACATGGATCAGATGGAACTATGTGATTTATTCCTTCATTCTCTTAGCAGAGAAGTGAAGGAAGAAGTCCAGAAGTTCCCACTAAGGACTTATGATGAAGTACTTGAGAGCGCTTTGCGAATTGATCAAGCAACAATAGATAGTGGTTGTAAGACTTATGGAACAAACGGGAGGTTAATCACCTCCACTCAAAACACTACAACTACCACAAATGTCAATCAAGGACCTAAAATCCTTAACAAAAATCGTGGGGTAACAACGGATGGGGTAATCGACCAGCCCAAGAGGGTAAATGTTGTTAATACTCCATCACAAACAAACAACCAGCGAAACAACAACTTTACCCCAACGGTCAATACAAAGGATTTTAACCATCCACAACAACAACAACAACAACGGCGGAAATCCCATGCAAGGGCAAGCTAAAACTCATTTGGTTATCAAAACCAAAGTCAAAACCAAACAACAATTCCAAAACTTTAGTCCTAATAGGCAAAATGGTTTGATCGAAATTTTAGGCCACAATACATACCAAACCAACAAAGGGAATTACAACCCCAATTCTTATTGTGGTTTCCATAAAATTGGGGTCACAACACTAGAACGTGCACGACTACAATAAATTTATGCAACGCTGCCGAAGAACAAAGACAGCTTCTTCACAGACTTGTTTTTGGCAGATCCCATCTCATCACAACCAAATACGCCACAGGGTAGTTTCCTCAAAATGCTCCCTCAAGATCTTTAATGATCCGCTCCCAAATCATGACATGGCAATAGGTTGAATCCAACCGAACAAACAAAGGTGCAATGACGGAAACAATGATCATGAAGCTTCAATTCATTAAATCCGCACCAAGCGCCACGCTTGGGAGCTCAACCAAGACCTAAGATAGTTAGTTTGGTAGAATTAGACGCTGAACTACCTATCGAAGCTATAACAAGAACACGAGAGTACTTCTCTCAACCGAGCCCAAGTCATCTACCAGAGACAAGATAAGAGTCAAGACAAATAGTTGAAAACCCATGGTGTGTATGATTTAATTAGTGACCTAACAAAGACCTTCTCACACATTTCATTTTTGGACTTACTAAAGAACTCTCTCCCCTCACAGAAGCTGCTCTTTTAGAAGCATTAGGTCTAGGCCATCTAATTAACATCACTCCACCTCCTGAAACACAAGTAAATCATGTAGATTTTGATATCCACCCTCCGGGGCAGCTGGACAAGGATGTCAAATTCATATTTGAAATAAGTAAATGCCCACAGATGCCGAGATCGCACGCCGAGGTGACCACCTTACACTTACAAGTGTGGGTTTATAATAACTATGTAAAACGGGCAATGGTCGACGACTGGGCCGTCATAGCTAACATAGTCCCTTTCTCTTTCCTCCAAAACTTGGATATGGAGAAACAAACTTTCCACTACACGAAATACCTTGAGAGGCTATGATAGCCTTAAAGCCACTTCGATAGGAACTATAATACCGCTGGTCACCTTAGGGCCCAAAACCATCTTGACGAAGTTTTATATTATAGATCGAGAAACTAACTATAATATGATCCTCTACCGACCTTGGATACATCGAATGAAGGCAATCCTTCCACGCTATTTCAAGAAGTAAGATTCTCGTATCTGGGAAAGGTATTTGTAGCCAAAGGTGATCCAAAACCTTCGATTCGCACCTAGCTGATTTAAAGAAAAGACCAGGTGTACTGAATTTGAACTTCCAACAAACCAACTTAATAAACCCTCCGACCCAAAGCTAGAGGAAAAGTTGATACCTACGACGGATCTTGAAACTACCAAAGATAGCCAAAACAATTCCAACCCCTAAAGGTAAAACTAAAGAAACAAGTATCATTAGGGACTACCGCGAAAATCGTTGAGTTGATAGAACAAGATTCACCAATGTTCTTACCATTCGATTCTAAAAGAGGCATGGGATTTTCCTAGGTGTTGGTTCCGTGCACAAAGCAGAGGATCTCGTATGGTAGAAGTAGAGTGCAAACGCAATGTATGCCCAAACATCTATACTCCCGGCTAAGTATTGACTCTCCATTTCGATGGAGCTAAATGTCGTTATGGAGCGGGGTGGGTATAATTTTACTTCACCCGAGGAGAAAGTCCTCCCATTCACTTTTAAGCTAAACTTTGAATGCACAAACAACGGCACTCAGTATGAAGCCCTTCTTCTTGGCCTCACTTTAGCCAAAAGAATTGGTATTGATAACGTCAGAGTCTTGGGAGACTCGCAATTGGTGACAAACCAAGTTTCTGAAGTATATGAAACTAAAGCCGAACATTTACAACTCTACAAAAACGCCGTATTAGATTTAAGCAAGGCGTTTAACTTCATATCCATCAAGCAATCCCCGAGAAAAAAATCTTTCGCCGATTCAATAGCAACCTCAAGATCACGCTTCACTCCAAGCAATGAGCTAGAAGATACTCACTTCACAGATATCCATTCGTGACGAACCATTAATAAAAACAATGATAAATCCTCTTCTGCGGAAGTGAATCTACCATCCTAGACCATGTTGGAAATGATGCAGCTACTTTGGATTATTTAAATGCCTATGCAGCATTACATCTCTCCTATCACATGCTAGATTTATCCCCGATTCCACATTCGTCCTCCTACTTCTGGAAATCCGTGAACGGATCTTCCTCATGAAGGAACCTAGCATATACGCAATAGAAAATGGGGATGATTTAGATTTACCTCCAAAGCACCACCCGAGTTCGAAGAGGGTAATGCCTCTTAATCAAGAAACAATCGATGTCAACATCGGGACAGAAGATGAACCAAGAATATTGAAACTAGGTTCTTCGTTAACCCTTAAGAAGTGAAATACATACTCAGTTCTCAAAGAACATCAAAAGGTGTTTGCATTTAATTACAAGGAGATGACAGGAGTCGCACCCACACATGCATGTGCACAACCTCGCTCACTAGATCGATGCAAAGCCATTAAACAAAATCAAGACCCATGAAGCCCAAAGTAGCTCTCATGGTAAAAGAGGAGGTAATAAAACTCCTTCGTAGGATTCATCAAGCCGGGCTGACTACTCCCAATGGGTATCTAACATCGTTCCTGCTTCTCAAGAAGAATGGAAAGATACGCATCTCGCATAGATTTTCAAGATATCAACAAAGCTTGCCCCTAAGGACGACTTCCCATTACCATCCATAGATGTTATTGTTGATGCAACAAAACTGGTTTGAACTTTGTCTCTCATGGATGGATTCTCGGATACAATCAAATCAGAATATCCGAGCAAGATCAAGCTAAAACCACGTTTATAACTCCTCGGGGAACCTATTACTACGCTTTGTTATGCCATTCGGTCTAAGAACGCTGAAAGCATGCATCAAATTGGCCATGACATACATATTTCATGATCTAATTCATAAAATCATGGAATCTTACGTAGATGACTTATTGGCTAAGGCCAAGAAGCGCTGTGACCATCCCGAAGTACTCCGCATCATTCTTTCACGCCTAATAGAATACGGAGTTACGCTAAATCCAGAGAAATGCGTCTTTGGTGTAACAGGAGGAAAGCTCCTAGGTTACATCATATCGTCACGAGGGATCGATGTTGATCCAACCAAAATTCGGGCTGTCCTCGAAATGGTCCCACCTTCGAAAGTGAATCTCGAATCGATCATTTCTGAAAGTCGGGTGCAATCCGAGATTTATCCTGATCTAAGCTTCGCTGTTCATCCAATCAACAATTTACTCAAGAAAGACTATAGCATTGATTGGACTGAAGATTGCAATGAAGCTTTTGAAGCAGTTAAGCGTTTCTGTTATCACCACCTACGCTAATGCCACCTAAGCTAGATCGCCCGTTAATTCTATACTCACGGGCTACCGATGTCTCGCTGGCCTGTATGTTGGCCCAAGAAGATGATGACAAGAGAGAACGTGTGATTTATTTCATTAGCCGAACATTGCTCGACTATGAAACACGCTATACACAGGTAGAACGAGAATGCCTTGCCATAGTCTTTGCTACTAAACGCCTAAGACATTACATGCTGAATCAAGAAACGAAGGTCATGGTAAAGACGGACCATTTACGGACTTTTCTCACACAAGGGTCCTTGTCCAAAAAAGCTGGACGTTTTATAACCTTAATGGGAGAGTTCGAATTAACATTTGTAAATCAGAAGTCGGTTAAAGGACAAATCATCACAGATTGGTTAGCTGATAACCCACTAGATGGAGGCGATTTAGTAGATTTAGACTTTCCAGATGAATGCGTATACTACATCAAAACTCGACCTGCTATCTCTGAGTGCCCTTGGTACACTGATATCATTAATTATATCATGGACCATACATACATGGGAGGCAGCTTACACCGCAATAAAGAAGGCGGTTACACCGTAACAAAGAAGGCGGTTACGCATAATCGTAGCTAAAGATGTCATTATAGAGTAGGTGTTTCTATCGGAAAGCATTCGATGGAATGCTCCTAACGTGTGTTGACACAGTAAGAGTCCAAGAGGATTCTCCATGAATCCCACGCAGTATATGTGGAGGCCACTGGTGGCCATGCCACCACTCGTAAAATACATCGAATGGGCTATTTTTGGCCCACTCTAGAACATGACGCGATAGAGTTCACACGCAGTGTCATAAGTGACAAGAATTCTCTCATGAGATCCACATGCCAGCACAAGCTCTGGAACCAATCGCTACTCCATGGCCCTTTTCTACATGGGGCCTAGACTTAATAGGGAAATTATCTCCCTCATCCACAGATGGCCACAATTTTATAATTACGGCCACTAAATATTTTACCAAATGGGTGGAGGCCATGCCTCTTACTACTATACCTGGTTCGGTGATCGCTAAGTTCATCTTGAATCAAATCATTTGCAGGTACGGTATCCCACAAATCATTATCTCTGATAATGGAACTTCTTTCAAAAATGAAGAAGTTCGCGAACTATGCGGTAAATTTAAAATAAGCCATCATATGGCTTCCTTGTATTATCCCCAAGCCAACGGATAGGCTGAAGCAACAAACAAAACACTGAAAGCCATTCTCCTTAAAACGGTGAAAGAAAACAAGCGAGATTGGCATTTGAAGTTATATCCGGCCTTGTGGGCCCACCGAACCTCAATAAGAACACCAACGGGAGCAACTCCTTTCTCGCTAGTATTTGGGCGGGGGGCTTCTCCCGCTGAGGTCAAAATACCCGCCTCCGCATTTCACTACAAGGGATTCTAGATGAAGACGCTTACAGAGAAGCACGTCTTTCCCAACTAGAAATCCTAGATGAAACTAGGTTAGATGCTGAACAGCGGCATAGAGCTTATGCTGACCGAATGTGCCGGCAGTATAACAAGAAGGTTTATGAATGTGATATATACGAAGGCGATCTAGTTCTAAGACTAGACAGCCGGATCGACAAGAAGACCGGCGAAGGAAGGAAATTCCGGCCCAAATGGTTGGGCCCATACCGAGTCATGAAGGACTACGGAAATGGTGCTTATCTCTTATGTACGTTAGAAGGTGAGGAGTTTGGCGAAACAGTCAATTCCTTGCACCTCAAGTGATTCACGCATAAACAACTAGCACTGCCTATATAACTATCTACATTGCATTTTCATATAAATTAGGATCATTTTGTCCACTTGTTCTTACATAAATTGTGATCAAGAAATCTATTCTCAAAGCAATTTACTACAAACTCGTGATGTTTCTGGCATAAAGTTCTTTAATCATACCTCTCCATCTTCGTGTATCATCAAATCATCTTGGAATCTTTTATCAAACAAAATCAGACATGACGAAGTCTTAACTAGTAATCATTTCAAGATCTGCAAGTTTGTTCTCACTTTGATTTCTTCTAGGATAGGTGTCTTGCCTATGGTCCTGCTCTGAAGCTTCATGGTGTCACATCCATCCCATATACACATCTCTTTGGGAACAAGCATATACCGACATTTTACTCAAAAAGACAAGTCAAAAAGTGATTAAACAGAAAATTTTATTTTTACACATTTCCTCGCTCCCACCAACCTTCGGTGATGAGCTTCGTCTCTTACTAGTGACGTAGGGTTGGGAAAGGATGGAAATGCCCTTACTCGCCATGCCTTGCCCACGGTGATAAACCCACGCTTCTTACTAAGAAAGATGGGGCAAAGTGTAGGGGTCCTCTTGACAAAGTAAACGTTAAAAGATCATAAACAAACAATTCAAACTTTGAGTCAAAAACAAATGAATAAGATATTCAAATTTCCAAAAGAGTTAAAAATCCTAAAAGCCTAGATTTTTTCTACTATGTGGCCATCTACGGGTGTAAGTCTGGATAAACCGCAAAGCAAGTTGCATCCAAAACTATGAAGTCATTCAGGGTAGAGTAAGCTCAGTAGTTTCAATTTGGTTCCACCAAAGCTTCATCTATCTTTCATCACTATCATTTCACCATATTTCATAAACTTGTGCCTTTCTTGGCTCTGGTGATGAGCCCTCGCATCTTACTAGTTAAGCGTGGAGTTAGGAGTGGGGAAAGTTAATCTGCTCATCATATCCGGTTATTTTCATCACTTTGCCAAAACAAACATGAGGTATCCAAATTGCTCACGAAACTAAGATTTAAGATCACAAAGATATCTACAATATCATGTATCAAAGCATTATGAAACACAAAAAGAAAGCAAACATTTGCATCATCTCATTTTCCATTGCATACATTCTAGAAAGCGTATAAAACATACATCATAGTATACACGAGGAAGCTGGAAATGTAAAGGGAAAACACGAGTGACAAGTTTTGATCCAAAAACGAATGCATATATATAAATAACCAATGTTTATATACAATGCCATCATGCTCTAGGCATGGTCAAAACACTCAAAGAGCCCGTGATATACAAAAAAATCTATAATACAAAATATACAGGGCCAAGTTGCCTCTCAACCCCTACGCGACCCCTCCGAGGGTGCGCACTCGCTTTAGGACTCGGCTACGCCGGCCTGCGAATGCACGGAGGGCTCAGGGTCTCGAGGGGCAGCCGCGGTCTCACCACGAGAATGGCTCCTCATAAGACGCTCGGCTGTCCTATAGCCTCGCCAAATCTATACAGAGAGTCGAAACCATCCTAGCCACATTCCAAATGGGAGCGAAGACGTCGGTATGCCTACCGGCTACTGAGGGCTCCCTAGGCATCTACGGGACAGCTCCGCACGGGTCTTATCCATGGGGATCATCAAGGAATCAGTGCATACCCTGTGGATCAGATCCCGCCACTCGTCAACAGTCTCTGCAAACAAAGGAGAAAAATGAATTAGAAACTAGGCAAGAGGCTAAAAATATACAAGATACAAACACAAGGAGAGATAGCAATTAAAGAAAATCCCAAATTAAAAAAACATTGAAAAGATGAGAGGATAACTTACTCGGATCACCGGGCCTCCAAGATGGATCGCTGGGGCCGGCACCCGCTGCGGATGCCGCTGCCGACTGTGGAGCTGCTCCTGTAGCAGGGGCAACATGTCGCCCCACAACCGACTCGTCCTCTCCACCATGGCCCTGAGAGAGTGGCTCCTCTGAGACTAGAGTGTCTCTCTCTGCGCTCTGCTCGGCCCTCTCCACCTGTAAAATATCCTGAGTGTCATGCCACTCAGGATCACTATCATCAGTCTGCTCCTCCGACCCTCCCTCTGTAAGCTCCTCAGAATCGGAGTCGATATCTATAGGGTCATCACTGCTGTGAGCAGGACCCACGGCAATATGAAGCAAAGGTGCCCAAGGCGCACCGGCTCTCCCTCTAGCCCGAACTACCCTCCGGCTGCAATAGGAATGCCAGAGTGATCGCTGTCCAACCACGGCCCCAGGCCCCCTCCAGCCTCACTGCATCGATCTATAGACCGGTGCCATGGGGGGAAGCATGCCCGCATATGGAAGGCCAAACTATTGAGGAACTCTACCAAAAGGGTGTACCTCCACCCATCCCACGCGGTCGATAAGCTACCCCGTGGTGGAGCAGAGATTAATGTAAGGGTCTCCTCACCCCATATGCCGCCATAAGTTCTGGTACTGGTAACGCCTCCATGTCTTCTCGTAGTAAGAGAGGCAATCAGGTGGTGAGGTGCTCTAAGCACCGGACATATCTCGCCCATCTAGCTTCCCTCACGGCCCACGGATCTCGCCACCTCCACGCCTCGCCATAGGGGATAAACGCTCATACACCCAACTCATGACTAGAGTAGGTGGCTCAAAGACTGTCCCACGTAGATGGACCACCCTATATAAGTCATGGTAGGTGGTCCCTGCAATGTCTCTGCGCGCCCCAGCGTATATCTGGCCATGCCCCTCTATCCGTGCAATGATGGGGGCCCAGAAGATAGTAAAGTATCCCCTCCCTTGTCACACGATCAGCCTCGAGGCAAGGATCCCCATGATAGCCTGCCGAAATACGGGGATGGGCAAAGAGGGAATGGATTGAACTCTCACTCCCTTCTTTGACCCCGTGGAGATAAGTTTGCATCCCCCCCATGCAGCTCGCCCACTATGCACTGTGTGCTCGGGACCCGCCGTCTCCGGTTTGAGTCTCCTCCGATGATCGGGACCCCCGAGATACGGTAAACATCCTCCAAAGTAATGGTCCACTCACCACGGACCCCTGGCAATCGGAAAGTGTTCCGATATGTATCCCAATATGAAAATAAGTCACAAAGTATGTGACTGGATGGTGTGACATGGGGCACGCGTGATATACGCAATATGCCGGCCCTCTGTAATATATCCTCCTCATCCTGAGAAAGGGCATCCAATACCCTTGCAAGCCAATCACACTCTCTCTCTCGGCTCCATCGATACTACTGCTCCGCTTGCATCATACAACCAAAACACACAAAACAGAGCAAGTTAATATCTCGAACAATACCAAGTCAGGTCATAAAAATATAGAAATGCAAGAAAATACAAGTGCAATCTCAAAATCACGCTCTTTTGCATTACTGGTCGAACCGCCACCACCGAGCAAGGAGGCGGTTTTATGCTGCCACGCCTTAAGGGCGGCGGGTCTGGCCTCTGAAAACCCGCGCGAGTTGTTAACCCCAAAAAGCTGAAAACCTTGGCGTGGTCGAGTGGCGGTTACGTGTGTGTTTTCCAGTAACACTCTTTTGACGTGACTCGCGTGAAATATCACGCTTCACCTGACTTTTCCTTGCCGAATTGAACATGCATTTATGTTTTTGGTCCCCTGGAATAGTTTTTTTCCTTTGTTTATTGTTTAGGAGTTCAATTTGGTTTTGGTTTTTGAGTATTGGAATTCCTATAAATGCATAGCTTGTGCTGAGGCAAATGGCCACCATTTTTTCCTTGTTAGAGTCCTATGATTTTTAGTGTTTTGGTCTGTTATCTTGCTTAGGTTTGATAGCATAGTTCATTTCATACTTGGTTAGTATTGCTCAGCTGTTAGTAAGCCACAGACCCATCTTGTGCAAAGGTCATCTTGTTGTTTCATCCAAACCAGTTAGAAGCTTGCCTCTGAATTCCTCTTTGTTGTAGATTTGTTTTATCATGTCTTAGAGTTCTTAGTTAAATTCATTATATGCCTCGTTAGCTTTATTTAGCTGTTGGTAAGCCACATATCCAACTTGTGCAAGCAGTGTCTTTATTTTGAAACAAAATAGCTTGGGAAGCCTTTAAAGTTGCAGGTTTTGCTCTTCGTATAGGATAATTACAGTTCTGGTCGCTTCATGTTGCATGACTCACAAGTAAAATCCCGCTAGGAATTGCATAAGCCAAGCTCTCCCACTCTTGCGCTATCCCTCTCCTACTCGCATTCTCGGTCTGCATTCTGAGCTGTCCTTGTCCCAAAATCTACTCCTATCGGTGCTAGCATTACACGCTTTTCTGGATCCACGTGAACACGGAAAGAACGAAGAGACCATACTAAGGGGATGAGATCACACACACACCATCAGATTCGCCACTGTTCTGCGGAATCCAGGTTTTAAATTTCAAAGTTCTAGTCAGAATCATATCAAATAGAGTAGTTAATCACTTTATTTCATTTCATTCTATTCTCGATATTGCCAGGGAAGCTGTGGGGATTGATAGTTTCTGAGAAACTATGATTCACTCCTCACTTCTGAGGTAGGATCGAGAATCTTGCAGGTAGATTAGACAGGCTATTTTATTTATTTAGAATAAATCTACAAATCACACAGGCAAATAACCACACTCGGTTATCTTGTCTATTTTAAATTATTGTTTAGCTATTATTTCTAGATACGCTTAAAATAGTTTGATTTTCTTAAAGTTGTTAGAATATTTCTTAGAAGAATAAAAGTTGTATATAGTTAGATTTATTCCATGTAGTTAGAATTTGTTTCATTACAGTTAGTTTTGCATTTTGTTTCGTATGACAATCACGGGACCTCAAGAGCCCAGGGAATATATATTTGAGCCAATCGTGCCTCAACCAAACCTCGTCACAGCGATAGTTGACATAGACCAAAATCTCAGGATACAAGTATTCCGAACAACCACAGATTTACAACTGATCAGTTCACAGTTAAGAGGATTAAACATAGAAGACGACCAAGCACATGCGTTTTGGTCAAATCACCAAACTATGATTACCCTAGAAAACATCCATATGAAGGAGTCGTAGAAGGGCTCAAAAGAGAACAAACATTCGGTGTGATCCTTTAGTTCCCATGACCCACCTTGGAGACACCCTCGTAGATATAGATACCAGCTTAAGAATCCAAGTCGCAAGAACGCCTGTGAGGTATTCTGAGAAGATTGCACAACTGTTGGTTCTAAACGTAGAAGCTGAGAAAGCTTACGATTACTGGATACTAGGGATTAGAACTTGATCTCGCGTATGACCATAACAGGACCGCAACAACCAAGAATCTATGGTTGTGATCCACAGATCCCACAGCCTAACGAGTCCACAGGTCAATCCAATATAGACACTAGCCTATGCACCTTGGTATTGTGTCTACTCCACTTCCACCTATCATCATCGAACAACCTGTCCTTACTAGATATAGCGGCTAACGAAGTTAGGGAATTTGGACTAGGCCGAAAATCATCGTAGAGAAGTCAATTATATTCATCATCCACTATATGACCTTATCAGGAGATATACACGAAACAATCCCAGGTCATTTTCCACGTATTCCGCAACCCATAGATCAAATCACGTCAGAGCTCGATATTGATTGGAGCCTTCGAGTAGTCATCCTCACTGATCGATCTATCACACCAGTCCAAGTTAGAAGGGCATTCTTTGCCTTAGATTCACAAATTCCACTAGTGCGTGTCAAAGACATTAGACTACCTAACTAGTTTGTCTGCATATTCCACCCCCACCATTGTCTCTGACACGACCTCAAGAGGTCGGGTACATGGAAGAGTCACTTGTAGATTCTCACGCTTCGCCTATCACTTTTCCGGTGTACGGGGACCAACAACCTCACAAGCCAAGCAAGATTCTGGCATGTCATACGCGGGCTGGCGTAGATTTTCTACGAAGAATGGCATATCATTATTCCCTGGCGGAATACGAAGCATAGATCCCATCATTGCCATAGCATCTACCGATCTATTCTACGCTCTTGAGATTTTCTCAAAGGTAATGTGCACAAAATACTCCTTCGAGTTTCCACCAACTTCTTATAAGTTATGAGCTTTTCATCCTTAACTTTATACTCATCATTAACTTTGTTTGATGATTAGTCATTTGTGAATCACCTACAACCTTCACATGTTGAATATTCCACTTGATGGCTAGCTTCATCCCTGCAATGAGTGCTTCATATTCCGCAATGTTGTTCGTGCAAGGGAAGGCCAGGTAGAAAGCCTGTGGTATAGGATCACCTGAAGGAGTAATAAGGACCACTCCGCACTGAACCATGAAACGTAAAAGATCCATCAAAATGTATCTACCATACGGCTGATTCTTCAATGTAGAGAAAATATGCATCGGTAGATCCAGGACTCAAAGGTTATGTGCTTTGCAAAGGTGCTTCCGCTAGCTGGTCAAGACAAGTACTTGTCCTTTAATTGATTTTGATGGACAAATTCTATATCAAACTCACTGAGTAGAATGATCCAATTAGCCATTCTACCTGTGAGGGCGGGTTTGGACAACAAATACTTGAGTGGGTCGACCTTGGATATGAGCTTGGTCTTAGTATTTAGCAGGTAATGGCAAAGTTTCTGAAAGGTAAAAACAATAGCCAAGCAAGCCTTCTCAATCTGAGGATAATTACGTTCATAGGCGATGAGGGTACGACTCAGATAGTACACTACTTTCTCTTTATGGCTAAGGTCATATTGGGTGAGCAATGCACCAATAGCATATTGCGTAAGCGAAATATAGAGCAAAAAGTGGTTCTCCGGAGTGGGAGAGGCATGAGGACAGAGTGCATTAGCAGTGTTGTTTAAGAAAAGCAAAGGCTTGTTGTTGCTCAGGTCCCCAGATGAAAGTGATGTCCTTCTTAAGCAAATGAGTGAATGAGTGACATTTATCTGCAAGCTGGGAGATAAAGTGGCGAATGGCTTGAATTTTCCCTTGCAAGCTACGTAGTTGCTTGATATTCTCAGGTGGAGGCATTTCTGTGATGGCAGATACTTTAGCAGGGTCTACCTCAATACCTCGTCTTGACACGATGAAGCCTAATAGTTTCCCAGATAGCACACCAAAGACACACTTCTTTGGATTTAGCCTAACTTTGTATTCACGTAGGCGTTCAAAGATACGCCGCAAAATGATAGGATGTTCCTCTCTTGTTTTGGACTTTCCCAGGATGTCGTCTACATAGTCTTCCATGATGTCATGAATCATATCGTGAAATATTACTATCATGGCCCACTGATAAGTTGCTCCCGCATTCTTAAGGCCGAATGGCATCACCTGATAATAGAAGGTGCCCCAAGGAGTTGTGAAAGTTGTTTTGTGTTGGTCTTCCTCAGCGATCTTAATTTGATTATAACCGAAAAGCCATCCATAAGTGATAGCATTTCATACCCTGTGGTTGAGTCAACAATCATGTCAATGTTGGGCAACGGAAAGTCATCTTTAGGGAAAGATTTATTGATGTCCCTAAAATCTGTGCAGATTCGGATACCAATAGGTTTCTTCTGGACAGGAACAATGTTCGATATCCATTCAGAATAATCAATTGGCACGATGAATCTGCTGCGCAAGCAACCTTTCTAACTCTTCTTTAACTAACAAGGCCGCTCTTGGGTGCATATTTGAAGCTTTCGTTTGATAGGCTTAGCGTCGTGTGCACAACCAGGTTGTGCACGACCAAAGTTGGATCTAAGCTGGGCATGTCTTTGTAAGACCATGCAAACACATCAATAAACTCTCGCAGTAGCATAGTGAATGTCTTTTGTTCTCTGGCCGAGAGTGATGCTCCCAATTTTACTATCTTGGGATCTTCTTGATGCAATATTGACATCAATGGTTTCTTTAACTAACAATTTTGATAAATCCTCCATACGTGTAGGATCGGGAGGTAGGTTGAGATCTTCATCCAAGGATGTCTCTACGAGATTTTCATCCTTGGCGTGGTCACTTTGTTTGTCCTTTGATTTTCTTATTTGTTTGTCAGCCAGTGCCTCAAAGAGGTTTTCACTGTGTGACTTGGACTTTGATTTTTGCTGAGGATTTTCTTTAGAACTCTTTCCCTCGCTTTTCTTTAAATTTTGTTGACCACGAAGTTTAGCATCCTCGCCGAAGTAGGCGCAGGTGTCTAAGTTGATAAAGAAACCCTTCTTGTGATCTCCAATGGGAATTGTATCCCTTATGCCCATGAACTCTGCAATAGCCTCGTCATTCTCAAATAAATCTAGTGGCACGTGACGTTGTTGGTCCCATTCAACAAGGGAGGGGTATACAAGGTCAAGGGTTGGTTCATTGGGGGTGATGGTTAGGACAACATTATTCATGAAAAGGTTCGTGGAGGCCAGATCCTCATATTGGCTACAACAAGAATCCGTATCACTGTCTAGATAATTGGAGCTATCCTCATGCTCAGAACAAGTCACATCTTGATCGTTGGGGTGTGCTCCATAAGGGCGAATCCCAATGCCATATCTTTCTATTTTGAAATGTGGAAGAGGGACTGGTTCTCTTTGTCCTTGTTCATTCCTCCCACATCCTAGGCCTTTGTAGCCCATGGAGTACATCATTCTGCTAGATTTTTCATATTCAGGGTTTGATAACAAGATGGCTGAGTGTCCTCAGGGACCCAAGTAGTAGGTGGATCAAGTAATTTTTCCTCAGCTAACAAGCCTCCAGGTAGGAACGACCCAATAGTATGTTCCTCTCTAGGTCTCCTGAAGCGGTAGTTGGGTCGACCTCTAGTCTTGGGCGACAAGGAGAGGTCAGAAACCAAGAGTGCTTGTTGTACATTATACTCCCCACAACCATATTCCAGAATTTTCATCTCCCATGAATTAAATGGAGATGTTGAAGTAGATGCCCCATGAGTGCAAGAACTAAGAGAATTTGAATCTACTCGAGATTCCATGGCCTCAGAATGAAGAGGGACAACTATATCTGTGGAGGGACATGCGTATGTACCCTTTCGTGCAAAGCTATTAAGAGCTCTACAATGAGCAAAGGGCTCTAAGTCTCCTGGTATTGTTACTGTATGTCCCTCATGCTTCAGCTTGATGCATTGATGAAATGTTGATGGCATTGCTTGCATGGCATGGATCCATGGTCGGCCTAAAAGCATATTATATGGAAGTTCCAAGTCTAAGATGTGAAACTTTGTCTGATGGCAAGTGGGGCCCACCTCCATTGGTAGCATAATGGTGCCTGCTGACTCTCTTTCCGCGTTGTCGTATGCGGTGATAGTGATGATATGGGACTCAAGATCTTCTTCCGTATGTCCCAATTGTTTGACTAATTTAAGCGCACGAGATGTTCAATCCAGATCCGTTATCCACAAGCACCGTTTGATTTTCTGCTGGTAACAACTACCTCAATGTATAAAGGGAAGATTATGTGTAGGATTCTCGGTAGGGATCTCCCTATGGTTGAAAGTGAGATGCTCACTTGGTGCAATATTTGCCACCACGGCTTGAAGGTGTGCAGGATTGACTTCTAAAGGCACTCCCGACCCCTAAAGAGTTTGATACAAAATGTCCTTATGCACATTGGATATCTTGAGAAGATCTAAGATCGAGATCTTAGCAGGTGTCTTCTCAAGTTGTTCTAAAAGGTTATATTTACCAGTTTGCGGGGTCAACAGAGAGGGTTCTGGAATCACGAGGTGGGCACGCCTTATTACTGCAGTGTAGTCCTTTCCCTTGATCCGGATGGTATTGACATGGTCAGTAGGGGAGCGAATACATCATATAATTGAATCGTAATGATTGTTATCTCTCTTGGTATACAAGTAATTCGTGGCTTTATAGGTTTGGGATGACTCTCCCCGATCCGGTTTTGCCTTTTCCGACTTATCATGCTTGGGGAATGGTTCCTTATAAATCCCCATTTTCTCGTTAGGTGTTTGCATGTGGCTAGGGTTATCCACCTCTATCTCCCCATTGTCAATGAGGTCTTGAATATAGTGGTGAAGTCACAAACATTTTTCTGTTTTATGACCTTTAACACGATGCATTTCATAGTATTCATGCTCCTTATACCATGAAGGTTTAGGAGTGTTGTCATCAAACGGTTGCGTTGTAGGATAGGTCATCATGTGGGCCGCATCCAACTGTTTTAGTATGACAGACAATGGTTCATTGAGGGAGGTGAATGTTCGTCGCTTTGGTGGTGGTTGAATTGGGCCCTTGGTTAGTTTAAAAGGTTGACTAGTTTGGACCGTTTGAACACGTTTGGAATCAGTGATTCCATCTCCCACCACGTTTTTTTTTGTTAAAGATCTTTGGCTTTTCAGCGGGTTTGACACTTTGGTTGTCTTTAGATTGGGTTTTGAGGGTGCCTTTGGCAATGAGAGCCTTTTCTATTTGAATCCCTTTCTCGATAACCTCCTCAAAGGTGTGGAAACAATGCATTTGGAGGTGGAAAGCTATATCTGGGTTGATATTAGGGACAAAAATACTGATTTAGCTGCTTCTCAGGGAAAGCGCAAGGGAAGCGACTAGCTATCCCTCTCCATCGTTGGAGGAAGCTGGTGAAGGTCTCATTTGGGCGTTGTTTTGTGCCGCACAAGTCTGCCATGGTGACGTCACTCTCTATGTTATATGAGAAATGACGCACGAATCTTTCCGCCAATTCTGGCCAGGTGAAAATTGATCCTCGTGGCAAGCGCGTAAACCATTCTAATGCTTGACCTCCGAGACTCTTAGGAAAAAGTCTGATGAGGTAATTATCACTATAAGACACCTCTTGACATGCCATGTAGAAATATTTAACATGATCCCTTGGGTCTCCCTTTCCTTTGTATTTGTCGAACTTTGGCATATCAAATTTCTTTGGAAAGGGTTGAAGGGTCATTGTCTTGTCAAAAGGATAGGGGCATAGTTCTTCGTATTGGTATTTCCTAATACTCCCTATATTGCTTTCTTGTATGCTCGCAAGCGTTGCTTTCATAGATTGTACTTCTTGTGCGAGCAATTGTTCTTTAGTGGGAGAAACGGGGATGTGTACATGATGATACCCTGTGTCTTCTTCTCCTTGGTTTTCTCGATGGAGTTCGTGGATCCTAAACTTAGGCTTTGAATTTTGAACGTTCTTGTTTGTGTCTTTCTGTACTTGGAAAGTAAGCAAAGCTAGTTGTCGGCTTAAGTTACTGAGTTGTTGTTGGATTGTGACTTGGTTTGTGTCTTCTTCTTCTAAAGGTTCCTCCTCTTCGTATTGTGGAGGTTCTTCCCTGTCTCATGTTCTATCTTATTTCTTCGTGGCACTTTGATGAGGGGTATTCTATGCCCTACCACTTTATCATTTTCTACGTAAGAAGTGGAAGCATGTCCGCCTGTTAAAATATCTTCCATATTGATAAGGGGGTGTTCCTCCTTAGTAGTGTCATTTGTTTGTAGTATTGGTTCCTTCTCAATGGGAAATTTGGCCCCTAATTCCATGACCAGTGCCAAAAATCTATCTTTGTTTCTAAGGAGAAACTCATCTAGTAGAGTGGGGTCAAAATCAAATTCTACGTGTGGTGATTCTAATTCATTTCCACTATGATCGACCATCTCTTCTATTTCCTTTTCTACAGAAAATAGTGGTCCTAGATTGTGTCCGATAAATGGGTTTGACCCTTGTCTGTTAGAGGTTTCCCAAGCTTGCGCCTGTTGTTCCTCATATGTTTGTTTCTTTAACCCTAGACGCGTCTTGGGAGCCATGTTTTCGTGATAAATTTCACTAAGGTAAGTTATAGATTTGTTCAAAATTCAATGTCTACCCCTAAGTGAAACACAAGATGTACGTGTTAAGAGTAAATTAACAGTGTGAGAATACCAATGTGATAGAGTGATAAAGTCACCAATGAAACAATCGTTTGGTACCAAAACCTAATCAAATGAAATACTTCCTAGACTACGTTTCAAAGTAATTTGTGATACCAGATGATTAACAAGATGTCTCCACTTATGCCAAGTTCAAAGGAATGAACAAGACGTAAGTAAATACATGAAGTTAAATGCGATCTCCCAATCAAGATATACGATGAGCAAGCTCAAGTCTGATTAAGACCTATATCTCAAAAAGTGCCAATTACGATTTGTGAATGACACAACAATATCACCAAGATATGTTAACCCACTTTGCAAGAAAGTGGAGTATTGATATCGAGGTGTTATTGATATAACATGCTTTGTGTGCATGTATACTTTCTAAATGCTAAATCAAATGAAACAAGAACTACCACCTAAAATAGTTCTACAATTTAGCTAAAACAAAGCATAAACACCATCATGATAAGAATTAAACAAGGGTTAGATGCTAGCATTCATCAATACAAACTTTGAAACTAACAATGCTAAATATCTAAACTCCTCTATTCTCTAACAACAAATAAATTAATGGACCTAAGTAAGCTCCATGGCTATCAAAATAGTTGTCCTTAATGCTCCAAGAACCTAGGAATGGGGGCTAATCAAAGTTGGGCTACAAGACCCTTTTGACACCTCCCATATGACCCAAGCACTTTAAGAAAGAGGCTTAACTCTTCAAGATGATGAACTCTCAAAAGGGCAAGGTGCAAGCTCTTAGTCTCTTTGCTATATGCTTTGCATTTGCTCTCTTAGAAAGTTTAGGTGTAAGTAAAAAGGTAGGTGGAGGGCTCTTTATATAGCCCAAAGGATAAAGGATTCAACACATTCTCATGAATGTGGGATAAAGGTAAAACATGATTAGGAATGGATAAGGTTGCTTTATTAAAGGTAACCTTACTTTAGAAGGGTTTAATACATGTTTAGCAAGTCATGGGAGTTGGGGGTATTTTAATTAATCAAAGGTGATTAATTAATAGGTAGGTGTAAGCTTATAGAAGCCAATTAGAGGAATATTAGTGTGATTTAGGCTATTATAAGGGGATTAAATCAATTAAATATTGATTTATTGGTTAAATTGAAGGGAAAGCTAATTAATTAATAATAATTAATTAGTCTAGGTAGAAGGGGTGATTTATTAACGGAAGGTCGTTAATTAGGGTATTTGTTGGATAGGAAACTTAATTAATTAGCTTAGTGTAATTAATTAATGATGATATGAGGGAAAATGAGTGCTTTTGACGATATGTCATTGATTTGCGAGAAAGGGGATAATTAGCACAATTTAAGTATTTAAATCTCTTGGGCGTAATTATAGGTGTCTACATTTGCCCCTCTTTGGGGTGGCATAAGTGATGCCACTTCAAAGATAGTAGACAAAAGAGATTTTGAAGAGATGGAAGAAAAATTAGTAGGAGGAAAGATGCCCTCGAGTGTCGATGGGGTGATAGAAGAACTCGATCGACGATTGAAAAAGTTGAGAAGTAGGCAGAAGAATGGGGACGAGGCAGGATGCCCAGGAGAGGGAGAATTAGGGGTGAAAGGGAAGTGGTGTAGAAGAAATATGGATGAGGGGAGAGAAGAGCTTAGCCTCTAGCTACTTATTTGTTTGGAACAAATTTGATGTCATCATATTGCCATAGGAACTACATCATCGGTCCTTATGAAAAATATAAGCATACGACAAAGGTAGAATGACATGAAAAGCCATACTACGAACAATTGTCCATTGCTGAAAGTACCAACTCCACGCAACATACAATAATGCAATGTAATACGAGAAGGAAAAAGCTCATATAACAGGGAAAACAAGTACGAACACACATATCTAACCCAACAACGGTCAAGACAGTTGTACAAATGTTTTGTTATTAGTGCTGAAGAGATCCACAAGTTTGTGATTGACGACAAGGGTTAAAAATGATGCCCCAAGCAAGGATACATACAAGGGGAAATGAAAATGGACACGGGGTCCATGAAAAGCATTTGTATGCAACGAAACAGCACCAGGCAACCAAAAGTGCCCCAGTACGAGCGAAGCAAGCAACTAGCTTTTGTGAATGGTTGTGAATCCAAGTGATCCGCGAGTCATATTAATGAGAAATATGTGAGACAAACCAACAGGATATGGAGAAAATACCATGCGCAAGACACAAGTTTCAGCCGTAAGAAGCAAGTTACCATTTTGTAGGGTGTTTTACTTTTTAGGAATTTTTTGAAAAATTTTGCCTTGTTTTTAGATTTTTTTGATATATATATATATATATTGTTTTTGTTGTTTTCTCGAAACAATGTTCTATTATTTTGTGTTTTGTGAAACAATTTTCTATTGTTTTTGTGTTTTTAATAGTTTTCCAAAGCTATGTGCAGGTAACCAAGAAAGCATGGATGCCCCCAGCGTTAGGTGGAGAATATACAAGGGTAGAAGCCACGCGCTTATGAACAAGAAGGTGAATTTGTTGAGTTGCCCCTAGCGTAAGATGGGAAATAACGAAAGACCACGTCCCTACTGATTTAATAGAAGAAGGCAAAGCCGGATCAAGGCTGGACTAGATGGTGTGCACAAGGAAACTTGAAGGTAGAACCAAGTCTAGGACAAAGACAACTACCCTTCTAATATAGAATGCTTGTGAACAACGAATCCTCCCGAGGTGCCGGAAACCGGTTTCACCCAAGGACTTGTCCAAAGTGCCACAATTGCGTGGTTTTCACTAGTGGACGACCTGTTTTCTCTTTTTTTTTTTTTGATGTTTTTGATTTTTTTGATTTTTATGACTTTCTTGTGCCATGTTTAGGCATAAAACCTCTTAAAATGCATGGAATTCATGGGCTCCCGGAGCTCATCACCATTGGGGTGAGCCAACTTGTATGCCCCTGTGCCATACTTGGCAACTATGACATAGGGTCCTAACCAGTGTGGTTCGAACTTCCCTTTCTTTTCTCGCTCTGCTCTGGTGTTGAACTGGTTCTCCTTCATAACTAAATCACCCACCTCAAACTGGTGAGGGATGATTCTCTTGTTGTAGTTGTGGGAGATTCCCTGTGTTGATATACTTTCGGGTGATTAAGAGCGCGAATGCGCTCTCATCCGGAGCTCTAACTCGCCAATCTTGCCACTTGATAATCTTCATCCTTATCCAAATAGTCCCGAAGAGAAATTCGCAAGGATGGGAGTTCAATCTCTAAAGGGATGATAGATTCTGTCCCGAACACTAGGGAATATGGCGTCGCACCCGTAGGAGTGTGAATTGATGTTCGGTAGGCCCAAAGGGCTGGGTGGATTTGTAGGTGCCAGTTTCGACCGGTTTTGCTAACCATCTTCTCCATTATCCTTACCAAAGTCTTGTTTGTTGCCTCAGCTTGTCCATTACCCTGAGGGTAATATGGCATGGACCATTTCAATCTAATTTGGAACCGTTGGCAAAGACCTTTCATAGTTTTGTTCTTAAATGACTTCCCATTATCTCTGTGACAATGATTGCAGGGATACCATATCGGCAAATAATGTGATTCATGATGAATTTAGAAATCATGTCTCTGTGACATAGGTTAAAAGGACAGTCTCCACCCATTTTGTGAAGTATTCGTAGGCATTTGTGATGATATGTGTATGACCATCAGATGAGGTAGGAGTAAGCTTCCCTATTAGATCAAGTCCCCACTTGGAGAATGGCCACGGGGTAGTGATTGGTTGCAATGGTTGCGATGGAGCATGGATGAAATTTCCATACTTTTGGCATAGCACACATTTTCTAACATAATTACAACAATCAGTTTCCATGGTGGGCCAATAGTAACCTACTCTTAACAGTTTCTTAGCCAAGACCATTCCATTTGTATGTGCTCCACATACTCCTTCGTGTACTTCTTTAATTGCCTGGATTGACTCCGTCACATCCAGACAACGTAATAGATTCCCATCGTAGCCATGATGATAAAGTGTACCTCCTAACGAGAGTGTAACGGGCTATTTGTTGAATTAGGCTCTACTTTTGAGCGGGAGATTTCGGAGGGAATGTATTGTCCTTAAGATAGGTGAAAATGGGTTGATACCATGGTGAATGGGGACCAACAACCTCACAAGCCAAGCAAGATTCTGGCATGTCATATGCGGGCTGGCGTAGATTTTCTATGAAGAATGGCATATCATTGTTCCCTGGCGGAATACGAAGCATAGATCCCACCGTTGCCATAGCATCTGCTGATCTATTCTATGCTCTTGGGATTTGCTCAAAGGTAATGCACACAAAATACTCCTTCAGAGTTTCCACCAACTTCTTATAAGGTATGAGCTTGTTATCCTTAACTTTATACTGATCATTAACCTGTTTGATGATTAGCTGTGAATCACCTACAACCTTCACATGTTGAATATTCCACTTGATGGCTAGCTTCATCCCTGCAATGAGTGCTTCATATTCCGCAATGTTGTTTGTGCAAGGGAAGGCCAGGCGGAAAGCCTGTGGTATAGGATCACCTGAAGGAGTAATAAGGACCACTCCTGCACCTGAACCATGAAACGTAAAAGATCCATCAAAATGTATCTACCATACGATAGATTCTTCAATGTAGAGCAAAGATGCATCTGGCAGATCCAGACTCAAAGGTTCTGTGCTTTGCAAAGGTGCTTCCGCTAGCTGGTCAGCAAGTACTTGTCCTTTAATTGATTTTTGATGGACAAATTCTATATCAAACTCACTGAGTAGAATGATCCAATTAGCCATTCTACCTGTGAGGGCGGGTTTGGACAACAAATACTTGAGTGGGTCGACCTTGGATATGAGCTTGGTCTTAGTATTTAGCAGGTAATGGCGAAGTTTCTGAAAGGTAAAAACAACAGCCAAGCAAGCCTTCTCAATCTGAGGATAATTACATTCATAGGCGATGAGGGTGCGACTCAGATAGTACACTGCTTTCTCTTTATGGCTAAGGTCATATTGGGTGAGCAGCACGCCAATAGCATATTGCGTAGCGAAATATAGAGCAAAAGTGGTTCTCCCGGAGTGGGAGGCATGAGGACAGGTGGATTAGCTAGGTACTGTTTAAGCAAAGCAAAGGCTTGTTGTTTCTCAGGTCCCCAGATGAAAGTGATGTCCTTCTTAAGCAAATGAGTGAATGAGTGACATTTATCTGCAAGCTGGGAGATAAAGTGGCGAATGGCTTGAATTTTCCCTTGCAAGCTACGCAGTTGCTTGATATTCTTAGGTGGAGGCATTTCTGTGATGGCAGATACTTTAGCAGGGTCTACCTCAATACCTCGTCTTGACACGATGAAGCCTAATAGTTTCCCAGATAGCACACCAAAGACACACTTCTTTGGATTTAGCCTAACTTTGTATTCACGTAGGCATTCAAAGATACGCCGCAAAATGATAGGATGTTCCTCTCTTGTTTTGGACTTTCCCAGGATGTCGTCTACATAGTCTTCCATGATGTCATGAATCATATCATGAAATATTACTATCATGGCCCACTGATAAGTTGCTCCCACATTCTTAAGGCCGAATGGCATCACCTGATAATAGAAGGTGCCCCAAGGAGTTGTGAAAGTTGTTTTGTGTTGGTCTTCCTCAGCGATCTTAATTTGATTATAACCCGAAAATCCATCCATAAGTGATAGCATTTCATACCCTGTGGTTGAGTCAACAATCATGTCAATGTTGGGCAACGGAAAGTCATCTTTAGGGAAAGATTTATTGATGTCCCTAAAATCTATGCAAATTCGGATACCAATAGGTTTCTTCTGGACAGGAATAATGTTCGATATCCATTCAGAATAATCAATTGGCCTGATGAATCCTGCTGCAAGCAACCTTTCCAACTCTTCTTTAACTAACAAGGCCACTCTTGGGTGCATCTTTCAAGCTTCTGTTTGATAGGCTTAGCGTCTGTGTGCACAACCAGGTTGTGCACGACCAAAGTTGGATCTAAGCTGGGCATGTCTTTGTAAGACCATGCAAACACATCAATAAACTCTCGCAGTAGCATAGTGAACGTCTTTTGTTCTCTGGCTCGAGTGATGCTCCCAATTTTACTATCTTGGGATCTTCTTGATGCAATATTAACATCAATGGTTTCTTCAACTAACAATTTTGATAAATCCTCCATACGCGTGGGATCGGGAGGTAGGTTGAGATCTTCATCCAAGGATGTCTCTACGAGATTTTCATCCTTGGCGTGGTCACTTTGTTTGTCCTTTGATTTTCTTATTTGTTTGTCAGCCAATGCCTCAAAGAGGTTTTCACTGTGTGACTTGGACTTTGATTTTTGCCGAGGCTTTTCTTTAGAACTCTTGCCCTCGCTTTTCTTTAAATTTTGCTGACCACGAAGTTTAGCCTCCTCACCGAAGTAGGCGCAGGTGTCTAAGTCGATAAAGAAACCCTTCTTGTGATCTCCAATGGGAATTGTATCCCTTATGCCCATGAACTCTGCAATAGCCTCGTCATTCTCAAATAAATCTAGTGGCATGTGACGTTGTTGGTCCCATTCAACAAGGGAGGGGTATACAAGGTCAAGGGTTGGTTCATTGGGGGTGATGGTTAGGACAACATTATTCATGAAAAGGTTCGTGGAGGCCAGATCCTCATATTGGCTACAACAGGAATCCGTATCGCTGTCTAGATAATCGGAGCTATCCTCATGCTCAGAACAAGTCACATCTTGATCGTTGGGGTGTGCTCCATAAGGGCGAATCCCAATGCCATATCTTTCTGTTTTGAAATGTGGAAGAGGGACTGGTTCTCTTTGTCCTTGTTCATTCCTCCCACATCCTAGGCCTTTGTAGCCCATGGAGTACATCATTCTGCTAGATTTTTCATATTCTAGGGTTTGATAACAAGATGGCTGAGTGTCCTCAGGGACCCAAGTAGTAGGTGGATCAAGTAATTTTTCCTCAGCTAACAAGCCTCCAGGTAGGAATGACCCAATAGTATGTTCCTCTCTAGGTCTCCTGAAGCGGTAGTTGGGTCGACCTCTAGTCTTGGGTGACAAGGAGAGGTCAGAAACCAAGAGCGCTTGTTGTACATTATACTCCCCATAGCCATATTCCAGAATTTTCATCTCCCATGAATTAAATGGAGATGTTGAAGTAGATGCCCCATGAGTGCAAGAACTAAGAGAATTTGAATCTACTCGAGATTCCATGGCCTCAGAATGAAGAGGGACAGCTATATCTATGGAGGGACATGCATATGTACCCTTTCGTGTAAAGCTATTAAGAGCTCTACAATGAGAAAAGGGCTCTGAGTCTCCTGGTATTGTTATTGTATGTCCCTCATGCTTCAGCTTGATGCATTGATGAAATGTTGATGGCACTACTTGCATGGCATGGATCCATGGTCGGCCTAGAAGCATATTATATGGAAGTTCCAAGTCTAAGACGTGAAACTTTGTCTGATGGCAAGTGGGGCCCACCTCCATTGGCAGCGTAATGGTGCCTGCTGACTCTCTTTCCACGTTGTCGTATGCGGTGATAGTGATGATATGGGACTCAAGATCTTCTTCCGTATGTCCCAATTGTTTGACTAATTTAAGCGTGCAGATGTTCAATCCAGATCCGTTATCCACAAGCACCCGTTTGATTTTCCTGCGGGTAACAACTACCTCAATGTATAAGGGAAGATTATGTGTAGGATTCTCGGTAGGGACCTCCCTATGGTTGAAAGTGAGATGCTCACTGGGTGTAATATTTGCCACCGCGGCTTGAAGGTATGTAGGATCGACTTCTAAAGGCACTCCCGACCCCTGAAGAGTTTGATACAAAATGTCCTTATGCACATTGGATATCTTGAGAAGATCTAAGATCGAGATCTTAGCAGGTGTCTTCTCAAGTTGTTCTAAAAGGTTATATTTACCAGTTTGTGGGGTCAACAGAGAGGGTTCCAGAATCACGAGGCGGGCACACCTTGTTACTGCAGTGCAGTCCTTTCCCTTGATCCGGATGGTATTGACATGGTCGGTAGGGGAGCGAATACATCCGATAAGTGAATCGTAATGATTGTTATCTCTCTTGGTATACAAGTAATTCGTGGCTTTATAGGTTTGGGATGACTCTCCCCGATCCGGTTTTGCCTTTTCCGACTTATCATGCTTGGGGAATGGTTCCTTATAAATCCCCATTTTCTCGTTAGGTGTTTGCATGTGGCCAGGGTTATCCACCTCTATCTCCCCGTTGTCAATGAGGTCTTGAATATAGTGGCGAAGTCGCAAACATTTGTCTATTTTATGACCTTTAACGCGATGCATTTCACAGTATTCATGTTCCTTATACCATGAAGGTTTAGGAGCGTTGTCATCGAACGGTTGTGTTGTAGGATAGGTCATCATGTGGGCCGCATCCAAGCTGTTTTAGTATGACAGGACAACGGCTCATTGAGGAGGTGAATGTTCTTCGCTTTGGCGGTGGTTGAATTGGGCCTTTGGTCAGTTTAAAAGGTTGACTGGTTTGGACCGTTTGAACACGTTTGGAATCAGTGATTCCATCTCCCACCACATTTTTGTTTTTGTTAAAGATCTTTGGCTTTTCAATGGGTTTGACACTTTGGTTGTCTTTAGATTGGGTTTTGAGGGTGCCTTTGGCAATGAGAGCCTTTTCTATTTGAATCCCTTTCTCGATAACCTCCTCAAAGGTGCGGACACAATGCATTTGGAGGTGGAAAGCTATATCTAGGTTGAGATTAGGGATGAAAATACTAACTAGCTGCTTCTCAGGGAAAGCGCAAGGGAAGCGACTAGCTATCCCTCTCCATCGTTGGAGGAAGCTGGCGAATGTCTCATTTGGGCGTTGTTTTGTGCCGCACAAGTCTGCCATGGTGATGTCACTCTCTATGTTATATGAGAAATGACGCATGAATCTTTACGCCAGTGCAGCCGGTGAAAATGGACCCTCGTGGCAAGCGCGTAAACCATTCTAATGCTTGACCTCCTAGACTCTTAGGAAAAAGTCTGATGAGGTAATTATCACTATAAGACACCTCTTGACATGCCATGTAGAAATATTTAACATGATCCCTTGGGTCTCCCTTTCCTTTATATTTGTCAAACTTTGGCATATCAAATTTCTTTGGAAAGGGTTGAAGGGTCATTGTCTTATCAAAAGGATAGGGGCATAGTTCTTCGTATTGGTATTTCCTAATACTCCCTATATTGCTCTCTTGTATGCTCGCAAGAGTTGCTTTCATAGATTGCACTTCTTGTGTGAGCAATTGTTCTCTAGTGGGAGAAGTGGGTACGTGTACACGATGGTACCCCATGTCTTCTTCTCCTTGGTTTTCTCGATGGAGTTCGTGGATCCTAAACTTAGGCTTTGACTTTTGAACGTTCTTGTTTGTGTCTTTTTGTACTTGGAAAGTAAGCAAAGCTAGTTGTCGGCTTAAGTTACTGAGTTGTTGTTGGATTGTGACTTGGTTTGTGTCTTCTTCTTCTAAAGGTTCCTCCTCTTCGTATTGTGGAGGTTCTTCCCCTGTCTCATGTTCTATCTTGTTTCTTCGTGGCACTTTGATGAGGGTATTCTATGCCCTACCACTTTATCATTTTCGCGTAAGAAGTGGAAGCATGTCCTCTTGTTAAAATATCTTCCATATTGATAAGGGGTGTTCCTCCTTAGTAGTGTCATTTGTTTGTAGTATTGGTTCCTTCTCAATGGGAAATTTGGCCCCTAATTCCATGACCGTGTGCCAAAACTCTATCTTTGTTTCTAAGGAGAAACTCATCTAGTAGAGTGCGGTCAAAATCAAAGCTGCGTGTGGTGATTCTAATTCATTTCCACTATGATCGACCATATCTTCTGTTTCCTTTTCTACGAGAAAATAGTGGTCCTAGATCGTGTCGATAAATGGGTTTGACCCTTGTCATGTTAGAGGTTTCCCAAGTTTGCGCTGTTGTTCCTCATATGTTTGTTTCTTTAACCCTAGATGCGCGTCTTGGGAGCCATGTTTTTGTGATAAATTTCACTAAGGTAAGTTATAGATTTGTTCAAAATTCAATGTCTACCCCTAATTGAAACACAAGATATACGTGTTAAGAGTAAATTAACGGTGTGAGAATACCAATGTGATAGAGTGATAAAGTCACCAATGAAACAATCGTTTGGTACCAAAACCCAATCAAATGAAATACTTCCTAGACTACGTTTCAAAGTAATATGTGATACCGGATGATTAACAAGATGTCTCCACTTATGCCAAGTTCAAAGGAATGAACAAGACGTAAGTAAATACATGAAGTTAAATGCAATCTCCCAATCAAAATATACGATGAGTAAGCTCAAGTCTCGATTAAGACCTATATCTCAAAAAGTGCCAATTACGATTTTGAATGACATAACAATATCACCAAGATATGTTAACCCACTTTGCAAGAAAGTGGAGTATTGATATCGAGGTGTTATTGATATAACACGCACAAATGGTAGTTCCTAACACCTTTTGAAATCGAAGTAATAATAAAACTGAACAAAAAAAACTCAAAGTATAGCTAGGAATAGTTAAGAATGTGTGCAGCGTAACCATACAATATAGGTATTTATGTCGAGTTTACAAGAAACAAGACGTAAATATCGAAATTGTAATGATACGAGACAAACAAACTAACTCCTCTATGGAAGTCTGCAGTGATGAACCACGCCTAACTACAATGACGATCTTGACATGGGTATCAAGATCACAATGGCTACCAAATGACGTGAAAACGCCTCCACTCACTTTAGACATTTAACTAACCCAGCCGCAAACATGGATGGGCGTAAACGGACTTAAAAGTGAGAGAAACAGTCGAATGGCAACACAAAGGTAATCACACCTCTTTTGATCAACAAAGTGTCAAAAGAATATGAAGGAAATAAATCAAAAAAATAACAAAAATGCTAGTCTTACTTGGCGAGAGTTTCGCCTCGCCCTAAGGCAAGTAAAAACTATGCGAAAGTAATACATCACACGTTTCTCAAAAAGAAGGTTCACAACTCAACATTGTTTTAAAGTGGTCAAAGTGGGCTCATGGCCAAAGTATATTCTCCTAGGTGGTTCTCTCGCCTAGGTGTTACAAAGTTGCCACGAGCGAAGCGCGATTTACCCAAAAAGTCACTTGACTAGTTTGGGAGTATCTCAAACTTTACTTTACCCCCTTCAAGAAACAGAGGCAACTAGTGCGTCTATGTGTACTATCTTTGGGGTCGCCACAACGGACAACCCTGTAACTCTATCTCACAAAGGAATCACTAGTCAAGTAGGTAGTGCAGAGCACTTCTGTTTAAATCCACAAGATTCCCTCTTGCGTCGACTACTTTGGGGTTCTGGAACCACCCCCATTGATGTAGCTTAAGGCGTTATGCCAAAGGGGTTATGTTCCAGTTGAGCGGAGAGGGACGCACCCTTTTCCGAAACCTGCAATACAGTGTTTTGAATATGTTGTTCTTTTTATCTTGTTTAATTAAGTGTGGTTTGCTTGAACACCTTTTGGCAACCTGTATAACAACTGTATTAGTAGTTTTTGATTTCGTTTTGATTCCTCCTTTCTTTGACAAGCATTTTTAGGTCCTGCACTCAAGCGTTAGTAGTTCTCCAAGAAAATCACATTATTTAAAAGAGGATTAAGAGTTGCTTTTGATTCTCAAGATCATCCAAGGATGCAAGAGAAGAGCATACACAACAAATAATCCAACTAAGAAGTAAAGAAAATCTTTTCGATCAATGAACCATACAAATTTTTTGATAAATGTTCATTCCCTTAAACCAAAAGTGAAAGATGAAGTTTCCAATTTACCAAATGTTATAAAATGAAGACTAAAGTTGCTTTTGATTCTCAAGATCACCCTAAGGTGTAAGAGAAGAGCATACACAAAATTTATCCCAACTATATAGAAATGGAAAACTTCAAATCAAAGGACCATTGAAAAATGCTTTGTAAAAGGTTCATTCCCTTAAGCAAAATGAATAATTAAATTTCCAAGTTTAATCCCAATGTTAAAAGATATAGATCAAAGTTGTTTTTGATTCTCAAGATCACCAAAAGGTGCAAGAGAAGAGCATACACACGCTTTGATCTAAATCGAGTAAGCTTGGAAATACAACATTCATCAAAACATTAGACATGTTAGAAAATGACCAGTTTTAAAATAACAGAAAAACTTGCAACTTATGTAAGTATAAATCCTGAATTTATGTTTTCATTACATAGTTAACTTCAATACCTTTCCAACGCAAAAAAATGGAGTCATTTCAAGGTCGGGAGCAAAAGTTATGGCCTTCGGAAGATGGGTTACGCATATGCTCTTATGCTCATGGGTATGCACTTGACATGCACTTAAAAATGTCGAAAAAACGTCCCTTAATATGCAAAATGGGAAAATTTTTCCAACCAAGATTCAATTTTGACAACAACCCATCACATTAATATATGAATAGAAGACTCAACGCTATCAAACACTAACATACATGCTCAAGAATTTAAGATTTTCAAGAAATTGACAAAACTAGCATGTAGAATGATGAAAAAGTAAGCTCTAAAAATGAAAACATGATGAAATCTTGAAATTTTCTCACCAACATTAAATTTTGACAGCAACCCACCACATTAATATGCAAATAGAAGACTTATCACTATCAAACACTAACCTACATGCTCAAGAATTGAAAATTTTCAAGAAATTGACAAAACTAGCATGTAAAATGTTGAAAAAGTAAGCTCAAAAAATGAAAACATGATGAAATCTTGAAATTTTCTCACCAAGATTAAATTTTGATAGCAACCCACCACATTAATATGTAAATATAAGACTCATCACTATCAAACACTAACCTACATGCTCAAGAATTTAAAATTTTCAAGAAATTGACAAAACTAGCATGTAGAATGTTGAAAAAGTAAGCTCTAAAAATGAAAACATGGAGAAATCTTGAAATTTTCCCCTCAAGTCCAATTTTGACAGCACTTCACCTCCTTCATACCTACAAGGAAGACCCAACACATGCAAACTCAACAAAACATGTTAAAAAAACAAGTTAGATCAACATGTGTAAAAGAGGGTTAGTAACCAAAAATAAAACTTAACTACAAAAACTTGAAATTAAGTGCAAAGGACAATGGAGTAAGTCCCACCGGGCGTGCCAAATGTGTGCATGTATACTTTTCTTAATGCTAAATCAAATGAAACAAGAACTACCACCTAAAATAGTTCTACAATTTAGCTAAAACAAAGCATAAACACCATCATGATAAGAATTAAACAAGGGTTAGATGCTAGCATTCATCAATACAAACTTTGAAACTAACAATGCTAAATATCTAAACTCCTCTATTCTCTAACAACAAATAAATTAATGGACCTAAGTAAGCTCCATGGCTATCAAAATAGTTGTCCTTAATGCTCCAAGAACCTAGGAATGGGGGCTAATCAAAGTTGGGCTATAAGACCCTTTTGACACCTCCCATATGACCCAAGCACTTTAAGAAAGAGGCTTAACTCTTCAAGATGATGAAATCTCAAAAGGGCAAGGTGGAAGCTCTTAGTCTCTTTGCTATATGCTTTGCATTTACTCTCTTAGAAAGTTTAGGTGTAAGTAAAAAGGTAGGTGGAGGGCTCTTTATATAGCCCAAAGGATAAAGGATTCAACACATTCTCATGAATGTGGGATAAAGGTAAAACATGATTAGGAATGGATAAGGTTGCTTTATTAAAGGTAACCTTACTTTATAAGGGTTTAATACATGTTTAGCAAGTCATGGGAGTTGGGGGTATTTTAATTAATCAAAGGTGATTAATTAATAGGTAGGTGTAAGCTTATAGAAGCCAATTAGAGGAATATTAGTGTGATTTAGGCTATTATAAGGGGATTACATCAATTAAATATTGATTTATTGGTTAAATGGAAGGGAAAGCTAATTAATTAATAATAATTAATTAGTCTAGGTAGAAGGGGTGATTTATTAACAAAAGGTCGTTAATTAGGGTATTTGTTGGATAGGCAACTTAATTAATTAGCTCAGTGTAATTAATTAATGATGATATGAGGGAAAATGAGTGTTTTTGACGATATGTCGTTGATTTGCGAGAAAGGGGATAATTAGCACAATTTAAGTATTTAAATTTGTTGGGCGTAATTATAGGTGTCTACATGCACAAATGGTAGTTCCTAACACCTTTTGAAATTGAGGTAATAATAAAACTGAACAAAAAAAAGCTCAAAGTATAGCTAGGAATAGTTAAGAATGTGTGCAGCGTAACCGTACAATATAGGTATTTATGTCGAGTTTACAAGAAACAAGATGTAAATATTGAAATTGTAATGATACGAGACAAACAAACTAACTCCTCTATGGAAGTCTGCGGTGATGAACCATGCCTAACTACAATGACGATCTTGACGTGGGTATCAAGATCACAATGGCTACCAAATGACGTGAAAATGCCTCCACTCACTTTAGACGTTTAACTAACCCAGCCGCAAACATGGATGGGCATAAACAGACATAAAAGTGAGAGAAACAGTCGAATGGAAACACAAAGGTAATCACACCTCTTTTGATCAACAAAGTGTCAAAAGAATATGAAGGAAATAAATCAAGAAAAAATGACAAAAAATGCTAGTCTTACTTCGGCAGAGTTTCACCTCGCCCTAAGGCAAGTAAAAACTAGGCGAAAGTAATACGTCACACGTTTCTCAAAAAGAAGGTTCACAACTCAACACTGTTTTAAAGTGGTCAAAGTGGGCTCCTGGCCAAAGTATATTCTCCTAGGTGGTTCTCTCGCCCTAGGTGTTACAAAGTTGCCACGAGCGAGCACGATTTACCCAAAAATTCACACTGACTAGTTTGGGAGTATCTCGGCTTTACTTTACCCCCTTCAAGAACAATAGGCAACTAGTGCGTCTATGTGTACTATCACTGGGGTCGCCACAACAAACAACCTGTAACTCTATCTCACAAAGGAATCACTAGTCAAGTAGGTAGTGCGGAGCACTTCCCGTTTCGTCCACAAGGTTCCCTCTTGCGTGGACTACTTTGGGGTTCCTGGAACCACCCCCATTGTTGTAGCTTAAGGAGTTATGCCAAAGGGTTATGTTCGATTGAGCGGAGAGGGACGTACCCTTTCTCGAAAACCTGCAATACAAAGTTGTTTTGAATATGTTGTTCTTTTTATCTTGTTTAATTAAGTGTGGTTTTCTTGAACACCTTTTGGCAACCTGTATAACAACTGTATTAGTAGTTTTTGATTTCGTTTTGATTCCTCCTTTCTTTGACAAGCGCTTTTTAGGTCCTGCACCCAAGTGTTAGTAGTTATCCAAGAAAATCACATTATTTAAAAGAGAATTAAAAGTTGCTTTTGATTCTCAAGATCATCCAAGGATGCAAGAGAAGAGCATACACAACAAATAATCCAACTAAAAAGTAAAGAAAATCTTTTCAATCAATGAACCATACAAAATTCTTGATAAATGTTCATTCCCTTAAACCAAAAGTGAAAGATGAAGTTTCCAATTTACCAAATGTTATAAAATGAAGACTAAAGTTGCTTTTGATTCTCAAGATCACCCTAAGGTACAAGAGAAGAGCATACACAAACTTTATACCAACTATATAGAAATGGAAAACTTCAAATCAAAGGACCATTGAAAAATGCTTTGTAAAAGGTTCATTCCCTTAAGCAAAATGAATAATTAAATTTCCAAGTTTAATCCCAATGTTTAACAAGATAGATATCAAAGTTGTTTTTGATTCTCAAGATCAAAAAAATGTGCAAGATAAGAGCATACACATGCTTTGATCTAAATCGAGTAAGCATGGAAATACAACATTCATCAAAACATTAGACATGTTAGAAAATGACCAGTTTTAAAATAACAGAAAAACCTGTAACTTCTGTAAGTGTAAATCTCGAATTTATGTTTTCATTGCATAGTTAACTTCAATACCTTTCCAACGCAAAAAAATGGAGTCATTTCGAGGTCGGGAGCAAAAGTTACGGCCTTCGGAAGATGGGTTACGCATATGCTCTTATGCTCATGGGTATGCACTTGACATGCACTTAAAAATGTCAAAAAAACGTCCCTTAATATGCAAAATGGGCAAATTTTTCCAACCAAGATTCAATTTTGACAACAACCCATCACATTAATATATGAATAGAAGACTCAACGCTATCAAACATTAACATACATGCTCAAGAATTTAAGATTTTCAAGAAATTGACAAACTAACTAGATGTAGAATGATGAAAAAGTAAGCTCTAAAAATGAAAACATGATGAAATCTTGAAATTTTTCACCAACATTTAATTTTGACAGCAACCCACCATATTAATATGTAAATAGAAGACTCAGCACTATCAAACACTAACCTACATGCTCAAGAATTGAAAATTTTCAAGGAATTGACAAAACTAGCATGTAAAATGTTGAAAAAGTAAGCTCTAAAAATGAAAACATGGAGAAATCTTGAAAATTTCCCCTCAATTCCAATTTTGATAGCACTTCACCTCCTTCATACCTACAAGGAAGACCCAACAAATGCAAACTCAACAAAACATGTTAAAAAAATAAGTTAGATCAACATGTGTAAAAGAGGGTTAGTAACCAAAAATAAAACTTAACTACAAAAACTTGAAATTAAGTGCAAATGACAATGGAGTATGTCCCACCGGGCGTGCCAAATGTGTGCATGTATACTTTGCTTAATGCTAAATCAAATGAAGCAAGAACTACCACCTAAAATAGTTCTACAATTTAGCTAAAACAAAGCATAAACACCATCATGATAAGAATTAAACAAGGGTGAGATGCTAGCATTCATCAATACAAACTTTGAAACTAACAATGCTAAATATCTAAACTCCTCTATTCTCTAACAACAAATAAATGAATGGACCTAAGTAAGCTCCATGGCTATCAAAATAGTTGTCCTTAATGCTCCAAGAACCTAGGAATGGGGCTAATCAAAGTTGGGCTACAAGACCCTTTTGACACCTCCCATATGACCCAAGCACTTTAAGAAGGAGGCTTAACTCTTCAAGATGATGAACTCTCAAAAGGGCAAGGTGCAAGCTCTTAGTCTCTTTGCTATATGCCTTGCATTTGCTCTCTTAGAAAGTTTAGGTGTAAGTAAAAAGGTAGGTGGAGGGCTCTTTATATAGCCCAAAGGATAAAGGATTCAACACATTCTCATGAATGTGGGATAAAGGTAAAACATGATTAGGAATGGATAAGGTTGCTTTATTAAAGGTAACCTTACTTTAGAAGGGTTTAATACATGTTTAGCAAGTCATGGGAGTTGGGGGTATTTTATTTAATCAAAGGTGATTAATTAATAGGTAGGTGTAAGCTTATAGAAGCCAATTAGAGGAATATTAGTGTGATTTAGGCTATTAGAAGGGGATTAAATCAATTAAATATTGATTTATTGGTTAAATGGAAGGGAAAACTAATTAATTAATAATAATTAATTAGTCTAGGTAGAAGGGGTGATTTATTAACGGAAGGTCGTTAATTAGGGTATTTGTTGGATAGGCAACTTAATTAATTAGCTTAGTGTAATTAATTAATGATGATATGAGGGAAAATGAGTGCCTTTGACGATATGTCATTGATTTGTGAGAAAGGGGATAATTAGCACAATTTAAGTATTTAAATTGCTTGGGCGTAATTATAGGTGTCTCAACAACATCACATAGATCGATATCTGTAACATCCTCATTTTTATACATTAGAACAAGTAATTTTTTTTTTTGATAAATGCTTCCTGGTTCTAAATATATAATTTAGAACTCACAAATCAAAACAACCATTCTTATAACAGATAACCATATGCAGCTGTAATGACTCGGAGTACCTCCGATCTATTCATTCCATGACTCGGTAATCTACCGATCTATTCATGAGTATAAAGAGTTGGCGTTTTTATTTTAACACATCACTCTTGCAGTTCTCTTCCCTAATCTAGGATTCAGAATGCTCTGTCCAAGGAACCTATCTGAATAATTGTTACCATTATTCATCGGCATCTCGTCCCTTAGACTAGGTGACATAGGACAACGCAATCAGCAGCTTGCGATACTTTGGCCAAAGATTTGAAACATATTGCTTATGTCTCGTATTCCTTGATGGCATACTCGTCAATCTGGAATACGTCCTTCACCCCATTCCTTTGTTATGTAGAATGTCTTATACTAACTTCTGTCAGTCTCTCCTGCCCCAAGTTATTCACTCAGAAATGGATTAATAATATGGCAACGTTATAAGGATGCTCTCGAGAACTAGGGATACTCTGACATACTGGGTCAACCCTAGTTAACCCTGTGTGTCAAGGTACCCCGAGTCTCCAAGGGCAGCCTCATAACATGACCATGTCGGTAACCAGTCCTGAGTAAAACTTGTTCGAGTTTAAGGAGTAAATCTTAACGATCAATGCAAAGGGTGTCGCCATAAGTCACCTGCATTGTTGTATCTTTGAGAAGATCCTAATCTTCTCGAAGGTACAACCCTGCAATCGACTTGTGCCATCAACCTTCAAATCCACCTCGATAAGATCTACTAAACTTTAAGGTGTTACTTACGTGGAGTTTAAATTATACTTTAAGACACTCCTTTTTAGGGTAGTCTTTTCCCAATCCCCTGGGTTCCTCATCCTAAAATTGCCTTTCTTATTAAGACCCATTCCACAAAGAGAAGTTTAATAAGATTGAGGTCTCAACAAGGAGATCATTGTTTCACAATAATCTTAATCTACGAAATTGGGTAGTAACCCCAAGTCTTCTCATAAGATTGCTAACTTATCCCTTTTGGGTTTATTCCAGATCTTTAAAACTGAAATATATCTTACTTATTAGTGTTAAGATATAGTGATTTTAAAAACATTCAGTACGTTGTCTTGACTTAGATCAAGGTTAGAGAGTAATAGATTACTCTTCCCGTTCAGCTTCCTGAAAGGGTTTATTTTAACCTTAGCTTCTCAAAATCTAGTGATCTAAATTACAATTAGCTTTAAATAGATCATAATAGAACTACTAAACAATCATAAGTATTCAGTCACATAACCTTGCAACGCTTACTTAGATAATCACAAACGTCTCCAAGTTATACAATAATAACAATGGTCTTAAAATCATTCGAACCGAAGAAGATCAAACCATCAAGATATGAATGCAAACACATAAGTAACAAATACCTCAGTTTATTCATTTCAAAGCTAATCAAATACATTTTATGCATTCAGCATATTTGATACAATACTCAACAGCAAAAGAACATATTTCTTCAAGTAGTACATTTAGAGAATCAAGCTGTAATTCATCATAGAACCAAATTAAACAATCGAACATCATATCGATCTGCGTGCCTTTACCACTTACGAAAATCATCTGCAAAAATTGTCAACATGGGTCGGGATTCGGTGAACGAAAGAGCATGATAAACACTAATTCTTAAAACAAATGCAATCCACCAATTGTTTTCATCAAACAACCTGTTTAAATGAAATCATTTCTTCACATTGCAAACTTAAATCAAGATATCCATCCTATATGTTAGAGACTAAGAACATATGAATACAACCATTATTAAGACAAGCTAAATTCCTACAAGATTGTTTCTAAGATTTCCCATGGCAGTTAAAACATTCAACAATCCCACAGTCTTAATTATTTTATCATCCTAACACATTTCAATGGTATTGACAAGTATACCTATTTATACAGCAGCACTCATTTTATACCAGTCTCTCCATACAATAACTCAGTTTATTCTTGTTATGCCCCTACCATAGAGATCACAAAAAGGATGCAAGAAGAAAGCACACAAGTTTTCCTGTCTAGAGGATTTTTACTATTCCATTTACCATATATATCAACATATAAATTACAAATCAAGAAGAAAGAAACAGAGTCCATCGAATACTAAGTCAATAACATTCGAACTATACCAATTATTACAAATACATTTACGCATGCGACTAAACAGTTGAAATTACAAGAAGAGCTACAGTTCCATCTAATTCCAAATATAAAGGTTACCTGTAGCTACTAAACAATTCGAGAGTTCACGCAACAAGCATTAATAAATAATCCAACTCCAATAGGCTCAATAAAACTTTCCATATTATTCAACAAACATGAAAAATATCCAACGCCATCGCCTGTCATGGCACAGCCAAGAGCTCTTTGTTTTTGATCAAAGTTGAAACAAGATCACATTAAAACAATTAACATTTCCATTTGAAATACAGTGACATTCACGCAGAGTCGAAACACAATATGCACAGCTTCATTCAACTAAGCAAATCCCTACGATTATACAACATGGGTGTAAATTAGAAGTCGTTTTCAAGAAATAATAACCTCAACAAGATCTTCATAAAAGTCATCATCATTTCATTATTTTCAACAAAGTTTCATCCAAGCCGAGATAATACGAATACAACAAGGACTCATACAGAGTCGAGTTTAAAAAGTAAACACAGCGTGGACTAGATCAGTAGTCGAATTCATATGAAAACATTCAAGGTTTCCAACTAATTCAACACCAACAGTCTTCACAACTAAACTTCTACAGAAGTCTAAATACAAGATACATATTAAGGACTCCAACAGAGCCAATATCAATAAGTATTCACAACCAAGCTTATACAGAAGTCAAAACACCGGTTACATATCCAGGACTCCAACTGAGTCAATAACCACAGTATTCACAACTGAGCTTTATACCGAAGAGAAAAACATAATATACGCTTCAAGGATTCAAAAGGAGTCAAACCCATGTAGTATTCTTCAAATAAACTTCTACAGAAGTAGAAAGATACAAGATACATATTAAATTCAAGAATTCCAACTATATCAATAACATACAGTATTCACGACTGAACTCCTACAGAAGTAGAAACGTATGTTACCTTTCAAGGACTCAAAAAGGAATCGAACCCATATAGTATTCTCGATTAAACTTCTACAGAAGTCAAAAATACTATCTATTCAAGGATTCCAACAATATCAAAAACATATAGCATTCACAACTAAAATTCTCCGAAGTCAAAACATACTATCATTTCAAGAATTCCAACAGTATCAGTTTCAACAAGTGTAAACAGCAAGGCTTCTACAGAAGTCGATATCAACCAAGAAAACTTTTCATGGACTCCAACAGAGTCGAATTCGTACATTATCCTTGCAAGCATTTCTACGAAATCTAACCGAAATGCAAAACACAACAAGATAATTCAACCGAATGAAACAAAATGTACACCCAGCAAGGGTTCAACTGAATAATCGAACCAGCATGAAGATACAACAAACTAATTCATACAATGCTACCATAAAAACCAACTGGACCAAAAATCATCTGAACAAAGTTGTTCTAATGAAATCATTTGAAGGAAAGCAATATTTTTAAAAGTTAGGGCCTAACATGCCTGGTAATGTCGCTTAAAAATCCGAAGAAGACCTCTGAATGAGCTCGAGCCTTCTCCTCTTCTTCCACGTTAGATTCAACAACAATAATTTGTTATTTCCATGCCTTATAAACTTTCCTCGACAGAGAAAAGAGCTAGTTATTCTCATAGTTGCCATGCAACACCAAGTAGACTAGTTCGAAGAACCAGTGATCAAACAGAGAGAAAACCGGAGTGCATGGAAAACCAAACAAACAACTAGTTTTCCATTTTGCATGCCTTCCCGAGAAATCCGTGCTCGGAAATCGAGTTCCTTAATTGCATTAACTCCAAAATTCCCGCTCAATCTCCATTGCCACCAACCGCCATAGTTGGCGATGGACAAAAACAAACCAAAGACCATTTCCAGATTTGGCGACTCTGCCACGTCGGATTTCACTAGCCGTTTGAAACTTCCACCAAATCCCTCGTCCTTCATACTTATCCATCTCATTTAATGCCATAGAAACTACCACCCATGGCTCGCACCCCTTCATAGGTCCCTTTCATCCATGATCATTAGTTAGGTTAGAAACATAGGTTAGACCTTAAGGTGATACTTAGTCTAACCTCCTTAGCGCTAGGTCACTAACCTTAGAACATTTAGCTTATAGTTTAGGGCTAGGTTAGATTAGCACTAATCCAACTCATAGGTTATAGTTTAGGTTTAGGTTATTAACCTTAATAGAACCAGTCTAGGTCTAACAAATAGAATCGTTCAGTATAAGAACCAACAGATATACCTTCCCGAAATGGATTCAATCCAGCCTTGATAATAAGCTAGCAATAAATATATCAGAATTTATTACCTGGCTCAAGGTCTAGACCTTCCTGATATTACGATATCGGGAACCAATTCATTTAACACGATCAGCCTGAGTTAGACTCGGAATTGCTTATTCAACACATTCAGACCTTGCAACCTTCGTAAGGTCTATAATTTTTTTGTTCATCCCGAATAAACTTAAAACATCTCTTGGATCAATGCCCTGATCCAAGGTGAGTCATATAGCAGGTAAATCCACAATTCATTCCGAAATCGATTAAATTGGTGCAAAAATGAAAGAAATAAAAGAGTCCAAGCATATCCGGCTCAGTCAAAGATCTTCAAGAGCAAAGAAGATACAATTCATATCAAGCATGACTTCACAATCAAAGGAACACGTCCTTTTTTACGTAAGAAATCATATATCAACACTTGAATGCTCGGGAGGTAGTAATAATAGTTTAGAGTGTTATATGCTTCCCTCCTAAAAGATTCATTGTCTCGATGATTACATATTTGATTAACCTTCGAGTCAACCAATTTATTAGTTCACAAAACAATGTGACTATTTCCCACCGAATAGTTCGAGAAATCAATGTCACGATACATTTTATTCAGCCAGAATAATGTTTGCCTCAATCTGGCTTTCATATCACATGAAAAAGATAAGTTCATAAAAAAAATGTTTTGTCAACAGATTTCATCCTGTTGAAAAAGAAAAGGAAAAGTAATTTTCATCTCTTCCAGATTTTCCCAAGTTACACTTTCTTCGTTAAACTGGTCCCACTGGACCTTACATTGCTATATTTCACGATTTATCAAATGTAATTGGTGAGTTTCCAACACTCGTGTGGGTTTAACCACGATTATTCCTGGGTCTTGGACCTCCAAGGAATTCCAATTTAAGACATGTGACAAATCAAACGTATTTCTTAAGCAAATAAATATGGAAAAAATCATACATGTGAGACAAAGCAGGTGGTAATGCTAATCGATAAGCTACAGGATTGATTATTTCGACAATTTTGAAAGGTCCCACGAAACGAGGTGACAACTTGGCAGCCTTGCCAAAATTTATAGAACTCTTTCTGGATTTAACACGAAGAAAAACCTTCTCACTAAGCTCAAACCTTCGATCAACCCGCTTAAGGTCAGCATAGCTCTTCTGCCTATCTGTTGCTTCCTTTAATTGTTCACGAATCAAATTTACTTGTTGTTCCATTTCAGTAAGGATCTCTGGTCCAATTACCACTCTATCCTCAACACTATCCAGCCTAATGTGGGTTCTGCACTTCCTTCCATAAAGTGCTTCAAATGGTGCCATTTTAAGAGATGAGTGATAAGTGTTGTTGTATGCGAATTCAACTAATGGAAGATACTCTTCCCATTTATACTGTTGATCCATGCAATACATTCACAACATGTCTTCTAACACTTGATTTACTCTCTCAGTTTGTCCATCCGTTTTGGATGATATGTAGAATCGCTAGTTTTGTTCCAAGAGCTGTATTAAGCGTTTGCAAAATCTTCGACGTCATTCTAGGATCCCCTCGGATATAATCAATTATTGGTACACCATGTAACCTGAAAATTTCGTGTGTACGAATCTTTTTGGCTAGCACTGGTGAATCATCCTTTAGATTTCCAAATGATGAAATGAGCTACCTTAGTTTATCTACAACTACTGAGGATAACATCATGTTTATTCCTGGACATAGTAACCCTTGTACAAAGTCCATGCTTATTACTTGCCATTTGTATCTTTGTATGCTATGAGGATATAATAGTCCAGCAGGTGCATGTGTTTTACCTTAACCCCGACATTCCGCATAATGAGTCACAAAATCAATGACATCCTTTTTCATACCTTTCCAAAAGTATTGTTGTTTCAGATCAGCAAGCATTTTTGTGATACCTGGGTGTCCAGAGAAAGGCGAATTATGAAATTCAACTAACAACTTCTTTCTCAAATCGTTCAGCATAGGTATGTATACCCTGTTTTCATAACGTAAGATTCCTTCATTATCAAAATGAAAGCCCTTATACCTTTCATCATTAGGTTCTGCAGCAAGCGCTGCTTTTACTTGCTGAAAGTATATATCAGATTCTGAGGCACTTTTTACCTCATCCTTAAACTGAGTTCTTAATGTTATAAGAGCATAAATGTGCCTCCTACGACTTAGAGCATCTGCTACTCTATTCTCCTTCCCTTTGATGTAGCTAATATCAAAATCATATTGGGATAAAAATTCTAACCACCTTCTCTGTCTGGCATTTAGATTAGGCTGAGTGAAAATATATTTCAGTCCTAAGTGATGGGCTTTTCAACTCAAAAGGTTTCCCAAGTAAATAGTGTCTCCAGACTTGAAGCGCATAAACAATGGCAGCAAGCTCCAAATCATGAGGAGCATAATTCAGCTCATGTAACTTAAGTTTTCTACTTTCATATGCTATGACTTGATCATTTTGTAACAAAACACCTCCAAGGCCTTCCTGGAAGCATCCGTTACAATGAAAGAAACTCCCATTAGGGTCTGGTACAGCTAATATAGGTGCGGAAGTCAACTGGCTTTTCAGACTTTTGAAAGCCATTTCGCACTTATCATTCCAAATAAATTTCTTATCCTTCTTCTGCAATGAAGTTATCGGTGCATGACTACTTTAGAAAATCCTTAACAAATTTTCTATAATAACCAGCAAGACCCATGAAGCTTCTTACTTCGTGCACATTCTTTGGTGCAGGCCACTCAGTTATTGCCACTATTTTTGAAGGATCCACAGCAATTCCTTCCTTGCTAATGACATGACCCAAATAGTGAACTTCTGAATCAAAGAAAGAACATTTGGATAACTTACCATACAACTTTCTTTTTCTCAAAATTTCCAAAACTATCTTCAAATGCTCATTGTGCTCCTCAACACTTTTAGAATAAATGAGAATATCGTCCAAGAATACAAGTACAAAATTGTCCAAATATTCTTGAAATATATTATTCATTAAGTTCATAAAATCTGCAGGTGCATTCGTTAATCCAAAGGGTAGAACCGTGAATTCATAATGTCCGTACCTTGTTCGGAAAGTCTGTTTTATGAATATCTTCTTCTCTAATCCTTAATCGATGATAACCAGATCAAGATCTATCTTAGAATAAACCGCTTCCCACGCATCCGATCAAATAGATCATCAATCCTTGGAAGTGGGTATCTGCATTTCTTTGATTGTTGCTTTTTCAACATCCGATAATCAATACGCAGCCTAAGTGTTCCATCCTTCTTTTCACAAATATTATCGCACTCATGTTGGTTGGATATTTTGTCAAACCAAAATATGAGGTTCAACCAAAGTACATGGGATTAAATCCTCCTCAAAGACACAGTGAGGTGCCTGCTTATTGCTAATCTAAAACACGGTAAACAATATATACAATATTCACACTAATCTAACCATTGGGGTTGGGAATGAAATCCTCAAATCCACATTCACGATTCAATGATATTTCTTTCTTAAATGAATAGATTAGAATCATTATAAATGAAAGAAGCACAATAGAAAAGAAATGGGAGAAACGTATTTTCTTTCGAGTAAACACAGAGCACAAAATAATCATACGAGTTTTAGATCACAAATATAATGTCCGAAATAATTATAAACACTAAGATTCTATGCAAAGAATAGCTTAAGATCATGAACATAAGAACACTATCTTAAGTAAGATATATTTCTACAACACAAAGTCTCAGAAACAATATCAATTTCTATTCTTCAAAATGATTGAAAGAAAACACAAAGTTTTTCTCCTTTCCAATAGCCCCTCAATATTCCAAAAATTCTCGACCCTTTAGAATGCACAGGCATCCCTTATTTATAACAAAAGGAACTAGAGATAAAACAGGACAGATCCTAAAAAGTAGCACTTTAACTGGAGTTCAATTTTGCATGACTCTCACGCAGGAGATCAAGTCAAAGTATGAATTAAAAATATGACAAAATGGAAATAAAAAAGACATGTCAATCTAAAAATAGAAGTGACATGGGACGTTGGGACTTAATCCGAATCATCATCCTTTGCTTCTTCTTCTTTCTCTTCCTCCAGCTGAGACTGTTTGTTCCGAAACTCCTGGAATTTCCGAATAATGCCTTGCATTTCATTTTCATCAGGTGCAGTGGAATGATCATTCCACATTTCGCAGGTCTCATGAACATCGCTGGCAGTGCCGGGAAGTTTCTTCAATCCTTTGCTGAGCTTTCTTAAGGCCTCCAAAGTATGCTCTATCCTTACAAACTGACTAATGACTTCAAGGTCAAATCCGTGTACAGGTTCATGCTGAACAGATTCTTGGACTTGTTTGAAGAGATCATCTGCTGATAGGATACCTGAGTTCCCAACTGACACCTTTGGACAAATCTTCAGCAATTCTTCTTCCAGATCACTTTTCCCATCGATCAATTTATCCCTTGATTCTCTCAACTTGCTGCAGGCTTCGTTGAGAATCTTTACTCTGAACCTGATGGCCTTTCACTGGAAGTGTTTATCTCGTATGTGGAAGAACGCCTTCTTCTACCAAGAGATGTGCTGGTATTTGCTTTAGCACTGGAGAGCTTCACAAGTCAAATCAAGCTGTCCAATTTCTTCAGTGAATTCCTCATCCATCTTCTCTCCTTCCTTCTGAATCTCTCCCAAAGACTTATGAACCTTCACCACGTCTTGAATTACTTCCTCCCCCTGTTGGAGCAACTTTTGGATCCATTCATCAACCACCCTTCCTTTTTTAGCAATCTTCTCAATCGTAGGCACCGATGAGAAATCGAATCCGCAGATACAGAAGAAGATGGTATGGATTCCAGGGGTGTTGAGAGTTTAATCAAAACCTCTGTCAACTGCTCCACTTTTTCCTTAAGCTCATTTCTGCTGTCCTTTGTTTCTTTCAACTTTTGGCACAGCACGTCTATGGAAGCCCGTGCATCTTGTTGCGCTCCTTCTGCTGTCACTTTCCCTAGAGCCACCTTGGTTATCTGATAATCAGCAGTAGTTATATCATCTCTAGTTTTGTCAGCTGAGGGAGTGGCAATTTCTGCGAACTTATCTCCTGAAGCATCTACCAAAACCCTTGAAACTGCTTTTGGGTTTCTTGGCTGATTTCGCAAAGAGGAGCCTTGAGTGAGCTGAAATCAAAGGCTGGTAGGGGTACAATTACTTTCCTCTTCCTCGGAGTTTGCTCGAGTAGCCATTGTGGCGTATCAGAGGAAATTGCCAATGTTGTAGTAACTGGTATTCTACTCTCAAGGGGAGAAGATTCTACTATTGGAGGGGGAACAAACCAATGTGGTAGTAGATGCAACAAAGAGAGGTATTGGTTGGGGGCGTCTTGGTGATCACTTGGGTTCCAGCAGAGAGGGGTGAGAGTCCAGAGAAAATACCGGCCATGCTTGAAGAAGTGGATGGGGAATGAGGAGGTTGGAGTGGTTGTTGAGGGGGAGGCACAGATTCAGACTCCAAAGCCTTGAATGCAAGAGATAAGGTCTCTCCAGTTGAGCAATCAGCAAATGGTGAAGACAGAAGCTGGCTTCCTCCTTCTTCCAAATTAATTTCTCCTATTTCTGGTGGTGTTGGTGATTCTGGCACAACCACCGTTTGAGCTGGAGAAACAATTGAAGAGATTTGTCTTTCTTTCCTCTTCTTGGGAATCCCTGATTTTTATAGGCCCCCCAAGAGATTCTTTGTCCTTTTTCTTTTGGGAGGGCCCCACCTCCGAAGCAGCCAACTTGGGAAACTTGTCATCTTTAAAATTCATGCCCCAAGAGGAGAGCCATTTTTTGGTGCGAGCAAGAATGAGAGCCGACCTATCTGTGATAGAGGCTTTTTCGCTGGCCGACCAATCAATAGGTGGAAAAACGATCTTCATTAAGCCCATCATAGGACATATCCAACACACTTTCATTGTCAGTCGTGCCATCTGGCAAATCAGAAAGCTCCAGCGTCTGAATCTCATTAATAGTCAACCTACTATTATCTTTTCTGCGAACCGCAACTTCGTTACGCAGATCAACCCATATATCCTCAATGTCAGGCCTGTGCAGATGTTGGGCTCCATAGGCTCTAAGCACTCCTCGGATGTCAAAACCATCCCGAGACTTCATATGCTTCTTTAATTTCTCCTGAAGTTCACATTCAACATTTTTGGCCTTTGCCACTGTCGAGCAAGTATATCTCCCAATAGAAATTGGGAAGGATACTGCTGCCTTATGCTTGCTTTGTTGGAATTTGTGAAAATCCAACAACTGTCTGACCAATTCTATCAATATCAATCTATCCCCTGGATAGCGAGGCAGACGGAAAGGCTCTCCCGAGTACATGACTGTTCGAAGATATGTAAACTTCTTGAATTGTAAGAAGATACACCCCCATTTAGATACTTCAGCCCAAGCCTCGTCTGAGACTCTTGTCTTTCTTAGTTCCGGGTTCAGCCGGCAGATATTCTCGTAGAAGAAGGCATCATTTACCCTTCTAAAATGCTCTTTGGACCCCTTCTTGGTCAATTGAGGGAAATATTTATAAACTGGGTTTGTTTGTCGCTCGCTTCCTTAGTATCACCGGGATAGTTCCTCATCCCGGCTGCCGCATAGGCCACATATGAAAACATATAAAACCTTCTAGTGATAAGACCGTCATCATCCGAGAATCAATTTCATTGCCGATAAGGTTCCCCACCAATCCCTTGTTGGTTCTTCTTGATGGTGACCATAAACTGATACATCCATCCATGAAATAAATTTGATTCCGGCAAGCCAAAAACCCGGCTCAGCAGGGTGATAATATCATTGATTTCTTGTATGAAATCACATCTAGGGATAGTCCTTGGAAATCTAGATACTACTGGTTTAGCCTTGACCAGGAACTTCTTGTTGACATCCTTAATGCAATTTTCCTGGTTACTGTCCCAGGCCTTCTGAGCCGACTTGATGTTTAGGTCCCCATACTCTTCGAAATTAGGTAGTTTCAGGAGATCATCAAAATAAGCTCCATCTAGTTTGATGACTACCTCACCAGCCTGATTCCTCACGGAACGAGAAGCCGAGTCGTAACTAGATGCACAAGCCAAAACCAATTCTGGACATTGGGCGGATATGGGAAAGCCTGCTGCAAGGGGCAAGCCACTGTTAGCTAAAGCTGTCATCCATGGGGTCTGAGAAGAACTCTTCACCCTATTCCAGAAGTCATCCATATCTATATTGCCAAGTTCAGTATCCCTGATATCATAATTGCAATCAATATATGATGGGGATTCTGGCTTCTTAAATTTGTACTTCATTCTCGCTAGACTTCGGCCTTCTCGTGAGATGGACAAGGGTCCGACATGAAGAATGTTAGAGGGAGAAAGGCTTGAAACTTAGAGATGTTGTCCACACTGAAAATCCCGATTGACTGAATACGCCGGAAGAATAGGAAAGTCCGACACGCTTAGGAGGATATCGGAAAACCCTGAGAACCCGACAAGTTTGATATGTCGGAACTTTGGCAAAGCCCGACACTTGCTTTTGATGATGGAAACTCGGAGATACCCGGCACTCACTGTCAATGGCGGAAACGGGAGGAAACCCGGCACCCACTTTTGACGTCGGAACTTTGAGGAACCCCGACACTTGCTTCCAATATACTTCGGACCTTTGACTCTGCAAAACAATCTTCAAAATTCGAGAAGCAAAAACAGAGTCTTTCTTGAATTCCAAATATACAACTTCCTTTTTCTTTTTTGTTACCCATGCATCATGCATATAATTAGAATTTGGAAGAAACAACACCAATTGATAGTTCAGAAGAGAAAAACCCTAAAAACCTAAAACCCTTTCCAAAGCAACTCAGAAAGAAGAAGGAAAGAAAACCTTCAACACCCGGCAAGAAATTGGGAGGAAAATACGCGCAATCGATCGATAAAAACCCAGAATAAAGAAGGGAAAGAACAATACCTTCAATTCGAGAAATGTAAGATCAAAAACAGACGATCCAATCGAGCAAGATGAGTTTTCGGGTTTTGAAAATGGAAGAGCACGCGCGAATAATCCACGAATTAAAAATATGAATGGTAAGAATGACGTGGAAATCCGCGTATTTATAAGAAAATGGCAATTAATACACTTCAGCTCGGCACGTGCCAACTCACCGACCACTCGGCATGAATGCCATGTCAGCATGTTGGAGGGGTCCGAAAACCCGACACGAGGAGATTTAGTGCAATTCGGGTTTCGGGTTTCGGAAAACATGATGCATAAAGCATGAGGTGCTTAGATGCTACATAGCCCCGAAAACCCGAATACAAAGGATTGAGCGGACTTCGGGAATCGGAAAGCATGGAGCATAAAACATGTTTTGGATCATGGATGTTCCGATGCTTTGGGGTTCCGAAAACCCGAATACAAAGGATTTTCTCAATACAAGGCGGGTCTCGGGTTTCGGAAGTCAGACGACACAAAGCAGGTTTTAACTTAGGTATGTTCCGATGCGTTGGATGTCCGAAAACCTGATTTTCACAATATGAGGTAGGTTTCGGGTTTCGGAAGATACAAGACATAAAGCATGTTAAAACTTATGTCAAACTGTTGGTAACACCCGAAAACCCGATTCTCTTTAAAAGAGGCCATAATGCAAAATCACTTCGAAAATTTCGTAGGGGTTATCCGATCGTTTTGTCGTGAACTCAAAACGGGATAACAAATGCTCCAGATTGGGGACTTTCTTTTAATAATATCGAGGAAGAGAACTCAGAATCTCTGGTCTTATTCATTAGGCTACGGGGTCAAGAAGAAAACCAAAACAACACAAAACGAAGAAAGAAAGAAAGAAAGAAAACTAAAAGCAAACACACAACAAAAAGCAAAATATGTACAATGCAAGAGAGCATCTTGCATTAATGGTGGAACAACTTTAGATGTTGTCCACTGAAAGGCAAAGGGAGTAACCCTCCATCCAGATATGATAGAAGGAAACTATTTTCACCATTCAACTCGTGGATCTTGAAAGGTCCTTTCCATAAAGAATCAAACTTTCCATGCATTCCTTTCTGTTCTCTCCTTTTATCCCAAAGCAACACATTGTGTCTCCAATTTGGAAGTTATATGCGCTTTGACTTTTTATCAAAAATCTTCTTCACCCTGCTCTGATGATCTGATATACGATCAACCACCTTGATTCGCTCTTCTTCTAGCCTGGTTAGGTACATAACCCTCTTTTCGATAGAATTCTGAAAAGCTACATCTTCAACCGCTTTCGCCAACTGCAAGGCCGGCAATTCTACTGAGATAGGAATTTCAGCATCAATCCCGTATAGCAATTGGAAAGGAGACATCCCTATGGCTCGCTTTGGAGTGATCCGATCAGCCCACAACGCATCATACAATGCTTTGTGCCATGTCCTCTGATTTTCTTCTACTAGTTTCCTGATTATAGTAACCAGATTCTTATTGCTGGACTCAGCTTGCCCATTGCCCTGGGGATAATAGTCAGATGAATGAGCCAGAGTAATGCCGAATCCATAGCAGAATTCTGTCAACTCATGTGATGAGAAGTTAGAGGCATTATCCGCTACAATCTTATGAGGCACACCGAATCTGACGATTATATTTTCTTTCAGGAACTTGCAAACAGCTTCAGAAGTCGCTTGCTTGATTGGTACAGCTTCTACCCACTTGGTAAAATAATCTGTAGCGGTCAGCACATAGTTGTGTCCAGCACTGGAAGCAGGATTCAATGTTCCGATAAAATCAATCCCCCATTGGCGAAAAGGTTCTTCAATCACTACAGGTTTCAGAGGAAGAGCTGCTAGCTTGGGACGACCAACGAAATGTTGACAAGCTTCACATTTAGACACCCATTCTGCTGAATCCCGGAAAAGAGTAGGCCAATAATACCTAGCCCGTAAGATCTTATACGCTGTTACAGAGGATGAAAAATGTCCTCCGCATGCTAGGCTATGAAAGGATTCTAATAACTTTTCCTGTTGTGATTTATCAACACAACGCAAGAAAACACCATCTATACCTTTCTTGTATATTGCATTGTTCCACAAAAGGTATCTCGCAGATCTCAGCTTGACGGTCCTCTTCTCCTTCTGATTTAAATGTGAGGGAATTCACCATAAGTTAGGAAGAAAGCAATGTCCGTATACCATTCATCGGTTGTACTTACAAAAAGCACCATGGGCAACTCTGAAGAGGAGTCTTGAGTCTTTTCATACTCTGCTTCGGCATGATTTTCTGCAATTAATTGGCACAGGCCCCTTCCTCGTACCAACTTGGTAGGCCTGATGTCTAAATCGTACTCCTGAACTTTAGCTATCCAAGTACCTCGTTGGCTTCCCAACTCTTGTTGAGTCAGAATGGATTTAACAGCAGTATCAGGAACGAGAACGAGAGTATGGGAATTCAGCACATAGTACCTGAAATGTTTTACTGCTCGTACCACTGCGTAAGCATGTTTTTCAATCTGTGACATCTTCAACTCATGTTCCTTCAACGGGCAACTCATGAACGCGATAGGAGCTTCGATGCCTTCTTCATTTTCTTGCATCAGGATAGCTGACACTGTGTGAGCAGAAGCATAGCTATACATGATGAAATCTTTCTTGAAGTCTGGACATACTAAGGTAGGAGCGCAAGCAACTGCTCTTTTGATTTCTTCAAATGAAAGTTTCCCTTCTGCACTCCATCTGAATGGGATTTTTCCTTTCATCATTCCAAGGATATCCTTGGTTTTGTCAGCGAAGTCAGGTACAAATCTTCTCAAGAAATTAACTTTTCCGAAGAAAGAATGAACTCCGGTTTTACTTGTTGGTAAAGTAAGACTCTGAATGGCCTTTACCCTCTCTGGGTCAATTTTAGTTCCTTCTTTCGTCACAATATGACCCAGCAGCTTTCCTTCTGTTACCCCGAACATAGACTTCTTGGGATTCAATGAAATCCCATGACGCCTACACCTCAAAAGTACTTGTTCTAAATGACCATAATGATCACTCCGTTTTTTAGAGAAAATGGTTAAGTCATCCAAATACACAACTATGACCTTGCCCATCAGATCTCTGAATGTCAAGTCCATAGCTCTTTGAAAAGTAGCTCCGGCGTTGATCAAGCCGAATGGCATCCTCCTGTAAGCAAAGGTACCCCATGGGGTCGTGAAAGCTGTCTTGTGTTGATCTTCTGTGGTTACCTCGACTTGATTATATCCCGAAAACCCGTCGAGCATGGATAACATTTCTGATCCAGTAACAGTTTGTAGTACTTGGTCCATGATAGGCAAGGGATAGTTATCCTTCAGCGAGGACTGATTCAAGTTCCGAAAGTCAACACAAATCCGGATCTCGCCATTCTTCTTTCTGACAGGAACAATGTTTGCAATCCAAGTGGAGTGATGGATTGGGAAAATAATTCTGGCATCTAACATCTTCTGAATTTCTGCCAGAATAGTTCCTGAGATCTTGGGATTGTAATGCCTTTGCTTTTGTCTATACGGCTTCACATCAGGCTTCAGAGGAATACTGTGCTGAACATCTTTGGGCTTAAAAGATTTCAAATCTGCATAAGACCAGGCCAACACATCGATGTATTTCTTCAAAAGCAAAGTGAATCTCACCTTCTCTTCAGGAGAACAACATTTACCGATATTCACCATCCGAGGTTGATCAGATGAACCTAGATTGATTTGATCTACTTCAGAGGAAGAAGCTCCTTCGACTTGCCTTTTGTTTTGGATAAAGCGATCATGCTTATCAAACAAGCCCTCCAAAGAAACCAAACCTTTGGGTATCTTGTTGCCTTTCAGCTGGATATATTCACCATCAACCTCCTGATATGGATCTGAAATAGTTTCACGGAAGGCTGATTCTGAACCTTCAAAATATAACTCACTGAAATTGTCAGCCTTTTCTAGAAAAGCCAACACCTGTCGATCATCATTGAACACTTGCCAATGAGTTGCATTATCTGGGATACTAGGACGATATACAATCTCAATAGAGTATGTATCTTGCTTGAACTGAGGATGAGGAAGAAGAAGAGATGCAGATACGGCCAAAGAATCAGCCTTGTCATTATAATCTCTTAAAACTGCCTTAATAGAAAATGCATCAAAGCATTCTATACTATCCCACACTTTATTACGGTAATGTTTCAACCGATCAATTTTTACCTGATATATACCCCTGACCTGATTAACAATCAGCTCCGCATCCCCCTGAACCTTGAGATTCCTGATTCCCTTCTGTCTGGCCAATTCTAATCCTAATAACAAGGCTTCATATTCGGCCGTGTTATTAGTATTATCAAATTGCAACTTATAAGCTGATGGGAAAATCTCGGAGCTAGGAGATATGAGAACAACACCAGCGCCTGATCCAGAGGTTGAGCAGCTACCATCAAATTCGAGCGTCCAAATAGCATTGGGATCTTCCTCTTCAACATCTACAATTGGTATCTCGGAAGTCATGAAATAATTCCCGAAGCTAGCATCTTCGAAAAGAATCTGAGCCTTAGGATCATCTGATTTGGTCACCAAATACTTTGCCTGCGGTTCAGGATGAAGAACCTGTTGAACCCCTTTGACTGGGATCTTGGCTTTGGTCCAATCCATACTAATTTCTCCTCCGACATCTTTACAAAATCCTCTACCCAAGAGGATACCGTAAGCTGCAGGAATGTCAGCAACCAGAATAGTCATTTTCACTCTCTTCTCAGGAAAGGCAACAAATGCAAACTGTGCATCTTTGATTTGACCTATCAAAGGGACTTGTTTAGTTTCCATAGAATAGCACCGTCCATATGACTTAGTCAAAGTAAGTCCAAGGGCATGGGCCACTTTTGCGGGCATAACATTATCAGAGGCCCCTGAGTCGATGATGCAATTGCTGAGTTTAAACCCATTTATAAGTAGAGACAAATAAAATGGTTCAATCTTTCCTGAGGAAGAAGTAGAGGTCGATTATTCGAGGTGTGGGTTGATTAGGATTTGGGAAGGAGACCTTTTGAAGGTGATGGAATAGGTGCTTTACTTCTGATAAACTTGGCCAGCTTTTCAAACTGTTCAGGATTTGACTGAAGGTATTCTGCTTCTGACATTTGAATTTTGGTTCTCTTTGCATGATCAACAATATCAAAAGTAGTATAAGAAGGAATGATGGTAGGTTCAGTTCTAATTACATGAGCTTGTGCTGGGGCACTGATCTTAGGAGAAGGAGAAAAAGGAGTAGCTGCTTTTTTGGTAACCTCTCTTTCAGTTTGCACCGAAATAGGGGTACCCCTCTTAACTATGGATACAGGAGGTTCCTTATTCTTCTCCTTAGTGCTTTCAAGAGGTTTTCTGGGGTTCTGAGATTGGGACCAAGTGAAGACAACAAATGACTGACCATCTGGCGCACATTCATCTTCATCATATTCCAAATACCCAATGCTGGAGTCGCCAGCTGACTCATCATAAGACTCATCAGCATATCCTGAAGCTTCGAAAGCCTCATGGGATTCTTGTTCTTCTGGTTCATCTTCTTCATCAAGTATTTCCACTGCTGCATTGACGGGAGGAGCTTCAATTGCTAGTCTCGGTTGAGCAGGAGTTAACCGTGGCCTATCTCTGACAGGTGCACCATTGTTATTATTGAAATTCCACCTAGGTATATCCCGATATGGAACATTGTTCACCTGCTGGGACATTTGCTTCTTTAAAGCAATCAAATCATTAGCCATTTTTTGAAACATAGGATCTGTGTTACCTTGAGAAGAACCTTGATTTTTGAGTTTGGGTATGTCTTTCTTGATCCTTCCGGCCAAGATGAGATCATCCTCTATTTCAGTAGCTGTTGACTGAGCAGTAGCCAAATCTGGGATAACCGACCTTCTTAATAAAAATCTTATATCAGGAGGTTGGGCATTGATGAAGAAGCATTTTTGATTCTCCAGAGTAGGTACAGCTATTTCTGGAATCTTCCGGATCAGCTTGTTGAACTTTGCTACGAATTCCCGCATAGGTTCATGTGATTCCTTCTTCATATGCGTGAGCTGAGCTAACAAAGCATGGGAATCTTCAGCTGGTTTGAAATGTGCTTCGAACTTAGTCCGCATGGTAGCCCAGTTTGGGATGCATGCATTTGGAAGGTGATAGAACCATTCAGCTGCTGCTCCCTGCAACGTTTCAACGAAGAGTCGACGGAGACATCTTCGTGGGCCACTCCGAGGACACCGCATGCAACAAAGAAAGATGCAATATGCTCATCAGGATGCTGCTTCCCATCTCCATTAAACTTGGGAATATTTTTACGAGATCCACATGGTAACTCATTCAATGGAGGAGTCAAGGAAAGAGGACCAATAATCGCACCCCAAGGCACAAAGTTGAACCGCCATCCTTCTCGAAAAAGAGTGTACAGGATCCAAGTATTAGACAAGAGTAGTGCATGACAAGTTGCGCAGATGCTTCCCATTCTTCGTGGATCCGGTTTCTCCGAACAATGTGAAGAACTTCGGTTCGGTTAGACAACAATCGTTGGGAGAAAGGCTGAAATTGTGCTATCAGTGCAAGAACTCAAGAGTGGATCAATTTCACCTTGAGCTCGGCGAGACCGAGTGAAGATCTTCCCCGCCACTTGAATTGAAAGGAGATCTTATTAAAAATAAGGCAGATATGGAGTCGCTGACACCGAGAGGATAAGCTTTATACTATTGATCCGTAATCCCCAACGGAGTCACCAAAAACTGTTGGTTGGATATTTTGTCAAACCAAAATATGAGGTTCAACCACAAGACATGGGATTAAATCCTCCTCAAAGACAGTGAGGCTGCCTGTTTATTGCTAATCTAAAACACGGTAAATAATATATACAATATTCACACTAATCTAACCATTGGGGTTGGGATGAAATCCCGAAATCCACATTCACACGATTCAATGATATTTATTTCTTAAATGAAATAGGTTACAAACTGTTTCAATGAAAGAAGCACAATAGAGAAAAGAAATGGGAGAAACATATTTTCTTTCGAGTAAACACAGAGCACAAAATAATCATACGAGTTTTAGATCACAAATATAATGTCCAAAATAATTAAACACTAAGATTCTATGCAAAGAATAGCTTAAGATCATGAACATAAGAACAATGTCTTAAATAAGATATATTTCTACAACACAAAGTCTCAGAAACAATATCAATTTCTATTCTTCAAAATGATTGAAAGAAAACACAAAGTTTTTCTCCTTTCCAATAGCCCTAAATATTCCAAAAATTCTCGACCCTTTAGAATGCACAGCATCCTTATTTATAACAAAAGGAACTAGAGATAAAATAGATGATCCTAAAAAGTAGCACTTTAACTGGAGTTCAATTTTGCATGACTCTCACGCAGGAGATCAAGTCAAAGTATGAATTAAAAATATGACAAAACGGAAATAAAAAAGACATGTCAATCTAAAAATAGAAGTGACATGGGACGTTGGGACTTAATCCGAATCATCATCCTTTGCTTCTTCTTCTTTCTCTTCCTCCAGCTGAGACTGTTTGTTCCGAAACTCCTGGAATTTCCGAATAATGCCTTGCATTTCATTTTCATCAGGTGCAGTGGAATGATCATTCCACATTTCGCAGGTCTCATGAACATCGCTGGCAGTGCCGGGAAGTTTCTTCAATCCTTTGCTGAGCTTTCTTAAGGCCTCCAAAGTATGCTCTATCCTTACAAACTGACTAATGACTTCAAGGTCAAATCCATGTACAGGTTCATGCTGAACAGATTCTTGGACTTGTTTGAAGAGATCATCTGCTGATAGGATACCTGAGTTCCCAACTGACACCTTTGGACAAATCTTTAGCAATTCTTCTTCCAGATCACTTTTCCCATCGATCAATTTATCCCTTGATTCTCTCAACTTGCTGCAGGCTTCGTTGAGAATCTTTACTCTGAACTGATGGCCTTGGTCAGCTGGAAGTGTTTATCTGTATGTGGAAGAATGCCTTCTTCTACCAAGAGATGTGCTGGTATTTGCTTTAGCACTTGGAGAGCTTCACAAGTCAAATCAAGCTGTCCAATTTCTTCAGTGAATTCCTCATCCATCTTCTCTCCTTCCTTCTGAATCTCTCCCAAAGACTTATGAACCTTCACCACGTCTTGAATTACTTCCTCCCCGTTGGAGAAACTTTTGGATCCATTCATCAACCACCCTTCCTTTTTAGCAATCTTCTCAATCGTAGGCACCGATGAGAAATCAAATCCGGCAAATACAGAAGAAGATGGTATGGATTCCAGGGGTGTTGAGAGTTTAATCAAAACCTCTGTCAACTGCTCCACTTTTTCCTTAAGCTCATTTCTGCTGTCCTTTGTTTCTTTCAACTTTTGGCACAGCACGTCTATGGAAGCCCGTGCATCTTGTTGCACTCCTTCTGCTGTCACTTTCCCTAGAGCCACCTTGGTTATCTGATAATCAGCAGCAGTTATATCATCTCTAGTTTTGTCAGCTGAGGGAGTGGTAATTTCTGCGAACTTATCTCCTGAAGCATCTACCAAAACCCTTGAAACTGTTTTGGGTTTCTTGGTTGATTTCATAGTAGAAGCCTTGAGTGAGCTGAAATCAAAGGCTGGTAGGGGTACAATTACTTTCCTCTTCCTCGGAGTTTGCTCGAGTAGCCATTGTGGCGTATCAGAGGAAATTGCCAATGTTGTAGTAACTGGTATTCTACTCTCAAGGGGAGAAGATTCTACTATTGGAGGGGGAACAGCAGCCAACGTGGTAGTAGGTGCAACAAAGAGAGGCACAGGTTGTGGCGAGCTGGTAATTATTTGGGTTCCAGTAGAGAGGGGAGAGAGACCAGAGAAAATGCCTGCCATACTTGAAGAAGTGAATGGGGATTGAGGAGATTGGAGTGGTTGTTGAGGGGGAGGCACAGATTCAGACTCCAAAGCCTTGAATGCAAGAGATAAGGTCTCTCCGCTTGATAATCAAGCAAATGGTGAAGACAAGAGTCGGCTTCCTCCTTCTTCCACATTAATTTCTTCTTTTTCTGGTGACGTTGGTGATTCTGGCACAACCACCGTTTCAGCTGGAGAAACAATTGAAGAGATTTGTCTTTCTTTCCTCCTCTTGGGAATCCTGATTTTTATAGGCCCCCAGAAGATTCTTTGTCCTTTTTCTGTTGGGAGGGCCCCACCTCTGAAGCAGCCAACTTGGGAAACTTGTCATCTTTAAAATTCATGCCCCAAGAGGAGAGCCATTTTTTTGGTGCGAGCAAGAATGAGAGCCGACCTATCTGTGATAGAGGCTTTTTCGCTGGCCGACCAATCAATAGGTGGAAAAACGTATCGATCTTCATTAAGCCCATCATAGGACATATCCAACACACTTTCATTGTCAGTCGTGCCATCTGGCAAATCAGAAAGCTCCAGCGTCTGAATCTCATTAATAGTCAACCTACTATTATCTTTTCTATGAACCGCAACTTCGTTATGCAGATCAACCCATATATCCTCAATGTCAGGCCTGTGCAGATGTTGGGCTCCATAGGCTCTAAGCACTCCTCGGATGTCAAAACCATCCCGGGACTTCATATGCTTCTTTAATTTTCCCCAAGTTCACATTCAACATTTTTGGCCTTTGCCACTATGCCGAGCAAGTATATCTCCCAATAGAAATCTGGGAAGGATACTGCTGCTTTATGCTTGCTTTGTTGGAATTTGTGAAAATCCAACAAATTGCCCGACCAATTCTATCAATATCAATCTATCCCCTGGATAGCGAGGCATACGGAAAGGCTCTCCCGAGTACATGACTGTTCGAAGATATGTAAACTTCTTGAATTACAAGAAGATACACCCCCATTTAGATACTTCAGCCCAAGCCTCGCCTCGAGACTCTTGTCTTTCTTAGTTCCGGGTTCACTGAGAAAATATTCTCGTAGAAGAAGGCATCATTTACCCTTCTAAAATGCTCTTTGGACCCCTTCTTGGTCAATTGAGGGAAATATTTATAAACTGGGTTTGTTGTTCTACTTCCCTTAGTATCCAGCCCGGGATAGTTCCTCATCCAGCTGCTGCATAAGCCACATATGAAAACATATAAAACCTTCCAGTCGATAAGACCGTCATCATCTGAGAATCAATTTCATTGCTGATAAGGGTTCCCTAGCCAATCCCTTGTTGGTTCTTCTTGATGGTGACCATAAACCGATACATCCATCCATGAAATAAATTTGATTCCAAAGAAGCCAAAACCCGGCTCAAATAGGTGATAATATCATTGATTTCTTGTATGAAATCACATCTAGGGATAGTCCTTGGAAATCTAGATACTACTTGTTTAGCCTTGACCAGGAACTTCTTGTTGACATCCTTAATGCAATTTTCCTTGTTACTGTCCCAGGCCTTCGAGCCGACTTGATGTTTAGGTCCCCATACTCTTCGAAATTAGGTAGTTTCAGGAGATCATCAAAATAAGCTCCATCTAGTTTGATGACTACCTCACCAGCCTGATTCCTCACGGAACGAGAAGCCGAGTCGTAACTAGATGCACAAGCCAAAACCAATTCTGGACATTGGGCGGATATGGGAAAGCCTGCTGCAAGGGGCAAGCCACTGTTAGCTAAAGCTGTCATCCATGGGGTCTGAGAAGAACTCTTCACCCTATTCCAGAAGTCATCCATATCTATATTGCCAAGTTCAGTATCCCTGATATCATAATTGCAATCAATATATGATGGGGATTCTGGCTTCTTAAATTTGTACTTCATTCTGCTAGACTTCTCGGCCTTCTCGTGAGATGGACCAGGGTCCGACATGAAGAATGTTGGAGGGAGAAAGGCTTGAAACTCAGGAGATGTTGTCCACACTGAAAATCCCGATTGACTGAATACGCCGGAAGAATAGGAAAGTCCGACACGCTTAGGAGGATATCGGAAAACCCTGAGAACCCGACAAGTTTGATATGTCGGAACTTTGGCAAAGCCCGACACTTGCTTTTGATGACGGAAACTCGGAGATACCCGGCACTCACTGTCAATGGCGGAAACGGGAGGAAACCCGCACCCACTCGGAACTTTGGGAACCCCGACACTTGCTTCCAATATACTTCAATATACTTCAGACCTTGACCTTTGACTCGCAAAACAATCTTCAAAATTCGAGAAGAAAAAAAGAGTCTTTCTTGAATTCCAAATATACAACTTCCTTTTTTCCTTTTTGTTACCCATGCATCATGCATATAATTAGAATTTGGAAGAAACAACACCAATTGATAGTTCAAGAGAAAACCCTAAAACCTAAAACCCTTTCCAAAGCAACTCATAAAGAAGAAGGAAAGAAAACCTTCAACACCCGGCAAGAAATTGGGAGGAAAATACGCGCAATCGATCGATAAAAACCCAGAATAAAGAAGGGAAAGAACAATACCTTCAATTCGAGAAATGTAAGATCAAAAACAAACGATCCAATCGAGCAAGATGAGTTTTCGGGTTTTGAAAATGGAAGAGCATGCGCGAATAATCCACGAATTAAAAATATGAATGGTAAGAATGACGTGGAAATCCGCGTATTTATAAGAAAATGGCAATTAATACACTTCAGCTTGGCATGACGTGCCAACTCACCGACCACTCGGCATGAATGCCATGTTAGCATGTTGGAGGGGTCTCAAAACCCGACACGAGGAGATTTAGTGCAATTCAGGTTTCAGGTTTCGGAAAACATGATGCATAAAGCATGAGGTGCTTAGATGATAGCCTCGAAAACCCGAATACAAAGGATTGAGCAGACTTTGAGAATCGGAAAGCATGGAGCATAAAACATGTTTTGGATCATGGATGTTCCGATGCTTTGGGGTTCCGAAAACCCGAATACAAAGGATTTTCTCAATACAAGGCGGGTCTTGGGTTTCTAAGTCAGACGACACAAAACAGGTTTTAACTTAGGTATGTTCCGATGCGTTGGATGTCCGAAAACCCGATTTTCACAATATGAGGTAGGTTTCGGGTTTCGGAAGATACAAGACATAAAGCATGTTAAAACTTATGTCAAACTGTTGGTAACACCCGAAAACCCGATTCTCTTTAAAAGAGGCCATAATGCAAAATCACTTCGAAAATTTCGTAGGGGTTATCCGATCGTTTTGTCGTGAACTCAAAACGGGGATAACAGACTCCCAAGGCAAAACACTTGGTCTAATCAAACCTTTAGACAAAATTTCTTGCAATTGTGCCTTAAGCTCGACTAAATTTGTAGTAGTCATCCGATAAGGTGCTTTGGAAATAGGTTCCGTTCCTGGTTTGATTTCGATGGTGAAGTCAAATTCCCTCTTGGGTGGTAACCCTGGTAATTCCTCCGGAAAAACATCTTTGAAACTTTGTAGCAGAGGAAATCGTTTCATGGAATCACCATCTTCTTCTGAAAATTCAGATATCTTTACTGCATAAAGGGTGCATCCTTTTTTTTGGCCTTTTTAAGCTGCATAAATGATGCTTTTCTAACTGAAATTTCCCGTTTCACCCCTTGAATCTCTGCTGTTTCCAGCCGATCATCTAAACATTTTATATTATTTTCATAACAGTCTACTTTTGCTTTATGTTCAGCTAACCAATTGACACCAATGACAATGTCGTAAGATCCCAAAGGTGTAACATAGAGGTCAACTTCCGTGGAAAAGTTAGGTAAGTCAAGGACTGCCCCAAAAAGACACATACTCACCGTATGAACAGTTATTACCATACCATACTATGAGTCCAAGATTTATCCATTTTTCTAGCTTTTCTCTTAAGTTTAGAAGCAAGTTTATTAGAAATAAAACATTCAGTAGCTCCTATATCAAAAAGAATAGTGATAGGTATGCCAAATAACTTACCCGGAACTTCTATAGGTGTCACCGCTTTTCAGCTTGCTTGTCGCTGCTTGCAGAATGTATCTTATGTCGCCGACACGATCATCCTTCTTCAAAGGGAACTCGATTTGCGTAGTGGTCTTTGCCACAATTGCACCAGCAGCCTCCTACAGTCCCTTTTTAGTCTCAAAATAGCCTCCACCTTGTAATTATCACGTTGTCCTCCATAGGGCTTCGCCATTGTTATAATTTTTGGAAAAATTATCCCTTACATTTCAGCAGCTTATTCACTATCGCTTTCTTACTATTATCCCCCTGAAACTTACTTATGTTTCCAAACTTTTCCATGGTCCCCTGTTTGGGTGCAAGTGAAGTTGAAGAAGGGTTTGCAATCTTCTTCCGCACTTCCTCTTTATGAGTAGAAATAGCCTTTAATTTCTCAAGTTATTGACTTATGGCCTTTTCAACAACTCCTTCCATAGTGGTTGGGTGTGAACATCGACCTCTCCCCTATCACGGGATTCAATCCCATGATGAATTTCCTTATTATGAACTTATCGCGAGTTTGATATCATGCGGTACATACTTGAGGAGTTTTGTAAACCACTCCCAATATTCAATTACCGTTAGCTTCCCTTGAGCTAAGTTCTGGAATTCTGTCATTTTCTGATCATAGAAAAGTTGTGGCAGCCAACGTTGCCTAAAATAGCCCTTAAATTGATCCCAAGTAATATTGGTCTCATCAATATTTAGCTCGGCTTTACGGCTATCCCACCACGAAGATGCTTCATGGGAAAGCTGATAGGCTCCCTAAATAGCTTTGGTTTCCTCTGAGAAGTTTCTTATTGCAAAGTACTTCTCCATTTCGCTGAGCCAGTTCTCAGCTCCATCACCTAATGTGGTGCCATCATATTTAGGTGGGCTTATCCTTTTTATATCATTAGTGAGTTCCACGCTAACCTCGGCCTTTTTGTTTTGTAGTTGTACAGTGCATTTCAACGCGTTATTATCAACACCCATATCGGGGTTGTCCTCAGGAGGTTGCTGATTGTTATTACCAGCTTCATCTTCCTCCTCATTTCCCATCACCTGCTGTTCAAGTACAGCCAAATGATCTCTTGTGTCCAATAGGGAAGCAAGGATCTCATCAAGCTTTTGGGTTGTTTCTGCCCCTCCTTCAGGTGGAGCATTATTCGCAACGTTCCCCTTGTTCTAACCATTTTCTGTTACAAGAAAATTCAGGTTTTTATTAGATTATGGACACAATAGGTCCAAGAGTTGCAACCTTCAGCTCTGATACCAAGATGTAACATCCTCATTTTTATACATTAGAACAAGTAATTTTTTTTTTTGATAAATGCTTCCTGGTTCTAAATACATAATTTAGAACTCACAAATCAAAACAACCATTCTTATAATAGATAACCATATGCAACTGTAATGACTCGGAGTACCTCCGATCTATTCATTCCATGACTCGGTAATTTAATGATCTATTCATGAGTATTAAGAGTTGGTGTTTTTATTTTAACACATCACTCTTTGCAGTTCTCTTCCCTAATCTGGGATTCGTAATGCTCGCCCAAGGAATCTATCTAAATAATTGTTACCATTATTCATCGGCATCTCGTCCCTTAGACTAGGTGACATAGGACAACGCAATCAGCAGCTTGCGATACTTTGGCCAAAGATTTGAAACATATTGCTTATGTCTCGTATTCCTTGACGACATACTCGTCAATCTGGAATACATCCTTCACCCCATTCCTTTGTTATGTAGAATGTCTTATACTGACTTCTGTCAGTCTCTCCTGCCCCAAGTTATTCACTCAGAAACGGATTAATAATATGGCAATGTTATAAGGATGCTCTCGAGAACTAGGGATACTCTGACATACTGGGTCAACCCTAGTTAACCCTGTGTGTCAAGGTACCCCGAGTCTCCAGGGGCAGCCTCATAACATGACCATGTCGGTAACCAGTCCCGGAGTAAAAACTTGTTCGAGTTTAAGGAGTAAATCTTAATGATCAATGCAAAGGGTGTCGCCATAAGTCACCTGCATTGTTGTATCTTCGAGAAGATCCTAATCTTCTCGAAGGTACAACCCTGTAATCGACTTGTGCCATCAACCTTCAAATCCACCTCGATAAGATCTACTAAACTTTAAGGTGTTACTTACGTGGAGTTTAAATTATACTCTAAGACACTCCTTTTTAGGGTAGTCTTTTCCCAATCCCCTGGGTTCCTCATCCTAAAATTGCCTTTCTTATTAAGACCCATTCCACAAAGAGAATTTTAATAAGATTGAGGTCTCAACAAGGAGATCATTGTTTCACAATAATCTTAATCTATGAAATTGGGTAGTAACCCCAAGTCTTCTCATAAGATTGCTAACTTATCCCTTTTGGGTTTATTCCAGATCTTTAAAACTGAAATATATCTTACTTATTAGTGTTAAGATATAGTGATTTTAAAAACATTCAGTACGTTGTCTTGACTTAGATCAAGGTTAGAGAGTAACAGATTACTCTTCCCGTTCAGCTTCCTGAAAGGGTTTATTTTAACCTTAGCTTCTCAAAAATCAGTGATCTAAATTACAATTAGCTTTAAATAGAACATAATAGAACTACTAAACAATCATAAGTATTCAGTCACATAACCTTGCAACGCTTACTTAGATAATCACAAACGTCTCCAAGTTGTACAATAATAACAATGGTCTTAAAATCATTCGAACCGAAGAAGATCAAACCATCAAGATACGAATGCAAACACATAAGTAAAAATACCTCAGTTTATTCATTTCAAAGCTAATCAAATACATTTTATGCATTCAACATATTTGATACAATACTCAACAAAAAAAGAACATATTTCTTCAAGTAGTACATTTAGAGAATCAAGCTGTAATTCATCATAAAACCAAATTAAACAATTTGAACATCATATCAGATCTGCGTGCCTTTACCACTTACGGCAATCATCTGCAAAAATTGTCAACATGGGTCAGTTCGGTGAACTGAGCATGATAAGCACTAATTCTTAAAACAAATGCAATCCACCAATTGTTTTCATCAAACAACCTGTTTAAATGAAATCATTTCTTCACATTGCAAACTTAAATCAGGCTATCCATCCTATATGTTAGAGACTAAGAACATATGAATACAGCCATTCTTAAGACAACAAAATTCCTACAAGATTGTTTCTACAATTTCTCATGGCAGTTAAAACATTCAACAATCCCACAGTCTTAATTCTTTTATCATCCTAACACATTTCAATGGTATTGACAAGTATACCTATTTATACAACAGCACTCATTTTATACCAGTCTCTCCATACAATAACTCAGTTTATTCTTGTTATGCCCCTACCATAGAGATCGCAAAAAGGATGCAAGAAGAAAGCACACAAGTTTTCCTGTCTAGGAGAGAGAGGATTTTTCCTATTCCATTTACCATATATATCAACATATAAATTACAGTCAAGAAGAAAGAAACAGAGTCCATCAGAATACTAAGTCAATAACATTCGAAATCGTACCGATTATTACAAATACATTTACTCATGCGACTAAACAATCGAAATTACAAGAAGAGCTACAGTTCCATCTAATTCCAAATATAAAGGTCACCTGTAGCTACTAAACAATTCGAGAGTTCACGCAACAAGCATTAATAAATAATCCAACTCCAATAGGCTCAATAAAACTTTCCATATTATTCAACAAACATGAAAAATATCCAACGCCATCGCCTATCATGGCACAGCTAAGAGCTCTTTGTTTCAGTCAAACTTGAAACAAGATCACATTAAAACAATTAATGTTTCCATATGAAATACAGTGACATTCACGCAGAGTCAAAACACAATATGCACAGCTTCATTCAACTAAGCAAATCCCTACGATTATACAACATGGGTGTAAATTAGAAGTCGTTTTCAAGAAATAATAACCTCAACAAGATCTTCATAAAAGTCATCATCATTTCATTATTTTCAACAAAGTTTCATCCAAGCTGAGATAATACGAATACAGCAAGGACTCATATAGAGTCAAGTTTAAAAAGTAAACACAGCGTGGACTAGATCAGTAGTCGAATTCATACGAAAACATTCAAGGTTTCCAACTAATTCAACACCAACAGTCTTCACAACTAAACTTCTACAGAAGTCTAAATACAAGATACATATTAAGGACTCCAACAGAGCCAATATCAATAAGTATTCACAACCAAGCTTATACAGAAGTCGAAACACTGGTTACATATCCAGGACTCCAACTGAGTCAATAACCACAGTATTCACAACTGAGCTTTATACAGAAGAGAAAAACATAATATACGCTTCAAGGATTCAAAAGGAGTCGAACCCATGTAGTATTCTTCAAATAAACTTCTACAGAAGTAGAAAGATACAAGATACATATTAAATTCAAGAATTCCAACTATATCAATAACATACAGTATTCACGACTGAACTCCTACAGAAGTAGAAACGTATGTTACCTTTCAAGGACTCAAAAAGGAATCGAACCCATATAGTATTCTCGATTAAACTTCTACAGAAGTTAAAAATACTATCTATTCAAGGATTCCAACAATATCCAAAAACATATAGCATTCACGACTAAACTTCTACAGAAGCCAAAACATACTATCATTTCAAGAAGTATAAACAGCAAGGCTTCTACAGAAGTCGATATCAACCAAGAAAACTTTTCATGGACTCCAACAGAGTTTGTTTCATACATTACCCTTGCAAGAATTTCTACGAAATCTAACCGAAATGCAAAACACAACAAGATAATTCAACCGAACGAAACAAAATGTACACCCAGCAAGGGTTCAACTGAATAATCGAACCAGCATGAAGATACAACAAACTAATTCATACAATGTTACCATAAAAACCAACTGGACCAAAAATCATCTGAACAGAGTTGTTCTAATGAAATCATTTGAAGGAAAGCAAGATTTTTAAAATTTAGGGCCTAACATGCCTAGTAATGTCGCTTAAAAATCCGAAGAAGACCTCTGAATGAGCTCGAGCCTTCTCCTCTTCTTCCACGTTAGATTCAACAACAATAATTTGTTATTTCCATGCCTTATAAACTTTCCTCGACAGAGAAAAGAGCTAGTTATTCTCATAGTTGCCATGCAACACCAAGTAGACTGGTTCGAAGAACCAGTGATCAAATAGAGAGAAAACCGGAGCGCATGGAAAACCAAACAAACAACTAGTTTTCCATTTTGCATGCCTTCCCGAGCAATCCGTGCTCAGAAATTGAGTTCCTTAATTGCATTAACTCCGAAATTCCCACTCAATCTCCATTGCCACCGACTGCCATAGTTGGCGATGGACAAAAACAAACCAAAGACCATTTCCAGATTTGGCGACTCTGTCACGTCGGATTTCACTAGCCGTTTGAAACTTCCACCAATTCCCTCATCCTTCATACTTATCCATCTCATTTAATGCCATAGAAACTATTGCCCATGGATTGTACCCCTCCATAGGTCCCTTTCATCCATGATCATTAGTTAGGTTAGAAACATAGGTTAGACCTTAAGGTGATACTTAGTCTAACCTCCTTAGCACTAGGTCACTAACCTTAAAACATTTAGCTTATAGTTTAGGGCTAGGTTAGATTAGCACTAATCCAACCCATAGGTTATAGTTTAGGTTTAGGTTATTAACCTTAATAGAACCAGTCTAGGTCTAACAAATAGAATCATTCAGTATAAGAACCAACAGATATACCTTCCCGAAATGGATTCAATCCAGCCTTGATAATAAGCTAGCAATAAATATATCAGAATTTATTACCTGGCTCAAGGTCTAGACCTTCCTGATATTACGATATCGGGAACCAATTCATTTAACACGATCAGCCTGAGTTAGACTCGAAATTTCTTATTCAACACATTCAGACCTTGCAACCTTCGTAAGGTCTATAATTTTTGTTCATCCCGAATAAACTTAAAACATCTCTTGGATCAATGCCACTGATCCAAGGCTGAGTCATATAGACGGGTAAATCCACAATTCATTCTCGAAATCAGATTAAACTCAGGTGCAAAAATGAAAGAAATAAAAGAGTCCAAGCATATCCTGGCTCAGTCAAAGATCTTCAAGAGCAAAGAAGATACAATCCATATCAAGCATGACTTCACAATCAAAGGAACACGTCCTTTTACAGAAGAAATCATATATCAACACTTGAATGCTCAGGAGGTAGTAACAATAGTTCGAGTGTTACATCAAATTAATGAAAATGAATGTGAGAAGTAAAGGTCCTATTGCTAACACTTTGATTTAGGTGTCTCAATACGTTCGTTATTAATACACTAGATTAAATAAAGTATTGAAAATACAAACTAATCTAGTATTAGAAAAGGTGTGGTTCTAGTTTGGGTAGGTTAATGAGATGTTAGGCAAGGTCTTGGGTAGTTTTGGGTTATTTATTGAAATTTATGAGCTCCTTGTTATAGGAAAAGTTAATGATCACATAGATCGATATCAGTTAGGTGACCGATGCGGGTATGGGAAAATGACTAGTGTCGGTTGGGTAAGCGGTGCCGAGGGGTAATATGGTGGAAATATTAGAAATGGGTGTTTTGGGGTCTCTCTGTGATTGCACAAATAGTTGAGGGAGTTTTGGGAAGGATGATATTATTTTTGTTAAGACTTAATAAGGGTGGTAGAGGTGCTAGGATGAGTGAAATGGTTCAGGTTGATGAAATAAGTGGTAAACAGGTGAAAGGTGATATTCGGGATAGAGAAGGATCAGATGGAATACATAAATGAAAGACTTAAGATCAAAAAAAAATCTTAACAAATAAGAATGAATCACTTATCATTGTAATCAGAGATTTGAAGATGGTTATTGGTTGATGAATGTTCATGGATGATATAAGAATGTGTCCAGTTCCATTGAAACAGAGCTGTATACTATGTTGTGATGATCTAAAGATGTGGATGAGATGACTAGATACTAGTGAAGACTTGATGGGTGTTGGTTCATTTCCGGGTAGATTAAGTGCTTGACGATCTCGAATGCCAAAGCTTACATGAATGAATGAATTGGAGAACCCATGCAAAGAGTTAGAAACTCTTACTTAAGGGTAACCGGCAAAGTGGTAAGGGAACTGGCACCGATCGAGGGAAAATTAGTGTCGGTTAGGGAGAAATGGTCTAGTTGGCTAAAAATGGTCTGATTACTCCAAGATTTGGTGTGAGTCAAGTTTTAGTTCAAGGTCAAAAGTGGGAGTTAACACTAAATATAGCAGGAGAGAGGTTGGATAGATAATAGGTCATGATGATTAGGGTTAGAACAAGTCCTAGTTTGTTAGGGAGTGTTGGGATATGGTATTAGCCATTTAATGAGGTTGGAATAGTTCTAGGGTGAGGTTGCTAAGTGAGGTGGATATTAATCTAATTAAAGTAATTAAATTAATAATAGTGTGAGGATGAGTATTAATTTAATTATAGGTGATTAAATTAATACCAATGTGTAAAAGGGGGTCATGGATAGGTATATATGTCAAATTGATACGTTTAAAGGGGGGAGTGTGACCCCAATTTAGTGTCTACAAAACCATTCAAGTCACGTGTGGAGTTGGGTCCGAGTTGTGAGCGAGTTAGCTCTAATAGGTTCATTGTAGATAAATTCAAGTATTGGTTGAGATGGCTCCACTACAATGTAACTCAATAACTAGATCGTCGAGTTGGCTAGTTAACTCGGTGAATTATAATTCAACTTTGCAATAAAAACCCACATGCGGGATATAAAATCACAATATGGAATATATATACAATATTACTACGATGGTAATGTGAAGAAATGGCAGCAAAGACGCTCCTCCATACAAAAGGTGTGTCAACCTTGGCTAAGGGCCCCATGCCACTTGTTGTCTTGTGATTGGTCCAATTGGTAGATGTGCATGTATCTATGTCGGTAGACCTGCAATGTCCCCTTATTTTTTTAGTCTACGAAAAATTTCAGTAGATGATATCTTAACCATACGAGCTCTATTTTCCTAGTTCTTTATATAAACATAAATATCTAAGAATGTTATTTTGTACCGTAATGGTTTAGGGAGATTTAGGAAACAAATACACTTAAAAATGTCCTCCTAATCAATTAGGAGAAAATGTAGTCACAAAATCAAGCACTTTCTATGTACACCATGCTTCTAAGTATGTCATTATATGCATGATTCATAAGCAAGGAAGATAGACATTAACAACACTTAATTTTATATACATTGCTTTATCCTTGCGATAATAATTATAATTTTCTTTTCTCAAATGGATACATTAATTTTAGACATTGGACAACATATGAATCAACTCTATATTTTATGTTATATCCTCTGAGCATCTTGAAATTACCACCTATTAGGGATAAGAGCACCCAAGCGCTACTATCTCCTTTACGGACTTTTGTCCTTTTCCATCCTTTTCTCAAATTTAAAATGTCGATCATTTTTTATCTTCTAAATTACTACCCATCACTTTGGGTCAGCATTTTTGGTTGTTAATGAAAAAATTCAAACAAGGGAATCATATATATACATGACTTACTCACCATTATTAGGGTCTAGAAACCTTTGGGATATTACTTACTATCTACTCTTGGGGTAAAGAGTAACAATCAAGGTCTACATTTGGCCTACAATATTCACTGCATAGGAGGTGCTATTTCTGAATTCCATCCCACACATTCATCTTGGGGGAAAATTATTTGTAGCCCGCTATCTTGGTATAACCAACATAAGGGAAACCTAGCTTGAAGGGATATAATTTAATCATAGAGTCTGAAATGTAGTACAACAATCGATGACAATCACATTTGGGTTACCTGGTTGAGGTCATTCCAACTCATACATATGTATTATTTAGTTCATCTAATATTTACTTAATCTTTATGTAAGTAGCTAGGTTTTTTTATAAATTCAGGTGCAATAGTGAAACTCTATGGTGAAGTTGATGCAACAAAGAGTGGAAGGAAGCATACATCATCAAACCCTAAAAACATCATATCTACAATTTTGCTAGGAACTAAGCCCAACGCAACCACTAGATCCTAGGTGGACCTATCCAAATGAGCTTCAGGTTCCATTTTTCCAAATGGAACTTAATCAATTCATATCTATCTGGTTCCTCTCAATTTCTAGCCCAAAATCAACCCAGATCTCGAATACAAGATAAGTCACTCTTATTTCACTATTGTTTATACTTATTTATCTCTTATATGATATATCTTGTGTGTTACTATTATATTCATATGATCTCAATCCTCTTATTAAGATTTAAGACTTTGTTAAATAAGTAATAAACAACATTTATGATTCATGCCCAAACTATATGTGTTAGTTTTCTCCTTCTTTGTCCAAAAATGAATAGCGAGGTCAAGACGTGGGGTCCGATCATGACCAACTTGCACAATTCTTGCTCCTTAAGTTCACCAAATATATTTTAAAATTGAATATATTCTTTAGTTCATTTATTCTTCCTAGGTTCAACCTTATTAAAATATTTCACCTACATAAGGCTATATAAGTAAGTTAATGTCATTTTATAACTCATCGAACAGTCTTACAAGCTCATATTACAAATATCATAACAAAAGCACTCAAATGGTTCCTAAATTTTAACAAATCATTTGCACATCAATTAGAGAAACCCCTAATACATATTTTAAGCATACAACAATGTAAATGACCCTAGGTTCCTCAATTTCCAAGCATGTAAATATCATAAAGCCATGTCTTATCAAGTGAAAGGTCACTCTAAGCATTATTCAAGGGTTTCACACAATAAAGGGTTAGGTCATGTAATCGAGGCACACCACCTCACCTACTAAAATATCGGGTAAATTCTACACTATACAAAATCCCCTAGGAGTTTGTTAGTTGTTCACACTCACACAAACACCTAGGAGAACTACACAAGACTTATTCCCGTAATGAGGCCATGTACTACAACAATTTGATTGGTTTAATAACTAACAGTTTAAATGTCAATGGTAATCTAGCCTCAACCACACACATGGTTTTTCCTTTGGGATTGTTAATGCTATAATGAAGGGTTCAACAATTTTATAGGGTCTCCAATTTTCTACATGTATTTATAAATCATCTCAAAGTTATGCGATAAAGAATGACATACAACGAAGGTCATTTCCAAACAATAGAATCACCTAAGAATGTTTAGTTATAGGTTTTTAAAGGGCCCAAAAGTGTATTGTTATAGGCCGGGATCATAAAAATTAGGTTTGGACCATACAATATTTGTACTTGATCATGCCCCTATTCGGTCTTCAGCTACAGAACTTGCACCGAATCACTTCAAATTTTTGATTTATTTATTTCATCATCATGCACATCCATATCCTCATTTTTCCATGTACAACTAAGTTTCTCTCTCCTTTTATGTATTTGAGAAATTAGTTATCATTTTATCGATTGTTACATGTATGAATATACTATCATGATTATTAATGATTAATATCACAAGTTAATTAGATCATCATAGTCCACCTATTCTAAACCCTTACATCAATTTGATTATTGTGTACTTCCATAACCTCTATAGAGAAATTAATTGTCTTTGTAAAAAAATCCCTTGTATTTATAGACTGGTTAGTATGACATCTTTGGACCCCCTTTACAATCTCCTTACAATTTCCAACTATAGACACAAAATCATGCACTTGGGTACATTTTTAGGTCCTAAAAACATACTAGCATTTATATGATTCCTAAGTAAGAAAAATAGTGGTTAAAAACTATCTTTGGCCTCTTTTATTTGTCTCTTGTTTTCTACTTGGTATTACAAACCCTACATCCTAGTCATAACTTTACTTATTTATCTTTCATGCCTTCAAACACCAACACCCGTGTAGGTCAACAACACCCAGGAACCTTTATCCCCTTTGGGCACCCATTAACCTTTCTCACCTTACTCACTTCTTTTGGGTCTCTTTTATCTTTTGGGAATATTTTTCACTTATGGGTTGGTCTTCTAGTTTTTAATTGAAAAATTCAAACAATGGAATCATGTAAATGCATAGTAATGTGTTTAAAATCAGGGACCAAGCACTAAGCATTACTATTATCACCTAAGATTGCATTCAAAAGGAACCTAAAGCACTCCAAGGAATTCATCTAACATCCATTCAAGGGACAAGGGCTACATCAACTTTGCATACACAACATAGAAAGGGAAATTTCATCCTATTCCATCCACAAATTCTACTACATTACGTCATTCTAGCTATAACCCACTTCAAGTAAAACTTGCACAAGGGCATCCTCGAACACCATTTCTACACACACAAAAACTACATGGATTCGATATGTAGTACAACACTTGGTCGTAACTTCACTCTCGGGGTGACCACCGAGGTTAATCCAACTCCCTAGTCTACATTTTCTTTTTTAGGTTTGATGCATTTTGTAGGCACGTACAAGTAAATTTTTATTTTCGCAGGTTATATGTACCTTTGGTGATCCGAGAGTGAACATTAGGTGATCAATAGGGAACAATTGTGACACCCTTGTGACATAATAAAAACCATATCTAGAGCTTTTATATAGTCACGAGCACCTAGATCTAGCCACCACCTCCAAGGTGCCCATATCTTGTTATAAAAAAAAGATTTCTAAAGAATGAACAATATATATATCCTATATTCTATCTTAAGAAAACTATAAGTTCCTAGATTACATTTAAACCCACTTTCAAAGGTAACTTGGAAGGACAAAATAATGGTAATTTATGGCCAATTTATGGCCTCATCATTACTCCACACTTAATCTTATGCATGTCCTCATGCATTATATTATTATCTTCTCTTCTTAGAGTCTTCTCTGCATTGAGATTATACATGTATGCATTCCATATATAGTTCAAGGACAAGTTTTTGTGGATATCCTTCTACTATTTTTTATTTCTTTTCTTTTTCTCGCAAGTGTTTCACCATTTTATTTTAATTTTTACACAAAAGCAGATTAGGGTATGGTTCAAGGAGGAATACTGCAGTAATGGTCAGTTGGAGGTCTTTGCATGTGTTTTGACTTCCGATCCAATGCTGACTATGATAGCTTCCTTTTGGCTAGGAGGAACTACCTAAAATACAAAACAAGACCACAAGAAAGAGTTAAACAATATATGTCAGTGGGCTGCCTAGCATATGCTAGATCCAAGAAGTGTGATACTTCCTCGGTGGTAGTCAACCCACTATTTAATATAATTTAATGCAAGAAATGACATAAATAAACAAGGTTCTATTGTAGTTGATATGATTTAGGTATCTCATCCAAATACAATAAGCAAATATAACATAACAGGCTAGGATATGATCAGATATAGAAATAAGGTAAATAATCAAGGTGTTGGAATAGGTCAGGGTCAGGTTCTAGGTCACTTGGGAAAATTTTATTGGGATCTGCTATTAGTAGGATTGCCAAATACAGAGACTAATGTCGTTCGGTATGACCGATGATGGTTTAGTAAGAACCGATGATGGTTAAGGTGGGATGATAATAACTCAATAGTTCATGGTTTTGGGGATTTGTTTGAGGCTAAATCAGAGATGGTAAGGAGTTGGTTTAGGTCTATGGAGGTGTTGGGAATATTCAAAGGTACTCAAGAATGGACATAGGTGATTAAAGTTGTTATAAGTGATGAGATTGGTTGGGTTCACAGGAAGGAAATAGTGGTGAGGTAAAAATATAAATGGTGGTTGATAAACAAAGGTGAAGAACCCTTATAAACTGAATAGAAATGAAATGGTGTAGGTTAGAAACACACTTACTATTGTGTAGGTTCAATGGTTAGGTGGTGGTGATGGTTGATTAGTGAAATGGTGATCGGTGCGGTGGTAGTGCTTCCCAAAATTACTTTCCTTTATCGGTGATGAGATGGTGAGGAACACCAAAGTGACAAATGATGTGATGGTTAATGAATTCACATATTTTCTCAGCTTTTTTAGAAATGAGGGGAATGGCTTCTACCCATTTAGTATAATATTCAGTAGTGGTTATAATCCATTGATGGCATTGTGAATAATGGGGATTGATCTCGCCGACAAGATCTAAGACCCATTTAGAAAAGGGCCAAAGGAATCGTGCTACCTATAAGGCATGACTAGGTGTGTGATGAAGATTAGCATGTTGCTGACATTTCACACAATGTTTGACATAGTCATAACGATCAGCAATCTAGGGTTGGCCAATAATAGCCAAGGTGAAGAATGCGTTTAGTGACAGATAAACCACTAAAGTGGCCTCCACAAATTCCATCGTGAACTTCCTTGATGGTGTAGGAATTTCAGAACTTGTAAGGCATCGTAAGAGAATATCGGTGAAGCCACGCTTATAAATGATACCACCCATGATGACATAATGAGAGACACTTTTAAGAAAGGCATGTTTTCCATTACGAGTGAGATTAGCGGTAGAATGGAAAGGGAAAGATAGTCTGTAAAATTATTATACCAAAGGTCACGTGGGTTAGGTGTAATGGTTTGGACGAATTAGACCTCATGAGGTAAGTAAGAGGGTGATTGTCACCTTTGTATTATGACAAAGATTTTAGAGTTGGCAGGTGAAATGGGTATCTGAGAAGCCAAGAAGGACATGGTATCCACAAATTTATTGGTAGAATGTGGGGTGGTTTGAAGTTCATAATGGTCAAAGGTAGTCAAAATTATGTGTACATGATGTTTATACTTTTGAATTATTTCATTATGACACTGGTATATACCATTGAATTAGTTTACGACCTGCTAGGAATCACCAAAGATATTTATTGACTTAACATATAAGGCATAAGTATCCTGGAGACCCAATATGATTGCTTCATATTTGGTGATATTGTTTGTACAATCAAAATCTAGTTCAAAAGCTAAAGGCATAGGTTCACAATCAAGAGGAATGAGGATAACATTATCCCCACCTCCACGCTGACACTTAGAGCCATCAAAGAAGAGTGTAATTTGGTAAGTGATATCATCTAAGGAGAGGGTAGCTATGGATTTGTCTGGGAAATCAAAGTTAGAGGGTTGATTCCTTGAAAGAGGTGTGTCTACTAGTTGGTCAATAATGGTTTATCCCTTGATGAATTTTTGATGATTGAATTTGAGGTTGAAGTTTGCAAGAAGCATAAGCTAACGTGCGGCACATTGATGTTGATAGGGTATGATGTACATATAGTGTAGGGGGTCAGTATTGGTAAAAATGAAGGTTTTTCAGTAGAGTAGGTAATGGAAGAGTTTGGTGGCGATGAAAACTAAGGCTAAGCAGAATTTTTTCAGCATGGGTGTATCTAGTTTTGTAGTCCAGAAGGGTACGACTTATGTAATAAACCACTTGCTCTCTGTGTTGCTCATTGTGATGAGTGAGCATGGCACCTAAAGAATGGTTAGTAGTGGAAATGTATAGGTAAAAGGGTTGGTCATCCTTAGGAGGAATGAGCACTAGTGGTTGAAGAAGGTATTGTTTTAAGGCATCAAAGGATTTATGGCATTCATCATCCCATTTGAATGAAACATCCTTCTTGAGAAGATGATGAAATGGTTGACAATAGTCGGAAAGTTGTGAGATAAAACGACAAATAGATTGCAACTTACCTTGCAAGATTCAAAGTTGACAGAGATTAGTAGGTGGAGGCATTTCTAGAATAGCCTTTACTTTAGTAGGATCAACTTCTATGCCACACAAAGAAATGATGAAACCAAGGAGTTTTCCTGAAAGTACCGTAAAGACACACTTCTTTGGTTGAAGATGAACACAATACTTGATAAGGCAGTCAAAGATGACCTTAAGGACAGTCAAGTGTTTGACTCAATGTTTGGATTTGGAAAGAAGATCATCTACGTAATCTTCTAATATGCAATGCATGATGTCATGGAAGATGTAATTCATGGCTCACTAATATGTAGCACCAATGTTTTTAAGGCCAAAAGGCATGAATCGATAGCAGAAGGTCCCCCAAGGAGTGATGAAGGTAGTTTTGTGTTGATATTTTGGAGCGAGTAATATTTGAATATAAATTGAGAAACCATCCATGAGAAATATTTCATGGTCGACGGTAAGATCAAATAGTTGGCCAATGCCTGGTAGGGGAAAATCATCTTTGGGACAAGCTAGGTTGAGGTCACAAAATTCTATGCAAATGTGGAGTCCCCTATTGCCTTTGTGATAGGAATGATGTTAGAAATCCATTGGGGATAGTCAATGGGTAGGATGAAGGAAACTGAGAGAAGGTTCTGAAGTTATTCTTTGACCATAAGAGAAATGCAAGGATACATTTTCTGCATCTTTTGATTGATGGGTTTGGCATTAGGAATGGTTACGGTATTGTTGACCATGTTTTTAAGGTCAATATCAGCATATCGACATAAGACCAAGTAAAATCATTGCTATGGTATCGAAGGAAAGAGGTAAAAGCTTCTTGTTCAGAAACATCTAAAGACTGACCTATCTTTAGGATGTGTGGGTCATCCTAAGTATTAATGTTGATTTCAATAGTCGATTCATTCAACATGGTTTTCATCTCAGAGGGTAACGATGGTGAATATAAGAGTCTTCCGCACCAAGGTAGGTGAGGATGGACTCATCATCCTGACATTGAACGACATTAATAGAAGGTGTATCGTCATCAATCATGTCAAGATACAGGAAGGGGAGAGAAGAGGGAGCCTCATCATCACGTTGATAAGTCAGAGGTCCTAGGGAAATTGTGTTTACGAAAAAAAAGTTAGGAGGAATAGATTTGGGATCTATGGAATCTTTGGGTGAAGATGGTGACATGGGTGAATGAGGTGGAGAGAGGTTTTCTTCCTCAATGAGTTCGATGCGGTCCTTCTTGGGAGGTGATGCGGAAAATACAATGCCACTATGGTCATTGTGTTTATGAGTGGTACAGGAAATGACAGTATGGTGGCCTTGTTCATAAAAATCAAAGCCAAAGCCTTTCCATGTGCAATGGTGGAAGAAAGTGTGGGAGAAGTGGTGGTTAGTAAGGGATTGTAGGTCACATGAAAATAGTCTTGTTTGGGATGGAAGTTCGGGTGAATAGGTGGAAATATCAAGTCCCCCATATGTTAGATTAGTGCGAAGGTGGGGAGGACCATAAGGAAAAACCTCGCCTACATGGTAGTCATAACTAGGGTGCAGCGTAGGTTCCCATACTCTTGCGGAGTGAGGAATGTGTCGATATTGTATAGGTGGTACTCCCCAGAGTGAGGTGTTGAAAAAAACCTTCTAAGGGATTAGTATTCGATATGTGGGTAGCGGGGATAGATGACTCACTAGATGATTGGACAAGAGGGATATCGATTGGTTGGGAAGTAGGGTGGTCGGCTATGGAAGCTGCAGCAGCAGTAGGAATAGAAGAATTAGATGTGGGAGAGGTGGAAACAACATTAGTAGATGGGCTTGTGGGTGAAGGTGAAGTGGGGGTAGTGGAAAACACCTTGACCGGTATAAGAAAATCATTTGGTTAGTATAACATGTTAAAGGTTTTGAATGGTGATGAGTTGATGAGGATGGTGTAGTTATGTTCCTCATGCCTAAATTTTACACAGTGGTGTAAATTTGAAGGGACACACAACCCATAACATAAATCAGGGTTTTCGAGCAATAGGTTATACTAGAACTCCCTCTCTAAGACTTAGAATAGTTTTGGGATAGTACGAGGGCCTATGTGAATATGAAGGATAATAGTGCTAAGGGTGGAGGTGATGGCGTCGTTGAAGGAGCGCAACATAATTGGGTTATTATGCATACAGTTTAAAGGAATACACATTTGATTGTATACGTGGGAGGAGATGATGTTAATGCTAACACCACCATCAATCTTGATGCGTTGTACGTGTATGTTATTGACATAGATAGAAATGAATATGGCGGGATCGGGGTCATCGGACCGGGAGAGGTATAATCTCCTCCTCGAGAGAAGCTAAGGACAATGACTTGAGGAGTGGTAATGGGGGTATAAGAAGGAGCTGACTTGGTAAGCGAGGCCATGTGGTGAGGGGTGATAATCAAGGCCACTGGTGTGGGGTCATTGGGAAAAACTTCAATGGATTTTAAAACCTCGATAAGGGTTTGTTTGTGGGATTCGGAAGTCTAGAAGAGATCATGCAAAGACATCTCTAGAGGTGACTGATGTAATTGTTTTATCATTACGCAATGGGTTACCCCATCAGAGATAGGGTATGTAGGTATGCGGATAATGATTTTGGGAGCAAATGTAGATGGTATATTGGGTATAGGGTTGGTTGATGGGTTAGTTGCTTTTTCTTTTCCTTTGTCTTTCTGAGCGCGGGTAGTAATGTGAACCATGTTAATATGAGGGGAGGTGGATGAAGAGGGTGTGTCATGAAAGGTATAATGACATGAGGGGAAAAATCCTAGCGGTGGATAAGAGCCTTGTGAAATGAGTAGGGCACACTAACATTTGGGTGGTGATTTGGCCAACTCTCTAATACGAGACCATGTTGATCTCAAATTTTGAGGTGGGAAAAATGGTTGTGGGGGTGGAGATATTGTTGATTAATCATTAAAGGATGATGATGTGTGGTGATAGGTGAAGGTGGAGCATGGTCCTCATCAAGAAGGTCATCATCGTTGAAATTTTGTTCAAGAGGGAAAAGTTGGAGAAGAACGGTCTTCAGAGCCTTACAATTTTCGACATCATGTCTTGGTACATGATGATAGGGACAAATATTGGTTTCATCAAAACCTTTTGGTTTGGGTTTGAGAGGATTGTAAGGTCAAAGAGGCGGTAATGTGATGACAAAAGTCTCTAAGAGATTGGTTAAAATGTTGGTGTAGGACACCGCTAATGGATCACAATGAGAAGTGAGTGTGGGTTTGGGTACATGTGTGGATGTTTGTGAGTGAAGAGGATTTATAAGAAGGGGAATGGTTTGGTCTACTAGTTTGGTATGTGGAGTGATCTTAGGTTTTTCTGGCATCTTCTTAGGTAAAGGTGGGGTAGAAGAGCTAGCGATGGAAGGTTTGGTTGGTTTGACTACCTTATTGGAGGGTAGAGGATTCTTATCTTTGGGTTGCACCTTCTTAGGTAAAGGTGACATGGGAGTATGAGATGTAGAAGGGAAAGAATATGGTGAAAGAGGATGGGTTACCCATGGGGAAATCAAGTTACAGTGGAGGTGGTTGGTAGAGGTTGGGTAGGTGGTATTGGTTGAAGTCGTATAGGAAAGGTTGGGGTTATAGTAATTGGTGGAGGTATAGGTGGCAAGAAGTGTACGGGTGAGGGTGAGGAAGTTTGGTTTTTGGGTGAATGAGGTGTAACAAAGGCTTGTGATGTAGGAGTAGGTTGTTTAGATTTTGACTGGCCTTGGGTATGAGACTATTTGGTCAAGGTTGATGGATGAGGCCCTAGGATGGATGGAAGGGGGAAGGTGACAAAGGTGTGGTAGGTGAGACCGGTGTATGCAGCCTAGAAGGTTGGGTTTTCCTTTTAGGTGGGAGGATAATGTTGGTGTGGGCTTGAGAAGACATGGATAAGTCCAATCTGACAGGTGGGTGAGTAAGGATTGATGTCGGCATGACACCCAAAGTAGTGATGGGTCTAGATATGGGTGAGGGGATAAGTGTGGGTAGGTTTTTAGGTTTGGGAATAGTTGTAGTGATGGGTATAAGTTTGGATGGAGGTAGGGATGATGAAGAGGAATCTATTTCAATTGGCATGGTTAGTGTAGTTTTGGTTTCTAAAAATACCTTTGGGTAGATTATGGAAGTATCTTCAGGAAAAATTTGCATTTGGGTGAAATGGGAGCCGAAGATGTCCCAGAGCATGGAATGATCAACGTAATCCAAATGATCAACCAGCCATGAAAATGGGACTACTGAAGAAGAGGATGGAATGGGTTGGGTGGAAATCCTTGTAAAATATGTTTGTGAGATAGGGAATTGGATAGCCTTGGATTTTGTAGGTAAAAGAGCCAAGATCATGTCAATAGGGTCCTGGGATGCTAGGGGAAAACTGTCCCCAATAGGTAGTGACATGTATGAAGAATCTCCCATGGGTAGGAGAGATAATAGGTGGGGTGAGGTAGAATTATATATTGGTGGAGGAGAAATTAATGATGATTCTCTGTATATGGGAGAATAAAAAGTGTTTATGGTTCAGAAGGCTGGGAAGTAGATGATGAAATGACATCGGTAGAAAGTGTGGGTTCCTCCGTGAGAGAAAGGGGAGATGAGGGAGACTCCTCTATGGGTGGAGGAGTAAAAATGGTATCTTTCTCTATGGGTGGAGGAGTAAAAAGGTATGTTTCTCTATGGGTGGAGGAGCTCATGCCATAATTCCCTTAATAGATGAAGTAGGTAGGTTTTGAGGAATAGTTGGTACGATATAAAAAATTTCATGGACTTCACATGAGACATTTTTCATTGCGCAGGATGAAGGTTCGTTATTTTGATTAGATGATGGTTTATGATTAGGGAATTGCTTTTTGAAGATGTGTAAATTCTGATTTTCTGGCATGTTTGGGTTGTCTATGACAAGGTCTCCATTGTCTATCATCTCTTGAACAATGTTTTTAAAAGTTATGTAGTTACCATCACTATGTCCTTTAATGCGATGATAATTATAGTAGTCATGTTATTTATACCATGTCGGCATGGGACGAGCAAGATCAAAACTTGTATGAGGTTTTATGGGAGGAAGTGTAATGGCTCCAGATTTAAGAATATTTTCCAAGACTGATGAATAGGGATCTCCAATCGAAGTGTATTTCTATTGTTCCCACTGGAGCTGAAAGGCCTGGACAGGAGAAAGATTGGAAGAAGGTTGGGCCTAATTAGAAGGATGAGGTAGACCCTCCTTAAGGACTACCACATTGGTAGATCCTTTGGGCTTTAAATAGTTATTTTGAGGTTTTGAAGATGAAGAAGAATCATTTGATTTGAATGGGGTGTTCTTGTTTCGTAATTGGATCTTCTTTTCTTTAATGGCACAAATTTCAAGTTTTCGAGGCCATGGTGAACACTTCATCAAAGGTTTGGAAGGTTTGGAATTACATATTTAGTGAGATGTGTCTTGTAAAATCTCTAGTTAACAACTCAATAATTTCATTCGAGGTAGTTAGTATGTTAATTGGTTAATAAGACTCTGCCAATGCAGCAACAAAATCATGTGATGATTCATTTTCATATTGTCGGGTTGAATAGAGATCGGTCATGGTGACTTTCTTGGTAACATTGATTGAAAAATGATCTAAGAAAGCTTGGGCTACTTGATTAAAGGAATAAATAGAATGTCAAGGTAGTCCACTATACCAATCCAATGCTGGTCTTGTCAAGGACATTGGGAAAGTTCATAGGAGAAAAGTGTCATCGTGGGTAATTAGATAACACCCATGTTTGAATGATCTGCAAATGTTGTTGTGGGTCTTCTTTACTATTAAAGCGATTGAATTTAGGCATTTCCCAATGCACTGGGTAAGGAAGAATGGGAATAGATGGATGGATAGGCTCATTATAGATTTCATCATATGTTAAAGAATTACAAGAGCCAGAAATATATGCTTCTAAGGTCTGCATCTTCTCCATCATCATTTTAATGAGGTCGTTAGTAGGTTGGGATGAATGGGTGCCCTTGCAGAAAAGGGGGTTGATGTTGAATGTATGAGGTGGGTGGTATGCTAGTGTATGGTGGCACTGAGTATGAGAACTATGCAGGAGGAATAGATGTAGGTGGCACATAGCCAACATAAGCGATAGATGAGGTCGGGGGTTATTGGTAGTATGTGTAAGTGGGTGGGGTAGTCATAACAACTCTAGTGGTGATTGGGGGTAAGGATTGTGGGATAGAAAGGATGAGGTTTTGGAAAGGGGTGTAAGTTGTCGACACTAGAGGTGGTTGTGATGTAATGGGTATATGTGAAGTGGTGGGTGCAAATGAAGCTATACTCATAGCAGTTGTTAGAGGGACAATTGATTCCGGGGTGTGACAGAGATGACGTAGATGTTGTAGTTATAGCAATTGTCTGTGTGATTTAGCCTGTAGGACACCATAGGTGATAAAGTGGATGACGGTAGTACCGAACTGGTGTTAGCTAACACAGAAGTGGGGGTTAGAGAAGGAGGGATAGATATGGGCATGTCATATATTAAATGTCCCGAGGAATCTTGAGTGAAAGAATGTAAGGTAGTAGTCTTGGAGAGTAGCGCGGTTACGGTCGAGGAGTCTAGTGAACTCCTCATCGCCGGTAGCGATGGGGATAAGCTAAGTCAAATCCATAGGTGATAGGATGGATGAAAGTGATGGACTAGGTGGGAGTGGATGATGGATGATGTGAAACATGAGGGCGTTAGTTTGGCTACGAGCCAACACCATGTGTCTCGGTGTATATTAGATGAGCGTACTCTGTAAATGAAACAAGAACAAAAAAGAAGGGAATTCTTTTTTGAGAGGGAAAGTTAGTAAATTTTTTGATTAAAATAAAAATAGAATGACTGACACCATTCAAACTGATCGATGATGGTTAAGGGGTGATTGTATGCACCCAAAATTACACGTGCTACATTTTCGAGGAAAATGGTTACAAGAATCCCCAATGATGATTCAAAATCCTTTCAAGAAGGTGTTTGAGCTCCAAAACCCATTCGCAATGTATATTTGTAGCCTAGATAGCCTTACTTAACTTTTCCATGCATTTTTCCATCTCCCGCCTCTTTCTGTGCTTGTTTTGGCCTTTAGTGCTAGGACCACTACCCTTTTCTGGGTGGCGTTCTCAAACCACCGCCTTGCACACGCGGTGGCGTTCATGCCCGATTTTTCCAAATTCTTCATGCGTGTTTTAAACATGTGACGGTTCACTTAATTTTTCTTTTTGCATGCATCCATGAGATGAATTGTCTAAAATTAGCTTTGATTTCTTGGTTCTCCTTCCTCCTATTTTTAAATAGATTTAATTGGTTGGAACTACTCCTTCTTACCTTGTGCATGAAGTAACCTCCTATCCTCCATTCCTATATATTCCATGCTTGTATTCAAGAAAAAGGGCCTAAGAATTTTGTGTATCTTGTATTGTTTTGCTGCCATAATATCGCTAGGAATTATATAGCCAAGCTCAGATCTCTTTTTCTATCTCTCTTCTACTTGCATTGTGTCTAGATTGCTTCCAAGATGCCATTGCTCAAGCGCCATCCTCTTGTTGTTGTTATTTACATTCCCAATCCCTTGGACTCACATGAACACTTAGAGAAAGAAAGGAAAGAAATAAGGGGACAGATATTGATACTATTGGATTTTCAAGGTTCTTGTTCTTCTAGGTCAGAATTGTGTAGTTGTTTGCTTTGTTTATCAAATTGTCAATTACAAATTTTTAATTTCAATTGCATATCAAATAGAGTAGAGAAATAGTTCATTCCAATTAGCTAGATAATCTCAAGTAGATCAAATCAATAGGAAGTTTTCTCTTCAACATTACCAGGGAAGCTATGGGGAACAATAACTCTGTTAGGGTTATGATTTGTTCTTCACTTCTGAGGTAGGGTTGGAAGGATTTTGATTGAATTAGAATAGATTTTAGATTTAGATTCACACATCTGCACAAATAGTTAGCTACATCCGACTAATTTTTGTATTTAATTTGTTTATTAGATTAGATGCATTTTCTGAAAAGTTAGAAAAGAGAAAAAACATTTACTTTCCATAGATTAGCTTGTTTTACTACTTTGTTCCGATATATTGAGAAAACACCAAAAACATAGGTTAGATTTCCTTTGATAGATAGTTTATTTACTGAAAGCAAATCAATTCATCTTGCATGACCATCAATGGTCCATAATAGGAAAATAATTACAATTGTGATCCCCTAGTCCCACAACCCAATGGGCAGAGCTAATAACTAACATTGACACAAGTTTGCGTTTAATAATCTTACGCACACCTGCAACATACATTGAGAAAATAAGATAGTTAGATACATTGAATATCATTGCTAATCAAGCCTACGAATTTTGGACTACTCCTAGAAATAGGGTTTGATTGCATGCATGACCATACAAGGGCCTCAGCCTCAACGAGTCTTTGGTTATGATCCACAGGTCCCGTAACCCAATGGGCCTACTAGTCAGCTAGATATTGACACTAGTTTATGCACATTGGTATTCATATCTTCACCACTCCCACCCAATATTATTACACAATTTTCATTGTTGAACATAAGCAGTGATCAGGCTAAGACTTTTTGGACAAGACCAGAAAATCACCCATAGTCCCTGCAGCTCCACTACACCTCTTGTCTTCACTTCCATGACCTTGTCTGGAAACCCATATGAGGCACCTGCAGGTTACTTTCCACATATTCTGTAACCAATCAATAGAATCTCAGTAGAAATAGACATTAATTGGAGTCTCCAAGTAGCTATCATATCGAGACCATACCATCACACCCCTTCAAGTTAGGAGAGCATTCTTTTCCTTAGATTTGCATATTCTAGTATTACGTGTCAAATACATAAGGTTTCCCAATTATCTAGATCACCGCCATCACTTTAAATTCCATTTCAATTCCCACCACCATCGCCTCGGCATGACCTCGGGAGGTTAGGTGTGAAGAAGGTCACGTGTTGATTTTCTATCATATAGTGACAAGATGTCGATTCTGAGGAACCGATCATGGTTTACAATGAGAAAATAATAGTTTCAGCAAATGACGTAGAAAGCGATGAGTTTCAAACAAAAAATTTGTATTTGATGAGTGTTATCAGAGTAAAAAGAGTACAATGATACACATAGACTCTAAACAGAAGAGAAGATGAGATAAGTTTCTTTTAGGTAAATTAACCAAAAGAACAAGGAACCGATGCTGGTTAGGTAGATTGATGGTGGTCAGATGTAAATTGATGATGGTTCTTGTGAAATATGAAGAATGAAGAAAAATGATTTTTTATGAATTTAGATTAGATGAATAATCAACCCATAAGTCTGGGGATGATAAGATGAGGTCCTGACACACTATAAGAAAGTCAAAATACTCCAACTGTGATGGTGGAGTGTGAAAGGAAAAAAAAATGAAGAATCGTATCCTCACACCTCAAAACACAAGTCAAGCACAAAGATAAGAAAAATACGTAATCCAACAAGTGAATTTAGTGTGTTTAGCTTATGTTATTTAAAAGACTAACTCATGAATTTAGAGTAGAGTTTTTGGTTGGGAAGGCTTCCTACGAAGAAGGAAATTCTAAAGGTGAGGTTTCAGGTTATGTTATGGTGGGGCGGGCCATCTCTGATGGGGTACTAGGATAAAGATAACTAGTTGGGTGCCCACTGTCAATCCTTTGATCATGTGATCGTTGACAACTTCTTTTGGGTGGGATGTTGTTTTAAGAAGATGTATATATTTCAAATTGTGTAGTTTGGCAAAGAGAGAGAAGAAATAATGTGCTTTTCTATGATTTAGTTATGTCAACCATCAGCTGGGCATGACTTCTAGCATATAGGTTTCCCTCATTTTAATGTGAGCTAAGATGCAACAAATCAGAATGCTATGTAAGTGTTTTAAGCCCAAATCGAAGTGTGATATTCGATGTAACAAGTAATGAATAGGAAGAGGAATGCTCTTTCACTAATGTAATACTAATGAAAGAAAAGAAGTATTATTTTTATAGCACCAAAAACACAATTGCTTTTAGACAATAGAAAGAGAGGAAGATTCTAGAGAGGAAAATTAATGTGGAAACCTTTTAAAAGGGAAACAAACACACAACTTTCACCTAGGAATGAATAAAATGCAAGGAACCCCAGATGGGTCCCACCAGGCGTGCCAAAATGTTTCACCATTTTCTTTAAGTTTTTAGATGAAACAGATAAGGGTATGGGTCAAGGAGGAATACCTGTTGTGATGGTTGGTTGGAGGTCCTGCATGCATTCTAACTTCTTGATCCAATGTTGACTATGAGAGATTCCTTTTGGCTAGGAGGAACTACCTGAAATACACAACAAGACCACAAAAGAGAGTTAAAAAATATATACCAGTGGGTTACCTAACGTATGCTAGATCCAGGAAGTGTGATACTTCCTCGATGGTAGTCAACCCACTATTTAATATAATTTAATGTAAGAAATGACATAAATAAACAAGGTTCTACTATAGTTGATATGATTTAGGTATCTCATCCAAATACAATAAGCAAATCTAACATAATAGGCTAGGCTATGATTAGATCTGGAAATAAGGTAAATAATCAAGGTGTTGGAATCAGGTCAGGGTCAGGTTCTAGGTCACTTGGGTCACTTGGGAAAAGGTTATTGGGATATGTTATTAGCAGGATTGCCAAATACAGAGACCGATGTTGGTTTGGTATGACCGATGGTCAGTTTAGTAAGAACCGATGACGGTTAAGGCAGGGTGATAATAACTCAATAGTTCATGGTTTTGGGATTTGTCTAAGGCTGAATCTAGAGATGGTAAGGAGTTGGTTTAGGTCTATGGAGGTGTTGGGAATATTCAGAGGTACTCAGGAATGGAAAGAGGTGATTAAAATGGTTATGAGTGATGGGAATGGTTGGGTTCATAGGAAGGCAATAGTGGTGAGGTAAAAATATAAATGGTGGTTGATAAACAAAGGTGAAGAACCCTTATAAACTGAATAGAAATGAAATGGTGCAAGTTAGAAACACACTTACTACTTGTGTAGGTTCAATGGTTGGGTGGTGGTGATGGTTGATCGGTGAAATGGTGATCAGTGTAGTGGCAATGCTTCCCGAAATGTTACCGTGAATGTAAAAATATTCTAATCAATGTTTGTGCTTTGGATATGGCTATCTAGATGTGGTAAAGAGATCTAGTTCTTGCTTGCATGTATATCTCCTTTGGTTCCAAAACTTGAGAATGTGGCCAACCTCCCAAACAAGGTTACCAAACTAGTTATATGGTAACCAACGATGGTTTAGGGTGACTGGCATTGGTTTCGGGTTGACCGGTGTCGGTTAAGGCGGGATATCCTAGGCTGCCTAAAATAGTAGATCTTGGCTATCTTTTTCCATATTTTATAGTTGGTGTCATGTCTAAATTGAACGTTGTACTTAGATACAAGGGAATGTGGTTTAGGAAGAATACACATGTGTTTTTAGGGTTATTCTAATTCTTAGTTCATTAAGGTAAGTAGGGTTAAGTCTTAGTTAGTTATGGAAACATTTTATGAATAGGTCTATGGTGAGGTGTCTATGTGAGGTGACATGGTGAGGTGTGCATCCATTTAATTAAAGTAATTAAATTAATAAATGGAGTGAGGGTGCGTATTGAATTAATTTTGAATAATTAAATTAATGTTAATATGGGGTAAAAGGGGGCCAATGTTAGGTGAGTATGTTTAAGTTAATTATTCAAAAGGGGAGCAAAGGGAGTGTGACCTAATTTTGGTGTCTACAACAGTTCTTGTGTGGATATCCTTCTGCTATTTTTGATTTCTTTTCTTTTATAGCAGGTTCTTGTGTGGATCTCCTTCTACTTTTTTGATTTCTTTTCTTTTACAACAGGTTCTTGTGTGGATATCCTTCTGTTGTTTTTTATTTTTTTTCTTTTACAATAGGTTCTTGTGTGGATCTCCTTTTGCTATTTTTTATTTTCTTTCTTTTACAATAGGTTCTTGTGTGGATCTCCTTCGCCATTTTTGATTTCTTTTATTTTACATAAGGTTGTTGTGTGGATCTCTTTTTGATGTGCCTCATATTTAAAATCAAAATGCATACCTTGTTTTTCTCCTTCTCTCCCACACCTAAGCTCATGCATGTCCTCATGCATGTTGTTTATTCATGGCTTCCCATAAATTAGACTCTAAAAATTTTATTGCAAAGAGGTCCACATATTTTTCATATTTTTAAGTAGGGGAGATATGAATTTCATCTTTCCTTCCTTGGAGATCTTAAAAGTGGATCTAGCTGTAACAAAAAAACTTTCAAGAAATATGTTCTACTATTTTACTTTTAAGATTTATCTGCCATTACCTACTCAACCAAAAAACCTTTGTTGTTACCGATAATGACCCCTACACTATATGTATGTTAAACCCTATCAACATCAATGTGACACACATTGGCTTATGCTTCTTGCTGACCTCAACCTAAAATTTAGTCATAAAAAATCCATCAAGGGCCAAACCATCGCTAACCAACTAGCATACACACCTCTTTCTGGGAATCAACCCTCTAACTTAAATTTCCCAATTGAATCCATAGCTACCCTCTCCTTAGACGATATCACTTACCAAATGACACTCTTCTTTAATGGATCTAAGTGTCGGCATGGAGGTGGGGCTGGTTTTATCCTCATTCCTCTTAATTGTGAACATATGCAATTATCTTTGAAACTGAATTTTTTCTTGTACAAAAATATCGGTGAATATGAAGCATTCGTATTGGGTCTCTTGGCTACTTATTCCTTAGATGTTAAGTCAATTAATATATTTGGTGATTCCAAGTTGGTCGTAAACCAAGTCAATGGTATATACTAGTGTCATAATGAAATAATTCAAAAGCATTAAAATCATGTAGACATACTTTTGACTACCTTTGACCATTACGAACTTCAAACCACCCCACGTTCTACCAATAAATTTGTGGATACCATGGCCTGCTTGGCTTCTCAGATACCCGCTTTGCTTTCGACTCTAAAATATTTGTCACAATACAAAGGTTACAATCACCCTCTTACTTACCTCATGAGGTCTACTTCATCAAAACCATTGCACCTGACCCACGTGACCTTTGGTATAAGTAGTTTACAAACTATCTTTCCCTTTCCATTCTACCCACTGATCTCACTCGTAATGGACAATGTGCCTTTCTTAAAAGTGTCTCTCACTATATCATCATGGGTGGTATCCTTTATAAGTGTGGCTTGACGGTATTCTCTTATGATGCCTTACAAATTCTGAAATTCCCTACACCATCAAGGAAGTTCATGATAGAATTTGTGGAGGCCACTTTAGTGGTTTAGCTGTCGCTAAACAAATTCTTCACCTTGGCTATTATTGGCCAACCCTAAACTATGACTGTTGTGACTATGTCAAACATTGTGTGAAATTCCAGCAACATTCTAATCTTCATCACACACCTAGTCATGCCTTATAGGTAGCACGATACCTTTGTCCCTTTTCTCAATGGGGCTTAGATCTTGTCGGTGAGATCAATCCCATTATTCAAAACACCATCAATGGATTATATCCACTACTGAATATTATACTAAATGGGTAGAAGCCATTCCCCTCATTTTTAAAAAGATGAAAAAATATGTGAATTCACCAACCATCACATCATTTTTCATTTCGGTGTTCCTCACCGTCTCATCACCGATAAGGGAAAGTAATTAAAAAACAAAACCCCATGTAAGTTGTGTGACACTTTTGGCATCCAACTCAATTTCTTATCACCTTATTACCCGAAAACCAATGGCCAATAAGAATTTACCAATAAAACTTTGAACAAAATTCTTATGAAATTAGTTGATGATACTAGAAAGGATTGAGATTGAAACATTCCTTTCACCTTGTGGGCTTATCACAATAGTATTCACACTTCGATTGATGCCACACCTTTTTCTGTGGTCTATAGTACCGAGGTTGTCTTGTCTCTTGAAGTATAGATTCCATCTCTCCACATCTCACTACAAGACATGCTCAACGATGATGATTTTCACCAAGATCTTTTGTCACAAATTAAGTTATTAGATGAATGCCATCAAAATGCTTTTGACCATCTCCAAATATAAAAAAAACGTATCAAAATTTCCTATGCAAAACTTGTCCATGAACAAACCTTTCGTGTCAAGGACCTTATCCTAAACAAAAATCAAGATGTAACCAAAGAAGAGAAAAGTAAACGGGAATTTTTTTCCCCTAATTAGCCTTGACCCTATATTATTACCCATGACTATGGATCAGGTCCTTATATTTTGTCTTCACTCGAAGGTAAACTGAACCTAAACCTCTCAATGCTTTACATATTCAACCATTTTATTGTTGAAATCAAGTCCTATATCACTTCCTGTCAATATATCACTCGTCCCTTGAGCATTGTTCAGCTTCCATATTACCCATTTTAAGGATCAACTACTAAACAAGAATTGTGTGATTACCTGTCACCTTCTAGCCTTATCTTCAATATGAGTACCATGAATCTACTCACAACATGATTCTCATGGATACTTTTCATCTTTTTTTTCTAAAAGATGGAATCCCATGGTCATTCATCACTTGAAACCAGCTCTTTCATAGTTAACCCCTGTGTACTATGGTTTTGTCTTGTAAACAAGAACCTAATCTTCCTATATAGTCTTGTCCATGACATAAACAATGAAACAACAAAATGGAATTAAAATCCTTGAGTCAAACTTCTAGAAAATAATGACTCCCTCAAAATGGGACATCTCTTCTCTCTGTTTTGATGCTATAAATAGACTTATCCCTTGAAGGACAACTATATAAAGTTATTGTAAAAATACAATAAAAGTATCCATAAACTTCCCGCATCGATCAACTTCATGAATACCTCAAGGAGATATAATAATCATCCCATATAGACTTCCCGCATCGATCAGTCTATTAAAAAAATAAATGAAGAAAATGATGAATTTTTTTGTCATGGACTTGCCTATTTTTGATCCTGGGTTTCTTGCTAAGTAAACATGTAGTCGTACATTAAGTTACGCTAAACCATCCACTTTCACCTCATTGCCTTTTGCACCCTAGTTTTCTCTCTGCTCAAGGGACTTTCTGCAACTACGAAATTTCGTGATCATGTGACTTTCTTCACCTTTAGAATAGTCCATTATGCAATGCCTTTAGGGTCTTATGTTCATAAGCCCATCTTGGGTATGGTAGACTCATTAGGGTTCTTATCAATTAAACGGCTCTTTTACAACCTCTTACCATTCACCTTCCTCATTAATTATTGATTATCATATATAGGACTAGACCATCAAAACCTACATTTAAAATGACTCAACCATGCCTATGACCTAAAATCCACCATGCCTATGACCTAAACTCAACCAAGCCTATGAACTACATTCAATCATGCCTAAAATATACCAACCTATTCCTCTAATTCATCATATTCTTCCCTAGCTTATAGGAGGACTACATCGGCTTGAGTCCCCTTTTTGCCAGGGCTATATAGGCAGCACTCTGAGGGCATGGAGCCCTTGGAGGTTAGATCAGCCACTCTTTACCCTAACCTATTTCCCCCCATTTTCCTATTTTCATATTCTATTTTCGTTTCCACTTTCTACAACACTTGTAAATTAATACAAACATACATATCTACCATGTTACCACCTCAATGACCGACGCCGGTCATATTTGTGCCCTAGCCAACCAAATATGGTCACCATATAACTAGAATCAGTTAACATAACTACATATTTAGCCTTGCTACGATTCCTTTTCCTGCAATCATCAGTGTCAATGCACCTATTATCATTTTGGCCACCCATTGAAACTTACCTATAAGCTCAATCTACCCCTACATTTCCTTTGCTACGTCTTAAGAGTTATTAGTTTACCTATACCTTGGCCTTACTTGTGCCATGATCTATTTTCCTAAATTTTACCTACTCGGTGTGACCATTAACCTTATGTACTCGTTATACCTTGCGATGGTGTTACCTATGTTGTTTTAGCTTAACAAACATACCTTTCTTATTGCCTTGCCATTTATCTTGACCAAACCTTTAGTTTACCGGAGTATACCTAAATGTTCCTACACCTGATTTATGATGTGGTTCTCAACCATATCCTATACCTTGGATACCTAAATCAATTCACCCTTGTTTGGATAAACCTATCGACCTTGGACGATGTAGAGTTTACACGCTCTTCAACATGGTACCGTGTTACAATTTATACATGTTTGTGTGTTTGTTTTCCATTACCCATGACATGATTTTGACCATGACCTACTACCCATTACCCAAGTTGACCATCACCCTTTCCCTCAATACTCAAACCCTTCCCCACTTATCTTCCCCACCTACACATTTATCAAACCACTCACCGAACTTATCTTTCACCTCACCGGTGCTTGGTTTGAGGGGGATCACCTTCACCCACACATGGGGCAATCACTTCCTATTTTTTTCAACATCGCTTACCAATACAAGTTATGCAACAAAAGGGGAAAAATGTAGACACCAAAATTGGGTCACACTCCCCTTGGTCCCCTTTCAAATAATTAACTTAAACATACTCACCTAACATTAGCCCCCTTTCACCCCATATTAACATTAATTTAATTATCCATAATTAATTCAATACTCACCCTCACTCCATTTATTAATTTAATTACTTTAATTAAATAGATGCACACCTCACCTAGCCACCTCACATAGACACCTCACCATAGAACTATTCATAGCAAGTTTCCATAGCTAAGACTTATCCCTACTTACCTTAATGAACTAAGACTTAATATAATCCTAAAAGCACATGCCTATTATTCCTATAACCACATTCCCATGTATCTAAGCATAACGTTCCATTTAGACCTGACACCAACTAGCAAAGATAGCCAAGATTTGCTATTTTAGGCAGCTAGGATATCCCACCTTAACTGACACCGGTCAACCCAAAACCAATGCGATCACCCAAAACCATCATCGGTTACCATATAACAAGATGGTAACCTTGTTTGCAAGGTTGGCCACATTCTCAAGTTTTGGGAACAAAGGATATCTCCATGCAAATAAGAACCAGAGCTCTTTTACACATCTAGAAAACCATAGCAAACACAACCATTGATCGAGAAGATTTTTACATTCACACTAACATTCGGGAAACACCGCCACATTGATCGATCACCATTTCATCAATCAACCATCACCACCACCAAACCATTGAACCTAAAAAGCAATAAGTGTCTTTCAAACCTTCACGATTTCATTTCTATTCAATTTATAAGGGTTCTTCACCTTTATTTATCAACCACCATTTATATTTTTACCTCACCACTATTTCCTTCCTATGAACGTGACCATTCCCATCACTCATAACCACTTTAATCACCTCTGTCCATTCTTGAGTACCTCTAAATAATCCCAACACCTCCACAGACCAAAGCCAACTCCTTACCATCTCTGATTTAGCCTCAGAAAAATCCCCAAAACCATGAACTATTGAGTTATTATCAGCCCACCTTAAACGTTGTCAGTTCTTACTAAACCGTCATCGGTCATACCAGAATGACATTGGTCTTTGTATTTAGCAATCCTGCTAATAGCAGGTCCCAATAAAATTTTCCCAAGTGACCTAAAACCTGACCCTTACCTATTCCCACACCTTGATTATTTACCTTATTTCTAGATCTGATCATAGCCTAGCCTGTTATGTTAGACTTGCTTATTATATTTAGATGAGATGCCTAAATCATATCAACTACAATAGAACCTTGTTTATTTATGTCATTTCTTGTATTAAATTATATTAAACAGTGGGTTCACTACCGCAAGGAAGTATCACACTTATTGGATCTAGAATACGCTAGGTAGCCCTTGACATATATTGTTTAACTCTCTTTTGTAGTCTTGTTGTGTATTTCAGGTATTTCCTCCTAGCCAAAAGGAAGCTCTCACAGTCAGCATTGGATCAAGAAGTTAGAACACGCACAATGACCTCCAATCAACCATTGCAACACGTATTCCTCCTTGACCCATACCCTTATCTGTTTCATGTAAAACTTAAAGAAAACAAGAAAAACTTACTACAAAAGAAAAGAAATAAAAAATAGTAGAAGGATATCCACAAAAACATGTCCTTGAACTATATATGGAATGCATACATGTATAAAATCAATGCAAAGAAGACTCTAAGAAGAAAAGATAATAATATAATGTATGAGGACATGCATAAGATTAAGTGTGGGGTAATGATGAGGCCATAAATTACCATTATTTTGTCCTTCCAAGTTACCTTTGAAAGTGGGTTTAAATGTAATCTAGGAACTTATAGTTTTCTTAAGATAGAATATATGATATATATATTGTTCGTTCTTTAGAACTCTTTTTTTTATAATAGGATATGGGCACCTAGGAGGTGGTGACTAGATCTAGGTGCCTATGATTGTGTAAAAGCTCGGATCTAGTTTTTATTATGTCACAAGGGTGTCATAATTGTTCCCTGTTGATCACGTAATGTTCACTCTCAGATTTCCGAAGGTACCTATAACCTACAAAATAAAAATTCACCTATATGTGCCTACAAAATGCATCAAACCTAAAAAGGAAAATGTAGACTTGGGATTTGGATTAACCTTGGTGGTCACCCTAAGAGTGAATTTACGATCGAGTGTTGTACTAAATATCAAAATCCATGTAGTTGTTGTGTGTGTGTAGAAATGGTGTCAGGATGCCCTTGTGCAAGTTGTACTTGAAGTGGGTTGTAGCTAGAATGTAGTAGAATTTATGGATGGAATAGGATGAAATTTCTCTTTCTATGTTGTGTATGCAGAGTTAATGTAACCCTTGTCCCTTGAATGGATGTTAGATGAATTCCTTGGAGTGCTTTAGGTGCCTTTTAAATGAAATATTAGGTTTTTAAATGAAATATTAGGTGATGATAACAATTCTTAGTGCTTGGTCCCTAATTTTAAACACATTACTATGAATTTACATGATTCCCTTGTTTTAATTTTTCAATTAACAACTAGAAGACCAACCCATAAGTGAAAAATATTCCCAAAAGATAAAAGAGACCCAAAAGAAGTGAGTAAGGTGAGAAAGGGTCATGGGCGCCCGAGGGGACAAAAGCACACGGGTGTTGTTGACTGGATGGGTGCTGGTGTTTGAAGGCATGAAAGATAAATAAATAAAGTTATGACTAGGATGTAGGGTGTGTAATACCAAGTAGAAAACAAGAGACAAAGAAAAGAGGTCAAAGATAGTTTTTAACCACTAGTTTTCTTACTTAGGAATCATATAAATGCTAGTATGATTTTAGGACCTAAAAATGTACCCAAGTGCATGATTTTGTGTCTATAGTTGGAAATTGTAAGGATATTGTAAAGGGGGATCCAAAGATGTCATACTAACCAGTCTATAAATATAAGGGATGTATTTACACCACAATTAATTTCTCTATAGAGGTTATGGAAGTACATAATAATCAAATTGATGTAAGGGTTTGCAATAGGTGGATTGTGATGATCTAATTAACTCGTGATATTAATCATTAATAATCGTGATAGTATATTCATACATGTAACAATTGATAAAATGATAACTAATTTCTCAAATACATAAGAGGAGAGAGAAACTTAGTTGTACAGGGAAAAACAAGGAGGATATGGATGTGCATGATGATGAAATAAATAAATTAGAAATTTGAAGTGATTCAAAGTGCAAGTTCTAAAATCGAAGACCGAATAGGGGCATGATCAAGTACAACTATTGTATGGTCCAAACCTAATTTGTATGATCCGACCTATAACTATACACTCTTGGGCCCTTTAAAAACCTAGAACTAAAAATTCTTAGGTGATTCTATTGTTTGGAAATGACCTTCGTTGTATGTCATTCTTTATCGTATAACTTTGAGATGATTTGTAAATACATGTAGAAAAGTGGAGATACTATAAAATTGTTGAACCCTTCATTATAGCATTAACAATCCCAAAGGAAAACCATGTGTGTGGTTGAGGCTAGATCACCATTGAAAGTCAATCTTTTAGTTATTAAACCGATCCAAGTGTTGTACTACATGGCCTCATGGCATGGGAATAAGCCTTGTGTAGTTCTCCTAGGTGTTTGTGTGAGTGTGAACAACTAACAAACCCCTTAGAGGATTTTGTATAGTGTGGAATTTACCCAATATTTTAGTAGGTGAGGTGGTGTGCCTCGATTACATGACCTAACCCTTTATTGTGTGAAACCCTTGAATAATACTTAGAGTGACCTTTCGATTGATAAGACATGGCTTTATGATATTTCAATGCTTGGAAATTGAGGAACCTAGGGTATTTGACATGGTTGCGTGCTTAAAATATTTATTAGGGGTTTATCTAATTGATGTACAACTGATTTGGGAAAATTTAGGAACCATTTGAGAGATTTTTAATGATATTTGTAATAAGAGCTTGTAAGAGTGTTCGGTGAGTTATAAAATGACATTAACTTACTTATATAGCCTTATGTAGGTGAAATATTCTAATAAGGTTGAACCTAGGAATATGAAATGAACTAAAGAATATATTCAAATTGAAAATATATTTGGTGAACTTAAGGAGAAATAATTGTGTAAGTTGGTCATGATTGGACCCCACATCTTGACCTCGCTATTCATTTTTGGACAAAGAAGGAGAAAAATAACACATATAGTTTGGGTATGAATCATAAATGTTGTTTATTACTTATTTAACAAAGTCTTAAATCTTAATAAGAGGATTGAAATCATATAAATATAACAAGTAACACACAAGATATATCATATAAGAGATAAATAAGTATAAATAATAGTGAAATAAGAGTGACTTAGCTTGTATTCGAGATCTGGGTTGATTTTGGGCTACAAATTGAGTGGAACCAGATAGATATGATTTTATTAAGTTCCATTTGGAAAAATGGAACTGAAGCTCATTTGGATAGGACCAACTAAGAGCTAGTGTTTATGTTTGGCTTAGTTCTTAGTAACAATTGTAGATATGATGTTTTCGGGGGGTTTGAAAATGTATGCTTCCTTCCACTCTTTGTTGCATCCACTTCACCATAGAGTTTCAATATTACACCTAAACTTATAAAAAAACCTAGCTACTTACATAAAGATTAAGTAAGTATTAGATGAACTAAATAATGCATATGTATGAGTTATACTTGACCTCGACGGTTACCCCAATATGATTATCATCGATCGTTGTACTACATTTTAGAATCTATGTAGTTCTAGTGTGTTCGTGATTAAATTATATCCCTTCAAGCTAGGTTTCCCTTATGTTGGTTATACCAAGATAGTGGGCTACAACTAATTTTCCCCTAAGATGAATGTGTGGGATGAAATTCAAAAACAACACCTCCTATTCAAGGTGACTATTGTAGCCCAAATGCGGACCTTGATTGTTACTCTTTACCCCAATAATAGATAGTAAGTAATATCCCAAAGGTTTCTAGACCCTAATAATGGTGAGTAAGTCATGTATATATATGATTCCCTTGTTTAAATTTTGTCATTAACAACCAAAAAGACTGACCCAAAGTGATGGGTAGTAATTTAGAAGATAACAAATGATCGACATTTTAAATTCGAGAAAATGAGGGAAAAGGAAAAAGTTCCTAAATGAGATAGTAGTGCTTGGGTGCTCCTATCCCTAATGGGTGGTACTTGTCTAAGATGCTCGTGAGGATCTAACCTAAAATATAGAGTTGAGTCATATGTTGTCTAATGTCCAAAATTAACGTATCCATTTGAGAAAAGAAAATGATAATTATTATCGCAAGGATAAAGCAATGTATATAAAATTAAGTGTTGTTAATGTCTATCTTCCTTTCTTATGAATCATGCATATAATGACATAATTAGAAGCATGGTGTACATAGAAAGTGCTTGATTTTGTGACTACATTTTCTCGTAATTGATTAGGAGGAAATTTTTAACTTGAATTTTTTCCCCTAAAGATCCCTAAACCATTACAGTACAAAAGAACATTATGAGAGATTTATGTCTATATAAAAACTCAAAAACAGAGCTCGTATGTTGAAGATATCATCTCTTGAAATTTGTCGTAGACTGAAAAAATAAGGGGAATGTGTACGTCTATTGACATAGATGCATGCACATCTACCAAAAGCACCAATCAAGAGACAACAAGTGGCATGGGGCCCTTAGCCGGTGGTCAACACACTTTTTGTATGGAGGAGCATCTTTGCCACCATTTCTTCACATTACCATCATATTAATATTATATATATATGCCATATTGTGCTTTTATATCCCGCATGTGGGTTTTTTATTGCAAGGTTGAATTATAATTCTTGAGTTAACTTTCCAACTCAATGATATAGTTATTGAGTTACATTGTAGTGGAGCCATCTCAACCAATACTTGAATTTATCTACAATGAACCTCTTTGGAGCTAACTTGCTCACAACTCGGGCCCAAATCCACACATGACTTGGATAGTTTTGTAGATAGTAAATTGGGTCACACTCCCTTTAACCCCTTTAAACTTATCAATTCAACATATATACCTAGCCATGACCCCCTTTTACACATTGTTATTAATTTAATCACCTATAATTAAATTAATACTCATCCTCACACTATTATTAATTTAATTACTTTAATTAAATTAATACCCACCTCACCTAGTAACCTCACCCTAGAACTATTCCAACCTCATTAAATGGCTAATACCAAGTCCCAACACTCCCTAATGAACCGGGACTTATTATAACCCTAATCATCATGATCTATTATCTGTTAGTGTGAGTTATCCTATGTGTCCTCCTCTCATATTGGAGGGTCATCTCACATGGGTTAGGTTTAGGGTTTCATGTGTGTCATGCACTAGGGTTACTCAACACCCTATATGTACTTGTTTACTATTCATTTATGAGCATGCCAAGACACTCCGTTGTCTTTCCTCTATGTGCAAGCTTTGTTTCTATTGAGCAAGTTCTTCCATTACTGATTGATTCTTTCTTGCAATTACGTTGGAGCTATCATGATTCCATTGGAGTGCAACTACTTCGTGGTGCCTCGTTTCGATTCGATTCTCACAAACTCTTTTCATGGTATCAGAGTTGAGATCAGGTAAACGTGCACTCATTATTTTTTAGTTGCGATTACTCTTTCATGGTTTCATTCTTTTACTCCACATGCAAGTTTTTCGATCACTATTTTCTAGTTTTTCCTTGCTAACGTATCTAACAAGCTTTCTCGAGAAAGTTGTGTCATTTTTTGTGCCTTTTTTGTGCATGTGTAGGTTTTCATCATACCTTGAGCAATCAGGGGTTTTGCCGCCATTTTTAGCTAGCTACAGCTAAATCCAAAATAGAGTATTTTCTAGTTTTAAATTTTTTTATTTAACTGGAATTTTTTAATCTCTATTTCTAGTTTCTCGGTGTTTTTTTGCAGGATATTTTTGGTTTCTTTGTGGTTGTTACATGGTAGTCTAGTTTATCCATTGATCTCCCAACCGAGCTCCCTGGCCTGGTTTCTACTCATTTGGATCTTAACCGAGCCATTCTCTACATGCATGTTTGGAGCTTATGCCTGTCGTGCCTATGTTCTACCTACGTGGTCGTGAGTTTCTCCTACCCCGTGCTCGTTCTCGTGCTCCTTCCTTGGCTTTGGCTTTTTCCTCTTCCATTTAGCTCAAACTTAGGTCTTTTCCTTTTTCATTGGGCTCTTCACGTTGTGCTAACTACTTGGTCACTCAACGATCCCTATACTCCTACAGAATTTGCCTCTACATAGTCATTTTTCTCTGCTCGAAGGACTCCACTCCTTCTGTGCGTAATCTCACTGCTGTTTTACCGTGTGCAATGGTCACCATCAACTCCCACCTCCCACCTCCAGACTCCACGGCTTTCCCAAAGGCTGCACGACAAATTTCCACCAAGCCACATGGTGAGTTTGGAACTTTGTTACATTTTTTTAAATTTTCCAAATCGTGGGGATCGTTTTCATTTACGGTAAGTTTCTTTTAGTATTTTTATTTCTATTTTTAAAACTCACAAAATATTTTTAAAAAATTCCTATTTTAACTCATTTGCCTTTTTATTTATTAAAAAATAAAACATGTGGAAGCTTTTTTTTATAAAGTTTAAAACAATAAAATAAAATACCATTAGATTCTATTTAAAAGCGAAGTTTTTAATTCTTTTAAAAATTAGATTTATTTAATTTTTAAAATTACTTTTTTTAAAAATGAAAAGTTATTTTTAATTAGGATTTAATTTTTTTAGATCTTAATTAGTTTTTGTAATTAATTAGATTTAATTAAATCTATTTATATTAATTACAATTTTTTTCCTTTTCATCTAGTAACATTAACGTTAAACTATCATTTATTTAAAACTCCAAATTGCTTACTTAGCTAAATAGGACGTTTCAAAACGGTAATTCTTTAACAACGTTATTGTCATTTTTTCTCTAATCATGTGCTCAAGTGTGCAGCATCACTCTGAGCACCTTTTTTCCTTCCGAGCTCTTTTTCGGTGTTCTGAAGATTCTCTGAACTCCTTGAGTTCATTTAAAACCTTGTATTTTACCCCTTTTATTGCTTACGACTAGTGAGCGTGTCCGCCACAGTCTACAGCAAGGGGGTTTCCATTTACGACGTGAGACATTTTTTCTCACCACCAGGGTTGGCTTTCACCTCCTTTCTTATTTTTTGTTTGTGCTTGTTTACGGTGTCCTATTTGTTGCGCTCCACGAAACATTGTTGTGGTCTCTCTCTTACGTGTTATTACGATGATTGTAAGACAAGTTACCAAGTGTTTTAAACCACATGCACAGGACCGATTGTAATCAATGCACTAAACTATAAAGTGCCAAAAGCAGGGGGTTGTTATTTTCCTGGGTGGTTGTGTTTCTTTTTGCATTTCTTTCTCTCTTTCTCACTATGGATGCACTTTCAATTCCCTTGCTTACGCCATTCAAATTTCTCGAATAGAGATCGAAAATAATAATGAAACTAAGGGGTAAAGGGTTATTCTACATCACCATGGGAACTGAGACTGAACCAGATGATGAACCTGAAAAATCTAAGTGGTTAAACCATAGTGATGAAGCTTTAGGTCTTCTTTGCATGTCTATTTCTCTTGACTTGCTCTTCCACATTGAGGCATCCAAACACCTAAATCTGTGTGGAAAACGCTGGATGTGATGTTTGGAGAACTAGATGACATGAGAGCACATGAGTTGGAAAATGAACTACTAGGATTAAATCCTAGTTACTTTGAAAAGCTACAATCCTTATTCTTGAAATTTGTCCACATTATATTGTTGTTAAAAGGATGTTAAGTAGAGAAGAAATATTCTCAACTGATCTTGTCGATTCTCTCTAAGCTAGGTCCTCGATATTTTTTCTTCGTGTCAACTTTCTACGCTATAAAAGCTACTTTGGGCAATACTTGGACTATGCCCTCCTTTGATTGTTTTTCGTCCCAACTCATTCGAGAGCAGGAAAAACTCATTCAAATGGGGTCTCTCAAGTCCAAGTCACATGCCCTTGTAGCAAGTACTAGCAAGAAAAAGAAGGCGAAAAGAAGAAAGAAACAAAGGATCAACCTAAAAAAGAAACCAAGACCAAAGCTAAAAATGACACAAACACTTGACTTCGAGCCTAAGGCACATAAAATGAAGTATTTTTGTTCCTATTGTAAGAAGTTTGGTCACGACGAGCAACACTATTTTTGGAAATAGATTGATAACTTATCTCATTTACTTGAGAAAAATAAAATAAGTGTTCTTGAATCCATAAAACAAAGTGCTCCAAAGGTGCTAAAAATGATAAGAAGAAAGGAAAATACCTTGTAGCCAGAGTTGCTCCTTCATCGACATGGATTATAGATTCCGGTGCCTCGTACCACATGGGTTCTTCGCTTGTTGAGTTTTCTAACATCGAACCTTGTGGAATGTCCCAAATCATGATGGGTAACACAATAATGTCGGTTTCGGTAGTGGATCGGTAGAGATGGATGGGAGTACATTTAACCAAGTGTTGAGTGTTTCGATCTCTACCAATCTCTGTCAGTTTACCAAATTACTCACCTTGGTGAAGGAATGCGAGTGGAATTTGGTCCTAACTCGGTGATTATTCGTGAGCTTAACAATGACACTACAGTGGCTAAGGGAAAGGTAGATCACCATTCACGGTTATACACCTTCTCCCACTTTACTTCGATTCTATGCTCACTTTGCCTTCCTCACTCACACAAATGAGGTTAGTAAGCTATGGTATGATCATTTTAGACATCTAAATTATCACCACCTTGAATAATTGAGCCAAAATGAAATGGTCAATGGGTTGCCTCGTGTCAAGTTTTCTAAGGGTATTTGTGAGGGTTGTACCCTTAGAAAGCATCTTGGAGAGCCACTCATCATTTAGATATTGTTCACAACGATGTTTTTGGTCCATTTCCTTCTCCTTCGTTTACTAGAGCTCTTTATGTGCTAACCTTTATTGATGACTATTCGCGATATACTTGAGTATATTTTCTTAAGCTTAAGTCTGAAGTCTTTGAACATTTTCAGGACTTTAAGGCTCTTGCTGAGAAACAAGCAGAATGGTCTATCAAGGTTCTTTGAACCGACAATGGAGGTGAATATGTAAATAATAGGTTCATTGATTTCTATACTTCTGAAGGGATCTCTTTACAGCATATAATTTCTTATAGCCCTTTGTAGAAAGAAATAAAGAATACTCTTAAGGAGATGGCCACTTGTATGATTCACTCGAAGTCTCTTCCTCCGCAATATTGGTCGAAGTAGTGAATTATGCAAATTACATTCAAAACTATGTTCCACACAAGGTAGTAAGAGGGACGACACTCTTTGAATCTGGTTTAGATGTAAGTCCGATGTTGAGAAAATTTGAGTCTTGGATCCAAGGCTATGGTTGATTCCTAAGAAGAAATGTAAGGCCTTGGAACCACAATCCAAACCTTGTATCTTTGTAGGGTATCCTAATGGTGTGAAGGGATATCGATTGATGAATCCTACTTCTCATGAGCTATATATTGAGATAAGTGTTAAGTTTGATGAGTCTTCTTTGACTTCTACTTCTCCACCTATTGAGGTTCTTCACTCGTTGATTGATTCCGACTCATCGATGATGATGATCTTGTTGAGCGTGTGCACTCCTCTTGCTGATCTTCCGACCATCAGACCTTTGAGTCTTCTGATTTTGACAGTAGTGATGATGAGGACTATGTCCCTTCTCACTCAAGTGAAGAATCTTTTGACTCTGAGCTTGATCCTCCTGGTCCCCTTTGGGCCAGGAAAACTTTGTAAAGTCTTTGGAGAAATAGTTGGAGATACTTGGATATAAGACGTAATCATTCAAATTTCGTTGGACTCCACTCTTTCTTCACCTCTCGCTTTTTGATCCACAGTCTTTCTAGGAGGCTTATGGTATTCCTAGGTGCGATTCTACCATGGATGAGGAGTATTCCTCTCTCATGAAGAATGATACTTAGGATCTCACCCCTCTTCCGAAAGGAAGAAAAATTGTTTGGTGTAAGTGGGTGTTCCAAACAAAGTATGGAGTAGATGGAGATGTCGAAAATTTTAAAGTGCGATTAGTAGCAAAGGGTTTCTCCCAAATAGCTGGGGTTGATTATACAAGAAACCTTTACTCGGTTGGTGAAGATGAATTCTATTCGATGACCTAGCCATTGTCGCACAAAATAAATGGAAAGTCCATCAAATGGATGTTAAGAGTGCCTTCTTTCATGGTGACCTAGAGGAAGAGATCTATATGGAACAACCTCCAGGTTATGTCTAAGATTCCTCCCTTGTTTGTAAGTTAAAGAAGTCTCCTTATGGACTTAAACAAGCCCCTCGGGATTGGTATGCCAAGATGGACTCCTTCTTACTTAAATTAGGGTTTACTAGGTGTCACTCCGATCCAAATGTTTATATTCTATGGCAAGATGACTCCATACTCATTATTGTTATCTATGTTGATGACTTGTTGATCACAAGTAGCTCTTCCTCTATTATTGATTCTATGAAGATCACCTTGGCCAACAAGTTTTCCATGACTGACTTAGGTCTGCTTCATTACTTCCTTGGGATCCAGATTTCACAATCTGACTTAGGAATCTTGATTTCGTAACCTAAGTATGCTCTTGATTTGCTAGCTCATTTTCAGATGTTTGATTGCAAGTCTTCTCTTACTCCTTTTATTTATGGGGTTAAGTTATTTTCAGATTTCTCTACTCCCTTGGTTGATGGTACTCTTTATCAACAGTTGGTGGGGAGCTTGATTTACTTGACTCACAATCGACTGGATTTATCATACGATGTTGGGATCATGTCCAGATTCATACAGGAGCCACATGAGCTACATTAAAAAGTAGCTAAATGGATCCTTCATTATGTTCGTGGCACCTATGTTGATGGCATTCACTATCATGGAGGGGTAGATATTGACTTGATTGGGTTCATAGATTTTGATTGGGCCGGTGACTTAGATCACCAAAATCTACTTCTAGCTATAGTTTCTCTCTTGGTTTGGGTCCCATTAGTTGGTCTAGTAAGAAGCAAAATGTAATTGCGATATCATCTATAGAGGAAGAATACAGAGGAGTAGTTAACGCTACCACAGAAGCTATTTGGCTATAGGGTATTCTGACAGAGTTTGGCATCCACTTTTGGTGGCCTATCATTATCTACTTTGATAACATGAGCACAATCTCTATTTTTAGTAATCCAGTTCAACATCAGCAGACAAAGCACATTGAGATCCATATGCACTTCATCCTGGAGCTTATTCATGATGGTATCATTGACATTCAGTACATTCAGAAAACTGATCAGATTGCAGATTTATTCACCAAGCCCTTCACTGAGATGAATTTTCTTCACTTACGGTCTCTTCTTGGGGTGAGGTCTTCTGTAGTTACTCATCTTCTTCGGGCTATGTTGTCCTTGTTTTCTTCTTCTTCTTCTAGGAATATTTTGTTTGTATATGGGTACCTTATCAGGCCTTTAGTTTTGGGCCCCATTGACACATATTTCTTAGCTAATTAGGAGTGTCTTCCCTTTTCGTCGACTCATCATATTTGCTACCCCAGCTTCGTTGAAGGGGGTGTTAGTGTGAGTTATCCTATGTGTCCTCCTCTCATATTGGAGCGTCATCTCACATGGGTTAGGTTTAGGGTTTCATGTGTGTCATGCACTAGGGTTACTCAACACCCTATATGTACCCATTTACTATTCATTTATGAGCATGCTAAGACACTTCACTTTGTCTTTCCTCTATGTGCAAGCTTGTTTACGTGAGCAAGTTCTTCCATTGTTGATCGATTCTTTCTTGTAATTACACTGGAGCTATCATGATTCTATTGGAGTGTAACTAATTCGTGGTGCCTCGTTTCCAATTCGATTCTCGTAAACTCTTTTCATTATCTATCAACCTCTCTCTGATATATTTAGTGTTAACTCACACTTTTGACCTAGAACTAAAACTTGACTCATGCCAAACTGGGAGTAATCGAGGCAATTTTTAGCCAATTTGACCATTTCTCCTAACTAACGCCAATTTTCTCTCAGACGGTAGTTCCTAAATTTGATCGGTTACCCTTAAGTAAGAGTTTCCAACTCTTTACATGGGTTCTCAATTCATTCATTTACGTAAGCTTTGGCATTCGGACTGGCAAGCACTTCGACAAGCACTTAAGCTAAACTGACACGAACCAACACCCATCAAGTCTTCACTAGTATCTAGTCATCTCATCCACAACTTGATGATCATCACAACATAGCATATAGGACTGTTTCCATATAAACTGGACACATTACCATATCTCCCACAAACATTCATCTACAATAACCACCTTGAAATCTATAGATTACCGGATAAGTGATTCATTCTTATTTTTTAAGATTTTGTTTTGATCTTGAGTCTTTCATTTATGTATTCCATCCGATCCTTCTCTATCCCGAATATCACCTTTCACTTGTTCATCACTTATTTCATCAAGTTGAACCATTTCACCCATCCTAGCACCTCTACTACCCTTGCTAATTCTTAACAAAAATAATATCATCCTTCCCAAAACCCATGTAACTCTTTTGTGCAATCATAGAGAGACCAAAAACACCCATTTCTAATATTTCCACCATATTAACCCTACCAACACGATTTACCTAGCGATGTCGGCCATTTTTCCATACCATATGACATCGGTCGCCTTAACCTTAAGGACTCTACCATGATCTTGGTCTTTAGGATTAGAGTAACTTTGCCTATAACAAAGAGCTCATAAATTTCACTAAACAACCCAAAACCACCAAAGACCTTGCCTAACATCTTAGTGACCTACCCCAAATAGAACCACACCTTTCCTAATACTATATTAGTATGTATTTTGAATAATTTGCTTGATCTAGTGTATTGATAACGTATTGAGACACCTAAATCAAAGTGTTAGCAATAGGACCTTTACTTCTCACATTTATTTTCATTAATTTGATAAAACAGTAGATTGACAACCATCTAAGAAGCATCACACTTCCCAAGAACTAAAATGGCTAGGAAGATCCAACGCCATATCTTTATTTAACTCTATCTCGTGGTCTTGTTGTTCTTTATAGGTAGTTCCTCTTAGAAAAATAAAAAGGAAGCCTTCGCATTCGGTTTGATCAAAAGTCTACAACGCGCATAAGTTTCTCCCAACTTTTCAAATGTATTCCGCCTACGCCCAATACCCTTATCTATTTTATCACATAATTTGAGGTGAAACATTTTGGCATGCCTTGTGGGACCCTTTCTTATGGGTTCTTTACATTTTTCTTTATATAGGAAATTTTGTGTTTCTTTCTTTTATGAAAAATTCACATTAATTTTCTCAACGGTCAATATTCTCTTCTTTTACTTGACTAAAAAAATTCGTGATTTGGTGTTTAAAAATAATTCATCTTACTTTATTTTACACTTACATTTAGTGAAATATCATCCTCTTGACCTATTATTTATTTTCTACATCCAACTTCACTTTCAATTTGGGCTTAAAAAATCTCGCATTTCATCCTTCATATGTTGCATTAGATAACCTAAATTTATTTGCAATCTATATACTGCAGGTCATGACCAGTTAATGATTGGTGAGTTCACACTTTGTGCACACATACCCTTATCCCAATAGATTTAACAAATAACTCATTTCTTAAACATCTTCCTTTCTGAAAATTACCGTCAATGATTAACAACCAGATTGGCGGTGGATCTAATTAGTGTTCTAGCCAGTCATGATATCAGAGTTGGACCTCACATACTGCGAAGTATATATTGGGGAAACTTAGCCAAAATACACCTGAAACCAGCCATAGAATGCTTATAGGGTACCCTCATTAGCGAAAAACTCTATTATACTCATAGTTAGTTTTAAATGGCATAAGCCACATAACATTAAAATATGAAGCATAGGATTGACGTGTTTTGTTAGATTTTGATTGTTAACATTATGTTTTGAGGTTTGAGGTTATTTCTTCTTATTTCTCTTTTACTTCATGCCCACCATCATAACTGGTGTATTCTAGTTCATTATGGGTGTGTTAGGACTCATCATTTCCATACTCACGGTCCTTGGAGTTCTTTGTTTTCATTTAACTTAATCACCTAAAATTAAAAATTTCATCATCTTATTAGATTTCATAAGTAGTCGACATCGTCTAGTGAATGACATCAATTACCTCTTCATACAGAATCGGTTCCCTATTGTTTTAGCTATTTCTCCAAAAACATTATTCAATTCACATCTATATATTTTCTATGACCTATTTCTATTATTTATCATATTTCGAAATCTGTTACCATCAACGAGTTCGATTCACTCGATTACTCTCTTCATCTCGATTTCTAAATATTTCATTTATTCTTAGTAACCAGCATCAATCCAACAACCGATATATGTTACCCCATCCTACCTAAGTCGATTACCCTACCGACATCGGTCTTTGTGTTTTTATTTTTCATCAAAACAACAACCACTTTTCCTTTTCTAGATTTCTTATATCTTATTTTTTGGTGTTTCGCACCATCTGTAAGACACAAACCACCTATCTTACCACTATTTACATGGTTTTGACTCACATATAAGCCAACACTCTAGTTTTTCACACTAGCCACCAACCACTACTACATATTCTTTCACCGCCTTCCATTTCTTCACCCATGGACCCCACCTCTATTATTTGTAACACTCCCATTTTAAGAATTTAGAAAGAAGGAATTTTTTTTAACATAATGTTCTTTGTTGTAAATAATCATAATTTAGAACTCACATTCCATGCCAATTAATCTCATAACAGATAACCATATGTAGTTGTAAATGACTCGGTGAACTACCGATCTCTCATTTCATGACTCGGTTTCTAACCAATCTCCCATGTTAACTCAAGTTGTTGTATACTAAGTATACCTAGTTATCTTACCCTATTCTAGGTATTGAGTGTATTCTATTTAAGAAATCTATTTGAATTTTGTTACCGATATTCATCTAAAATCCCATTTCTTTAACTAGGTCACATAGGAAAATGCAACCAGTAGCTTGCGATACTTTGGCCAAATATTTTATTAGAATTACACAACCATTCAAAGTTCAATAATAGGTCGATTATATTAGACTTCATTGAGATGAAGTCTAATTGATAAATGTTCTTGTTTTCCTTACATTTTCTTTATACCTATCAAGGTATTGCTCAAGAGGAAGTACACCTTCCTCTTTCTTGTCATGAGTTAGGGTTCATTATTCCCTTTCCATTATGCAAATTATCATAATTAAGTTACACTTTCATTGACATCTTTAATAAACTATAAAGACTTAGGTAAAAGAACATCTATGCATGCCAACTTAATAAGCTGCATTTTAATTAAGGGATATTGTAATTAATTCCCTTCCATCCAACTTATTTAATGTCAACCAAAAAGGATCCATTCAGATAAGAATAAGAGTAATTAAGATAAGATTACAAATTTCCTTCACATAATGCACAAGGAGGATGACACAACAAGAAAAGGTAACTCTCAAACTTTTTCAATTCATCATGGTGAAATACATATTTTACAAGACCATGCATTTCAGACATATGTCATGTCAAACATCCTCAAGATCAGAAATGAATACAACTTTTTCCTCTTTCAATACATTTCCATAATAAATCAAATTTCTTCATAAAAGATCCAGTCTTTAAGTAACAATTAACATCATGAAACATAGAGCTTGAATGCAATTTACGAAGTTGCTAAAAGAAATGGAAACATTACTAAGGATCTTGAAGATATCAAAACAGAGGCGCTAAATTTTTACAAGAACCTCCTCACTGAAGATACCTCCTACAATGAACAAGTGGCATCTTTCCTCCTAGACTCCATTCCTTATAATATCATACCTGCTGAGAGATTTAAAAGTATTTCAAAAACTATCACCATTGAGGAATTAAAAAAGGTTGTCTTTGCTTTAGAAGGGGATAAGGCTCCAGGTCCAGATGGCTTCTCAGATAACTTTTTCCAAAGATGTTGGGAAATATTCTCTGAAGATCTCTTGAAAGCTTTCAATGAATTTTACAGAACGGGAAATCTTATTAAAGAACTAAATAATACACACATTGTGCTTGCCCCGAAAAAGATGGATGCAAAAGACTTCAAAGATTTCAGGCCTATCAGTTTGGTTAATGTCATTTATAGGATCTTCACAAATATTCTCACCACTAGAATGCAACCTATTCTCATGGAGATCATTTCTCAACAGCAGAGTGGATTCATTCAGGGAAGAATTATCCAAGATGGAATTATCATGGTTCATGAAACTATACATTCTATGGATAAAAGTAAAAAGGTGGGGATGGCCATCAAACTTGACATGCATAAAGCTTTCGACAGAGTCTCCTGGAGATTCATGGATGAGGTCCTGTCCAAATTTGGTTTTCAAAGAAAATTCAGAAAAATCATTCACTCTTGCATCTCTACCTCTAGATTCTCTGTGGTTGTTAATGGGGAACCTGTGGGTTTTTTTCCAGTAATAGAGGTATACGGAAAGGCAACCCAATCTCCCCTCTTTTATTCATTATTATGGCTGACAGTTTAAGCAGATCTATTTCCAAAGCTATTGACATTGGCATGCTAAAAGGCTTCCCTCCAACTACTGGTAATCAGATCTCCTCTCATCAGCAGTTTGCTGATGACACTTTGCTGCTACTAATGGCTTCTATTATTGAGGAAAAGGCCATTAAAATTGTCCTCAGATTTTATGAGGAAGCCTCGGGGCAAAAAGTTAATTTTGACAAAAGCTCTATTTATTTCTTCAATACTCCTGAGGAGAGGCAAAGAAAGATCGCTAATATTCTAGGATGCACAATTAATTCTCTACCAGCTACTTACTTAGGGTTACCTTTAAGTACTGGAAAGATTTCAGTGGAGGTATGGAATGATCTTATTAAGAGATTTCAAAGAAAGTTGGTTGGCTGGAAAGGAGTAGTTCTTTCAAGTGCAGGTAAGTGTCTTTTGGTTAAAAGCACGCTTCAAAACTTTCCTATCTACACATTGTGTCAATGTTCAGCATGCCTACAGCTGTGATGAACAGTATTGAGAAGATTCAAAAACACTTTTTGTGGCACGGTACTGAGGACAGATTCAGATATCATCTTGTGGCTTGGGAACAGGTTTGTAAACCTAAGAGACTAGGGGGGTTAGACATCAAAGATATCAAACATATGAGTACTACCCTTCTTTGCAAAATTAGGATGGAGGATTATAAAAGAGCACGAGACCTTAGACAAAGCTAATTAAGATAAAATATCTTTCAAATCAAAGCAATATTTCCTTCATTTATGATCGGTCCCTTAGAGTGGTTCTATTTTTGGAACAACCTTCTTTCAGCAGACACATTATTTCTTAGGGTGCGGTTGGAAGCTTGGAGATGGGCAAAACATAAACACGGGTGATAAGTGGGCCAGATTCTAAGCTGGATTTCGATTATGATCATATTAAAGACTGACTTAATTGCAAAGTATGGACACAAAATCTAGGGGTACATTGAGAGGAATGGAAACAAAAGAAAATGGAAGCATTTAAAAGCGGAGAATGTTAATATTCGGACTAATATTACATCTCTCCGAATCAACTTTCCTTAATCCATATAAGTAATCAAAATATTAAGGATGAGCTCATCGGAAAGATTCTTTTGATGGGGGTTACCTTTGTTAAAGCGAGGATATAATTCTTTCTTTGCATCCATGTGCAAGCGAAATTGATGGCACATATTGTGGATGCAGGAGCTAACCCCTAGAGTGAACTTATTTTGGTGGCTAATTATTAATGGCAAGATCCTAACTAATGACAACCTCATCAAGAAGGGATTCATCATGCCGAATAGATGTTGCATATGTCAGCAAGAGGCTAAAGATATAAAGCATTTATTTCTCCATTGTGAGATTGCTTCCAAAATTTGGCAACTTGTTTTGCAAAATTTAATCACGAGATGGATTTTCCCTTTACTGCCCTCGGGCTTGGGAGAAATGGAGTTCTCTATTCAAACATTGCATGGTGAAAAGGCTATGGCAACTTGTTACGCCCCACACTATGTGGAGAATCGGGAAGGCTCGTAATGATAGTATTTTCGAAACAAGAGACGAGATTTGTAACAAAATATATAAGGAAATTATCATTCTTTGTGCAAGATAATATTGCTAGGTTTAAACCCCTAAAAATAGACTCTACTCGGAGAATGAAGAATGCATTCTGACTGAATGGAATATTGCCACTGTTAATAGAAATAACAATGGTAGATCTTGTGAAACACATTCCGATGGATTAAACCCCCCACTGATTGGCACAAGTTAAATTTTGATGGGGCCTCTAAGGGTAATCCAGGTGACTCTAGAGGAGGGGCAATCATCAGGGATCAAAGAGGATGTTATGTTGCTGCTTTTTCTGGGAGAATGGGCAGACAGGACTAATCATTATTCAGAAGCCATGGTGGCTCTTTAGGGCATTAGACTTGCCAGAGATTGTAATATTCCAAATATCATAATTGAAGGTGATTCTCTAAATATTATCAATCTTCTGAATAAAAAGCAACACCCCAGCTGGTCTATTAGGGATTATATAGAAGAAGCCATTGATATATGTAAAATCTTTGTAAATGTCCAAATCACCCACACCTACCGGGAAGGAAATAGGGTAGCTGACAGTTTGGCTAACTTCGGTGTTAATAATCCCTTTCAAACTTGGATTGGCGGGGACATTTTTCCCACTCATGTCAATAAAGTCATAATCAATGATCTTCATGGCAGTGAAAATCATAACTAACGGCTATTTTTAGACGCTAATGTGTGGATCCCCAAGTACATGTGGATGACATCACAAAAGATTTGGATGATTGTTGTGATCTGTGAGGGCTGGGCTGTCATCATTTCTTAAGATAGGAGGAAAGCCGAGGTGCGGGGAAATAATAACAAGTGTAGCATAATAATTAAATCAGCTTTCACGGGAAGGAAAGATTCAAATTCCAAGTTCAAATTTCAGCCTATTCCGTACATTGATAGCTATTTTACCATTGAGAACAGGAAAAGGTGCAGAGGAAACATGGGGGGGCCACCATGCAAAACCGAACCGACCCACAATCTTGAGTGGAAAGAGAACACAGAGCTTTGGGAATACCTACAAATCGGGGGCCTGTCTAATTTCATTGAAAGGATCCAAGGCTTCGACCAAGACATCTCTATCAAATTCACCGGGGTTGGAAGAACAGAATAGTCAAATATAGTAACATGAAAATGGAAATCACAGAAGAGCTCATAGCTCAGATCATGGGCCTCAGCCTGGAAGGCACAAAATTTTTCAATAAGAAGGTAGACAGGGAGGTTGAAACCAAGAAATTTCGGAAGAGGGAGAGAATCTTGAGTTCGTGACTGTTGGCCTCAAGGTGGAGTCGATCCTGAACCTTTTGTTGAACTAGCCAAAATGGTGGTAAGGTATGTTACCCTTGAAGGAAGATATGTGACTATACCTCAAAAACATCTAATTTTTTTGAATCATTTTCGTAGAAATAACATTATCAGCTTTCCTCATTATCTGATTAACTCTCTGGAGAAATCTATAAGGGAAGTTCAAAGCCACTCTAGGGCTATCCCTTTGCACCAGGGCCTTATCCTCTTGATTCACCACCATTTCTCCAGCTGCCCTCCCGTGAATCCTATCCCACCTCCCTCCTCCATACCTACACCTACCCACACTGCTCCCACTCCCCCTGCTAAAAAGAAAGAATGAAGATGCGACCTCCAGCAAGAAAAGCAAGAGCCTCAAAGCCAAAATCCCTGCTTCCCAACGAGTCCTAAGGAGCCACAAGGACTTAGAACTAGTTGAAAACCTCCTGCATATCAGCAGGCCGGTGGAGGAGCCCAAAGAGGAGGAATTGCTGGATAGGGTGGACAGATTAGAAAAGGAGCTTCAAGAGCTCAAAGGGGCTATAAAAAACATGGAAAAAGCTAAGGGTAAAAGGATCCTTCAAAGTGAGGAGGAAGAGGGGGTTATTGGTGAAGTCTTCAAGAAACTACAGTCCCTAGATGGCAGATTGGGGAATGCTAAAAGCCGAAATGACTGCATATTGTCTGCCCTCAAAAGCATTTACAATTTCATTGAGCAACATGTCCACAGTGTTTGCAGTTTAAGTGGGATCAATGAGGACATATGGGGCCCTAAAGAGAAAAGGGACATTGCAATTGCCCAAGCTGATTTACAAGACCCCTCTCAGGCCACTGCCATTGCCTTCTTCATGTCACTGCAGGCTATCAAGACCAAAATTGACAGAGCCATCAAGTAAAGGGCTGTTGTGATGCTATTTTTGGCTGCGATGTGGCTGTCATCGGGTGGTTCTAGAGCTGTTTTGTGGCGAGGCTCCTTATGCTATTTCTCTTTTGGTTCCTTTTTGATCTTGCCTTCTTTTCTCTAGATCTTTGTACGTTTAGATCCTTTTTTCTCCTATATTGTAATATTTGGCTGTTGAGCCTTCCTTGGTTGACTATTTTCCCTTCTCTGGGCTGCTTCTCTCATCTTTACTATCTGGCTTTTGAGCCCTTTTGTATACAGGGTATAGTCCCTTCAAAACTATTTGCCCTTAATAAAAAAAAATTAACATCATGAAAGTTATTTCCTTCCTTTATCACTTACGAATTCCATCTACAAAAATTTCTAGCATGGGTCAATTCATTGGAATGAGTATGATAAGCACTAAGCATTAAAATGATGTTCTCTCAACTAACTATTTCATAAAACCAACTCTACTTTTATGAAACAGTAAAGCTAAACAACTGGATACATCATAAAGAAATAACAATCATAAAAAGAAGAACAAGTGATCAACCAAAATAACATTTAGAAAAGATCATGATATAATCAGCACTCTTCAGTCATTATTTTTATAAAGAATTAAATTAGATAAGTAATATTTCATTCTAATTACTTATCTCATTCCACTAAAGATACCTACTATTTATTTCTTACTTCATTCAATCTGAATTACCAATAAGACACTAAATCCAATATTTTCCAAAAATAGAGTTACTTTTAAGAAGCAAGAACCATCAAAATCAGCATTAGCATATTCCATCTGAAAACATCTATAGCCAAGATAATTCAACCTTCATGAAAGTTTTAGGTTGAGCCATTAACATAATAAAATAAGAGATTCCTATTTCAGGTGCTACATCCAAATTTAAATCCCAAGATATAGCCTAAGTTCTCAAGTTAGGCCACACATGTTAGAAATAGGAAATTATTCATTCAAACATTTGTATTACACAATAGTCACACTCTACTAAATATTGTTTCCATTTAACACAAGGCAAAGTGAATAAGTAATATTATATCTAACTAATCATTTGCAATCCTTTTAAGTAACACAAAATGAACTAATAAATTATATAGACAAAAGTAACATAGAAGAGGGAAGAAGGTGAGGCGAGAGAAAAACCACTCGGAACTTCCCTCCTAATTTGAGAAGATACGTATTAAATTTCACAACTCGGAGAAGATAGTAAAATATAAATTCTCCTATGGTTTCCCAAGAAAACAACGATGGAAACCTTATCTCATAGGAGAAAAGAGAAGGAGTTAATCAACAAGAAAGAAGAAGAACCCCATCATTCTTTCTCAAGCACGAGAAGGAAATAACTAAATAAAAGACTAGGAAAGTTCTAATCACAAAAATTCCTTGAACTTCTATTAATCAAAGAATACATGCACGATGAATGATCTTGAACTGAATTATCAGCTTTGTATGCATGTCGGGTATCAAAGATGAAGTTCTCATGACATAAAACAATAATGATACTTGATAGCACATAAGCTATATCAAGAAATATATGTTTTTGAAAGAATTACATTAAACATCAATACACAAAGTATTTCTATCACCAGGCATAACAATTCACCCAGTTGTAAATAGCTCAGTCCATAAATCTAGAATTTAGCCAACAATTTCAAAAACTGAATACAATATTCAATCAAGTTATCACACACTCCCATATTTCAGGGATAAATGAAACAATAGTAAAGTAAGGAGAGAAATAACCCCAACCTGATTCTATCATACTGAAGATGTAATGGGAAACAATGTGACTCCATTACAGGTGTACGAGTCAATCATAGATGAGGAATAGAACAACCAAGTTTAATTCAGTCTATCCCTCACGACAGTCCCGATTGAACTTAACATTAATTCACCAAGACCTTCACCATCCTCAATATTTTTAACATAACAACATAGACGTAAGGAAATAATCAAATCCCTCATTATTATTCATAGATCATAATGAATGAAACGAACTAGAAAACCCTTCAAGCTGTACCGATTAATTCCTTAAACACAAAATGTCATCTCAGAAAAGATGAATAAACATTCGTTAAGTCTTTCACAAAAATCATGATAGTAAGGTTTTAACAAGCTTACTTTCATCAAGAGGTTCATTTAGATCAAGAACATGTAAGTCATTATCAAACCATCATCTACCTTACAAGAAAGGAAAGAAAATGAGGTCGACATCTTGCAAGATCAAGAAAGAGCTAATTGGGAATAAATTAATTTTCCAAACCAGATAGAACAAACAATGGAACTATCTCCCAATATGACAAAACTTTATTGTCTTACTTTAGATCAGTCTTCTAGAGGTTTAAAACCCAATACATAAAAAGTTCCAAAAATAAGAACTAGTTTTAATGTTATATTCGAACAAGATGAACCCACAATTCATTGAATCAAAGTAACCATTTTCACATAGCTTCCATAGTGGCAACTAGATTTGAAAATAACTAACATTTTAATAGAAAGACCGGAAGAAGTATTTCATTCATTGTTGTTTCAAATCTAATTTGACTCATAAAAGAAATGAATCCAAGTAACCTTTTTTACATAGTTCAAACATAAGTGTAAAGTTATAAGGAGCTAAGGTTTCAACTAAAAATTTAAGAAGTAACTTATTTATTGTTGTTTTTAAACATGTTTGAATTCGTAAAAACATTGAATCCAAGTACCCATATCAACACAGTTCCAATAGATGTAACAAGAATTGGAACAAACAAATATGCAACTGAGAAGAATACCTTCTTACCTCCTTCCAACAGAGAATGACAAACCAGAATGAAGTTATAGCAAACAATGTTTTCCCAAGATCTATTTTGCACAGACAATAAGTTTCATAAATATCTTACCTCATTCCAGTCCCAACTAGTTAAACACAATTCACTTCTATATTCAACAAGACACAAACCCGCATTTCATTATTATCTAACAGAGATTCATAATCAGAAAAATACAAAGGAAATTCCAAGCATGAATTCAACTAACCAACACAAATTTAAAAACCCATTTGTTTCCAAGAGTAGAGTTGTTTAAATGAAGACATTTAGTAAAAATCAGGACAATTTAATGGGTAGAGCCTATCATGCACGATAGTGATTGTTGATTTCTGAAGGTTTCAACCTAGCTTCCACAGTTTATCCTTTTCCAAACAAAATCAACAATCCAAAACGTCTTCCTCTTATGCCTCTTATACCTCTATTGGATCAAAAATAGTCTACAGGTGCAAAAATAGAAAAATATTGAAAAGCAGAATGTTGCTTTAAAGAACCCAAAAACTCCATGCAGAGTAAAAATTGACATGAGCTAATGACCAAACAAACTCCCAAAAATATGCTTGCATGTCTACGAGTGGTTTCTTCACCAAGTCCAAGAATCATTAATGCAAGGATGGAAAACTCTCCTGCCTAAATCTCCACTCCACCGAAATCCAAAATTAGTGAGCTCCATTTCAACCAAAGCATGCAATTTTAATTTAAGTGATGATGCCAACTAGAAATTCTATCTTTTCTCCATGCTTCCACCAAAAGTGGCATGATAGGTTCAATAAATTAAAAATTAAATCACTTAAATGCCATAGAAATCTTCACCACCACCTCTCAATTGCCATACAACTCCTTAGGTTCCCTTTTTATCTTCACATTAGTTTAGGTTAGATAAACATTAGTTTATGATTCAACCTTAGGCTAGATAAAAATTATTTACCTTAGGTCATCCAACATTACCATAGTTAAACATGCCATCAAAGAATAAGTCATAACCCATAGTAGTTTAGTATTAGGTAATAGGTCATAGATAAGTCCTTTATTACCTTAGGTTATTTCAAAATCCCACACCCATGCAAAGCATACAAACTTAGGTTAGGGTGCAACATGTATAGTTTTAGAAAATAGATCTAAAGTAGGTCCAATTTACCTTAGGTTAGAATCTAATTAGGATAGATCTTAACAACTAGGACTAAGGTTTTACCTAAATAGTCTGTAGTAGATCCTTGTCCTTCTTACGCCATTCAACATCCTAAAAGTTATTAACAAGAAGATCCAAACTCACAATTTACAAAAAAATGCAAAGTAAGGAATCCAAAAGAAGGATCCATAAAATTTAAAACATACAAAGACTCGGTCCCTTATTACCTTCCATTTCAGAATGTCGGTTTATCAAACTGATCAGGTAAGAAAAACTGAAGCATACCTTGGATCAATGGAATTGATCCAAGGTTTTGCTATTATAGAAAGATAAGTATGCAAACAACATTACTAGATTACAACCTTACATATTTCAAGAAAGAATGGATTCATTGCAAGAAACAACAACACAGCAAAATGAATCCTTGAATCAGGAATAATTTGTCCATTGCAAACATGATTTCCAATAGCCAAAAGAATACACCTTCTTAGTAAAAATCATATATCAACGTTTGCAGTGTCAAGAGGAATTTTTCAAAGATGGTACACTATTACTATACATGTAGGTGATGAGGAGTTCATAAATTTCCTTGACCAAAATCCCGTAACCTTGCGAGAATATCTTGCTCACTCATCTGCCGTGACTCGTCGGAAAACTTATATATAGAATTCTATCTCTATTCCTCCTACTTTCATTCCCACTTATGTATCAAGTGTAGCATTACCCGCTTCCACCTCATATTTTGTTGTTTCTTATATTGATCACACATCTTTGGTATTGTTCACACCTATAATGTCCGTTGTGCCTTTGACGTCCACCTCACCATCATGTAAAACTATTAGTGTAGGGATTCCTACATCATTAGTCACTATTACCTCACAACCTCTAGTTATGTCAACCCCTTTTCAGAGTTTGGTCATGCCTATATTTGTTACTCTACCACCTATCACTATGAGGGTCTCTACACATGTCCCTTCCACCTATACCTTGTCTTAGCCACCACCCATCGCTCATACCTCCCATTCAGAGTATATGCCATCATCATCTGCCGCTACGTATATCCCCCCTTCTTAGTTTTCTTACTTAGATCCTGCATAAAATGGTGTGCCTTCTACATCTTACTCATCGTATCCACCTCCTTATACTATGGGAGGTGCACCTTAATCTAATTCAACCACGGATTTGATAAAAATGATGATGGAAAAGATGAAAACCTGAAAGCATCTATCTCTAGCTCACGTAATACATTGACTTACGTTGAAATATATAATGAGCCTATTCATCCTTCCATACCCATTCATCCTTACCCCCCACATTGGGAGATGCCTAAATTCAACCGATTTAATAGCAAGGAAGATCTACAACAACATTTACAATCGTTCAAACACATATGTTATCTGATTTCCCATGATGAATCCTTGCTTCTGCAAAATTTCTTAATTTCATTGATAGGACCTACCTTAGAGGTGGTATAGTGCTTTACCTAGGCACTCTAGATTTTTATTCAATCAATTAGCCCAGGAATTTCTTAATCATTTCTCCATCAATATAACTAAAAAGGTCACCATGACTGATTTATATTTGATGCGTCAATATACTGAGATGAATCTATTGTATATTTTGTCACATGTTGCTAGAGTCTTACCAATCAACTCAACTTTCAAATTCAACAAATCGAGTTGTGAGTTTTCACTAGGGATTATGCTCAAAATGGCTCAAAATATAGAAATGTGCTATCGAAGAGAAGAAACTATAATTGTACAAAAAGAGTGCTCTGTTTAAATTGAATGAATCTTCTTCCTATTCTAAACCAAAAATTCTCACACTAAAGTAAATGGATCCGCTAACGTAGTGGTATTGAAATCTGGCCCATCTCATCCATCAAACCAATCGAAACCTCCTTCTAATCTTTCCCATGTTCATAATTTCTAGTACAAGTAGGAACAACAAAGATATACCCCCATAGGAGAACCTTATTCATCTATGTTGGAAAAGTTGTTAAAATAAGGAGCCATCACTCTTCCAAAAATCAAACCACATAATAGCTTTGAGCCCTCTCATCTTATAATCGCATGTTATGAGGCGAGTGATTACTATAACTATCACTACATTATAGGACATAGTAATGAAAATTGTAAACGCTTAAAAAACTCATTAGGAAATGCTAGATAATGGAGATCTCATCTTGGAAAACCCTAATGTGCCAGGAAATAAAAAATATTTAGGTCTTTAAGAAACTATTTCCAAACAATACACATTCATCAAATTAGGTTGATGAGACTTATAGTAATAACACCCATGTTCACGAGGTCCACTGTTGTCTTTAACACAATTCCTATCCCTTCTTCTCATTTTCCTTCCATCCCTTCTATTGTAAATATTATTACACGAGCTCCTATACCCACGGAGGAGCCTATTTCACCTACTCCTCCACCCATGGAGGAGCCTACCTCACCAACTCCATCATTTATAGAGGCTCTTACCTCACTTATTCCATCACCTACCGAGGAGCCCCTATTAACCACACTTCTACCCAAAGAAGAGTCAGTTTTATCCTCTTCTCCACCTAAGGAAGAGTCTACACCACCTACCTTTTCCCCTTCTTGACCCATAGAGGAGCCAATTTTATATTCTCCTAATGTTAGTGGTGTGTCTCCCAGGATCTACTAGGATCCTTTTAATCTTTTTGCATCACTTCTACCTATAGATTCCATAGCCAAAAATTTCATGTCTCTCGGATGTCGAGAATTTTTCATAGGGATTACCACTAAGTACTCATCATCTCACTCCGCTTTGACAACATTCTCTCATTTGGATGAGAAATTAGAATACATCGACTACTCCACACTTTGGGATCACCTTTGACTTCGTGTATAAACTCAAATGTAAATTTGGTCTACCAATACTTTAACAATTTATCCTAAAGTGTTTAAGACAACTAAATCTCTCGCACTTAAGCCAGTTATAGTAGCCTCTTCTGTATCATCCTCACCTATACCTAAACCTTTATCGTTACCCCAATAATAACTTGCACCCAAACCTCTACCTACATCCATACCTTAACTTGTGCCCAAACCTACCACTACATTGGGGGTTGTGCCGACACCAAGTCTAATCCATCCTCCCATGAAGATTGATTTAGCCACCTCTTACCAAACTATCACCAGACCTATTCCCACACCTAATACGAAGACCTAACCACTTAATCCTTGTACCCTAGTTTATCCCACTCCTCTTGTTTCACCTTCACCACTTCCATCCATCTTAGGTCCTCATCCATCAACCTTGGTAAAGTAACCTCCTACTCAAGGTAAAAATAAACTAAAGTAAACTACGTCCTTATCACAACCTCCTATTCCACCCAAGTCTCCTACATTACCTATGCCTACTCCACTATCCAGGCCTTTACCTTCTATTTAACCTACACTTTCTGTACTTCCTCCTACCACTATCTTCACCACACCTCCACTCTCACCTTGGTTGCTTTGTCCACTTAAATTTCTACATTCCCTTCTACTACACACACTACTCCACCACCTTTACCTAAGAAGGTGCTACCCAAGCCCAAAGCCACATTACCTACCAAAGATATAGTTAATCCTACTCAATCTACAATTCCAAAAAAAAAATAACTCTTCCATAGAAGCCACCCAAACCTCCATCAAAACCAATTATCACTTCTCATTGTGATCCCTTAGCGAGTTCTTATGTTTACATCTTCGCTCATTGTTAGAAACACTGCCATTACATTGCCACCACTCGGGCCTTATGACCCACTCAAACCTAAACTAGAAGGATTTGAGGATACCAAGATTTGTTCCTATCACTTTGTGTGCCAATGCATGATGTTGAAAATTATAAGGACCTTAAGAATATTCTTCTTCAACTATGTTCTCTTGAAGAGCTTTTAGAGCGAATATGAACTTTTGGATGAAGATCCCATTCCACGCTTGATCATCTTGCAACCTCATCCCATATCTATTCAATAGCCTTCACCTCCACCTCCATAGACCTCTATTCTTCATCCAAAATTTGAGATTAATACGATCCATATTAGGGAGCTAGCCTAATCCCCTACGAAAGTCGAGTGCACCATACTCATTTCATAAGGATCTTATTCCTCACTAGGTTTATGTCCCTCATGTTGCTATACCTTTAACGACACACCCCCTCCCTTCCTTAGATAAATATGGTTCGAGTTGCCACTCGAGAAAAAATGGAAAAAGTAAAAAATAAGACAGGAAGCCCATTTACTACACCTTTACCCAACATTCCATCTGCACCTACTCCTAAGGTAACCATTTGTGGTCCAGCCTATTCAATTTCCGATGGAGTCGCACATTGTACCATGATCAAACAACTTCATTAATCTTCCCTCAACATGTCTTTGAATGACCTCATGTAAACCTCTAAGTCTCATTATCAGACCCTTATTGATGTCCTACAATATATTGAGGTTCCACCTAATGACCCCACACCCGTTGCCACCATATTCACCCCTCATCATGTGGCCACTCTCACTTATTCACCTAAAACCTCTGTTGCCACTATCACTCACCAAGTTTCTGTTGTCAGTTTCTCTAACTTATAGATTTATCATCACCTTTTACATGATTGACCGCACCCTCTTCATCTCCACCCACATTAAGGATACTAGAATCCGACGTGTTATGATTGATGGAAGTGGGAGTATTAATATTATTTCTTCCCATGTGTATGAAAAAATTTGTATCCCTACCAATTTTATGCATAACAACCCAATTATGCTACGTTATTTCAATGATGCCTTGAATACTACCCTCAACACCATTATCCTCCATATCCATATGGGTCCCTGCACCATACTTGAATTATTCTATGTTCTCGAAGGGGAATTCCAATATAACATGTTGCTTAGAAAACCTGAATTTGGGCCATGGGGTGTGTACCATCAACCCTTCACCGTTGTATTAACTTCAAATATGAAGGACACCCTTATAATATTCAAGAAGACCCTTCATCTTTGAAAACATGTAACATGCTATATCGGCCCAATGATGTCCTTATTCAAGTTAAGGAATCTACTACCACTATCACCGCATCTACTACCACTTTGCCGGCTCATCTACCACTTTGTTACCACCTCATCTACTATTGCTGCTACTTCATCTTCTACTATGACCACTTCATCTTTTCCATTGCTTCTTATACAACTTCTACTACTCTTTGCACCTTCATCAACTATCCCACTTCTCCCCACTACATCCGTAGCTTCCAAAGTTAACCCATATACCAACCCTTCTTCTCAAAATTTGAATAACTCATCCATTCCCACCACCCAAGTACCAAGTTCCAATCCTTTGGAAGGTGTTTTTCAACACCTTACCCTGGGGGAGTATTCTTATACAACATTGACACATTCTAAACTCCTCAAGAGTATGGAAACCTTCATCAAGCACCTGCATTATAACTATCATATAGAAGAAACATTTCCATATGCTCTTCCCCACCTTCACACCAACTTGACATTTAGGGGAATCAATACTTCTTCCTATTCACCCAAACCACCCACTCAAACATGACCCTTTTCCTTCGAATTCCATTACCTCACCAAATGCCACTTCGCTTGCACCTTTCATCATCATTGTGCTTAAAAAGGCTTTGGCTTTGGTATTTACAAACAAGGTCATCACAAAATTATTCCTTGCACTACTTGTAAGCATAAAGATCACTGTGGTATTGGATTTTCTAAACCACCTAGTCCTAAGAAGGAAAGAGTTTACCTTGTAGAGGACAATAAAATTTCTTCACCTTCTTCACATGTTGTACTACCTTCACCACCATGAGTCAATGGATCCAAAATCCATCCCTCCTAACTTTTTTCATAAACAACATTTCTTTGGGACCTCGACTTATCAATGCAATGGCGGGCTCTCTCTTCCCTTCCTTTCCTTTATCCTAGCATGAAGGATGATAACACACCATAAATGTTGTTTAATATCGGGATGATGATACAATTCTCACCAATTTGGGTGTAGAAGATTCTTACATCCACTAGTCATTACCTTTTGAGACATTAACCATGATAAATGAATCGACCATTGAGATCAACATTCACACTCAGGATGACCCTCAAATTATAAAGATAGGCCAATTTTTAGATTCTACTGAACAAGAATCCTTCACCTCTTTATTTAGAGATCATAGAAATACTTTTTCTTGATCTTATGTTCTTATACAGTATTGACCCAAATATCATGGTGCACAATATTGTTACTATTCTTGATGCCAAACCTATGAAACAAAAGCTATGAAAAGTGCATCCATGCATTTCCCTTCTTGTCAAACAAGGAATCCAATTCCTTCGTTGAGTTTCTTTTATTTTACCTATCGACTATCCACAATGGCTTTCTATCATTATTCCTATCATTAAAGCGACAAGGGGACTCCACATCTACATGGACTTCCATGACCATGACCTCACCTACCCTAAGGATGACTTCCCTTTTTCTAGCATCGAAAAAATTGTTGACCTTACTGACCAACCATGAGATGCTATCTCTCATGGATGGGTTCTCGGAGTTACAATCAAATATTACTCGCGTCATAGGATCAACAAAAAACCACCCTCATCACCCCTTAGGGGACTTTTTTCTATTATGTCATGCCTTTTGGCCTGAAAAATGCTAGTTCCACTTATCAACGTGCCATGATATATATCTTTCATGATATCATGCATAAGATACTAGAGGATTATGTGGATGACCTTCTCGGTAAGTCTAAAAGTTGAGCCAAGCACCTAGGCAGTCTAAAAATCATTTTTGACTACCTCATCAAGTAATACATTCACATTTAACCAAAGAAGTGCATCTTTGTTGTTCTATCCCAAAATATCCTTGGTTTAATCATTTCTTTATATGGCATCAAAGTTGATCCCACTAAAATCAAGGCTATTTTAGAGATGCCTCCACCAACTAACCTTCGATAGATCCATAGTTTGCAAGGAAAGTTGTAATCTATTTGACGTTTCATTTCCCAACTTTTTGACCGATGTTACCCATTTCATCATCTCCTTAGAAAGGATGTTTCCTTAAATTGGGATGACGAGTGTCACAAGGCCTTTGAAGAGTTAAAGAAATACCTTCTTTAACCACCCATGCTCATCGTACAACAAGATGATAAACATTTCTACCTATACATTTTAGCTACTAACCATTCCATGGGTGCCATGTTCGCTCATTGTAACGAGTAACACAAGGAGAAATCATTTTATTACATAATCAGACGCTTTTAGATTATGAGACTCGATATACTCATGCTGAAAATATTTTCTTAGTCCTCGTTTTTGTCACCACTAAACTTCGCCACTACCTACTCAACCAAAAAACTTTTTTCATCACCAACACTTTGACCCTCTATAATACATATACGCTAAGCCTTATCAACACCAATGTGCTTCACGTTGTCTCATGTTCCTTGCAGACCTAGATCTAGAATTCATTCATCAAAAGTCTATTAAGGGACAAACCATAGCAGATCGGCTTGCAAATGCACCTCTTTCTAGAAAGAAATCTTCTAACTTCAATATTATTGATGAATCCATTGCTACAGTCTCTCTTGATGACACCATGTATTAGATAACCCTATTATTTGATGGTACTAAATGTCAACGCGGGGGTGGTGCAGGGGTTATCCTCATTCCTCTCAATGACAAGCCTTTTCCTTTATCTTTCAAACTTGATTTATATTGTACCAATAATGTGGCTGAATACGAAGCACTCATGTTAGCTCTCAAAATTTCCATGGCCTTATATGTTAATACCATTAATATATTTGGTGATTCTCAATGGTTGTAAACTAAGTCAATGAATTACACCAATATAGTAATGAAATAATTCAAAAGTACAAGCATCATGTCAACATGCTTTTGACTACCTTTGATAATTATGAAATTCAAAATGTTCCATGATCCACTAAAAAATTTGTGTATACCATTGCTTGCCTCACCTCAAAAATACCTACATCACCTTCATATTCTAAAATATTTGTCATAATACAATGATTTAAGTCACCCTCTTACCCATTTTGTGATGTAAAATTTATGGGATGAGTCGAAACCCACCCACGTGACATTTGGTATAACTAGTACGCACGACTACCTATCCCTTTCAATCCTACCTCTAGATCTCACTTGTAATGGTAAGAAATCCTTCCTCTAAAAGGTCTCTCATTATGTCGTCATGGGGGATCTTATCTACAAGCATGGATTTGATGGTATCCTCCTACAATACCTCACTAGTTCTAAAATTCCGTACACCATTAAAAAAATACATGATGGGATTTTGGTGGACATTTTATTGGTCACGCTATTGCCAAACGTATTCTTCACCTATGATATTATTGGCCAACCCTTAACCAAGATTTTTTCAACTACGTAAAATGCTCTGTGAAGTGCCAACAACATGCTAACCTTCACTACACACAAAGCCACACCTTACAAGTCGTCAAAGAAATTTGGCCTTTCTCCCGATGGGGTTTAGATCTCGTGAGATAAATTAACTCTCATTCTTTTCAACATCATCAATAGATCATCACAACAAATGAATACTACACTAAATGGATGGAAGTTGTCCCTGTCATTTCTACAAAATCCAAGAAAATATGTGAATGCATCAACCATCACATCATTTCTCACTTTGGTGTTCCTCATCACCTCATCATAGAAAATGGAAAACAATTCAAAAACAAAACCCTATGCAAAATATATGATAACTTCAGTATTCAACTTAGTTTCTCTTCACCTTATTACACTAAAAAAATAGACAAGATGAATCAAATAACAATAATCTTAACAAAATTCTTATGAAAGTGGTTGACAATACCGGAAAGGATTGAAACACGCACATTCCTTTCACTTTATGGGCTTATCGCACCAACATTCATGACTCATTGCAGCCACACCTTTTTCTTTGGTATACTGAGTATCGAAGTTATTTTTCCTCTTGAAGTTCAAATTCCCTCTCTTTGTATCTCACTTAAGGATATGATCAATGATAACAACTTCCACCAAGACCATTCGACACAACTTGAGTTATTAGATGAGCTCCATTTAAATGCTCTTGAACACCTTCAAATCTAAACAAAATGCATCAAGCATGCCTATGAAAAACGTGTTCATGGGTGAAATTTCAAAATTGGTGATATTTTCCTAAAATAAAATCAACACATAATCAAAGAAGAGAAAAGAAAATGGGGCAATTTTTCTCCTATTGGCTTGGACCTTAAATTATTACCCATGCCTATGGATCATGAACTTATCATTTATATTCTCTTTAAGGTAAACTTGAACTGAGACACTTAATTCCTTGCATTTTCGATTGTTCTATTGTTGAATAAAGTACTACATCACTTTATGTCACTTACATGCTCATCCTTTGAGTGCACCTCTCCTTCCACCTACCTATTTTAAGGACCTACTGAGCTAAACTAGAATTGTGTGACTATTTGTCACCCTTGACCTTCTCTTGATTTGAGTACCAGAATTTACTCATGACATGATTGTCATGGATAATTTTCATCCTCTTCGGGATGGAATCCGTGGCCATTCATCACTTGAAACCCTCCTTTTTCATAGCTAACCCTTTTTGTGTTATGGTATTGCCTTCATAAAAAAGGCCTATATTCCTTTATAGTCTTGTCCATGACTTTAAGTCCAAAAACAAAATAAAAAAACTATGAGATAACCAAACACTCAACTCCTCGAGTCAAACTTCTCACAAATAGATGAATCCTTGAAAAGGACATCTACCTCTCTTTCTTGCTGCTACAAGTAGACTACTCCCTTGAAGGATAGCTATAAAAATCCAGCCACTTATTATAATTAGTCTATCAAAAAAGAAGACTAAAATGTATCTCTCAAATAAAACAATTTTGAAGCTTCTTGCATCAATCAACTTCATGAAGATGTCAAGGAGAACATATTTATTTCATTATAGACTTCTCACATCAATCAGTCTATACATACAAAAAATTAAAAAAGAAAAGAAAAAATTCAGGAAAATTACAAAAATTTTGGTCATGGAATTGCCTATTCGGTTTTGGATATCTTGCGAGAAGGGGCATCTTTGTCCCACAAAAAGGTTATGCTAAAGAAAATCTTCCACCTTACCCTTTGTTTATTATCTTTCATCTCAACTCAAGGGACAAAAATATGTTTTACATATTGTGATTATGCAACTTCTTTCACCTTTAGACCTCTCGCATCATGTAACGTATCTAGGGACTTAAGTTCATAATCCTATCCGCGGTATGCTCATTATGGTCCTTACCACTTATGAAGCATTTTCACCTCTTCTATCATTCACCCCTTTTCTTACTTATTGATTCTTCTACACATAACAAGACCTTCAACACTTAGTTTATGAGATTTCTTCCTTTTCACCCACATTTACATTCATGATCTACTTGATCAATTCATCTTACACATTCTATCTTACCTAAAAACCTAGAAACAACCATGCCTAATCAACCTAGACACAACCATGCCTAATCAAATTAGATATTACAATACCTAATAAACCTACAAATAACCATGCCTAATCAACCTAGACACAACAATGCCTAACTTACCTTTCCCATTTAACCATACATAAACTCACCAACCTACTCACCTACCTCATCTTATTCTTCCTTATCCTATGGGAGAACTACATCGTCCCTGAGGCCCATTTCACCAAGGCTTTGTAGGAAACACTTCAAGGGTATGGGGCCCTTAGAGGTTAGCTCAGACACTCTACTCCCTCATCATTTCCCCCCAAACTAAACCAATTATTTAGTTTTGAGATACACAATACCTTGGAAATTAACATGTCACACACCATACAACACTCATACACATCATCATTTTATTTCCATCAAATCAATAATTTGGAAATTCAATCACCTCATACAACCATACCTACCATGCTACAACATCCACCAAACCATGCCTAATCATCTAATTTCCATAAAAACAATAGCTTGGAAATCAAAACAACATCATCTCAACTCATAACAAAATTAACACAAACCATGCCTAAACAACTAAGTTTCCATGACATCAATATAATGGAAATTAAATTTATCATCCATAGCCTAAATCATCCAAACCATGCCTAAAACATTCAAGTTTCCATAAAACCAAAGACTTGAAAATAAAATTAAAACCATACTTAATCAACTAAAATTCCATGACATCAATACAATGGAAATACAATTCAAACATAAATCCCCCACAAAACCCATGTCTAAAAACATTTAAATTTCCATCACAACAACACTTAGAAATTTTTTCGACTCAATCATGCCTAAAAATTCTAATTTTCATGACCCCACCATGTCTACATTTGACTCTACTATGCCTTTATATAACTCAATCATGCCTAATCATCTAGTTTCCATAATACTAATAATTTGGAAATTAAAACCAACCCATGCCTAAACATTTTAAGTTTCCATAATAACAGTACAATGGAAATAAAACCACACATCATCTATCAATCTCATTAGTAACTATATAAATGGAAGGTTTGTGTGTCAATACATGTATACACATATATAAATAATACAAATATCTCAAAAAAATCATATACAATCTCGCATCTTCGACACGTAGGCTGATATATATGTCAAAAATCAAAATAAAATGTCAGATATCATCCTTGTCTCACCCATGTGAGGGACCGACACCTCCTCTCCTATCTCAAGTACCCTCATCGGCCTTGGTCTCCACCCACTCATAATCTCCCCCGATCTATCACATGGCCTTTATCACTGCAAGACGGTAACCTCTTGCTCACCATGCATGCGTGGAAGGCGAATCTTTGAGCTACTTGAACTATGTATCCATGGTGCCCCGACACTAGCTTCCTGTTATGCTTTGTGCTCGGTGGAAGACAAAACATGTATACCAGCCTCTAACAACCAGTCTTGATAATACCTCATCCTCGATAGTGTGTCTCTATATGTGGCCATAAATATAAGATTGGGAGGAGCCATCACTCTCACCCCAACCTGTGGACCTTGCCCATATAAAAGTGGTCTTTGTATTGGTCCATGTACTAGTGCCTTTCAAACTGTTGCTGTATGGTGGTGCCTTGTGGGTGCATGAGTTGGTGCCTATACAACTACTTATTCCTATAATGCAGTCACATGTGCCTGTGATGTGGCTAATTTAACTGTAGGGTGACTATTTGGGACTGTAACCTTATCACATGCACCTAAAAAGATACTACATGTCCCCATTATCTATCATCTTGGCTGTGCGAGAGCACGAGCTTGTGCTTGAGCCAAATTTCATTGTAATCTATTTACTATTGTATATATCTCCCTCCTCATGTAAATATAAACAAACACGCGGGATGGGGGCACACAAGAAGATTTCGACATGGAAAAATTTGTGCCCTGGCGTAGGTTGGAGGCGCACATCAGAAGATGTTGACATGGAAAAATTCATGCCCTGGCGCAGTTGGAGGTGCACAGAAGATGTTGACATGGAAAAATTCACACCTGGCGTAGGTTGGAGGTGCACAATGAAGATGTCGACATGGAAAAATTCGTACCCTGGCGCAGGTTAGAGGTGTCAGAAGATGTCGACATGAAATTTTCAGCGCCTATGGCGCACGTAAGAGTATGTTGACATGAGGATGGATGTGTCGAGGTGTATCTTCATGAGGTGAAACATTTTGAGTGTTGACACCCTGACAGAAGGCAAACCCTGACACATATATTCAAATGGCCATAAATTTTCATAGGGAGCTCGGATTCATGCAAGGTTGTACTTTTTGGAAAGCTTCAAAAATGCAAAATACAATTCACCATTTTTTGGGTTTGCTAGGGTTCTCACCTACCACCATAATGAGATGAATTAAATACAATTTGGAGATGGTTGGGGTAGATTTGGAATTCCTCTCTCTTCCCTCTCTCATTATTCCTATAAATTGTAAGGAGGGGTTTCTTTCTAAAGGTTGGACATTCTTGTTTTGCCCCTCCCTTCTCCTCTTGTCTGTAGGTGGATTTTGTGGAGTTCAAACCTCCCATTTAAAACTGTAATGCAACTTTGCCTCCTGGAATTTTGTAGTGTATTGTGTCAATATTTGGAGCAAATAATGCATGTCCATGGATGATTCTAAACCCTCTCTATGTTCATTTGCATCCTCCCGATCTTTCACTTTGCAAACTTGGTTATATCGTGCGGGATCTTGTATTGCATTTTAATGGCTTGTGTTTATTGGCAAGACAGTTGTTCTTCATTCCTCGGTGCATCACCTTTGTTATTTTAGGTTTTATTTTATGTATCTTTTTACCCTGTCTCCTTGGCAAGTTAGATTAGGTTTTTGGTAGACCCTCTACATTTTTATGTGTGCATCGAACAGAGGAATAGGAACTAGCCTTCATCAGGAGAGATTTTTTGATTTAACAAGGTCCCACACTTGGGAAAAGCTCCATGTTATGCAATCGCATGCTTTGAGAGTATCAACACATTGAGTTGTAGACATTCAGGGGTGCTATGATTCACCATCAATATTTACCTACCCCTAAAGGGTGGTCACTGTTCTTCCTACATGAGTTGTAACTATAAGGTAGTAACTTGAACTTGTAGTGCATCCCTCTGTACTATCACTGTAGCTACGTTTGGCTAGCCTGGCCATGGCGGTGCTACCTATAACTATACTACCCACTAATGTTTGTAGGAAATGGTATAACTTGCATCACCAATCCTCCTATAAGTCTACTCCTCCTTCCCTACTGGCCTTTTCGGATGAGGCGGAGATAAATGTTTCTCCACATCGTATTTGTGATACTAAGGAAATGGTGGAGGCATGTCATGATGTAGCCCAAAATGGTGTCAAAAATTATCTCTGGAATCATATCTTGCTCTCTGAAACACCTCCCTTATATCCATATGACATGATGTAATCCCTCAACTCCTCTACCATACCTCCATAAGATGGAAAATCTACATATGGCCACCATACAATATCCATAACATATAACCCCTCCAACATCCACCTATAATAAGTCACATTATGTGACACCTCCTCTACCCATAGATGAACCCCTACCAACACCCATCTCTTGTAACCGACTCTCATGTTACCCACGATGCCAATCCTGTCTTGGAATTCCATGTTGGCACACAATAAATATGTGATCGTATGCCCAACGAGTGTAGTAGATAATCTAAATCCTTTGATATTGCCATAGCTCCTTATACTGCTATACCAAGTAGGCCAACACCCATAAAAATAAACCCACTTGTTAATCATGTCCTATAAAACCCCCATCGGTTCTTAGGGAAATATGCCAACCTCCGAATATGGGAGTGCATAACATCCCACCACCACCATCATCAATCTTGCCAACCCTGGTCTCATGCGGATGTGTAGAATTCATAGCTCCATAAATAATCTTTGGCATTGTGCTCGGGTTAGGTCACCCATATCCTCCCCAAATACTACGACCATAAGATCAAATGCCTCCTCAGACAAAATATGACATACTAGCTCCCCCAAAATTGGTATTTACAAAATCATGTACACATCCTCTAGTGTGATAGTCATCTCGCGATGGGTAGATGGAAGGTATTAGTCCTGAGTCCCATCTATTGATGAGAACAAACATAAAACTATGATCTTGTATGATGTACCAATATTACCTCACACAAACAAGCCCAATATATCTCATATGGTCCCACTCGTCCTCAATGACACTACCTCGCATCCGTACCAACAACGGTGGAACTGGTCCCACATAGTCAATCGGTGATGTGCCAAAATCATTACCATTTAAACTTGTCAAGCACATGCCTTTTTCTAATTGGTCCCATCCCGCATAAAATTTTTCCTAGCCTATCTATCTTCTACTCAATTCATTTTCCTACCTATATATTACCTCACCTAACCACTTCCCCATATTCTAGTTTTCTACTTTTCTTCCTTCCCGATTTAACATGACTCACACCTAATACCTAAAAATGCATACCTACATTAACCCTAAACCACACCTAATTCTATCATTTTATACACCTACTCTATCTACCCCCACCTCCCCACTTCACCATCTATCCTACCCTTCCATTCTTATCTATTTTTTCCATCTAAACCTCCATTTTGAGGACTTGGTCACTTTTACAGTGACCGAAACCCGATCACCCTACCCAATACCGGTCACCCTTAGCCCTACGATGCTGAAAATTATACCAATGTTGGTCGATGCCCGAGCGACATCGGTCACCTTTGGTTTGTCTTCAAAGACAAACCCCATGCCCTCACTTTTAAAAAACTTGACAACACCACCTAAAAAACTACCCAAAACCCCTAAATCCCACCCACATTCATTTACCAAACTATTTAACCTACATTTGGCCCTCCCCATTCCCAATTTCATCATTTTTACCCAAATTTCAAAATCAAATATAAAGCCCAACTCTTTCAATTTTATACTTGGGTTTTAATCCAAAACCACACATAAGGACTGAATCCTACCTCTACTCAACATCGTCTCCTCGATGGGATGTGCAGTCTCTACACTAGAGGTCGTATTGTACCTTCTCCTACCTTTCCTATAGCTCAACTCACTCACAACTATCAACTCAAAGACACTCCAAATCAACATATAAAATATCCCTTTTGTTTTCTCCCACGTCAAAAGCCCAAATCCATCCTCTCTATCATTTTCCACAAATAAAAAGTCCAAATGAAATTTTCCAAATGTAGGTTTTGCGTTTTATTACCAAATTTTCTGGTGACATCGTCAAGAGCCCTAGTTGACCAACGTCGATTTCTCTTTTTGGTATTAGTTTACCTTTGACCAAGATGTCGGTCACCCTTCTTAAGCCCACTATGCCACATTTCATCACATTTGATTTCCTGCTGCAATTTTCTTGCTACCCCACCCTTACCCAAGCCCTTGTGGCTCACCCTATCACCTTATTACCTAACCTACAAACTTTGTTTAATTTGGGGATTTTTTTCCAATACCACAACCTTACCCATGACCTTACCCATGGCCTTACCTACTCACCTACAAAAAATCCACCCATTTTACACTCACATTCACCTACTCGCTATACCTTGCGGCACGCTACTCGTGTTATTTAGCCCTCTTGACATTTCCTTTCCTAATGTTGTGATGTTTATCTTGACCAAACCTTTTGGTGATCTGGAACACATCTAATGCTTATTCTATAACCTAGCCTAGTTGTTTTTAGGACCGTATCCTATACCTTGGATACCTGAACCACATCAACCTTATTTGGATAAACCTATCAAATTTTGACGATGTAAAGTTTGTGAGATCTTCAACCTAGTACATTGTCACATTCTATACATGTGTGTGTGTTCAAATTCCCCCACCTATTACCCACACTGATATCATCATCACCTACACCCCACATATACCTCATTTTTCATCATTTATCTATTTTATCAAACCAGTCACTGACTTAGCCTATCACTTCCTCAATTCTTGTTTTGAGGGGGATCACCTTCGCACATACTTGGGGCAACCTAAAATTTAACCTAAATTGGGGAAATTACCTCCTATTTTTGTTAGCACCGCTTATCAATACAAGCTATGCGAAAAAGGGGCAAATGTAGACACCAAATCTAGGTCACACTCCCTTTTAATCCTTTCAACTTATCAATTCTACATATATACCTAGTCATGATCCCCTTATACACCTTGGTATTAATTTAAGCACCTATAATTAAATTAATACTCATCCTAACACTATTATTAATTTAATTAGATTAATATCCACCTCACCTAGCCACCTCACCTTAGAACTATCCTAACCTCATTAAATTGCTAGGACCAAGTCCCCACACTCCCTAATCAACTAGGACTTATTCTAACCATAATAATTATGACCTATTATCTCTCCGGACTCTCTCCTGCTATATTTAACATTAGCTCCCACTTCTGATCCGGCCCTGAAACTTGAGTCATGCCAAATCTAGGACTAATCAAGCCATTTTTAGCCAATTTGACCATTTCTCCCTAATCGACACTTGGTTTTCCCTCGGTTGGCACCAGTTCCTAAGCGCCATCGATTACTCGAAGTAAAAGTTTCTAACTCTTTACATGTGTTATCTAATTGATTCATTCACACAAGATTTGAAATTCATACTCTCAAGCACTAAAGCTACCCGTCGACAAACCATATCCCATCAAGTCTTCATCAATATCTAGTCATCTCATCCACAACTTTGGATCATCACAACAAAGCATACATGCTCCATTTCTACAACACTGGACACATTCCCATATCTCCCATGAATGCTCATCAATCAACAACCACCTTTAGATCTACAGATTACCATATAAGTAATTCATTCTTATTTGTTAAGATTTTGTTTTGATCTTAAGTCTTTCATTTACATCTTCCATCCAATCCGTCTCTATCCACGAATATCACCTTTCACTGTTTACCACTTATTTCATCAACATGAACCTTTTCACCCATCCTAGCACCTCTATCACCCTTATGATCCTTAACAAAAATAATATCATCCTTCCCAAAACCCCCTCAAATATCCGTGTAATCACGAGAGAGACCAAAAACATCCATTTTTAATATTTGCACCATATTGCCCCTATCAAGCTGGTAATTGATCATTTTCCCATATTGGCATCGGTTGCCTAGCGATATCGGTCTCTATGGTGTAACGTTTCCTATAACAACAAGCTCATAAATTTGATTAACAACCGAGAATCACCCAAGACCTTTCCTAGACCTTGCCTAACCCCTCGGTGACCTTCCCCAACAAGAACCACCCTTGTCCGATACTAGATTAGTTTGTATTTTCAATACTTTGCTTAATATAGTGTATTGATAATGTTTTGAGATACCTAAATCAAAGTGTTAGCAATAGGACCTTTACTTCTTGCATTTATTTTCATTAATTTTATAAAATAGTGGATTGACAAGAATCTATGAAGTATCACACTTCCTAGAACTAGAACTCACTAGGAAGTCCCGACATATCTTGTTTAACTCTTTCTTGTGGTCTTGTTGTGCTTTACAGGTAGTTCCTTCTAGCCAAAAGGAATCTCTCCCATTCAGTCTAATCAAAAGTCTAAAACATACACAAATTTCTCCCGAGTATTCATAGGTATTCCTCATATGCCCATTACTCTTATGTGTTTTATCACATACTTTGAGGTGAAACAAGTTTAAAAAAATCACAACCTAACATGGAAGATCAATATATCCACATGAAAACATTATTATGTGATGAAGCTACGTCAACTACCACCCATATATATACTTCGCGACACATCTACATGGTGGTTCAAACAAGCCACAAGCCATAGACATGACACCTTACCACATGGCCTAACCACTTGGCCATTTAACCATTGCATCACCAAGAACACATGGTAACCAAAATAATGTATAGTGTGGTTGAAGCCATAAGAATAATGGGTAATTAATCCCAATATGAACAAAAATGTCATCCCTCACCTAACACATGTGGGACTAAACCCCATAATAGCAAATAAACGGTTGACAAAGGAGGTGGAGAGAGTTCGACCTCATGATGTTCCCAATGTAAAAGGACTGACTTTCCACTAAGCCATAAGGGATCGATGAGTTATAAAACTAGCTCGCTTATCTTTGTAGAGGATTTGGTGTGACTATGGAAAGGGGCATAATAGGATGTTTATAGAGACCCTCAATTTAGAGGCATTTTTAGACTTCAACCAGAATTGAAAAAGTGTTCAAAATTTAGAGATAAAGGAGATGATGTCTTTATTTTTCCATGAAGTGTTATAGATTTCCTGGTGGAAGAGTTTTTCTATCTCTGTTTCATAAAAATGCACTTTTGAAAGCTTGCGAGAGCCACAAATGAACTTGTGGATGAATTACGAGAGATGATCGAGTCGTAAATCTATTTTAAACTCTAAACATAGGTAATATTGTCTATTATTCATTTATAACATGTATATTATGTAATTTAAATGAAAAAATAATAGATCGATTCATGTTTATAGTGAATACAAAGACGTAGCCCATCTGGGTGAACTCCGTTATCAAGTTGTGGGTTTTTGATGATTTTATTTGTTGTTTATGACTAGTTTAAAATTTGAGTATAAGGGAATGAATGATTAAAAAAAGAAACAATAATAATGAGATAATCCTTTATAAGTTAAATCATTTATCCACAACATGAGACAAAGTGAATGCACAAGTCGATTTATGACTATCAAAAAAAGATCGATATGCATCATTAACCAAGCGTGATCAAATTTTGGGGTAAAATTAATATTAGTTATAATTTTTAATATTTAAAAAGGAAATTGATCGAATAAGGGAAAATTGGAAAACAATGGATTTTAAAACACCTAAAAGTAAGTCCATCACAATCTCTTGATCAATTTAACTCGAATTTCAAGTATCCAATTTTTTAAAAATAGTACGAGACTAAAAATTGTTTACGGATCACCACCTTATGCTGATGAATGAATATTTCAAGGCATAAATTAGATAAAAAGAGTGTATCTTGTGGAGATCCAAAGGGATTTATAACTAATAACGTTTCGAATGAAGATTATGAAATGTGTATTGTGGAATCTAAGAGAGGATAAGGATCCTAGGGGTGACCCTATGTTCGTAGTATAAATGATGCCTCTATTTGTTCCTTGAGTATTAACTTTTCATGAGAGTATTGTGCTTGATATTTTTATTCCATTTGTGTGTTACCTTTTATTGGAGTAAGGTCATACTTGTAAAAGAAGATAAGTGTAGTCAATGCTCATGATAAATGAAATTGAAATTTAACTTAGTAAATATGAAAATACAAATGCGTATTGAAAAATAAGTGAATCAAGGATATAATACACATATATTCCGTAAGAGGAGATAAAATTGTTCATGTATGTTTGTTTCCTTGGAGATGTTTGGAACAATATGCGAGGATTTAGGCATCTGTTATCAAACTAAGGATTTAAGCGTCTGTCACTATATTGAGGATATAGGCATCATGTTATTAAGGGAAGAGTATTGGGAGAGTTGTTTGCTTTATCCTCCAACCATTCCCCATGGATAAGTGCCACTATAAATGGTCATAAACCCAATAAAAATTATTCACGGATGACACATCGCTCTAGGTATATCATTGTCTTGCATATGACCTAGTTGTCATTCCTTATTTGATCCTAAGAAAAAATGACAATTAGTTCCCTTTCCCAAAGTATGTAACTTGTCACTAATTTTGTTCTCATTGTTCTTGCCACTAACATGTAACTAAGAACTTATTATTTTATTTTTAAGAAACCTATCACTAGAAACCTATTGATCCTATAATTTACTTATTTCCACCCTCATTATAGATCCACCAGGTGGGAAACTAGCACCCGCCACTGTTTAATTTAGGTACTTCGTCCCTACACTAAATTTTCCCCAAGTCGATTAACCATTTATTAGATCATTTTTTTTGTTGTGTACCATTCTGTTTTTGATCTTTGAACTATTAAGAGGGTGAAATAATCACTCGATGATTTCCCCCACTCATTTGGATTGTTTGAGATGAACCAAAGTGAGTACATTCCAAATGAGGAAAAATGAAAGCTGATGTGCACACATGAAATATAACTCCTACAAGGGTAATAGGGAATGTACATGGTAACCACCATGCCACGTGAGAAATAATGGGAAAGGCTAGAAAAACTTATTAGTCACAACAAACATGGCATGATGTAATATAAAATAGTCAAAACACATCATCACATGGAAAAAGACACAATAAGTAGCTAGTTGAATATATGCCAAACCACTTAGAATATTGTAAGACACTCAAAAATTTCAAGGCTATAAAATTAAAAACACATAATCAAGCATTAGGAATAGCCTTCAAACAACGTCAATTAAGACTCAAACATAGAAAAGATATACAAAAATCAGATAACAATGGTTGGAAGCAAACTGCAAGACAAATGCTACACATGAAGTAATTTTTAGCTTGTTAGAAAAATTGATAGTATGCCATAATGTATACAAATAAAAGAGGAATGAAAGTAGTGGATATTGTAATACTAGAGCCTGAATAGAGAAAAAAGGAAAGACAGATACCCCAGGAGCCTCGGTGAGTGGTAGAGAATAATGTCAAATATCATACATCATGTAATAACCTATAAGTAATCTATATTAACCTAAAAATTTCCATGTGAATGCACATGTGTGTATGGAAAAAGGATAGAGCATGATATGAATCATTTAACATGTTAGGAAATGTGCAACATAGAATAGTATAAGCAAGTAAAGATACATCAAATCAAGATCTAGGGTATTTTTATTAATTTTTCTAATTATTGGAATGAAATATTATGACTTGGAGAGGGAAGCAAGGTTATTCCCCAGTGTATGCATGAAAAATGTGTAACATCCTCATTTTAAGACTTTAGAAACAAGTCATTTTTCATTTTTTTTATTTTTCACATAATGTTCTTTGTTCTAAATTAATATAGTTTAGAACACACATTCCATTGCCAATCCATCTCATAATCAGAAAACCATATGTAGTTGTAAATGACTCGGTGAGACACCAATATCTCATTCCATGAATCAATATTAAACCAATCTCTCATGTTAACATAATAATGTGTATACTATGTATACTTTGTTCCTTTACCATTTTTAGGGTACCCAAGTGTTCTCGTATAAGAAGCCTATCTAAATCCTACATCTTAAATCCTGCATCTTAGACTAGGTGACATAGGAAAATACAACCAACAACTTGTGATACTTTGGCCAAAGTTTTAAAACATGTTTACCATGTTTACATTCCAAGACGACATACTCATCAAAAGGAATATGTCCTTCACCACACTTGTTCTGTTATCTAGAATGGTCTTTCTTGACTTCTGTCAACTCAATCTGATTCAAGGTTTCACACTAGACAAGGGCAGAAACATGCACTAGTGTGGAAGACTACTCATGGTGACTAAGGATACATATACATACTCAATCAACTTATGTCAATTGGGTGTGTCTAGTCACCCTAAGTCAACATGAGTTGACCTCAACACTAGATCATGTTTCTATCTCTATCAATCGAGTTATGTCAATTGATTTAATTGAATTAAGTGGGGTGTTGAGGCATAAAAAGATGCATCATAATATCCTCGTAATGACCCCCTTGTCATTATGAAGGTACTATACCGCAATTTCTATGTTTCAACATCCAACTGAGTTTCCTCAACTATACTAACATACTTAAGATTATAAGTTTATTAACCCAATTAATTATTATCTTATAGATTAACGATAAAAATTCTTTTAAGGGTCAACTAAGCATCATTTAACCTAAGAAGGTTACAAGGTGTAAATTACATGAGAGGTAGGTATGCAAATAAAATATACTTTCCTAACCATTCCGAATTCATGCTTATGTTTATCTTAATCTTATCTGTCTATTTCATATGTTGTCATGATTGAACTTAATGTTATGAAAGTGTGATCATTAGATCTTTTACTTCAGTTTTATCTTATAACAAGCTTATTGAAAATTTTACTTTAGACTTCATAATGCTGAAGTCTAAATCCTTTTATTATCCTTTTTAAGCATTCATATTTCAATTGCATAAATCTGCTTAAGGAAAACACAACCAACCATCCTCATAATTTAATCATAACACCTAACAAGTTCTTAATAAATCTCTTTGTTTAATTACAAGGAAAATATCCTTTTTCCTTTAACAAGGACTAATGTCCTAATTATGAAAACATATCACATATGCTTAAACACAACAAAGAATTCATACTCATTTATATAATTCAATCATATTCCCCTTTTTACTATTTAAGGATCCACTCAAGAGTATCAACTTAGTTTTGCTCTTTTACTTGAAAATAGATCAACTACTAGAGTATGTCCTTAAACCAAGAAGCTGATATATTATAAGATCTAATAAGTTTCTTAATCCCATATCACATAAATACCTAAACTTCCCCCTTCATGAATGATATTACTTAATAATATATCACAATTTATGCCAATGAAAGTATCACAATAAAGTAGTAATCAACAATCATCAAGCCATTCATTTATCAAAAGGGAGTGATCCACTCACTAAACTTAGGAATATTTCAAGGATTACAAAATGTCATTGCATCAATATAAAACTAGTTTTAATACATCTTCTTTTCCCAACAAAAGTACATTTCAAGTAATTTCACTACATAATCATCATAATAAAGAGATAATTTCTTTAGTAAAACAAATGTAACTTTCTATATGTCTTTCTCCTTTCATCTTTTACAAAATCCATCTGTAAAATTGTTAGCATGAGTCATTTCATATGAACTGAGCATGATAAGCACTATAATGTTAAAAATGTGCTTTTATCTAATTGTTTCATAAAAGGACCCTGTTGTTAATGAAATAGTTTTGAAATCACAAATTAAGATTAACAGAAAGACTTTCCAAAATATAACAAACCAAGAAGGAGAGAGAAAGATCATAGATCTACAATAAGAAATGTTTAAGTAAGAACTAATTAAATCAACATAATTAATTCTATCTCAAACACAAATATGAACTCAAGTAAAACCTGCTTGTCATCTAAACAACAATATTTAAGAAAGAAGTAAATCATATTTCTAACTTAATCTTTACTTCTCAACCAAGCTTCTAACTTAAGTTCCACAACTCAACTTGTTTCTTATTCAAGAATAAGTACAATGATATAAACAAATACCTTTCTATAATAAGTATATTGTATTAGTATTCAAAAGTTAAAAAAGCTATATTATAAATGATTATCAAACAAGAACCCAAAAGTTTCTAATCAAGAAATTAGATACAAGACCAACATAACTCATGGTATAAGTCCCTGAAGGTTTGGAGTCAAATCCAAGTTCAGAACTCAATACAATAGTCATAGATAATGCCATGTAGTCCCCTAAATAACAACATCAACATAACTATTGTTCCCAAAAGATAATGCTAGAGACATAGCAGTTGATCCCAACCCTTACACAAGATCTCAGTCTTATCTCGAAAGACTAAACTTAGCTCAAGGAAAGAATCTTGAGGAGGAAGGAAACAACAACATCACAGTTATAGTTTTTGCAAGCTACAAGAAGAATGAGCAATCATTAAGAGAAACACACAAGTTAAAACTAACCAACTCCAATTCAAGGAAAGGAACATGAAACTACAAGTTCAGAACCAACTCGAGTCCCAAATCATTCCCACAGAATAATCTTACACTTAGACTAATCAAGGTCAAGGAAACACCATGAAAAATAGAAAAAAATTGGTGCAATAAGATCTACAACCCGAAAAGATCAACACCAATTTTCTAAGTAATCCAAATTCCACAAACTCATGAACTAGGACCAACTTGAAGAGAGAATATGATTAAATAAGAAAAAAGAGTTAAACCAGACCTTCATTCTATACAAAACCAATAGATGTTATATCACAACTTAGAAAAACACAACTAACATTACCCATTTCATAGGCTAACCCAGATGGGTTCTCGTTCCTAGAAACTCAGCAAAAAAAAGGGAAGGAGTAAGATTGTAGTCTCATCAACCAAATGGATTCACCTGAAGAAGAGTTATCACTACTCCAAAAAAGAAGGGTGAAAATGTAACAGAACAATCTCCCTCAAGAGAAACACACTTCTAGTGCTTAATCAACTTGGAATTCCCACTTAAGATCAACAAGATCTTACCTGAAGCCCCAACATAGCCCATAATTTGGTAACAATAAATGAATCAGTCAAAAAGAAAAAACCAAAACATTCCACAGGTATACCTTCCTGTTTAACTTCCATCAAGAGCTACTAACACCAGACAAGGTTCAATAAATGAAACAAGGACTTGATACAGTTCCCATTTGGTGATAACAAAAAATAAGTATATCCCAGTTCTATACAAGATGGATATTCCATGTAAGATAAAAATACAATCACGATATAAGTCGACCAAATATAGTTGGTCCCCACTGATATAAATAAATAGGCATATACAAGAACCATAAGGATTTTCATCCTACCATAGACATATGTCCCATACAAAATCTATAAAGAGCTTCATGAAAAAGAGTATAGTCACAAAGTAAACCCTCTGTGAAACCACAAGTTAAGTCAAAATCTCCAATGAAATTCCCAAAAATGTTGGTTACCAACTGTTAACAACAAAGAAAAACAGTTAAAGCTAAAGCCATATGATTTCATCAAGACTGACATCTTTTTCACATTTCCAAGTTACCTAAACAGGGTAACAATCCAACAATGAAACAAACACAACTTTGATCATTATCTCAGAAATTTTGATGCAAACAAGATAATCACAACTATAAATAAATCAATACTACCTAGATTTCATATTCCACACAACAAACACATAATCATATTGCATCCAAAAGAACCAAGTCGAAACACCATTGAAGTAAGGAGAAGAAACACAAAACCAAAACTAGAAAGTTTCCAAAAAGAGTAGAGTTCTTTTAATGAAGAAATTTAAATAAAAGCAGAAGACTTAAAGAGATAGGGCCTATCATGCCTGATAGAGATCCTATCTTCTATTCCTTGTTGCAAATCTTCAAGTAGAACCTTGATAGAAATATTTCCACGAAAACACCAAAGACCAAGCTCTAAAACTTTCCCTTTCTTCCTCTTATAACTTCCTAGCTTGATTTTTGTTATCATCACCGCCATGCAAGGTAAAAATATACATGCAAAGATTCAAATTGGAGGTTCGAAAATGAAAAACCACATGCAGAGCTACAAGCTCACCAAAACAAATGAAACAATGAAAACCAAAACCATCTTTTCTTCCAACTTCCCCTATTTCCTAGGCTATTTTTCGCAATTTCCAAGATCAATTAATACAAACAAGACTGATGATTCCTTCCTTATCTCCCTCCTTCATCAAATCTAAGTTAGCTATAAAAAGATCAAAACTTCCATGCAACCAAAATTTAGTAGAGGTGCCAACTCAACATCCTCTAAACCTTCATGTATTTTCCAAAGTTGGCGGTAACATGATGTTTAAAGCCCTACTAATACCTCATAAATACTTAGATATTGGTGCCACCGACACCTCATAGTATGTCATCCATGCCATCCCTTTAGGCTAGTCCAAGTCTTAGGTTAGGTTCATAAACATTAGATTAGAAACCAACTTAGGTCCTTAGGTTAGTTTATTAGTTTAGTCTTAGGTTTCCCCTTTCTAATAAACAACCAAAATAATAATATCATCCAATTTAAACTTAGGATAAGCTTACAACTTAGGAACTTAGATTTAATTAGGTTCCCTTAATAATTGTTAAAATTACCAATTCAACATTACTGAATGGAGAATCAATATGACGTTATTGGATCACTTGTGAAGGGTGTGAGCAGTAAAAAGTCACCCATGATCCCATGATAACTGGCTTAAGAAATATAACATTCTGCACACCTCAATCAAGATGACCTTGACGTCATGAAATTGAAAGCATGCCTTGGATCATTGAAATTGATCCAAGGTATAGCTATCTGTATCATAAATCATAAAGACTGAAGCACAAGTTCAAATGCAATAAAGACTATGAATGAGTTTAAGTTGAATCAATTTCCTCTATCCACATGCAGTGAACATTCAACATAAGAAGAAATGAAATACTTCATTTTGAATTCAGAATAGACATGGCATAATTGTATCTATTTTTAGAAGATAACATATTATCTACAACAAAAATGATTACTTAGTTCACAAGAGTACACCATCTTCAAACAAGAATCACATATCAAATTTTGTAACTTTGTGTATAGAAGTTGTCATAGATATCAATCATGTTATAGGAATTATTAAAAAGGTCCATGTAGGAAATTTCACCCTCAAAATCATGTTCGAACCTAGAATACGAGTGTGTCATCGGGTAGCGAGGGGAATAATATGTACCCAATGTGTTAATGTTGTAATGATCTATCCGTTGGTATTCAAATTGATCCTTCCTTTGAAACCAAGCAACATCACAAGTTGATGAGGATGCTTAGAGACAAATAAATCATAATAGGAGTTGTTTTGTAGCTGGGTATGGATTTTAGATGAATCTTTATTACTTTGGTTTGGAAAGGACTGGATAACACCGTGTTAAGGGTTTGACCTACCCTCACTACTTTAGTTTGTGCCTTTAACCAAGGTGAGAGGACCCATTTTGTAACCAAAGTTGGTGAATAATATCAACAGATTAACAATATTTGACTCTCCCTTTGAAATATTTAAAGGATACCTTGAGAAATCATGGTCAATGCAAAAAAACCTAACTCTAACAAGATGTCACTCTAGAGAATGAAGATTTTTTCTAGACAAGGTCCAGGTTACTAAAGACAACGATAAAAACTGATTACATCTACATATTTTGGTAAAGGATAAGAAAATTTAATAAACTTCTTCAACATTTTTGGATATAAAGTGAAATCAGGGATGGTTCATGTATGATTTATTACTGGATGTATAATCTGTTGTTGGGAATTTAAGCACGATAAAGTTGATTATACCAAATTATTGAGAAATTTTAACAAATGTTGGAAAATCTACAAAGAAAAATAACAAAAGGCTTCAAATAGTCAGAATGAACCTTCAACTAGAGGATGTGCATCTATGAAAGCTCAAAGACACATGGTTTCACACATTCTTCAAGGATTCAACACAAAATCTCATGTTAAATAATAATTAAACATAAGAAGTCCCTGATTCATCATGCCTAAGATACACTCATAGACTAAAAATAATCTGTATCATCATAATGAAACTAAAGTGAGTTTCAATCATTTATTACATGATGAAATGAAAAATCTCTTCATAATGTAATTGCAAATGGCCACAATACTATCACGAGGACAAGATATTGTGTGATTAAGAGGAAATCCTATCATAATATTGTAACAAGAATATGGATTACTATTTGAAGATATCTCAAAATAAAAGCAGACACAACTAGGTTCATGATTAACATGAATTACTCAAGGTTCTTCGAATTTATCAGCAAGGGAAAGTTTATTTATAATATCAAATCTTATCAATGGTTGGAAACTTGCAACCATATTGACATGATCAATTTTAAAGATACACAGGAAATAACCGGTTTCTGAGATAAGTTTCTTGGAAAAATGGCTTCTCTCAGGATTTATATCCTTCTCTTTTCTTTGAATAATTCTCAGAAAAATTAACCCCCTCTGGTGTGATTATCCTTTTGCCTTTTATATCACCCTCTTCACTTGTTAACCTTAAATTTTTTTTCCCCCCAAAAGCACAAATATTCCAAGGAATATTTCCTTTTACAAAACTTGTTCTAGAACATGAAATTTAAAAAGTTTTCTTTTAAAACTGCTAGATGTACAAAGTGCAAGTCTTTTCAATCAGCTCCACTTGTGCTTGACTGGGATATCAGGTCATCATTTCTAGTGAATTAATTTAATCATTATTTCCTGATATTGATTAGATAATCATTTCAAATAATCTCTGAACACTTCAGATGACTATGATATGACATATATCCATATTCACTTTTCAAGAATCCACCTTGGGCACCATGCACTCTATTTTATGTCTTATTGGCTTAATTTCCACACATATTTCCTATTGAATCACTTTGATTTACCATATCTTCTCATTCCTAACCTTTTCCAACTCTTAAATTCCTTTTTGTGTAAATGAACAAAATATCCCTCATCTTATGGGAAAGATTTTACTAAATCCAAAACATATGTCTCCTTTTTATTATAAAAAATGGCTCAATTTCATTGTCATTATGCATTTCCCTTCTTGTTTTGAATATAATGAATTTCATGAGAGAAAAATTTCAAAGGTACTCGTACCACATAGCCTGAAGGATATTTCCTCTAGAGGACTTAAATCAGATTTTCAATTTGAGTGGTCATGATGAAGCCTTTGTTAGGGATCTATTTGATGTAGAGTGTGCGGGTGACACCAGAGGACCCTTAACATATCAAAAAGTATGATTAGCACTTCTTACAAGGCTAATCAAGATTAATCCTGTATTTGTAGCCTTTTAGGTTATGTATTTTCATCTTTTTAGATGGGAACAATTGAAATCTCTCAAATATTTAAAGAGATACTGGGTCGAGAGAAGACCTCAGGTATATGAGAAAACCAGTTTTAATGTCCTTTTTATGTGATGAGGGATTTGTATCAAAAGAGATTCCCAAGGAATCATATGTGTTGTATGATAAATCCTCCATCGACATTGTGCCTATTATTTCCGACAAAATAGATGAGTTGGAGCGGAGAATCAATTCCCTGGAGAAAAAGTAAGTAGAGATTGTACCTTCACAATCAATTTCAACACCAAGTTCATCTTCAAGTAAGAGGAAGGGTGAACCAAAACCTCAACCTCCAATCGTTATCTCTGATGGAGAAGAGGACCGATCATTATATGCTTGCCATTCAAGGGTCAAAATCTCCTTCACTCAAGATAACAAGGGGAGATTTGCTATTTGGTCATCCACCCGATTAATGTATTGTGGTACTAAGTCGAGCTTGAGTTTTTGGGCCTCAACCAATTCATTATATGAAAAACAATCCACCTTTCACAAGGAAGTGGGAGGCTGGGTCAAGCTCAAGACCTCACAATCAATCTAATCAACAACATGCAATACTTGACATTCCAATCACCTAGGGTGTCCCCTCTAAAATCGCTTCTAACACGTCGATCCTTCATAAGGGAAATGAAAGAAGAGGTTCTTCATAGGAGGTTTGGATCTTTTGGATTGGGTATCATCACAACAATAGAAAGCTGATCTTGAGAAAATCATGAGTCATCCTAGAATGACTCTGGAAGCATTGATGGACATGGGAATGTCTCGGGACCTGGTAGGGTCAGTCATTTTTTTAGACAACACAAGGTTCAAGTGAGTTTTTGCTGAGGAAAAATAAGATTTTGAATAAGCTTCCCCTGTTGGGAGGAAACTATGAAGTAGGACTGAAAAATGTCTAGATGTTGCTTTCCTTTCATTGTCTCTATTTTTGGCATGTGTATATCTTTCTTTGTCATGGGAAGGGGCCCCTATAGAACCCCATTTTGTTCCTTATTCAAAATGAAAGAAGCCAAAAATATCAATCATTTACACGCTTATCCAAATGTATGTAAAACTTCATCAAAGTAAATATGACACTACTGCATTCTTCCACTTTACAATTGAAATAAGGGAACAATAAAATTCAGAAAAATAATTACATCCCATGTAATAGAAGTATTATTTTAAAGTATCAATTAAAAGAAGGAATATGAAAAGAGAATACAACTTAAGGAACAATTCCTAAGCATGTTCATCATCTTTTGTGTGTGCATTATTTTCTTCTTCAGCTTCCACTTCTATATCTTTTTCTTTTGGAAACCTTGCTTTATATGCATCATACCTTTTGAATAACTCATTAACCTCATCCTCATCTGGTCTCGTATGATGTTGGAAAATTAGTGCTTGCCTAGATATTACATCAATGCAATGGCCCATTTTCTGTTTGTATTCCAGTGGTCTTGCTTTTAACTCTGCAATTCTATTCTCAATCCTTCTCATCATTTTAATGATTTCATAGGAGAAATCATTCTTGAATATTATTTTCAAAGGAATTAAGTAGAAATTTAATCTTCAGATCCTCATAGCTATTTTTGAAATTATCAGCTACCATATCCTCTAACTTCAAGTCAATGGCATCAAGAGTATCATCAACCTAGTTTATCTTGATTTCAAGCTTTTCCTTGATCCCATTAAAGCATTCTACTATGATATTTGATAACTCTTCAATAGCATTACGAATTCCTTTGAATGCTGCGACACAATGTATTCTTTCTCAACTAACTCATCACTGAGCTAGGTAATGCGGTCTATCTTGGTAAGAATTCCCTCAAAATAGAAAATATCATTGTCACACTATTCAACTATCTCATCAATTTCATTGAGTCTATTCTTGATATCTTCATACTTTGACCCGGCCTCTGCAATTTCTTCCTTTCCCTCTTGGTTAATTTTTCAATCCATGTGTCCACTTTGTGTGAACCTTCTTAAGAGCCTTGTTTATTTTATCCATTCCCTCAGGGGTATCTATGGAGGCACTTGTCTGAGCTTGACTAGGTTTCCCAATCAACTACTGAAAACTAGAGCTCAGGATTTAAATTGTTCTTTTAACTACCTCTTTGTCATTCTATCTTCATCCACATTTTGTAAAAGGTCATTTATAGCTTTAGATACCCCTTGCTTTAGTTGGTCCCTTGAGGGATTTCCCAAGGGAATAATATGGACATTATAATCATTGGCTATTATATCTTCCTAGTCTTTCCTTCAAAGGGGATTGCTACTTCCAAAGTTTTGGCTCCTAATGAGTCAAGTGTGGGTTTTAGTGATAGTTCTAGCCCTTTTTGAGGCTCTTACTATCTTTGGAAAAGATAGAGTAGTAAGGTCAATAGCTTGAACAGGAAGGACCTCCTTTTCCTCATTTGAAATTAATTCACCAATCCATCCTTTCGCCAAATTTGTTCCAACCTTTTCCTCTTGTGATTCTTGTTGGGGTTCCTTAGGGACAACCATCAACTATTTGAATACCCCTTGTTCATCATGAACTAGTGATTTTTCATGTTCTTCATTATTTATTTCGATGACCACCTTGTTATTCTCACCTTGTGTTGATAATTATTTCAGATATTCCTCTCCTTGGTCTGGAAAATAAGGTTGATCATTCCTTTATTAGTTTGTATTATTAGTCAAGGGATATTACTTCCTTATTTCTTCAATGGATGCCATCTTTGGACCCAACGTTTCCTTTAACATTTTCTTGTGTCACTGACTAGCTTGCGAGCTCTTCCTTCCTCAAACTCTTCTAAGTTGGCACCCTACCCTCATTGTGCTCTGATGATGCTCTTGGTAATGACATGGTAGGTTGTTCATCTGAAGCCAACTTCACATTTCCATCTAGAGGCTGTATGTCTTTATCAATAATGGTTTTCTCGCCAGCAGTTGTGGTTTGTGTAACTTCTACTTTCTCTTCAAAAATAGATTTTCCCTCTTGAGAAAGTTCATCAGCTTTAGTAACTTTAATAGAAACAATATCTTTTGTTAACACCTCTACATTAACATCTTCTCCACTAAGCAATTCTTGAGTTATCTAATTCTGCAACCACTTGTCTTATAGAAGGAACATATGTTTCTTGAGATTTTTCTTTACTAATTAATGGATGAGTATTTATCTATATTTCCTTACTTGTTTGGAGGTCATCTACCGGTGTCATCAATGGTTCACTCATAGATAATTTGAGTGCATATGGAGTTAAAATTTGGCTAGCATCTTGAACTATCTCGCAACATTTTTCTCGGGTTGATTGATTTGGAGTGGCTTTTATTTTTGTTTCCTCCATAGATAGAGGTGGGAATAGAAACTCTTATTTTTCTACTTGTGGAAATGATGTGGCATGTTGTGCTTGATAAACATCACTCCTTTCAAACTCAGGAGGATTGATTACCACATCTTAGTGCTTGTGACCTTCTCTCACCAAAACTGGTACATGAGCAACCTTATGTTTCTTGTGCACCATTTCAAACTTTTTTAGTTTAGGTGCTACTATTTTCCATTCCTTATGTGGCTTAGATTGAGTAAGATCAATTGCTATGGCTCCAATAATTAATTTCTCAGTACTATGAGGTTTTGGTGAAACTTGATTGAGAAAAATACATGGGATGCTAAGCCCTTCCCTTTGCTTGGATTGGCATTGAAAAAGTAATGGGGAATTTTCCATAGATTTCAAAAGCACGTCTTCAGTATTTTGCCTAGGAAATGGAATAGGAGTACCAATACCACTAGTGGCTGAAGTACACTCATCTATGAGTTCAATTGAGGGGCATTTCCTCCCAAAGGATCCATTCTATCCACTCCCTCCTTCAGGGGTGGAATATCATCATTCAAGTTTCCCAAACTCCTAAAGTTATTTAAGATTATGGTATTCTGAATTGATAAGTCAATGCCCTTTTAAGTTAACTAATTCATAGTTCTTCTCATTACATTAGTTATCCTTATATAAGAATCATCAAATTTTGTCTCATTCCAATCTAGAGGGATTATGGGTTGTGCTTCCACCTTTTGATCAACATAATACCTGCTTACTGTATGTGGATCATCCACAATTCCTTCTAGGATAATTGTAATTTTGAAATCTATTATTTGTGAAAGGGTCATTCTAGAGAAATCCCTTAATATGACCTCTTCTTCATCCCTACAATTCATACAATAATCTTTCCACTCTAATTAACTAACCTCACATTCCCACTCCAGTTGATCAATTGCATTTGAGGGAATATATCATGCATTTGGCACTGCTTGAAATCAATACGTGGTGACAAACTCGGGAAACATCTATGCCCAAAAACATTGTAAATTAAGTAAGTCATCATATGAAATTCTAACTCTAAATCATCACCCATCTCAATTTTCAGCTGCTAAGGTGACCATGTGGCTATGGAGTGCTTCTGCAATGAAAGTAGCCCAAAAATGCTCTCGTTTCTCTCTAAAATGATCCATATGTAAGTAACCATCCATTCCTTAAATTCATTTATAGTTTCCAACCCTATCATTCAACTTAATAACACAATGAAACCTTCAAACTCTTCAACAAATTGTGTTGTAACTAGCCTTTTAGGGATTCTAGCTGTTATCTTTTTCATGATGAGTCAATTTTAACATTATTCTAAGGGTTGTAGGTGTCAATGTCAAAAGCTGAATCCCCACTCCTATCTAATACTACCCTCTTTTTGGGATCAAATTTCATAGAACAATGCCACACTGATTCTGGGAAATGAACCGCTGGTGGGATAACACCCGCTAGAGAAATGTGGCTATCTTGAATTTCCTTTAGGGATTCAATCTTATGGGGGATATTCAGTCTCTGAAGAAAATAATTTAGATTAGAACTCATCAAGTCCATGTCTATAATATTGTCTAAATCACTCATGACCCTTGACACAACCGAGAATGAAGATGACATGGTCTTCATCTTCAAAAACCCTAGCTTTACTTTAAACCAACTTGCTAATGAAGGAGAAACACATGAGTTTATAAGTTCTTACCAATCAATCCACAAGTGCCTAAGTAATTTAAATCAAAACTAACAACATTTTTAGTCCTCAGTTAACAATTCAAGCTTCATAGTTAAAAACGTGATAATTCTCCATGAAAATCACAAAAGGTAGCAAAAAAATCCAACAAATTGGTAATAAAAGATGAAAGCATTCACATAATTTAAAATGTCCATGATTTTTGTAGGAGAAATAATGGGGGAATAAATAAATGCATTGCATCGTGACTGTTCATTATGTTGTTCTCAAATTTGAAAATAAGCTATCCACATGGAAAAGAATTTTTGCTAACGCAGATCGGGAATTTTTTTGTAGTTTTGTAGTGTTTTAGAACTTACACACTTTTGGCTAACTTGACCCACCCATCCACTTTTGTATTTCAACATGGGATCGACACGTGGTTGTATTTAGGCGATAGCAGGGATGTAGCCATTTTCTATAGTTTTATTTCATTTCCAATTCAAAAGAAAAATGTTTGAGTTCTTCAATGACCCGCACCCATGCCTTTCTCATAAAAGGAGTCAATTGTCCCTTGTGGGTCTTGGGAACCTTTTTACACCCTTACTCTTTTCTTCTTAATGTGCAAAGTTAAAAATATGTGCCACTTCCCCACATCCACTCAAATTGTGACAAATGTACACTCCTAGATACTAATTGAGAAATTTCTTGCACTACTTTATGATTGCGAATATTTGAATAATATTTATCGGGTCATGGGGCTGATTTTACATTTTATGAGTGCAATAGAAAGCTACAATTTTGAAAATTAGACCCACCATACCATAATCAATTAGGATTTTCCACGTACCAATGGGAAATGGGAGAGAAAACACAAATAAAAAGCAAGACCAAGGAACATTTTACAATGGTGATCCCTCCAATTTCAAAACTTAAAACACAACTGGTTCCCCACAAGAAAATTCAAAATAATGCACATCTAGACATGATCCTTGACCAAAAAGAGGAAAGAATAATCCATACACAGAAGAACAAAAATGCCAACTCGCACTCCCATAAGGAAAACATAAAAATATAATAGACAACGATGGAAAATCTTAACCAAATAGGGGCGAGATTAATTCAAGCACCAACACCGGCTCCAACTCAAGGATGAGCACTCCCTGTGAGTTCCTCAAGAACAAACCATGGTGCAAAGAAAATTAGACCATGTGCCAAAATCTATTAGGCCATGGGATCAAAAACTAGTGTACAAAAATAAGTGATAATAACCTACTCCCTAGAAAACACACCAAGAAACCCAAGACAAAGCTGTCACGTCACAAAAGACCAGGACAAAAAAAGACAAAAACCAAAAAAATAGAAAAAATGTACACTGTACAATAGTGTGTACCTCAATTTTGAGATACCAATCAAGAAAGTGTTTCAAGTGCTTGCCATTAACAAGCAACTCAAGTATTTCTCCATTAATATCCTTTAAGAAGAAAATATTCTCACCAATTTTGATGTCAATGGAGTAATGACCCATCCATAATGCATCAAAATTTCCATGTTTTCCCTTTTCCTCATGTCTGCTATCCCATAATAACACAAGATCTTCTACACTGAAAACTCGAGGAGTCACCTTTTTATCAAATAATTTTTTTAGCTTTTCCCTGAATTTCAAATGTCTCTAGTGGGACTCTCTTCTTTCTTCATCCAATTCAACAATTTGATTTATCCTTACATCATACGGACTAACTTCTTGATCCTCAAGTTGTCAAATAAATTGGTAGGAAGATAGTTATATGTGAAAAGGAAGGAGGGATTAAGTTCCATATACCAATTGAAAAGGGTTTTTTCAGTAGATCTCTTAGTAGTAATTCTATCATCTCCAGACAACAAACTTCAATTGTTCACCCCATCTTTGTTTATTTATCTCCAATGTCCTCCTAATTATTTTCAACAAATTTTTATTGCTTGACTCAGCTTGTCCATTACCTTGGGGATTGTAATTAGATGCATATGTGATATTTATTCCATACTCCTGACACATGGCCACCAAGGGTTTAGCTTGAAAGCTCATAAAATTATAGGCAATTATATTGGTAGACATTCCAAACCTATAGATTATGTGATTTAAGAAAAAATACATAACAATCTGGTGAGTTTCTTTCTTAGTAGGGATTGCCTCAACCCATTTGGTGAAGTAATCAGTAGCCACCAATATCCATCTGTGGCCTACACTTGAAGGATATGATATTTCCCAATAAAGTCCATACCCCACTACTTAAAAGGGGCTTCAATTGATACTGGTTGTAAAGGGAGAGCTCCTGAAGCTTTCAATCTTCCTAAGAAATGTTGGAAACTCTCACATTTTCTCACTAACAAAGTTGTATCTTTAAAAAGTGTGGGCCACCAATAACTAGCCCTTAAAATTTTGTGAGCAATTACCCTTCCAGCAAAATTCCCCCACAAACTCCTCCATGAAAATCAACAACTAGTTTAGGGGCTTCATCTTCAATAATGCACCTTAAGAGAATCCCTTTAGGATTCTTCCATGCCAATCCATAATCAGTGATAATATATTTCTGGGAAGCTAACCTGAGCACCCTCTTCTAATTTTTACTCAAATGTCTAGGACATTCCAAATGTTTAAGATAAAACATGATGTCCTTGTACCATGCCGAATTGATCAATCTTTCATGGAAATTCATATCTCCTCCCTCAATTTCATTTATTTCCATTACTTGCAGGTTGCTCTCTGCCATTAGCTTTTCCAACCCTAAACCCCTAACTAACTTGGTGGTTTGAATATCCATGTCATACTCTTGTAATTTTTTTACCCACCGACACCTTTTACTTGAGATTTCCATTTCTGACAAAATGTCCTTGACCATAGTATGAGGAACATAAGCTGTGATCTTGGAACTCAAGATATATGGTCTGATTTTTTTGTTGCTCTTACCAAAGAGAAGGCCTGCTTTTCCATGATAGTATATTTCAATTCTGCTCCTTGAAGTGCTTTACTAAAGAAAGCAATTGGCCTTTCATTTCCTTCATCATCCTTTTGCAATAATACAGATGCAATAGTGTTTTTAGAAGTAAAAGAAAACATTTGAAATTTTTTCCTATAATCAGGAGCTGCCAAAACAGGGGCATTCTTCAATGCCTCCTTAATTAAAAAAAAATCTTGGATAAATTATTCCTCCCATTTGATAACTTGATCCTTTTTTAGCATACTCATAATGGGGATAGTCATTTTATAAAAGTTATAAGTAAATCTCCTGATGAAATTTATTTTTCCAAAAAAGGATTGAATTCATTTTTTTGTTTTGGGTATAGGGACTTTGCCAATAGCTTCCACTCTTTTAGGATCAATCATGACCCCTTATTTAGATACAATGTGTCCCAATGATTTCTCCATTTGAACCCCAACGTGGAATTTTTTAGGATTCAATGAAATGTATATTATCTCGCACCTCAACAACATTTTCTCTAGATGTTGCAAGTGATCACTCCTTTTCCTTGAGAATACTATCACATCATCCTAGTATACAACAATGAAATAATTTATATATCCTGAGAATGATACATCCATAGCTCTTTGAAATGTTGCTCCAACATTCATCAAACCAAATGGAATTCTCACATACACATAAGTACCCCATGGAGTGGTGAAAGTAGTTTTGATTCTTTCTGATTATTTCACTACCACTTGGTTATATCTTGAGAATCCATCTAGAGTAGACAATAATTTAGAGCCAGTAACTAACTACAACATGTTATCCATATTGGGAAGGGGATAATTATCTTTAATTGATTCCTTATTCAAGTTCCTAAAATCCACACACAACCTTATATCTCCATTCTTCTTTTGAACTGGTACTAGATTTTCCACCCATGAAGAATACCTTATGGGTTGTATGATGCCTCCATCCCTTAAATTTTTAATTATTCTTACATTTTGAGGGAAATAAGTGGATTGATTGGTATTTGATTTTTCTTGAATGGTTTGGCATTATCTTCCAGTGGTATCTCATGCTGGAAAAGGTCTTCCCTATATGCCTTTAATTTTGAATATGACCATGCCAAGCAATCCTAGTACTTTTTCAATCAGTTGGACATATGATTTATTTTCTTCTTTATTTAGGTTACTACCTAGCCATATTTTCCTAGGTTTACTATCTGTCCCCAGGTTGTGTTCCTCCACATCTCTCGAAGCTGACATATGCCTACTAACAATGCAATCAACATTGTCAAAGTTTGACTCTAGTGTAACCAAACCTCTTGGAATAGTATTTGTCTTCAACTAAATAATATCCTTACCAAATAGGGTCTCTTTACCCTCATTAACACAAACCATTGGCTCCCAATCCACATTCTGATTTGTGAATTATCCTTTGTTTTGTAAAAACCTCTAAATTTGGGCATCATCTTCAAAAACTTGCCAATGTTTGACATTATCAGGGATAGATGGTCTTGTCAGTACTTCAATGTCATATTCATAATAAGGAGACATTGTATAATTTTCAAACCTAGATCCCAATACTACCAATATGTCTGCTACAATATTCTACTTTCTTTCATGGTATACTATGTTGAAGGAATCAAACATTTCAATGAAATCCCAAACTGCATGATTATATTATTTCATTCTTTGATTCTTTGTTGTATACAACTTTTGAACTTTCTTGACTACCAGTTTGAATCCCCTTTAACAATAATGTCCCTAATACCATACCTCCAAGAAATCCTTAAACCCAAAAGTAATGCTTCATATTCTACAATATTATTTGTGCATTCGAACTTGAGTTTAAAAGAAAAATTTAATTCTTTCTTATCTGGGGATATCAAGACAACACCAACACCATTTCCAAATTTAGAACAATCTCCATCAAACATCAAATTCCAAGGGAAGTAAGTTGCTCAGAAATTTAAATTTTTCAATTTCATGCTCCTTAAAATCTACATAACCAACAAAATTATCAACATCTACATCTGTATATAGTACTTCATAAGAAGCATTGTTGGGATCTTCAATCGATGTAACATCTTCTTTTCACCATACAATTTTACAAGGTTTTCTTCCATTGGTATGGTTGCATATGAAATTTGTTTGTACACTTCCCCCACACTAGCATCCCATTTCCTTTATAATAGCATTCCCCATTTGGCTGGGAAATCCACAATAACCACATTCATAGTTAAGGATTTTCCTGTAAGCTACCAATTGCACTATTAACCCTTTAACATATCCAATCACCGAAACTTCCCTTGAATCCATAGTTGTGCACTTTCCAAAGGCTGTTGTTACTTTGATATTTAATTCATTCATCACCTCAAGAGGCATCACATTACATGAAGCTCCCGAATCAAACATATAATTGTGCACCAACTTATCCTTGATGATTAAAGTAGTATAAAAAGGATCAACATCAAGTTGAGATTCCACAAGTGAATTACCTAAGTATACTTCCAGTGATTCTCCCAATTCTTCTAGGGCCTGTGGTATTTCCATCTTTGCAATGATAGGAGAAATATCCAAACCATTCATATTATTTCCTTTGGTTGTTATCTCTTCTTTAAACCCTAAATAATCAAATGCTCGTTTTCTATGCTCAGGGATTCTAAGAAATTCAACAATAGAAAAAGTGACTTTGATTTGACTCAAAATCTGGGCTATATCACATGGAACATATTTGGGTAAGGCAGTGTTGGGTGGGAGATTTATGGTTCCTTCTGGTGGTATAAGAGTATTTACAATTTGGGCATGAGTTGGGGTACAAGTTTTATTTGGAACAACAGGGCCTTTGTTAAGTGTATCCTTCTTAGGGGGTTCCTTTGGGATATTAGTGAGAAGTGGAGTTTTTGGTTTAGCTTGAGGACTCCCCCTTTGACAACTCTACTTCTGGTATTATATTCCTTTTCCTGAGCAACTACTACATTCATCAAAAGTTTCCTATCTTCCTTAGAAGGTATTCCCCATCATATTTCTTAATCATTAAAGCCCTTAAATATTCAAAATCATGATTAGGTAAATCAAATGATTGCACCATATAAATATCAACACCATCATCATGAGGGAGAGGTAGTACGGTGAATGCAATCCCAGAAACCTTGAATAGTTATGACACTTATTAAGTCAGTTGAAGTAGTCCTTTGTTGTGAATTTTCAAGGCATTCCATCATACACACATCACCATAAACTTCATCATCATTTTACTCTTCAACCTCTTTACTTAAATCACATGGGGAATGTGGAAAGAAACACTTATCACACCAATCAATAATCTGGGCCTCTTTCAATGTAGTAACCCTGGTAGTTAAAGGATCATGGACTAATCTATTCTCTCTAAGTTGTGGTTGCTTATCACATGATCCCATGATCCCCTTTCCTATGTCACATGATCTCGTGATCATTCCTAGGATGATTAGCAAATCTATCTTGGCTTTGAGGTTTATGCTAACCCTAAGAACTCTGTCCTATTCCTTTCTCTACTCTAGCCAACTTGTAAGATATTTCTTTAACTCGCCCGGTGAAACTCTTCACAAACTCCTCCAGATCGAATGCTTTTTTCGACAAGGTCTATTGGGATTAATCAGTTTGAAACCCTATATCTTAGGGAGTATACCAAATATCTTGATATTATTTTCAATTTGCAAGGCCATGGTGAAAGCATGCCTTAATGTTCTAGGGTTCTTATCTCTTAAGTAGTAGGTGGCCTTTTTGTCAAAAGCATCGAATATTTGATTAAGCAAGACTCATCACTTGGCCTCAGGATTATGGGTAATCTATTCAAATTCTTATTAAATCTAGTATTAAAATCTTGGACAGACTCATTGGGATTATTTTTTATATTCTCAAACTCGAAAAGAGGAACCTTGGGTCATTATTATCCCCATATTGTAATCTAAAAGCATTTTTCATCTTGGTCCATGAGTCTATTGAATTGTCTGGTAAATATTTATACTAATCACGTGCATCTTCTTCGAGAGTATGAATGAATAATTTTATATACACATCCTCATATTAAATTTCAAAATCTTCCATCATATTAATGAAGAGTCTCAAATTCGATCCCCAGTGATGGCATTATTTCCCTGAAATTTAGGTAACCTATTTCTCACATCTTGGGGTACAACATTAGGATACCCAACCATTCCTCTAAAATTTATTGGTCCAAATGTATTGACAACAAAAGGAGGTCTAGGTGGAGGATGAGCCATGTTGTCTTGGGAAGGTGATCTTATAGGGGAATTAAAATGGTGTGGGACAAGGGATCTTTGGGACACAGGTGTATGATCTTCAAAGTAAGTATCCTCCAGTGACTTGGTTTCACAAACCACCCTATCAATTTTTAATGACAAAGAAAATAAATGAGGAACACTTATCCCAGATACAAATGATGGCCCCTCACCAGTTGGAGTAATTAAATTTATATGAGGGCTACTTGACTCTGAATTATTTGAAGATATTGGACAATCCTCAACAATAGGTTGATCACTTTCCATAATTGGTACTTCTCTCTCACTTGACTCTTGATCCCCAATGCTTTCCAGACTTGCCTTCCCTTTAGATTTGTTTTCCCAAGCTCTGGAAACAATCTTCTAGTAGGATCTTTATTAAATAAATACCTTCTTCCTTCCAGCTTTGTGAATATTAATGACAAAAATTACTTGAAAAAGATTAAGACACTGGTAATTACCAAGAATTGTAAACTAACACGGAGTCACCACCAAGGATTTTCACCTTAGATATGCTAAATCACTGTAAGTAATTTGTCAATTGTCTATCAACACTCAATTTCTATAAATATCAATGGATCTGATAATCCTTTGTCGATATTTATATGTATCCATAAAATCTAGTCCAACATTTACTAAAACTTGAAAATATTACACAAAAACTCCTAATCTCATGTAATTCTCACAAATTTTAACAAAGGATGACGTTTAAACAATGTATTTTCATAAGAATCATTTAGGAGGTCGATGTGTGTATTTATTGCACAAATAATCCCCAGAAATGGTGTCATATCGGTGTTGGTATCCAAATTGATCCTTCCTTTGAAATCAAACATCATCACAAGTTGATCAGGATGCTTAGAGACAAAAAAATCATAATAGGAGTCATTTTGTAGTTGGGGATGGATTTTAGATGACTCTTTATTACTCTGGTTTGGAAAGGACTGGATAACACCATGTTAAGGGTTTGACCTACCCTCACTACTTTAGGTTATGATTTTAACCAGGGTGAGAGGACACATTTTGTAACTCTGTGTGGGTGAAGAATATCAACGGATTAACAAGATTTGACTCTCTCTTTGCAGTATTTTAAGGATACATTGAGAAAACATGGTCAATGCAACAAAACCTAACTCTCATGAGCTATCACCTTAGAGAATGAATATGTTTTCTAGACAAGGTCAATGTTATTAAAGATAATGATAAAAATTGATTGCATCTACATATTTTGGTAAAGGATAAGCAAATTAAATGAACTTCTTTAGCATTAGTGGATATACTCTGATACAAGCAGGGATGGTTCATGTATGATCTATTACTGAATGTATAATTTTTGTTGGGAATTTAAACAAGATAAAGTTGATTATACCAAATTATTGAAAACTTTCAACAAATTTTGGAAAATATACAAAGAAAAATGACAAAAGGCTTCAAATAGTTAGAATGAACCTTTGAATGGAGGATATGCATCTATGAAAACTCAAAGACACACGGTTTCACACATTCTTCAAGGATTCAACACAAAAGCTCATGTTAAAGACTTAATTAAACATCAAAAGTCCCTGATTCATCACACCTAAGATACACTCATAGACTAAAAAACAATCTGTATCATCATAATGAAAGTAAAGTGAATTTAAATCATTTATTGCATCATGAAATGAAAAATCTCTTCATAATGTAATTGAAAATGCCACAATACTATCACAAGGAAAATATATTGTGTGATTTAGAGGAACTCCTAACATAAGATTGCAATAGGAACATAGATAACTATTTGAAGATATCTCAAAATGAAAGTAAACACAACTAGGTTCATGATTAACACGATTTACTCAAGGTTCTTCAAATTGATCAGCAAGGGGAAGTTTATTTACAATCTCAAAGTTTTTCAATGGCTGGACACTTGCAACCATCTTGATATGATCAATTTTAAAGATACATAGGAAATAACAGGTTTCTCAGATAAGTTCCTTGGAAAAATGGCTTTTCTCAGGATTTCTCTCATTCTCTTTTCTTTGAATAATTCTCTAAGAAATTAACCACCCCTCCGGCATGACTATCATTTTACCTTTTATATCACCCTCTTCACTTGTTAACCTTCAAAAATTTCCCCCCAAAAGCACGAATATTCCAAGGAATATTTCCTTTTACAAAACTTGTTCTAGAACATGACATTTAAAAAGTTTTATTTTAAACTGCCAGATGTACAAAGTGCAAGTATTTTCAATCAGCTCCACTTATGCTCGAATGGGATATCAGGTCATCATTTTTAGTGAATTACTTTAATCATTCTTTCCGATATTGATTAGATAATCATTTCAAATAATCTCTAAACACTTCTAGATGACTATGATATGACATATATCCATATTCACTTTTCAAGAATCCACCTTGGGTGCCACACACTCTATTTTATGTCTTACTAGCTTAATTTCCACACATAGTTTTGTCAAATCACTTTGATTTACCAGATATGCTCATTCCTAACCTTTTCCAACTCTTAAATTCCTTTCTGTGTGAATTGAACAAAATCTCCCTCATCTCATGGGAAATATTTTACTAAATCCAAAACATATGTCTCCTTTTTATTATAAAACCTGGCTCAATTTCATTATCATTATGCATTTCCCTTCTTGTTTTGAATATAAATAATTTCATTAGAAAATGGTGAAGGTACTTGTAGCACACAACTTGAAGGATATTTCCTTAGAGGACTTAAATCAGATTTTTGATTTGAGTGGTCTTGATGAAGCCTTTGTTAGGGCTCTGTTTGATGTAGAGTGTGCGGGTGACACCAGAGGACCCTTAACATATCAACAAGTATGATTAGCACTTCTTACAAGGCTAATCAGGATTAATCCTATATTTGTAGCCTTTCAGGTTATGTATTTTCATATTTTTAGATGGGAACACTTGAAATATCTTGAAGATTTAAAGAGATATTGGGTCGAGAGAAGACCTCAGGTATCTAGGAAAACCAGTTTTCAATGTCCCTTTTTATGTGATGAGGGATTTGTATCAAAAGAGATTCCCAAGGAATCATATGTGCTATATGATAAATACTCCATTGAAACTGTGCCTGTTATTTCCTAAAAAATAGATGAGTTGGAGCAGAGAATAAATTCCCTAGAGAAAAGTAAGTAGAGATTGTGCCTTCACAATCAGTTTCAGCACTAGGGTCATCTTTAGGTAAGAGGAAGGGTGAACCAAAACCTCAACCTCTAATCATTATCTCTAATGGAGAAGACAATTGATCATTATCTTCCCGCCATTCAAGTGTAAAAATATCCTCCACTCGGGACAACATGGGGAGATTTACAATTTGGTCATCCACCAAATTAATGAATCGTGTTCCTCAGTTAGATCATGAGTTTTTGGGGCCTCAACTAATTCCTTCTCTGAAAGACAATCCTACTTGCACAAGGAAATGGGAGGCTAGGTCAAGCTTAAGACCTCAGAATTAACCCAATAAAAAGCATGCAATACTTTCCCTTCCAATCAGCCTCCTGGTTTCGACTCTCAAACCACTCCTAGCACATCTATCGCTCATAAGGGGAAAGGAAATATGAGGTTCTTCACATGAGCTCTGGATATTTTGGATTGGGTTTCATCAAAACAGAAGAAATTTGAGCTTGAGAAAATCATGAGTTGTCCTAGAAGGATTGTGGAAGCATTGATGGAATTGGGAATGTCATGGGACCTGGTAGGGTTAGTCATTTTTATTTAGACAACACAAGGTTCAAACGAGTTTGTGTTGAGGAAAAATAAGATTTTGAATAATATTCCCCTATTGGGAAGAAACTATAAAGTAGGACTGAAAACTGTCTAGATGTTGCTTTCTTTTCATTATTTCTATTTTCTGCATGTGTATAACTTTATTTGTCATGGGTAGAGGCACCTATAGAACCCCAATTTGTTCCTTATTCAAAATGCAAGAAGCACAACAATATCAATCATTTACATGCTTATCCAAATGTATGTAAAACTTCATCAAAGTAAATATGACACTACTACATTCTTTCTACTTTACAATTAAAATAAGGGAACAATAAAATTTAGAAAAATAATTACATCCCATGTAATAGAAGTATTATTTTAAAGTATCAATTAAAAAAGGAATATGAAAAGAGAATACAACTTAAGGAACAATTCCTAAGCATGTTCATCATATTTTGTATCTACATTCTTTTCTTCTTCAACTTCCACTTTTGTATCTTGTTCTTTTGGAAACCTTGCTACATATGCATCATACCTTTTGAATAAATCATTAACCTCATCCTCATTTGGTCCCGTATGATGCTGAAAAATTAGTTCTTTCCTAGATATTGCATCAATGCAATGGCCCATTTTCTATTTGTATTCTAGTGGTCTTGATTTTAACTCTGTAATTCTATTCTCAATCCTTCTCATCATTTTAATGATTTCATAGGAGAAATCATTTTTCAGAATATTATTTTCAAAGGAATTAAGAAAAAGTCAATCTTCAGATCCCCATAGCTCTTTTTGAACTTATCAGCTACCATATCCTCTAACTTCAAGTCAATGACATCGAGAGTATCATCAACCCAGTTTCTCTTGATTTAAATATTTTCCTTGATCCCATTCAAGGTTTCTACTATGATCTTTTATAACTCTTGAATATCATGCTGAATTCCTTTGATCAACATCGATACAATGTTTTCTTTCTCAACTAACTCATCACTAAGTTGGGTAATGTGGTCTAGCTTGGGAAGAATTCCCTCAAAATAGAAAATCTCATTGTCACACTATTCAACTATCTCATCAATTTCATTGAGTTTGTTCTTGAGATCTTCATACTTTGACCTAACCTCTACAATTGCTTCCTTTCCCCTCTTGATTAATTTTTCAATCCATGTGTCCACTACCTAAACCTTCTTGACAGCCTTTTTTATTTTATCCATTCCCTTAGGGGTATCTATGGAGGCACTTTTATGAGCTTGACTAGGTTTCCCAATCAACTACTGCAAACTAGAGCTCAGGGCTTTAACTTGTTCTTTTAACTACCTCTTTGTTATTCTATCTTCATCCACTTTTGTAAAATGTCATTTACAACTTCAGATACCCATTGCTTTAGTTAGTCCCTTGAGGGCTTTCCCAAGGAATAATCTAGACATTATAATCAATGGCTGTTATATCTTCCCCAATCTTTCCTTCAAAGGGGATTGATACTTCTAATGTTTTGGCTCCTGATGAGTCAGTGTGGGTTTTAGTGATAGTTCTAGCCCTTTTTGAGGCTCTTATTGTCTTTGGAAAAGACAGAGTAGTAAGGTTAATAGCTTGAATAGGAAGGACCTCCTTTTCCTCATTTGAAATTAATTCACCAATCCATCCTTTCACCAAATTTGTTCCAGCCTTTTCCTCTTGTGATTCTCATTGGGGTTCCTTAGGAACAACCATCAACTATTTAAATATCCCTTGTTCATCCTGAACTAGTGATTCTGATTGTTCTTCATTATTTATTTTGTTGACCACATTGTTATTCTCACCCTGTGTTAATAATTATTTTAGATGTTCCTCTCCTTAGTTTAGAAACTAAGGTTGATCATTCTTTTCTTGGTTTGTATTAGCATTCGGGAAGATACTTTCCTTATTTATTTAATGGGTTCCATACTGGACCCAACTTTTCCTTCAAAGCATTTTCTTGTGTCACCGACTAGCTTGCGAGCTCTTCCTTCCTCAAACTCTACTGAGTTGGCACCCTACCCTCATCGTGCTATGATGATGCTCTTGGAAATGACATGGTAGGTTTTTCAACTTAAGCTAACTTCACACTTCCATCTAGAAGTTGTATGTATTTATTAACAATGTTTTTATCACCAATGAGTTGAGGTTTGTGTAACTTCTACTTTCTCTTGGAAAATAGATTTTCTCTCTTAAGAAAGTTCATCAACTTTAGTAACTTTAATAGAAACAATATATTATGTTAACACCTCTACATTAACATCTTCTCCACTAAGGATTTATAGTTTATCTGATTCTGCAACCACTTGTCTCATAGGAGGAACATTTGTTGCTTGAGATTTTTCTTTACTAATTAATGGATGAGTATTTATCTCTATTTCCTTACTTTTCTGGAGGTCATCTACTGGTGTCATCAATGGTTCACTCATAGATGATTTGAGTGCATATGGAGTTAAAATTTGGCTACTTACTAAACTATTTGTAACATTTTCCTGGGTTGCTTGATTTGGAGTGGCTTTCATTGTTATTTCCTCCATAGATAGAGGCGGGAATAGAAACTATGAATGTTCCACTTGTGGAAATGATGGGGCATGTTGTGCTTGATAAAAATCACTCTCAAAATCAGAAGGATTGATTACCACATATTTTTTTGTTATTTTTGGGCGTATGGGTACCTACTCTCATCAAAACTGGTACATGAGAAACCTTATGTTTCTTGTGCACCCTTTCAAACTTTTTTATATTAGGTTCTTCTCTTTTCCCTTCCTTATGTGGCTTATATTGAGTAAGACAACTTGCTATGGCTCCACTCATTAATTTCTCGAAGACGCAAGGTTTTGGTGAAACACTTGAGAAAATTATATGGGATGCTAATCCCTTTCCCTTTGATTGGATTGGAATTGCAAAATTAATGGGGGCATTTTCCATAGATTTCAAAAGCATTTCTTTAGTATTTTTTTCCTAAGAACTGACATAGGAGTACCAGTCCCACTAGTGGTGAAGTCCACTCATCTATGAGTTCAAGAGTGGGCCTTTTTGAGGGAAATTGAGGGGCCTTTCCTCCCAAAGGATCCATTCTATCTACTCCTTCCTTCAGGGGTGGAATATCATCATTCAAGTTTCCCAAACTCCTAAAGTTATTTAAGATTTTGGTATTCTAAATTGATAAGTCAATTCCCTTTTGAGTTAACCAATTCACATTTCTTCTCATTACATCAGTTATCCTTATATAAGAATCATCATATTTTGTCTCATTCCAATTTGGAGGGATTATGGGTTGTGCTTCCACCTTCTGATCAACATAATACTTGCTTACTGTATGTGGATCATCCACAATTCCTTTTGGGATAACTGCAATTTTGAAATCTATTATTTGTGAAAGGGTCATTATGGAGAAATACCTCAATCTGACCTCTTCTTCATCCTTAAAATTCATCCAATAGTCTTTAAACTGAGGTTCATGCTCAAAATTATTTGCAATATTATTGAATACCCATATGATGTCATAATTGGCCCTTGCCTCAAACTTTTCCATGTCAAACTTCTGCATTTCATCTTCAATCAACCTGGCTTTTATGATGGAAGGGCATGAATACCTTCCAATTCTAATAGGGAATTTTATATTTGTCTTATGCCTTCCGAAAATCAATTTATGCACAGGTGTTAGCTTCCTTTCCAGTTCACATAAAGCCAATTTATCATCTAAATACCTAGGCAACTTACAAGGCTTGCCTTCAAAACCACTAACCCTTATGTATGTGAACTTTTTATATTGAATGAAGTAGCACCCGTACTCCAAAATCACTTGTCTGGATTGTTCATAAATTATATTTTGTCCCCACTCTAGTTTGAAAAGACAAATGATTGGGGAAAATAAAGCATCATTAACTAACCTCACATTCCTACTCCAGTTGATCAGTTGCAGTTGAGGGAATATCTCATGCATTTGGCACTACTTGAAATCTGCACGTGGTGACAAACCTGAGAAACGTCTATGCCCAGCAACATTGTAAATTAAGTAAGTCATCATATAAAATTCTAGCTTTGAATTATCACCCATCTCATTTTTTTGCTACTAAGGTGACCATGTGGCCATGAAGTGCTTCTGCAGTGAAAGTAGCCCAGAAAATGCACCCTTTTTCTCCAAAATGATCCATATATAAGTAACCATCCACTCCTTAAATTCATTTACATTTTCTAACCCTGTCATTCAACTTAATAACACAATGACATCTTCAACCTCTTTAACAAACTATGCCCTGACTAGCCTTATATGGATTCTAGCTGTTTTCCTTTTCATGAAGAGCCACTTTGTATTTATGATCTTAGCATAATCCTTTTTCTTTTCTTCATAATCTTGTAAGGCTAATTTGATAGAAATGGTGATCAGGTTGGTGATTAGAGGAATTTTAACATTATTCTAATGGCTGCATGCATTAATGTCAAAAATACATCCCCACTCCCATCTAATACTTCCCTCTTTTCAGGATCATAATTCATAGCACAATGCCACACCAATTCTAGGCAATGAACCGCTGGTGGGATAGAACTTGCTAGAGAAATGTGGCTATCTTGAATTTCCTTTAGGGATTCACTCTTATGGGGATATTCAGTCTCTAAAGAAAATCATTTAGATCAGCACTCATCAATTCTATGTCTGTAATCTTGTCTAAATCACTCGTGACCCTTGACACAACCAAAAATGAGGACGACATGGTCTTCATCTTCAAAAACCATAGCTTTACCTTAAACAAAATTACCAATGAAGGAGAAACACAGGAGTTTCTAATTTATTACTAATCAACCCGTGAGTTCTTGAGTAATTTAAATCCAAATTAACTACCTTTTCAATCCGGGTTTGTAATACAAGCATCACATTTAAGAACGTGATAATTCTCCACAAAATCCACAAAAGGTAGTAACAAAATATAGAAAATTGGTAATAAAAGATGAAAACATTCACATACTTTAAAAATATTTGATTTTCATAACAACATAAATGACGGTATAAATAAATGCATTGCATCATGACCATTCATTCGCCATTCTCAACTTTGAAAATGAGTTTTCCATGTGGAAAATAATTTTTGCTAACAGAGCTCAGGGGCACTTTTTGTAGTTTTGCAGTGTTTTAGAACTTACACACTTTTGGCTAACTTGACCCGCCCATCCACTTTTGGATTTCAACACGGGCTCAACACGTGGTCACATTTGGGTGATAGCAGGGTTGTGGCCCTTTTCTACAGTTTTATTTCATTTCCAATTCAAAACCAAATTTTTGAGTGCTCCAACAACCCGCACCCCACCTTTTTCATAAAAGGAGCCACATGTCCCTGTTATGGGTCTCGGGAACCTTTTTACACCCTTACTCTTTTCCTCTTAATGCACAAAGTTACAAATATGCGTTGCTTCCCCACATCCACTCAAATTGTGAAAAATGTACACTCTTGGATACTAATTGAGAAATTGTTTGCGCTACTTTATGATTGTGAATATTTATCGGGTCACGGGGCTGATTTTGCATTTTTTGAATGCGATAGAAAGTTACAAGTTTGCAAATTAGACCTACCATACCGTAATCAATTGGGATTTTCCACGTACCAATGGGAAATGGGAGAGAAAATGCAAATAAAAAATAAGACCAAAGAACATTTTACAATAGGCGATCCCTTTAATTTCAAAACTTAAAACACAACTAGTTCCCGTAAGAAAATTCAAAATAATGCACATCCAGACATGATCCTTGACCAAAAAAGAGGAAAGACTAATCCATACATAGAAGAACCAAAAGGCTAACTCACACTCCCACAAGGAAACAAAATATAAAAGACAACGATGGTAAATCTTAACCAAATAGGGGCGAGATTAATTCAAGCACCAACACTATCCAATGAGGATTATGGGTGAGGGTACACTATTTACTAGTGTGAAGGAGGTACACATGTGACCATGATCAAAGAATCTATGGACTGAGGGAGTACATGTGGAGAAAGAGACCAAAAAATGGGCCTATATATACTATGGCTAATGTGTGTCCTAGGTGGACACCTTTGCTTATGAGGTAATTTGTGAGACCAATGTATCCATCGTGAGTGAGAAGAAGAAGCCACATGTGGAGGAGATCTATGTGTATGTGTAAAAGTAACATTAGGAGTGGTAAGAGCTATATCTTCTAGAGGATTATGTTCCAAAGTCATGCATACATCATGAGGATATATAAGAGTACTTGCACTAGTGATAGAAGTAACTAAAGGTGTAGTAGTAATATGAGCTAATGATAAACAATTCCATGGTGGAATTCCTCGCAAATTTATAATGTGATGCTCACTTAAAAACTTAAGGCATAAGTGAACCATGGATGGTATGCCTTTGGAAGCCCTAAGTTAAGGGATTCCTAAGGTAATATCATAACGTGTAACTATAGTTATAATAGTAAAAGGCATAAAGATATTGAGAGGCCCAATAATGATAAGAAGAATGACATTCTGTGAAAAGTGGGTGACCTACGGGTCATATGAGATAATAGAAAACCAATAGCTTGCAAGAAATATATGGAATGGTTATTGCGCTTGTAACTAGGATGCACCATAAAATTGTTAATAACATGAGGACCAATGGAAACATCAATGTGTAATCTATGCAATGAAAAAGAGGCATGAAAATTAACATCAATAAAAGTAATGACATGTGAAGGATGATCATTATTAATAATAAAAAATCCAAGCGGATGATCTGAAGATGAAGGAGGAGGAACAACATGATAATAATGATTTGAAGAGGATACAAGAGATGATTTTTCATGCTTAGGTAGTGGGCCATTGAATATTTTAAGCTTGACATTATCATTAGTAGATTTAGTAATAGAAATAGTAAATTTAGGCTATGAGTATGGAAGACTTGTGCATAATGGATATATAAGAAAATAAACAAACCTCCTCCTCTATGCATTTCATGTGATCCTTGATGATAAGGTTGTAGAAGCTTTAAACTTGTAGAACCTTGTGTTGATGATTATCTTTACAGATGAACCATGAAAGTTATGGGAAATATTAAGAATGTGGGACTTGACCCCTAAGATAACCTACAGATTTTATAGAAGTTGGCTCTTCTCTGATTTGGATTGAGATAAGGGTTAGAGAGAAAACAAAATAATATGTAAATCCTATCTAAGGTGATGCACCAAATATTTACTAAAGAAGCAAAAAGATCAATATCAAAATAACTACTATATTAGTCAAAGAGAATCAAACATGATGAACTATTTCAAAGATATTTCATACCATCAAAGGAAAGATGAAACTAAAACATAATTACATGTACAATAAATAGGTTTATGTAAAATATCTAAGGTCATGTAACATGATAGATATGTAAAAATTCATCAGAATTGAAAAAGGAGCAAACAGGAAGAAATAAAGGACACATAATATTTTGAAATTTTTGTTGCATAGAATAAGAACTCTTATTTATAGAGAAAGCAATACATAAAGCCAAAATGGAATATATTACAACATTTAATTACAAGAGATCCTTGCTAAGGCCAATGAACACAATATACTAAACCTAAAATTCTCTTATCTAGAGCTATGGAACTTGTTTCCTCCTCTAATTTTACACTAGCACAAAAACCTTCTCTTATAGACCCTATGGCTCTTTCTCTAACATGCCTCCAATCAATAATTCCACCTTCTGAATTTACTTCCTACCTATGTGATCTTTTATCTTGGGATCAAATATAAATTACATGCTTTGGGACCTGAGATCATATTCAATCTGCCAAACCTTGAGCCCTCTACTTCTTTGGTTGGTTATTTTGTTGGTGGTAGCTACTTGTTAGGACGTGGAGACCTATTATGATTTTGAGGCCTTTTCTTTTATCTCTCTTTTTAAATCTATGCTTGGGTGACACGTGGACGCCTACACGTTCTTCTCCTCTATCTTTGAATTTTTATCCCACTTGGGCTTATTTTCCACACTTTAGCTAGTGGTCAATCCTCGCTACTTAAGGGATCTTGATTCTTTGTGCTTTCTCTAAAATGCACCGAAGGGACACATGGATACCCTCTCGTATCTAGTTCCATACTTAGGAAAAATTCAGTCCCGCAAAAATACAAAAGAACACCAAAAGGAAAAGGGGATGGGGTGACAAAAGATAATAGTAATGAAAGAGCCCCGAAAATGTAGAAATCATTCTACAGTTATGGAGACTCACCAAAAAAATTCATGCCAGTGATGAAAGAATATGGCAATCTTTCCTAGCTATAAAATTTCAAAATGTGGCTTAGAGACACCACTCAGAGCTGCTTTAAAGAAACTTGGTACCTGACCCATTTAGAATCTGTCGAGGTAAGTCTATCATTACTAGAAGGCTCTATCCATCTCAATTATGTCCTTATGAGAGAATTTATAGAGATCTTGCACCATTGCATGCAAACGAAACTCTAGTTTTACAATTGGGGTCAAAATGGAATCCACCTCGGCGATGCTAGAGTCTTCCTTTAAAATCCGAAATACAATCTTATCTTGTTGCTTGGACATCATGTAGTTCCTGGATATGGTCCTCTTATAGGATGGTGGAGTCATTGGGAAGGGAGAGGTGAAGCCCAGTTGAAATATTTCCTCTATGCACTTATTTCTCTCTTTGATCCCTAGTTAGAGCTATGTTAAGAGATTCGACACTTGATAGTTTCCTTTTTACAACTCAAAATCTCGGTGGTATTTACCTGCAACCATCTACTTTTCTATAATCTGGTCCTTGCAAGGTGAAGTATGAAGAGTTATAAATTTTTTGAACCAACATTTGTGATTCGGAGACCTTAGCGGATACAACATTACCGATGGTGGAGGCTAAGGATGACACATTAGAACACATGATTTGTGCATAAGATATGAATCGAGCATGGGCCCTAGGTCTATTGCCATGGTGGGAATTATTTTACAATAGGAAGTATATAACTCCTACAAGAATGTGACAATCCCCCCTTTCGGGGTTGTTGAGCTAGTTTCTAGGTAAAATCCTTGACCGTGTCATCTGTTGACTTGAACTTCATGTGTAAGATTCCTTTCTCAGCTTCTGAGGCATGTAGCTTCACTTGAAGTGTGGTAACATATACTTTCTTGGAATTTATATCCTTTTAAAGGAGCCTTTTCTCCGATCAAGTGCATTGGCCATAATTTTAGATGTTGTGAGCTTGACTTCTAATGTATTTTTCCTTGCTTGGGAAGCTACAAGAGATTCTTGTGATATCTTGACCCTTTTAACTCCTTCTTTGAGTTGTTCTATTTATTTTCCTTTACCTTTGATTTTGGAATTCAAGCGGGCCACAATATTTTATGTTTGTAGGAGGCTAGCCTCTGTTTTCTTCATCTTGTTGCTGAGCTTGAAGTAGTCCATGGTGAACATAAAATCTATTTCACTCATTAATTTGACCTTATTTTGAGGCCAAAATTGAGTAAGGTCCACTGCAACAACACTGATGGAATAATCATCAGGTTGCATTTACTCAGTGAGCTTAGAGACATTAGGGGCCATCTGGGTGATGGTCAAAGAACTCTCTTTGATGGTCATATAATTTCCAAATCTACCTCTCAACTCCCACTATCATCTACTTTTTATTCTTCTTCTCCCTCCTTTTATCTTGGGCCACTTTGGCCATCTCGGTTTGATTCAAAAATCCAAGGAGGAAGGGACTACCCCACCTATCAATGGGAATTCCGGTGGTAGGCCACGGGGATCGTAACTAGTTATGGGGGTGAGAAGTTATGAGAGTCATAGAAAGGCCCGTAAAAACTCAGGGAGATAATGTGGGAATGGTGGTGGGTGGTGGAGGAAGGAAAGAGGAGCCGGGGAAGGAATAATTTGGGTTTGGGTGAGAAAAATATGAACACCTGACTAGGAAAATGGAAGGTGGGAATGAAAGAGATAGAAGAACAAGAGGAGGTGAAAGGGTGGAAGAAGAAGAAACCTAAAATAATTTCAACTTCTTCTTGAGAGGGCTCTGGAGCTAGCACCTTCACCGATGATTGTGGAGGGAAAGACTAATGGTTGTCTTTGAGGTGAGGCCTTGGAATGGATATGGAACCTATTTTTCTCTGTTTCTAAACCTTGAATGCTTGGTGCTTTCGAACCATGGGCGTGTAGCCTAAGGGATCATGATGAGGAATTAAGGAAGGGGATGTGGTGGTGCTTACTATGGAGAGGGGTGAGGGACTCCATTGTAGACCATGTGAGTTGTTCTTTGGAGACCACCACTTTGCCTCCTCGCTATCCAAATAGGAATCATGCTCAGCATCCTAGAATTCCTCCCATTGCTCATCATTGGGCACATCATCAAAATTAAGGGTATTCTACCCGATCTCCTTCATATATTTTCAGTAGGATTCTATTTTTTAGTGCTCCAATCCTTGCTACATAGGGCTGCCCTCAACTCCTAGTCATTTTTACGGTGTGGTCATACATGTACAAGACTGGATGAAATGAATCCCATCATGGGATCAAGATGTCACTCAGTTTGAAAAAAATACCAAGAGTCTCTTCTTGGGAGGACCTCATATCTTCAAAAAAATTCCTACGCATGTTTAACTTTTCGATGTTACCAAATATGGCAAATGGATGAAAAATAATGTGAGTTCTAGTTGACACTCTCTGCCAAATTGTTAGTTGCATGCATTTTTAAAATTAGTAAGTGGCCAAATGCAAGTTGGAAATGGCGGGAGAAAAGGAAGGACTGTCAGTCCTGTTTGACATTTAATGTTTTTGATAATGGCAAAAAAACTACCTAGGAAGGAGGGAGGTTGGAAAAAAGAATGGTTTCAGTTTTTGTTTGATCATTTGGTCTTTTATGAGATTTAGCTCTGCATGTGGTTTTCTCTTCAAACCCACAGTTTGAATCCTTGCATGTTATTTTTCCTTACATGGCGGTGTTAGTGATGAAAATACTACTGTGAAGCTATAAGAGGAAGTGAAGAAGGTTTTGAGGAGATTTGTTGGCGTTTCATGGAAAGGAATCAAATTTCTACTTGAAGTTTTACTATGAGAAAGTGAAGACAAGAGCTCTATTAGGAATGATATGCCTTATCCATTAAGTCCTCTGATTTTATTTAAATGCTTCATAAAAACAAATCTTCTCTATTTAAAACCTTCTAATTTTATGATGTTTATTCTTGCTTCAATGGTGTTTTTTGTTTCTCTAGATGAAAACTGGTTCTTCTTTGTTGTGTGGGAAAATGAAATCTGGAAGTGTTAATTATTGTTGTTATGCTAACTTGTTTTATTTGAACCTTCTTGTTATTGAAACAAGTATGTATTGGTTATCTGAGTGAATGGAAACATATGTTGAAGGTTGTATACGCCATAACAATAGTTTGGTTTTATTGAAATCGATAGATTTAGATTGCATGCTCTAAATATTGTTGTCACTAGAAAATTTCTTGAAGGTTCCTCTGTTTTGGAATTATCGTGTTCTCATCATTTTTTCTAGTTGATCGATGATGGAAGTAGTGACCCATTATTTATTTTGTTCACTTGTTAATGAGACTGCAATTTATTGTGGGTATGCGATCATTTAGATATGGGGTTTACTTATGATTTGGTTCTTTCCCCAAATAGGAACTATTGGAATCTATGAGTTCTTCTTAAATCCTTCTACTGTTACCATTTAGGTTAGGATAAAATAAATGCTCACCTTGAGCTTGAAATGTAATATCTTCACTCTTTTTTTGAATCTTGAAAGAATTGAAGTATGTTTGAATGAAGTTTAATAGGAAGAAAATCAGTAGAAAGTTTTAACTTCTACTCTATTATGCTTACTTTTATTTATTGTTAACTCACCTTAGGATTTTGGGTTCATTAATAGATCCTTTGACCTAGGAAAGTTTTCTGAGTTGTTGTGAGATGTTTAATCCTTATGAAGGGGAGATTGATCGAATGATATATCCACCTTCCTTTTGGATGATTATAAGTTTTTTGGAGATTTCTTGTGAACTCATTTTGTTTTACTCACCCTTTTTTTTATCACCGAGTTACTTGGAATTGAAGAAATTCATTTTTTAATTAGTTATAATCTATGTATAGGGACAATATCATTCGTATAAGAAAGAACTATCGGTAGGACTATTGAATGTATTGTTTCCATTATTTTCTCGAGTGATTCGTCAATTGGTACCTAATTATGGGTTATGTTGGTATCTATTGAAAGATCTTGATGATCTTAAATGGATTTTCCAAGTTTTCCCTACACTTGAGGTGCATTTCTCTTGAGGAATTTGTTCTCTTTTGTTCTTGTCCATTTTGCATGGATTGGTTGATTAGCCTATGAATTGGGAAATGTTTATGGTTTTCCCCTTGATGTGTTGTAATGTATGAATTAGTTTTGTTTAGAGGAAGTTTGGTCACTTTAATTGTTTCTCTTTTGGGTTGACTCCAATACTAGACTTTGGGAAAACTGGTTCTGTAGGGAGTATACCTGCATTCCTTTCTCTGTAACAATTATTATGTCTCAAATCTTTAAGTTACTATGTTGACTATGAGACTGTTGAACTGAAGAGCCTATTAAAGACGTTCTTTGTATGGTTGGAGTCTTTTATTCAGTTCTACAATGTTATTTCATTCATTTTTATAATTTTTCCTTTTAGGATGAGCTCAAATTTAACATAAAACTGGGAATGATATTGTACTAATATTGTTCTGAAATTTAGTTCCCTGTTCTTTACTTTGAAGTAGGAATGAGGATTGAGTTGTGATGTATCCAAAATATAGTTCATGCTTCTTTTCCTGTGAAATGATGAACCTTCTATTGCTGATGTCTTAAGGATTGCATGATATTACGAGTGATACGTTTGAGTTTGGATTTGATATAAACGTAGGATTTTGGAATCTTGAACCGTGAGTTACCTAGGTTGTTTTTCATTGAATAAACTTTTCTTACTTGTTATATGGACTTATTCATGATTAATGTACTTCTTAGGAACTATGATGAGTTTGAGACAATATGATATTTAGCTGAATGTAATTCTTATCTCATTGACCAAACTATTATTTATTTTGAAAGATAGTTTTATATAGCTTGTATTACTTCTTGAAAAGTTAGAATTGGTTGATTAGAGGATCTTAATTTGGACACATGAATGAGAAGGTAAAATTAGGATGAAATATGAATTTCCCTTTTCTTTAATTTTGTTGTTTAATTTCCAACATGTTGAAAATATTTTTCTATGATGAAAATTTAAGGTTGATATCTTTGATTAATTAAACCTTACTTACACATTAGAAACTTTAATCTCCTCTTTCATTCTTGGTTGTAATATTTTAGAGAAAAGTCTTTATATTTTTAATTGTTGTGTTTTTAGAACTATTTTATAAACAACATGGTGGTTTTTATCAAGCAGTTAGATTAAATCACAACATTTTAATGATTTAGTGCTTATCGGGCTAAGTTAAAATGAACCGACCCATGCTAAAAATTATGGAGATGGATTTCGTAAAATATTAAATGAGAAAGACGTATAGAAAGTTACATCTGTTTTACTAAAAGAAATTGTCTCTTTATTATGATGATTATGTGGCATCATTACTTGAGATGTACTTTTTTCGAAAAAGGAAGATGTCTTGAAACTAGTTTTATATTGATGTTAAGACACCTTGTAATATCTGAAATATTTTTGTAATCAGTAGATGGATCACTCTTTTTTGATGAATAAATGTTTTTTTGGTTGTTGAATATTACTTGATTGTATTAATTTCTTTGGAATAAATTGGGATGCATTATTAATCAATATTCTAAATTTAGGAGGGCAATGTATATACTTAAGTGCTTTGGGATTTGGTTTGAGGATCAGAATTATTAATTGGTTTATCTTCACATAAGAGAGATGCAACTATTAAGTTGACACTCTTAAATAGATCCTTAAAATAATATAAAAGAACTATGATTGAATTATATAGATATATAAGTATGAATTCTTGAAGTATTTGAAACATATGTGAACTGTTTTCATAATTGGACAGTGTTATTCTTAGGTAGATTTCTTGATAAAATTATGTAATGCTTAAAAAGGAATTAATGGGATTTAGAATTCATCTCCATGAAGTCTAACATAAAGGTTTATAATGAACTTGTTTAAGTTAAGGCTGAAATAAGAAAGGACCTAGTGAACACACTTTCATAACTTCTAGATTAATCATGTCGTTACATGATACATGTTATTTTCATTTAAAGAAAAATTTAAACATGTAATTGAAAGGATATGAAGCATATTTTACTTGCATACCTACTTCACATGTAACTTAAACTTTCAACCTTATAGTTTAAAAGGCACTAGTTGAAGCTTTAAGCGTTCTGTAACTAATCTTTAAGACAATGATTGAATGGGTTAATAATATTATAATATAGGGTATGATAATATAGTTTAGGAAACTTGGTTGGATGTACATCAACTGCAACATTGTACCTTTGTAATGAAACAAGTCATTACGAGGATACTATGATGAATTTGATATGTCTCAACAATCGCATAGTTTGTTTAACTTGATTGTCATAGGTGTAAGACTGGATCATGGTTCTACCCTATACAAGGATAAGAACATGATCTAGTGTGGAGGTCAACTCATGTTGAATTAATATAACTATACACATCCAATTGACGTAAGTTGATTGAGTATGTCTATGTACCCTTAGTCACCATGAGTAGTCTTCCACACTAGGGCATGTTGCTAACCTTATCTAGTGTGAAACCTTGAATCAAATTAGACCTGACGATGAAATCGGGATAGACCACTCTAGATAACATAACAAGTTTGGTGAGGGACTTATTCTGTTTGATGAGTATCTGTCTAAGAATGTAAAAATGATAAACATGTTTAAAATCTTTGGCCAAAGTATCGCAAGTTGTTGGTTGCATTGTCCTATGTCACCTAGTGTAAGATGCAAGATTTCAGATGAATATTGGTAACAAATATTTAGATAGGAATATTAATCAAAACACTTGGTTACCCCTAAAAAGGTAAAAGAAATAAATTATATGAAGTATACACTTTATTAAGTTAACATGAGAGATCGGTTTGATACCGATTCATGAAATGAGAGATCGGTGTTTCACCGAGTCATTTACAACTGCATATGGTTTTCTATTATGAGATGGATCAGCATTGGAATGTGTGTTCTAAATTGTATTAATTTAGAGCAGAGAGAACATTATGGTGGATTTAATTTTTTCTTACCTTATTTATAAAGTATTAAAATGAGGATGTTACATCTTGGTATCAGAGCTGAAGGTTGCAGCTCTTGGACCTATTAAGTCCATATATGATAAAAACTTAATTTTATTGTTAATAGAAAATGGTTAGAACAAGGGGAGGTGTCTGTAAATAACCAATCTCCATGTCAAGAAGCAACTACCGTTAAAAACATCGACGATATTCTTTCTACCTTGTTAGACACAAGATAAATGCGGCTGTAATTAAACAACAAGTCATGGGGAATGGGGAGAAAAATGATGTTGATAATAAATATCAACCACCTCCTGTGGACAATGCTGGAAATGCAAACGTAAATGTACCCAATCAGACCTAAAAAAGGCAAGATTAGTAGCTGAACTCACAAATGACATAAAAAGGATAATTCCACCAAATTTTGATGGCACTACACTAGAAGATGGAGTTGAGAAGCTGGTTTAGTGAAATAGAGAAGTACTTTAGAATAAGGAACTTATCGGAGGAAACTAAAGTAGTATGGGTAGCTTATTAGCTTTCCCATGAGGCATCCTCCTGGTGGGACAACTGTAAGGATAAACCAAAAATTGATGAATCAAACATCACTTGGGATCAATTTAAGAGTTATTTTAGGAAATGATGGCTTCCAAAACTCTATTATGATAAGAAGATGAATGGATTTTAGAACTTAATTAAGGGAAAATTAACTGTAACAGAGTACTGGGAGAGGTTTACCAAACTCCTTAAGTACATGCCCCATTATCAAATTGATGAGAAGGTTAGGATACAAAAATTTATCATGGGACTAAACCCTATCATAGGGGGTGAGGTAGATGTTCACAGCTCAACCACTATGGAAGGGGTTATAGAAAAATCCATTTGGAAGGAATAGAAATTAAAAGCCATTTCTGTCCATAAGGAATAGAACATAAAGAAAAATCCTACTTCTTCTTCATCTCTTGCACCCAAAAAGGGGGCATGGAAAAAGTTTGGTACCAAAATAAATTTGTTTTTGATAAAAATACAAAAATAACAACAAATAAACATGCTGCAAATGTTTGAAATAAATTCATTAAGAACAATAACAATGGAAAAATGTCATATGGAGGACAAAACAACAATTTCAAGGCTTAAAATAAATTTGAACCTATAAGAGGAACTATAGGGGGCTACTACAACTGTGGAAAATATCATTATGAAAATCTGTTCTCTCTAAGTAAGGATGAAAACAATTAGCAACATAAGATACATGCTGTAGTAGTTGATAACCAAGCTAAAAAGTAAGTTACGCCTATAGAAGTGCTAGGTAAATTATTTGGTATGCCTATTACTATAATTTTTGATACTGGAGCTATTGAATGCTTTATTTCTTGTAAGTTAGATACAAATCTTAAAAGAAAAATTGAAATAATGGAAAAATATTGGACTGTTCATTATGGAAATAATGTTGTCCATACTATTAGTAAATGTATTTTTGGAGAAGTCCTAAAATTACCTAGTTTTTCCACTGAAGTTGATCTTTATGTTTCTCCTTTGGGGTCATATGATGTCATAATAGGTGTTAATTGGCTTGCTTTGATCATAAAGAAAAATTTGATTGTTTTGAAAAACACATTAGTTGTCTTGATGATCTGTAGAAAACAATAGACATCTAAGGGGTAAAATGAGAAATTTCAGTTAGGAAATTGTCAGCTATGTAACTTAAAAAGGCCAAAAATAAAGGTTGTACTTTTTATGTAGTAAAAATTTCTGAAACAATTGAAGGGGATAGTGATTACTTAGAAAAATTTCTGCATTTGTTAAGAGATTTCAACGATGTGTTTCCAGAAGAACTACCCGATCTTCTACCAAAATGAGAGTTTGAATTCACGATTGAGATCAAACCAGGAACTGAGCCTATTTCAAGGAACCTTGTTGAATGACTACCTTTGAACTGGTAGAGTTGAAGGATTAGTTACAAGAACTATTGTCTAAGGGTTTTATAAGACTGAGTGTCTCACCTTAGGGAGCACTGATAATTTTCATGAAAAGAAAGATGGAATACTTAGACTATGTATTAATTATAGGATGTTAAACAAAGCAACAATCAAAAATAGATATACACTTCCTATAATTAATTATCTCTTTGATCGAGATGCGTGGTGCATCAATATATTCTAAGATATATCTTCATTCTGGGTATCACAATTTAAGAATCAAGGACAAATAAATTCATAAAATAACCTATATAACAAGTTATAGACATTGTGAATTTATAGTTTTACCTTTTGGTTTGATAAATTTACTTGCAACTTTTATGAATTTAATGAATAATATCTTTCAAGAATACCTATACAAGTTTGTACTTGTATTCTTGGATGATATTCTTATCTATTCTAAAAGCATTGATGAACATCATGAGCATTTGAAAATAGTACTTGAAATCTTAAGAAAGATAAGGTTGTATGGTAAGTTGTCCAAATGTTATTTTTATGAAACAGAAGTGCACTATCTAGGATATGTCATAAGTAAGGATGGAATAGCAGTTGATCCATCAAATATTGTTTCCATAACTGAGTGGCCTACACCTAAGAATGTACATGAATTCAGAAGCTTCATGGGGCTTGCTAGTTACTATAGAAAGTTTTTAAAGTTCTTTTCAAAATTTTTACGACCGATAAATTCATTACAAAAGAAAGATAAGAAATTTGTGTGGGGTGTTAAATATGAATCAACATTTAAAACTCTCAAGCATCAACTAACATCTACACCTATTTTGGCTGTACCTGATCTAAATGGAAACTTTATGGTAGTTACTAGATGCTTCTAGAGAAGGAATCAGAGGTATTCTGTTACAAAATGATCATGTTATAGCTTATGAGAGCAGAAAACTCAAGTTACATGAGTTGAATTATGCTCCCCATGACCTAGAGATTACTACCATAGTTCATACACTTCAAGTATGGAGACATTATATTTTAGGAAGACCTTTTGAATTAAAGACTGATCATCTTGGGTTGAAGTATATTTTCACTCAACAAAATTTGAATGTAAGACATCGAAGATGGTTTAATTTTTTGTCACAATATGATTTTGACATAAGTTACATAAAAGGCAAAGAAAATAGAGTGGCAGATGCACTAAGTTGTAGGAAACATATTTCTACACTTATAACTTTGAGAAATCAGTTTAAGGATGAGGTAAAAGTATCATGGAATCTAATTTGTACTTTCGGTATGTAAAAAAACACTTGCTACAGATCCAAATGAGGTAAGATATAAAGGTTTTCACTTCGATAATGAAGGAATTTTGAGATATGATAATAAGGTGTCTGTACCTCCGGGAAATGAGTTAAGGAAAAATTTGATGATGGAATTTCATAATTCACCTTACTTAGGACATCCCGGTATTATAAAAATGCTTGCTAATGTAAAATAGCAATATTTTTGGAAAGGGATTAAGAAAGATATAATTGATTTTATGACATCTTGCTTGGAATGCCCGTGTTAAGGTGAGCATATGTACCAAGATAAATTATTATATCCTCATAACATACCACAATATAAATGGTAGGTAATTAAAATGGATTTTGTTCAGGGGCCACCTATGTCAAGAAATAAACATGATGTTTTTGTTGTTGTTGTTGATAAACTGACAAAAGTAGCACATTTTATTACTAGTAATCTTAAGGATGATTCACTTGTATTAGCAAAAAGTTTTGTGCATGAAATTTTTATATTACATGGGGTACCAGAATTGATTATATATGATAGAGACCCTAGAATGACATCTTGATTTTAGAAAATGCTAAATGCAACATTAGGAACAAAACTTAATTTTAGTTCTGCATACCATCTGGAAATAGATGGTAAAACTGGGAGAGTTAATCAGGTTTTGGAGGATATGTTATGAATGTACTACATGGATCATCTATATAAATGGGAAGAATACCTTCATTTAGATGAATTTTCTTACAATAATACATATCATGTCTCTTTGAAAATGGCACCTTTCAAAGCATTATATGGAAGGAAATGCAAAACTCCAATTAGTTGGGATAACATTGAAGACAAAGAGGTAATTGGACCTGAAATCCTTACTAAAATGGAACAACAAGTTAAAATGATTCGTGAATGTTTAAAAGAAGCTACAAATAGGTAGAAAAGTTATGCAGATCTGAAAAGGGTTGATAATAAATTTGAACTTGGTGAAAAGGTATTTTTACATGTTAAGCCTAAAAAGATTTCTATAACCTTTGGAAAGGAAGCCAAATTATCACCTCGTTATGTGGGACCTTTTGATATTGTTGAAGTAATTAATCTTGTATCTTATCCTATAGCATTACCCCTTGTTTTGTCATGAATGCATGATATTTTCCATATTTCTTTGCTTAAGAAATATGTTTGATTATCACATGTGTTAAATTGTGATTCCTTGCAGTACAAGAATCGGGAACAATCATGGTTGAACCCATAAGGTTGCTTTATAAAATCACCAATTGTGCTTATGAAATCATGAAATTAGTCAATGCAAGGTTCAGTGGGACCAGTTTAATGAAGAAAGTGCAGCATGGGAAAATCTTGAGGACATGAAAATTGCTTTTCCTCATTTATTTGAACAAAATTAATTCTGATGATTGATAAAAATTAAAGACTTTGTTTTTAAATTATCAATAATTCTTCTAGTTTTTGGTAGGTACTATATTTATTAGTATTGGAACAACTAATTAATCCTGTAATAAATTATGAAAATTTGAATTTCTCAAATCTGGTTTCTGTTTTTGAACTTATGAATAAAAGAACTATAATTATGATTATTATTTTTTTGTTTGAGAATGATGACTAAGTTAATCATAGGGATGATGATGATTTTTAGGAGGGAGTTATGTAACACCTCTAACATGGTTGATATCTATGAGGGATTCTATATGGAAGTTGTAAATGTTGATATGTGATTCTTGTTGAAGATGTTGTACTCTTGTGAATTAAGAAATCATGTTTGTTGTAGATAATATGTTATTTTTTGAAATAGTTACATCTCTGTCATGTTGATGCTAAATTGAAAATGAAGTATTTTATTCCTTCTTATGCTTAATAATTCACTTAATGTGGAAATAAGAAACTAATTTAGTTTTAACTAGTTCATAAGTCTTGTTGCAATTAAATTTGTGCTTCAATCTTCTTAACCTATGTTGTAAGATAGCTATACCTTGGATAAATTTCAGTGATCTAAGGCATGCTTTCAATTTCATAACATCATGGTCATATTTACTGAGCTGGACATATCATGGGATCTCTAAATTCTAGTTTTCTTGGAGTCACATGTGATCTCTGAAGCCCCCGCTTTGTAAGTGATTTAGGATGGTATTCAGATCCTTCTTTGGTAAGTTGTATGATACAATTCCTAGCTATTACTAAAGGGACCTAATTAATCTATGTTCCTAAGTTGTAATTTATCCTAAGTTACTATGTTCTTTTATTAATGTGTGATGTTAATAATTAAAGGAAATCCTAAGACTAAACCTTAGAATTTAACCTAAGGACCTAAGTTATTTCCTAAACTAATGTTTTAACCTAACTTAGACTAAGGCTAACCTAAGGGTTTGGATGGGAAGACATGCAAAAGGGAAGGTCGGTGACACCAACCTCTAGGAATTTATGAGGAATTGAATGCGTGTTTAACTCTCTGATGTTTCCAAATTTGGAGAATGCATGAAAAATAATGTGAGGTCTAATTGAAACCTCTGCCAAAGTGTTAGTTGCATGCATTTTTAAACTTAGTAAGTGGCCAAACACAAGTTGGAAATGACAAGAGAAGAGGAAATAATTTCAGTCCTATTTGACATTCAATGTTTTTTATAATGGTGGAAAAACTGCATAGGAAGGAGGGAGGTCAGAAAAAAATAATGGTTTCATTTTTTGTTTGATCATTTTTTCTTTTGTGAGCTTTAGCTCTGCATGTGGCTTTTCTCTTCAAACCCACGAGTTATAATCCCTACATGTTTTTTTTTCCTTACATGGCAGTGTTAGTGATGAAAATACTACTGTGAATCTATAAGGGGAATTGAAGAAGGTTTAGAGTATCTTTTTTCTTATTTCATGGAAAGGAATTCAAGTTTTGCTTGAAGTTTTACTGTGAGAAAGTAAAGGCAGGGGCTCTATCAGGCATGATAGGCCCTATCCATTAAGTCTTCGATTTTATTTAAATGCTACATAAAAATAACTCTTCTCTATTTGAAACTTTATGATTTTATGATGTTTATTCTTGCTTCAATGGTGTTTGTTTTTTGTTCTCTCGATGTAAACTGGTTCTTCTTTATTGTGTGGGAAAATGAAAATATGGAAGTGTTGATTATTGTTGTTATGCTAACTTGTTGTATTAAAATCTTCTTGTTATTGAAACGAGTATGTATTTGTTCTCTAAATGAATGGAAACATATGCTTAAGGTTGTATACACCATAATAGTAGTTCAGTTTAGTTGAAATCTATAGATATATATTTCATGCTCTAAATATTTTTGTCACTGGAAACTTACTTGAAGGGTCCTTCATTTTGGCATTATCATATGCTCATCATTTTGTCTAGTTGCTTGATGATAGAAGTAGTGACCCATTATTTATTTGATTCACTTGTTAATGGGACTATATTTTATCGTGGGTATGTAGTTGTTTAGATCCATGGTTTACTTATGATTTGGTTCTTTCCCCAAATAGGAATTGTTGGAATCTCTGAGTTCTTCTTAAATCCCTATGCTATTACCATTTGGGTTAGGATAAAATAAATGCTCACCTTGAGCTTGAAATGTAATATCTTCACTCCTTTGTCGAACATTGAAATAATTGAAGTATGTTTCAAATAAAGTTTAACAGGAAGAAAATCTATAGAACATTTTTAGTTCTTTATTGTGTTTACTTTTATTTCTTGTCAACCCACCTTGGGATTTTGGGTTCCTTAACATATCCTTTCCCCTAGGAAAGTTTTCCTAAATTATTGACAGATGTTTAACCCTTGTGAAGGGGAGATTGCTCGAATGATCTATCAACCTTCCTTTTGGATGATTGTAAGTTTTGTGGAGATTGGTTACAAACTCATTTTGGTTTACTCACCCTTCTTTTTGTCACCGAGTTACTTGGAAATGAAGAAATTCATTTGTTAATTGATTTTAATCCGTGTATAGGGACAATATCATTTGTAGAAGAAAGAACTATTCGGTAGGACTATTGAATGTCTTGTTTCCATTCTTTTCGAGTGTTTCGTTAATTGTTACCCAATTTTGGGCTATGTTGGTATCTTTGGAAATATCTTGATGATCTTAAATGGAAGTTGTTCCTACACTTGAGGTGCATTTCTCCTGAGGAATTTTGTTCTCTTTTTGTTCTTGTCCATTTTTGTATGGGTGATTTGATTAGCTTGTGAATTGGGAAATGTTTGTGGCTTTCCCCTTGATTTGTTGTAATGTCTGAATTAGTTTTGTTTAGAGGGAAGTTTAGTAAATTTAAACATTTATCTTTTGGGTTGACTCAATACTATAATTTGGGAAAAGCGGCTCTGTAAGGAGTATACCGCATTCCTTTCTCTGTAATACTTATTCTATCTCAAATCTTTAAGTTTCTATGTTGACTATGAGACTGTTGAACTGTAGAGTCTCTTGAAGATGTTCCTTATATGGTTGGAGTATTTTCTTCATTTCTACAATGTTATTTCATTCATTGTTATAATCTTTCCTTTTGGGATGAGCTCAAATTTAACATAAAACTAGGAATGATATTACACTAATATGGTTCTGAAATTTAGTTTCCTATTCTTTACTTTGAATTAGGAATGAGGATTGAGTTGTGATGTATCCAAAAGATAGTTCATGCTTCTTTTCTTATGAAATGATGAACCTCTTGTTGCTGATGTCTTAAGGATTGCATGATATTATGAATAGTAGGGTTGAGTTTGGATTTGATATGAACATAGGATTGTTGACGCTTGAAGCTGTGAGTTACAGGTTGTTTTTTATTGATTGAAATTTCCTTACCTATTTGTATGGACTTATTCATGATTAATGTAGTTATTAGGCACTAGGATGAGTATGAGACAATATGATATTTAGCTGAATGTAATTCTTATTTGTTGGTCAAATAATTATTTATTCTGTAAGATAGTTTTATATAGCTTGTATTACTTCTTGAAAAGTTAGAATTGGTTAATTAGAGGAAATTAATTTGGATACATGAATGAGAAGGTAGAGTTAGGATGTAATATGAATTTCCCTTTTCTTTAATTCTGATGTTTAATTTCTAGCAGAGTTTGAAAAGAGTTTTTATGATGAAAATTTAGGGTTGATAGGATCATTAATTAAGCCTTTCTTAAAAATTAGAAACTTTAATATCCTCTCTCCTTCTTGGTTGTAATCTTTTAGAGAAAAGTATTTCTATATTTAATTGTTGTGTTTTCAGAACTGTTTCATAAACAACATGGTTTTTTATGAAACAGTTATATAAAATCACAACATTTTAATGATTTAGTGCTTATCATGCTCAATTCAAATGAACTGACCCGTGGTAACAATTGTGCGAGATGGATTTCGTAAAATATGAAAGGAGAAATACGTATACAAAGTTACATCTATTTTACTAAAATAAACTCTCTTTATTACGATGATTATGTGGCGTCATTACGAGATGTACTTTTGTCCGAAAAGGAAGATATAATGAAACTAGTTTTATATTGATGTTATGACACCTTGTAATATACGAAATACTTCTACAATCAATGGATGAATCACTCCTCTTTGTTGAATAAATGATTTGTTGGTTGTTGAATATAACTTGATTGTATTACCTTCTTTGGCATAAATTCGAATGTATTATTGAGTAAAATCCTAAATGTAGGAGGGAAGTTTATATACTTAAGTGTTATTGGATTTGGTTTGAGGATAAGATTTATTAATTGGTTTATCTTCACATAAGAGAGATGAAACTATTAAGTTAACACTCTTAAATAGATCCTTAGAATAATATAAAAGAACTATGGTTGAATTATATAGATATATAAGTATGAATTCTTGAAGTATTTGAAACATGTTTGAATTGTTTTCATAATTGATTTTGTAATCTTCTTAGGTAGATTTCTTTATCAAATTATGGAATGGTTAAAAAGTAATTAATGGGATTTAAAATTCATCTCCATGAAGTATAAAATAAAGGTTTATAATGAACTTGTTTAAGCTAATACTAAAATAAGAAAGGGCCTAGTGAACACACTTTCATAACTTCTAGATTAATCATATCATTACATGATATACGTTATTTTCATTTAAAGAAAAATTTAAACATGTGATTGAAAGGATAGGAAGCAAATTTTACCTGTATACCTAATTCACATGCAACCTTATAGGTTAAAAGATTCTAGTTGAATCTTTAAGTATTGTTGTAATTAATCTTTAAGACAATTATTAAATGGGTTAATAATCTTATAATATAGGGTATGCTATTCCAGTTGAGGAAACTCAGTTGGATTTTGGTACACATCAACTACAATGTAGTACCTTCATAATGACATAAGTCATTATGAGGATACTATGATGCAATTTATATGTCTCAACACCCCACGTAGTTTGTTTAACTTGGTTATTATAGGTGTAATACTGGATCACGGCTCCACCCTATACGGGGATAGGAAGATGATCTAGTGTGGAGGTCAACTCATGTTTACTTAGGATAAATAGACATACCCAATCGAAATAATTTAATTGAGTATGTCTATGTACCGTTAGTCACCACGAGTAGTATTCCACACTAGGGCATGTTGCTAACCTTTTCTATTGTGAAACCTTGAATCAGATTGGATTGACGAGAAGTCGGGAGAGACGAATCTAGATAATAAAACAAGTGTGGTGAGGGACCTATTACATTTGATGAATATCCCATCTAGGAATGTAAACATGATAAACATGTTTTAAATCTTTGGCCAAAGTATCGTAAGTTGTTGGTTGAGTTATCTTATGTCACCTAGTTTAAGATGTGGGATTTTAGATGAATATCTCATATGAGATATTCATATAGGCATCTTAGAAAAACACTTGGTTGCCCTAAAAAGGTAAAAAAGCTGTAGACACCTATAATTATGCCCAAGCAATTTAAATACTTAAATTGTGCTAATTATCCCCTTTCTCGCAAATCAACGACATATCGTCAAAGGCACTCATTTTCCTCATATCATCATTAATTAATTACACTAAGCTAATTAATTAAGTTGCCTATCCAACAAATACCTAATTAACGACCTTAGTTAATAAATCACCCCTTCTACCTAGACTAATTAATTATTATTAATTAATTATCTTTCAAAATCCATTTAACCAATAAATCAATATTTAATTGATTTAATCCCCTTCTAATAGCCTAAATCACACTAATATTCCTCTAATTGGCTTCTATAAGCTTACACCTACCTATTAATTAATCACCTTTGATTAATTAAAATACCCCCCAACTCCCATGACTTGCTAAACATGTATTAAACCCTTCTAAAGTAAGGTTACCTTTAATAAAGCAACCTTATCCATTCCTAATCATGTTTTACCTTTATCCCACATTCATGAGAATGTGTTGAATCCTTTATCCTTTGGGCTATATAAAGAGCCCTCCACCTACCTTTTTACTTACACCTAAACTTTCTAAGAGAGTAAATGCAAAGCATATAGCAAAGAGACTAAGAGCTTGCACCTTGCCCTTTTGAGAGTTCATCATCTTGAAGAGTTAAGCCTCTTTCTTAAAGTGCTTGGGTCATATGGGAGGTGTCAAAAGGGTCTTGAGCCCAACTTTGTTTAGCCCCATTCCTAGGTTCTTGGAGCATTAAGGACAACTATTTTGATAGCCATGGAGCTTACTTAGGTCCATTCATTTATTTGTTGTTAGAGAATAGAGGAGTTTAGATATTTAGCATTGTTAGTTTCAAAGTTTGTATTGATGAATGCTAGCATCTAACCCTTGTTTAATTCTTATCATGATGGTGTTTATGCTTTGTTTTAGCTAAATTGTAGAACTATTTTAGGTGGTAGTTCTTGCTTCATTTGATTTAGCATTAAGCAAAGTATACATGCACACATTTGGCACGCCCGGTGGGACTTGAACCATTGTCCTTTGCACTTAATTTCAAGTTTATGTAGTTAAGTTTTATTTTTGGTTACTAACCCTCTTTTACACATGTTGATCTAACTTGTTTTTTTTTAACATGTTTTGTTGAGTTTGCATGTGTTGGGTCTTCCTTGTAGGTATGAAGGAGGTGAAGTGCTGTCAAATTTGGAATTGAGGGGAAAATTTCAAGATTTCTCCATGTTTTCATTTTTAGAGCTTACTTTTTCAACATTCTACATGCTAGTTTTGTCAATTTCTTGAAGATTTTAAATTCTTGAGCATGTAGGTTAGTGTTTGATAGTGCTGAGTCTTCTATTTACATATTAATGTGGTGGGTTGCTGTCAAAATTTAATCTTGGTGAGAAAATTTCAAGATTTCATCATGTTTTCATTTTTTAAGCTTACTTTTTCAACATTTTACATGCTAGTTTTGTCAATTTCTTGAAAATTTTCAATTCTTGAGCATGTAGGTTAGTGTTTGATAGTGCTGAGTCTTATATTTACATATTAATGTGGTGGGTTGCTGTCAAAATTTAATGTTGGTGAGAAAATTTCAAGATTTCATCATGTTTTCATTTTTAGAGCTTACTTTTTCATCATTCTACATGCTAGTTTTGTCAATTTCTTGAAAATCTTAAATTCTTGAGCATGTATGTTAATGTTTGATAGCGTTGAGTCTTCTATTCATATATTAATGTGATGGGTTGTTGTCAAAATTGAATCTTGGTTGGAAAAATTTACCCATTTTGCATATTAAGGGACGTTTTTTTTGACATTTTTTAAGTGCATGTCAAGTGCATACCCATGAGCATAAGAGCATATGCGTAACCCATCTTCCGAAGGCCATAACTTTTGCTCCCGACCTCGAAATGACTCCATTTTTTTTGCGTTGGAAAGGTATTGAAGTTAACTATGCAATGAAAACATAAATTTGGGATTTACACTTACAGAAGTTGTAGGTTTTTCTGTTATTTTAAAACTGGTCATTTTCTAACATGTCTAATGTTTTGATGAATGTTGTATTTCCATGCTTACTCGATTTAGATCAAAGCGTGTGTATGCTCTTCTCTTGCACCTTTTGGTGATCTTGAGAATCAAAAACAACTTTGATCTATATCTTTTTAACATTGGGATTAAACTTGGAAATTTAATTATTCATTTTGCTTAAGGGAATGAACCTTTTACAAAGCATTTTTCAACGGTCCTTTGATTTGAAGTTTTCCATTTCTATATAGTTGGGCTAAAAGTTTGTGTATGCTCTTCTCTTGCACCTTAGGGTGATCTTGAGAATCAAAAGCAACTTTAGTCTTCATTTTATAACATTTGGTAAATTGGAAACTTCATCTTTCACTTTTGGTTTAAGGGAATGAACATTTATCAAAAATTTTGTATGGTTCATTGATTGAAAAGATTTTATTTACTTTTTAGTTGGATTATTTGTTGTGTATGCTCTTCTCTTGCATCCTTGGATAATCTTGAGAATCAAAAGCAACTCTTAATCCTCTTTTAAATAATATGATTTTCTTGGAGAACTACTAACGCTTGAGTGCAGGACCTAAAAACGCATCGAGAAAGGAGGAATCAAAACGAAATCAAAAACTACTAATACGGTTGTTATACGAGTTGCAAAAGGTGTTCAAGCAAACCACACCTAATTAAACAAGATAAAAAGAACAACATATTCAAAACACTTCAGTATTGCAGGTTTCGGAAAAAGTACGTCCCTCTCCGCTCAATGGAACATAACCCCTTTGGCATAACGCCTTAAGCTACAACAATGGGGGTGGTTCCGGGAACCCCAAAGTAGTCCACGCAAGAGGAACCTTGTGGACGAAGCGGGGAAGTGCTCCGCACTACCTACTTGACTAGTGATTCCTTTGTGAGATAGAGTTACGAGGTTGTCGTTGTGGCGACCCCGGTAATAGTACATGTAGACGCACTAGTTGCCCACTTTGTTCTTGAAGGGGTAAAGTAAAGCCGAGATACTCCCAAACTAGTCAGTGCGACTTTTTGGGTAAATCGCGCTCGCTCGTGGCAACTTTGTAACACCTAGGACGAGAGAACCACCTAGGAGAATATACTTTGGCCAGGAGCCCACTTTGACCACTTTAAAACAGTGTTGAGTTGTGAACCTTCTTTTTGAGAAACATGTGACGTATTACTTTCGCCTAGTTTTTACTTGCCTTAGGGCGAGGCGAAACTCTGCCGAAGTAAGACTAGCATTTTTTGTCATTTTTTCTTGATTTATTTCCTTCATATTCTTTTGACACTTTGTTGATCAAAAGAGGTGTGATTACCTTTGTGTTGCCATTCGACTGTTTCTCTCACTTTTATGTCCGTTTACACCCATCCATGTTTGCGGCTGGGTTAGTTAAACGTCTAAAGTGAGTGGAGGCGTTTTCACGTCATTTGGTAGCCATTGTGATCTTGATACCCACGTCAAGATCGTCATTGTAGTTAGGCGTGGTTCATCACTGCGGACTTCCATAGAGGAGTTAGTTTGTTTGTCTCGTATCATTACAATTTCGATATTTACGTCTTGTTTCTTGTAAACTCGACATAAATACCTATATTGTACGGTTACGCTGCACACATTCTTAACTATTCCTAGCTATACTTTGAGCTTTTTTTTGTTCAGTTTTATTATTACCTCGATTTCAAAAGGTGTTAGGAACTACCATTTGTGCGTGTTATATCAATAACACCTCGATATCAATACTCCACTTTCTTGCAAAGTGGGTTAACATATCTTGGTGATATTGTTGTGTCATTCGCAAATCGTAATTGACACTTTTTGAGATATAGGTCTTAATCAGACTTGAGCTTGCTCATCGTATATCTTGATTGGGAGATCGCATTTAACTTCATGTATTTACTTACGTTTTGTTCATTCCTTTGAACTTGGCATAAGTGGAGACATCTTGTTAATCATCTGGCGTCGTAAATTACTTTAAAACGTAATCTAGGAGGTACTTCATTTGATTAAGTTTTGATACCAAACGATTGTTTCATTGGTGACTTTATCATTCTATCACATTGGTATTCTCACACTGTTAATTTACTCTTAACACGTACATCTTGTGTTTCACTTAGGGGTAGTCATTGAATTTTGAACAAATCTACAACTTACCTTAGTGAAACTTATCACGAAAACATGGCTCCTAAGACGCGTCTAGGGTTAAAGAAACAAACATATGAGGAACAACAGGCGCAAGCTTGGGAAACCTCTAACAGACAAGGGTCAAACCCATTTATCGGACACGATCTAGGACCACTATTTTCTGCAGAAAAGGAAACAGAAGAGATGGTCGATCATAGTGGAAATGAATTAGAATCACCACACGCAAACTTTGATTTTGACCCCACTCTACTAGATGAGTTTCTCCTTAGAAACAAAGATAGAGTTTTGGCACGGGTCATGGAATTAGGGGCCAAATTTCCCATTGAGAAGGAACCAATACTACAAACAAATGACACTACTAAGGAGGAACACCCCCTTATCAATATGGAAGATATTTTAACAGGCGGACATGCTTCCACTTCTTATGTAGAAAATGATAAAGTGGTAGGGCATAGAATACCCCTCATCAAAGTGCCACGAAGAAACAAGATAGAACATGAGACAGGGGAAGAACCTCCACAATACGAAGAGGAGGAACCTTTAGAAGAAGAAGACACAAACCAAGTCACAATCCAACAACAACTCAGTAACTTAAGCCAACAACTAGCTTTGCTTACTTTCCAAGTACAGAAAGACACAAACAAGAATGTTCAAAAGTCAAAGCCTAAGTTTAGGATCCACGAACTCCATCGAGAAAACCAAGGAGAAGAAGACACAGGGTATCATCATGTACACATCCCCGTTTCTCCCACTAAAGAACAATTGCTCACACAAGAAGTACAATCTATGAAAGCAACGCTTGCGAGCATACAAGAAAGCAATATAGGGAGTATTAGGAAATACCAATACGAAGAACTATGCCCCTATCCTTTTGACAAGACAATGACCCTTCAACCCTTTCCAAAGAAATTTGATATGCCAAAGTTCGACAAATACAAAGGAAAGGGAGACCCAAGGGATCATGTTAAAGATTTCTACATGGCATGTCAAGAGGTGTCTTATAGTGATAATTACCTCATCAGACTTTTTCCTAAGAGTCTCGGAGGTCAAGCATTAGAATGGTTTACGCGCTTGCCACGAGGATCAATTTTCACACCCGCGGTGGCGGAAAGATTCGTGCGTCATTTCTCATATAACATAGAGAGTGACATCACCATGGCAGACTTGTGCAGCACAAAACAACGCCCAAATGAGACCTTCGCCAGCTTCCTCCAACGATGGAGAGGGATAGCTAGTCGCTTCCCTTGCGCTTTCCCTGAGAAGCAGTTAGTCAGTATTTTCGTCCCTAATCTCAACCTAGATATAGCTTTCCACCTCCAAATGCATTGTGTCCGCACCTTTGAGGAGGTTATCGAGAAAGGGATTCAAATAGAAAAGGCTCTCATTGCCAAAGGCACCCTCAAAACCCAATCTAAAGAAAACCAAAGTGTCAAACCCAGCTGAAAAGCCAAATATCTTTAACAAAAACAAAAACGTGGTGGGAGACGGAATCACTGATTCCAAACGTGTTCAAACGGTCCAAACCAGTCAACCTTTTAAACTGACCAAGGGCCCAATTCAACCACCACCAAAGCGAAGAACATTCACCTCCCTCAATGAGCCGTTGTCTGTCATACTAAAATAGTTGGATGCGGCCCACATGATGACCTATCCTACAACACAACCGTTCGATGACAACACTCCTAAACCTTCATGGTATAAGGAGCATGAATACTGCGAAATGCATCACGTTAAAGGTCATAAAACAGACAAATGTTTGCGACTTCGCCACTATATTCAAGACCTCATTGACAACGGGGAGATAGAGGTGGATAACCCTAGCCACATGCAAACACCTAACAAGAAAATGGGGATTTATAAGGAACCATTCCCCAAGCATGATAAGTCGGAAAAGGAAAAACCGGATCGGGGAGAGTCATCCCAAACCTATAAAGCCACGAATTACTTGTATACCAAGAGAGATAACAATCATTACGATTCACTTATCGGATGTATTCGCTCCCCTACTGACCGTGTCAATACCATCCGGATCAAGGGAAAGGACTGCGCTGCGGTAACAAGGCGTGCCCGCCTCGTGATTCCAGAACCCTCTCTGTTGACCCCACAAACTGGTAAATATAACCTTTTAGAACAACTTGAGAAGACACCTGCTAAGATCTCGATCTTAGATCTTCTCAAGATATCCAATGTGCATAAGGAAATTTTGTATCAAACTCTTCAGGGGTCGGGAGTGCCTTTAGAAGTTGATCCTGCATACCTTCAAGCCGCGGTGGCAAATATTGCACCCAGTGAGCATCTCACTTTCAACCATAGGGAGGTCCCTACTGAGAATCCTACACATAATCTTCCCTTATACATTGAGGTAGTTGTCACCCGCAGGAAAATCAAACGGGTGCTTGTGGACAATGGATCAGGATTGAATATTTGCACGCTTAAGTTGGTCAAACAATTGGGACATACAGAGGTAGATCTTGAGTCCCATATCATCACTATCACCGCATACGACAACGCGGAAAGAGAGTCAGCAGGCACCATTACGCTGCCAATGGAGGTGGGCCCCACTTGCCATCAGACAAAGTTTCACGTCTTAGACTTGGAACTTCCATATAATATGCTTCTAGGCCGACCATGGATCCATGCCATGCAAGCAGTGCCATCAACATTTCATCAATGCATCAAGCTGAAGCATGAGGGACATACAATAACAATACCAGGAGACTCAGAGCCCTTTGCTCATTGTAGAGCTCTTAATAGCTTTGCACGAAAGGGTACATATGCATGTCCCTCCACAGATATAGCTGTCCCTCTTCATTCTGAGGCCATGGAATCTCGAGTAGATTCAAATTCTCTTCGTTCTTGCACTCATGGGGCATCTACTTCAACATCTCCATTTAATTCATGGGAGATGAAAATTCTGGAATATGGCTGTGGGGAGTATAATGTACAACAAGCGCTCTTGGTTTCAGACCTCTCCTTGTCGCCCAAGACTAGAGGTCGACCCAACTACTGCTTCAAGAGACCTAGAGAGGAACATACTATTGGGTCGTTCCTACCTGGAGGCTTGTTAGCTGAGGAAAAATTACTTGATCCACCTACTACTTGGGTCCCTGAGGACACTCAGCCATCTTGTTATCAAACCCCAGAATATGAAAAATCTAGCAGAATGATGTACTCCATGGGCTACAAAGGCCTAGGATGTGGGAGGAATGAACAAGGACAAAGAGAACCAGTCCCTCTTCCACATTTCAAAACAGAAAGATATGGCATTGGGATTCACCCTTATGGAGCACACCCCAACGATCAAGATGCGACTTGTTCTGAGCATGAGGATAGCTCCGATTATCTAGATAGTGATACGGATTCCTGTTGTAGCCAATATGAGGATCTGGCCTCCACGAACCTTTTCATGAATAATGTTGTCCTAACCATCACCCCCAATGAACCAACCCTTGACCTTGTATACCCCTCCCTTGTTGAATGGGACCAACAACGTCACGTGCCACTAGATTTATTCGAGAATGACGAGGCTATTGCAGAGTTCATGGGCATAAGGGATACAATTCCGATTGGAGATCACAAGAAGGGTTTCTTTATCGACTTAGACACCTACGCCTACTTCGGCGAGGAGGCTGAACTTCGTGGTCAGCAAAATTTAAAGAAAAGTGAGGGCAACAAGATTCTAAAGAAAAGCCTCGGAAAAAATCAAAGTCCAAGTCACACAGTGAAAACCTCTTTGAGGCATTGGCTGACAAACAAATAAGAAAATCAAAGGACAAACAAAGTGACCACACCAAGGATGAAAATCTCGTAGAGACATCCTTGGATGAAGATCTCAACCTACCTCCCGATCCCACGCGTATGGAGGATTTATCAAAATTGTTAGTTGAAGAAACCATTGATGTCAATATTGGTACTGAAGAAGATCCCAAGATAGTAAAATTGGGAGCATCACTCTCAGCCAGAGAACAAAAGACGTTCACTATGCTACTGCGAGAGTTTATTGATGTGTTCGCATGGTCTTACAAAGACATGCCCGGCTTAGATCCAACTTTGGTCATGCATAACTTGGTTGTGCACGCAGACGCTAAGCCTATCAAATAGAAGCTTCGAAAGATGCACCCAAGAGTGGCCTTGTTAGTTAAAGAAGAGTTGGAAAGGTTGCTTGCAGCAGGATTCATCAGGCCAATTGATTATTCTGAATGGATATCGAACATTGTTCCTATCCAGAAGAAACCTATTGGTATCCGAATTTGCATGATTTTAGGGACATCAATAAAGCTTGCCCTAAAGATGACTTTCCGTTGCCCAACATTGACATGATTGTTGACTCAACCGCAGGGTATGAAATGCTATCACTTATGGATGGCTTTTCGGGTTATAATCAAATTAAGATCGCTGAGGAAGACCAACACAAAACAGCTTTCATAACTCCTTGGGGCACCTTCTGTTATCAGGTGATGCCATTCGGCCTTAAGAATGCGGGAGCAACTTATCAGCGGGCCATGACAGTAATATTTCACGATATGATTCATGACATCATGGAAGACTATGTAGACGACATCCTGGGAAAGTCCAAAACAAGAGAGGAACATCCTATCATTTTGCGGCGTATCTTTGAACGCCTACGTGAATACAAAGTCAGGCTAAATCCAAAGAAGTGTGTCTTTGGTGTGCTATCTGGGAAACTATTAGGCTTCATCGTGTCAAGACGAGGTATTGAGGTAGACCTTGCTAAAGTATCTGCCATCACAGAAATGCCTCCACCTAAGAATATCAAGCAACTGCGTAGCTTGCAAGGGAAAATTCAAGCCATTTGCCGCTTTATCTCCCAGCTTGCAGATAAATGTCACTCATTCACTCATTTGCTTAAGAAGGACATCACTTTCATTTGGGGACCTGAGCAACAACAAGCCTTTGCTTTGCTTAAACAAGACTCGGCTAATCCACTGTCCTCATGCCTCCCACTCCTGGGAGAACCACTTTTGCTCTATATTTCCGCTACGCAATATGCTATTGGTGCACTGCTCGCCCAATATGACCTTAGCCATAAAGAGAAAGCAGTGTACTATCTGAGTCGCACCCTCATCGCCTATGAATGTAATTATCCTCAGATTGAGAAGGCTTGCTTGGCTGTTGTTTTTACCTTTCAGAAACTTCGCCATTACCTGCTAAATACTAAGACCAAGCTCATATCCAAGGTCGACCCACTCAAGTATTTGTTGTCCAAACCTGCCCTCACAGGTAGAATGGCTAATTGGATCATTCTACTCAGTGAGTTTGATATAGAATTTGTGCATCAAAAATCAATTAAAGGACAAGTACTTGCTGACCAGCTAGCGGAAGCACCTTTGCAAAGCATAGAACCTTTGAGTCTGGATCTGCCAGATGCATCTTTGCTCTACATTGAAGAATCTATCGTATGGCAGATACATTTTGATGGATCTTTTACGTTTCATGGTTCAGGTGCAGGAGTGGTCCTTATTACTCCTTCAGGTGATCCTATACCACAGGCTTTCCGCCTGGCCTTCCCTTGCACAAACAACATTGCGGAATATGAAGCACTCATTGCAGGGATGAAGCTAGCCATCAAGTGGAATATTCAACATGTGAAGGTTGTAGGTGATTCACAGCTAATCATCAAACAGGTTAATGATGAGTATAAAGTTAAGGATGACAAGCTCATACCTTATAAGAAGTTGGTGGAAACTCTGAAGGAGTATTTTGTGCGCATTACCTTTGAGCAAATCCCAAGAGCGCAGAATAGATCGGTAGATGCTATGGCAACGGTGGGATCTATGCTTTGTATTCGCCAGGGAACAATGATATGCCATTCTTCGTAGAAAATCTATGCTAGCCCGCATATGACATGCCAGAATCTTGCTTGGCTTGTGAGGTTGTTGGTCCCCATTCACCATGGTATGAACCCATTTTCACCTATCTTAAGGACAGTACATTCCCTCCCGAAATCTCCCGCTCTGAAAAGTAGAGCCTAATTCGCCAGATAGCCCGTTACACCCTGTTAGGAGGTACACTTTATCGTCGTGGCTATGATGGGAATCTGTTACGTTGTCTGGATGTGCCGGAGTCAATCCAGGCAATTAAAGAAGTACACGAAGGAGTATGCGGAGCACATACAAACGGAATGGTCTTGGCTAAGAAACTGTTAAGAGTAGGTTACTATTGGCCCACCATGGAAACTGATTGTTGTAATTATGTTAGAAAATGTGTGCTATGCCAAAAGTATGGAAATTTCATCCATGCTCCATCGCAACCATTGCAACCAATCACTACCCCGTGGCCATTCTCCAAGTGGGGACTTGATCTAATAGGGAAGCTTACTCCTACCTCATCTGATGGTCATACACATATCATCACAGCTACAGAATACTTCACAAAATGGGTGGAGGCTGTCCCTTTAACCTATGTCACAGGAGCACAGATTTCTAAATTCATCATGAATCACATTATTTTCCGATATGGTATCCCTGTAGCCATTGTCACAGATAATGGGAAGTCATTTAAGAACAAAACTGTGAAAGGTCTTTGCCAACGGTTCCAAATCAGATTGAAATGGTCCACGCCATATTACCCTCAGGGTAATGGACAAGCTGAGGCAACAAACAAGACTTTGGTAAGGATAATGGAGAAGATGGTTAGCAAAACTGGTCGAAACTGGCACCTACAAATCCACCCAGCCCTCTGGGCCTACCGAACATCAATTCGCACTCCTACGGGTGCGACGCCATATTCCCTCGTGTTCGGGACAGAATCTATCATCCCTTTAGAGATTGAAATCCCATCCCTGCGAATTTCTCTTCGGGACTATTTGAATAAGGATGAAGATTACCGAGTGGCAAGATTGGCTGAGTTAGAGCTCCTGGATGAGAGGCGCATTCGCGCTCTTAATCACCTGAAAGTATATCAACACAGAATCTCCCGCAACTACAACAAGAGAATCATCCCTCGCCAGTTTGAGGTGGGTGATTTAGTTATGAAGGAGAACCAGCCAACAAATGAGAAAAGAAAGGGAAGTTCGAACCACACTGGTTAGGACCCTATGTCATAGTTGCCAAGTATGGCACAGGGGCATACAAGTTGGCTCACCCCAATGGTGATGAGCTCCGGGAGCCCATGAATTCCATGCATCTTAAGAGGTTTTATGCCTAAACATGGCACAGAAAGTCATAAAAATAAAATAAAATATATATAAAAAAAAAAAAAAGAGAGAGAGAAAACAGGTCGTCCACTAGTGAAAACCACGCAATTGTGGCACTTTGGACAAGTCCTTGGGTGAAAACCGGTTTCCGGTGCCTCGGGAGGATTCGTTGTTCACAAGCATTCTGTATCAGAAGGGTAGTTGTCTTTGTCCTGGACCTGGTTCTACCTTCGAGTTTCCTTGTGCACACCATCTAGTCCAGCCTTGATCCGGCTTTCCCTTCTTCTATTCGTCTGTAAGGGACGTGGTCTTTCGTTATTTCCCATCTTACGCTGGGGGCAACTCAACGAATTCACCTTCTTGTTCATAAGCGCGTGGCTTCTGCCCTTGTATATTCCCCACCTAACGCTGGGGGCATCCATGCTTTCTTGGTTACCTGCACATAGCTTTGGAAAACTGTTGAAAACACAAAAACAATAGAAAATTGTTTCCAACAACATAACAACAATAGAACATTGTTTCGAGAAAAACACAAAAACAATAGAACATTGTTTCGAGAAAACAACAAAAACAATATATATATATATATATAAAAAATCTAATAAAAACAAGGCAAAAATTTTCAAAAAATTCCTAAAAAGTAAAACACCCTACACAATGGTAACTTCCTTCTTACGGCTGAAACTTGTGTCTTGCGCATGGTATTTTCTCCATATCCTGTTGGTTTGTCTCACATCTCCCCGATTAATATGACTCGCGGATCACCTGGATTCACAACCATTCATAAAAGCTAGCCTGCTTGCTTCGCTCTACTGGGGGCACTTTTGGTTGCTCAGTGTTGTTTTCATTGCACAAATGCTTTTCATGGACCCCGTGTCCATTTTCATTTCCCCTTACATGTATCCTTGCTTGGGGCATCATTTTTAACCCTTGTCGTCAATCACAAACTTGTGGATCTCTTCAGCACTGATAACAAACCATTTGTACAACTGTCTTGACCGTTGTTGGGTTAGATATGTGCGTTCGTACTTATTTTCCCTGTTATATGAGCTTGTTTCCTTCTCGTATTGCATTGCATTATTGTATGTTGCGTGGAGTTGGTATTTTCAGCAATGGACAATTGTTCATAGTATGGCTTTTCATGTCATTCTACCTTTGTCGTATGCTTATATTTTTCATAAGGACCGATGATGTAGTTCCTATGGCTATATGATGACATCCAATTTGTTCCAAACAAATAAGCAGCTAGAGGCTAAGCTCTTCTCTCCCCTCATCCATATTTCTTCTACACGACTTCCCTTTCACCCCTAATTCTCCCTCTCCTCGGGGCATCCTGCCTCGTCCCCATTCTTCTACCTACTTCTCATATTTTTCGATCGTCGATCGGCTTCCTTCATCACCCCATCGACACTCGAGGGGGCATCTCTCCCTCCTACTAATTTTTCTTCCATCTCTTCAAAATCTCTTTTGTCTACTATCTTTGAAGTGGCATCACTTATGCCACCCCAAAGAGGGGCAAATGTAGACACCTATAATTATGCCCAAGCAATTTAAATACTTAAATTGTGCTAATTATCCCCTTTCTCGCAAATCAACGACATATCGTCAAAGGCACTCATTTTCCCTCATATCATCATTAATTAATTACACTAAGCTAATTAATTAAGTTGCCTATCCAACAAATACCCTAATTAACGACCTTCCGTTAATAAATCACCCCTTCTACCTAGACTAATTAATTATTATTAATTAATTAGCTTTCCCTTCCATTTAACCAATAAATCAATATTTAATTGATTTAATCCCCTTCTAATAGCCTAAATCACACTAATATTCCTCTAATTGGCTTCTATAAGCTTACACCTACCTATTAATTAATCACCTTTGATTAATTAAAATACCCCCAACTCCCATGACTTGCTAAACATGTATTAAACCCTTCTAAAGTAAGGTTACCTTTAATAAAGCAACCTTATCCATTCCTAATCATGTTTTACCTTTATCCCACATTCATGAGAATGTGTTGAATCCTTTATCCTTTGGGCTATATAAAGAGCCCTCCACCTACCTTTTTACTTACACCTAAACTTTCTAAGAGAGTAAATGCAAAGCATATAAGCAAAGAGACTAAGAGCTTGCACCTTGCCCTTTTGAGAGTTCATCATCTTGAAGAGTTAAGCCTCTTTCTTAAAGTGCTTGGGTCATATGGGAGGTGTCAAAAGGGTCTTGTAGCCCAACTTTGATTAGCCCCCATTCCTAGGTTCTTGGAGCATTAAGGACAACTATTTTGATAGCCATGGAGCTTACTTAGGTCCATTCATTTATTTGTTGTTAGAGAATAGAGGAGTTTAGATATTTAGCATTGTTAGTTTCAAAGTTTGTATTGATGAATGCTAGCATCTAACCCTTGTTTAATTCTTATCATGATGGTGTTTATGCTTTGTTTTAGCTAAATTGTAGAACTATTTTAGGTGGTAGTTCTTGCTTCATTTGATTTAGCATTAAGCAAAGTATACATGCACACACGAAACAAAGTATACACTTTATTGAGTTAAAATGAGAGATTGGTTTGATAACGATTCATGAAATGAGAGATCAAGTGTTTCACCGAGTCATTTACAGCTGCATATGGTTTTCTATTATGAGATGGATCAACATTGGAATGTGTGTTCTAAATTATATTAATTTAGAATAGAGAACATTATGGTTGATTTATATTTTTTTCCTTGTTTCTAAAGTATTAAAATGGGGATGTTACCTCTTGGTATCAGAGTTGAAGGTTGTAGCTCTTGGACCTATTGAGTCCAGAATCTGATAAAAAATTAATTTTCTTTTTTACTGAAAATGGTTAAAACAAGGGGAGGTGATGCAAATAACACACTTCTGGTGGAGAAGCAGTTTCCACACAAAAACTTGATGAGATTCCTTCTACCCTATTGGAAAAAAGAGATCATTTGGCTATACTTGAATAATAAGTTATGGGGAATGAGGAGGAAGAAGATGGTGATAATAACAATCAACCATCTCATGTGGAAAATTCCAATATTGGAAACTTAGGCATTGATAATAAAAATGATGCAAATATAAACATAAATGTACCCAATCAACCTAAAATTAAAAAGGTAAGATTAGCATCTGAACTCACAAATGACATAAAATGGATAAGTCTAGCAAATTTTGATGACACTACACTAGGGGATGGAGCTGAGAACTAGCTCAACAAAATGGAGAAGTACTTTGCAATAAGGAACTTCTCAAAAGAAACTAAAGTAGTATGGGGAGCTTATCAAATTTCCCATGAGGCATCGTCTTGGTGGGAAAACTATAATACTGAACTAAACATTGATGAATCAAGCATCACTTGGGATCAATTTAAGAGTTATTTTAGGGAACACTGGTTTCCACAACTCTATTATGACCAGAAGATGACTGAATTTCAGAAATTAATTCATGGAAAATTAACTAGAACAAAGTACTGGGAGAGGTTTAATAAACTTCTTAAGTACTTGCCTTAGCATCAAACAAACAATAATTCTAGGATATGAAAATTTATTATGGGATTAAACCTTATCATAGGGGGTGAAGTAGATGTTCACAACCTAACCACCATGGAAGGGGTTGTAGAAAAATCCATTAGGAAGGAACATAAATTAAAAGCAATCTCTGCCCATAAGGAAGAAAACAGAAAGAAAATTCCTAATTCTTATTCATCTCTTGCACCCAAAAAGGGGGCATGGAAAAAGTTTGGTACCAAAAATAAATTTGTTATTGATAACAATAAGAAAATAGCAGCAAATAAACCTACTACAAATGTTTGAAACAACTTCGTTAAGAACAATAACAATGGACATAAGTCCTATGGAGGACAGAACAACAATTTTAAGGATGGAAATAAATTTGAACCTAAAAGAGGAAAAGATTATTATGTAAAGCAATGCCCTCTAAGGAAGTATGAAAACAATCAGTAGCATAAGATACATGTTGCAGTAGCTGATAAAAAAGCTGAAAAGTAAGTTACGCTTATACATGTACTACGTAAATTATTTGGTATGCATGTTACTATACTTTTTTATATTGGAGTTATTGATCGCTTTATTTCTAGTAAATTAACTGTAAAACTTAAAATAAAATCTAGAATAATGGAAAAATCTTAGACTGTTCAATATGGAAATAATGCTATCCATACTGTTAGTAAGTGTATTTTTGGAGCACTCCTTGAATTACCTAAAATTCCACTGAAGTTTATCTTTATATTGCTCCTTTGGGGTCATATGATGTCATAATAGGTGTTAACTAGATTTGAGCATAAAGAAAAAGTTGAGTGTTTTGAAAAACACATTAGCTGTCTTGATTATCTACAAAAACATCAAACATCTAAGGGGTAAAATGAGAAATTTTAGTTAGGAAATTGCCAACTATGTAACTTAAAAAAGGACAAAAATAGGTTATACTTTAAATGTAGAAAATTTCTGAAACAATGAAGGGGATAGTGATTTCTTGGAAACATTTCCATTTTTATGAGATTTTAGTGATGTGTTCCCAAAAGAACTACTTGGTCTTCCACGCAATCAACAGTTTGAATTCATGATTGAGATCAAACGGGAACTAATCCTATTTCCAAGGAACCTTATTGAATGACTACCATTAAACTGGTAGAGATGAAGGTACTATTAGAAGAAATGATGTCTAAGGGTTTGATAAGACCGAGTGTCTCACCTTGGGGAGCACCAGTAATTTTTGTGAAAAAGAAAGATAAAACACTTAGACTGTGTATTTATTATAGGATGTTAAACAAAGAAACAATCAAAAATAGATATCCACTTCCTAGAATTGATGATTTATTTGATCAGATGCGTGGTGCATCAATATATTCTAATATAGATCTTTATTTTGGGTATCACTAGTTAATAATCAAGGATGAAGACATTCATAAAATAGCCTTTAGAATAAGGTATGGACATTATGAATTTATAGTTTTACCTTTCGGTTTGACAAATGCACCTACAAATTTTATGAATTTAATGAATAATATATTTCAAGAATACCTAGAAAATTTTGTACTTGTATTCTTGGATGATATTCTTATCTATTCTAAAAGCATTGATGAGCATCATGAGCATTTGAAAATAGTACTTGAAATCTTAAGAAAGAGAAGGTTGTATGGTAAGTTGTCCAAATGTTCTTTTTATGAAACATAAGTGCATTTTCTAGGACATGTCATAAGTAAGGATGGAATAGCATTTGATCCATTAAAGATTGTTGCCATAAATGAGTGTCCCGAACCTAAGAATGTACCTGAATTTAAAAGCTTCATGGGGATTTTTGGTTACTATAGAAAGTTTTTTAGGGACTTTTCAAAAGCTATTGCACTGATAAATTCATTACAAAATAAAGATAAGAAATTTTTGTGGTGTGATAAATGCGAATCAAAATTTAAAACTCTCAAGGATCAAGTAAAATATGCACCTATTTTGGTTATACCGATCCAAATGGAAACTTTACGGTAGTTACAAATGCTTCCAGAGAAGGCCTCAAAGGTATTCTCTGTTACAAAATGAGCATGCTATAACATATGAGATAAAAAAATAAAGTTAAATGAGTTGAATTATGCTCCCCATGACCTGGATCTTTCTACCATAGTTCATGCACTTAAGGTATGGAGTCATTATCTTTTAGGAAGACATTTTGAATTAAAGACTGGTCATCTTGGGTTGAACTATATTTTCACTCACCAAATCTAAATTCAAGACAATGAAGATGGTTAGATTTTTTTGTCAAAATATGATTTTTACGTAAGTTACATAAAAATAAAATAAAATAGAGTGGTAGATGCACTAAGTCATAGGAAATATATTTATGAACTAATAACTTTGAGAACTTAGTTTAAGGATGAGGTAAATAGTATCATGGAATCTGATTTTTACTTTCAGCAGGTAAAAACAACAATTACTACATATCCAAATGACGTAAGATATAAAGGTTTTCACTTTGATAACGAAGGAATTTTGAGATATGATAATTGGGTGTATGTACCTTCGGGAAATGAGTTAAGGAAAAATTTGATGATGGAATTTCATAATTCACCTTACTCAGACATCTTAGTATTACAAAAATGCTTACTAATGTAAAACAACAATATTTTTGGAAAGGGATGAAGAAAGACATAACTGATTTTGTGACACACTACTTGGAATGTCAGTGTGTTAAGGCTGAGCATATGCACCTAGCTAGTTTATTATATCCTCATAGCATACCACAATATAAGTGGTAGGTAATTAGCATGGATTTTGTTGGGGGATGTGATGGGTGTCGTTATTCCCTTCATTTAATAAACTTCTTGTTGATGTCATATCAAACTAGGGGTGTGTCTAAAGCTATATGCAACAAGAGTAATCTAATCAATCTAGTAGTTGACTGTTGTTATTTTTGTATTTTCTGGGGGATATCTTTAATATCTTAAGGACTTCTTGGTAAAACCTTATTTAAATCAAACTATGAAAATTTGCTGAAAGTAAACACACTGAAAGCTTTGTTGAAAGGAAACACACCATGTAGAATGGAAACACACTTGCTGTTGGAAAATAAACACACTTGCTTCTGAAAGTAAACACACTTTCTTTTGGAAATAAACACACTCAATTTAGAATGCTTGAAAATAATTGCAAGAAATATAAGAATCTATCTAAACACCTGTAGGAACAAGTATACAACAAATTTTAATTGAAAGAATTAAAAAATACAAAATTAATAGATCTAAGATATTTGTTGAAGAAATATAAATACCAAATAAATGAATATCCTGGTCCTTGGGGGAGTGGGCCCTTTCTCCTCCTCGAATTAGGATTTAACAACTCAGAATTATCTCAAATAAGAATGACTATTTTATTGATAAAACATTCAAAATTACAAACGTATTGGATCTGAGTACTTAGTCTATTTCTCTTCTCTGTTCTATATCTATCTCATATCATATTCTATATCTATATCTATTATCTATCTACTGCAGGTCTACTTTTATATACATTTTACAATCACAACTGTCTCAATGATTATGATGAAATCGAATCATGCTCGAGAATAGATCGAGTCGATTACGAGTTGATTAGATAGTTGTAAGATAACTCTCCCTACATCTCGCATTCAGAAATCTTCTCATCCTTTTCTTGATTGAAAGGGTCGTAGATGAAAAATCTCTAGATTTGGTTAGAATAGATAACTCCCATCGGTTCCGGAACTTTGGAGAAGTTCCAAAACCATAGGAAATCGTTAAGGTTCAACACCATGAGAGTTCCGAGTTATCCCTAGGAGTTATGGAACTAAGTCTAAAAATTTTGTAACTAAATACTGGAGTTTTGGAACTAAGTCCGAATGTTCCGGAACTAGATGATGACTATGTGATGGAGTTTTAGAACTAGCTTGGAAGTTCTAGAACTAAGTTGTGTAGGAACAGAATGATTTCATGAAAACATATTGAACTCTTTGTACTTCATTTCCTTGACCGATTAGACCTGATTTATTACAAAACTAAATTTCAAACACACACTTCATCAGAATTCTAGAGCTTTTAACATAAGAATCACCATCAATCAAAAGACATACAATTACATCCTAACTCATATCGATCAACTAAAAGTCACACAATGTCATCAAACTTAATAAGAAGGAGAGTAAGATGAGATCATATATGATACATTAATCGGACATATTCTCGCCTCATTATTTCCCTCAAACTTACTCGTTTGTAATTCCATTTACAAAATTCATTCTTCAAAATTTGGGTTATAAGTTCGCATTCCATTTAATTTCTCGATCGATGGTTGAAACTGGATTTTCCAATGTTTAAACTTAGATGTACTATACCCCGCTCCCGCTTCTATTTTCCTCTCCCACCGTTGAAATTCAATGGGGTCCCGAGGTTCTTTGTTTTACCAAGGAGATATGGGGGTGAGAAGTAGAGGGGCCTTTTTCGCATTCCCATCCATATTTTCCCGTAGGTTTCATTGACTTGGGGAATTATTGTGCATAATGCTTTTGCCCTTTCTAGACTCCAGATTAGATTTGTAGGGGAAATTACTTCCCTTCTTCTCAAGGAAATAGTGAGGAGTTCCCACCTCTTTGAGCATCCTTCATAAATATATTCAAACTTTTCCTCCTTATAGGAGGTGAAGGCATCAATACTCTTTTGCAGAATGACAAGTTAATGTGTCTTGAATCTCTCATAAAAGGCATGAGTTCTAAAATGCGTGAGGAAGGTAGAGGGTTTACCATAATGAGCTCTCATACAAAGACCTGTTGATTTAGCTTTCAATAAAAATTCATATTCCCTTTCCTTCCATGCAATTTGGTTTTGCAGAATAGAGACAAATGCATTGAGCTAGATCTCCCCTACATAAAAATTGATCATAAATATTGTGTTTTTCTCTAGCATAAAATTGTAAAGATAAAATTCACACAAAATATTTTTCTACTCAGGGCTGGAGAGAGAATAAGCTGCCATGAATTCAAATTCATATTTTAGCTCATGTGAAATTCCACATGCAATTCTTGACAATCGCCGTTGAATGAAATGCTCTTACAAAAACACACTATATGCAGGAGAGGGCCTCTTGCAAGCAAGCAATTTCTCACTCATAATATAGACCATATGAATTTTTGCAAGGCATTTATATTTATTTCCTTCCTCATAAAAATTTTCTTCCCATTCTTTTCTTGCCTTCATCTCTTCTTCCATCTTGGTCTTCAATTCTTCATTTGATGTCTTGGCTTCTCTGAGTTCCCTACAAGTGTCATTCCATAGTTGTTTAAGTGGAAAATAGGTTAACTCAGTCTATGCAGAGACTATGGACATAACACTCTATTTTCTGGAAGTCTGAAATTCTTCCTCTTTTTCTATTAGTTGTTTCTTGGTTGCTGATAATTCCTCAGTCCTAGCTGCAAGATGAGTTGTTAGCTCTCTAATGAGAATTTCACTTTGTTCCAATTTGAGTTTGAGGAAATCCAATTCCTCATCTTTTTCTCTTATAATGAGCTCTACTCTAGACAAGAACAAAGCTTGTTTAACTTGATGTCTTTCTTCTTCCTCTGAAATTATTTGAGGAGTTGGGAATTCTTCCTCTATTAAAGGAAATTTTCCTTTTCTTATCCAGGATGCTAACTCTTCTTCTTCATGTGGCACTGCTGATGGTTTAGCCAATTCCTGAAAATCCTGCTCTTCAAATATTTCTTCTCCTCTATCCATTTCAGCTTGACTTGGCTTAGGAGGAGTCATGACCATGCTACCCAAAATATCAACAACTTCCTTTTCCATCCTTTCTTGCTCACTCCTTCCTTCTGGGGTTTCCCTAGACCTCTTATGAATTTTTCTTCTGTGGGGAATTTCAAGATGCCAAGCGGTGGATTTCCTTCTAGAGCTTCTTCTTACTATTATTTCTTGCTCTTGTGTTGTTGAGCTATTACATCGAGAGACAGAGATATATGGATCCTGAAGCTGCTACAAAAGAAGGAATTTCCTTCACAGGTACGTAAGGCTCTGCTATTTTGATCTTTCTTACCGACCTTCTTCTTTTTGGTATATTTTCTCTTTCTATTTCCCTCTGTTCTTCTGTAGGGGCATCAATGTATAGATTAATTGAAGGAGAGAATGGGGCTGGAATTATCCTTTTGATAATATTAGGGTTTTCTTGAACTTGCCAAGAAACTTGTCCCAAATTTCTTCTCCATTCTTCTTTGATAGAAAATGGTGCTAGCATATTAAATGAATTAGACCATGATGCCTAATTTTCCCAACACCCCAGGAATACCTCTGAGCCATGGTTTGGATAGAATAAAAAAGAAACCCTAGAAGTTTTATTATGTACTCAGGTTTTGTGGCTCCATACTTTAGATATATGAGCATTTTTAAGACTTCTTTTCCCACAGACCCAAATTGACCATCACAAGTTAAATATTTCACTATCCAAAATGCTACCCTATCAAAGGGTTTGGGAAAACTAGCCCTTCTGACCCCTTTTATGATTTTCTTTGTATTATAGATGTACTAGGGTTCAGTTTCTCCTTCTTTCAGTAAGAATTCAACCAGTTCTTTCAAAGTCCCCTTGGCAGGTTGTGGGACATGCACAATTGGCACTCCAGACACATTACTTACAGTATTTATAGAAAAAGGAATAAAGATATTTCTCACCTTTTTCCTGGATTGTTCTAGGTTTATGAAAAATTCTCTTACCAATTCATCATTATGCCTTGAAAATTTCTTCAGGAACTCTAGCCATCCTGCATGCTCAAAGATGGATGCCACTTCTTCGTCTCATGAGCAGCTAGGAATCATCCTCTGGTTCTGATTTCTTCTTAATCCCCATATCGGCTTGAGTTCTATCTCTTTTGATTTTGTGCAAATTGGTTACAGGCCCTTTTTCTTAGCTATGGAACTGACAACTTTGGCTATGGAACCTCTATTCTTAGCTGCGGAACCTCTGTTCTTAGCTGCTGAATTCTCTGTTCTTTGTTGTGGAACAAAACTTAATTCGATGCTCCTTCCTCAAAATATCTGCAACTTATTTCACTTGAGTTTGTAATAATGATTATTAATGATAACCATGCCACCACTTATTCCATCCAAATCAACTTCATGATTACACACTTGTAATCATAATGTATAAATAGATGACTCATCATACCTAATTTTAAATTAAGTCAAATCACACATGCAAACATTTAATCAACCGTAAATAAGTTAAAAGATATAATTACCATCCTTGATGATGTAAACCTTTTGCTATGATGACTTTTCATTCCTACAAGTGGAATAAAACATGATTAGATAAGACAACTAGAATTCAAAATAATTTCCTTATTTGAACTATCCAAAGAGAGGTCAACCACCATTTCTGGTTGTCAATTGACCTTGAGAGATTTTTTTAAATTTTTTTATTTTTTGGGGAAGAAAGCACCATTTGCTGGTTTTCATCTTCTTCCCTTTATTTTGGCTATATCATTTGGTTATTTGATCATTTTAGAAGAATCTGGGTTATTCCATATGATCAAATTCTTTGTCTACTTAAATCTTCCTCAAGAATTCATCCTTAGTGGGAGGCTTCCTATAGAGTTTCAGCCTATGCCCATGGACCAATAGTGTTCTAATGCTGCCATCAAAGGGAAGTAACTGAATAGAACCATTGTCAATATCTCGCTCAATCGATAGGGTCCCAACCATATGGTTCTCAATTTTTCCCTTGAATTACTAGTACTTAGAATCAAACAGCAATGCCCAGTCTCCTACTTTGAATTGTCTTTTCTTAATATGTGTGTCATGCCATTGCTTCCTTTTCTCTTGAATTATCTCTATCTGCTAAATTTCTTCCAACCTTAATTCATCCAACTCATTGAGTTGAAGGATTCTTTCTTTCGAGCTGCATTCAACTCAATTCCCACCTTCACTATTGTCCTCAATGTCTCAAGTTCAAAATCTATAGGAAACAAGGGATTTTTCTCATAGACTAATTCATATGTTGAAAACCTTGTTGTAGTTTTCCAAGTTGTATTATAAGCCCAGATAGCTTCAGGTAGTCTCTTTACCCAATCTTTTCTCCCAACTTCAACTGTTTTGGTAAGGATGTTCTCCAATTCTCTATTTGTTACTTCAGCTTGTCCATTTGACTGTGGGTGGTAAGGAGATGACTTCCTATGATTGATTTGGTAATACCTTGTGAAAGATTGGATCATATTAGACATGAATTGTGGTCCTTGATATGAAACTATGCTCCTTGGTGCTCCAAACTTTATCATAATTCTATTCCAAAGGAAATCAACAACTGCTTCCTCAGTGGCATTTGTCAATGCCTACACTTCTACCCATTTTGTCACATAGTCAATACACATAAGAATATATTCCTTCCCTTGTGAAGGAGGATTAAAGGGACCAATAAAATCTAATCCCCATCTCTCAAATGGTTTAATCAAAACTTGAAGTTGAAGAGGAATTTCATTGGTGAAAGTTGACAAGGATCACACCTCTTGATATATCTCTTCACATCCTTGTACAGAGATGGCCAATAAAACCAATGCCAAGTATCTTATGAGTTGTTCTTTTCACTGAATAATGTCTTCCACTTGGTTCATCATGACATGCTCTGAGGATGTCAAATATTTCATCCTCTCTTACACACATGTGTAAGATAAAATCAGAATCACACTTAAATAGCATTCCATTTAACCATTTGAATTGTGCACTGGTTTTAATTAACTTCTTTATTTATTTCTTAGTGAAAGAAGGAGGAAAATTCCTTGTTGTAAGATAATTTTCCATATCAGAAAACCATGGTGTACTTTCTAAGATTGTAAACAGTTGTTCATCCGGAAAGTTATCCTTGATGGATTTGCTCCCCTATGGTGGTTAGTATTTACAAAAATCAGATACCGCATTAGATTTTCCATGATTGTCCACAATGGAAATATCAAATTCTTACAAAAGTAATAACCATCTAATTATTCTTCCTCTAACCATTGGTTTTTTCATTAAATACTTAATTGTTGAATGATCTGTGTGTACAAATATCTTGTACCTGTAATGTAATGTCTGAATTTATTGATTGCATAAATCACAACAAGAAATTCCTTTTCAGTGGGAGTAAGATTCTTGCTAAGATAATAAATGTCATACATCTTTCCTTCCTCATCTTTTTATCCCAATACTACACCAATGGAATAATTTGAGACATCTGTTTGGATATGAAATGGATTTTCCCAATTATGTCCTCTCAATATTGGGGCACTGATTAATTTTTCTTTAATTTCTTCAAAAGCATGCTGACACTTTTCATCCCAAAGAAATTCATAGTCCTTGGTTAGCAAATTAAACACGGGGAAAATTTTTTACTGAAATATTTTATAAAGTGCCTATAGTACCCAACATGCCCTAGAAATGATTTGATATCTGTGGGGGTCTGAGGAATAGGTAAATCTGAAATGATCCTAATTTTGTTTTGATCCACTTGAATTCTTTTTTTTGAAATATGGTGTCCTAATACAATCCCCTCATCCACCATCATCAAACACTTTTCATCACTAAGAGATAGGTTGTGTTGTTCACATCTTGTTAACACTCTATCCAGATTTCTCAAAGCATCTTCAAATGTATCTCCATGTACAATGAAGTCATCCATATATACCTCAACACAATCATTTGTTAGATCAACAAAGATTACAAGTACAACTCTCTGGAAAGTTATAGGAGCATTGCATAAACCAAATGGTAACACCCTATAGGAAAAGGTTCCCCATGGACATGTAAATGTAGTTTTGTCTTGATCTTCAGCAGCAACTCTGATCTAATTGTACCCACTAAAGCCATCCAAGAAAGAAAAGTATTGTTTACTTGAAAGGTTATCTAGGACTTGATCTATGAATGGTAAGGGAAAATAATCTCTCATTGTGGCTTTGTTCAGTTCCCTATAGTCAACACATATTCTCCATTTTATGTTCTTTTTGGGAACAATTACAAGAGGATATACCCACTAGCTATCTGAGATAGGGTAGATGAAACCTACTTGTAATAGTTTTTCAATTTCTTGTTTGACTATATCCCTTAAAGCTGGGTTAATCCTTCTTTGAGGTTGCCTAACTAGTTTAATGTTTTTAGTATAGATGTGATGAGTGCAGATACTTGGATGAATCCCCTTCATGTCTTTGTAATCCCAAGCAAAATATTTAGTATGATTTTTTAGAACATCAAACAATTTAGCTTCTTCATCCTCCTTTAACCAGCTGTTAATGTTTAAAGTTTTACCCGGTTGAATTTTAACATGCTTGGTTCTAATATGTGATGAAATAATTTGTGGGAAGGGTTTCATTAAAGTATTTAATGGACATGCATGTGGTAACAACATATGGTATGTAGCAACATCTCCAAAAGTTCCTTGAGACAGAATACTAGAAAAAGGATAGTAATGAGAATTATGATACTTATCTCTTTATAGGCCAAATTCTTCATCACTGCTACTTTCCATAAATTCTTCACCACTTCCTGATGTACTTGAAACTAAAGCTACCGATTCATCCTCTCCCCATGATAAATCTTATTCCTCCGGAGTGAAATCATTTTCAATCAAAGAGAACTGTTGTTGTCGTGGTTTTGGAACTAAATGTGGTGGTTCCGAACTAAATTCACAGGTTTTGGAACTAAGTTCACGGGTTCTAGAACTAAGTTCATGGGTTCCAAAACTATTTCTGATTACTTTGAGGATAGAAGGTTCTCATCCAATGGTGGATTAATCATCTCTTCTACTTCTCTTACATGATCCTGCAATGTGATCATAGAGAAAGAAGACAATTTTTTCTTATTAGTTTCAAGAGAATTAACCCACAATTGTTCATGATTGTCAGTAAAAGGTTGTGCAGTAGGATATAAGGAAATTTGTTTAGAGTTCTTACCATTTGAGATTGTCATATCACCTGACCTGCAATCTATCAAAGCAACAACTGTAGCTAACCATGGTCTACCCAAAATAATGGGATAACCCAATGTTTTACCTTTTGGCTGTAGTATAAGGAAGTCAACTGGATATTCCCATGACTCCACCATAACCGCCACATCTTCAATAATTCCTTCTGGTTTTGCTACAGATGATCTTCCATCTGTAATATGGTATTAGTAGGTTGTATACCCATTAATGGTAATGTTTTTAGAGTATCCACTGTCATTACATTGATAACAACTCCCAAATATATCAAAACATTATGTACATCCTTATTTCCTATAGAGACAAAAATAACATGACTTCCAGGATCTTCGTATTTGGGAAGTAAAAGTTTTCCTGCTAATAAATCAACAAGTTTCCCATCTACTTTGATAGTCTTGGGGTCTTGTTTCTTCCTTCCAGGATTTTTCATACATAACATTTTGATTAATTTGTTCAATTCTGGAATATTGTTAATTGCTTATAAAAGTGGTATTTCAATATTCAATTTCCTTAGTTCCTGTACCAATTCAAACTCCTTGATTTCTATAGCCTCTTTGAATCTCTCTAGAAATGGAGTCTTAGTAGTGTTGCTATCTGGCTCCTTTTATTTTCTTTCAATATCCTCTTTTAGACAACAAGATACTAGGAATTTCATTTTCTTCGTCATTTTAGTTATTATAAGGGGTGGACTATTAATGATTTTCCCGGATCTAGTTTGAATATCTGTACAATCCATATCATGTAAATCAACTGATTTTTCTAGTTTTGCTCCATGAACAAGATTTTTTTGTTTTTTTCTTTTATTTGCTCAATGTTTGTGCTAGCATTTGTGTTTGGAATACATTCTCATTTTGTGAATTCTATGTAGGAGATCCCATGATGGCTCGTTTGATTCGATTTGGATATGTTATACCTTGAGAATAATTACTAGGGTGCCATCTAGGTTGTGACCAAGCATAAGGATTTCCTTGACCAGCCCATGGTTGTTGATGTCCCTGAGCATACCAAGCTTGATTTTCTCAATCTTGAGGGTTCCAAATTGGTTAAGGTACCCAAGGTGGTTGTCCCCAATCTTTTGGTACTAACTGAGTAGCCCATGGCATCATCCAGGGATTAGGAACTAATCTTGGCATAAATTTCCCTTGGTTAGGTTGTCTTTGAACAAAATTCAATTCTTCTGTTGTAGATGAGGCACTAGTTTGTTTAAGTTGATTCTTAATAATGGGAAGTAAAGAAAGAACATCAATATCATGTTATTTAGATTCACAGATAAGACACATTTTTGTTTTATCCAAAGGAAAGTCTCTTAATGTATGTTTCTTCCTACATCTAGGACAATAAATAGCCAATGGTTCAATTTTAGAATTTGCTTTAGCTTGTAATCCATCCATAGTAGAGGTTAATTTCACTAAAATTTCTATTTTAAAGTTTTATAACTCATCCATTAGTTTGTTCATATTTGGATTTAGAATTTTCACTGATTTTCCTTTTCTAGGTCCACATCTCATTTTGGTATAGCTTATACAAATATCTTTAATTCCATTCATTCTTATCTGATCAATGTCTCCAACTCCTATCAAGTTAAGGGATTCTCTAGATTCGTCATCCAAAACTTTAAGAAAAATGGTTTTACTTAACTCCTCAGAAAGCACAAATCCACATCTTTTGCTAACAAAGAGGAATCTATCTAAATAGTCTTCTATGTTTTCATCATCCTCCTGCTTGATTTTGAAGAACTCTTCCTTCCTATTTCTCCTCTACGAAATAATATTGGTATTTATATAGGGAGCAGTCTCCATTTATGCCCAAGTGCTAATAAAGTTGGATGGTAATCCCATGAACCACATCATTGCTACATCCTTCAAAGTAGATGGAAACAACTTGATTTTTTGATTATATATTTTATAATCATAGGTCCGACATAGTACCTTGAATTCAAACAAAATTGGTTAGGATATTCAAATGAAATCCCTATAAATGTGGTTAAATGTGCAGTGAGGATTTTTTCATTGATGTATCATCATCTCCCAATTGGATTGGATAGGTAAAGGTCCTATCAGGTTCTCTCTCGATTCTCATGCCATTTTAAAAATATTTTCTAAATTTCCTCCTAATCAATGTGGTAAGTGGTATGCCTTGGGGAAGGTGAAAAATCAAGAGTAGGAGGTTGACTACTCAATTGAGAATCAAAACTCACCCTAAATGGATCTTGAGTAATAATCCTTCTCCTAAAAGTTCCACTTCCTTTAGGTGACTGATCTAAGAATTCCAAAAATGGCAATTTTGTTTCTTATCTGACAGGGGATGATGGTGCCTCTAATTCTTGATAAATTTCCTTACTTTGACTAGAGGATGTTATGAATTCTTATGAAGATGTTTTTAGGAGGAATCTACCCCGTGAGTCTCTTTGTCTACTCATATATTTTATGATATAGAAGGAAAGATCCTTCAACTAAGAGATGTATTATTTTTTGCTCTTGCTAACACTTAATTAGAAAGTTCCAACTAGTGTCCCTGGAAACAGCACCAAAAATGATGGGTGTCGTTATTCCCTTCATTTAATCAACTTCTTGTTGATGTCATATCAAACCAGGGGTGTGTCTAAAGCTATATGCAACAAGAGTAATCTAATCAATCTAGTAGTTGATTGTTGTTAATTTTTGTATTTTCTGGGGGATCTCTTTAATGTCTTAAGGACTTCTTGGTAAAACCTTATTTAAATCAAACTATGAAAACTTGCTAAAAGTAAACACACTTACTTCTAAAATTAAACACACTTGCTTATGAAAGTAACCACACTTTCTTTTGGAAATAAACACACTCAATTTAGAATTCTTGAAAAAAATTGCAAGAAATATAAGAATCTATCTAAAAACTGCGGGAACAAGTATACAATGAGTTGAACTAAAAGAATTAAAACAATAAATAATTAATGATCTAAGATATTGGATGAACAAATATAAATACCAAATAAAGAAATATCCTAGTCCTTAGGGGAGTGGGCCCTTGCTCCTCCTCGAATCAAGATTTAACAACTTAGAATTCTCTCAAATAAGAATGGATATTTTATTGATAAAACATTTGGAATTACAAATGTACTGGATCTGAGTATTTAGTCTATTTCTCTTCTCTGTTCTATATCTATCTCATATCATATGCTATATATGTATCTATTATCTATCTACTGCAGGTCTACTTTTATATACATTTTACAATCACATCTGTCTTAACAATTTGATGAAATTGAATCATGCTCGGAATAGATCTTGAGTCGATTGTGGTTGATCGGATATTTGTAAGATAAATCTCCCTGGTTCTATGTTCATAAATTTTCTCATCCTTTCTGATTGAAAGGGTTGTAGATGAACAATCTCCGGATTTGGTTATAATAGATAACTCAATTGGTTCGAAACTTTAGAGAAGTTCCGAACAATAGGAAATCGTTAAGGTTCAACATCATGAGAGTTCCAGAGCTATTCCCGGGGAGTTTCAAAACTAAGTCTAAAAATTTTGGAACTAAATACTGGAGTTCCGGAACTAAGTCCGAAAGTTCCGAACTAGATGATGACTGTGTGATGGAGTTCTAGAACTAGCTTGGAAGTTTCGGAACTAAGCTGTGTGGGAATAGATGTTGCTGAAAACATACTAAATGCTTCTGCTTCATTTCCTCAACTGATTATACCTGCTTTATTACAAAACTGAATTTCAAACACACACTTTGTCAACAATTCTAGAGCTTTTAACATTAGAATCACAATAAATCAAAAGATAGACAAATACATCCTAACACATATTAGATCAACTAAAAGTCACACAATGCCATCAAAATTAGTAAAAAGGAGTGTAATATGAGATCGTATATTATACATTAATCAAACATATTCGGCCTCATCGGACTACCTATGTTAAGAAATAAACATGATGTTATTTTAGTTGTTGATAAAAGTGACAAAAGTAACACATTTAATTCTTGGTAATATTAAGGATGATTAACCTGTATTAACAAAAATATTTGTGCATGAATCTTTTAGATTACATGGGGTACTGCAGAATTGATTATACCTAATAGAGACCCTAGAGTGAAATCTCATTTTTGGAAAATGCGAAATGGATGTTTAGGAACAAATCTAAATTTTAGTTCCACATACCATCTAGAAACAGATGGTTAAACCTGAGAGAGTTAATCATGTTATGAAAGTAATGTGTAGTAATTTTTATTCCCTTAGAATAATAGTCTAATCCCATGCGCACTCTGCTATCATCGCCAACGTGCGTTGGGCACTCACTCGAGGCATGAGTGGGTGCAAATTCCTTCCTTTATGTGAGTTTTGTGAGAATACATTTCTTAAGGATAAAAACTTGGATGCAAAAGGTAAATGACCATGCATTCATTCGAGAGCATATGATGAGTTGTTATAATACACTCATTCGGATAACAAGATAAACATCATACGATAATATATCGACTCATAACATAAAGAAATAACACTAGGGCTTATATCCATGAGCATAATATACTTAGAAACAGAACCATATATACATATTGATCATAGTTTAGTAAACACATTACATTCATCGGGCCATTACTGAGACTAATGTATTAATACATATAAGACTTGGGTAAGTGCAGCAAGTTGGGGGACACAAAGGGGTCATAAGTGGACGTCATATTGTAAATAACAACATAATATCAACTTGTAGGGATTATTAACAATGCATACACTCAAAATTAGAAAAATTTATATCAATATGAATCGTAGCATCCAGAATCTAGTTTCTAAACTACTATTTTTTTTTTAAAATGGACAAGTTTAGCTATATTAAACACTCAAAATTCAATGACTTGGTATTGTTTTCTAAAAACACCTATAAGATTGTAGTTTTTTTGCCCACGATTTGGATGACCAAAAATTGATATATATATATTTTCCTTTGGTGAGAAGTTAGATGCCACTATCTACCTTGGGATAGATTTTATTTTGTATTTTTTTAGTAATATTTTATTTTTTATGATTTTTTTACGTGAAAGTGGTCTGAAAACATAAAGAAAATAGAGCACTTTCCATTTTCCCACCATAACTTTATCAAAAATATTGAAATCAAATAATTTTTTTGAACATGTATATAATTTCACCACGGCTGGGATGGTATAAGTTTTATCACATTCTGACAAGTGAAACAAAATTTGTAGTCTTAAATGTAGACATAAACATTCACGGGAAAAAGTGTCTTAAAGACCTACTATTAGTAAAAAAATTATAAAATGATATTTATCCTATTCTATTCACTTTAAAATCAATATTTCTACAAAGATAATGAGTCTCCCTACACGACAGTACCATTTTTATGACATATTTTTGACTTTTCGGCATGGCTCAAGTCTGCGAGAAGACTAAATTTAATGTTTTTCTATTTTTGATGTAAAATTCAGGATTTGAGGTCCACTTAATTGTCCCCCAACTTGCTGCACTTACCCACTTATGCTTAAGAAGTCCTCACTAAACTTCCCATATTAATTTTTTTCATAGACCTATCCCTTGAGATATGCCAATATTACTATAATACTATAATGATAATCCCACCCCTCACGAAACCCGTAGATTGAGAAACATGGATGGAAGCCTATATAATTTTATTAATCTCAATCAACCAAAAAATTACAGAGAATGGGCTGCAATATTTATAGATATTGCACAACCAAATACACACGGAGATTAAGTTGCACAGGTGCAACCAAATTCCAAAATGCACAAGCTTCCAATAACATCCGGGAAGCACAAATGAATAAATACAAATATATTGTTCAAAACAATATAACAACATGTATAAAAGACAAATATGGTTTATGAACCATATAACAAAATAACCATTATTATTTAATTAATAAATTAATTAAATAATAGATCATATAATGCATAATTAAATATTTTATCCTAACATTCCCCCCCTTAATTGTGCATTGTCTGAAGAGATGAGGAGAGGAACTCTCTGAACAACTCGAACTTGTCACGTGCAAGTGACTTTGTGAAAATATCTACTCGTTGTTCAGCAGTTGGAAAAAATTGAAAGTTGGATGTTGTGCTTCAACACATGTTCGCGTATGAAATGAACTTGAACCTCAATGTGCTTTGTTCTTTCATGAAAAACTGGATTGCGAACAAGTTTGAGAACACCTTCATTGTCAACATACATGGTGGTTGGTTTGTCTTGTGGTATTCCAAGTCCTTCCAGTATGCGACATAGCCAAATCGCTTCATAGACAACTTCTCCTATAGAATGATACTTGGATTCTGTGGAAGAGCGAGAAACAAAGTATTGTTTCTTACTTCCCCATGATATTGGTCCAGATCCCATAAAGAATACAAATCCAGAAGTGGATTTTCTATCATCAATGTTACTGCATGATCGAATCTGAATATCACGTCAAGAAGAAGTTTTCATTCTTCTTGTATTCTAGACCAAGATCCACCGATCCTTTGAGATATCTCAAAATGTGCTTTGATGCTTTCAATGAAAAACTTTGGGTTCTTGTATGAACCGGGATAGATAGCTCACTGCAAAGCGTGATATCGGTCTAGTGTAGGTTAGGTAAATGAGACTCCCAATCAGTTGCCGATGGAGAGAGTGGAACTTACCTCAGGAGATGGATCTAAACGAGATAACTGTAATCTATTCTCCATAGGTGTAGCAATTGGTGTGCAATCCATCATCCTAAACTTCTTGAGCGTAGTCTTGGTATATTTCATCTGAGAAAAAAATATGTGATTCTCTTTCTGCCATACTTCTAGTCCAAGACAGTAGTGCATAAGCCCGATATCTATCATGTCGAATGATCGCTTAAGATCTTTCTTCGTTTCATCAATCATCTTCACTGAAATTCCAGTGATGACTAGATCATCGACATAAACAACAATAATCACAATCTCCCCCCTTTCTTTTTGAGGTAGAGATTGGGATCATATGGATTTCTGACGAATCCATGTTGTACGAGATGCTCATCAATCTTGATGTACCATGCCCGGGGTGCCTGTTTGAGGCCATACAGAGATTTCCTGAGTATGCATACCTTTGTTTCTTGACCAGGTACAACATATCCCTCAGGTTGAGTCATGTAGACTTCTTCTTGTAAATCTCCATTCAGGAAGGCACTTTTACGTCCATTTGGTGAACTTTCCATCAGGCCCGAAAGCAGCTAGAGCAAAGATCATCATGATCATTTTGATCTTAGCTGTGGGAGAAAATGTCTCCTCATAGTCAATGCCTTATTTTTGTGCGTACCCCTTTACTACAAGTCTTGCTTTGCACTTATCCAATGTCCCATCTACTTTGTACTTAGTTTTGAATATCCATCTGCATCCAATGGGTTTCTTTCTGGTGGAAGATCAACAAGCTGCCAAGTGTTATTTTCATTCGATTGATATTCGAGAATCCATGGCATCTTTCCAAGCTTCGATTGTAGGGATTCTTGGACTGTAGAGGGCTAATCTGATTCAATAACTCTACTCATCAAAGCAAAGTTAACTTCTTCTCTTGCTTTACTGCGAGTCCATGGTCCAAGGGTGGATGTATCCGGTGGAGCATCCAATCTTGCATCTCGTAATGTACTTGTACACCACTTGGGCATACGCTGAGCTATTCCTATGGGTCGTGGTTCTATCATATCACCATCATCATCCCCATCATCACTTTCATTATCTGAGGGAACATCAGCTTCTGTTTTTATAACTGGTGGAATGTCTACATCATATGAGTCAGGAGGAGGAGCCTTTGCTTCCTTCTTCTTGAAAAACTCAACATCTCTTCTTGTGTAGACTTTTACGGTCTTAGGATCCATCAATCTATACTCAAGAGTCTCTTCACCGTATCCATGAAGATGAGATTTTGTGACTTCATGTCAAATTTATTTTCTATTCTGTTTGGGTATGTGCATGTTTTCTTTACATCCAAATACTCGAGGTGTGCAATGGATGGCTTCCTTTTTGACCATGCTTCTTGTGGTGTAATTCCATCAAGAGCAGTTGTGGGCGCTCTGTTCAACAAATACACTATTTTTTTGCTACTTCTGCCCAAAATGTCTTTGCAAGTCTAGAATCATCGATCATGCATCGCACCATTTCCATGATAGTATGATTTCTTCTCTCAACAACACCATTTTGTTGCGGTGTGTGTGGAGGAGGCATTTTTCGACGAATCCCATGAGTTTGTAGGTAGTCTCGAACTCATCACTGGTGAATTCCCCCTCGATCTGAGCAGAGAGTTTTGATGTGATGACCAGTTTCTTTCTCAACTGTAACTTTTAACTTTTTGAATGTTTCAAAGGCTTCACTTTTCTTGTGAAGACAAAAATCCACATTTTCCGTGAATAGTCGTCAACACAAAGCATGAAGTACTGGAACCCATAATGACTTGGCTGTAGTGGACCGTAAAGATTGGTATGAACCAGGTCAAGTTTACCATGAGCTCGAATGTAATCCTCTGGAATGAAACTCTATTTTTTTCTGCTAAGCAATGAGGACACTTTTCTGTATCCTTCTAAAGAGATGGTAGCCCATGTACCATATTACACCGCGTGAAGTGTTTGAGATATTTGAAACTTACATGACCAAATCTCGATGCCCAACCTGGGATGAGGTGGAGTTTTTAGCCACAAGTGCTTGATCGTTTTTGTGAATGAAATCAAGTTGAAACATACGTCCCACATTTGAGGCTTTTGCAATTATTTTCGAGCCTCTTGATTTATCTCGAATCAAACACGTTTTCTTGCCGGATTGACTATCAAAGTCAATTTTTAGGTTGTGATCTAGGATTTGACTTACTGAAAGAAGATTCTTTGTCAACCCAGGGACATATAGGACATCTGATAGTCTGCATTTGCGTGAACCAAGGGGTAGAGAGATGTTCCCAATCCCTTGAACTGTATATGAAGAATCATCTCCCAACGAAAAATGATTTTTGATGGCGTGTCCTTCATTGAAATAAACCAGTCTCTGTGGCTGGTCATGTGTCGAGTGGCTCCCGAATCAACATACCAGACATCACTAGATGACGTGGATGGTTCACTTAATCGAGTAGTGAACAAGAATTCTTCATTGTCGATCGTGTTCTTGTTGCTCAGCAATATTACCTTGCTGGTGGGGTCTTCTTTTCCAGTTCCCCTTTTTCTGCCCGTGATAGTTGTTAGAATGTCCCTTGTAAGATTTTTGTTGTTGTGGTCCAGAGTTTCTTGATGAACCTTTCTTATAAGTGTTATACCAACAATCTTGTAAGTCATGTCCTCTTTTGCAAATTGGACATCGCTTCTTCTGTTGATTGTCCCCATGATACTGATTCTGATGTTGGGAATTCTGATAGGATTTAGGTTTTCCTTTACCTTTTCCTTTCCATTTTTGATGTGAAGATAGTGCCTACTCCTCTTCATCATCCTTATTGTGCATTGCTTCCTCTTGTTGCAGTAGGTTTACTAGCTTGTCAAAACTAATTGTCGTATCTGACAAGTTTAGAGTTGTGACAAAAATGTGGTAAGAAGAAGGGAGAGCTCTCAGAATAATGGGAACAAGAGATTCATCTTTGACCTCTTCTCCTAGGGCTAGAAGTGAAGCCCTCAACTCTGCAACTCTTCTTAGGAAAGCTTCAATTTTCTCATTTTGCTTGAACTTCAATGTATGTAACTGACTCTGTAAATTTAGTATGACATTCTTGTTCTTGGCCTCATATATTGTGCTCAGCTTATCCCATGCTTCTTTTTCTGTTGTGGCATCTCGAATGTGGGCTTACACATCGTCGGACACTCCAAACAAGATGATGAGTTTTGCTTTCTGATATGCTCTATCAAACTGTCGTTGGTGTGTTGCATCAGTTGGTGATCTGGTTAGAGTACCAGTCACAACAGGCTAGATTTCTTCAAACTCAAGTTGTGTCTTTATTTTTGTCTTCCATGTAGCATAGTTGCTTCCTTTGAGCAATTGTGAATCCGGAAGAAAAAATTTGGGGGCATTGGTTTCCATGTTGCAGAGATCACTGACAGGGTTTGGGTCTTATCACTCCAGGTATTAGGTTTCCCAATCTATATACCATCAGTCAGATATACCGAACCTTTCTATATACGCACCCTTCCGATATACCCGTCGGTATGTGGAAGAAGCTCACCCTTTCTATATACCCGCGATGCGTGAAAGAGGTGTTAACGTACGTGAAAGAATTCAATACGTGGTACCAAGACAAGATCTTGATGGGGTGCGTGTGTGATTATTGACATCGGCTCAAAGAAATATCCTTATACGCACGCGTAACTTCACTATATACTCAGATAGTTTCTCAGTCTGGATTTATGGCTTGCTATCGTTCACGCAGACGGATGGGATGGTTCATAGTGTGTGCCTTTGTGACCTTATTACTCCCAATGCCGCTTTATAGGGACGATGCCCAGACGACATTGTTGCAACTATATTAGGCATTAAGTGCAGTAGTAGTCGCGATGGCTTTACCCGTAAGCACTTCCCAGAGGCATCGTATATACCGAACGCTACGAATGAGATCTAGGATCTCGTGAGTGTTATAGAACCAATTTTATTATTATTTTTATTACAATTCTGCGGTTTTTGAGCGCGAGTTACAAAGTTTTGCGTTGACTATGGCAACTCGCAAATTAGTACAATATGCATAAGAGATACAATTTACATTCAAAAAACTGTACAATTTGAATGGTAGGCAAAAAATTTCTATTTCGCGGGTCCTGGTGGCCTCCTGAGCCCAATACGACCCAAAATGCTAAAAATTGCAAAAAAGAAGCTGAAGATGCAATTTTTAGATGGGTCTCCCTTTGCAAAAAAATGTCCGAAATGAAAAAACAGACCAAATGGGAGAATTTTTTTTTACCCTAACTTAGGGATTCCTCCGCTAAATTTAGTTAGTTATAACTAAATTCAATTTTTCTGCTAAATTTAGCAGTTCCGCCAAAAAATCGCCAAATTTCAAAAAGTGAGTTTTTGAGTGTTGGGGCAGGATTCGACCCCCACACCTCTCACTCCCAAGGTGCATTCACTAACCAACTTGGCCTCTTAGGGCGCTTGTGATATGAAATGAAGTATATTGTATTTAATATATTCAAAACACGACTAACCTTGTTTGCATGGCGACTTGGTTGAGTAGATGCCACGTGGCGCTTGCGTGGAGCGAGCTTGTCGACGGTTTTAGGGTTTCACTTGCTTGAAAAATGGATTAAAAAAATGCCTTTTATCTCCGTGCCACCTCCTTTTCTTTTTTTTCCTCACCACTTCTTCCACCGCGTTTTGCCAAGCCGCTCTTCCTTGCTTTGGCCGCTTTTTTGTTTTCTTTGATCTTGATCACTTTCTTTTCCTTTATTTTGCCACCTTTTTGATACTCTTCCACCTTTTTGTGCAAGTGCGTGGAGTATTTGCAGGCTACGTGGACTATGATTGCAGGCCGCTCCTTTAGGTGCGTGGCGTTTATTTTAGATCTACTTTGGCGTGAAAGACTTTAGTGCAGGTCTGACTGAAGATGCCCATGCTGCTATGTTGATCATGGAGATTTATCCCACCAAATAATAAATTTGCCTCTAGCATTAAAACTTGCTCGTATGTTAAATCTTCATCTTGTTCAATCCTTTCTAATGCCAACAGTACCTCTGCTAGTCTGTCACTTTCAATAGACAGAGATCGGAAAGCCCTGCGTCCATTACTTTCTAGAATGGGCAACAATGTGCCTTTCAAAAGGAGCATCACTGACCGATGCTGATCTTACAAAAGTGGTGCCATCTAAAAAGCTTGGAGAACTTGTACCAATCGAAGACGCAAGAGATGTTGAACCAGCTAAAGGCAATAATGGAGGTGCACGAAGAGGTGTAATGAGGAATCAATCCTGTGTGTCGCCTAATGGAGATTACACAAATTTCACAAATGCATACACATACACACAGACCTCCAAATCTAGTGGTCTGCTAGAGTGTAGCAGAGACTAAATAGCCTCTCTAAATTAGAGACAAAACCTTTAATGGGGAATTTTTTTTTTTTAAAATTCTTTATACCGCAGAAGAAATTTTGCACAGTCTTTGAGTGCACCAGTGCAAAAAAAAATTTGCGTTCCAAACACCTGGAACTGAACAGGAGGTTGTGGGTTTGTAGGGGTTCTGGGAAGCTGCAGGAGGTAGCACTGGCTCTCCTTCTGTTGCAGATTTCTTCTCCACGAATTCTCCTTCTTCTCTGCAACCTTCTCCAACCTCGCGGGAGCTTGATTTGCTCGGTACCAAATGTAGATTGAGAAATGAGGATGGAATCTGTATAATGTTATTAATCTCAATCAACCAACCTTTACAGAGAATGGGCTGCAATATTTATAGATATTGCATAGCCAAATACACACGGGAGATTAAGTTGCACAGGTGCAACCAAATTCCAAAATGCACAAGCTTCCAATAACATCCGGGAAGCACAAATGAATAAATACAAATATATTGTACAAAACAATATAACAGTATGTATAAAAGACAAATATGGTTTATGAACCATATAACAAAATAACCATTATTATTTAATTAATAAATTAATTAAATAATAGATCATGTAATGCATAATTAAATATTTTATCCTAACGAAACCTCCTATTATTTGTGCGAGGATTCACATTTCATCCTCTCCATGATGATGTCATTTCTCCAAGAGTAGTCTCTCCGGTTCAAAGTGCACCATCTCTTTTCCTCTACCCAATCATCTTTATATATAGGTTTATCATTCATCACCATGCCTTCCTAAAGTAGCAGATTAGTTGCAAGTGTAAAGGTGGTCCTCGATGGAGCATGATTATTCTCATATATGGGATCTCCACTCTATGTAATGATGTCCTTATAGATCCTTCCATTATGTGGAATATTCCTTTCTTGGTCACCAAATCACCAGGCTGATACCTTATCCACTCCACATGCTCAATTGGGTTATGCTTTCCTTATGCGTTCCTTGGAATCTTTGAATAGGGAGAAGTCCTGAGACCCTTTTCTTTACCTTACACGTGTACCATGGTTTATAATAAACCGCTCTTAAACCCTTATCCAACTCACTTTTTCCCGCACGTACTTCTTCTTATTGGTCTCATGCACCCACGCACCCTTTGGCACTTAGCCAATATTATGAGGCCCAACATCACCCCACACTAAGCTTGTTCTCCATCCTTGAAACATCCTTCCTTCAAAGAATAAATAATGGTGGGACTCTGAATAGTTGGAACAAAGAATGAAGGAATGAAGAATGGAAGAATTAAAGAATGGAGGAAAGAAGAAGAATATGTTTATTGCTGAAGGAGGAGTGGGAAATCCTTCCTTATATCTGCCTCAATCTTCTCCCAGGCATCTACTTCACCCTACACATGTTGAAAAAGGTCACCTACTAGGGCGCTCACCTCTTCAAAGTTTAGCTCATCCCCCTTAGTGCTTATTGTATCAATAATCCCTTCACATTGTTTTCCAAGTTTTTCTAGCACATCCATCCTGTGGGTGATCTAGGGATATAATTCCTTCAACCAATTTTTGATCAAGCCTCTCAGGGTCTCGATGGCTTTAGAATTCTTCTCCACCTTGGCCAGGATCTTATCCTATTCTTCTCTATTCCCCTTATTCTTCTCCTAAAACTCCTAGAGATCTTCTTCATGGGTGGCAACGAAAATTCTTTCCACTCTATCTCTATCCACGTAATTTTCATAAGTATCTTCGGCTATCTATGTGGTGGCCTTCACATTGGAAAGGAGCTTAGTGTATCAAGCAACTATCTCCACCACCTTCATCTTCTCCTCTTTCTCTAGCACGCTAACAATTCTTTCTGTTGATTCCAAAGCAAGAGGTTACCTCTCCATGGTGAGGATGCAAGTTAGGTCTTCCAAGCATTGCAAGGTTGACTCATACTTCTTCTCGGGCAAGTGCTAGGTCTGGATGCCTTAAGATAATAACATATGTAATCATTTCTACCTTTTTATATACCTCATACACCCTAGCCTTTTCCTCCTTTAGCTCATGCCTTAATTGTGTGTTGATTAGTTCCTCTTGCTTCAGATCTTTTCTCTTTTCAATGAGCTCCTCCTTTTTCTTCTCCAATTCCCCTTCTAGGAATCTCACCCTATCATTTCTCCCAAAAATCTTGCCTCAACTTCAACTGAAACCTTGTTGAGTGTATTATAGACTTGCTCATTAGATAACTACTGAGCATTCACCTATGATTTTATACCTTTCATCAGCACTCCTTGGCTAACTTCAAACTCAGGCTCATCGACATGGGACTCAAATGCTCAAGATAGCATTTTCCTAGTTCATGGGTATGTGCCTTCTTCCTCAAATGAAGACATTTCTAGGAGTTGGTCTGTAGGCATGGTGCTTTGGAAGAACATACATAACACTTTGTCTAGATCATTGATATAACCCATTCCCTACCCTTTTTCTACTACCATGTTCTTCCCTCATGTGCACACAACCTTCAGAAATCTCAACGCTAAGTTGGGATCTCCACCCATGCTCTTATACTCCTTCCCTATGCTCTCTTCTTTTATCTCCTTGAGTATCTAGTCTACACTCTCTCCACATATTTCTCCACTAACTTCTTGATTATACCCGTAACTTCTATTTCTATGGCCTCTTCTATCTACTCCTTGGTGAGGCTGGGGGTCCTCTGATCCTTAGTGTTCACCTCCTCGCTAACCCCTTTTCCTTGGGAATCCTCATCATCTCCATTATTCTCTTCATTTCCTTCTTCTTCTAAATCATGTACATCATACACAGGATGATTCTAAACTTCATCCTCATCATTGTCTCTCTTGCCCCTATAGGCTTCCAAGCTCTCTGTTTCCTCCGAGTTTGCCTTCCCCACTACCTTCTATTTCTTCCTAGTTGGGGATTCTTCCTCTTCCTCAGTAGGTGATTCCCTTCTAGGTGACTCTTCTTGTTATGAAACCTCTTCCTCAGGTGTCTTCTCCTTCTCCTTGATGGGAGACTTCTTCCTGCATGTGTATGTGCTTGGCTTGGTGCATGACTCCGGTGCGCCCACAGATTGTGTTGTCTGCACACTTGGTGATTTGTTTTTGGTGCTTCTTTTTCTAGGTTCTATTCCCTTTCTATCTTCTTTAGCGTGTCCTTATTCCTAAACAGTGGGATCCTTAGGGATGGATACATAATTCTTGAAGTAAGTTCCCTTTTAATACATGGGTCTAATGCATAAGTATATTCTCGATACAACCCTTCTAGCAATTGGTAGTGTCATGGGGTTTTTTCATGCGCACTTCATGGGAGACATACTTCTCCACATAATTCTTTGGATACACCATCTTCCTTTGAAAATTGTGTGGTCTTGGTCCACCTTGCTAAGGTCGAACCTTAGTATCTTAGCTTCCTTGAAGTGGTTGACCCCTACTTGGAAATATTGCATGATGAAGGAGAAGGGTAATTTACACCATGGGCTCTTGGTCTCATTTGATAGAGTGAACCTTCAAATAAAAAAGTGCTAATATATAGAAAACTCAGCTTCTCTATCTACTAGTGCTAACAACTGTTTAGGTATCCTCCACTCATCCCCGAATGTGTTGTGTATTCACTTAGACCATTTCTTTAAGTGCGCATTGTGGGTGGCTATCATGGTATCACAAGTATACTTTTCAAATATTTTTACGGGTAAGGGATCTTCATCTAGATACTCCCATACAAAATTTTCTGGCCCATTGGGTACTCCAATCTCTGAGAAGACAATGGTGAGAAGAACATTACCGAACATTATATTATCCCCTTGTTGCGTCTTTGATCATGATCTCTTCTAGAATATAGGTAGACAAGTTGTAGATGGTTCCTTTTGAAATTTTTGGAATACATTCAACCATGCCTTGTTTACCTACGTCCACCTCTCTTGACCATTTATCTTGGTAACCAAGCACGTGGCCATCCTCATCATAGGTTCGGGGATTTTTATAATATCAAAATAAGGCAAACCCTTTTTATAATCATAGGCCTCCATAGTCTCCTTAATGGCCTCCTTATCCTCTAAGTCATCATCTATGGATTCCCCTTAAAAAAATCCTATAAAATTAGATATGAGTTGGGGAGTTATGGAATTTTTAGCCCAAAAAGTAGAAGTGGTCCTTGTGCACACATGACATCAGCCATTGGTATAACCACTTGGGCTTTCCAAAATAGGGAAACTCAAAAATTTATAGGAACTTGGCCTTTCCCAACTTCACCCTCACCCCATCACTATAGATCAACATTCCCTCTAGTGTCCTCTTGTCCATTGGATGGACCAGTTCTAATGCCACCTCTTTCTCCATGGTGCTTTTACGATGATTGTAATCACTCATGATCATCTTTGTCATATGGGATACCCATTCTTTCCCTAATAACACTCCATCCTGGGTGCTCATATCTACCTACCACTCCTCGTTAAAAATCGTGGTAGTAGTTGGTTTTCCTTTGACCTTTCTCTTCTTTAGTGAAATGGTTGCCTTATTTTGTGTCATTTTACTTGTTAGGTTAAGATTTAAACTCTTCCTACTCCTCTTCCTTACTCTACTTAACCCTATGGCTCAACTCCATGCAAAATTATACTTCTACTTCCGATCCTTAGATGCAAAAATATAACCTAGAAAAACTCTTCCACAAGATGACGTACTCTTCTCTGAAGCTTTCTTCCCTATGCCCATGTGCTCAGGTCTCTATGATTATCCCTTCGCATAAATATTTATTTTCAGATTCCCTAGTTTTCAAGAGCTTATTCCATCTCGTAATGTCAACGTAAAATAATAATGTGTCTGAATTCATACTTATAGATTTTTTCTCTCCTCCGGAAATAAATTCTATGCCACCCACCGATCTACTCAACATTAAATGTGGATTTTTCCACTAAAGCCAACCTTAAGTGCCTTTACCCATATGCCCAATCCTACACAAAACCTTCTACAACATTTTGACATGCAAAAATCCTTATTGATGAAGACTTTTACATGCATGATTGAAGCGCTTGAAGGAACTTCTTCATCAAACTATTTTTTCCATCCTACCTCATTTGTTCCTACGCTTCTTGTCCTCTGTACATGTTCTTTGTATAGCCTTATCCTGACACCAAAATTTCTCATCCACCTTTTCCACGTGCGCTCTCCTACCTTACACATTTTTCATCCTTCAACGGGCTATCGAGGTAACACTATACCAAATTTTATTTTACTTCAATCTACTCCACCCCACACTAAAATAGATGTGCATGTCCTCTATGTATACACAACCATTAAAAGTAATAAGTGGTTTCCAATGCACAAAGTGTGAAAAATAAAAAAATAGAAAGGAACAAACAATGATAAGGGGAAACACAAGGAAAATAAATGCATTAAGGGGAATCCTAGGCTAGATAAAAAAATCTTCCTTATTTACAAACAAAAGAAGACTTATTTATAGTAGGGCTTCAACCTACTCCCATTGAAATGGCCTAGTAATTTCATCCCATCTAGTGCTTGTAACTGGCATGCACCCGTATCAAGGATGTATGAGATGATATATGGTCCTAACCAATGGAATTTCAGTTTCCCAGTGGTGCAAAAATTTGGAGTCATATAGCAAGACCATCTTCCCAACCTTGAATTATTTGTTCTTAATATGATGATCATGCCATGATTTTTCCGTGCCTTTTCAGTCTTCTGAATCCATCTAGTAAGTGATCACATTTCATCTAACTCCATTAACTTATCCATTCACTCATGAACTACTTATTCATCAACTAACCCTCCTGCGCGCACAATACACAATGATGGTAGCATAAATTCTATTGGTAAAATAGCTTCTACACCAAACACTAATTGAAATGGTGTGGCCTTATTCAATCTCTTATAGGTTATCATGTATACCCATAGAATGGGTGATACCTTGCCATCCCAATCCTGTCTTCCCACATTGTAAATATTTGTCAAAGTGTGACTCAAAATTTTGTTAAACACCTTGGTAGTACCATTAGCTTGTGGGTGATATGGGGTAGTCTTATGATGGGCCACCATGAATTTTACCAACAAAATCTTGATTGTTTCATTTAGAAAATGTGTACCCCTATCATTGGTCAAGCTTAAAGGACATTCATACATGCTATTGTGTTCTCCCATAAGAATCTTGGTTGTTATCACTATTGTGTAATCCTTTATAGGTCTGCCTCTCTGCCCATCTTGTGAAGTAGTCATTGTAAGTGATGATGCAGCGTGAGCTAGTCCTTCATGTGGTAGGTGAAATTGGACCTATAAATTTGACTATCAATTTCTCAAATGGATCTACGTTGGATATTAGTCTTAAAGGCATCTCATCCCTCCTTTTAGGTTTACCAAGGTGATGGAAATGGTCATAAGCCTTGAAAAACTTAATAAAATCTTGTTAGATACTTTCCCACCAAAGAAATGCAAGTAGAATCTTCCACATAGTTACATGTTTTTACATAGTTTCCTCTGCAATCCCACCATGCACTTCCTCCATGATTGTAATGCACTTGTGTTCTAATACACATCAGCACAAAACCTCATCATGACCTAACTTGTACAAATCTCCACTAATCAACATGTAAGGCACCATGCCTATAGCCAACTGATTTCTCTCCAAAGCCTTCATTCCTTCTAGCGCCACACCCATTGTAAGAAACACTACAATATCCTCTAATTTAGAATGTGCACACCGTAACCTAAAGATTAAATGTTTGACATGGTACCCTTAATGCTCTGCATATCCTCTCTGAGTCAATTATTGAAAGATGATCAGGTCATGAGTTACTTTTTCCTAGTTTTACCATAACTGAAAACTCAAATTCTTGAAACAATAGGACCCAAAAAAATATGCACCCTTGCAAAATGTGCTTGTTCACCAAGTACTTTAAGGCCATGTGATCTCATGTAAAATATAAAAGGTGTTCTAATAGATGTTGTCTAAACTTATGCAATGCATAGATCATTGATAGTGCCTCGCGCTCAATAATAGTGTAATTTTGTTTTTGGTGTCAAATTCCTCTTTGGAAAATAATGGGGGTGATCAAAATCCCTCACTAGGTTGTGTTAATATTGCTCTAATGGCTATCCCGAGGCATCAACATGCACGTGGAAAGGCTTATCATAAGAATGAAAGTGTATTATGGGTGTAGTAGCAAGCCTATCCTTCAAAGTGTCAAATGCCTTATGTTGTGCCCTCCCGATGAAAGGCACTCTTGTGCTTAAGTAATACCTCTAAGGGCATGGCGATCTAGGAATACCCCTTAATAAATTTTCTGTAGTACCCCATATGCCCAAGGAATCCACGCACTATGATTTGGTGGTAGGCTCTACTAATCCCACAATAACAACAACTTTGATGGGATCTACTAGCATTCCTCCTTACATATTATATGTCCCAACATGGTTCCAAATAGAGTAATAAAGACACATTTCTTAATATTGAGGGATATCCTCAACTGCTAACATCTTTCAAACATTAGCCTCAAATTTTCATAATGGTCTTTTACTAGCCCATACATAGTCCAGTCATCTAGGTAGACCTGAAGAAATTTATGGATGGAGTATTGGAAAGATTGTACCGCGATGCGCAAGAAACACAACAGGTGCATTATTCAATCCAAAAGGCATGACCGTGTAGGAAAAACTTCCCCAATTAGTGGAAAGTTGTCTTCAACTGGTCTTCTTTTGTAATTCTAACTTGGTGGTACCTTGAGAACCCATCCGTGAAAGAATAAACCTCACACCTGGCTACTCCTTCCATAATTTCTTCAGTGAAGGGGGTTAGAAAAGGGTCAATGACACACTATATTCAAGTCCCTATAATCAACACATGTCCTTATCCTTTCATCCTTGTTAATGTTGATGACCATAGGGCTTACGCATTCTGATTCCTCCACATCTTAAATGATTCCTGATGCTATCATCTTTTCTATCTATTCCTTAACCTTGACATGAAGATTCAAATTCATCGATATGGCCTCTTCGAATCGAGCAACGACCTTATTTTAACTTAATCTTCATCTCTCTCCGTAGAGATTGGTGAACGCCTATAAGTTCATGGTACCCATGTAGGAATAAATCATGAAACTCACGTAATAGATCAATGATCTTTGAGACTTCCTTCTCTAACCAATAGTCTCCAATAGTGGCCTCCTTAGGTTCAGCTTCCAAACCAATGTTAACCTTCTTTGTCTTGAGGGTTCATGGTAGGCATGTGATTTCTCATCATCATTATCCCTAATTTCATGTGTACCTTTATAATAGTTAACATTGGACTCTCCATTTCTTCACCATTTATCACATAGTCCATCTTTCCCTTTTATTTCTCCATGCATGCATGCTCAAGCTGCACTTCTTCTAACTCTTTCTTGTCAAGGCGCAATTCCAAACTAGGTTCACCAATAATTTTAATATCCTATATTCGCCATGGTGCTATCTCCTATCGTCAGTGCTTAAAAACTGCAACACTCTATCCACTGATGGCTTAGTGCTTCGATACTAAAAGGCTTGAAGAAGGTCAGTTGTTAGCTCCTGCCAATTTCTATTTAGTGGCACATTTTAGAATGAATATACCATGTGAACACATATCCTTTTAAGGTGGAATACAACTTATGTACCCATAAAGATGGTGGTAAGGCTTCCGTGCCTCCCATCCACGCCTTCTCACATGCTTAGATGTGGAACAAGGTGAGATATTTACCATGGTAGTCTTGTATTGCGGTGGGCACATTGCTTTAGGAGAACCTTATAGAGAACATGATTCTCACCTCACACCACTCTAGAAGTCTATCATGATGAGTCATCCACCAAGGTGCTGTTGTCAAAACAAGTTATCATTGAGAATTTCTCTTATTTCAACCTCATTTCTCCACTAAGCCTCCATTTTATGCAAATATTCAAGGTTGGCCCCTCAGAGGCTAATTTTCCAACTTATTCCCACCAAGGTGCCTAATTGAGTGCACCTTTATTACCCTTATCATAGAGCCTCCTACATATCACCCAATTAACTCATAAGTCGTATGTGCCCATTTTCACAAGCCACACTTGTTGTATCACTTATGGACTGAGCATCTTCAAACTAGATAACTCCCTTTGTAGGGTGAGCCACCTCGGTGTCCTTGATAGAGCTCACATAGATTTTGTAAATATCTTATTCACCCAAGGGATCAACATATGGTGCTGATTTTCCATCGATTAAGGGGATTATGACCCTCATTTCCTTGTTATCAAAACTTATGTATCCCTTATTGAACCTTTGGTCAAAATTATTTTTATAATAAGGGGGCACCCAAGTAATGTTGGAAAGTTATTGCCTTGGCTAGAGCTAAGAATTTGAAATCCTCAATGAACCTCACCCCTTGAATAGTGATAAAACGTCCTTCAAGACACCAATGGGTAGTGCCTTTGTTTTGTTAGCCATATACATAACATTTGAGGAGGAACGTAATGGGGCCTTCCCATTTGATGTCATTCATCTAAGGTGATAACATTGAATTCTGCACACATATAGATTAGAATATTGCTCGAAGCCAACCATCTCCAACAATATTCACAATAATCTCCTTGTTATAGTCAAGGCTATGGGGAGGAAGGTTGGCATGCAGAACCTTCCTCTCACACCCTTCTCCAATGCATGGTACCTTCTCCCGTAACCATTATCCAAGAAAGAGAATGACATTATCTTACCTCAACATCTTACATGCTTCTCTAACCTCATCTAGATCCATCGTGGAGCCTCAACCTTCTTCCTTTGTTCTACCTGCCTTGACTACTTAGAGTACTATATCTCTCTTTGTAGGTTTTGAATCACATCCATTATTTCTTAATACACTTATTTATGATGAGAAGGGTCCAAATAATTCCATGCACCACCTCTTTTCTAATGAATAGTGGCCTTTTCCTTCGTACTTTCCTCTTTTCTAATGAGGAATTTCAAGCTTACAACTCACGTCGTATTTAGTATGGGTTTTAGTTTCGGACTCATGCACCAATCTTGGTATCCATTGTGAATTGAAATTCCTCATGCTTACCATCATGGTGCCTTTGTATTTTCGGTGCTGTTGGATCATGTTCTCAAATAACTCTAGGAACTCCTCATACTTGTGCTTCTTTCCATACCATGAACATTGTAGAAGATTAGGGCACTCATGTTTGTAATGCTCCGTGGATCCATAGTTGTAACACATCCCACTTGGGAACTCAATTCTCCCCCCTCCACAGTTACCACGACCACAAAATCATTCTCAGAAGCCTCTCACATGCACTCATCCATCCGCACACCCTTCATAGTGATGAACATCATCCTAATAACTACTTGTGAGGATGGTTTTACATACTCCAATGTCAATGACATCATATATCTGGTCAATCAATCTATAATCCTTGGTCACATGGGTAGTAGAGGTGAAAATATTACAATAACAAGACACATTCTTATGGATCACACATTGTAGTATTGGGCCATTCTTGGCATCATGATCTCCATGGAAAATTTCACTGTCAATTTTCATGGTGCATGTCGATCTTCTAGGGAAACTATCCTTTATATGCCCCTCTACTTCACATTCCATGCACCAAAGACCACTATGAGTTTCATGTGCCATGTTCTTAGATAGATTATCCTGCTGCTTCACCATTACGAAATGTGAGCCTTAAGGAAATGGCTAACATTGGTATCCATGCTTTAGACAACCTCATCACACAAGGTAGCCTCAAAATCCTTGCGTGGGTCTATGAAAGTCTTGTGTGACAACACTCTCCTAAACGAGGTTATCAATCCTCCAAAAACCACTAAGCATGTTAAGAGGGGTGAATATCATAGGATATCTTTGATAAGAGAGCATTGAAATGTGATTTGTACTCATGTATAATCTCTTCCATTCCTTATTGGATCTCCTTTAGGTGCTTATGATCTTCTTCTCAAACTCAGGGATATGAAATTCATTAAAAAGGCATTCCACAACACGGTGTAATCCACCAATATCTAGTGGGGGTCATACTTCTGGTACCAACTATACGTGTGCCCTTGCAATGTCATTACAAATTGAATTACCTTTCACTCCATGGTAGTGATCCCTTTGCGCACCATAGTAGCTCACATTTGTGAACATGCTTTGCAACATCCTCAACAACTTTTTAGTTTTATAGGTGTAAATACATCTCGAAGAAAACTTGCTAATGTGATTGAGGTCCTTGTCTGCATGACCTAGGACCTTGATTCCCTCCAGTGTGACCTCCACTACCAGATCCACTAGATCTACCAGGTCATGTCCCTCCTGACCCACCAGATCCTCTAGATCCTCCAGCTCTAACTCCACCAGATGCACCTCCTATAGCTGGTAATGGTCCTTAAGTGGCCGTGCCTAGCATCCCCAATGTTCCACTAAACTAAGCACCAACAGTCTGTGATACTACACCACTACTAGATGTGTGTCCTACACCACTCCCCAACGTGACAACCAAGCCTTGTGTGCCCACACCTTGTCCAAATGTCATCCTAGACAAGATCCCTCCAAACATAGGGAATGATTGCATAACCATAGATGTACCAAATGAGAAATTGTACCTCCTAGATGCAAATTGGTCACTCCTACCAATACCAACTGGGTTGGTAATACTTATCTCTTAAGTAGGGAGAATAAGCACTAGGGTTTGGTCACTAGGTGGATTTAGATGTGTTGATGGATCTCCTTTCTCCAAGTGATTAACTCTCACAAGAAGATGAAGGGATCTCTCTTCCACACTTTCCGAGGTGGGGTAACATAGACTACTCAGGTTCCACATCCTCCGCGTGAACCTTAATTCCTTCCCACAATATTTTCCTCCATAAATCCATCCCATTGAAACCTTATGTTGTCTAGTGATCTCTCTTTCACATTATTTGCTATACTTGTGTCATCTCTCATCTCTCTCCTTCTCATCTAAATTTTTTTCCATCTTCCTCCCCCCTTAGCTTTTTCACCCAATACTCAACATAAGCTTAGCCAAACCATGGGAAATGCTTCCAAACTTAGGGTGACAATAAAGATCTTTATAGCTAAAGGGCTAGCTCATAAACATGATCCTCTAGGCTCCCTCAAAAACTCAAACTCAAGCAACCTCATTAAATAATACATAGAAATAACATATTTTAGGGTATAATTGGTCAACAATCTTCTCCACCAATGATCAAAAACATGTGTCCAAGTTAGATTAGCATCCTCTAGCCTCTAATATTCATCTTGAGTCCAAACATGAGATCTATAGTACCAACTTGATCTGGATGCATACATGGAAATCCATTCATACAACTCTACTAAAAACCAACAAAATAAGCTCTCATACTGACTCATGATATAGGTGTTTTCCACCCATTTTCATGTATTAAACTTGGGTCTAGTACCAAATATCTGAGAAAACTCATCTTCTATGCTTTTAAACCATGCCTTGACACTTTCCAAGGTTAGGCGCTTCATCATCACACATCATTCTCAAAACAACTTCAAAAATAGGTCCCAATAATGAAACCAAGATGTAGTCATTTTTATGCCCTTAGAACAATAGTCTAATCCCATGCGCATTGACCTATCACCTAGTGAGCGCAAGATGCTCATATGAGGAAAGCACACAGCACTAAGTCCCTCCTTTATGTGATTTTTGTGAGAATGCATTACTTAAGGAAAGAAAATTAGATACAAAAGGTAAAGGGCCATGCATTCATTCTAAGAGCCTAGGATGAGTTATTATATCAATACACTCATTTAGATAACAAGAGAAACATCATACAGATAACAAATCTGACCCATAACATAAAGAAATGACACTAGGGTTTATATCCATGAGCATCATATAATTAGAACATAACCATATATTTATATTGATCATAGTTCAGTAACCACATTACATTCATTAGGGTCATAACAGACTAATGCATCAATGCTAGATAAGACTTATGCATCAGAAGTCCTCACTATGCTTCCCATATTACAAGAATTTTCATAGACCTATCCCTTGAGATATGCCAATATTACTATGATACTCTAATGGTAACCCCAGCCCTCTGGAACCTCCTATTATTTCGTAGGGCTTCGCCTTTCATCCTCACCATAATGATGCCCTTTCTCCAAGATTATTCTCTCCGAGTTCCAGTGCCCCATTTCATTTCCTCTACCCAAGCATCTCTATATATAGGTTTATCACCCACCGCCATGCCTTCTTGAAGTAGTAAATTAGTTGTCAAGTGTCAAGGTGGTCCTCTAATAGATCATGATTATTCTCATCTGGACTCTCCACTCTTTGTAATGATGTCCTTCTAGATCCTTCCATTGCATGGAATATTCCTTTCTTAGTCACCAAGTTACAGTGGTACCTTATCCAATCTGCTTGCTCGGGACGGGTCATGCTTTCCTCATGTGTTCCTTGGAATGCCGAATATGGATAATTCTTGAGACCCTTTATTTTTCCTTGCACGTGCATCATGGTTTCTTCTAAACCCCTTTTAAACCCTTTTACGCATGCTTTGCCCTGCGTGTACTTCTTCTTATTGGTCTCACATGCCCACATGCCCTTTGGCACTTAGCCAATATTCTAAGGCCCAAAATACTAGATGGATCAATAGTACAACTAGGAATAATACCTTCCTTTAGTTTAATTTTCTTATAATAATACATATCATGCCTCTTTGAAAATGGCACCTTTCAAATCATTTTATGGAAGGAAATGCGAGAACTCTAGTTAGTTGGGATAGAATTAAAGAAAGTGAGGTAATTGGAACTAAAATCCTTACTGAAATAAAATAGCAAGTTAAAATGATTCATGAATGTTTAAAAGAAGCTACAGATAGATAGAAAAGTTATGCAGATCTGAAAAGGGTTGATAAGAAATTTGAACTTGGTAAAAATGTTTTTACGTGTTAAGCCTAAAAGAGTTTTATAAACTTTGGTAAGGCAACCAATTTATCACCTCGTTATGTGGGACCTTTCGAGATTGTTGAATTAATCAATCCTGTAGCTTATCATTTAATATTACCCCATGCTTTGTCATGAATTCATGATGTTTTCCATATTTCTTTGCTTAAGAAATAGGTTTGATTTATCACATGTGTTAAATTGGTATTCCTTGTAGGTCCAAGACCCAAGAACAATCATGGTTGAACCCATAAGAGTGTTGTAAACTCACCAGTTTCACTTAAAAAATCATTAAATTAGTCAATGCAAGGTTCAGTGGGACCAATTTAAACAAGAAAGTGCAACACGAGAAAATCTTGAGGACATGAAAATTGATTTTCCTCATTTATTTGAACAAAATTAATTCGATGATTGATAACAATTAAAGAAAATGTTTTTAAATTATCAATAATTCTACCAGTTTTGGGAAGGTACTATATTTATTAATCTTGGAACATCTAATTAATGTTGTAATAAATTAGGAAAATTTGAATTTCTCAAATCTAGTTTATGTTTGTGAACTTATGAATGATGAACTATAATTATGATTATTTTTCTTGTTTGATAATGATGATTAAGTTAATCATCGGGATGATGATGCTTTTAACACCTCTAACATGGTTGATATCTATGCCGACTTCTATATGAATTTTGTAAACATTGATATGTGATTCTTGTTGAAGATGATGTACTCTTGTGAATCAAGAAATCATGTTTGCTATAGATACAATGTTATATGATGAAATAGTTACAACTCTGTCATGTTGATGTTGAATTAAAAATGAAGTATGTCATTCCTTCTTATGTTGAATAATTCACTGCATGTGGAAATAAGAAACTAATTCAGTTTAAACTATTTCATAAGTCTTGTTTCTCTCAAACTTGTGCTTCAACCTTCTTAACCTTGTTTATAGGATAGCTATACCTTGGATCAATTTCAGTGATCCAAGGCATGCTTTCGATTTCATAACATCATGATCATCTTGACCGAGATGGAAAAATCATGGGATCTCGACTCGGGGCTGTCTTGGAGTCATAGGTGACCTATGCATCTCCCTACTTTGTAAGTGATTTAGGATGGTAGCTGAATCCTTCTTTGGTAATTTTTATGATACAATTCCTAGCTATTGCTAAAGGGACCTAATTAATCTATGTTCCTAAGTTATAATCTATCCTAAGTTACTATGTTATTTTATTAATGTGTGATGTTAATAATTAAAGGAAATCCTAAGACTAAACCTTAGACTTTAACCTAAGGACCTAAGTTAGTTCCTAAACTAATGTTTGAACATAACTTAGACTAGGGCTAACCTAAGGGGTTGGATGGGAAAAATGTAAAAGGGATTGTCGGTGACACCAACCCCTAGGAATATATGAGGAATTGAATGTGTGTTTAACTCTACGATGTTGCCAAATATGGAGAATACATGAAAAATAATGTGAGGTATAATTGACACCTCTACCAAAGTGTTAGTTGCATGTATTTTTAAACTTAGTAAGTGGCCAAAAACAAGTTGGCAATGGCGGGAGAAGAGGAAGGACTGTCAGTCCTATTTGACATTTAATGTTTTGATAATGGTGAAAAAACCACCTAGGAAGGAGGGAGGTTGGAAAAAAATAATGGTTTCGGTTTTTGTTTGATCATTTGGTCTTTTGTGAGCTTTAGCTCTGCATGTAGTTTTTCTCTTCAAATCCACATTTGAATCCTTGAATGTTATTTTTCCTTGTATGGCGGTGTTAGTGATGAAAATACTCTTTGTGAAGCTATAAGAGGAAGTGAAGAAGATTCAGAGGAGATTTTTGGCATTTTGTGGAAAGGAATAGAATTTCTGCTTGAATTTTTACTTCAAGAAAGTGAAGGTAGGAGATCTATTAAGCATGATAGGACCTATCTATTAAGTCTTATTCTTTTATTCAAATTCTTCATAAAAGTAACTCGATTTATTTGAAACCTTATGATTTTATGATGTTTATTCTTGCTTCAATGGTGTTTGTTTTGTTTCTCTAGATGTAAACTAGTTCTTCATTATTGTGTGGGAAAATGAAATATGGAAGTATTAATTGTTGTTTTTATGATAACTTCTTGTATTTGAACTTTCTTGTTATTCAAAAGCAGTATGTATTGGTTCTCTGAGTGAATGGAAACATATGTTGAAGGTTGTATACACCATAATAGTAGTTTGGTTTTGTTAAAATCCATAGATTTAGCTTGCATGCTCTAAATATTGTTGTCATTGGAAACTTTCTTGAAGGGTAATTTGTTTTGGCATTATCGCGTGTTCATAATTTTTTTGGTTCTTGATGATGACAGTAGTGACCCATTATTTATTTGATTCACTTGTTAATGGGACTATATTTTATTGTGGGTATGCAGTCGTTTATATTTGGGGTTTACTTATGATTTGGTTCTTTCCCCAAATAGGAACTATTGGAATCTTTGAGTTCTTCTTAAATCCCTCTGTTGTTACCATTCGGGTTAGGAGAAAATAAATGCTCACCTTTAGCTTGAAATGTAATATCTTCGCTCCTTTTTCAAACCTTGAAAGAATTGAAGTATTTTTCGAATGAAGTTTAACAAGGAAGAAAATTTGTAGAATGTTTTTAGTTATGCTTTATTGTGTTTACTTTTATTTCTTGTTAACCCACCTTGGGATTTTGGGTTCCTTAACATATCCTTTCACCTAGATAAGTTTTCTTGAATTGTTGATGAATGTTTAACCCTTTTAAAGGGAGATTGATTGAATGATCTATCCACATTCCTTTTGGATGATTGTAAGTTTTTTGTAGATTGCTTGTGAACTCATTTTGGTTTACTCACCCTTATTTTTGTCACCGAGTTACTTGAATGTTTAACCCTTTTAAAGGGGAGATTGATTGAATGATCTATCCACATTCCTTTTGGATGATTGTAAGTTTTTGGAGATTGCTTGTGAACTCATTTTGGTTTACTCACCCTTATTTTTGTCACCAAGTTACTTAGAACTAAATAAATTCATTTTTAATTGGTTATAATCCATGTATAGGGATAATATCATTCATAGAATAAAGAACTATCTCGTAGGACTATTAAATGTCTTGTTTCTGTCCTTTTTTGAATGATTCGTTAATTGTTACCCAATTCTGGTTTATGTTGGTATCTATGGAAAGATCTTGATGATCTTAAATGGATTTTCCAAGTTTTTCTTGCACTTGAGGTACATTTCTCATGAGGAAGTCTATTCTCTTTTTTTCTCTCCATTTTGCATGGATTGGCTAATTAGCTTGTGAATTGGGAAATGTTTGTGGATTTCCCCTTGATGTGTTGTAATGTCTAAATTAGTTTTGTTTAGAGGGAAGTTTGGTCACTTTAATCGTTTCTCTTTTGGGTTGACTCCAATACTAGAATTTGGGAAAACTAGCTCTTTAGGGAGTATACCTGCATTCCTTTCTCTGTAATAGTTATTCTATCTCAAATCCTTAAGTTTCTATGTTGAATGTGAGATTGTTGAACTGTAGAGTCTCTTGAAGATGTTCCTTGTATGGTTGGAGTCTTTTCTTTAGTTCTGAAATTTTATTTCATTCATTGTTATAATCTTTCCTTTTGGGATGAGCTCAAATTTAACATAAAACTGGGAATGATATTGTACTAATATGGTTTTGAAATTTAGTTCCCTGTTCATTACTTTGAATTAGGAATGAGGATTGAGTTGTGAAGTATCCAAAAGTTAGCTCATGCTTCTTTGCTTATGAAATGATGAACCTTCTGTTGCTGATGTCTTAAGGATTGCATGATATTATGACGGTACATTTGAGTTTGGGTATGATATGAACGTAGGACTGAGGAAGCTTGAACCATGAGTTACCTAGGTTGTTTCTCATTGACTGAACTTTCCTTACCTGTTGTATGGACTTATTCATGATTAATGTACTTCATAGGCACTAGGATGAGTCTGAGACAATATGATATTTAAGCTGAATGTAATTCTTATTTTTGTCCAAACAATTATTTATTCTAAAATATAGTTTTATATAGCTTGTATTACTTCTTGAAAAGTTAGAATTGGTTGATTGGAGGAACTTAATTTGGATACATGAATGAGAAGGTAAAGTTAGGATGAAATATGAATTTCCCTTTTATTTAATTTTGCTGTTTAATTTTCAGCATGTTGAAAAGAGTTTTTATGATGAAAAGTTAGGGTTGATATGTTGATTAATTAAATCTTTCTTAAAAATTAGAAAATTTAATCTCCTCTCTCCTTCTTAGTTGTAATATTTTAGAGAAATGTCTTTCTATTTTTAATTTTTGTGTTTTCAGAACTATTTCATAAACAACATGTTTCTTTTTATGAAACAATTAGATAAAAGCACAACGTTTTAATGATTTAGTGCTTATCATGCTCAATTCAAATGAACTGACCCATGGTAACAATTGTGCGAGATGGATTTCAGTAAAATATGTATAGAAAGTTACATCTATTTTACTAAAATAAATTGTCTCTTTATTATGATGATTATGTGGCATCATTACCTGAGATGTACTTTTTTCGGAAAAGGAAGATGTAATGAAACTAGTTTTATATTGATGTTATGACACCTTGTAATCTCTGAAATACTTCTATAATCAGTGGATGGATCACTCCTTTTTGATGAATAAATTAATTTTTGTTGTTTAATATTATTTGATTGTATTATCTTCTTTGGAATAAATTGGGATGGATTATTGAGTAATATCCTAAATGTAGGAGGGCAGTTTATATACTTAAGTGTTTTGGGATTTGGTTTGAGGATCAAAAATATTAATTGATTTATCTTCACATAAGAGAGATAAAACTATTAATTTTACACTCTTAAACAGATCCTTAAAATAATATAAAAGAACTATGATTGAATTATATAGATATATAAGTATGAATTCTTGAAGTATTTGAAACATATGTTAACTATTTTCATAATTGGATTGTGTTCTTCTTAGGAAGATTTATTAATCAAATTATGAAATGGTTAAAAAGGAATTAATGGGATTTAGACTTCATCTTCATGAAGTCTAAAATAAAGGTTTATAATGAACTTGTTTAAGCTAAGGCTGAAATAAGAAAGGACATAGTGAACACACTTTCATAACTTCTAGATTAATCATGTCGTTACATGATACATGTTGTTTTCATTTAAAGATAAATTTAAACATGTAATTGAAAGGATAGGAAGACTATTTTACATGCATACCTACTTCACATGTAACTTCAACTTGTAACCTTATAGGTTAAATGATGCTAGTTGAATCTTTAAGCATTGCTTTAATTAATCTGTAAGACAATGATTAAATAGGTTAATAATCTTATAATATAGGGTATGCTAGTCTAGTTGAGGAAAATTAGTTGGATGTTGGTACACATCAACTACAATGTAGTACCTTTGTAATGACATAATTCATTACGATAATGCTTTGATTTAGTTGATATGTCTTAACACCCCACGTAGTTTGTTTAACTTGATTATCATCGGTGTAAGACTCGGATCATAGTTCTACCCTATACATGGATGGGAACATAATCTAGTGTTGAGGTCAACTCATGTTGAATTAGGATAACTAGAAACACCCAATCAACATAAGTTGATTGAATATGTATATGTACCCTTAGTCACCACAAGTAGTCTTCTACACTAGGGCATGATTCTTACCTTGTCTCTTTGTGAAACCTTGAATCAAATTGGATTGATGTGAAGTTAGGAAAGACCACTCTATATAACATAACAAGTTTGGAAAGGGACTTATTCTATTTGATGAGTATTCCATACAGAATGAAAACATGATAAATATGTTTAAAATATTTTTCCAAAGTATCGTAAGATGTTGGTTGTTTTTTCCTAAGTCACCTAGTCTAAGATGCAGGATTTTAGATGAATATTGGTAACAAATATTCATATAGGCCTCTTAGACATAACACTTGGCTACCCATAAAAGGTAAAAGAAACCAAGTATATAAAGTATATAATTTATTGAGTTAACATGAGATATCAATTTGATCTTGATTCATGAAATGAGAGATCAGTGTTTCACCGAGTCATTTACAATTGCAAATGGTTTTATGTTATGAGATGGATTGGCATTGGAATGTGTGTTCTAAATATTATTAATTTAGAATAGAGAACATTATGATTGATTTAATTTTTCCCCCTTATTTCTAAATTCTTAAAATAGGGATTTTACACAAAATGAGGTGGAATAAAAAGGAAGAGTACTTGAAGGTGGAGTTAACAGAGAAAGGGCCAACTACTCACAAATAGAACCAATATGCTTGATACTTATTTACTGATCTCATCCTGAAAAGGTTTGCATCTTTCCAGTCATAGAAATTTCTGTCTAAGTCTTGGACAAAAAAATGTAGACATAGAGCGAGGCATCCGAGCGCCTAACATGAACATTTTAAGTGGGATTAGGAGATTTGATGTTCTAGAACTGGTTGAACATGCTTGTCACAACTCTCTGTTGATGAATGAGACCTTATTATGGCATTGATCATAGATTCCTTGGAGTTTGGACATGTCAAAAAGCGGCCAATTTGTCGTAGGGTAGGGCCAACATATCCCTAATGGTCGTGGTGTAATTACCACCTACATGTTTTTTCCCTTGATGGTGTTGGTATCTAGGTTAAAACATCATGAACACATATGTAAAATCTCTGGCTATGGGTGCACATGAGGCACCATGTATTTGGGCGAGTGTGGAGGTCCATACTCTAGATCCAAAAGATTCAAAATACCCCAAATTTAGGAATTTGGCATGGGTAGCATCTCTTAGAGCCTTTTATTTCTTGGTGAGGACATGATCGAAGACCCCATCTGTGAATTATGTGACCTTGGAAGTGTCATTGAATTGTGTTCCTTTGTCTAGGAATCTTAGCCTTGGGTTGAGAGGGTGATGCGGCACTAGGTGTCTGCATAAGATTTTGGTTGAGGTAGGGAAACAAAAGCTACCATAACTACTATAAACCTTGGGAAATCTCCGTTTCTTCAAACTGGGGACTCAAGAAATCGGGAATAAGACTCTTAGTGTTTAGAATGAAGATTTGGTGACTTCAAAACTTACCTCAAATAGCCTCCTCAACTCACATGAAATAAAGTCTTACACATACATTGTGTCACATCATATAACGAAACTTGGTTGAATGACCCTTAGCACCAAAATTTTCATTTCCCAAGAGATTTTTCATTAAAAATCTGATCCCTTTCATTAATTATTCCAAAATACCATTAGGATCATTTACTTCAGGAAAATTAGGAAGGTGCAATACTTATTAAAACATAAAAAGGGGGAAGAATGGACTCATTTGGAGAAACGTGTACAAAGACATTTATTCGAAAGGGTGTCACCAAAAATAAGGAAAAGGATAAGAGAGGAACTATACATATGGTACAAAATTTACAATATTCAAAAAGATTCAATGGAAAGGTTTAAGGTGGATCCTATTCACTAGAATTGCAAGGGCTCACCTTCCATAATCTCAAGCTCAAAAGCATTGTGTTATTTGTATGAAGTGATCTTGAATGGTCTGTCTAGAGAGGGTAAAATTTTCCATGATTGTCGGGCTTGGTGGCCCTCGCGTGCCACTTTAAGACTAAAGCGCAGACTCATAAATTAGGTTTTAAAGTCTTGATCAAACCAAGTATTGACAATCTCATTGATGGCTGATCATGGATTAATGAGCTACCTCCCATTGATCTTAAAACTCTACTAGCTCCATAAGTCTTACTTGTATTGATCCATGTTCCTCAATCTCAATTTGCTTCAAAAAATCCAATACTTGGACCTCCATAGTGATGGGCATTATGAAAATTTTACCATAGACCAATTCATATGATGAGGCCTTTAGGATTTGTTTGGGCATGATTCGATCAAACCATAAGGTTGTCTTGACATGATAATGCCATGATCTCTTATGATCCTCCTCCATCCATTTTATAAGTCTAATTAGGTTCTTATTAGTTGATTCTATCAAACTGTTACTATGCGAGTAGTAGTTGGAAGACATATTAAGATATATTCCATGCCTCATTACAAATTTAGACACTTTTCCCTAGAAAATCCTTGGCATTATATGATATGATCGTGTAGGGGGATCTGAAGCAGGTAGTGATATCTTAGAGAAGTTCCAAGATCATATTCTTTATGGCTTCCTTCAACGGAACTACCTCCATCCATCAAGTGAAGTAATCAATGGTGGTGAGAATCCACCTATGACATGTGCTTGAAACTGGATTAACCATTCGATGAAATCTAGACCCCATTATGTGAATGATTCCTCAACTAAGATGGGGTTAAGGGGTAGTGTGGAATTTCTCCATAAGCCCATGTAGAACTAGTAAATTTTGCATTTTCTCACCATCGCATAACAATCCGCAAACAAACTAGGCCAAAAGTATCCTGCATGTAGGAATTTTATGGTTGTGGTTTTGGCCAAGAAGTGGCCTCCGAGCTTCCATGATGTAACTCATGTAATAATTTTTTGCCTCCTCCCTTTCTAGGCATCTAAGAAGGATCCCATCAAATTTCCTTTAAAAAGGAAATTATCAATTATGAAAAATTCATATCCTTATTATTTGTAATATCTTCTCTTTTTAAGATGAAGGTGACTTGGATACTCACCCATCTGCATGAAATACATCCTATCTAATACCCATGTTTCGGATTCATTCTCTTGAATATGGAGCATTACCTCGATTCCTCATTTGTTGGGGTCATTGGATCTTATGTGAGATATTGGCACAAACCTCTTCCTCTTACCAGCTTCGTGGGATTTATTTCAATGTCATATTATAGGATATTAGTGATCCAGTTAGCCATTTTTTTGGTTATCTCACCTTCTGTGATGTATTCTTTGACATTGGAGTGTGCCACCAAGACCATGATCTTGCTATTGGTAATGAGGTGTCTGAATTTATTTAGACCTTTGACAATGGCGTAAGCATGTCTCTCCATAAAGTTGTACCTTGTCTCATAATCATGGAAATTTTTGAAAAGAAAGCAACTAGATTCTCCTCTCCTTGTGCTTCTCCTTTTTGTGTTAGTATAGATGCTACACTATGCTCACTCCCATATATGTACATAATGAAATATTTGGAGAATTATGGGTTGCGTAGCACTGGTGAAGATGCAATTTCTCTTTTGATCCCCTTGAAGGATTGATGACCTTCAAAGTGGTTTATTTCAAGCTTAGGTTGTTTTTTGTAATTAGTGTGATTGGGTGGATCATTCCAAAAAAATATGAAATGAATCTATTGATGAAGTTAATATTTCCTAGGAAATATTGTACTATGTTTTTGTTAATAGGTAGAGGCAATTCCAAAATGGCCCTGACTCTTTCTGGATCAATTGAGATCCCATCCCTTGAGACAATGTGTCTTAGGATTTTACCTTGCGGTACCCCAAAACACACTTCTTCAGATTTAGAGAGATTCTAAATTCTTAACATTTCTGAAATACAAATTCTAGGGCACAAAAATGAACCTCCATTGTTTTGGTAAAATCTTTGAGGTCAAGTGTATTAGGATTATCTTGTTAATATAATCACCAAATGCAACATCCACGACTCTTTGAAAAATTGACCCAAAATTAGTGAGTCTAAATGAAATATTTGCATATGCAAAGGTTCCCCACTTCATCATGAAGATGGTTTTATGTTGGTCTTCCTTTGAAAGCCATATTTGGTTGTAGCCTGAGAAACCATCAAGGAAAGAAAATATTTACGAACCTGATACAGTTTTTAGTATCTGATCGATGGAAGGTAAGTGGTAGTGATCCTTAAGGAACACTTTATTTAGATCTGTGAAATCTACGTAGAGTTTGATTTCACCATTTTTCTACCTTACTAGTACTAGATTGAACACCCATGTGGATTTCTTGATTGGGAAGATTATTTTGGCTTCTAATAGCTTTCCAAGCTCTTCGACCATACGATACTCTATCTTTGGATTCATAGGTTTTTGATTTTGATGCAAAGGTTTTGTCCCTTTTCTAGATCAATATTATGCTAGATGATGTCCTTATTATAACCATGTAGGTCTTCATAAGTTCAAGCTATTACCTTATCATACTTATGGCATAGAGCCACAAGTTTTTCTTTCTCCTTTTGTGTGACTATCTTCTCAACCTTTAACTTCTTCGTATTGGATACCTCTAGCTGGAGATAGTTTTCCTTGACCGCGCTAAAAATTTCCCCTAGCTATATTAGCATCATCGGAGTCAAAAAGATTCTCCAACGTTATTATTATTTTTGGAAGCTTGTTCATTTTGAGTTGGATGTATTGATATCCAAGTGATTCTTTAATTTGGATTGGAGTTGATCCACAAAATCTTCATATTGTTATAATAAGAGAAATATATTTTGGTCATTTTTGAAGACTTTCCAATGATCCATATTATCAGGTATGGATGGGAAAATGATCAATTCTATCGCATCTTCATTTGCCAACAAATTTTGGGTCGGAGTTGAATTGTTATCTCGATTTGGGCCATTCTATCTTCTTCTATGTTTTGGTCCGAGGGATAACCTTAATGTTAAAGGCCTCAAAGTCCTCAATAAGATCCCATACCCTATATGACAAAGTAGGACCTTAACCTTGGATTTTTGTTGCGAAAATGATTCTAAATTGTGTTATTACTAATTTAGAGTCTCCAAATACTCTCTCGTTTCTTTATGCCCTCTTTTCGTGCCAATGTCAAACCATGCACTAAAGCCTCATACTCTACCTCGTTTCTAGTGCAAGTGAAGTGGAAGTGAAATTCTGGATCATCTTTATTCCATGTGGTGAAGATATATATATATATATATATATTCACCACATATATATATATATATATATATATATATATATATATATATATTCCGGCCCTTGAGTCATTCCTACTGGCTCCATCGAATCGTAGATTCCATATTAGGAATCCTTTGTGGGATTATTTTCATTTTTACTATCTTCCCTCATAATCTTTGGGATGATGGGATTCTCATCAAATATCATAATAACACCTAACCTAGTCGAATAAAATTTTTCTAAGGGATCTCAGGGTGACAGTAAACCAAATAGTCCTAAGTCTTCAATTTGATGGTCACCATCATTCATATATGAATCTTCCTCTCAAGTGATCATGGTGTACGAGGCCTCAAAACTTGAGGCCACTTGATCCATAATATGTTCCTTAGTGAGGGGTTATGATAGCACCTTCATTTTGGATCCATACTTAGTCTGCAGAATCAAATGAGACCAATTAAGGGACATGTAGCCTCCAATTTTAGCCATGAAATCGTGAGATAGACATAATCCAAAGACCGGTGGAACATCAATTACCACTATATCTTACGGAACAATTATGTTTGGGTAGGAATAGAGATGTAATGGGATACCTCTAATAACACCAATGGTTTGAACTGATTTCCCATCTAGTTGCATGAATCCTTTCTTTAGGGGCTCATATTTAACTCCCAAGGCATCCATAATTAATTTGGGCATAACCTGTAGTGCTTGCGCCAGAGTCTATCATGGAGTTATGTAGTAATTTTTACCAATTATAAGAGTCATGAAGAAAGGTTGGGGTCTCGGTTTACTTACATCTTCTTTCTAGTTCATCAACACTGAATCTGTTTGAGCTTGAGTTATTTTGAGTTTCTATTTCCCCTCCTAGTCACGGTTGAGTTGCCACTAGATTTCAATGCTTCTTAAAGTACCTCCTTTTATTCCAGAATGCCCAAGGTATCCCATACAGATACATTGGCTTACACCCTTTTAAGTTAATCGACTATATTCATTTTCTTGAGTGGTTGTAATTTGGATTATTTATGGTATTTTACCCTCTCAACCACTGGATGGAAGGTACCTTGATTGAGAGTAGCTTTGAGTATTTTTCTAGTCAGGCGGAGGGGTAGTGAATATAAGAGATTCTTTCCTTGTTCCATTTTTTGTTGTAGAAACAAGGATTATAACTTTCATCATCTACCTCTTGGAGTGAGTGTTATAATATGACTATATTGGATTCTTAGAATTAGATGATTTATTTGTGAATAAAAATTATTCTCCTTCGAACCAAGAGAAAATCACACGTTTAGGCATGATCTCTGCCTCTTGTTGTAGGGACATCCCTTGCATTTGTACCAATAAGTCCACATTTTGAATTCCCAGGGATTGGTAAGGTCCAGAAGCATTAACATCATAGCCTTCCCTCACTCTTTACTCTGCTACCTTTATTGTAGATTCCCTTGGAGGTAATCTCTTGGCATATGAGGGTATTACACAAGAAACACCAAACAGTGGGATCTTCCATAAAATTATTATTTCCTAGTATCAATTCTCTCCCATTATTGGGTGGGAGGGTTTGGAGTGGTCTTAGTACTGGGAAAATTTGGTTAGATGGCTGTGCTTTAGTGATATTCTTGGGGAATTTTGATATTCCGAAGGATAAGTGGGTCTACCCCCTTAATATCCTTGATAATTCGGTCTTAGGTACACACTTTTATTCCTCTTAAGATTAACTATCTCATTAGAGAAATTCCTAAGGATGTTTTTTACTTCCTCCATCTCCGAAGAAGAAGATGATGATGTTGTGGTAGGGGTGGGGATCCTTTGGAGGATGGCTACCTATATATGGACATATGAGTTTGGGAAGAACTTGAGGTCTGCACTTGAGGAAGGGGATATATCTCGGGATACACTGCCAAAGTGATCTTTGGGAGAAGTTTCCCAACATATATTAAGTTATTCTCATCCTGGAATGCAATATCATATGATTGTGGAAAATAATATCCTCCTAATGACTGAATCATAATAGAAATGTATGAGTTTAGAGATTTTAGATAAAAGATAATAGTCGTACTGCAAGAGGTCTAGTTAAAACATGAATCCTTTACCATGTCTTGTGGAATATGGTATTGAAATTAGTCATGGGATCTTGTGGATATTTCTTGATATTGATAAGTTGTTGTAGGAGTGAAGATCTATCTCCTTTTCACTTGAATCTTCTAAAAAATACATTTCCCAATTGATCCCAAGTGACGATAGAATTAGGAGTCAAACATCTCGTACCAGTCAAGATATTTTCCCTTAAAGGAGGTAGCTAGTAATCTTAAGGAAATTTTTTCTCTATGATGTAATGTACTTGTATATGTTAGCATAATTTAGCATAGGCATATTTATTGCATTGTCTTTTATTTAATAATGTGCAACATGTGCACTCTAGTCTAATGACTTGCATTCAATATTGTTATGTTGGATAACATTCAATATTGGTATTAGTAGTAATTACATGTGCATGTGAGATGGGTCTTATCATCTCATAGTTGGTGTCTGATAGGGTGTCATGTCTATCCATATGAGGCTATCTAATATCTATAAATATTACAGCTCTTGCATTGTTATGTAATCTGATTTCATGATCAATAATATTTGTGAGGCTTCCGTCCCTCTTTGGTCATTGCAATCTTATTCTATTCTATCATTTGGTATCTAAGCTATACCATTATTATCATTTGGTATCAGAGCAGGTTCTATCCAAGCAAGGTTGAAGAGGAGCACTATTGGAGAGGATCCATTGGAGAAGAAGATCTGCATCAAAGGAGAGCCATTGAAGCATCCTGCAGCCTCCATTCCTCCCAAGCATCCATCAACTAAAATTTGACCTATCCACTTATTTGGAAGGTAAATTTTTTTATTAGTCATTGGCATAGCCAATTGATCTAACATATTGGCGGAATATTTCAGATTTGGAGATCTTTAAAAAAAAAAAAAAGATCTTGGAAAAAATTGCAGATCTAAAAAAAAAAAAAAAAGATTTGTGAAAAAAAAAAAAGAGATCTTAAAAAAAAAAAAAAAAAAGGAGAGATCTTGAAAAAAAATTGTAGATCAAAAGAAAAAAAAAGATCAGATCTGAAAGTGGAGGTGTGAAGAATTCGGGAGCAAAGGTTGAAGCAGTCCCGTCAACCAAATTCCAGCAGATAGCTCTTAGAAAAAAGAATGTAACTTTTTCATACAATGTCGGATTGATGTGCCATTTTTTTCTGGAAATATAAGAAGGAGATGCACAACTTTTCAGTTTACATAATCTTTAGATTAGGCCTCTACATATGACGAAAAGTCTATACAATTCGGATCATTTTTTTCGAAAAAAAATCAGATCTAGCTGGTAAATTGGTAAGATCTCAAAAATAAGATTCTGATTCTTTTGAAATTTTGTGGGTTTCAAGAAAAATATTGTATGATGCTGCTGTCAAAATTTTAGAAAAACCCAGATCACGGTTTGTGAGAAAAGGTGAAAACAATATTCAGATTGTTTGTTTGGATCTTGGGAACAAACAGGTCAGCGGTTCAATTCCCACTCTCTCCATATTTTTTCTTAAATTATTTTTTTGGAAAATTTGGAGAAATTAATAAATTTTGGGAGATTTCTAAATTTAGAAGCTCACCAAACACATTTAGAGCCACCGCTAAATTTAGCGGAAAAACACCTATTGGGGGTAAAAAAATATTTTTGGCCTAAATTGTGTATTTTGTGATTCTAGACCCTTTTTTGTAAAGAGGGGGGACACAAAAACTTCATTTTAATGTACTTTGAGAGGATGTTGTACTAATCTTGGTGCATAAAGTGGAAAAAAAAAAAAAAGTGCACATTTTTTATTTTATGTTTGGTTCTATCACACGAGATCTTTGATCTCATAGCAGCGTTCGGTATATACGGTGCCTCTGGGAAGCGCTTACGGGTGATGCCGTCGCGACTACTACTGCACTTAACGCCTAACACAGCTGCCTAAACATCATCTGGGCATCAACCCTATAAAATCAACGGGGAGTAATAAGGACACAATACACACATTTGAGCCCTCCCATCCGTTTGTGCTTGCACAAACCCCTCTCCGTATTGTCTAAGTACCACGTACTAAATTCTTTCACGTGCGTTAACACCTCTTTCCATACTGATGGGTATATTGAAAGGGTGATCTTCTTCCACGTACTGATGGGTATATCGGAAGGGAGCGTATATAGAAAGGTTTGGTATATCGGCCTGACGGTATATTGAGAGGGAGACCATAAACTTGGAGTGATAAGAGCCTTACCCTTTGTCAGAAATTCAGAGTTTCAGAAATTTACATTGCAGAAATGGGTGCACAAGTAGCAAAGTTCTTCTTGCCAGATTCACAACTGCTTAGAGGAGACAACTATGCTATATGGAAACCGAAGATCAAGACGTTACTTGAGTTTGAAGACCTATGGACAGTTGTAGATGGACAAACAACAAGATCACTTGATGATGGAAGACAACAAGTTCAATTTGATAGGGAAAATCAAAAGGCCAAGTTGATCATCTTGTTTAGCGTAACAGATGATGTGCAACCCCACATTAGAGATGCCACATCGGCCAAGGATGCATGGGATAAGTTGAGCACAGTCTATGAGGCAAAGAACAAGAATGCCATCCTCAACCTACTATCACAACTGCATACTCTCAAGTTCAAGCATAATGAGAAGGTTGAAGTTTTTTTGAGACGAGTTGCTACTTTGAGGGCATCTCTATTAGCATTGGGAAAAGAGATAAGTGATGAAGACCTCGTACCAATTGTGTTGTGAGCACTTCCTCCTTCCTACAGAATCTTTGTGACAACTATCAATATGAGTGAACACACAGTCACCTTTGAGAAGTTGGTCAATCTACTCCAACAAGAAGAGGCAATGAACAACAAAGATCAGGAAGATGAGCAAGCACTATCTTCCAATCATAAAGGAAAGGGAAAATTTCAGTCCAATCACAAGAAGTCCCAACAAAACCAAAGTCAACGAGACAACACCAAGAAGTGTCCCATTTGCAATAGAGGGGGACATGACATCAAAGATTGTTGGTACAATTCCTATAAAAAGGGTTCATCAAGTAATTCAAAACCCAATAACCATCAGGGTAACAATAATTCAAATAAAGGGAAGTCCAACAACAACAACAATCAAGGGCAGAAAAATGGTAATTGGCAAAGAAAACCCAAACAACAAGGGTACATTGTTGAACATGAGGATGATTCAGATGAAGGACACCACATGTATTCTGCTCAATTTGATGAAAAAACCAAGTCCACACAAGATATCTGGTATGTTGACTCGGGTGCAACTCGACACATGACTGGACGCAAGGATTGGTTCTACACACTACGTGACTCACCTAACAAGAACCATGTGTCATTAGGTGATGACTCATCATACAGTGTCAAGGGGATTGGAAACATTTCACTACCTCTTGGAAAGCATGATTGTAAAATCACAAATGTATTGTATGTACCTGGGTTGACCAAGAATTTGCTATCAGTTAGTCAACTCCTTGATCACAACTTGAAGTTAGATTTTGACAGTAATAATGGAGAAAAAGTGTGCTTGATAAGAGATAAGTCAAGAGGTTCCAATATTATAGCAAGAGCCTCCAATGTGGGACACATGTTCCAACTTGATTTTGTCCACAAGGATGATCAAGCTCTAGTGGCCAAAGACACACAATCTACAGAACTATGGCATCGCACAGATATGGTCACATCAGTTTTGGCTATCTCCAAACACTTCAAAAGGGCAACACGGTGAAAGGATTGCTTACACTCAAGCACAACACTAACAAGTGTCACAATTGCCTAGCTGGAAAGAAACACAGAGTACCCTTCCAAAAGAACACATATAGAGCTAAGGGAAAGCTTGATTTGGTGCACACCGATCTTTGCGGGCCCATGCAACCAAGTCATTCTGGATGTCAATACTTCATGCTTTGTGTTGATGACTACTCAAGAAATATGTGGATATATTGTATAAGAAACAAGATTCAAGCCTTTGAGACATTTCAGGAAGTTCAAATCACTTGTTGAGAATGAAGTTGGTCGCAAGATCAAAACTCTGCTCGAGATCGAGGGGGGGAATTCACAAGCAATGAGTTCAAGACTTACCTGGAAGCTCATGGGATTCGTCAAAAATGCCTCCTACTCACACACCACAATGAGAATGGTATAGTTGAGAGAAGGAATCATACTATCATGGAAATGGTGTGATGTATGATTGACGACTCGGAGTTTAACAAAGACATTTTGGGCGAAGGTTTAAGAACTACTGATCTATTTGTTGAACAGAGTGCCACAAAAAGTAGCTCTTGAAGGAGTGACACCTCAAGAAGCATGGTCAAATCGGAAACCATCAATTACACACCTAAGAGTATTTGGGTGTAAAGCTAGCATGCACATACCCAAGAAGAATATGAACAAGTTGGATATGAAAGCTGAGAAACTGATATTCATTAGATACAGTGAAGAAGCACTTGGGTATAGATTATGGGATCCGAAAGCAAAGAAAGTATACACAAGTAGGGATGTTGAATTCTTTGAGAAGAAACAAGAAGATGCTCCACTCAACGACTCAACAAACATGCAGAATACACCTCTTGTGAAGACAGAATTTGATGTTCCCACTGAAGATGACAGTGATGAATTGGATGATGGTGATCCACCACAATCCAATGGAACAGCTAATAAGTTACCTAAATGGTATACTCAATTAATAAGAGATGCAAATTTGGATGAAGCACCTAGCACATCGTCCAATCCTGGACCTAGAACTTCAGTCAAGCTCGTGAAGAGGTCAATTATGCCCTAATGAGCAGAGTTGTTGAAATAGTTGAGCCATCTACAGTTCAAGAATCCCTACAATCAAAATCTTGGAAAGATGCCATGGATTCAGAGTATCAGTCAGTGATGAAGAACAACACATGGCAACTTGTTGACCTTCCACCAGGGAAGAAACCCATTGGATGTAGATGGATATTCAAGACTAAGTACAAATCAGATGGGACTATTGACAAGTATAAAGCAAGGCTTGTAGCAAAGGGGTATGCACAACAAGAAGGCATTGATTATGAGGAGACATTTTCTCCCACAGCCAAGATCAAGACAATCAGGATGATCTTTGCTCTAGCTGCACAATTTGGTTGGAAAGTCCACCAAATGGATGTGAAAAGTTCCTTTCTTAATGGAGATTTGCAAGAAGAAGTCTATATGACTCAGCCAGAGGGTTATGTAATACCAGGAAAAGAGATGATGGTATGCAGACTCATAAAATCTCTATATGGCCTAAAACAGGCACCCCGGGCATGGTACATCAAAATTGATGAGCATCTCATAAGTCATGGATTCGAAAGGAATCCTTATGACCCCAATCTCTACCTCAAAAATCAAGGGGGGGAGATTGTCATTGTGGTTGTTTATGTCGACGATCTAGTCATTACAGGTAGTTCTGTGAAGATGATCGATGCAACAAAGAAGGATTTTAATCGATCGTTCGACATGACAGATCTCGGGCTCATGCACTATTGTCTTGGGTTGGAAGTATGGCAAAAAGAGAATCATATCTTTGTGTCACAGTTGAAATACACCAAGAAAACGCTCGAGAAATTCAGGATGATGGACTGCACTCCTATTGCTACACCTATGGAAGTGAGACTTCAGTTATCTCGTTCCAATCCATCACCACCGGTGAATGCAACTCTCTATCGGCAGTTGATCGGGAGTCTCATTTACCTGACATATACTAGACTAGATATCAGCTTTGCAGTCAGCTATTTATCACGCTTCATGCAAGAACCGAAAATATGTCATTGGAAAGTAGCAAAGAGAATACTGAGATATCTAAAGGGTACAGTTGACCTTGGTCTAGAGTACAAGAAGAACGACAACTTCTTCTTGACAGGATATTCAGATTCAGATCATGCAGGAAACATGGATGATAGGAAGTCAACATCAGGCTTCATCTTCTTTATGGGATCTAGACTGATATCATGGGGAAGCAAGAAACAGAACTTTGTTTCTCGCTCTTCTACAGAAGTAGAGTATCGAGCTGCAGGTGAAGCTGTTTGTGAAGCAATATGGCTACGCCGAATACTGGAAGGAATTGGTCTACCACAACAGAAATCTACTCCAGTATATGTTGATAATGAAGGAGTTCTAAAGCTTGTTCGCAATCCAGTATTTCATGAGAGAACCAAGCATATTGAAGTACAGGTTCATTTCATACATGAGCATGTCTTGAAGCACAACATACAGCTCCATTTCTGTCCTACAGCTGAACAGAAGGTAGATGTTTTCACTAAGTCACTTGCACGTGACAAATTCACACTGTTCAGAGAGTTCCTCTCCACTTCATTGGAAACTATGCAAAATTAAGGGGGGGAATGTTAGCATAATTTAGCATAGGCATATTTATTACATTTTATTGCATTGTCTTTTATTTAATAATGTGCAACATGTGCACTCTAGTCTAGTGACTTGCATTCAATATTGTTATGTTGGATAACATTCAATATTGGTATTAGTAGTAATTACATGTGCATGTGAGATGGGTCTTATCATCTCGTAGTTGGTGTCTGCTAGGGTGTCATGTCTATCCATATGAGGTTGTCTAATATCTATAAATATTACAGCTCTTGCATTGTTATGTAATCTGATTTCATGATCAATAATATTTGTGAGGCTTCCGTCCCTCTTTGGTCATTGTAATCTTATTCTATTCTATCATTTGGTATCTAAGCTATACCATTATTATCGTGTATATATATCTACAATTCCTTGAAGATGTTCCTCTCGAGGTCTTGAAGTCTTCACCACTAAATTTAGGTAGTGCCTTTAGTGCATTTGTTAGGATGGGATTCCATGTTTCCAGAGGTACTAAAAAGATGAGTGGACTTCCCTGATTCCATGAGATAAACTATCTTAGAGGCTATTGATGAGCCATTATGATAGGTTTGAGAACTCTAGTGGATTGTAAGAAGGGCCTACTAGGTGGAGGTGTTGAAAGAGTTCAGTTTGGAGGAGATGGAGATATTCAAATTTGTCTACCTCTTCCCGCCTCTTCCGGGGATAAATGTAGATATTCAAATACTCCTCTTATTCTCGACCTTGTTTGAATCCTTCTCATAAACTAGAGAGGATTAAACCATCAACACCATCGAAACTAGTATGTATTTGGAATGGAGTCACTATATGTGTAGTTACATGGCCTCCAATGGCTAGAAATTTCTATGTCACACACCAAACCTAATAACATTTGAAGTATAATATTTCACTACTTGTCCCACCAGGCGTGATAGGAAAACTATTGACGATTATCTTTGTAGATGAACCATCAAAGTTGTGGGAAATCTTAGGGATGTGGGACTTGACCCCTAAGATAACCTCTAGGTTTTATAGAAGCTATCTCTTCTCTAATTTGGATTGAGATAAGGGTTAGAGAGAAAATGAAACAATATGTAAATCCTATCTAAGGTGATGTGCTGAATCTTTACTAAAAAAGCATAGAGATCAATATCAAAATAACTACTAGATTAGTTGAAGAGCATCAAACATGATTATCTTTTTCAAAGATATTTCATACCATCAAAGGAGAGATGAAAATAAAATATATTATGTGCACAATAAAGAGTTTTATGTAAAATATCTAAGGGCATGCAACACGATAGATATTTAAACATTCATCTAGAACTGGAAAAAGTGAAAACATAAGGAAATAAAGGACATAAAATATTGTGAACTTTTCAATTCAAAGAAAAAGAACTCTTATTTATAGAGAAAATAGTACATAAGGCTAGAATGACACAAATTACAACTTTTTCTTAAAATAGAGCCTTGCTAAGGTCAATGAACACAATAGACTGAACCTAAAATTATCTTCTCTGGAGCTCGGAACTTGTTTCCTCCTCTACCTTTACACCGGCATAAGAACCTTCTCTTATAAACCCTATGTCTCTTGCTCTAAAGCACCCTCCAATCAAGAATTCCACCATCTAAATTTAGTTTCTACCTATGCAATCTTCGATCTTAGGAATAAATCTCAACTATATGCTTTGGGACCCAAGATAGTATTCAATCCATTGAAACTCAAGCCATCTACTTCTTTGGTTAGTCCTTTTGTCAATGGTAGCTACTTGATACACGTGGATACCTCACATGGTTTTGGGGACTTTACTTTTCTCTCTCTTTTTGAATCTGCACCTGGGTGACATGTGGAGGCCTACGTTTTCTTCTCCTTTGTCTTTGAATTTTCAGCCCACTTGGGATGCTTTGCCAAACTTTAGCCACATGGTCAATTCTTGCTGCTTGAGGGCTCCCAATTCTTTGTGCTTTCTCCAAAATATGCTGAAGGGACACATGGATACCTTCCATGTCTAATTCCATACTTAGGAAAAATTAATTCCCACAAAACTACAAAATAACACCAAAACGAAAAGGGGCTAGGGCGTGAAAAAAGATAATAGAATAGAAGAGTCTTGAAAATGTAGAAATAATTATACACCTTGTAAATAATTGATTGTGGGTGCTCTTGAATGTGACCTCCAAATTTGGATTTGAAAATGCTTCATACACAAGAATGGAAGCGAGAAACTTCCAATATGTAGATATCGGATGATAAATTTGGTAGAGTTTTCTTGCTTAATCAAGAAAAATCCAAGAGGATTTTTAAAGAATAAGATTGTTCTTTTATAGAGCCTAAGTAGTGATTTGAGAGTGGTTGAAGTTGTGTAGTGCCCACTTCCTTTTGACACCTTTTGATGCTTATCTTGATACTGTTGATTACATTATGAACATTATTATGTTTTGATCTAGTATGATGTTAGACATTTGATCACGGATTATTGTTGATCTTGATTTCGTTATGATGCATGATGATTATTAGAGACACTCATATGTGGATGATGATATACTATTTGACATGGATATAGTTTGAATGTTGTTTGGACATGTGATTTTTGATATTGTGAGTAGACCTAGAAATTGGACATTATATGATGATGATATAGTTGTTGATTAAATTGCAAATGATATAGTTGTTACTTTGATGTTGTTGATATAAATTGTAAGTGATTTTGTTAAATTTCTTTGATGTTGTGATTCACATACTTAGATGATTTTGTGATTTTATTTATATCATATTAGATGTTCTGATATGGCCACGAGGCCGAAGGAGGTATTTGTGTTTTGTAGGTTAAATATAAAAAAAAACATCGGGGGATTGGAGACTAACCACAATGGAATTCTAGGTGATTTTGACAAGGTCACCATGGCAACTTGTTTTATTGTGTTGTGTTTGGTTGTTGCTAGGGATTACCATGGGGGAATCACCTTTAAATGTGACCATGGGTTTTGTGTATTTTATTAATGTGGTTAAATTTTATTTGTTACTTATATGTATTTTATTAGTAATGTGTCCCTTTCTTTTATTTAATTAAATTGTGGTGGATTAATGTGAGAAAACATATGGTTAAAAGTTAAATAAATCAAATTGGGATATGGGAAAGTAATAATGGAGGTTGTTGGCTATTTGTATTAAATATGAAAGGGATGTGTAAGTTTGTGTAAGAGTTGTGTAAGTCAGATTTTGGAGTATGAAATACTCCACCTCCTTGGAAATTAGAATTTGTCCTTGAGGGCTGGTTTTGGAGGCTTGTGGGACAAGTAAAACTTGTCCCATACTTATAAATTTAATTTACCAAGAATAATTATGGTTGGAGGGTGATTTTAGACTTTTATAATGAATTTTATTAATCATGTTGCTATTTTTGATTGCATTCTCTTATATTTTATTTAATTTGTAGTCCTTTGGGGTTTCGGCTTTTGGAGTGTGCAAGTAAATTGTCATATTTTCACCCACCTCTTTATTGTGCTTAAGAGAATGAAATTTTGTCTTTTGTGATTGGAGTTAAGGATGTATGATGTGGCATCCTACATGGATTCACATCATTCTATTCTCTTCTCTCTTCTATAAAATTCAAACTCTTTTCTTGTTTTGGGTTGTTGAATCATTTTGCAAACTTCTTGGGGCGCATTGTTTTGTTGTTCGGAGCTCTTGTGGATTGAGGAGGAGATATGAGATAATTTCATACTTGGCCTTGCTGTATTGTGACTATGTTTTGGGAATTGAAGCTTTTTATTTGGAAACAAAAGCTACCATGGAGAGGTAGGAATTTAACTCTTCTTTTATGATGTTATTTTCTTGTTGTGTTGTGTGAATGGTGAATGTTGTTATGTTTTTGTTGGCTGTATAGGTCGAACGCCATAGGGATGGTGTAGGAGAAGGCTATGGAGAATCCATGTGGGGGCATAAGGGAATGCCATTGGCAACATAATTCTTGTGGAGGGATTTTGGGTTTTCGGATCCACCATGGAAAAGAAATAGCTTGCATTTCTTACTTTGTGGGGGCATAAGGAAATCTATGGGGGCATAAGGAGGATTGTGGGGGCATAAGGATATGTATGGTGAAATTTATTAGTGGTTTGTTACGGTGGATGCCTAATTCCCATAAGGAGGCATAAGTAGCTTCCCCCATAGTTCTTGCTCCCTTGCTTGCATGATCAAACATGAGTCTGTTTGAATAGTTTTAAAATGCAGTTGTAAACTACTGTTTTTGTTTGGAGTGTGTTTTATATTGAATTATGCATGTTGAAAGAATACTTTGTGTGTTTAGTGGCTTGATTGTTGCCATGGGTTGAATCACACTTGTTATTGTATTGTAGTTGGGGCTCGGGGGACAATGATGAAGGATGGATTCTCCTTTCATTGGATGTCTTGGTTGGGTGGAGAGTGTTGCCTTTCCCCCAATTTTGTTGTAATCACTTTGGAAGAGAAAGAAAACTTGCAGAGTTCTTTGTTCTAGAGTAGAAGAAGTCGGTTAGCGGCCCCTTATGAAAAAAATTCATTTGTAACCTTTCCCACTTGAAGTGGATGAAATTGTAATATATATTTGTGAAGAAAAGATGTTGTAATTGGTTATGAAAGTTACTTATTCGAATTGTGAAAGACATTTATATTCTGTTCTGTTTATTGGAAAGAAATAGAATTCTATTAATTGCATTCAAGGAATGGAAGAATGTAAAGAAGTATTTATTTTTGAATTCAATAAAGGATTGCAAGATCTTATCTCATTTACATTGTTGATTCAAATTGGAATATTAGATTGTGATTAAAATATTTGTTTAGAAAATGAAAAAAGAAGAAATGTACGTGGAAATAATGTTGTATTTTGTATCTTTGGAAATGTGTAAAATGGAATTCAGTATTTGCATTTTGATTTAGAATGTTTTGTTTAAAACAACTGAATGTATTAGATTAGATTGGAAATGAAATGCCATACTTGCATGATGAAAAGTTAGATGGACCTCTTTTAATTTGATCTCTTGTAAATTTTTAAAACTGGCAAATAAATTTAATTAAAATGTACAGTTCAGACCTACACATAATAATCAACTTGGAAATGATATAATTTAGCATGATATGACATCAATGAACTCAAATTGATAAAGAGAACTTAAGAAAACAATTTAAACATTGCAAAATCAAGCCCAATCCCTTCACACGGTCATTTTGTCAATTATTGAAAAATTCAAATTGGAATAAATTGAGCAAATTTATCTTCCTAAACCATTCTAAATCCTTCCTAGAATAATCCTCCATGTCCTGTTTGACATGTTGAGTGAAGGAAGAGATCAAATTGAACAAAAAAATTACAATTCAAAATTACTAGTTTGCTATTTAAAATATTGCAAATGGTTTTTATAAAATTGACCCCTTAAATTTTATCAAAATGTAAAATTTATGATTCTTGTGCAAATACGGCATCAAGAGATTTCCAGAAAGTCCTCATTTTCCGAAAACTAAGATTTCTAGAAAAGGTTATGGCCCTTTGAAGTTTTCCTTCCTTGGCGAGAAAATTTGCGAAAATCTTCCTAAGCAGGGGCCCTTGACCTAAAAATTTCCCATTAAAATCCTTACAAATTCATTTTTGAAAAATTGTTGGGGAATTTTTTTGAAATTAACCCCACCGTCCCACATCCAACTAGAGGTTTCCACGTGGCACCTTGGGGGTGACAGCGGGGGGGGGAGAACATTTTAGTTTTTGCAAATTTTGTTTGGGAAAATTTCCCTTAAAACCTCTCGTGGTTTCGCACTTCCGCCCCTTCCATGGGAAATTATCCTCCGTGGATGGGTGGATCTCGCATAGAAAACTAACCCCTTTTCCCTCCCTTGGTGAAATTTTCCAACTCTCTCCGCCACTCCGCCCATCCCTCTCCCTTCTCCTCACATTGGTTTGTGGAGCGCTAAGTGTCCCTCGCAGACCCGCGGGTACATGGGTGCTAAATGTCCCTCATGAGACCCACGGGTGCATGGGCGCTAAATGGCTTTTCTTCCCCTTTGGTGAAATTCCTAAACGCCCCCACCACCCCAAAGCATTCCCTCTTTCTCCCCGCCTTAGCTTAGATCCTGAAACTTTCCTTAGAGGACTGTGGAGGTGCGGGAGAATTGTGGCATTTGCACCCACGTGGGGAAAAATTTCAAATAGTGCCCCACAAACCACCACCCAGAAAATGAGTTTTCTTCCTTGCTTGACACATGTCCCTCTTTGTGAAAATTTGAATCCCAAAGTCATTTGACCCATATCTAGAGTTTTATAAGGAGTTAGGAGGACTTATTTATATCACCAAAAAGGTGAGAAAATTTCCTATCTAATGGGAATGATTTAGGGAATTTTTGAATGCATTAAGAGTGATAAAAATCAAGTGGAAAATATGAGCATGTTAGAGAGTGGGTATGGTGTTAATTTACCACCTGAACCTAACTAAAACTTCTAACCCTAAAATTTGGACCTTGTGACCTCTGGAAATTGTTGATAAATCAAAATTATGCTCTAGTAATTTTAGACTTGGTCCACAACTTGATAGTGTCAACTGTTGTCTTGTAACCTGGTTGTGGACACTTCTAATAAAAAAATTATTCCATAATTTTCCTGACTAATCCTAGGTTGTTTCTTGGGCCTCAAGTGGGTTGTTTTAATGGGCATCACAAGGTGGCTAAGTACACATGCTAAAAATATCACTTGAGTGAGGTTAAACAGTTCAGGTGAATTTATTCCCATGAGGGACAATAAATAAATTTAGTTAGTAGAAGTTGCATTCAAAAAGGTGGTTGTGCATGTAATTCAATTACCCCCACCTTTCTAGGATTCTAGAAGTGAATTTGAATAGAATAGTGAAGTGGAGTCCAAGTGGGGTCCAAATGGAACCTAAGTGGTAGTTGACTAGGAAAATATGTGTATTTTCCTAATTAAGTAACTAATTTAATTAGCTATAAAGTGTGAGACAATTAATTAACCATTTATTTAATAAATGTTAATTAACTTAGCTAAAGTGGGTCGGGAACTAATTTAATTAATTTCAACAATGTGTAATGATTAATTAATTGTAAGAAGGGGGTATGAATAACAGGATGTGAATAGTTATAATACTAGGAACAAGTGTGTGATTTTGGGGTGTCTACATTTTCCCTCTTTAAAGTGTTATTATGAAGTAATAACATTTTAAAATAGTTGACCTATGTAGATCAGAATACAATGAAGCATTTAGATGCCCCAATGAGTATAATTGTAATAAAATTCCCCCTCAAGCAGGTGGGTGTAGTAAAAAGGTGATCAATCGCTTGATAGGAAAAAGATAAGGGATTTGAACAAGGATGGGAAGGACTGTGTTCATAAGCATGAGCATGATTTAGAGATTAAAATTTATATCAACCTTATTTTTGTTACAAATGTATTGTTGTCACCATGATTATGAAAGAATCATGATGGGTAGCCCAGATGTGTGTAAACAAACACACACACAACAAAGAAAAGATAAAAAGGAAAAAAACCCAATATATGCCGTAAAAGTATGCACCATGACTATGAAGAAGCCAAGATGATAACATAATACGGGTAATTGGTCCAAAAAGAAAACATCAATAATGCAACACAACTTTGAAAAAGAAGACAATTAACTATGCCCCTAATGTGTGCCACAATGATTATTAAATAGATATAAATTCCCCCATGCACCAAAATTTATGAAATGTATTGGGAAAGGATCAGACTGAAGAGCAGAGTGATTCTTAGATACTCTTAATGAAACTCTTGTTGGATCGCATTGAAGATTGATCTAAAATTGATAATTTCCTCCATGTAATAAACTTGGATTATAGGAGAGGTAGAATGAGAGCCTAAATTGCCCTAGGTGAAGTTATATCATGAAGGAAAAATAATTGATTTCCACGAGCATAGATATACACCATGGGAAAGAAAAATGATAGTCATAAGATTGGAACGATCACTAGGGTAGTAGATAAAGGTATGAATTTATCAAGATTGTGTTGAAATGTTGAAATATCAACTTCAAGGGTTTTCCAATTATAGGATTTCTATGATAAGTGAATGTTTGTTTGAAATTTTTATATTTTTATATTTTTTTTGAATTTTTGAATATATGATTTTTAGATTTTTGTGAAGATTTAGAAAAAATTGAAATACAAATACAAAGAAATGTAAACAAATTTAAATACACAGCAAAAATGAAAACATACCATGGCTTATTTAATAAACCAAGATGAAAACACAACATGTGCAAGTAACACAAAGACACAAGACAAACATTGCAAACAAAATCAATATGAACAGGAATGAATGAGATAAAATTTATTTACGAACTAAGATGTGAATAACTTTCCACGCAATTGGTCTATAATAAAAGTAAATAAAGTATATCAACATAATAAACTAATAATAAAAAAATCATCATCACAATCTTGATAAACCACAATGTACAACAAAATTTACAATAAATACGTCTAATGAAACTCCTAATGTTTTCCTCATTGAATAATTAGAAAAATTTGAATGCCCATGAGAGATAGCTTAGAACTTGAGAGCATTGGATTGAGCCAAAGTGGAGCGGTGCTTATATAATCCAAAAAATACTATTATTAGATCCCATTGAAGTTTAATCTATATTGGATTAAAATTTGAAATCCAAGTGTGCCCTAAAAAAATTTATATTGTGAAAGGGGTAATTGATTACCTCAAGCATAGATATACACCATGGGAAAGAAAAGTGATTATCAAAAGATGATCTTGAATTATCCCGATGAACGTCGTCAAATGGTGAAATTGTTGAAGCTGTATTATTCGAGTTTCTGAAATTTGGTCAAACATTATCTGAATATTTTGCCTTTTTACCAGTTTTATACAATTTTTATATTTTTTAAAAGTTTATATTATTTTTGTATTTTTGAAAATATTTGATTTTTTTTTATATTTTGTGAAAAATATTTGAATGTTTTTAGAATTTCAAGAAACATAGTTGTGTAGAGACAAAATCACACACTTGGGTACATTTCTAGGTCCTAAGAACATATTTTCATTTATATGATTCCTAAGTGAGAAAACAAGTAATTGAAAACTATATTTAACCTCTTGTATGTGTTTCTTGCTTTCTCTTTGGTCTTACACACCTTACAACCCGGTTTGAAATTTATTATTTTATATTTCATGACTTCAAACACCAAAGTGCAAGACAAGATGCTAATTCCCAGTGCCCTCATCCCCTTTGGGTGCCCTTGACCTATTTCTATCTTACTCTCTTTTTGGGCCTCGTTTATCTTTTGGGCATCTTATTTTCTTATGGGTTAGACTTACGGTTGTCAATCAAAAAAATTCAACCAAGGGAATCATATAAATACAAAGTTATGTGATCAAAATAAAGGATCAAGCTATAGTAATCTATTATCATCACCTAAGGTTGTATCCAAATGAATTTAAGAGTATCAAAGGCATCTAGCTTTCATTTAAGGTGTTTTTGCTCAAAATGATCACCCTTTTTCTTGAACATGCCTTCAATTTTTTTACGTTGTTTTAGTTTTCCCATGTGAAAATGTGACTTTAAACGTTATAGTCATGCTAAATCCATCTGAAAATCTTGTGTTTAAGATGTTATGCCTTTTTTGGTTGAGGATCGTGTTAGACATGTTGTTCTTGAAGATACCTACAAAAAATTGATCATGAATTGGTTTTAAATCATGAAAAATACCTCTATATACCATTCCCTTGTCATGTTGAAAATTTCATGTTTGGCTCCGTCACTCGATAATACGTGGCATTTTCAAGTTGGTTGTGGTATGGTAGATTTAATTTGCAAAGTTACAACAATTATATAACATTAATAATTTGTAAACTTGGCCCCTAGGCATGTAGAATATTCCTTGGAATGTTAGTGGTCAAAGAGTGTAAGACTAGAAATTAGCTCCGCCTCCGAAGAGGTACACATGTCAAAAGTTGGTTAAATGTGAGGGATCGGGGCACGATTGCATTTATTGACACCGAGATGATAAAAGTATAAAAGTGCAAAGAAGCTCCCGAGCCCCGCCATGGACATGTGGCATTTTCTCATGCAAAGAGTGGGAACACGGGTCATTGGAGAAAATTGGTAACTTTGGGTTCAATTGAGAAAGAGAACAAATATTTAGAAATAACCCGCAGCTCTCTGCCATTGTTAGGATGCAACCACGTGTCAAACTCAGGATGGAAGTTAAGGGTGGGTGATCAGGTCAAATAGCTAAACATGTATGCATTTAAAACATGATGCAAAAGTGTAAAAAGTTTCCTCGAGCCTGCATTGCATAAGGCTATTCCACGTGGACGACTCATATTTAAAATTGGGAAAGGAAAAATGGAGGGCCATGATGCAACACATTAATGACTATCACCATTAATGCATTTTCACACAAATCAAGGAGGAATTTTAAGTATTTGAATGCATTGATATTTTTTCTATCATTTGCTAAGATCTAGATGCCATTATTAGCATAATTTCTTGGAGAACAACGTGAGATTGATTGTAGAACATGAATAGAGAACTAGATATTGAAAATCCTTCAAACCAGAGCTGAATTGCATGGATATTCACTAGAAAATTGGTAAGAACTAAGACACTCTTATACTCTTATTCATTTGCAAGGAAATTCAAAGTAAAACTAGGGCATTAAATATGAAATCCATGCCATCGGTTTTTCTTGTTACTTTCAGAATCACTAGTGATCTAGAAAAATCATGGATACAAATTTTATGAATGATGACCTAGATGACCTAGATTCTTACGTGTCAACACATCTTAACAACATTTTGTTGAAGTCTCTACGATAGAGAACTTTCTCTAAAATAACGTACTTAGAGGAAATGACACATAATCACCTTCTTTGTTGTAATGTTTCCCCTTCCGGATACATATGGTCCACTATAAAATTAATAATGCAACTATACAATGGACACACAAAAGTGGGGGGCCTAGTCTCGAAAAATTATACACACTCATCGAAGAAGTCTAGGTCTACCGAGATCGCCCCCATCTAATGGATTATCAACTAACCAATCCACAATGATTTTTCCTTTGATGGATTTTTAATTAACAAACATTAGCTCAAATTCACCCATCAGAGTTATGAAGAGCTTGAACTTCTTAGATAAGGATCCTTGTGTCAGTAATGTACGCAAGTGATTTGACTTAACAATTACCCTCGTTTCTTGATTCAACATATAATGTATCAAGTGCTTTATCATAAAGACTATGGAAGGCATTCTTTTTCTACATGGGTGTAACATGTCTCATAATAAAGCAACATTTGAATAATAAAATAGACTGCATGCTCTCATTTATCATCATCCTCTTGAGTTAATGTGTAGGCTAGAAAACATCGTAGCTCGCGAATATAATATCAAAGGGAGATCTGATCTAGGTGGCATTAGTGTGGGAGGGGAAGATAATAATTATTTAACCGACTCAAATTCATCATTGCATTCATTTTTCCAATGAATGCATGAATAATTTTTCAACAAATTGTTGATTGGGTGAATAAAAAAGGTCAAGTCAGGGATAAATATTTGGATTGTCCCTAGTTTTCCAAGAAAATATTTGATGCCAGACTAATCCCTTGGTGGAATCATTTCCAATCACGGTTTGGATTTTGGCTGGGTCTACATCAATTCCTTGTGAAGATGTGATTTACCTCAAAATATTTCCTTATGTTACACCGAATACACACTTTCTCGGATTTAATGTGACACCTTATTCGATTAAGTGAAAAAGGATGATACGAAACACCTCACAGGTGATCACAACACTTTCGGCCTTAGTAAATAGGTTATCCATGTAGGATTCCACAATCTTACGTATAAGATCATGGAATATATAAGTTAGCACTTGGTTGGTACATAAAACCAACGTTCTTAATCTTGAATGACATGACAACATAACAATAGGTTCCCGAGGAGTTATAAATGTAGTTTTGGCTTTGATCCTCTTGAGATATTTTGATCCGATTATACTCGAGAGAATCCATCCATAAGAGATAACAACTCGAAATCAGTTAATGCATCAATGATAACATCGATGGATGGTAATGGGAAATCATCTTTGGGATAAGACTTATTTATATCCCAAAAATCTATACAGATGCGAATCTTTCCATTTTTCTTGAGAACGGGGACTATGTTAGATACCCATTGAGATTAATCAAGCGGCTTGATGAATCCCACCTAAAGGAGTTTCATCTCTTTTTCCTTCACTATGAGGGCCACCTTTGGATTCATGGGCCTTAAATTTTGATTAATCACTTTGCATCTGGTTTGGTGACAAGATTTTACACCATAATGTGTGATGAAATCCCCGTCATTTCTTTGTAATTAAACTCAAATGATTATTGATGCTCCTTAAGAATTTGGGTATGTATTTCAACCTCCTTAGGAGTTAAAGAGGACCCACGGCTTCAAAATCTTTGGTTCTTCCTTGGTCTTGATATTTATATAGATTGTTCCCTTGATTAATGAGGCATTTCCTTCCTCAAACTTAGGCGGGGCAGAGGCAAATCTAAATCCCCATATTCTCCTACCTCAAAATTTCAAACTCCCTCCCGGGGGAAGACTCTGTCATGGGATTTCCAAAGTAGGAATAAGAGTGTGGAACTAGGGAAAGGTTAACCTTGTGATGTGTAAGATGTAACTCTGCAAGAGTGTTTAGATATTCTAGAGTTTCTTTGTTAATGTCAACATGATATGCAATGATAAACTTTCTCTTAGTATCTACATGTGTCAAAATTCGAGTTAGCGGTGTCTTACGAACCAAAGATTCTACATGGCGAGACTGTGTAGTTTGAATCTTACAACTCACCACTTGGAGTGAAGTGAGAAGCGGAAGTTGTGATCAAGTCTGTAAAGAGATTTTGGTCTCGTGGAATTTATTCGATTGATATGAAGTCAAACCTTTTTAAAAAATTCAGCAATCTGCTTTATTTTGTAGAGTTACAAGAAATACTCGGATCTAGTCTCATATACTTAAGATACTTGATTTTCAACAAGTTGTGAATCACCCAACACCTTGATGTTAAGAGCACCAAGTATTTGATCTACAATGAGACCGAGTAGAAGGGATTCGTATTCAGCCCCATTATTTGTGGACTCAAAGTTTAACTTGAAGGCAAAAGGTAGAATCCTTCCCTCATGAGAGGTAAGAATCACACCTTCCCTAGTGGCAAAATGAAATTCAACTCCATCAAAATGGAGAGTCCAAAAATTACTTGTAAAAGCGCAGATGTTGGATCATCCTTTGAATCTTTATCCTTCACTTTAGTTACCTCAACCATACAAACCTCATTTGCTGGTAGAGAATTGAGTCCTAGGGTATGTCCCATGCCCATAGAATCAAAAGGAAGGAGAATGGGTAAATATTTTTCCAATATCTCGACAATATTTTCCATAGTTCTTAATGATACTATCTCTATGATGATAATTTCATATTTGATTACTGGAATGCCTTTGATCAAACTCGTGACTTCTAACTTCGTTTTAGGAACCAAATTTTACTGCATCTTGAGCTTGCATTTTTATTTAAATGATTTGTAGGAATCTCAAACTTAGAGTGGAACCTTTTCCTCTTTTTCAAATTATCTAGGTGTATGTCAAAGGGTTTTGGATCACCCTACACCAAAAATACCTTCCCTAAATGTAGGAACCTAACTTCCTGAAACAAAGTGGAGGGAATCTATTTCATGTGATGAATCCAAGGACAAAAAGGATCATATTATAGTTGGTTTCCTGATCTATAATATAAAACTTGGTTAGTACCATCTTAGGTCCAAGGGTGATTGAAAACACTATAGTTTCGATTGATGTTGCTTTGAGGCTGTCGTAGCCCCTCAGCGTATTTCATGTCGAAGAGAAATTGGTCTCTCCGTACCCTAGATTTTGAAGGAAAGAGAAGGGGACTATGTTGATTGCTTCCCCATCATCAATCATTGCACAATTTACATAGTTGTTGTAAATCCAGACTTGTAAAAACAACGCTAGATCACCTCTATAAACTATTTCAGCATATGTGGGCATCTTGTTGATGTCAAATATAAATCTAACATCTCTTTCAGGCTGCCCTAGAGGATAAAAATCAAAGTCTACATGGTTTCTTTGTGATTCTGAGGGAGGGGTGACATTAGCCAAATGACCAAAATCTAATGCTTCTAGTAGAGCAACCCTATGAGCAAGGGAATTCTTTAATATATCCAAGAAGGAAATGTGTGAGAATGTCTTAGTTAAGTCACTGATCAAATTGTAAGATCCTACGGCTTGATTAGCGTATTGCAAATGTCATCTAATGTAGTCGGGTAGATCGGGATAAGATGTGAAGAATAATCCTTAGTTCTAGTAGCAATGTTAATTTGAGGTTTAGTGTCCAACTCCACCAACCCCAAAATTTTCGTTTGCTAGCGACCATCCAAAGGAGGTACCACTTGTGGGTTTGACGAAGTTGAGGCTTCACGATCATGGGTCCCTATTACAATCCCTTTGTTTAAACCATTGGGATCTATTATACCGTCCTTTGGATGTGTGGGGAGAGGATCATTAAAGATTCCCAGTGGTGTGTTCTATGGAGATACCAGTCCCATGTAGGTGTTTTGAGTGGGAGTTGTTGGGTTTCCAAAAACATGTCAACAAATAATTGTCTTTGATCCTATGGAAAACATTGTAAATTTTTTTACAATCATGGCATGTTCTTGCGTCATGCCCATGAACCCTATGGAAACCGTAATATAAATTAGGATCGTAATCTTAAGGCCTTTGGTTTGCACCTTGTTGTGGTATGAAATTACGGTTATTATTCAGTTGTTGATTGTTATGGTTAAAATTTGGGAACCCTTTCCCTTGGTTTTGAAATTGGTTGGATACCCACTTGGGTATTGGTTAGGGCCTTGGGTCTGTGTTTGTCTTGCTTGTTGAGGTTTTTGTTGTTGACGGTTAAAATCTATAGCATTGACTAAGAGGAAAGAAGTTATTATTTCTTTGATTGTTATCATTGTCATTGTTGTTGTTTGAGGTGCTTGTATTGGGAGCATTAACAATGTTAGGTTTCTTAGGTTGGTCCATCACTCCATCCGTCATGACTCCATGATTCTTATTAAGGATTTTTGGTCCTTGGTTATTATTCATGTTATTGGAGTAACTGGGGTTATTTTGATTAGGGGTGACTAACCTTCCATTATCTCCATAAGTTTTATGACCACTGTTAATGGCTGCTTGGTCAATTTGAAGAGCAACCTCTAGCACCTATGTATAGCTCCTTATAGGGAACTTTTGTACCTCTTCCTTTATCTCCCTATTGAGAGAGTGGAGGAACAAATAACAAAGCTCTGTTTGATCCATATTTTGAGCGCTTGAAGAAGAGTATAGAAATTTTCACCACCTTTGAATGAAGTGGGCTGTAGACTTGTTGTACTCTTTCTTGATATGAAGAAATTCCCCGATTCATATTCTCAAAAGTTTTTTCATATCAAAATATTTAATAAATTCTGATATGAGTTTCTTGAATGAGTGTATTGAAGCCTCCGGTATCCTATAGTACCAGTTGAAAATAATACCTTCTAGCGTCTTAGGGAAAATTTTTGCAACCACTTTAACCCATGGGATCAACTCTTAAAATGGTCATTGCATAAGCCTTGATTTGGGCATTAGGATTTCCCTCCCCTTTTAATTTCAGAAGATTAGGTAAGGATCTTATGAGCATGACTATCTGAATGGAGAATTCTAGGGTTTCCTTAAGATATTAAGAATAGGTCTTGATTGCGTATGTTTCCACCATTAAAGATCCTTGTTGGGGAGGTGGAGGTTGCATAATTTGCTGAAATGGGACAACATAGACATTTGTTGTTGTGTATGGAATCCCATGTGGTTATCCATATGGACCCAAGTAGGTGTACGTGTCCCCCTTCAGATATATAGAATACATGTGGACATAGGGGGGTTGATTACCTTGATATGGAATAGAAGGCACAAAGCCAGGGAATGTTGCATTTCTAGATGGTATGGCATTTGAGAGCACATTCCAGCTGGTGCCTATTGTAAATATCCATACATAGTGTGAGGGGAAAACCCAAGGTGTTCACTATGCCGCCACCCCTCATTGGTAGTATTTTTAGTTGGTGGAGGGGTAACATTATTATTTTGGAGAAGAACATCACCTTTTCCTTGCAACCTATCAAAAGCTCGGTTCATGTTCTAGAATTGTTGTTCACTCCTAGCATATCATGCTAAATATTCCTCATCTAGATGCGGGAGTTGATCTGATTGCATGCTAATGGGCTATCAAAATAATACCCGAGGAGATGAAATTGCTTTGCAGTGAAATTCATGTTGTTTGAACTTGATTGTTCATGAGGATAGGTATGCATGACTTAGTCAAGCTCCTCAATACATATAGAGGAACCAACATTGGTTCCCTGAAGTAGAGGGTTTTGAGCTGATGAGTGGTTGTGTGCCCACGTTGAAAGTGAAGGTGATTGTTGTGGTATACTTGATTGGTAGTTGTACATGTCAAAACCCAAGATGGGCCGGCCCGTACTCATCGTATCTTGACATATTCAGCAGGTATAATAATACCCACAGAATAAAGGATGGATGAAGAAATCAGAAATGTTTATAGACTAGCCCTTCACATCGGGTTCACCAATTTTTACGACAAAAAATCAACACGTGACCTTATTCACACCCGACCTCTCGAGGTCATGCCAAGAAAGCTAGGAAAGAATGAATGCGAATATGAGTGTAATGATGGGGATCAAGTTAATTGGGAAATATTATATATTCAACACCCAATATCGGATCTGTGAATCTAACACAAAGTATGCTCTCCTAACTTGAAGTGGTGTGATGGCTCAGTCTGAGATAATAGCTACTCAGAGAATCCAATTAATGTCAAGCTCTGTCAAGATTCTGTTTGTTGGTTTTGAACACACGGAAAATGACTTGCGGGCACCTCATATAGATTTATAGAAAAGGTCATGGAAGTAAGAACGAGAGATGTGGTGGAGCCACAAGGATTTATGGGTGATTTTCTGGTCTAGTCCAGAAAGTCTTAGCTTGATTGATTGCTATGTTCAGTAAGGAAAGTTGTGCAATAATTTCTGGTGGAAGTGGTGAAGATTTGAATACTAATGTATGCAAACTAGTGTCAATGTCTAACTGATTATCAGGTCCGTTGGGTTGTGGGACCCGAGGATCAAAACCTAAGACTTGTGGAGTTTGTGGCCCTTGTATGGTCATGCGCATAGTTAAACCCTATTTCCAGGACTACCCAATAGTCATAGGCTTGATCAATAATGATGTTTAGCGTATTGAGTTGTTCTATTTTCTCGAACAATTTACAAGTGTGTGTAAGATCAAATGTAAATTGGTATCAATGTCGATTACCAATTCTATCCCATTGGTTTTTGGGACCAAGGGATCACAATTGTATGTATTTTCTTATTGTAAACCGTTAATGGTCATATAGAATGAAATAAAATTATTTTTAATAAGAAAAATAATTACTAAAGGAAATATAATCTATGTTTTTGGAGTTTTCACAATATATTGGATCAAAGCAATAAAAGTAAACGATCTATCAAAGAAAATATGTTTAATCTTTTTTATTTTTAAGCAATGTGTTCTAATCTAATAAATAATATAAAGACAAGTAATCATTTGGATGTATCTGGTTACTTATGTGAATCTAATCTAAAACAAATAACCTAATCAAATAAAAAACCCTTCAAACCCTACCTCAGAGGTGAAGAACAAATCATGACCCTTAAAGGAGCTATTGTTCCCCACAACTTCCTTGGTAATGTTAAAGAGGAAAAATTCCTAATGATTTTATCTACTTGTGATTTCCTAACCTATTGAAATGAAAAAATTTCTACTCTATTTGATATGTAATTGAAACTAGTGATTTGAAATTGACAATTTAACAAATAAATCAAACAAAGACACAATTCCATCACGGACAAGTAAGAGCTTTGGAAAATATGGGTACATCTATATCTATCCCTTCAAGTATGTTACTTTCTTTCTCTGAGTGTTCATATGAGTCCAAGGGATTAGGATTGCAATAACAACAACAGGAGGATGGCGCTTGAGTAATGACAACTTAATGGTATTTGTAGACACCTAAAATATGCTTACACTTAGCATTTCATCCAATCCATTCAATTGACGACACTTTGTTAATCAACCCTTCTTCACTCCACTCTCGAGATGCCCATTCACGACACCTTCTCGGTCGTATTCCTCCTATAATCAACTTGTTTGGCTAATATCTCTCTTATTATCTAAACATTCCTCCTTTCGACCATTCAAAACCTCCCTAGTTCTCTCTAGACCACTTCTATTGGCTTCATATGCTATTTATCAGTAACAATTGGTTATCCAGACCTCTCCTAACTCTTAGTGAGTCTCTAATCACTTTCTAATCAAGTTTAACTAGCCTAAACCCTAGTTAACTAGCCTAAACCAAGCTTATCTAAGCCTAAAGCATGTTTATCCTAATCTAATCCTAAAGTGTTTTTAGACTTTAGTCCTACATGCACCCAAATTCCAAATTATTCCAAACCAAAAATTTAAATACAAGGCTAAGCCTACCCATTCAAACTCACAACTTTACATAACACAAAGCCAAAACAAGCCTAAGAAAGCTTGGATCTCATTTGTATTAGCTTTAAGCTAATTAGACATTTGATCTAAATCTTTCCTTCCTCCATTGTTGAGCTAACACCTCCATTTGCATCCTTAAACCAAGTTTTGAGTAATATGGAGAGAACCATTGGCCTTGAAGCCATTAATGGGGAGACTCCATTCTTGAAAGCTTGAAAACCATAAACAACTAATCACCCCTTTGATTGCTAAGTTGATCTTATTAGGTTTAATTTATTAATTAAGTAATCTAAAGAGTAGAGAGTAGTATATATGCTAGGTTTTGATGTTTTTTTCAAAGTTATGATGCATGTATAGGATTAACTCTTGCTTAGCTCTTATCTCATGGTGCATAGATGAGTAAAGAAAAGCTTGAGGTTCTTTAACCTCATCCCATAGCTTTTGTAACTTTCCATTATAGACACCAAAAAAATTGGTAGGTGCTTTTCTTGTTATCTAATAATGTTTTGTCAAGTTTCATGATCTCAAATGGAATTGGGAGGTCTCAGTTTTCCTTTAGTTGATTCATTTCCTCTCATCCACCATCCTTTCTATTAGGAAGAGTACATGTTTATTAATAATTTGAAATTGTGTGTCATTCAGTTTCTCCGTTTGATCATATTAAAGCCATATTCACTTCCACGCAATGCATTCATGAAGCTATTGACACCTTTTGGAATCCCTACGATGATACTGAGGCTATGAGAAGAGCTTTCCCAATTTGAAAGTCATTATGAAACCATTCTTGAGCATTTGAAGGAGGATTTTCATACTGCTTATAAATCCAATTCCACCAATCACATCAACATATCTAGCTCAGAATCCACCTTCTCCCACCAATATGATACTCAAGAAGAAGAATCAGACTTCTTCACTGAGGATTACATTTCCATCCCTAACTCGGATCTAAGCGAAAAGAAGAGGAGGAAACTATTAATTTTTTACTTGCCTTTTCTCCGAGAACCTCTCTCTTGATCGAGATTGTGACTTGTGGATTTAATCATGCTCAATATCAATAATATATGTACTTAAATAAGTAATAAGAATTTTTTTAACAACCTTGTATTCCCACATATATGTATCAAATAAATATCAAAGTGTTGTTCTTATTCAATAATGTCATCTGATATAGTCTTGCGGTAATTTTGTGGCCATAGGAAATTATTCATAGGTAAAAGATTCAATACGTTGTTTTAAAGCGATGTGCAAATAAAAGATTATCAACATACACAGTGTCGAAAAAACCCTGCCATAATGATTTCAAGCTTGGATATTACCCATTGAATCCATCAAGATAACCAAGTTAAAAACTAGTCGAGACACACTAGTTGTTTTGCATACAAGACTAAAATATGCTTCTCCAATGCATTCAATTGGCAATAGAGGGAAGGAATTGTATCAAAAAATCTCTCCATCAAGGAAATATGAATCCAAAGGGATTTCTTTCACAATAAATGCCTCATTGCAAATGAATGGGCATACATGTTTTCTAATACTTGATACATTAGGCCTGCTCACAAGAAAAAATTTCCTCAGTGACTCGGGAGTTCTCTGATGTTCAAGTATGAAAAAGTGAAAGTACATCATTTGAAAGGTAGAGAACATGGGAATTATCTTGACAATTATCCTAACTAATGAAACTTAAATAGTTGGAGTTCTCGAGGTCCCGATGTAATCCTCGGGTCGAGTAATTTCAAAAAGTGTCCTCACAAACATTTCATCTGGACTTGATAAATCAAATATGGAATGCAAGTCTTCATGGGATATTTATTTCAAACTAGATGCTATTGGTTCCCCCGCCATGATACAAATGAATTTCTTCAAAGTGCCTATATGCAAAAGAAGAAAGTATGAATTGATTAAGTAAATGGTGTGTTTTATAAGAGTTTCAAAGCATATGAGCTGAGCTGAGTGAAATCATGGTGAAAATCACTCCCAAGATCCCAATATTATATTTTCATGAGGAAATTAAAATTTGAAATGAATTGAAATTGAGAAAAAATGGTGAATTTATCTGATTTGACAAGAATCATATGTGATAACTAACCCAGAAAGGCATGAAAAGAAATACACAACATCCAAAATGGATTCTTGAAAATAAAATAAGAGCATCTATCAAATCAAATCACCTAGAGGTGCTTGAAAATCATCAAAAGTAGATATCTAGTCACCAAGTGAAAATAATAATTAAATAAATGGCCAAAAGTGATGACATGGCATCCTAGTCATATGTAAATAGAGAAAAAATGTGAAAAGCTTGTATTTCTCACACTTGGCAGCATTTGATGAGTCATCTCCATGAGAATAACATAAATCAAATTATATATTGTAAAGAAGGATATTCTTTTGAAGATCCACATTTTGGGGAGAATTGGAAAGGTAATGAGTGATTTGAATTGTATAAATGCGACAAGCATACTCTCGCATAAGGGGGTTAAAAAATTTTGAGATATTTTTTGAAGAGAAAGGAAAAAGGAGAGAAAACCAATTTTCGAGAGAACTCATCTAAAAACCTATTATTTTCTTTGATGATTCAAATTAGATCATGTCAAGATGGTTGCAAGTGTACTGACCCATGACAAATACTTGAGACTATAGATTAAATTTCCCTGCTGATAAAATTAATGAGCCTTGAATTAATTTTTCTAATCATGAGCATTTTGTATTTTTGTCAAGATGAAATACTTTAAAATAGTTATTTAGGATCCCATTGTAATCTTATTTTAGAGATCCTTTAAGTCACATAGAAATTTATCAATCTGGTAGCATTATGGATATTGTAATTACACTATTGAGAAGAGATTTTTTTCATTTGTGTGATAAACAATTTTAAAGTCATTATGTCTCCACTTTGTTAAATGTTTCTTGTAAGCCTTTGAGTGTATTGTAGGTGTGATAAATTGTGAACCTCTATGATGTTTTATTAAGTCTTCGACATGAGATTTTTGTTTGAATCCTTGAAGATTTTGTGAAATCATGCATTCTTGGGCTTCCATGAGTTTACTTCTTCTGGTTAAAGGTTCATTGTGATCTATTTGAGGTGCATTTGTATTGTACCTAGTAGATTTCCTAGTATTTGTTCAAATTTGCTTGAAATATGGTATAATCAGATTTATCCCACTTAATTACCCAATAAAATTACACTAAAACAAACTAATCCTACCAAAACTACCCATGTTTTCATTATTAAAACAAAAAATATTCCAAAGCGGTGGGTCCATACAATATTTAGTAGTCTGAGCTTTGTTTAGAAGACATTTGCACTATCTAGAAGTGACAACTCATGAGAGTTAGCCTTTGCTGAATTGACCATGTCTTCCCAGAGTTGTTTTTCAATTACTTTACAAAGGAGTGCCAAATATTTCTGATACATCCATCCCACTCATAAATAAAAACTACAACGGGTCCTCTCACCTAGCTAAAGGTAGAACCTAAAGTAGGAGGGTAGTTCATACCCTCAACACAATGCTACTTGGCTTCTTCGAGATTGATTGACAAAGAAATGATGAGATCCATCCTTGGATACAAAATGACACAAATCTAGATCCATCATCCTCTAAGCATCCTTCTTAATCTGTTGATCTTTGCTCAACCATATGGGAGAACTGATTTTGGTACCAACACCACTCTAGCATAGTTGCCGGGGAATATTTATGCAAATACATACAAATATCGACCTTTGGTAATGTTCTATATATGTTTTTATGCAAATACATGGTCTAAACATCATCCTTTGTTAAGCTTTGTGAAAAATAAGTAAGATCAGAAGTTATTTGCATGATATTTCCTAGTTTAAGCAAACTTTGCACTAAATTTGCTTGGCTAAGGATAAATATTGATAAAGGATGCTCAGATTTTTCAAATATTTATAGAAATTGAGTATTGATTTACAAATGACAAGTCATTTACAATGTTTTACACATCTAAGGTGCAAATCCTTAGTGGTGACTCCATATTTATTTAGAATTTCTAGTAAACACCAGTGTCATGTGCTTTGATAATTTAAATTTGTTGTTGATATCCACACAAATGGAAGGAAGAAGGTCATTCTTTAATAAAGATCATACTAGAATATTGTTTCCAAAGCTTGGAAAAACAAATCAAAATAAGAAACAAGTACGGAGGGATTGAGGAGATCAAAGGTCGGAGGAAAATGTTGTGCTAGTGGTTGAAAGTGATAAACCTTTAATAGAGGATTATTCTACCTCTTCAGACAAATTAGGATCAAGTAGCCCTCATAAAAATTTGTACACTCCAACTTGTGAGGGGCCATCATTTATAACTGATATAGGTATTCCTTATTTTCCTCTTTTATCACTTAGAACTAATAGGGTTTTACGCAAAACAGAGTCATTAAAGGACATTTACTTTGAAGACCACACATATTTTCCTTAGAGACCTCATATCCCATAATGTTTCAATCCTCCTATAGGATCTCCTCCTCAAAATATCATGGCTTAACCTCCACCTGACCTCCCTTTTTTGTAAATGTTTTTAGGCCTATAGATTTGGGGCATGATAGGATATCCCAATGTTGTTAAAAATAAGTAAGACATAGGTTGCCTAAATTTCAAGGGAATAATGCCATCATTGGTGACCAACACCTTAATTTTTTTGTTAATATGATGGAGGAATTTGAAATAGAGAATGAAGATTCATATATAAAGTTGTTCATCCAAACTCTAGAAGAAGATGCACATGATTGGTATGAATCATTTCTAGATAACTCAATTGACTCATGGAATGAGATGAAGAATGATTTTAGGTCATAATATGGGGATAATACTGACCCTAGATTCCTCTTATCTGAATTTGAAAACATAAAAAAGAACCCCAATGAGTTTTTTTAATACTTTAATTCCATATTCAATAAAAATCTAACTAGATTGCCCATAATTTTAAGGCCAAGTGATGAGTCTTTCCTAATAAAATATTTTGATACTTTTAACAAGAAAGCTACTTATTACTTAAGGGATAAAAATCCTAAAACCTTAAGGTAGGATTTCTCTATGGAATTACAAATTGAGAATAAATTTAAAATAGCAGGAAAGCCTCATAAGAGGGAGGGTGTTAAATTGATTAATCCTAAGAAGCCTCAAGGCTAGCAAGATAGTGGATTTGAAGGAGGTTATGAAGACTCTAGTAGGAGTAGTTAATTTTTTTCCTATAAACTTGTCGAGAAAAGAAAAGGGAATAGGACAGATCTCTCATGGGAAACACCAAGCTTAGGGGCCAAAATAGATTTGGGAATCACCCTAGAGGTGATCATAGATCAGATGAGAGAGGAAAGGGACCAATGGGATTAAGAAACAAACAACAACCAAGAGAAAATAAACTGGTCCCTGATCCCTTAACTACTAGAGTTTCCATGGTAGAAGAAAACCATGTTATTGAATGGTGTGATAAGTGTTTCTTTCCACATTCCCCTTGTGACCCTGATGAAGAAGTTTAAGAGGTAGATGATGATGAAACTTTTGGTGATGTATGCATGATGGAGTGCCCTAATAATCCACAACAAGGTGCCACTTCTACTAAGTTGTTAAATTCCATAATCGCATAATGTTTTTGGGTGCATTCACTGGGTATCTTCTCTCCCTCCTAAGGATGATGTTGAAGTTGATATTGTGCAAGATTTTGATTTACCTAATCATTACTTTGAATATTTGAGAGCTCTAATGATCAATAAGTATGATGGGGGAATTCCTTCTAAGGAAGACAAGTAGCTTATGATAAATGCAAGCAGTTACTTAGGAAAAGGAGTACAATATTAGAAGTAGAGTTATCAAAGGAGGAGGGCCACAACCCAAACCAAAAATCCACTTCTTACTAATATCCCAAAGGATCCTCCTAAAAAAGATACACCTAATAAGAGCTTAGTCATTCCCAATAAATCCAAGTACCCCAGTCCATGCCCAAGCCATGAAAAACCTCATACCATAAGAAGGGGAAGTCACTCTTCCTCCCAACACAACACTACCCAAGTATATCCCCTGTGATATTACCCAAATTTTGAGTCAAATCAAGGTCACAAAGTACCTATTGTTGAATTTTTAGGATCCCAGAGCATAGGAAGAGGGAAATTGAATATTTGGGCTTCAAGGAGGAGATAGTACTCTTAAGTAAAAGTGTAAACAATGTAGAAACTCCCCCTTTCTTTGAAGAATTGGAAGTGCCACAAGCTTTAAAAGACTTGAGAGAATCACCTGAGGTATATTTGGGTACTTCTCTTGTTTAATATTAGCCTGATATCAACCCCTTATATAATAATTTGATTATCAAGGACCAATTAGTGAAAAATTTCATGTTTGATTTAGGGATTAATCTAATGTGTTGCCTCTCGAGGAGACGAATGAGTTAAATATCAAAGTGACAATTTTTTTGGAAAGTTCACGCTATGGAATTAAGGGAAGTACCGGTGATTGGGTATGTCCAAGGATTAATAGTGAAACTAACAACTTCCCTTGGAAATTCTTGACCATGAATGTAGTTATTATGGGTTTTCCTTCTAAGTGGGGAATGTTGTTGTCAAGGAAATGGGTTGCTAGTGTAGGTGGGAGTGTACAGATGGACATGTCATATGCAACCATACTAGTAGAGGGAAGCCTTGTTAAATTATATGGTGAGAAAAAGATGCTACATCTGATTGAAGATCATAACAATGCCTCTTATGAAGTGTTATCTATAAATGTAGATGTTGATTATTTTGTGGGCTATGCAGACTTTGAGGAGCATGGAATTGATAAGTGTAAAAGTCCTAAAAAAATTGCATTCCCTATCTTTTGATGTTTGATGGAGCTTGATCTAAATTTGGGAATGGTGTTGGTATTGTCCTCGTGTCTCCAAAACAAGAGACTTTTAATTTTTCCTTTAAATTAAATTTAAATGCACTAACAATATTGTAGAATATGAAACATTTATTTTGGGTTTAAGGATTTCTTAGAGGTATAGTATAAGGAAATTATTGTTAAAGGAGATTCAAAATTGGTAGTCAAACAAGTTAGGAAATTGTATGTAACCAAGAATAAAAGAATGAAACAATATAAGCATGTAGTTTGGGACTTTATTGAAATGTTTGAATCTTTCAACATAGTATACCATGATAGAAATCAGAATGCTATTGTAGACAGGTTGGCAATATTGGGATCTAGATTTGAAAATTGTACAATGTCTCCTTATTGTGAATATGATATAGAAGTGTTGTCAAGACCATCTGTCCCTGACAATGTCAAACATTGGCAGGTCTTTGAAGATGATGCCTAGGTTTAGAGGTTCTTGCAGAATGAAGGAGAGTTTACAAACAAAAATATGGACTGGGAACTAATGGTTTGTGTTTGTGATGGTAAGGAGACCCTATTTGGAAAATACATTATTCAATTAAAAACCAATACCATTCCAAGAGGTTTGGTTGCTTTAGAGTAAAACTTTGATAATATTGACATGATTGTTCATAGACATATGTCAACCTCAAGAGATGTGGAAGAGCACAACTTGGGGACTAAGGAAAAACCTAGAAAAATATGGCTAGGTAGTAACCTGAGTAAAGAAGAAAAAAGTCTTATGTCAAGCTATTAAAAAAGTACTAGAACTGCTTGGCATGGCCATATTCAAAATTGAAGGAATATAGGGAAGATATTTTCCAACATGAGATACCATTAGAACCTAATGCCAAGCCATTTAGGAAAAATCAAAGGCCAATCAATCCACTCCTTTCCCTCAAAATGCAAGAAGATTTAAAAAATTAAGGGATGAAGGCATCATACAACCAACAAGATATTCTTCATGGGTGGCAAACCTAGTGCCAGTTCAAAAGAAAAATAGATATATAAGGTTGTGTGTAGACTTTAGAAATTTGAATAAGGCCTCAATCAAAGACAACTATCCATTTCCTAATATGGATAACATGTTGCAACTAGTTACTATATCTAATATGCTATCTAATTTATATGGATTCTTAGGGTACAACCAAGTGGTAGTAAAGAAATCGAAAGAATCAAAACTACTTTCACCACTCCATGAGGTACCTATGTGTATGTGAGAATGCCATTTGTGCCTGATGAATGCTGGAGATACCTTTCAAAGAGCTATGGATGTAGCATTCTTAGGTTATATCAATTATTTTATTGTTGTGTACCAAGATGATGTTGAAACCTAAAAAGTGCCATTTTGGGGTTCAAAAGGAAAAGTTGTTGGGGCACATTGTGTAAAAATAAGGGGTCATGATTTATCTTGAAAGAGTGGAAGCTATTGGAAAATTTCCTATTCCCAAAACTAAGAAAGGGATTCAATATTTCTTTGGTAAGATAAATTTCATTAGGAGATTCATTTTCAATTTTTTTGAAATGAATATCCCTATAACAAGTATGCTAAAAAAGGATCAAATTATCAAATGGGAAGAGGAGATGTCTAAAATTTCACATGAATCAAGGAATCATTAAAGAATTCCCATGTCTTAATAACCCCATATTATAAAAATATTTTCAATTTTTTTCTTTTGCCTCTGAAAATACCATTGCATCTATACTATTGTAGAAGGATGAGGAAGGAAATGAAAGGCCAATTACTTTCTTCAGTAAAGCATTATAGGGGCTGAATTGAAATACACCATCATGGAGAAGTAGGCCTTTTCCTTGGTTAGGGATTTTTTTTTTCAGGCCATATATATTAAGTTCCAAGATTATAGCTTATGTTCCCCATACCATGGTCAAGGAAATATTATCATAAATGGAAATATCAAGTAAAATATGTCGATGGGTGAAAAAATTGTAGGAATATGACATGGATATTTAGACTACTAAGTTGGTTAGAGGTCTAGGCTTGGAAAAGCTAATGGTAGAAAGTAATCTGCAAGTGATGGAAGTAAATGAAGTTGAGGAGGGAGATATGAATGTTCATGAGAAACTAGTCAGCTCCACATGGTATAAGGACATCATATTTTACCTCAAGAATTTAGAGTGTCCTGGGAATTTAGATAAGAATCAAAGAAGGACACTTAAATTATCCTCCTGAAGTACATCATCACTGATTATGGGTTGACATGGAAGAATATTAAAGGGGTTATCCTAAGATGTATTACTGAAGATGAAGCCCCCAAATTAATTACATATTTTCATGGTGGAGTATGTGGGGGTCATTTTGTTGGAAGAGTAACTGCCCATAAGATCTTAAGGGCTAGTTATTGGTGGCCCACACTCTTTAAAGATACAACCTTGTTAGTAAGAAAATGTGAAAGTTGTCAAATATTTTTAGGAAGAATGAAGGCTTCAAGTGCTCTCCCTTTACAACTAGTGTCAATTGAAGCCCCTTTTAAACAATGGGGTATGGATTTTGTTGGAGAGATTTTAGATCCTTCAAGTGTAGGCCACAAATGGATATTGGTGGCCACTGATTACTTCACCAAGTGGGTTGAGGCTATCCCTACTAAGAAAGTAAATCTTGATTGTTATGGATTTTATCTTAAATCATATAATCTACAGGTTTGGAGTACCTGCTAAGATAGTTGCTAATAATGCCATGAGATTTTGAGCTAAACCATTAGTGGCCATGTGTCAAGAGTATGGGATAATCCTAACATATGCATCTAACTACAACCCTCGGGAAATGGACAGGATGAATCAAGAAACAAAAATTTGTTGAAGATAATTAGAAGGACACTAGAGGTTAACAAAATAAGATGGGGTGAGTAGTTGAAGTTTTTGTTTGGGCAGATAGAATCACTACTAAAAGAGCCACTAGAAAGATCCCATTTGAACTAGTCTATGGAGTCTAGGCCCTTCTTCCCTTACACATGCAATTATCTTCTTACCAGTTCATGCAACAACTTGAGGATGAAGAAGTTAGCCCTTATGATGCAAGGATCAATCAAATTGTTGAGTTAGATGAGGAAAGAAGAGAATCCCACCAAAGGCATCTGAAATTCAGGGAGAAGCTCAAAAGGTTATTTGACAAGAAGGTAACTCCTAGAAATTTTAGTGTTGGGGATATTGTATTATTATGGGATAGTAGACATGAGGATAAGGGAAAACATGGAAAATTTGATGCATTATGGATGGGCCCTTATTCCATTGATATTATAATTGGTGAAAACACTTTCTTCTTGAAGGATCTAGATGGAGAATTACTTGAGTTGCTTATTAATGGCATGGACTGAAACATTTTCTTGACTGATTTCAAAGAAAGGTATGAATCAATGTACAATGTATAGTATTTTTCTTTTTTTTCTCATTTTTGTGTGTGTTTTTGTTTCCTTTTCGTTTTCCTAGTCTACAATGACTAGTTGCCCCTGGTTTCTCAGTATGTTTTTGAGAGATGTGTTATTATCACTTGACCTAGTGTGTATTTTACTTGACTCTATAACCCAATGGACTTTGGCACTTGGTATGTAATGTGTGTACTTTGTATGGTTCTTGTGGCACCCACAAGGGGTGCCCATCCCCGAGTCGAGCTGGTGTTGGTGCTCAAAATGATCTCACCCCTTTATCTTGAACATGCCTTCAATTTTTTTTTGTTTTTTGGTTTTCCCATGTGAAAATACAAGTTCAAATGTTACAGTCATGCTAAATCCATCTAAAAATCCCATGTTTAGGATGTTATGCCTCTTTTTTGGTCGAGGATTATGCTAGACATGTTTTTCTTGAAGATCCCTACAAAAAAATTGATCATGAATCAGTTTTAAATCATGAAAAATACCTTTGTATACCATTCCCTGGTCATGTTGTAAATTTCATGTTTGGCTCTGTCACCCAATGATACATGGCATTTTCCAGTTGGTTACGGTTTGGGAGATTTAAGTTACAAATTTACAACCGCATAACATTAAGAATTTTCAAACTTGGCCCCGAGGTCCAAAAAATATTTCTTAGAATATTCATAGTAAAAGAGTGTAAGACAAGAAATTAGCTCCACATCCAAAGAGGTACATGTGTCACAAGTCGGTTAAATGCAAGGATCGTGGTCGATTACATTTCTTGACACTAAGGTGATAAATTATAAAAGTGTAAAGAAGCTCCTAAGACCCACCAAGGACACGTGGTGCTTTCTCATGCAAAGAGTGGGGAAGTGGGTCATCGAGAGAAAATTGGTAACTTTGGGTTTAATTGAGAAAGAGAAAAATATTCGAAATAGCTTGCATAGTTCCACTACCATTAGGATGCAACCACATGTCAAACTCGGGATGGAAGTCAAGGGTGGGAAATCAGATCAAATAGATAAACATGTATGCATTTAAAACATGATGCAAAAGTGCAAAAAGTTTCCCCAAGCCCACATTGCATAAGGATATTCCACGTGGATGACTCATATTTAAAATTGGGAAAGGTGAAATGGAGGGCCATGATGCAACACATTAATGACTACCGATAATGCATTTTAACACAAATCAAGGAGGAATTTTTAATTCTTTGAATGCATTGAGATTTTTACTATCGTTTGCTGAGATCTTGATGCCATTGTTAGCATAATTTTTGGAGATCAATGTGAGATTGATTACAAAACATGAATAGAGAATTAGAGATTGAAAAGCCTTCGAACCAGAGCCAAATTGCGCAAATATTCACCATAAAATTGGTAAGAACTAAGACACTCCCGTAATTTTATTCATTTTTAAGGAAATTCAAATTAAAACTAGGGAATTAAAGATGAAGACCATGTCGTCAAGTTTTCTTGTTACTTCTAGAATCACTAGTGATTTAGAAAAAATCACGGATGCAAATTTAATGAATGCTAACCTATATGATATCCGACAAAGAGTAAGAATCCCAAACAAGAGTGAACTAATGAAGGTGATTAAAACTAGTAATATTTCTTTAGCTGGTACTATTCCACCCTTAGTACACTTCTCAGAATTGGTAAGACTCTACACCATTGACTTATGATCCACAGAAGAGGGAAGTACTAGATGGAAGTGGTGAAGCAATATTAAATTTGATGCATTTAGCCATTAGGATAATGTTGAAACTACCAAAGGTCAAAGCTCTAATAACCCTAGGATTAAATCTTACCATAAAAGAATATGAATCTAATAAAAAGGATTATGCCCATCTTATAAATACCAAGTGGATTTTAGTAGAAAAGAAAGCAACCACTCGAATCCCTAAAAGACTAGTTAGGGCACAATTCATTGAGGAAAAAGAGGATGTGATTGTATTGTTGAGTTGAATGGATAGATTAGAAACAATGAATGAATTCAAGGAGTGTATGTGCCGCTATATGTGGATAGTTATGGAGAAGAAGGGAACATTTCCTGGGAAAAATTCATCACAAAAGAACTTCATGACCAAAAATAATAATAGTGACAACAAAAGTAGAGATGGGTGGTGCTGGAGAATTGGAATTTTACATGATGATCTATCTAATTTATAATATTTTAGGTCACATGTGTTTACTTGGCCTTGTGCCACATGCTTAATTTTAAAAATTCCAAATGAATGATATCTTTCCTCAATTATAGGTTGTTCATTGGAAAGAAAATGTGATATTAGTTAATGATGCCTTCTTTGCACCAATCATTTACTTATTTAGGCCAAAATGGGAACAATATAATATTTATGAAGAGGATAAACAAGTAATCATGGAGTATGGATGTTATTTCATTTAGTACATGAATTTTACATACATCAGGGTTAGTGGATTTGAAGGCCAACCATGTAAGCTACCCATATATTTAGATGAAAAAATGGCCTTGTGTGAATTGAAAAGACAATTGACACTAGTTCACAAATTAATTTTTGGAAAACACAAGACAAACATTAAGTTTCCCATCAATATTGTAAGGTACTCCTGCCCTTCAATTATAAAGGACAGATTAATGGAAGATGAGATGAAAAGGTTTGAGGCAAGGGCAAACTATAACATCATGTGGGTATTCAAAAATCTTGTAAACACTTTTGAACATGAGCCTTAATTTGAGGATTATTGGATGAATTGTAAAGATGAGGAGGAGGTCAGGCTAAGAGACTTCTCAAGAATGACCCTCACCCAAATTATATACTTTAATATTGTTGTTATCCTTGAGGGATTTGTGGATGATCCACATACTGTGAGTCAATACTATCTTGATCAAAAGGTGGAGGGACAACCAATGGCCCCCTTGAATTGGAATGAAGAGGAGTCAAATGACTCATATGCCTGAATAACTAATGTAATGAGAAGAAAATTGAATTGGTTAGCCTATAAAAACATTGATTTATCAATTCAAAGCACAAGAGTTCTTAATAAATTCAGGGATTTGGGAAAATTAAAAGATGACCTTCCTTCCCTGAAAGAAGGAGCTTACAAAATAGATACATTGGGAGGAAAATATCCTCCATTTCCTCAAAAATGTCTACTTTAGGACTTTTAGATGAATGAACTTATACTACTTGTGGGACCAGTACTTCTATGTGTGCTCTAAAGTAGAAAAATGAAGAAATGCTACTAAAATCAATGCAGAATACTATTGTCACTTTTTTAGTTCCACTACAATCTAAAGGAAAGAATATAGATACACAAAGGGCCCCTCCAGAAGTGTTTCTAGAATCTTATAATACTAAAAATTTAATGAGAGGAGCCATAACTAGTGGTAACATCCAATCTAAGCCACATGGTGAAGAAAAGAGAGCAACACCAGACCTTAAGAAGTTTGAAAGGGAACATAAGAGGTATAAATATGTATATGAGCCAATTTTAGTAAGAGAAGGGGGAATGTACCCAAGAAACATAAGCATGTACCCAAGTAGTGATTGATCCCCGTAACATGAAATAATTGGTGTTTGAAAGTAAAACATGTAGCATTAGTGACACACAAGGATTTTTCCAAACCAGTTAGGTTAGGAAACCAGTGCCTTTATTTTCATCATTGTCTTGAGAGGGAGTTACGATTAGGAGCATTTAGGAATGAACAATTCAAGGTAATTTCTTATCGATCTAAAATATAGTGATGTCTTGAATCAAGGTGTGAAAACATCTGGAACCATGTTAGTGTACCTTTATTTGAATAATTACAAGATTCAACAAAGATTCGGTAGAGATAATGGATGTTGATATTGGTGAGGATTTTTCCACATTGGATGCATTTGACATATCTATTGATGAAAAACTAGTAAAGGGTGTTGATGATATTAAATTGAGTGAAAGAGTAGAAAAAAATACTCATTTGCTAACTACTGAAATTAAGGTTCAGTCATAAGAAATGTTTTCTATAGACCAAACATTTCCATAATCAAACAAACCATAAGTACCTAGTGGAAAGAGTGTAGACACAGAGGTGTTAATTGAGAAATATCCTTCCCATGAAGTCAAGGTCACTAAGGATAGTGAACCATTTCAAACAAGGAGGTCTATAGATGAAAAGATAATAGAGGTTGCACAAGATGCAACTGTTAAAGATAAGGTTGTTGATAATGTGAATGTACAAGATTTGGGTAAGGATAAGGAACCAGTAATGGAAATCCAACCCACCATGTTACAACATGAGGTATTAACAGGGAAAAAAAGGATAATGTGTCAGCTCAGCAGCCTCCAAAAGAGGTGGAAATCATGGAAGGAAAGGGAATTCCTACAAGAGAGGTATCAACTCAAGAAACTCCCAAGGAAAAGGCTGAAGTTAAGATTGCATCAGCTGAAAAAATAAAGAAAGAACATATCTTAATTACTGATGTAACTCAGAAAGAGATTGTCCAACCCCAAAATCAAAACCAATAAGGGAGACAATTAGGGGACGTTCCAGTACAAATTGAAAACAAAGAGATAATTTTGGGAGATGTACGGGAAAAATTGGAAAAACCATCGGTCAAGAGGTGTCCAAGAAGTTGGTGATTATCCCCAAGAAATCCTAACAAGAAATATCTCACCGCTCTATCTTTTCCAAAGGGTCTGGATAGGGAGCTAATCTCAAAGGAAGAAAAGGAAATTATCCCTGTAGAGGATATATATCTCAACGCTCTATCTTTTCCAAAACTAGTAAAAATATCCAAGAGAGCTAGAGTTATTAATAAAACTCATATTGATCCACTAAGATCTAAAAATTTATAAGTGGCAATCCCTCATGAGGGAAATATAAGAGAAAATATAACAGCCAATGATTATAGTGTCCAACTTATTCCCTTAATATAACCTTCAAGAGACCAATTGAAACACAGTATCGAGGTAGTAAGTGACTTGTTACAAAAGGTTGATGAAGATAGAATAAATAAAAAATAATTGAAAGAACAAGTCAAAGCTTTGAGTTCTAGTCTACAATAATTAATTGGGTAGTCTAGTAAAACTCAAGCAAGTAACTCGCCAATATCCTGAAGAAATGGAAAAGTTTGATAAGGTTGTTACAAAATTTTAGGTTGTGGACACATGGGTTGAGAAGTTGATAAAAAAGGGAAAAGAATAAATTGAAGAAGCCAGGACAAAGTATGAATATCTCAAGAATAGGCTTAATGAAATTGATGAACTGATTAAGTAGTGTGATAACAAAATCTTCTACTTTGAAGGAATTTTTCCCAAGTTAAACCGTATAACTCAACTCAGTGATGAATTGGTTGAAAAATAAGGGATTATGCCATAATAATTTAGGGGAACTCAACATGCTATGGAGGAGTTAGCAAGGATCGGGGTGGAAGTTTTGAATAAAAGTAAATAGGAGATATAAGACAACAAGAAATGGGTTGATGATAGCTTAGATGCTATTGATTTAAAAATTAAAGATATGGTTTTTGATATATTTAAGAAGAGTTATGGTGATTTAAAATTTGATTTCTTGTTCAGTTATTTTGAAAATAATATTCGAAAGAAAGTTTTTCTTATGAAGTTATCAAAACAACGAAGAAAATAAAGAACATAATTACAAAGTTAAGAGCCAGGCCATTGGAATACAAACAGAAAATGGGCCACTGTGTGGATGCAATAACAAGATAGACATTGATTTTCCAACTTCATATAGGTCCATATGAATAAGAAATCAATGATATCTTTCAAAGGTATGATGCATACGTGGAAAGGCTACTGGAAAAAGAAGCAGGAGAAGAAGATGAAGAAGAAAAGGATGTAGACATGAAAGATGATAAAAAAGCTTAGGATTTTCATTCTTAAAACTTATCTTATTTTCATATTTCATTTGTAACTAATGTTTCATTTGATACTATTTCTTCATGAAGGATGAATATTACTTTTAAAACTTGTTATTCTCTGATATAAATTGTAATTTGATATAATGCATTAGATTTTTATATTGCTTGGATGAAATTTTATGTCCATTGTAAAATCATATAAACTAATGAGATGTTTGTACTTTTTGTATTTTGAAAAAGGAAAAATGGGGATCTATAGGGGCCCCAACCCATGAAAATAAAGATTACATATATCCTTAAGATTTTTATCACAAAATAATAGACAATAATAAGAAACTTTAGGCATCTAATACCACAAACTCCTTTTCCACAAAATCCTCTCTACAAAGAGGAATTTTCTTCACTAATTTGTTTTTCCTAATCCCATGTTAACCTATCCCTAATGCCATTTGAACAAAAAAATGTCTCCTGCCAGTGTGCGAGACAAGACATTGACAAAATATCATCCAAGCTAGAAAAAGGACCATCTAATAGACTGATCAATTCTGACCTCTTCTTATAAGAAGAGACCCATTCACCCATATCCAAACCACCTTTAGAAAACACCCTTTTCCCTCTAGTTTTGGTAGAAGAAATTGGTTGAGAAGCTTGAACTAGAAGTGAAAAAAACTAGCCCTAGAACAACTAGAGCAGAAGGCATGAATATAAGAATTAGAGTGAAAGCCCTAGATCTAGACTCACCCTTATGTTTTTTCACAAAAGGAAATGATGGTTCAGGAGCTGGAGGGGGTGTACTCATTGTGTAGAAACAAAATTTTTACATACCCCATGTCCAAACCAAAGATGACACATTTACTACACCTCACTATATCACCCTTTTCAATTAATATGGTTACGATACATCACATCTCTAAAATATAAAATGATTATTTAATTAATTAAAATAATAAATTAGTTATTATCACCTAACACCTCACCCTCACACCTCATTGTGTTAGCTAGAACACCTCATCAACCACTTAACTACCTTCTAAAATCACTAATTTATCTCTAACTAGTTAACTTTCTAAAAATCATTAACCTCCTCTAACTAAACTTCTAAAAAAAAAATCTTCTTATTCTAACAAACCTAGTTTTGCATTTTTCAACCATCCCCATCCTAATCACTTCGAAATCTATCATTTTGAACTCAAAATGGAAGGAAATCATTCATTTTTCTAACCAAACTAGATTTCCTGAAATCACCAAAGCAATTTTCCCAAAATAATCGACGATCTCTAAATACTTGTTTGAATACCTCATTTTGGGGGCACAAATTCACAAGTTTTACAGTGCACTGTCATGTTTTCAACTCACCAGGCATCCAAAATTTCTACATGAACACACTACGACATCAATATATCTACGGAATGTCAAATTCATCAAAAAATTGCTCTTCTTTATATGCTAACCACCATATTCCATTTGTTTACCATATCAACATCCTGCAAGGTAAATATTTCATTTTATTCATTCCATGCACTAACGTGAGGCACTTTTTTGTTTTTAGATCATTTGCACATCACTAATCCTCTTCTTGTGACAAAATAAATATTGTGAAACATTTATTTCAACTTTTTAAAGGATTTTTTTAAAAATTTCACACTAATCGATAGCGTACTTGAATCACCTACAATTCACTGTGATTTCCCTGAATCGTTAGTGATTCCTATTTCTTTTTCTTTTTCATTGATTTTTACTAAATATGATCAAAATGATTACATGTTTCTTGTTATCTACTAATTTTTTTCAAGTTTCATGATCTCAGATGGCATTAAGAGGTCCTAATTTTCCTATAGTTGATTCATTCCTTCTCATCTCGCCATCCTTTCTATTGGAAACAATACGAGTTGATAAATGATTTAGAACTATGTGTCATTCATGCTACTTCACTTAATCATCTTGAATACATCTTTGCTTCTATGCAACACATCCAAAAAACCATTGATGCCTTCTAAAATTCCTACAATGAGACACCGAGGTGACAAGAAGAACTTTCCAAATTTAAACGCCGCTACAAAACCGGTCTTGAGCATTTGGAGGAGGATTATCATACTACTTCAGAATCCAATTCTATTTGTCACATCAACATATCTATCAACATAAATACTGAGGAAGAAGAATCAAAATTCTTCGTTGAGGATTAAATTTCCATTCTTGACTCGGATCGATCAAGTAGAGGAGGAAACTATTAATTTTGCTAATAACCTTGTCTCTGAGTACCTCTATAATGATCAAGAATTCAACTTGTGGATTTAATCATGTTCAATATCAATCATATATGTAGTTAAATAAGTGATAAGCACATGTTTGTTTAACATCCTTGTATTCCCACATATATGTATCAAATAAAGATCAAAGTGTTGTTCTTAATCAATAAAGTCATCCTGATATAATATTGTAGTTGTGGTCACAAGAAATTGTTCACGAGTAAAAGATTAAATCCATTACACAAGTTGGATGAGAAGATTGAGTTGGACGTCAACAGAACTAACCCTAGAATAAGCTGCGCGAAGGCCCGATGCTAGACTCACCCTTATGTTTTTTCAAAAAAGGAAATGATGGTTCAAGAGTGGAGGGGGTGTAATCACTGGTTGTTTTTCCTCCAAGAATGAAACATGCTTCTCCAATGCATTCAATTGGCGATAGAGGGAAGGAATTGTGTCCAAAAAAAATCTCTCCATCAAGAACATATGACTCTAGAGGGATTTATTTCACAAGAAATGCCTCATTGTCAATACCTGATACATTAGGCCTGCTCAAAAGCCAAAATTTCCTTAGTGACTCATGAGTTATCTGATGTTCGAGCATGAACAAGTGAAAGTACATCATCTAAAAGGTAGAGTGTTAGGAAATAAGGGATAAAATATGTGGAATAATCCCTCCGAGAATCGCAATAAAGAGAAACTAATATGTAGAAATTATTACAGATCTCAAATAAAATTGCGTAATAAAATAACACAACACAAAGAGACAAAAGTATTTAACATGGTTCACCCAATTTGGGCTACGCCCACCAAGAATCACTTGCTCGATTTTATTACAAGCCACCTCTCTCTCAATACAATACCAGATCCGTTTGGAGCTATGCTCAACAAACTCTACTGAGAATTCACACACCGAATTCAAAACACATCTGCAATACATTTGCTTGTACATCTATCATATGCATAAGACCATATAAATAGACAATTGCTTAAGCAGTTTTACAAAACCGTGGGTATCAAAACCATGGGAAAAACCTGTCCCATAAACCTATGGGTCAAAAAACTCGCCCATATGAGAAAATCACGTTTCCCGATATTTCGGGTGTAATTTTTCGAGGCCAAAAAAATTTGTGCCTAAACTTTTTTTTTTCAGGCTGCGCCCTAAACCCTCTTCTTGGGGGCTGCCGCCCCTAGACCCCCACTCGGGGCCTAGCCCAGCCCCAAACCCCGGTGAGGATACATGAAAAGTGTACAGTAATCTTAGTGTACAGTCTTCAACACTTTCACACATGAAAAATAGGCTCCACAACCTAACAATCTCCCACTTGGAGACTAGTTTTCCTCTGAGCAAGCTTCTTAACCCTTCACTAGTTTCGTGAATACCAACCAAAGTTGAACAAAACTTTATTTTTTCCCTTGTGACCACCTTGGTCATCATGTCTGCAGGATTCGACTGGTATGAATCTTCTCCAACTTCAACTTCTCTTCCTCCAAAGTTGTCCTGATGAAATGGTACCTTAATTGTATATGCTTTGTCCTAGAGTGGAAAGTAGAGTTCTTAGCTAGGTGTATAACACTCTGACTATCACTATGCAACTTACATTCCTCCTGCTTATGCCCCAACTCCTCAAGCAATTGTTGTAACCAAATCATCTCTTTGCTTGCCTCTGTGGTTGCAAAGCCACCAGCTTCTGTAGTCGTGAAATCCAGCTCACTGCTGTCCCACCTACAGTGTAAATATAACCTGTCGTGCTCCTCTTGCTATCTACATCTCCAGCCATATCTGAATCTACATAACCACGTAAAGTGGTGTTTGATCCACTGTAGCACAAAACTATCCCCATGGTCCCTCTCAAATACCGAAGGATCCACTTTACTGCTTGCCAATGCTCTTTACCTGGATCACTCATAAATCTACTCACAGCTCCCACTACATGGGAAATATCAGGCCTAGTGCATACCATAGCATACATCAAACTACCAACTACTGATGAGTAAGGTACCTTGGACATTTGGTTTCTCTCCTGCTCTGTCTTGGGACACTGCTCCTTTGATAACTTGAAATGGCCTGCCAAAGGAGTCCCAACCAGTTTAGCATCCTGCATATTAAACCTCTCTAAGACCTTCTTAATGTACTCTTCCTGAGATAAAGTCAGCTTATGTTCCTTCCTATCCCGAGATATCCTCATACCAAGGATTTGTTTGGCTGCACCCAAATCCTTCATAGCAAATGATTCACTTAGCTGCTTCTTGAGTACTTTTATTTCCTGCATGTTTTTACCTGTAACCAGCATGTCATCAACATACAAACACAGGATAATATAACTTCCATCCTCAAATTTATTTGTATACACACAATGGTCAAAATGACATCTAATATAACCTTGCTCCATCATGAAGCTATCAAATTTCTTATACCATTGACGTGGAGCTTGTTTTAGGCCATACAAGCTCTTCTTCAGTTTGCACACCATCTCCTCTTTACCTTTGACTTCATATCCTTCTGGTTGCTGCATATATAGCTCCTCCTCCAAATCGCCATGGAGAAATGTAGTCTTTACATCTAACTGTTCTAAGTGTAAGTCTTCTGCTACCACTATTCCAAGAACAGTTCTGATAGAAGTCATTTTTACTACAGGAGAAAAAATCTCATCAAAATCTATACCTTTTTTCTATGCAAACCCCTTGACCACCAACCGGGCCTTGTATCTTTTCTTTCCTCCTTCTTCCTCTTTGACTCTAAACACCCACTTATTCTGTAATGCTCTTTTCCTTTAGGTAGCTTTACCAAATCCCATGTTTGGTTCTCCATGAGAGCCTGATGCTCCTCATCCATGGCTTGCTCCCACTTCTTCCTGACATCTACCTGCATTGCTTCATCAAAGCTCTCTAGTTCTCCACTATCAGTGAGTAATAAATAATAAAGAGAAGGAGAAAAATGTTCAGGTTCTTTTCTTACCCTAGAAGACCTCCTCACTGTAGGAGTTTGGGGTTCCTGTTGAGTAGGTTCCTGAACTGATTCATGGGTCACTTTCCCATCCTGGAAGATCCTCTACCACTGCATATTCTTTCTTGGATTCTTCCCTGTTTTCCTGCAACTGTTGCTTATACATGACTTTCTCATTAAAGACCACATCCCTAGACCGAATTATTTTCTTGTCCTTAATACTCCAACATTTAAATCCAAAGTCATCACCACCATAACCAATGAAAGTACATTTTTTTGATTTAGCCTCTAGCTTGGTCCTATCATCCTTGTTTATATGAACAAACACCTCACATCCAAAGACTCTAAGAAATGAATAATCAACTTTCTTACCATACCAAGAATCCTCATGTATGCCTCCATCCAAGGCACTTGAGGGTCCTCTGTTTATCAAGTACACATTTGTGCTCACCGCTTTTGCCCAAAAAGAAAGAGGCAGTCCTGCATGTAACCTCATGCTCCTAGTACGTTCCATTATTGTTTTGTTCATCCTTTCTGATACCCCATTTTGCTGTGGAGTTCCTGGAACCGTATTTTGCCTACGGATTCCATTCTTAGAACAATAATCATCAAATTCATTGTTGTAATACTCCCCTCCATTATCTGACCTGAGACATTTTATCTTAAGACCTATTTCATTCTCTACCAAGGCTTTCCATTTAACAAAAGTGTCAAATACATCAGATTTGTTTCTAATACAATAAACTCAAACTTTCCTTGTTTCATCATCAATAAAAGTAACATAATAAGTTGAACCCCAAGAGATGATACTTGAGCTGGCCCCCACACATCAGAATGCACCAGCTCTAACTTACTCTCTTTCTTTGTAGGTCCAACCTTGAGAAACCTTACTTGCTTCTGTTTCCCATATATGCAGTTCTCACAGAAATCCAAACTGTTTTTGTATATCCAGGAAAATTATTCTTTATGATGTTCATGCCCTTATGGCTCATATGACTGAGCCTATAGTGCCATAATGTTGTATCTACATCTGAAGCCACAAGATTACAATCATTAGTACTATCAGTGGTTAAATACAAGGTTCCAACCTTCTTACCTCTTGCCACCACAAGAGCACCCTTGGTAACCTTCCAAGAGTCTGCTGTAAATATCACAGTACAACCATCACTTCCCAACTGCCCTGCTTGATATCAAATTTTGTCTTAATGTAGGCACATGTATGACATCCTTCAATAGCCAAGTATTCCCATTCTGCATCTTAACCTGAACGAAACCTTTTCCAACTATGCTGCAAGGCTCATCATCACCAAGAAAAACATGCCCAAAATCTCCTTGAACATAATCAACAAAATAATGCCTATGTGGAGTAGCATGGAAAGAAGCCCCGAATCTAAAACCCAAGATTCAGTAATATTGTGCAAAGAAAGAATCAAATCATCCTAACATACATTACCCGTTGCCACATTTTCCTCCTTGTTTTCTTCTTGTTGTTTCTTCTTATCCCGAAGCTCCCAACAGTCCTTCTTTACATGCCTAGGCTTTCCACAATTCCAGTATACAATCTTGTTCTTGGATTTTGACCTTGCCCGATCTTTTGATTTTCCATGGTTTCCTCTATTCTTTTGTCTCCCTCTAGTTTCCACTGTCAAAGTATTCCCTGAAGTAGAAGATTCCCCAGAGATTTTTGTTCGCATTTCCTCGCTTAGAATCACCCCTACAACATCCTCAAACTTCAACTTCGAGTTAGCTGGAACCGAGTTACTTACCGCCATTACCAGGCTATTCCAACTCTCAGGTAAAGAGCACAGAGTTAATAAAGCCCTAACTTCTTCATCAAATTCTATCAGAACCAAAGCTAGCATATTCACTACCGTATTGAAATAATTTAAATGATCTACTACTCGAACTATTCTCAGACATCTTCATATTAAACAACTTTTTCATTAAAAATATCTTATTAGAGGCAGAGGGTTTTTCATAAAACTTCCCTAATGCATCCATTAGATCTTTGTAGTCTTTTCCTTTGAAACATTAAATAATATCGAAGATGCAATACTTAGCCGGATCATTCCAAGTGCCTTTCGATCCAACAAATCCTATTCCGCATCTCTGTCATACTCGAGGGTTTTTTCACCTTCTCAAACAACGGAGTATAAAGATCCTTCGATAAAGGTAATCTTCCATCTCGCATCTTCTAAAGACTCGAAATTCTGCCCGTTGAATTTATCAACCCTAGATCTTCCTTCATTTGCCATAGCTCCCACTCAAGCTAAAAACTTTCCTGCGATTCAACACTTCAAAGAAACCAAACCAGCTCGATACCAATTGTTAGGAAATAAGGGATAAAATATGCGGAATAATTCCTCACGTAATCGCAACAAAGAGAAACTAATATGCAGAAATTATTATAGATCTCAAATAAAATTGCGTAATAAAATAACACAACACAAAGACACAAGATTTAACGTGGTTCACCCAATTTGGGCTACGTCCACCAAGAATCACTTGCTCTAATTTTATTACAAGCCACCTCTCTCTCAATACAATACCAGATCCATTTGGAGCTATGCTCAACAAACTCTCGAATTCACACCAATTCAAAACACATCTGCAATACATTTGCTTGTACATATATCATATGCATAAGACCATATAAATAGACAACTACTTAAGCAGTTTTACAAAACTGTGGGTATCAAAACCATGGGAAAAACCCGTCCCATATACCTATGGGTCAAAAAACTCACTCATATGAGAAAAGCACGTTTCTCGATATTTCGGGTGTAATTTTTTGAGGCCAAAAAAAAATTTGCGCCTAAATTTTTTTTTTTGGGGGCTGCGCCCCTGAACCCTAGCGAGGATACATGAAAAGTGTACAGTCTTCAACACTTTCACACATGAAAAATAGGCTCCACAACCTAACATAGAGAACACAAGAATTATCTTTAAAAGTCTCCTAACTAATGTAGCTTGATTAACTAGAGGTGTCAAGGTCCCGGTGTAATCCTAAGGGTTAGTAATTAAAAAATCATCCTCACAAATGTTTCATGTAGACCTGATAAATAAAAGAGGGAATGCAAGTCTTCATTGGATATTTCTTTCAAACTAGAATCTACTGGTTCACCCACCATGATACAAATGAATTTCTTCAAAGTTCCTATACACAAAAGAAGAAAATATCAATTGATTAAATAAATGATTTGTTTTATAGGAGTTTCGAAACATATGAGCTGAGATGGGTGTAATCATGGTGAAAATCACTCTCGAGATCCCAATAAGATATTTGCATGAGGAAATTAAAATTTGAAATGAATTGAAATTGAGAAAAAATGGTGAATTGATCTGATTTGACAAGAATCATACACGAGAACTAGCCAAAAAAGGCTTGAAAATAAATGCGCAACATCCAAAATGGATTTTGGAAAAGAAAATAAGAGCATTTGTCAAATCAAATCACTTAGAGGCACTCAAAAATCATCAAAAGTGGATATCTAGTCACCAAGGGAAAATAATAATTAAATAAATGGCCAAAAGTGATGACATGGCATCCCAGTCATATGTAAACAGAGCAAAAATGTGAAAGGATCATATTTCTCACACCTAACAGAATTTTATGAGTCATCTCCATGAGAATAACATAAATCAAATTATATATTGTAAATAAGGATATTCTCTTGAAGATCCATGTTTTTGGGGGAAAATTGGAAAGCAAATGAGTGAATAGAATTGTATAAATGCGATGAGAATACTCTCGCATAAGGGGGTTAAAATTTTTGAGATATTTTTGAAGAGAAAGGAAAACTGAGAGAAAACCAATTTCCGAGAACTCATCTAAGAAATATGTTATTTTCTTTGAGCCTTCAAATTAGATCATGTCAAGATGGTTGTAAGTGTATAACCATTGAAAAGAACTGAGACTGTAGATTAAATTTCCCTTGCTAATAAATTTGATGATCCTTTAATTAATTGTATTAATCATGAGCTTTGTTTTATTTGATGTCAAGATGAAATACTTTAAAATAGTTATTCATGCTCCCATTGCAATCTTATTTTAGAGATCCTTTAAGTCACACATAACTTTATCATTCTGGTAGCATTATGGAAATTGTAATTACACTATTGAGAAGATATTTCATTTCATTTGTGTGATGAATTTTTCTTAAGTCATTATGTCTCCACTTTGTTAAAAGTTGCTTGTAAGCCTTTGAGTGTATGTTAGGCGTGATAAATTATGAACTCTTGATGTTTTATTAAGTCTTCAACATGAGATTTTGTGTTTGAATCCTTAAAGATTGTGTGAAATCATGCATTCTTGGGCTTCCATGAGTGTACATCTTCTAGTTGAAGGTTCATTGTGAGCTATTTGAGGTGTATTTGTCTTGTACTTGGTAGATTTCCCAACATTTGTTAAAATTTCCTTGAAATCTGGTATAATCAACTTTATCCTACTTAATTCCCCAATAAAATTCAACTAAAACCAACTAATCCTACCAGAAATACCCATGCTTGCCTCATTAAAGCCAAAAATATGCCAAAGCAAGCTAGTTCCATATTGTCTTTAGTAGTCTAAGCTTTGTTTAGAAGACATCTGCATTGTCTAGAAGTGACAACTCGTGAGAGTTAGCCTTTGTTGAATTGACCATGTCTTCCTAGAGTTGTTTTTCAATTAATTTACAAAGGAGTGCCAAATATTGTTGATACATCCATCCCACTCACAAATACAGACTACAGAATGGGTCCTCTCACCCTGGCTAAAGGAAGAGCCTAAAGTAGGAGGGTAGGTCATACCATCAGCACAGTGATACCTGACTTATTTGAACTTGAGTGACAAAGAGATGATGAGATCTAACCCCGGCTAAAAAATGACAAAAATATAGATCCATCATCATCTAAGCATCCTTCTTAATTTACTGATGCTACTCAGCCACAAAGGAGAATTGATTTTGATACCAATACAAGAGATAAGGGACTACATTTTCTGCATACATGCAAAGGAGGGGAAGTTCATTTTTCCATCCACACATCTATTTACATTGGTACATCTAGCTATCACCCACTATAATGTGTACTTACATAAGGGCTTCCTAGGGCACGATTTTATCACATATGCACAAGAAATACATGGAGTATGAGATATAGTGTAGTACTTAGTCATAAGTTCACTCAGTTGGGTGACCACCTGGGTTAGTCAGACTTCCCATATGTCATCTTTTATTTTTGGGATTTGATTTAGTTTAAGGGTTTTGTAGGTCATATTATCTTTGTAGGTTATAGGAGAAATATGTGATCATAGTGTGACACATAGGTGACTAACCTTGATTATCATCAACCACCTTATAACACCAAAAAGATCAGGTTCCGAGCTCTTGCATAGTCATAGGCACCCAAAAGAGGTATTTGGTGCATAATCGACCTCACTCGATCTAGGAACCCATCCCAACATATATGATAGTTTATAAATTTATTGCACATAGTTATGATAGTATGTCCTTCCTATTCATCAATATTTCAGTCCACATTAGTCCTAGGGATAACAAAAATCAACTAAGTATTTGTTTCCCTCTCTTACACTTAGTGTTTCATATTTATCTAGCTTATTGTTTATATCATCTATATTCTAGCGAGCTTGCTCATCATTTATATATTATACGTGACTATGTAGTTAGGGTTTTACAAATTCTATATTTTTAAAATCATTTGGTGAACCTATCGCTTGATTCCAACCTTCTTTCCAGGTTTTTATTCTTATGCCCATCGCTTTGTAGTGGTCGTTTTGGGTCTTTTGAGCATATAGAGCTCCCTACATTTTCCCACAAGGTTTCTAAATTAACAGATGAATCTAATAATACCTTTTTAACTCTCAAAATTTTAATCTCATAAACATTAAAACATCCAATAGTAAGTAATTTTTTATGATGAGACTAACATTGATAAAGAACAACTAGAAGAGCTTACTAATTTTCATCAAGCTTTGCGTAAAAATCCTACAAATATTTCACATTTCTCCATGTCTAGATGGTTGTTAAAAACTCTCAAGATGTTTCTTTTTCACCCCTTTTAGGTTATTCCTTGTATTTGATGGCCTCCACTCAACCCCTTCATATTCATACTTCCATTCCCACTATTACCGCTCCAATCATTCAACCTAATACTTCTACCTGCATTACGACATGGATCTTTTTAAATACCCCTAATTTAAATTATTTATATCAAAATCTCCAATCTCAAATTTGGAAACTTTAGTAAACCACTTCTCACGCATCTCCATCCCTTGAATCCACTTGACTCCTTGAGACTCATTTTGTACCTTCCATTTCTACCTATCCACTTCCTCCAAATTTTGTCACCCCTAAGCTACCCACCTTCAAAGGCCATGGTGACCCTCAATAGAATCTTAGACCTTTTCACATGGAATGTCATGATTACGTAGATGATCATACTATACTATAAAATCTATTTCTTATAAGTCTCCATGATTATACTATGCATCGTTTTATGATCTACCTATTTATTCAAGAACATCATTTACACATCTAATTGATTCTTTTATCACTCATTTTTCATTCAATATTGGTTCTAAGATATCCTATGCTCAACATGCATAAGTTAAACATGGATCTAATGAGCATCTAACAAACTATATTTTACGATATAAGAACAAAATAGCTAGGATGACCAATGCACTCACCGACTCAAAATTCAAGATATACTTGTCCAAAGTCTCTTGCCACCTCTATAAGAGAGGGATATTTGAGGCATCTCCTTCATTTGATCAATTTTTTCATAATCTTAATTTATGCAAAGTAAAACTTATCTCTATGGAAAAACTCAAGTATTATGATCAACCTTCGTTGTCTTTTACCCGGTTTCAAATAAAATCAACTTTCAAGCCATATCTTAATCCCACTAAAAAAAAGGCTATTGTTAACACAATATCTACTCCTAAAAAGGTTTAATAAAGCAGCTTCCACGGTGTACATTCACAAAATTGCCTTGTGCTCCGCATATTCTATTGCCATAACTTATTGAGAGAAATATTATTAAGCTTCCTCCTCCACTTAATTTTGACCCCTCTCCCTAAAGGACACAATTATAACAAAAATACTAGATGTAACTATAAAAAATGCATTGGGAATTCTACCGATGGATGTTTAAACTATGACATCTCATTAAAGATATTATTGACAATAATACAATCGAGATACCTAAGCCTTTACCATCTATGTAACTCAATGAAAAAAAAGCTCAAAATCTTTAATGATCCTCTCCCTAAGCATGATAAGCAAGTTGTTGATTCTTCATCCAATCATACATATCATGATGTGCCTCCTCCTTCATCGGGGATATTTATTTTCCAGATTGTTAATATTGATGCATATCCACCATTCATTACATTCTATGATCATGATCATCATGCTATATTTTATTCTAATAATTTACATATCAATCCTTTTATTGGAACTCATACTATTAATAACTCAATGGTTGATTCATCGGATCTTATTGGTGCATGCTCTATTGCACTCATTGTTTCCATCAATTATCCACAATCTCAAATTGATATCCATTCCAAAATATTATGGCTTCATCATGCTTATGACATTTGTTGTGGCACCTTTAAATAAAGGATGTGACATGTTCTTAGGTCATCCTTAGCTCAGTGCTGCTAAGGCTAATTTTCCATGACCCACTTGTGTCTCAAATTCATTCACGATAAAAAAAATTTCACTCTCAATGGTGTTCCACCATCCACATCGTTGCCTATGATCCTCTTTAGGATGTTCTCGCACTTGCTAGAGCATCTAGGTCCCATGGACCTCTAAAATCTAAGGTATATTCTTCACCCAACTCTCTAATTTATACATAACCTATTTGTTCTCATTGGTATATAAGGCCATATTCTTGGACTATGTCCCCTACTTGGGAAAACATTTCACATAGGTGTTCATCACCTCCTTGGTCTCATTAACATAGGTGTTCATCACCTCCTTTGTCTCATTCACATAGGTGTTCATCACCTCCTTGGTCTCATTCACATAGGTTCTCATTACCTTCTAGGTCTACTTCACATGCATTCTCACCACATCCTTTTGTATGTAGGTCTCATTCACACATACATTGCCAGGTCTCATGCTCCACCGATCTTATAACATGATCATAATACTTTACCTTCTCAAGCATTGGGTGGAGGACCCTTTTCCTTCACTATTTCTAGATAGCTTACTCATCATCACATAGTTGGGGTCCACCACACTCATTACCCCTTATAGCATTAATAGATGTCTCTCATTTCTACTCTTACATTATGTGCTTCACATTTAGTCTTTCTCATTCATATTATACAACTTGATACACACAACTTGTTTCGTCACCACCCTATGATACACTATTGTTCCAAGGTTCATACTTGACTACTAAGGGTCTAAGTCTGAAATAAACATCACCATTCTACACATTTTATGCTATAGGATTCATGATCTAGTTTTCGAACATCACTTTCAAACCATTAACTTATGACACACTCTTGTGTTAAGTTTCAAACTAGAATATTGAGGGAATACTAAATCCATGAACCTCACACACTATAAATTTCATGCTCCAAGCTTCATGATACATCTTTCTAGTGTTTTATTCTAACAGATCATACTATCATATTCTAAAATCTATGTTATGTGCTTCATTGATATATCTTTCTAACATCTAAGTTCAAATCATTTCTTGATGAAACATTCTTGTTTTATGGTTCAATATTACATGTCGATGAGTATTTTATAAATTAACCTCATCTCATTCTCATAAAAATCCACTTACGAGGCACGCTGATCCTATCATATTTACATTGCATATCATTCCATCTCAGTCATTCACAACATATTGCATATCTTGGTTGCACTTAGTCTTGCATGATTATACTTACATGCACACTTTATTTTCTAGGCTAGAAATATAATTATTATGTAATTATCTTTATCATATACACATGTGCATTCACTTTCTCTTCATTTATGTGTTGGGCCCCTGGAATATTGGCCAAGTATGAAGGTGCTTAGGTGCACAAGGTCCCGTTATGAAAATGAGTGCAAGGTAAAAGCGAGTGAAAGAAAGGTTTAAGGAAGCACATAACACGCGTGACACATGAAAGGAGACTTGGGACTTAGTCAATTTGAGCACCCAGGGTAGAACACATGAAAATCATGATCAGTTACATGTGGATAAGGTGCTAACTTGGTGATAGGCTGACAGGAAAGAGCATGCCTTGGATGGAATCTTCTAGAAGAACATCATCGAGATAAAGTGGAAAGCTCGGGCATGCTCGCATGGACCACATTCGACACTTGGCACCAGATCCGAGGGCACTGGAGGGTGAGTTGGCAATGGAGGAAAGCAATAAATACAAGTGCCTACCGAGTAAAAGAGATAGAGAAGGAGGTTGATATACAAGTTTGAGATATAACGGGTTAGAGAGAGTGATAATTGGAATATAGATCTAGAGAGTGAGTAGAGCTCTACAAAGATTCTACAAGGAATCATCAATGGATCATTGCATCAAGGGATAATTTCTTGGGCATGGATTTTTAATTTTTCATTTGATAGCTTAGTTACACAAGTCTAGTGATATGCATGACTACAGTCTACTCTCTCGTGACACTCTGTAATGAATCAATGAATGTAACGAGGTTACCGATATAATATATACATGAATATCAATGGTTCTAATACATATTTCTCTCTTATAAGTTCTCTTTCCTTTCATGCTATGTATGAATGCTTGTATAATTATTTTTGGCATCTTTGTATGTCTTGGATTCGTGTGAAAACATTCGATCACCAAGTGACCTGCAAGGATCTACAAGCCGTTACTGAGCCCTATGGTTCTTGTATGTTTCAACCTCCCACATGAAAACTCTCACACTAATCCTATATGATGTTTCCCATTAAAATCACATAAAAGAGAGGCTCGTTACCCATGTGTTACTCGGGTGAGCAATCAAATTTCAATTGGTCATAGGTCGGTGCGCATGGGATTCCTTCCTTTTGTGATAGGAGTAAAAATGAATACATCTTGATTCCATTTCCAGGACCTCTTTTAGAAGTTGTAGTGGGATATAACATACATCATGATATGTGTAGTGAGGAATGACAGAGTGGTTAACATTGGAAAATGTTAAATCATGGTTCAAGAGCACGGAGGATGAATTTCTCAAAGATTCAACACTCGAACTCCGAGTTTAATGCACTTAGATGGGTAGAGGAGAACCTCTACCATGATATGTACAATACCTTCTTCTAATGCTTCCCAAGTAGAACTATATGAATGGATTTCACTGTGCATCTAGATCAAGTTGGCATTATGGATCGCATGTGTGGAACAAATAAGACTACCAAAATTTTCCGGATGTAGATCGACGTGGACCCGTGATGTAGATCATTGGTGGAAAGGAGTACTGACTACTTACACTCTAGAGTATTCCATTTACACGTATTCTTGTTTAGAGGTTGTTGAGTTTGAATTTCTGTGAGAACCTAGAGGAACCTTTCTATATGCTATTCCTCTAGCTATGAATATATTAATGGTTATGATGAGTTTAGAGGATTTTCCAATGGCGAAAAACCATTTTGAGCACTTTGGGTAAGGGAGCTTGGGTGGAGGAAGATGGAAAATATCACGAAAGAGAAGGAGAGAGAAGAGAGATGGCTCAAGTATAGTGAATCATGTAAAAGGGAGATTTATAGATGACGCGAAGCTCCTAGTGTGATGGATCTATGGAGACAGACGTTACGAGAAGGATTTAAGGTTCACACAGAGGACATGGAACCTAAGCGATGCTGTGTTGCCCCATCTTGGAAAATGCGTGAGGGAGACCCCTTCGGCTACGGTGAGATTTCATCACATGGAGAAAGGAGATTCATTGGCACATATCTAAACTCACCCGGTGGATCGAGCCCTAGCGCTTGGTTTTCCCAAACTAAGAAGAAGTGTTACCGACCTGAGTTGATATCAAAGTGGGAGAGACAGATCCGTGCCTAGGAGATATAATTTTATAGTCCCTTCTTCTATGGTTTTACATATTCTAGTATTTGGAGGAGTCTTTGGATAAGGAGCAAGTGTACAAGCTTTTGGTCTCACATCGGGGGTGGTGCGGGACACAGTAGGGAGAGCAGAGCGCTATCACACCTTTAGCACATAGTTTAGTTGGATTGTGGGGGCACTTGGCACAACTTCTACGAGCCCTATTGGACCCAAAGTGGTTTTGGTGGATTTGGTGGATCTGGAGGCATAAGACGTGGTCAACTTAGTGGATCGGGAAATAGAGGAAACACCGCAGAGGAAGCCAAGGCTTAGGCTTAGGAGGATAGGGACCCCAGCCACCACCTCAAGTATTCTTTGAAATGTCTCTGCATTTTCAGATTACAGGGGCATTGAGGATGCTACAGAACATGTTCACAAGTGTGAACTACTATGGCACGTGAAGGGTATCACAACCCTAGAACGGAAGGCTAGTTAGTTTGTAACCACGTTGCAAGGGAACACACATAGTTGGTATAGGAAGTATGACCCTCATCAAATGGTGGTGGAATATACTACCTTAAAGAATGAATTCTTGGCAGAGTTCCACATTCCTAAGTTTGAGTAGAAGAGCATCAACACTTTGAAGGAGATTCAACAAGGAATGACAGAGAGTGTGCGGGAGTATGATGTGTGCTTTAAAACTCTCTTGTCTAAATTATCATACGATATTCATCCTTCTCAGCATGCACAATGGTTTATTGGATGATTGATCAACCCTTTTGGAAGGTCCTTGTCTCATAAAAATTTTATAGACCCACGTGAAGCATTGGAAACTACCCTACACACCGAAGCTATTGGTAGTATGGATACTGGCATTAGCCCGTTCTTGGAGGCTCAAATTGTTGCTTTGGAAAAGTAGTTGGAAAAATTATCTCGTGAACTTAGCCTATGAGACTTGTAGTGGTTTGTGGTGCATAGATTGTGAAATAGATGGACACGTTAAGGATAATTACCCCAGAGGATAGTACGTCTTGTAGTGGTAGATTATGAAATTTTTATGGGGACCATGATGCAAGTAGAATTTCATTGCTATAGCACATAATTAGGAATAATATATCTTGTTATTGCAATATTTTCACCTCTACAACCCATGATACTAAGGACTGTAGGCTCATTGATCAGATCCATGAGGCCATTAATCATGGGGTGTGCCAAACCAGCATTGTCAGTGGTTCCAAGGATAATGATCACCGTTATGAGGAGTGCGCAGAAGGAGGTACGCATGGAAGGGGTTTTTGAGGAGGATTCTGTGGTCGAGGTAACCGCAGAGGAGGAAGGATTGAGTTCCCACATGGAACATGTTTCAACTATGGATCTACAGAACATTACAAACGTGAGTGCCCAGATCTATTTTAGTGCTCGTGGTGTGGAAAGAAGCATAAGTATGAGGAGTGCCAAAAATTGTTTGAGCATACGAATCGAAGCACTAGAAGGAAAAGGGTGCTACGATGATTATTATTAAGAAGGTAGACATGCATTGGATGCCCTGTAACACGAGATGAAGGTTTGGAGCCTGTATTAGTAACAACAAGGGTATAAGCCATGCGCACGAGAGAGGTACCAAGATAGAAAACCCTATTTTCAAGGGAGGAAGTAGTTCATGGAAAGTATCCGGACCTGCGCATAAAAAGGAGATATATCAAGACACCATGGATGTTATTTGGAGCTTACAAGGGAGATCCAATGTCTAAAGGATCAATCTAGGAGGGAGGAACAAGGAAGGAGATTTGAGGTGCAAAAGGATGACCTAGATGAGGTCAAGGAGGCATGTAAGATGTTATGGTAGGAGGATATCATTCCCTTGCCATGATCTTGGTTGAGAGAGAAGGTATCATGTGCCGAGAAGAGTGCGAGAGAGACAGTCTTGCACACAAACATTCCCCCTCACGGCCTCAACTATGACAAGGAGATTACGTGGAATGTAGTTATAGATGGATGGCTCATTGACAATATCCTCATTGACACAAACACGGAGGTTAATGTTCGACTTAGGATTCATGGCATCAAATGGGAAGACCTACATTATAGCCATCTTCGAATGTGTTGTATATGGAAAAAAAGACTAAGGAAATTCCCATCGGTGTCTTGAAGGATGCAGCTATTACTATCTAGGAGCCAAGTTTACTAGGGACTTTGAAATCTTGACACTCACTAAGACAAAAATTTCCCAACACTACTTGGGCACCCTTAGTGTTACAAGAATGATGCGGACCTTTGGTTCAACAAAAGGTACATCATCTTTGAGAACAAGGAGGAATAGGTCATTATACCCTTGGTTGATGGGAATTTGACACCATATATTGAACCATTGGAAGAGGAAGTTTTGGATAGGATTTATGTGTGCTCAATCAAAGACCCTAAGATGATACACCCTACTAATGAGGTTATCCAGTTTGAAGATGCTTAGTCAGTGAGTGATACCACTAGTTTGGCATGTGACAATTGGGTGCATAAAACTTATGAATTAATGGGATGGCAGTTGAAGGGGTCAGTGACCAAGGCAACTAAGGCACGCACGGTTAGGTGCCTTAGAAGAAAAAAATTGCCCAAGTATTCAGGAGGAGCCTTCACTAAGATATTTCTGCAGGAGGTAGAAGCTCAATGGAAGGATGAGAAGGAACAGAGGGAGATGTTAAGTTATGTCTTACTCGACACAACAGCTCGGTGGTGGGCCACACATTAGGAGAGCCTTTTAGAGTGGCACGAGGTAAGAATTTCTCTCTCTATTAGGTTTTCTAGGAGAAATGTACCCACCATCATCAAGGAGTACCATGGGAAGGATCCCGCCTCTTTACATATCTAGGAGTGTGAACATGTTTGTAGAGAAGGCACGGAAGATTTTCCACCATCCCTCTAGGTGCACAAGTTGTACTCTACACTACGGGGTTGCACATGTGCATGGTACATTCATTTAGAGACACGCCACTAGAAAAGGAATTGGCAAGAGCTCATGGTGACCTTATTCAAACCTTTGAATATCAGAGTACCAAGCCATCGGTTGATAAGGCCTTATAGGGTATCAAGTGCCTTACCATGGGGGATAGTGCTAGGACGGAAGATAGGTTGTTGGAATTACTAGGTGAACTAGGATTGGAGGCACACTTTGAAGAAGAAGAGGAAGTAGAAGAGTTATAGCTTGAGCACACATGTTTGGAAAAAGAGAAGGGAAAGTTGGTATATGTGATTGATGGAGAGGAATCAGAAATCTTAGATGTTATCCATTCTGTAGGGACGCGCGAGGTAGTGGACAGTGCAGATGCTTGCACGCGTGCCTACCATGAGCCTTTAAAGATGAAGAAATTTAACATCGGTTCCAAAGAAGAACCTAAGGAAGCTCTTATTGGGGATTACAGGATAGAGAAGGAAGTATCAAAGATCCTTGATCTGCTGCACAAATTTTAGGATTTATTCCCGCATGGGTACCATGAGCTCAAAGGCATTCACCATTCCTTAGGGGAGATGAAGATAAAAATGAAGGATGGTGCACGCTTGGTTAGAAAGAGGCCCTACCAGATGAATCCCAACTTACGCGTGAAGGTCAAGGATGAGATAGAAAAAATGATAGCTTCTGGAATCATTGAGGCAGTGGAAGAATCATAGTGGATAAGTCTGATGGTAATCAACATCAAGAAGGATGGGTGGATTATAATTTGTGTGGATTATAGGGAATTGAATGTAGTTTGTGTCATTGATCCATTTTCGATCCCCTTCATTGAATAAATTTTTGAAGGAGTCATTTGGGTAGAAATCTATTCCCTTATGGATGGATTTTAGGGTACCACAAAGTTTGGATTGCAAAGGAAGACTAAAAGAAGACGACTTTCACCACAGAGTGGGGAAGTTTTGCATATACGATCATGCCCTTTGGGTTGAAGAATGCACCGCTATCTTTTCACGCATAGTGGTGCAAGCATTCTAGGACTTCATCCATAAGTTTCTTCAAGTCTATTTGGATGATCTGGGACCGAGTATATGGTGCAGTTAAAGACCATTGTGACAATTTGAGGTTAATGTTTGAGAGGTGTAGGCGGTTGAGGATATCCATCAACATTAAGAAGTGTGTGTTTGCTACACACTTTGGGAATTTATTGGGGCATATCATATGTAAGGAGGGCTTCTTTGGAAGATCCGCTAAGGTTGTAGTTATTGTGGGGTTAAGGGAGCCTACTAGCCAAAGCGCAGTGCGTGGATTCCTTGGGCATATGGGCTATTATAGAAAATTCATTAAGGGATATGCCAAGATCGCCGTACCTTTAGAGGAGCTTCTTAGACATAAAAGTGCCTTCCATTAGGAGAGGCGTAGTAGAGGGCATTTGATACATTAAAAGATAGGCTTATCACCACGCCTATTTTACATTTTCCCTCTTGGGACAATCCCTTCCATGTCCATGTAGATGCCTCAGGGACCACCATTGGAGTAGTGCTTGCACAACCAAGTGAAGGGATTATTGATCATCCTCTATGTTTTTCAAGAAGGAAGTTGACACCAGTAGAGTAGAATTATACCACAACCGAGCGTGAGGCATTGTCAATGATCTATGCACTCTTCAATTTTAGACAAGATATCACTGGAAATGCTCTTTGTTTTTACACCAACCACATGACATTAAAATATTTAGTGAACAAGCCTATTTTGCAAGGACACATATGTCGATGGGTGTTGTTGTTTCAAGAGTTTGAATTCACCATTATAGTGAAGCCTGAAAAAAGCAACTATGGGTTTGATCATCTATCAAGAATTGATTCAGGGAGGATGCGCAGAGTATTGAGGATGCAATGCTAGGCATGCAATCAAGTTATTTAGGATGTGGCATGTGCCCTTGGATTTGGAAGAGATTGTAATATTTTTAAAGGAAGGTGTGGCGCTGGATGGAATGAAGACATTGGAAAAGAAGTAGTTGGCCATATGCACCGTACCCTACATGTTAATCAGTGGAGACTTATGCAAGTTAGGACGTGATGAAGTTTTACACAGATGTGTATTAGAGCATGAGTGCCTAGCCATCATGGAGGAAGCACACGGAGGAAGTGCGGGTGGGCATTATGTGGGTGATGCCACCGCACGTAAGATATTAGTGGCATGTTTGTGGTGGGAAACCTTGTACAAATATTGTAGAGACTATTCTAAAGCCTATGACCATTGTCAGCACATTGGAAAACTAGGGAGGAGAGATGATATGCCTTTGCACCCTATTCCTAGCGTGAAGCCTTTTAAAAAGTGGGTGAATAGACTTTGTGGGACCTATTGGACCAACAACATGTAGGACTGGGTCACATTATGTCATCACTTGCACAAATTACCTGACAAGGTGGGTAGAGGTAGCCCCAACTAAATACTGCATAGCAACAACAATGGTAAGGTTCTTATGGGAAAACATTATCACGAGGTATGGATGCCCTTTGAGTTTGATCAGTGATAGGGGTACGCATTTCTTGAAAGAGACCGTGAGGATCCTATTATCAGAGTTCATGTTGGTTCATCACAAGACTACACCCTATCACCCACAAGAAAATGGAACCACATAAGCATTCAATAAGATACTAAGTCATACCTTGACCAAAATTTTTGATGTCAGAAGACAAGATGGGATGACAAAGTATCGGCAGTATTATGGGCTTACAGGACAATGTATAAAAGGATAAACAAAGCCACACCATTTCAATTGGTGTTTGGCATGGAAGTTGTTTTACCGGTTGAATTTATGTTGCTTTCTCTATAAATAGTATGCGCAGGACTCAGGTTAGCTGATGAAAAAGTGCTGGAAGAAAGGATTGATGAGTTAATGAAACTGGATGAGAGACAATCACTCACCGATGGAGCCAAACCATGGAAAAATCAAAACAAAAGGCTTGGCATGATTGCCACATTAGAAATAAGAAGTTTGAGGTTGGGTAGATGGTGTTACTATATGATTCCAAGTTTTTGTGCCATCTTGGGAAGTTGAAATTGCATTGGTTGGGTCCTTACACAATATCGTACATCCTTGATTTGGGTGTGTGCTAGTTACAAGCACTTGGATGAGATGAAATTGCCTAGATACTTCAATAGGAGTAGGTGAAGCCCTACTATAAATAATTCTTCGGATGTTTGTAAATAAGGTAGTTTGTGAGTTAGTTTAGAAGTTTTCTTTATGCATTTTCTATTTCTTGTGTTTCCTTTCACGTTGTTGTTTTGTTTTGCGCCTTGGGCACCTGGTAACCTTATTGCTATTTTTGGAGAATTTTTGAGTACACAGAGGATTGTGCATTGTTTTAAGTGTGGGGAAGAGAAATGTAAAGGAGCACGTGATTAAAGTACCAAGGAAGTTATGTCGAAAAGCCTTGTTGAATGGCTCGGTTGAAAGAGGTATACAAAGAGAAAATAAAATAATGGTTGGTGCTAGGGTAAAAAAACTTGTAGATCCCATGTACCGAGGAAAAAGTGCATTTAAAGTAACATGATGTAGGTGAGAGTAAAAATCGGACGTGAAGAAGTGCCTTCGGTGTGGGTTACACGCGCGCAAGAGTCTCCTGTCAGGTTGGATTGGTTGCACGCTAGAAGGTTGGAGGAGTTTTCATGTAGGATGGGCACATAAGTGAAGGCGCTGAAGATGGGCTTTGTTTGAAAAAGACACATTAAATGAAAAAAGTATGGTGGTAGGTGAAGTAGCATTTAATGTTCAGAAAAGAGAAAAACTATAAGTAAATAGTCGAGGCACTCTCATTCTTACTTTGCGAAATAGAGGAGTTTGAGATATAAGTAAGTTCTATAAACTAGGGTTTTCATATTTGATCGAGTGAAGGAAGATCTATGAGATTGAAGCGTGAGCAACCAATTTGAGTTTGCAAACTAGAAGGAAGGGGTTACACGGGTGTGGAAAGAGTTGAAGAGGCATTGTCTTGTGAATATTTTATCCCAGTTAGGGTTCGAAAAACTAGGGCATGGGTTTAGAAGAGTTGTATCATGGATTTGAGATTAGAGGATTGGAAGAAGTAAGATAGAGTAACAAGGAGAGAGTAGGAGTGATAAGAAGACCTCAACAATGGCACCCAAGAAAGGAAAGGGAAAGGCCAAGGCCAAACAACAAGAACCCAAAGTAAACACAAATGAAGAATGGTATGCAGAGATGTAATACCCAGATGGGGTGATGATGGGGAAGGAATGGGAATCCCACCTAAGAAGTGTACCTATTAGTGACTATAATCACCACACAAACACAATAGAAAAGGAAATGGCACTGGAATTAGTGCTCCCAAATAGCAAACAAACACAAGAGGTTTTTCTAATATATAATGATGATGTTAAGATCAAAATGGAGAAGGAAAGGCTTTTGTAACTCTATGAGTTTCCTTATTTTGGAAAGCCGGACCACTGTACAATTGGCTGATGTCACGGTACATGAATATTATTTCCACTTTACAGGCGCAAGATGTACATTACTCCCCAACTTATCTCACAATTTACAGGCCTCATATGTGAGGGAGATATCTTAGAAGATGACCTTAGTGACAAGGAGGCTATTCAAGAGACCGTCACTGAGTATGCCTACAATAAGGGGTCACAATATTATGAAATTTCGTACATCAAGGACCCCTGTGATGAAAATGGTTGCACATCCGGTGACTAGGGTGAATGGCCAGGAGAGGTGGACCTAGGTCAATAAGCCTTGGTTGTATGTTTGTAGAAAAATTATAGAAGTCATTATATACAACTTGTCTTCCTACATCGCAAAGGAAATTGTCAAGCTGTGCAAGGAAGGGGACAAGATCCTCTTCAAAGAACATCTTATTCACCATTATATTCATAGATATTGGGTTACCCGACACACTGGAAAAATTTGTATGGGAGTACCCCGCCAAGGATCCTTCACCTTTGAAGAGATTCGAGAAGTATGCCTATGATATAATGAAAACAACCCATAAAGTGCAGCTAGGAAATGGTACAAGTTCCGAGGAATGCGTTCGGGGTAGATTGGAGAATCCTCGAACAACTCCCAGCAGCCACCAACGGGGAAGCCAAATTTTGGTTTATCAACACCGCTAATCGGGCAAGTTCAAATTGATAGACGAGTCATGGAGCCCTTGGTTCAAGCTCCCCTTCACGTTCACTACTCAATACTTCCAAGTGGGAGCGAACAAATTTAAGGAGCCAAAGAATCTAAGGTTAGAGCTGGGTAGTCTAGACCAGGAACATAGGGAGATGAGGAAGAAGTTGAATTACCCTAGTGGAAAGCGTACGTATGTGGAAAAGTATGTGTCACATGAGTTTAAAATGACAAGGCCGATGATGCTACCTATCACTGGATCATCCATGATGCGCATGTACTTGCATATAAGGCCAAAGTTTGAGAAGGGTATTTATCTAGAGAATGAAGTCTCCATACTTAAGGATCCCATGGAGAGAAAGAAGCCTGCACCTAAGAAGAGGGGAAGAGAGGAGAAAGCACCAAGTGTACAGACTGATCAGACAGTGAGTATGCCATCAACGAGTGCTAATCCAAGCACTTACATATGGAGAAAGAAGTCTCCGGTGAAGGAAAAGACACCAGAGGTAGAGGCACCTAGGAAACCCATCACCAAGGAAGGGTTGCTTGAGGAAGAAGATAAGGTCGAATCCCTTGATCAGGAGCCACCTCTCAGGAAAAAGTAGAGGGTGGATAAGGAAGCTGACTCAGAGGTGACTAAAAGCTTGGAAAAATACTTGGGAGAAAGAGATGATGAGAGTGAGGAAGATGACGACAAGGAAGAAGAGGCAGAGAAAGACTAGGAGCCACATGTGTTTAGCGTCTACAACTCAGAAGAGGAGAGTGGAGATGAGAAGTAGGAGTTTATATTCACACAGCGCAAGGGTGCATAGGATGAGGAAGACACCAAAGACATGAAGGAGGATGAGGAGGTTGCTAGGGAAAAGTAGGGAGCCATAAGTTTTACAAAGGAGTAGATCACTAAGGTGGCGGAAAGAGAAGCACAGAGAATGCTTGAGGTCCTGGTAGACCAAGAGTTGGAGCGTAGCGAACAGACATAGTCCTAAAGGAAGGGAAGGAAGAGAACATTAAAAAAGAGCATGACAGCACAGGAGGCCCCACTTTGACAAAGAAGCTTCCCCAAAGGCACGCTCGTGCATATAGGAACTCTTGATGTAGAAAAAGACAAGTAATGGGATATGTTGATGACATAAAGAATGTGTTACACACACGATTCCAAAGCACTATACCCACGGAGAGGCTCCTAGCCATGGGGTATTTTGAAAAGAATGACGCGTACCCTAGAACCAAGAAGATGCTCTCTTGGGTGTTCAAGTCCCACATTGATGAGCCAAACTTTGAAGTCGCAAGGAGCGCTTATAACATTTCCAGAATCTAAGGGGGTCAATCCCTTAGTGAATTCTCAGGATCTCTCAAATGAGCAAGTATGCAATGCACTGAACAAGGTCACAGTCGATACCAAGGCTAGATTATTCATGCACAATGATAGGATCAGAGTGTTGGAGGGAAAGTTAGGAAAGAAGGAAAAATAACTGGTGGAAAATGCCGAGAGCTTAAAACATGAAGAATTGATCGGTACGTTAAGGCATGAGTTGAAGGAAGAGAAGATAAATTTGTAGGAAGTGTAAAATAAAATGGAGTCTATTAAAGGTGCCATCCTTTTGAACCACCTAGACTTAGGACCACCCACACGAAGTACTCGTCCCTCCTAGAGTTTATAGAAGATCTAACACGCGTCCTCAATATGGAGAGATGATCTTTGGCCTGGAATCTACATAAGAAGTGGTCGTGCACTTGAAAGAGGACAAATTTAAAGTGGTAGTGCTTGTTGCTGAGTACATCCAAGTACTCACGGAGGTTAAGATCACTACCCAATCTGTGAAAGCCACGTATGATACATACATAGGTAGGGATAATTTGGCGAGCTCCTTGGTCACCACACTCGAAGCAGAGTTAGAAGAGTTCCAAGAAAAGAACAAGGGGAACAGAGTGGAGAGGGACAAGGTTTTGGCTGAAGTAGAGAAGAAATCAGAGGCAATTGAGGCTTTAAGAAGCTCAATTAAGGCCTAAAGCTAAAGGAACTATACCCCAGCATTATTAGAAGGATGGATAAACTCAAAGATCTAGGATAAGAGATAGAACAAATTGTGGACACTTTGGGCACCTAGGGAATTGGCTTGAGTTTTGATGAAGTGAGCACCCTAGTGGGTGACCTCTGCCAAAAGGCACATGGTGAGTTCGAAGAGTGGAATAAACTAAAGGATGATTTGAAAAAATATTTCCCTAGCTTCTTTGAGTTGATGCCCCCCATTCTTCATTCTTTCCCCCAATTCTTTCATTCCTTATTCTTTGTAAAGTGTAATACTATTCATTGATTCCCTTGACAACATGGATCTTGGTCAAGTAAAAGGTTTCTGAGGATAGAGAATAGGCATAGTGTGGGGTGATGTTGGACCCCTGGAATATTGGCCAAGTATGAAGGCGCTTAGGCACACAAGGTCCCAGTTATGAAAAGGCGTGCAAGGAAAAAGTACACGAGATAAAGGTTTAAGGAAGCACATAGCATGTGCAACGTGTGAAAGGAGGCTTGGGACTTAGTCAATTTGAGTACCCAAGGTAGAACACGTGAAAAGCATGATCGGTTGTGTGTGGATAAGGTGCTAGCTTGGCGATAGGCTGGCCCAGGAAAGAGCATGCCTTGGATGGAATCTTCTAGAAGAACATCATGAGATAAAGTGGAAAGCTCAGGCCTGGAGAAACATGTTTTCATGGACCACATTCGACACTTGACACTAGATCAAAGGGTGTTTGAGGGTGAGTTGGCGGTGGAGGAAAGCGATAAATACAAGTGCCTACAGAGTAAAAGAGATAGAGAAGGAGCTTGATATACAAGTTTGAGATATAGCGGGTTAGAGAGAGTGGGAATTGGAATATAGATCTAGAGAGTGAGCGGAGCTCTGCAGAGATGTTGTGAGGACTCTGTTAATGGATAATTACATCTAGGAGAGAATGTCTTGGGCATGGAGTTGTAATTTTTCTTTTGATAGCTTAGTTACACAAGTCCAGTGATATGAATGAATGTGGTCTGCTCTCTTTGACACTCTGTAATGAATCAATGAATGTAATGAGGTTGTACGTACCCAAAATTGTAAGGTACTGTACTACGGAACAGTGTAATAAATGCCCCAATGATGATACAGGTCTCTTCGCAAGGTGTTCGGGATCCAGAAAAAGCTCCTCAAAAGTGCGTTAACATCCCGCATGCCCCTTCTAGCCCCTGCGTGTTTTGTTTTCCCCTTTTCCCCTCTTTTCTTGCCCCTTTTCTCTTAAGTAACAAAACCGCCGCCACCTGCTGGCGCGGTCTTGTAACCGCCACCCCGGAGGGGCGGTGGTCTGTAACCACCGCCCTGAGCAGGGCGGCGGTCCTTTACGCGTTTTCCAGAACGTTCTTTTGACGGAACGCACGCAAAAATCAACGTTTCACCAGCTTTCCTTGCCGACTTGAGCATGCATTTATGTTTTTGGTCCCCTGGAATAGTGTTTTTCCTTTGTTTATTGTTTAGGAGTTCAATTTGGTTTTGGTTCTTGGGTGTTTGAATTCCTATAAATGCATGGTTTGTGCACATGCAAATGGTCTGGAGTTTTTGGTCTGAAGCTTGGCTGGATTTTGAAGTTTGATCTTTGCTCTCATTCCCTCATTTTAGTGTTTTAACTAGTTAGCTTGTTTAGAGGCTTTAGCTTGAATTCACTTGCATCTCTAGCTAGATTGTTCAGCTGTTGGTAAGCCACAGATCCATCTTGTGCAGGCAGTGCTGTCATTTCATCTAATCCAAGCAGTGCTGAATTTCTCTTTGTTGTTGATTTGCTTTCATTGTGTTCTAGAATTCTTAGTTCAGTTCATTATTTGCCTGATTAGCTTTATTCAGCTGTTGGTAAGCCACATATCCAACTTGTGCAAGAAGTGTCTTTGTTTTATCCAATCCATTGGAGCAGAATAGCTTAGGAAGCCATTAAAGTTGCAGGTTTTTCTCTTCGTATAGGATAGTTACCGGTTATGGTCACTTCATGTTGCTTGACTCGCAGTAAAATCCCGCTAGGAATCGCATAAGCCAATATCTGCTCTTGCGCTATCCCTCTCCTACTCGCATTTTCGGTCTACATTCGAGCTATCCTTGTCCTAAAATCTACTCCTATCGGTGCTAGTATTACACACTTTTCTGGATCCACGTGAACACGAAAGAACGAGGAGATCATACTGAGGGGACGAGATCACACACACCATCGGATTCGCCACTGTTCTATGGAATCCAGGTTTTAAATTTCAAAGTTCTAAGTTATAATCATATCAAATAGAGTAGTTAAGCTGTTTTATTTCAATAAATTCTATTCTTGACATTACCGAGGGGAAGTCTGTGGGGATTGATAGTTTCGAGAAACTATGATTCACTCCTCACTTCTCGAGGTAGGGTCGAGAATCTTGCAAATAGATTAGTTATTTCATTGTTTAGAATAGATATACAAATTGCACGAGACATAGCTACACTCGGCTATTTTGTTTGTTTTAAGTTATTAGTTTAGTTGTCAATTCTAAATATTTTAAATAGCTGCTTTCTTATAAAAACATCAGAAAATACAAAAAAAGAAGTCATATATGCTAGAAGTATACTTAGATTTCACTTTATTATAGTTTGTCTTATTTTGCTTTTGCATGAAAATTACGGGACCTAGGAGCCCGGGAATACATTTTCGAACCAATCGTGCCTCAACCCAATCTCATAACAGCAATAACTGACATTGACCAGAATCTTAGGATCCGAGTCTTCCAAAAAATAGTAGATTTCAAGTAGGTCGGATCTCGGTTAAGAGGATTAAACATAGAAGACGACCAAGCACATACGTTTTGGTCAAATCAGCCAAACTACAAATTACCTTAGGAAAACATCCACATGGTGTAGAAAGGTTTGAAAGAGAACAAACATTTGGGTGTGATCCCTTAGTTCCACAACCGAGATGGGAGACACCCTCACAGACATAGATACCAACCTAAGAATCCAAGTTGCAAGAACACCTGTGAGGTATTCTGAGAAGATCACACAGCTGTTGATTCTAAACATAGAGGCTGAAAAAGCGTATGATTATTGGATACTAGGGATCAGGGCTTGATTCCATGAATGACTATATCTGGTCCACAACAAACACGAACCTACGGTTGTGACCCACAAATCCCGCATCCCAACGAATCCATAAGAGAATTAGACATAAACACTGGTCTACGCATGCTAGTATTTCAGTCTACTCCAATTCCACCTATCATCATCAAACAATTATCCTTGCTGGACACAACGGCTAAGAAAGCTAGAGAATTCTGGACTAGGCAGAGAATCATCCATAGAGTGTCTATTTTACCATCCACCATATGACCCTATCTGGAGAAATATACGAAACCATACCGGGTCATTTTCCACGCATTCCACAACCCATAGATCAAATCACGCCAGAGCTCGATATTGATTAGAGCCTTGAGCAGTCATCCTTGCTAATCGATCTATCACACCGGTCTCAGGTAAGAAGGGCCTTCTTTGCCTTAGATTCGTAAATTCCATTAGTGCATGTCAAAGACATTAGATTGCCTAACTAGTCTGTCCATATACCACCTATATTCCATCCCCACCATTGTCTCTGCACGACCTCGGGAGGTCAGTACGCGGAAGAGTCACTTGTAGATTCCCACGCTCGCTTATCGCTTTTCAGCGTACAAAATTGGTGAACCCAACGTGAAACAAACAAGATTAGTAAAACTGACATAAAACTACCTACTTTCTTGTCTAGAGTCATAATATTACACTTTCATTTAAGTTTAGCATGCCTTCTTAAAACCGCCTCATTAAGCTTTCATAAATCACCTTCGCTTCTTCCCATTATTCTGCGGGTATTCATATACCCCGAATATGTCGGGATTCAATGCATACGTGCAGACCCCTCCGGGTCTTGAGGCATACTATGCCCAACAGAATAGACAATCATCACCCTCACTCTCAATGTGGGGCGACAACTATTCAACTAGTCAGTTGTCAATGCAAACTCCAAGGACTAGATATAGCTCGTCCTTCCAAGAAGAGGGTTGGAACAACTCGCTCAAACAAAAACAGAGCCTTGGGCTCAAATAATATGACGTTCACGGAGAATCTGTTTCATCTCCTCAGGTGCTACTTATACCACATATTAGTAGACAATCAAACCCATACTTGGTTCTAGATGATGAGTACTCAACGCGTTATTCCCGAAATGAACGACGCTCTCAAGGCATGTACCCACCTGTAGGAGGTTTACAATTATAACCCGAGTTCTCTCCTCAAGAAACTACCTCTATGCCATCACATATAGAAAATACTCTCAGAGATGCTTGACAGGACAATGATTAGTTCATAGCAAGATATCACATACCTCTGCAAAACCATAATATACAACAAACGCCACCAAGGCAAAATATCATGACTTCACCAAATGAAGTCATTTCAACTTTAATAGAAAAGGTTAGAGGGTTAGAGCTTGCTCAAGCGAGTCAAAATTCGAAATTCATACAAACAGGGAGTTCCAATCCTCCACACCATCCCAGTCAATTAGATCTCCTCACAGGAGTAGGCACGTTGGGCATGACTCCTCAGTATTCGCAACAAACACCAACTAGACCCACCAACTCTAGCACCGTTCCTCCTGGTCTAGTGCAAAACAATCCATTTCTGGATAGTACCCCTTCGTACTTAAACATGTATTCAAAATCACCGCAAGGGGATATGTACTCATCCCCCGGCATGTTTACTCAAATACAGGGGTTGCCTTATGCCCCTGCCAACGCATACGCTCTGCCATATCAACAACCCATTCCGCCACCGCCCCCTCAACAGACACCGTCAATGGTTGAAACATATGCGATAGGGACTTATTCAGAATATTTAAAAGAGCCCTTAGATTTCACCATACGAAGTGTCATGCTTCCAAGGCCTCTTCCCGATTTGCCCAAATACAAAGGTGAGGGAGATCCGAACATGCATATCAAAGCCTATGCTACAGCCATTCGGGAATTACTCCCATGGGATGGGGTTGTTGCTAAAATATTCCCAAAACATTTGGAAGGCATTACTCTCGATTGGTATTATAGAATACCTAAGGCTTCCATACATTCATTCAAACAACTTGTGTCTGAGTTCATCAAAGCCTTCGACATGAACAAACTATTAAGGACTGGAATCAGGGAGTTCTTACACATCAAGCAAGAACATAACGAATCATCACCCATTTCATCTAAAGGTGGCGTACAGTCCTTTATTCCTCAGCAAGCGCTCCAAATATGGATCAAATGGAACTATGTGACTTGTTCCTTCATTCACTTAGTAGAGAAGTGAAGGAAGAAGTTCAGAAGTTCCCATTACGAACTTACGATGAGGTATTGGAAAGTTCCCTTCGAATAGATCAAGCAGCAATTGATAGTGGTCGCAAAATATATGGAACAAACGGGAAGTTAATTGCTCCCAATCAAAACACTACAAATTATCCCACTACCACAAATGCTAATCAAGGACCTAAAATCCTTAATAAAAATTGGGGTGTAACAACCGATGGAGTAACCGACTAACCGAAGAAGGTGAATATAGCCAATACCCCATCACAAACAAACAACCAACGAAACAACAACTTTACCCCGACAATCAATACAGTGGATTTTAACCATCCACAACAACAACAACAACGGTGAAATCCCATACAGGGGCTAAGCCAAAATTCAACTAGGTATCAAGACCAAAATTCAAACCAGAAACAACAAATGCAGAATTTTAATCCTAATAGGCAACAGTTTGATCAGAATTTTAGGCCACAATACATACCAAACCAACAAAACAGGAATTACAATCCCAATTCTTATTGTGGTTTCCATAAAATTCGGGGTCATGACACTAGAACGTGTCGTGACTACAACAAGTTCATGCAACGTTTACCGGAAGAACAAAGATAGTTCTTCACAGATTTGTTTTTGGCAGATCCTGTATCATCACCACCCGATACGTTCGCAGGGGTAGTTTCCCCTCAGAATGCTCCTCTCAAGATCTTTAACGATCCACTTCCAAATCATGATAGCAATAGGTTGAAACCAACTGGAACAAACAAGGGTGCAATGACAGGAAACAATGATCATGAGGCCTCGACTTCGCTAAATCCATTAGTTGCGCCGCAACTAGGAAGTCAACCACGTCCTAAAGTAGTCGGATTAGTAGAGTTAGACTCGGAATTACCCATTGAAGCGGTTACAAGAACACGAGAGTATTTCTCTCAAACAAGTCCAAATCACCTTCCGGAAACAGATAACATCCAGCAAATCATAGCAAAGCCTGTGGGTGCTTACGATTTAATTAATGATCTAACAAAAACTTTCTCACATATTTCGTTCCTTGACTTGCTAAAGAACTCCCCTGCCCACAGGGCTGCTCTTTTAGAAGTGTTAGGTTTAGGTCATTTAATTAATATCACTCCACCACCTGAAACACAGGTAAATCATATAGACTTTGATGTTCATCCTCCGGGACAGGCGGATAGAGATGTCGAATTCATATTCGAAATAAGTAAAATGCCTACAGATGCTGAGATCGCACGCCGAGGCGATCCAGCCTTACACTTGCAAGTACAGGTTTATAATAATTACGTAAAACGGGAAATGGTTGATGATGGGGCTGCGGTTAACATAGTCCCCTTCTCTTTCCTCCAAAAATTAGGATATGGTGAAACAAACTGTTCCACCACTCGAAATACATTAAGAGGCTATGATAGCCTTAAAGCCACTTCGATAGGAACCATAATACTACCGGTCACCTTAGGACCCAAAACAATCCTGACTGATTTTTATATTATAGATCGGGAAAATAATTATAATATGATCCTCAGCCGACCATGGATACACCGCATGAAGGCAATCTCTTCTACGTTATTTCAAGAAGTAAGATTCTTGCATCTAGGAAAGATATTTATAGCCAAAGGTGATCCAAAACCTTTCGATTTACACCTAGCTGATTTAAAGAAAAGACCAGGTGTACACTCGGAATTTGAACTTCCAACAAACCAACTTAACAAACCCACTGACTCAAAGCCAAAGGAGAAGTTGGTACCTACAACAGATCTTGAAACCATCAGCTTAGCCAAAACAACCCCAACCCCTGACGGTAAAGCTAAAGAAACTGTATCATTGGGGACTACTGCAAAAATCGTTGAATTAATAGAACAAGATTTACCAATGTTCTTACCTTTTGATTCGGCAGGCATAGGGTATTCCCTAGGAGTTGGCTCTCTTCCAGCAGAAGATCTCTGCATGGTCGAAGTAGAATGCGCAAACGCAATGAACCCCCCAACCTCTATACTCCCGGCTAAGTATTGGACTCTCCATTTCGATGGAGCTAAATGTCGTTATGGAGCGGGGGCAGGTATAATTCTTACTTCACCCGAGGAGAAAGTCCTCCCATTCGCTTTTAAATTAAACTTTGAATGCACAAACAATGGCGCTGAGTACGAAGCCCTCCTCCTTGGCCTTACCTTAGCCAAAAGAATTGGTATTGATAACATCAGAGTCCTGGGAGACTCGCAATTAGTGACAAACCAAGTTTCTGAAATATATGAAACTAAAGCCGAACATTTACAACTCTACAAAATTGTATTAGATTTAAGCAAGGCGTTTAACTTCATATCCATTGAAGCAATCCCGCGAGAGAAAAATCTTCTCGCCGATTCAATAGCAACCTCAGCATCACGTTTTACTCCAAGCAATGAGCTAGAAGATACTCACTTCACAGTATCCATTCGTGACGAACCATTGATAAAAACAATGACAAATCCTCTTTCAAGTGGAAGTGAATCTACCGTCCTAGACCATGTTGGAAATGATGCGGCTACTTTGGATTACTTAAATGCCTATGCAGCACTACATCTCTCCTATCACATGCTAGATTTATCCTTGATTCCACATTCATCTTCCTACTTCGGAAATCCCGTAACGGATCTTCCCTCACAAATGGAACCTAGCATATACGCAATAGGAAACGGGGATGATCTAGATTTACCTCCAGCACCACCTGAGTTCGAAGAGGGTAACGCCTCTTTGATCGAAGAAACAATCGATGTCAACATCGGAGACAGAAGATAAGCCGAGAATTTTAAAATTAGGATCTTCATTAACACCAGAAGAAGTGGAAATACATACAAGGATCCTCAAAGAGCATCAAAAGGCATTTGCATTTAATTACAAGGAGATGATAGGAGTCGCACCCCACATTGCGGTGCACAACCTCGTCACTAAATCAGATGCAAAGCCAATTAAACAAAAATCAAGACCCATGAAGCCCAAAGTAGCTCTCATGGTAAAAGAGGAGGTAATAAAACTCCTTCAGGTAGGATTCATCAAGCCAGTTGACTACTCCTAATGGGTATCTAATATTGTTCCCGTTCTTAAGAAGAATGGAAAGATACGCATTTGCATAGATTTCGAGACATCAACAAAGCATGTCCTAAGGATGACTTCCCATTGCCATCTATTGATGTCATTGTTGATGCAACAGCTGGGTTTGAGCTTTTGTCTCTCATGGATGGATTCTCGGGATACAATCAAATCAGAATATCCGAGCAAGATCAAGCTAAAACCACGTTTATAACTCCTTGGGGAACCTATTGCTATGCTGTTATGCCTTTCGGTCTCAAAAATGCTGGTGCCACATACTAGCGGGCTATGAATTATATATTTCACTATTTAATTCATAAAATCATGGAATCATACGTTGATGACTTATTGGCTAAAGCCAAGAAGCGCTGTGACCATCCCGAAGTACTCCGTGTCATTCTTTCACGTCTAATAGAATACAGAGTCATGCTAAATCTAGAGAAGTGTGTCTTCGGTGTAACGGGAGGAAGCTCTAGGTTATATCATATCATCACGAGGAATAGATGTTGACCCAACCAAAATTCGGGCTGTCCTCGAAATGGTTCCACCTTCAAATGAATCGGAATCAGGTCATTTCTCGAAAGTGGGTGCAAGCCGAGATTCATCCGGACCTAAGCTTCATCGTTCATCCAATCAACAATTTACTCAAGAAGGATTATAGCATTCATTGGACTGAAGATTGCAATGAAGCTTTTGAAGCAGTTAAGCGTTTTCTATTATCACCACCCACACTAATGCCACCTAATCTAGATCGCCTGTTAATTCTATACTCACGGGCTACCGATGTCTCGCTGGCTTGTATGTTGGCCCAAGAAGACGATAACAAGAGAGAACGTGTGACTTATTTCATTAGCCGAACGCTGCTCGACTATGAAACACGCTATACACAAGCAGAATGAGAATGTCTCGCCATAGTCTTATGACCAAACACCTAAGACACTATATGCTAAATCAAGAGACAAGGGTCGTAGTAAAATCGACCGACCACTTACGAACTTTCCTCACACAAGGGTCTTTGTCTAAAAAGGCTGGATGTTTTATAACCTTAATGGGAGAGTTCGAATTAACTTTTGTAAACCAAAAGTCAGTTAAGGGACAAATCATTGCGGATTGGTTAGCTGATAACCCATTAGATGGAGGCGATCTAGTAGATTTGGATTTTCCAGATGAGTGCTAATACTACATTGAAACCCAACCCACTATCTCTGAGTGCCCTTGGTACGTTGATATCATTAGCTATATCATGGACCATACGTATCCAGAAGGAGCTACACCGCAACAAAGAAGGCGGTTACGCATTATCGTAGCTAAGTACGTTATTATAGAGCAAGTTCTCTATCGAAAGGTGTTCGATGGAATGCTCTTAAGGTGTGTCGACACAGAAGAATCCAAGAAGATTCTCTATGAATCTCACAGCGGAGTATGTGGAGGCCATTTCGGCGGCCACACCACTGCTCGAAAAATACATCGAATGGGCTATTTTTGGCCCACTCTAGAACATGACGCAATAGAGTTCGTACGTAGGTGTCATAAATGTCAAGAGTTCTCTCATGAGATCCACATGCCGGCACAAGCTTTGCAACCAATCGCTACTCCATGGCCCTTTTCTACATGGGGCTTAGAATTAATAGGGAAGTTCTCTCCCTCATCCACAGATGGCCATAATTTTATAATCACGGCCACTGAATATTTCACCAAGTGGGTAGAAGCTATGCCTCTTACAACTGTACCTGGTTCTATAATCGCTAAGTTCATTTTAAACCAAATTATTTACAGGTACGGTATCCCGCAAATCATTATCTCCGATAATGGAACTTCTTTTAAGAATGAAGAAGTTCGCGAACTATGTAATAAGTTCAAGATAAGCCATCATACGGCCTCCTTGTATTACCCTCAAGCCAACGGACAGGCTGAAGCAACAAACAAAACACTGAAAGCCATTCTCCTTAAGACGGTAAAAGAAAACAAGTGAGATTGGCATTTAAAGTTATACCCGGCCTTATGGGCCCACCGAACCTCAATAAGAACACCAACGGGAGCAACTCCTTTCTCACTGGTATTTGGGGCAGAAGCAGTTCTCCCACTCGAGGTTGAAATACCTAGTCTTCGCATTTCATTACAAGGAGTTCTGGATGAAGACGCTTACAAAGAAGTGCACCTTTCCCAACTAGAAAGCCTAGATGAAACCAGGTTAGATACTGAACAACGACATAGAGTCTACGCTGACCGGATGTACCGGCAGTACAACAAGAAGGTATATGAACGTGACATATATGAAGGTGATCTAGTTCTAAGGTTGGACAGCCGGATCGATAAGAAGACCGGCAAAGGAAGAAAATTCCGGCCCAAATGGTTGGGCCCATATCGAGTCACAAAAGACTACGGAAATGGTGCATACCTCTTATGCACGCTAGAAGGTGAGGAATTCGGTGAAACAGTCAATTCCCTTCACCTCAAACGTTTCTACGCATAAGCAACTAACGCTACTTATATAACTATCTACATTGCATTTTCATATAGATTAAGATCATTTTGTCCATTCATTTCTTACACAAATTGTGATCAAAGAATCTATTCTCAAGGCAATTCATTACAAACTCATGATGTTGTTGGCATAAAACTTTCTAATCATATCATCAATCACCTCAGAATCTTTTATCAAATAAAATAGACATGACAAAGTCTTAATGGTAACCATACCAAGATCTGCAAGTCTTTTCTCGCATTGATTTCTTCTTAGAATAAGTGTCATTGCCTATGGTCTGTTCTAGAAGCTTCATGGTGTCACATCTATCCCATATGTATATCTCTTTGGAAATAAGGACATACTGACATTTTACTCAAATAAGAAAGTCAAATGTTGATCAAATAGAAAATTTTAATTTTACACATTTCCCTGCCCCACCAACCTTCGGTGATGAGCTTGCGTCTCTTACTAGTGACGTAGGGTTGGGAAAGGATGGAAATGCCCTTACTCGCCTACACTTTTCCCATGGTGATAACCTCACGTTTCTTACTAGTAGCGTGGGGCCAAGTGTATGGGGTCCTCTAAGACAAATAAATGCAAATGGTTATACGCAAACAATTCAAACTTTCAAACTTTGAGTCAAAAACAAATGAAATAGATGTTCGAAATTCCGAAAGAGTTAAAATTCCTAGAAACCCAGATTTTGTCTGCCATGTGGCCATCTACGGGTCTAAGTCTGGATAAACCGTAAGGCAATTTGCATCCAAAACTATGAAGTCACTCGAGTGGAGTTGGCTTGTAGCTTCCAATTTGGTTCCGCCAAAGTTTTGTCTGTCTTTCATCACTGTCATTTCTCCACATTTCATAAACCTGTGCCCTTCTTGGCTCTTGGTGATAAGCCCTCGCATCTTACTAGTTGCATGGAGTTAGGAGTGGGGCAAGTTAATCTGTTCATCATATTGGTTATTTTCATCACTTTGCCAAAACGAACATGAGGTACTAAAATTGCTCACAGAAGCTAAGATTCAAAATCACAATATGTCTACATTATCATGTATCAGCATCATGAAATACAAAAAGAAAATTAAGCAATTACATCATTTGTTCACCATTGCATACATTCTAGGAAGCATATAAACATACATCGTAGTATACACAAAGCAGTTGGAAATAGAAAGGAAAACATGAGTGACAAGTTTTGATCCAAAAATGAATGCATATATATAAATAATCAATGTTTATATACAATGCCATCATGCTCTAGGCATGGTCAAAATGCTCAAAGAGCCCGTGATATACAAAAGAATCTATGGTACAAAATATACAAGGGCCAAGTCGCCTCTCAACCCATACGCGACCCCTCCGAGGGTGCACGCCCTCACCTAGGACTCCGGCTACGCCGACGCTTTGAATGCACAGAGGGCTCAGGGTCTCGAGGGGCAGCCGCGGTCTCGCCACGAGAATGGCTCCTCATAAGATGCTCGGCTGTCCTATAGCCTGCCAACTCTATACGGAGAGTTGACACCATCCTGGCCACGTGCCAAGCGGGAGCGAAGACGTCGGTATGCCTACCGGCTGCTGAGGGCTCCGCGGCATCTACGGAAAACTCCACACGGGTCCTATCCATAGGGATCATCAAGGAATCAGTGCATACCCTGCGGATTAGATCCCGCCACTCGTCAAGCTTGATCTCTGCAAACAAAGAAGAAAAAATGAATTAGAAACTAGGCAAGAGACTAAAAGATACAAGAGAAAAAACACAAGGAGAGATAGCAATTAAAACAAATCCTAAATTAAACAAGCATTGAAAGGAAGAAAGGATAACTTACTCGGATCACCGGGCCTCCAAGATGGGTCGCTAGGGCCAGCACCCGCCGCGGATGCCACTGCCAACTGAGGGGCTGCTCCTGTAGTGGGAGCAACATGACACCCCGCAACGGACTCATCCTCTCCACCATGGCCCTAGGAGAGTGGCTCCTCTGAAACTAGAGTCTCTCTCTCTGCACTCTGCTCGGCCCTCTCTGCCTGCATGATGTCCTGAGTGTCATGCCACTCAGGATCACTGTCATCCATCTGCTCCTCCGATCCTCCCTCTGTAAACTCCTCAGAATCGGAGTCAATGTCTATGGGGTCATCGCTCTTTATGAGCGGGACCCTGTGCAATCTGAAGTAAAGGTGCCCGAGGCACACCAGCTCTCCCTCTGGCCCGAACTATCCCCCTAGCTGCAATAGGAATGCCAGGAGTAACCACTATCCAGCCTCGGCCTCTAGGCCCCCTCGGCTCGCGAATGATCATGCCAAGCTGGTTGCACTTTGGGGAAGCATGCCCGTATATGGAAGGCCAAACTGCTGAGGAACTCTGCCGAAAGGATGTACCTCCACCCGTCCCACACGGTCGATGAGCTGCCCTGTGGTGGAGCAAGAGATCAATGTAAGAGTCTCCTCTCCCCATATACCGGCCATAAGCTGGTACGGTGTCGCCTCCATATCTGCAGTAGTAAGGAGGAGGCGGGTGGTGAGGTGCTCTAAGCACCGACATATCTGTCCATCTGGCTGCCCTCACAGCCCCAGGATCTGCCACCTCCATGCCTCTGCCATAAGGGATAAAATGCTCATACACCCAACTCATGACTAGAGTAGGGTGGCTCAAAGACTGTCCCTGTAGATGGACCACCCTGTATAAATCATGGTAGGTGGTCCCCAGAATATCTGTGCCCCAGGCGTATATCCGGCCATGCCCCTCTATCTGTGCAATGATGGGGGCCCAGCAGTATAGTAAAGTATCCCCTCCCTTGTCCCCGATCAGCCTCGAGGCAAGGATCCCCATGATAGCCTGTCGAAATACGGGGATGGGCAAAGAAGGAATGGATCGAACTCTCACTCCCTTCTTTGACCCCGTGGAGATGGCTGCATCCCCCATGTAGCCTGCCCACTGTGTAATCTGTGCTCGGGACCCTGCCATCTCCAGTGTGAGTCTCCTCCCGATGATCGGGACCCCCAGGATACGGTAGACATCCTCCAAAGTAATGGTCCACTCACCACGGACCCCAGAAGTCGGAAAGTGTTCCGATCTGCATCCCAATATGAGAACAAGTCACAAAGAATGTGACTAGATGGTGCGACATGTGGTACGCGCGATATGCGCAGTATACCAGCCCTCTGTAGCGTGTCCTCCTCATCTGGTGAGAGGGCATCCAGTACCCCCGGAAGCCAATCACACTCTCTCTCTCGGCTCCATCTGATATACTCCTCCCTCGCCTGCATACACCCAAAAACACACAAAACAGAGCAAGTTAGTATCTGAATAATACCAAGAGAGTCATAAAAACATATAGAAGTGCAAGAAAATACAAGTGCAATCTCAAAAATCAAGTTCTTTTGCATTACTGAGTGAACCGCCGCCCCTACGAGCGGGGAGGCGGTTTTGTAACCACCGCCTTAAAGCGCGGTCATGAAAGCGCCGCCCGAGCAGGGTGGCGATCGTGTAACCGCCACCCGGCCGGGCGGCGGTCGCTATCCGAAAACCCGCGGGTCTCTAATGCCAAAAAGCCCAAAACAAGCAAATAAAGACCATTTAACCTAAAAATGGAGCCTACCCAGTAGGCACCCCCTAGGCGGACCTTTTGAACCTAACATTTTCAAAATAACCCCTCCATTACAAAGAATTTTCCATTTCAAATTTAAAGAGGAAAAACACAAAATTGAAGAAAACCAACTTTGTGATGCGGCGGGTGGTGTTCGCAGCGCGTGGAGGCATGCTCACGATCTCACTTTGTGGATGTTTTGACTCTATTCACACGAGAAACCTGTCACCATGGGTGCCAGAGCTCAAAATCAATCAAATCGACTCGCGCAAATGAATAGGAAAATGGGCCCACTTTCATATATATAGCACCCTGATTCGTTTTAAATACCTTTTTCACAGGTTTGGAGCACTGATGGAGGTAAGTTTCTATCCCCGCACGAATGGTACGTCCTCATTCCCTATTGCTTTAGCATTTATTTTCCAAGTTATTGTATCTATCTGCACTTGAGCTCTCTTTTCATTTTGCAGGGAGCGGGAATTTGGATGGCGTCATCTCAACACACGGACGAGTAAGGTATAGCTTCTAACTCCCCATTTCGGGACTGCCATACTCGGACCCACCGTTTTATGCCTCTTCATGGTTAAAACGCTTCTCGAGGGGGCAATATGTACGTACCCAAAATTGTAAGGTAATGTCACTGCGGAACAGTGTAATAAATGCCCCAATGATGATACGAGTCTCTTCGAGGTGTTCGGGATCGAGAAAAGCTCCACAAAAGTGTGTTAACATCCCGCATGCCCCTTCTAGTCCCTGCGTGTTTTGTTTTCCCATTTTCCCCTCTTTTCTTGCCCCTTTTCTCTTAAGTAACAAAACCGCCGCCCTGCTGGCGGTGGTCTCTGAATCGCCGCGCTACTGGACGGGCGGCGGTCCTTTACACGTTTTCCAGAACATTCTTTTGATGGAACGCATGCAAAAATCAACGTTTCACCAGCTTTCCTTGCTGACTTGAGCATGCATTTATGTTTTTGGTCCCCTGGAATAGTGTTTTTCCTTTGTTTATTGTTTAGGAGTTCAATTTGGTTTTGGTTCTTGGGTGTTTGAATTCCTATAAATGCATGGTTTGTGCACACGCAAATGGTCTGGAGTTTTTGGTCTGAAGCTTGACTAGATTTTGAAGTTTGATCTTTTCTCTCATTCCCTCATTTTAGTGTTTTAACTAGTTAGCTTGTTTAGAGGCTTTAGCTTGAATTCACTTGCATCTCTAGCTAGATTGTTCAGCTGTTGGTAAGCCACAGATCCATCTTGTGCGGCAAAGTCTTTGTCATTTCATCTAATCCAAGCAGTGCTGAATTTCTCTTTGTTGTAGATTTTCTTTCATTGTGTTCTGGAATTCTTAGTTCAATTCATTATATGCCTGATTAGCTTTATTCAGCTGTTGGTAAGCCACATATCCAACTTGTGCAAGCAGTGTCTTTGTTTTATCCAATCCATTGGAGCAGAATAGCTTAGGAAGCCATTAAAGTTCAGAGTTTTGCTCTTCGTATAGGATAGTTTCCAGTTACGGTCACTTCATGTTGCTTGACTCATGATAAAATCCCGCTAGGAATTGCATAAGCCAAGCTCTATACTCTTGCGCTATCCCTCTCCTACTCACATTTTCAGTCCGCATTACAGAAGGTTGTCCTTGTCCTAAAATCTACTCCTATTGGTGCTAGCATTACACGCTTTTTAGATCACGTGAACACGAAAGAACAAGGAGATCATGCGGGGACGAGATCACACACACCATCGGATTCGCCACATTTTGCTGCGGAATCTAGGTTTTAAATTTCAAAGTTCTAAGTCGAATCATAACAAATAGAGTAGTTAACTATTTTATTTGAGTAAATTCTATTCTTGACATTACCGGGGAAGTGTGGGGATTGATAGTTTACGAGAAACTATGATTCCTCCTCACTTACGAGGTAGGGTCGAGAATCTTGCAAATAGATTAGTTATTTCATTGTTTAGAATAGATATACAAATTGCACAGACAAATAGCTACACTCGGCTATTTTGTTTGTTTTAAGTTATTAGTTTAGTTGTCAATTCTAAATATTTTAAATAGCTACTTTCTTATAAAAACATCGAGAAAATACAAAAAAAGAAGTCATATATGCTAGAAGTATACTTATATTTCACTTTATTATAGTTTGTCTTATTATTGCTTTTGCATGACAATTACGGGACCTAGGGAGCCCAGGGAATACATTTTCGAACCAATCATGCCTCAACCCAATCTCATAACAACAATAACTGACATTGACCAGAATCTTAGGATCCGAGTCTTCCAAATAATAGTAGATTTCCAGCAGGTAAGATCTCAGTTAAGAGGATTAAACATAGAAGACGACCAAGCACATACGTTTTGGTCAAATCAGCCAAACTACAGATTACCTTAGGAAAACATCCACATGACTGTAGAAAGGTTTGAAAGAGAACAAACATTCGGGTGTGATCCCTTAGTTCCACAACCAGATGCAGGAGACACCCTCACAGACATAGATACCGGCCTAAGAATCCAGGTTGCAAGAACACCTGTGAGGTATTCCGAGAAGATCGCACAGCTGTTGATTCTAAACATAGAGGCTGAAAAAGCGTATGATTATTGGATACTAGGGATCAGGGCTTGATTCCATGAATGACTATAGCTGGTCCACAACAAACACGAACCTACGGTTGTGACCCACAAATCCCGTAGCCCAACGAATCCATAAGAGAATTAGACATAAACATTGGTCTACGCATGCTAGTATTTCAGTCTACTCCAATTCCACCTATCATCATCCAACAGTTATCCTTGTTGGACACAACGGCTAACAAAGCTAGAGAATTCTGGACTAGGCCAGAGAACCGTCCATAGAGTGACTATTTTACCATCCACCATATGACCCTATCCAGAGAAATATACGAAACCATACCGGGTCATTTTCCACGCATTCCACAACCCATAGATCAAATCACGCCAGAGCTTGATATTGATTGGAGCCTTCGAGCAGTCATCCTTGTTGATCGATCTATCACACCGGTCCAGGTAAGAAGGGCCTTCTTTGCCTTAGATTCGCAAATTCCATTAGTGCATGTTGAAGACATTAGATTGCCTAACTAGTTTGTCCGTATACCACCTATATTCCATCCCCACCGGTTGTCTCGGCACGACCTCGGGAGGTCGGGTACGTGGAAGAGTCACTTGTAGATTCCCACGCTCGCTTGTCACTTTTCCGGTGTACGATTCTTGATATAATATATACATGAATATCAATGGTTCTAATGCATATGTCTTTCTTATAAGTTCTCTTTCCTTTCATGCTATATATGAATGCTTGTATAATTCTTTCGTCATCTTTGCATATCCTAAATTTTGTTAAAACACTCGATCTAAAGTGACTGAAAGGATCTAGAGGCCATTCTAAGCCCTATGGTTCTTGTATTTTTACCTCCCACATGGAAACTCTCACACTAATCATAGATGATGTTTCCCATTAAACTCACATAAAAGAGAGGCTCAGTACTTACGTGTGCTTTGGGTGGGTGAGCACTCACTTTACATTTGGGTGATAGGTCGGCACGTATGGGATTCCTTCCTTTTGTGATGGGATTAAAAATGACTACATTATGAATGAAAATTTTATACATATCTTTACATGCAAAAATGATGCTTAACTTTGTGCCTCTTAGCGGTCTCATTGAGGCTCACGGGGTATCTACATCTACTTTCTTACAAACTACGGGTGCTATTGTTTCATTTTATAATACTTCATATGATTACTAACACACTACTTGTTCCATTAATACATACACACTTTGACATACTTTTTATCTTTCTAACATGTTAATGGGTGCTTAATGTGTAATATTTTCCCTACAATAACTATTTTCCACCATGGTGGTATGTTACATCTTGTTTGAAATTACTTTGCATTATATGATATTGTTTTCAGCCTATGACCAATGTCTTGTTCGATCATTTCTTGTATGCTTTTGGCTGCTTTAGCCCTGATTGTCTTACAACATTGTGAGTGATGTACCATGTTTGAAACCTGATTTTTATGATCTACTTTTTCTACATCGTTGTTTGTTTACATTTTCGTTTATAAAATGCTTGTAAATTTTTCTACTAACACATGTTTCTAGCCATTTTTTTTACACGTGCCTTGGTTTCTACAACACACATTCCCTCCCCCTGTAAGGTATCAGTTTTAGATCATTTTTAGGTGCTCTCCTTTAGATCTCATGCTCTATCGGTGTCACATGCGCTCCAAATGAGGGGAGGGATACATTGGGTGAATTAGTCACCCTATACATTCAATCAGATCTTTAATATAGGAATGCATAATATAGGAACAAAACAATCTATAGTTACAAAAATGACCTAGAATTTGACTTGGGTCCTCGGTACATCACAAGCACTAGTTCCCATATAGACACTAGCGCTTGGGAACTCCTAACCTTCCCTTGGTGCCTGTGACTAGGTAGTAGTTATAGTTAATTTTTTAGATCAATATAATTTTCAGAAGTTCACCGAGTAGTTTGATAGGATCGGGTGATGGCCTCATAATACATAATGCATGTAATCTTGTATTATCTCTTTTTCAACATGGAAATAAACATGGAACACACCATACGCAATGGTGTATAAATTTGGAAAGTCTGTCATGGAAGGAGAGTAAAACTAAACCTATCTCCCCAACACACTTCTTCTATGTCATGATATCACCCAAAAACTCATTTTGGAGTGAGATCACTGAAAAAATCACTCTTAGCATGAGATTGCCCAAAAAACTCACTCTTCAACAATAGTTTAGGAAATTTTCTATCCTTTTCACTTTTCACAGATCAGGTGCACACTTTCATTTTTACTCATTTTTCACATACTTATGCCAAAATTTTCATATAAAAATATTTGACTACTTCCTTTCTCTTATTTTGTAGGTCTATCCTTAATACACAACAATAAGCATCCTCACATCAAAAAATAGAAAACAAGGTATAACATGGTATAATACATATGCTTCACCCCTATGGTCACTTCCTCTTTTTAGCTTCCATGCTTCATTTTTATCAATTCACGCTTCCACTTGTCTCTTCGACACGCTATCACCATCACAATCTACATGGTTATCATGTATGCATCTCTTATCTACTTTATGTTATCGATTATTCACTCAACAACATAAAGTGAGGGAAAATGTAGACACAAAATCACACACTTGGGTACATTTCTAGGTCCTAAGAACATACTTACATTCATATGATTCCTAAGTGAGAAAACTAGTAATTGAAAACTATATTTGGCCTCTTGTCTATGTTTCTTATTTTCTATTTTGTCTTACACACCCTACAACCTAGTCTAAACTTTATTTCTTTATCTTTCATGACTTCAGACACCAATGCCTAGCTAGGACACTAGTTCTTAGCCAAGATGCCAACGCCTAGGTGCCCTCGTCTCCTTTTGGCACCCCTACCTCTTTCTATATTACTCACTTTTTGGGCCTCTTTTATCTTTTGGGAATCTTATTTTCTTATGGGTCAACATTATTTTTGTTAATTATGAAATTCAACTAAGGTAATCATATAAATACAATGATATGTGATCAAAATGAAGGACCAAGATCTAAGCATCTATTATCATCACCTAAGGTTACATCCAAAGGCATCTAAGATCATGAAGGAATTCATATAACTTTAATTCAAGGGATAAAGGACTGTATTTTATGCATACACACATAGGAGGGGAAGTTATTTTTTCCATCCACACATCTATTTACATTGGTACATCTAGCTATCACTTACTATCGTGTGTAATTGCATAAGGGATTCTTAGGGCATGATTTTATCACACACACATAAGAACTACATGGACTCTAAAATGTAGTGCAACACTCGGTCGTAAGTTCACTCAGTTAGGTGCCCACCAGTGTCATTACGAATCCATATATTACATATTTTATTTTTGGGATTTGATGTAGTTTGAGGGTTTTATAGGTAATCTTCTCTTTTTAGTTTATATGTAAACTCTGCAATCATAGTGTGACACCCAGGTGAAAAACATCAACTATCAACGACCACCTTATGATACTTGAAAGATCATTTTTTGAGATCCTACACGATCAAAGGTGTCTCACATAGGTTTATGGAATCTAGGTGCCCTTTCCTAGTCCGGGAGCCCTAGTGCCGACATATTTGATAGTTTTTATATTTATTGTGCATAGTTATGACATTCTTCCCTTCTTGTTCATCACTCTTTTAGTCCATATTAGTCCTGGGACAACACGAATCAGCTAAGTCTGTCTTTCCCTCTTTTACACTTAGGGTTTCATATTTATCTAACTTATTTCTTGTGTCATATATATTCCAATATTTTATTATCATTTATTTATCATACATGAATCTGTAGTTAGGGTTATACAATTTATATATTTGTTAAATTAATTTTATTTTTATTAATATTATTGATTCGGTAAAAGGGTGCCTTTGCTTGAATGTATGTTCAAAAAATTATAATCATTCCATTCCATTGAAAAAATGTTAATTATGTAATGATATGATGTATCACTCTATGGGTGACTCCACGCAACTAGGAAGATGTGAGGATCATCACCAAGATCCAAGAAGGATATGAAAACTAGGTGAGTAGTGATATAAAAATTAAGATGATGGATGTGAAGACAAAAGGCATAACAATGATCCATGTAAGAAAAATGTAACTCATCTCGAGTCAATATTATCGATTGATTCCAAGATGATTCCACTTTATTGGTTTTGACTAGCTTTAGATCTGTTGATGGCCTATTGATTGAAAAAACCCTTTGATTTTGAATCAATAAAAGGGGTGCACTTCTTGAATGCATTTTTAAACAATTAGAAGCATTCCATTCCATTGGAAGAAATGTAGATGATGTAATGATAAGATGTATCACTCCACTCATGACTCCACACAACTAGGAAGATGTGAGGGCTCATCACCGAGAGCCAAGAAGGATGTGAAAACTAGGTGAATAGTGATATGAAAATGAAGATGATGGATGCTAAGACAAAAGGTGTAACAATGATCCATGTAATAAAAATGTAACTCATCTCTTGTTAATATTGTTTGATTGATTCCTAGATTATCCTAATTTATAGGTTTTTACTAGACTTAGATCCATTGATGGCCTACTAATTGACAAGATCCGGTTGAAGGAATTGTTGTCTCTCTTAACATAAGTAACTTCTTGGGATGTTTTTGATTAAGCAATTTTTGATTTCTTAAGGATTTATTTTAATTTATTTGTTTTGTTTTTTTTTGAAATGGAATGTTATATCTTATCCCATGCCATTAGTAAAAGGAAAGGGATCAACATCAAATACAAAAATAGGTGAGTAAGGGCACATTCCTCTGTTCCCAATCTCATCGCTGAAGACTATGAAGGATGAAAGGTGTAATGTTTTCATATTTTTGTATTTAATATTGATTTTTCGGATCAACATCAAATATAAAAATAGGCGAGTAAGGACACATTGCTCTGTTCCCAATCTCATCGTTGAAGGCTGTGAAGGATGAAAGGTGTAATGTTTTTATATTTTTTATATTTAATATTGATTTTTCCTTGTATTTTTAAATTGTGTTTGTTATAAAGAAACATTTTTCCCAAATTATCATCTGCATGTGACTAGTAGGATGCAAGGGTTCAATGCCATAGATTGATATGGACAATAAAAAGGGTCTAGGTAAAGAAATTTGAACTTTTGTTAAAGAGATCTTATTTGAAAGGAGGAGTTGCCACCAGTAACCTTTGAGACAAATTGTAGGTTAAAAGATATGAAATGGTAGAAACCATAATAGGGATGAGACACATAATACGCAATAGGAACAAGGTTAACCTGTGTCATGATAGGTGAAGAATGTGAAGATATCATAATGGTATGATTAAAATATCTTCCAATAGATGAAATTCTTAAAATTATTTGTACTTACTTTTCCCCTTTTGATTTGCAAACAATGATTTAAGGAATGGGTTGATTATGAGTTTTATTCTTTTTTATACGTTTCAATTTTTTTAAACTTTGGTGGATGGGGATTTGAAATGGAATAATGAAGAAAGAGTTCCATGTTTATTAAATTTGAATTGTTCTTGATTTACAAGACTTGGGTGGATGAGATCCAAGTTAATGGAGGGAGTCAAAATATTTGTTAGGTCCTAATGTATGAGACTTGGATGGAAAAAGTCCAAGTAAAAGGAGAGACTTAAAATATTAAATAATTATAAATTTACGAGACTTAGGTAGATGAGTTCCAAGTAAAAGGAGTGAATTGAAATATTTGCTAGGTCCTGAAGTATGAGACTTGAGTAGACAAATTCTAATTCAAAGTAGAGAATCAAAATATTCATTAGGTCCTAAAGTATGAGACTTGGGCAGATGGATTCCAAGTCAAAGGGGAGAATCAAAATATTTTCTAGGTTCTAAAGTATGAGAGTTAGATGGACAAGGTCTAAGTAAAAGGATGTATGATTAGATAAATATTTGATGAGATCAAAATACCTATGTGATGTTAGAGGAATATTGTTGATGCGGGGAATATGTTGAGATTCATATTCACCTATGAGTGAAAGGATGCGAGGAAAGAAGGATTGATCTCTAGATGTATATCTAAGGTTCCTTAGAGGCCGTAGAAAGGAAATAGTCAATGTTTCTCCTTTTAGGATGTGTTTTAATTGATTTTCCAAAATATTTGTAATTAAATATTGAAATGGTTGTATGAAGAGATTCTTAGGTATGCGTACCTTGTAGAGTGCAGGAATGTAGATGTATTGATACGTAGGTATATTCACTAAATATATTCTGTAATATTGATTTTTGAGGTATTATGGACATGGGAGCTTGTATTTTTGCAAGTTTCCAAATTTGTTGTAGTTGTGTTTCTACAACAAGGCTAGAGATATTAGGCATATGAGTGAGCATTGAAATAATTAAATGAAGCTCAATAGTACTTGATGATGGAGCCTCTTCCTTAGACTCTTTAGTTATATCAAGGGTTGAAAGGGAGTTTGAAGTAAGGTCAAACTCTTGTTTGATGTTGTAAGTTTTTTGTGCGAAACAAGTTCAATATCTGTTTGAATGAATGAATGAAAATCTATAGAAGAGATATATTGGATTTGAGTTAGAGATATTTGAGAATCGTCATGATCTAGTTGAGTGTTATTATGTTCATGATTTGGGAGAAAATTAAACTCTTCATTATAATTTTTTGTAGTTGACGTGTCTTTAATTTTGATAGCTTCGTCATTAATTTCTATTTCATTGTCTCCATCGTTAATTAATTCTTGGACATAATGGTGGAGTTACGCACATTTATCTATAAAGTGGCCATCAATGCGATGAAAATTGCAATATGTATTAATTTTTACTAATATGATTTAGTTTACCCTTTGAAAAAGGGTTTTGTAATTGGATATTTTATCATTTTAGCCTTTTCTAATTGATAAAAGGCACTAGAGATACTTTCTCCGAGGGGTCTAAACTAACATTTGACTTTGCTAGGTTTTATGATTGTAATTTTGGTTGATTGTTCACTAAGGTGTGAAGCCATATGAGAGATTTGTGTCATCATCCCATGAAGTATTTGAGTAACTCATTTTTTTATGTCTTATGTGAAGCCATCATTTTTTTGAAAGAGGGGGAAAATGAAGAAAGGTACGATGAGGTTACTCAACCCTTAGAAAAGTGAATGCTAAGATGGAAGAGGGGATTTGAAATATTGAATAACTCAACCCTCAACAAAGTGAATGCTAATATAGGATATGGAAAAAGGTTTGAAAGCTTAATTTTTAACAAATGAGTATTAAGATTGAAGAGACTAAAAGTGATTAGATGTGCTTGAATCTTTCACAAAAAATGAATACTAAAAGAGAAGATACTTAACAAGTTGAGTTAATCAAATCTTAACAAAACGAGTGTGAAGAGAGACTAAATGATGTGAATGGTTAACTCTTAAAAATATAAGTGTTAAGAGAAATGAAAAATGTGTGACCGCTTGTTGGTGCGAAAATCTCTTGGGTGGGCAGATCTATGGATAGACAAAGCAACAACGGTATGCGAGGCATAGCCCCTCTTTGAGACAACAAAGCAAAACTGGTTTATTGTTATTCTACCAGTAGGAACCTGTGCAAGTCCTATAGTATTCTACCTTTAGGGGGTTTGGGATCTCATCCCAGTAGAGTTAGTTCCAACGAAGAACAAAAAGGAATGAAGGAAGGAATGGAAGAAAGATGGATCTAAAGGGAGAAAAGAAATGAATTCCAAAGTAGAAAGGTCAGAGGGTTTATGTTTTGGGCCGGTAGTAAACAGAGCCAAACTTACTCACATAAATAAATAAAGCAATATTGATAAACAAAATGAAAAAAGTAGACATGAATCTAACAGAATAAACACACAAATCTGACATAAGAAATATCTAATGCATATAACACATGAATTCAACACAAAGTCTCAATATTTGTATTAATGTTTTCTTCTGTTACAAGAAAGCTCAAAGTATTTCTCTCCTCACTTCTATTTTTCATACAAGATTTTCCACACTTGAATACTAAAAGTATCCAAGTATTTATAGAAGGAGAAGGAGAAAGAAGACAAAGAGGAGCCAACAACTTATTTACAAAATATCTAAAAAATATTTAAAAGTCAAATGTTGAGTTTGGGGAAATTTTATGGATGAAAACATCCCATGGTGCAACATGGATAATGTCATCACGTGTGCCAACATAATTTTAAATATTATTACAAAAATAGGATGTATCCGAGGAGGAGGAAGCCTATTCATCATCATCCCTTTGCTTGAATAGTGTGTCTTGCTTCTACTTTGGAGAGGTGATATGATACTGAGCTCGATACTCCATGAAATTTCTGATCATATTCAGAAGTCAATCATGATCGAGACCATTTATGTTATCTCTAATAACTTTGAAAGTTTCTTGTTCATCTCTGAGCCTATCAGGGAGCTTGAAGTATTTGTTTCCTACCTCTATCAAGTACCCAACGAAATCATGGCAAGCCAGAAGGTTGTTAATAGATTCTCGGTCAAAAGTGACCTCTAGTGTCAAACCTTGTGATGTAATTCCCTTGAAAATCTGAATAGTATCATTTTCTTCTCTCAAGGTGAATGATGCACTAAGTAACCCTGGAGACATCCTCAAGACAATTTGCTCCATTTGATGTTCCGCATCTAGGGATTCCTCCTTGATTTTTTCTATATTTTCTAGGACAAACTCCATTTGATCAACCCGATAGTCTAAAGTGACAAGTGCTTTGTTGTGTGCTCGCGGGTGATCAATGACACTGAATTTTAACAAGTCATCGGTCGGGAAGTCAACCATTTTCTAGAATGTCTCGTGTTGAAACTGGCATGGTCCAAATCTTCAGAGACAGGTCCTGCTATTTCCTTGAGCTTATTGTTTGCCTTATCTATACTTTGGTAGAGGCCTATGAACTTTTGATTACTTCCTCACTGTCTTTGAGGATCTTCTCTCTTAAGGAGGAAACTGCTGCATATTCATTTATCTTCTCTTCACTAAGGACTTACGGAGTTTCAGTGGCAGCTATAGGAGGTGCATTGCCCATTCTTTGTAGAGATTGGAGAAGGTATTTATTTAGTTCTTTTAACATTCTCTTCTTCTTCTTTGCTTCTTGTAGTTTCTTGCAAAGGGCATTCACGACCGACAAGGCCTCTTCTTTGTGCTCTCGATGATGTTCCCATTGTGATTTTGGGTCACTGTAAAATCTGTAGGAGACATATCTTCTTTCTTATTTATGGGATCCGGGTAAGCTATCTCCATAACCCTTTCACTGAAGCACTTTACGAGAAGCGAGTTATAGCTTTTTACTTCTTTGGTCATTTACCCGGGATGACGGAGATGTCCATGGGTACAATGGGGACTTTCCTCTTATGTTGGCTTAGGTGGTTTGAGATCTAGCTTGGACTTATGGGAGTGGGACCAGAGGACGAATAAGAAACAGGGGTGGAAGGAAGAACAACAGTGGACACGGGGAAGTGTGTCGAGACACTTGGTGGCAACATGGAGAAAGGGGCTGAAACACCAATGCTCACGAGATTAGGAGTCACTAGAAGAGAGGAGGCCATGGGGGTGGAAGGGATCTACAAGATGAGGGAAGAAATGCTAGGGGACAAATCTGCAAGGGAAGAGAAGATGGAGGAAGAGGGAGAGGGAAAGGAAGAAGATGGAGGAGAAGACACAACCAAAGGAGTGGTTGTTTGAGCGACATGAGGAGGGGAAGGAGGAGAAAGAGAGGGAACGGAAAAGACAGAGGAGAAGACACAACCAAAGGAGTGGTTGTTTGAGTGACATGAGGAGGGGAAGGAGGAGTGAGAGAGGGAATGGTTGGTACCTCACTAGTTGTAGTTGTGACAACATCCTGAGTGGATGTGTCCATTAGAGCACTTACCACTTCTTCTTTTCTTGGGGACACTAAGTCCATAACTTGCTCTTCTTGCGGTAGTAGGAGGGCTTTCAGGAGATTTCTCTTGAGCAGTGCTTGCCTCTCCCACTTTATCTTTCCCTTTTCCTTTAGACAAGTGTCCCGGCTGGTGGGTGCATTGCCCAGGGGAGATGTGGTAAAATCGACCCCAAGATAGATGATGCCATTTTTATTACACCAATGCTCGGTGCGTTGCAGAGTAGGTTGAACCCTTACTTGGATGGTCTGGGGAACTTTTTCCTATCAATATCTGTGAATGGCCAATCATCCCCATCGTGTCTAGGTAAACTTGATCAATTTCCTGATCAGTTTCTAGGAAATCCTTTGGGATGATGGCCACGCCATATTGAATGATCTTTGCCAGGGCTAGCTGGGAGTGATCCTTTCATTTGAGTTCAAATTCATGATTTAAGTTGATGTAGATATCCTCGATCTGAGGAACATGGATAGGATCAATCTTTTCCTTGGAAAGCAACCACGAGGATCGAAGGTTGGCCTTGCTGGGAAATTATGCTTCAAATTGAGCAATTTAAGCTCTGCATACATCTCTCGAGCTTTACTTTGTGAGGGGCACGTGTACCTACCTACTGTGAGGGGGAATGGAGTTCCTCCCTTCTTCCTCTTCATACACTTCTCATGATAGGTGATAAGCTGCCTTGATAGCTCTAGAAGGATTAGTTTAGGCCCTGCATATCTCAGCAATCTTGTGGGTTCTCCCAAGAAGTTGGAAGCTCTGAGATAGGTAAAGGTGGGGAATTGCATAAACAATGCTCCCCACTTCATTGTGGTGGTGATCATGCTTTTTCTTGTCGACCATGAGTCATGTTGGGCCTCAAGAGGTAGATGATGCCATAGAAGAAGACATCATTGATCTTGCTAAACTGAGCTATGTTGTTCTCGAGCCTCAACTCTGGATAGTATTCATATATTTTGACTTGGGGCCATACCCCATACTGATTCAACCCTGGGTAGTCTCTCTCTGAGGTAGCTACATATACTACATAGGAGTTCATATAGAACCTCCTAGTTGTTGAAAGTTGTTGAAGTTGTTCCAAGATTGTATCACTGATAATCTTGCCCAGCCAAAACGCTGATTGGGCACATTCTTATTCATTGTTTCCAAATACCTGAGCATCCATTTGTTCAAGTACTGAGCATCAGGGAGCCCATGTACTCTACTTAGGAAGGTGATTGTGTCACTCAACTCTTATGAAAAATCACTGCAATGAATGACTTGGGGCCACTTGCTCGCCACCTTTATATTCTCTAGGTATACCTCGTTCATAATCTGCATGCACTTTTCCTCATTATCGGTCCAAGTCTTCATGCAGTCTTCTTGACTTACTACCACAAAATGTCTGTGGTGGGGGATGCCCAAGATAGTTTCAAAGTGTCAGGCTGTGAGGTTGATTATCACTTTGCCCTCCTCATTTTTGACACATCTTGTGTCCTTGTTGTAACAACGGCCCACCAACATGATGAATTCATTATTAATTGCGCTCACTGGGAGCCCTGCAGCAAAGTGTAGACCACTGCCAACCAATTTATCCATCCACGGGCTGCTGTGACCTTCTTGGTTCTGGCCCAAAAGTTTTCCATGTCAATGTGGCCAAGCTCTGAGTCTCTGATATCGAGATTGCACTCTGCAAGTGAGTCAGGCATCCTGACCTTTTGGTATTTATACTTCATTTCTTGCTCTCGTCAACTTGGCTTTGCCTTTGGACTTGGTTGGCTTCTTACTCAATGAAGACATAAGTGCACTCGAGGATTGTTGTTGCTCCGGTATAAATAACGACAAAGGGATGAGGTGGGGTCCATGAACATGATGAATGGCATGTGTGGGATGATAGGATAACGACAGGAGCAAAGGAATAATTTTCATGATTTTCAACTTGTGAAAATGACAGGTTCAATGTGCATATATATAGAAAAGTATGCATTTAATGTGCCAACCACTTTTTCCTTTGGTGCACTAGGAGAGATGTCGACATGGAGGAGATTGCACCTAGGCGTGGGTTTGGATGTGTCGATAGGATGATGGGTGCACTTTGGCGCACCTTTGGGAGGCATAACATTTGGAGTGTTGACACTCCAGGAAGTGCACCAAAGGCAAAGATGGGTGTAGTTTTGCAAGATGTTGCAACAATGGTTCTTGTGCCCAACCCAAAATGGTTGAAAATGACCAAGATAGTTTCAAAGTGTTTTCTAGAAGGGAGTTCTAGGCCATTCAGAACATTAATAGACCTTATCAGGGGACCGAAACGGAATTTTGGTATGGTTACCTACAAAATTTCCCTTGTCAATTTTACAGGATAACAGCTGGCTCTTTCTGGGGACTATCTTTAAGCAAAGCTTAAGGGTAGAGAATCCTAGATTTTCATGTGCCTATCCATTGGGTTACAGAGTCAAAAATAAGGGTGACGAAAAAGAAAGGAAAACACAAAACTAACAGAAAGCAAACACATGACAAAAACAAACACACAACTAAAGAAAACTATACAAAGAAGAGAGCAAACTCTACTTCTGAATATTTTGAGATGTTGCCCGCTATAGGGAAGTGGGAGCTCGGTTCCATCTAGATACGAGAGATAGAAGCTACTCTCTCCGTTTAGCTGTCTGATCTTGAATGGCCCTCTCCAAAGAGAATCAAATTTCCTATGCATGCCCTTTGGTTCTCTTCACTTGTCCCATAGGAGGACAAGATCTCCCACTTGGAAATCTCTCTGCTTGGCCTTTTTATTGAATAATATTTTTACTTTATTCTGATGTTTGGTGATCCTGTTGACCACCCTTACCCTTTTTTCTTCAAGTTTTGTTAGATACATGATCCTCTTTTCAAGAGAATTCTGGAAAGTTTCATCTTCGATCACTCGTGCCAAGTGTAGAGCAGGGAGTTCCATGGAGATAGGGATCTCAGCGTCAATTCCATATAACACTTGAAAAGGTGACATTCTGAGAGACCTCTTCGGGGTAATACGGTCTGCCCACAAAGCATCATATAATGACTTGTGCCATGACCGCTGATTCTCATCGACTAGCTTCCGTATGATAGTCACTAGGTTTTTATTGCTGGATTCAGCCTGACCATTCCCTTGAGGGTAATAATCCAAGGCATGGGCCAAGGTTATTCCGTATCCATAGCAAAAACCAATAACTTCCCATGAGGAGAATTTGGAAGCATTATCAGCAATGATCTTGTGTGGGATACCAAATCTCATAATGATATTTTCTTTGATAAAGTTGTAAACAATTCCGAGGTGGCATTCTTAACAAGGATGGCTTCTACCCACTTGGTGAAGTAATCTATTGTTGTTAGGACATAACTATGTCTGGCACTTGATTTGGGATGGAGTGATTTGATAAATTTGATTCCCCATTACCTGAATGGTTTGTCAATAATGACGGGCCTAAGGGGAAAAGTAGCCAATTTCGGTTTACCAATGGCTGTTAGCAAAGCTCACATTTGGCTACCTAGATGGTCAGATATCTTTGAAATAGCATTAGCCAGCCCAGGCCCTGAATGATCTTATGTGCTATCATAGAAGAGAAAAATTGACCACCACAGCTGAATCATGAAATCTTTCTAGTAACTTCACCTGATGTGGCTTGTCAACGCATCGCAAGAAGATGCCATCAATCCCGCGCTTGTATAAACCGTCATCCCATATGACATATCTGGCTGCCCTGAGCTTTACTGTCCACTTCTCCTTTGAAGTTAGATGGGCTAGAAACTCACCATAAGTGAGAAAGAAAGTGATGTCAAAATACCACTCGTCGCTGGTCACAACAAATAGAACCATAGGTAGAGAATCAGCTTTCTCCAGTTCACCCTGCGTGCATTCGTCGATGTAATCAAATTTCTCTTCAGGATCTCCTGAATCTTTATTTTCAGCCATGAGCTGACATAGGCCTCTACCCCTTACCAACTTGGTTGGTTTGATGTCTAGATCATACTCTTGGACCTTTGCGATCCAATTCCCTCGTAAGATTCCTAACTCCTATTGAGTTAGGATAGACTTAACTACCATGTCAGGAACCAACACTACTATATCGAGTTTAAGATGTAGTCTGGAATTACTTGACTACTTTGACTACTGTGAAGGCATGTTTTTCTAACTGAGACATCTTCAATTCATGAAGCTTGAGAGGGGAGCTCATGAACATGATTGGGGATTCAACATCTTTAGAGTTCTTCTGCATTAAGATAGCTGATACAGTATGCATGGACGCATAACTGTACATGATGAAATCCTTGGAGAAGTCTGGACATACCAGGACAGGTGCATGAGCAACAAAGGCTTTTATATCCTTAAATGACGTCTTGCCTTCTTCACTCCATTGGAACATTTACGACCCTTTCATCATATTGGATATATGACGAGTCTTTTCAGCGAATTTGGGAACAAAGTGTCTGAGAAAATTCACCTTTCGAAGAAAGAATGAACACCGGTCTTACTCGTGGGAAAGGTAAGGCTCTGAATAGCCTTGACTCTTTCAATGTCTATTTTTATCCCTTCTTTGCTGATGACGTGTCCCAACAAATTTCCTTCAGTGACCCCAAAAACAAACTTTTTTGGATTTAGGGAAATCCATGTTCTCGGCATCTAATCAATACTTTCTCTAAATGATCACAATGATCACTTCACTTTTTAGAGAACACAGTTAAGTCATCTAGATAAACTATGATGACCTTCCCCATCATACCTTTGAATGTGAAGTCCATAGCTCAGTTGAAAGGTGGCACCAACATTGGTCAAGCCAAAAGGCATCCTGTTGTAGGTGAATGTGCCCCAGGGAGTAGTGAATGCTATTTTGAATTGGTCTTCAGGTGAGACCTCAATCTGATTATAGCCCAAAAAACCATCAAGCATGGACAACATCTCTAAACCGAGTTACTACTTGTAGAACTGATCCATTATGGGCAGTGGATAATTATCCTTCAGGGACGCCTGGTTTAGGTTGCAAAAATCTACGCATATGTGTATTTCACCATTCTTCTTTCACACGGGCACAATGTTTGCGACCCAGGTACTATGATGGATAGGAAAGATAATTCTCACATCCAACATCTTCTATATTTCCACCTGGATGGTACCTGAGATCTTAGGATTGTAGTGCCTCTATTTCTGGCAAAAGGGTTTGACGTCGTCCTTTAACGGGATGTCATGCTGAACATCCTTAGGCTTGAATGACTTTAGATCGGCATAAGACCATGCCAATATGTCCATATATTTCTTCAACAGCTTGAATTTTTTTTACTTTTCCTCGGGTGTACAACACTTCCGATGTTCACAAACTGCGGATGCTCTGTAGAGCTTAGATTAACAGATTCGGTCTCTGGAGAAGAGCTAGGGTCATTCTATCACTTTTTCTTGATGAAGTGGTCATGCTTGTCAAAAAATCATTCCAGGGAGACTAAACCTTTCATAATTTTGTTCCCCTTGAGCTGACAGATGCCTCCACCTTCTATTGATTCATTTGCTTGACCAGTGACGGACTCATGACATACCAAAGTAGATCCTTTGAAATGAAGCTCATTGAAATTGTCTATCTGCTTTCTCTAGGAAAGAAATAAGTTGATTGTCATCATTGAATACCTGCCAGTGGTGAGAATTTTGTAGCACGCTTGGGTGAAAGACTACCTCAATGGTATATGTGTCTGTTTTCAGCCCTGGGTGAGGGAGCATAAGTGAGGCAGAGATGGCCAATGAATCAACCATGTCATTTTGGGCTTGTGGAACCACTTTGATTGAGAAGGCATCGAACTCCTCAATGTTGTCCCATACTACGTTGTGGTAGTTCCTGAGTCTGTCATTTTTTACCTGGTATACTCCCTTTACCTGATTGACAATCAGTTCGGTGTCACCCTATACTTTTAGGTTCTTGATTCCTCTTTCCTTTGCAGCTTACATGTTGAGTAGCAAAGATTCATACTCAATCAGTATTGTTTGTATTGAAAAACTACAATTTGAAAGAAAGAGGGAAAATATCCTCTTCAAGAGATATCAGGATGGCTCCAGTGCCACATCCACTTGTTGCACAACTACCATCAAACTGTAGCGTCCATATCTTGTTAAGGTCCTCCTCCTAGATGAGAACATCCATTCTATCAGACTCAGTGGATAAGAAGTAGTTCCCCATCCCTAATGATTCAAAGAGAATCTGGGCCTTGGGGGTCGCAGAGTTGGTGACCAGGTACTTCTTTTGTGATTCAGGCTCTAATGTCTACATTACTCCTTTGAGGATTTTGGCTTTGGACCAGTCCATATGAATCTCTCCACCGAATTCCCTGTAAAAACTTCTCCCTAGTAAAATTCCATATGCTGCTGGAATATCAGCAACGAGGATGGTCATCTTTACCCTTTTCTCTGGGAATGCTACAAATGTGAACTATGCGTCTTTGATTTGACCAATTAATGGAACTTGTTTGGTTTCCATGGAGTAACATCTACCAAAAGGCTTGGTAAGAGTGAGGCCCAAAGCATGGGTGACCTTTACTAGCATGACATTATCAGAAGCCCCAGAATCAATTATGTAGTTACTTAGTTTGTGACCATTGATTAGGAGGGAGAGATAAAAAGGTTCAATTTTTCCTGATGCGGAAGTTGAGGAAAAATTTATGCGAGATGCAGGAGGAGTGGAAAGGATTCCTTTCAGGGAGACAGGAGAGGGGACGACAGCTTGGCTTTGGATATATTCGAGTTAATCTTACAAGCTACTTAGGGTTAGACTGAAGATATTCAGCCTCAGACATTTGAATCTTGGTCTTTTTAGCATGATCGACTATGTTAAATGCGACCAAGGGTTACGTTGACGAAGGAATGAGTCCTTCATTTTGTGATGGTAGGGGAGGGTTACTGGTCTTTATGGAAATAGAAGAAGACTAATTTGGAGGAGAGATAGAGGGAAAATATTTCTTTGCAAAAGGTTTAATAGGAGGTTGAGCAGGAAGAGGATTACCTCTTTTAGCAATTGTTGGAGGCGTGTTTGACATGTCTTCTCCTTTTGTATCCTGGTAGTAACTTCTTCTTCTTTTCCTTATGAGTGGGTGAAAACAACATATGACTGTCCACTTGCATACCCTTGGGTACCTTCCTCTTCATCAGATTCCTCATCTTCAAATTCCATATACCCGATCGTAGAGTCACCATTCGGTTCACTGACATCTTGATCATCTTCGCCTTACGACGAAGGTTCTTTATAAATTTTCTCATCTTCTTCGATCTCGACCAAGGCATTAACCGGAGGGGCCTCAAGTGCTAACCTTGGAGCAACAGTAGCGGGAAAATGTAGCCTTTGTGGGGCATTATTGGGAGTGAAGTTCCTCTATGGGATATCCTGGTATGGAGTGGTAGACGAAGCTTGAGCTAATTACTTCTTTAATGCGAGCAAGTCATTTTCCATCTTCTGGAATGTTGGATCTGATGAAGTGGCTTGAGAAGGAGTCGAAGCCTTTGATTTGGATGGCTCTCATTTTAACTCACCAGATATAAGTAGGTTATCCTCTATCCGAATGGCCGTAGCTTGAGCAAGGACCAAGGTGGTGATTTTTTCTTGTAAAAGTAAGAAACTTACTCTTGAACTCATGGCATTCACAAAGAAACACTTTTGATTTTCTGGTGTTGGCAACATGGTAGGTGGCACACGGTTAATCAGTGAATTGAAACGGGTGATAAAATCATGCATGGTTTCATTGGCCTCCTTCTTCAAGTGAGTAATCTTTAAAAGTAACACAATGGCATCTTCTGAATGCTTATACCTATCTTCAAATGTAGTTCACAATGTGGCCCAACTGGTGATAGATCCAGCCAACAAGTGTTGTAACCACTCAACTGCAGGTCTTTACAAGGTCTCTAGAAAGAGGCGTACCGACACGTCTTCATGGGTCACATCTAGGATGCTGCATGACATAATGAATGCAGATATATGTGCATCCATGCTTTGATTTCCACTCCCATCAAATCTTGGGAAATTCTTGCAGTTTCCATGAGGGAGTGCGTGAACTAGATGTGGAAATGCAAGAGGACCCATAGTGTTTCCCCATGGTACTACCATTTGAAAAGCTGGAAAGAGGACACAAGCCTGGGAGTGCAGTTCGCTTAGTAATAGGCACTGTAAATTGATGTGGAAGCTCCTTGTGAAAATTGGTTCTTTTGTGGAGGTGAGACACTTCTTATTGCCGTGATCGGTGAACTCGAGTCATGAGAAATGTGCTGGTGTAATACTGAAATTGTGCCTCTGAAGTAGATCAAAAATAGGATCAACTTCTCCACGAGCTCTTCTGCTATGGGTAAATGGTTCTCCTGCCAGTGTATCTACTCAGATCGGCAATAATTTGGAGTAGATTTATAATAATATTTTTGTTTGTACTTGCTGATTTTCTAATTTTTCTAGAAAAAATCAGCAGCATGCACTTTTCTAAATACTTAAATTTATCCCTTTTTTAAACAACCGATTGTGGTTTAATGACAAGGATTAGTAGGGATAAAAAGTGGGATAATTTTAGTAAGCTGATTTTCGGATCTTAGATTTGATTTTTGCAAGGGTTTGAAAATATTTGTAAAAATATCAAGATCTCAGATCTACGGAAATATATGGGTTTTTATAAAAACTCAGTGAACTAAAGGTTTCTAACTGGTCCAGATCTATAGATCTGCTAAGAAAATTTTCAGTTTGGGTCACTTTTGCAAAAAATTTAGATTTTAACAAAGGGTTAAAATTTTCAAACTGGTAGTGACTTTGACAGTTTTTTATTTATTTTCTTAGTTCGTTCCCAACGGATTCGACAAAAATTGTTGGTCCGAAAATCTGTCGGGTAGGTAGATCTATGGATAGACAGACCAACAGTGTGTAGGGCATAGCCCTCTTTGAGACAACAAAGTGAAACTGGTTTATTGTTATTCTACGAGTAGGAACCTGTGCAAGTCCTACAGTATTCTACCTTTAGGGGGGTTTAGGATCTCATCCCAGTAGAGTTAGTTCTAACAAAGAACATAAAGGAATGAAGGAAGGAATGGAAGAAAGATGGATTTGAAGTGAGAAAATAAATGAATTCCAAAGTAGAAAGGTCAGAGGGTTTATGTTTTGGGCGGTAGTAAACAAAGCCAAACTTACTCACATAAACAAATAAAGCAATATTGATAAACAAAATGACAAAAGTAGATATGAATCTAACAGAATAAACACATAGATATGACGTAAGAAATATCTAATGCATATAACACATGAATTCAGCACAAAGTCTCAATATTTGTATTAATGTTTTCTTCTGTTACAAAAAATCTCAAAGTATTTCTCTCCTCACTTATATTTTTCATACAAGATTGTCCACACTTGAATATTACAAGTATCCAAGTATTTATAGAAGGAGAAGGAGAAAGAAGACAAAAAGGAGCCAACTTATTTACAAAATATCTACAAAATATTTAAAAGTCAAATGTTGACTTTGGGGAAATTTTATGGATGACAACATCCCATGGTGCAACATGGATGATGTCATCACGTGTACCAACATACTTTTAAATATTATTACAAAAATGGGATTTATCCCAGGAGGAGGAATCCTATTCATCATCATCCCTTTGCTTGAATGGAGTGTCTTGCTTCTACTTTGGAGAGGTGATATGATACTGACATAGATACTCCATGAACTTGCTGATCATCTTCTAAAGTCGATCATGATCGGGACCCTTTGTGTGATCTTCGATAACTTTGCAAGTTTCTCATTCATCTCTAAGCCTATCAGGGAGCTTAAAGTATTTGTTTCCTTCCTCTATCAAGTACTCGATGAAATAATGGCAAGCCAGAAGGTTGTTAATATTTTCTCGGTCAAAATTGACCTCTGGCATCAAACCTTGTGATGTAATTCCCTTGAAAATATAAATAGTCTCATTTGCTTCTCTCAAGGTGAACGATGTGCTAAATAACCCTGGCGAAATCCTCAAGATAATCTACTCCATTTGATGTTCCATGTCTAGGGCTTCCTCCTTGATTTTATCTATCTTTTCTAGGAAAAACTCCATTTGATCAATCTGATAGTCTAAAGTGAAAAGAACTTTGTTGTGTGCTCGCGCGTGATCAATGATGCCGAATTTTAACAAGTCATCACCAGCGATCGACCATTTTCTAGAATGTCTCATGTTGCAACCTAGCATGGTCCAACTCTTTAGAGACGGGTCCTGCTATTTCCTGGAGTTCATTGTTTTCCTTATCTATACTTTGGTAGAGGCCTGTGAACTTTGTGATTACTTCCTCACTGTCTCGAGGATCTACTCTCTCCAAGAGGACACTACCACACCTTTTCACCAATCTTGGCATATTAATTTATCTTCTCCTATCTAAGGACTTTATGAGTTTCGGAGTGGAAGCTGTAGGAGGTGCATTTCCCATTCTTTGTAGAGATTAGAGAAGGTGTTTATTTTGTTCTTTTAACATTCTCTTCTTCTTCTTTGCTTCTTGTATTTTCTTGCAAAGGGCATCCACGGATGACAAGGCCTCTCCTTGCAGGCTCTCTGATGATGTTCCCATTGTGATCTAGGTCACTGTAAAATATGTAGGAGACATATCTTATTTCTTCTTTATGGGATCCAGTAGGCTATCTCCATAACTCTTTCACCTGAAGCACTTTTTGAGAAGCAAGTTATAGCTTTTGCTTCTTTGGTCCTTTAGCCGAGATGACGGAGAAGTCCATGGGTGCAATGGGGAATTTCCTCTTGTGTTGGATTAGGTGGTCTGAGATCCATCTTGGACTTATGGGAGTGGGACCAGAGGATGAAGAAGAAACAGGGGTGGAAGGAAGAACAACTACAGTGGACACGGGGAAGTGTGTCGAGACACTTGGTGGCAGCATGGAGAAAGGGGCCGACACACCAACGCTCACGGGATTAGGAGTCACTACAAGAGAGGAGGCCATGGGGGTGGAAGGGATCTACGAGATGAGGGAAGAAATGTTGGGGGATAGATCTAAAGGGAAGAGAAGATGGAGGAAGAGGGAGAGGGAACGACATAAGACAGAGGAGAAGACATAACCAAAGGAGCGGTTGTTTGAGCCACATGACGAGGGGAAGGAGGAGTGAGAGAGGGAATGGAAAAAAATGGAGGAGAAGACACAACCAAAGGAGTGGTTGTTTGAGTGACATGAGGAGGGGAAGGAGGAGCAAGAGAGGGAACGGTTGGTACCTCACTAGTTGTAGTTGTGACAACATCCTGAGTGGATGTGTCCATTGGAGCACTTACCGCTTCTTCTTTTCCTGGGGACACTAAGTCCACAACTTGCTCTTCTGCGGTAGTAGGAGGGCTTTCAGGAGCTTTCTCTTGAGCAGTGCTTGCCTCTCCCACTTTATCTTTCCCTTTGCCTTTAGGCAAGTGTCCGGCCTGGTGGGTGCATTACCTAGGGGAGATGTGGTGAAATCTACCCCAAGATAGATGATACCATTTTTCTTACACCAATGCTCGGTGCATTGTAGAGTAGGTTGAACCCTTTCTTTGATGGTTTGGGGCACTTTGTTCCTGTCAATATCTGTGAATGGCCAATCATCCCCATCCGTGTCTAGGTAAACTTGATCAATTTCTGATTAGTTTCTAGGAAATCCTTTGGGATGATGGCCACGCCATATTGAATGATCTCTGCCAGGGCTAGCCGGGAGTGATCCTTTCATCTGAGTTCAACTTCATGATTTAATTTGATGTAGATATCCTCGATCTAAGGAACGTGGATAGGATCGATATTTTCCCTTGGAAGGAAACCACGAGGATCAAAGGTTAGCCTTGCTAGGAAATTATGCTTCAAATTGAGCAATAAAAGCTCTACATACATCTCCGGGATTTACCCTATGAGGGCACATGTGCACACACTGTGTGAGGGGGAATGGAGTTCCTCCCTTCTTCCTCTTCATACACTTCTCGTGATAGGTGATAAGCTGCCTTGACAGCTCTAGAAGGATTAGTTTGGGCCCCACATATCTTGGAAATCTTGTGGGTTCTCCCAAGAAGTTGGCATCTCTTAGATAGGTAAAGGTGGGGAATTATGTAAACAACACTCCCCACTTCATTATGGTGGTGATCATGCTTTTTCTTGTCTGACCATGAGTCATGTTGGGCCTCAAGAGGTAGATGATGCCATAGAAGAAGACATCATTGATCTTTTTGAACTAAGCTATGTTGTTCTTGAGCCTCAACTCTAGATAGTATTCATATATTTTGACCTGGGGCCATACCCCATACTGATTCAACCCTAGGTAGTCTCTCTCTGGAGGCAGTTGCATATACTACATAGGAGTTCATATAGAACCTCCCAGTTGTTGAAAGTCATTGAAGTTGTTTTGAGATTATATCACTGATAATCTCGCCCTGACCCAAAATTTTGATCAGACACATTCTTATTACTTATTTCCAAATACCTAAGCATCCACTTGTGAAAGTAATGAGCATCAGGGAGCCCATGTACTCTACTTAGGAAGGTGATCGTGTCACTCAACTCTTCTGAAAAATCACTGCGATGAATGACTTGGGGCCACCTACTCGTGACCTTTATATTCTTGAGGTATACCTCGTTCATCATCTTCATTCACTTGTCCTAATTATCAGTCCAAGTTTTCATGTAGTCTTCTTGACTTACTACCACAAAATGTCTATGGTGGGGGATGCCCAAGATAGTTTCAAAGTGTCGGGCTGTGAGGTTGATTATCACTTTTCCCTCCTCATTTTTGACACATCTTGTGTCCTTGTTGTAACAACAACCCACCAACATGATGAATTCATTATTAATTGCGCTCACTGGGAGTCCTACAGCAAAGTGTAGACCATTGCCAACCAATTTATCCATCCATGAGCTGCTGTGACCTTCTTGGTTCTGGCCCAAAATTCATCCATGTCAATGTGGCCAAGCTTTGAGTCTCTGATATCGAGATCGCACTCTACAAGTGAGTCAGGCATCCTGACCTTTTGGTATTTATACTTCATTTCTTACTCCATCAACTTGGCTTTACCTTTGGACTTGGTTGGCTTCTTACTCAATGAAGACATAAGTGCATTCGAGGATTGTTGTTGCTCCGGTATAAATATCGACAAAGGGATGAGGTGGGGTCCATGAACATGACAAATGGCATGCGTGGGCTGATAGGATAATGACAGGCGTAGAGGAATAATTTTCACAATTTTTAACTTGTGAAAATGACAGGTTCAATGTGCATATATATAGAAAAGTATGCATTTAATGCGCCAACCACTTTTTCCTTTAGTGCACTAGGAGAGACGTCGACATGGAGGAGATTGTGCCTAGGAACGGGTTTGGATGTGTCGACAGGATGATGGGTGCACTTTGGCACACCTTTGGGAGGTGCAACATTTGGAGTGTTGACACTCTAGGAAGTGTGCCAAAGGCAAAGATGGGTGTAGTTTTGCAAGATGTTGCAACAATGGTTCTTGTGCCCAACCCAAAAAGGTTGAAAATGACCAGGATAGTTTCAAAGTGTTTTTTGGAAGGGATTTCTAGGCCATCCAGAACATTAATAGTCCTTATCAGGGGACCAAAATGGAATTTTTGTATGGTTACCTACAAAATTGCCTTTGTCAATTTTACAGGATAACACCGCCCAACCTTTAACAAAATGAGCAGTGTTAAGATAGAAGAGGGAATTGAAGGATTAGATTAAAGGACTCTTAACGAGATGAGTGAGAAGAGAGATAAAAAGGTTTGAAATTTTTATCATCTCTTTAAAAAGTGAATGTTAAAAAGGAAGAGGTGAAAGAAGTTGGATTTCTTGACTTGTAACAAAATAAATGTTAAAATATGAGACTTAAAAACACTATGAAAATTCTCAATTCTTAACAAAATAAGTATTAAGAAGGAAGAGACTTGAAAGATGATGAAAATGATTGACTCTTAACAAGATGAGTGTTAAAATATGAGACTAAACAAAGGAAAGGGAGCAAAAAAATAATGACAATGTGAATTTCAAAACAAGAAGTGAATAAATGATGATGAAAAGGTATGAATCTTACAAAAGTGAAGATAAGAGACAAAGGGAAATGATTGGTTAAGGATATCAAATTATAGCAAAGTGAATGGTTTAAAAGAGAAGAGTGAAGAAAAGTGAGGATGTCAAAAATTCAACAAAGTGAATGTTAAATTTGATGACGTAAGATGGTAGAATGCTTAGAGTTAAATAATATAAATTGATGAGGCTAGAATATGTCTCATTAATGTACAATAAATGATCTTATTTTACTCTCATTTTTATCAAGATTGATTGCATTTTGTGACTTTTTTTTGATCTAATATAAGTTAGGATGTAATTTTCCATATTTTTTATTGTAGTTCTAATGTTTAAAAACTCTGTAATTCCTAAGTTCTTTGGAATTTTAGTTTTGTAATAAAACATGACACAATCAATCGAACGAATAAAGTATGAAGCGGTCGAAATGTTTTTGAAAGTATTGGTTTATTATGGCTCGGTTTGAGAACTTCTAGACTTACTTACGAACTCCATTACGTAGTTACAAGCTCTACCACTTAGTTCCAAAAATTTCAGACTTAGTTCCGGAACTCCATCACTTAGTTCCGAACTTTTGGACTTAGTTCGAACTCCTACATGTAGCTTTGGAATCCTCACAGTTAGATCTGGAATGATTTCCTTTAGTTCTGGAACTTCTATAAAGTTTTAGAAACTGATGAGAATTTATTTATTCCAATAACATTCGGTGATTTAGCAATCAATGATCCTTTCAATCAGGAGCATATTAGAAGATTTCGATTCTTCATATTCGCAGATCCAGGGATAACTATCATACAATAGTATGTCCAGCCATGATCCAATTCAACATCTATTTTGGGCACGATTCAGTTCTATCTGAATTGGTAGGATAGCTATGGCTATAAATACACTGTGGAAGAAGTATATATATGCAGACATGTAGATAGATACATATATATATATATATATATATAGATAGAGATATATACATAAAAAATAGAGAGATAAGAAGAGACAATACGTTTTTGTAATGCAGAACATTTTATCAATAAAATAGCCATTCTGTTTTGAGAGTATATTAAGTTGTCAAATCTTGTTTCAAGGTGGAGCAAGGGCCCACTCTTCCAAGAACCAGGATCTTCATTTTATTGGTATTTATATTTCCAGAGAAAATAGTATAGATCTATTAATTTTGTAAATGATTTTGATTACTCAAGTTGAAATTTGTTGTATACTTGTTCCTGCAGGTGTTCTAGATTAGATTCTTCTTTCTTTGCAATCAAATTTCAGCATTCTCAAATTGTGTGTTTATTTCCAAAGCAAGTGTGTTCATTTATATAACGTGTGTTTACTTACAACAATCTATTCTATTTTACAAATGTGTGTTTATTTCCAGCAATCTATTTTTGCAGAGAGTGTTTACTTCCAACAAGTTCTCATAGTTTGATTTCAATAAGGTTTTAGCCAAGGAATCCTCAAGACATTGAGAAAATCCCTAGAAAATATAAAAGAAAACAAATACCTACCGTCAATTACTAGATCACTAAGATTTCTTGTTGCATATAGCTTCAAAACCACCACTAGTTTGAATATGACATCAAGAAAGAGTTGATTAAATGAAGAGAATAATGAAACCCATCATAAATGTCAAAATTAATACTTTAAGGAAAATATATATCAAGGTGATCATGATGGTGCTTGACCATGATAAAGTGAGTATCACGATGTCAAGAATTGGATGGAGAATGATGAAAGTGTTAAGTGTAGATTCAGATGTCCACAACTCAAGACTTAGACTTGTTTATAAAGTGACAAGGTGGATGAGATAGAAAATGTGGATGAGGAGAATGGAACAAAAATGTGTAACATGTAAAAAAAGATGAAAATGATGTAGTGAAAGTTTACCTCTATCATAAATTGGTATAGTCAAGGTGTGGCTTCTTAGAATAAGTTATTTCCCTAGGTATCAGCAATATATCCAAGCGAGAATGATAATATTGCTAGTTGTCAGCTTTACTTTAACCCTCTTAATACAATAAGCAAGGATTTTACCCGCTTATAAGAGAAAACCATGACTGCCACTATGGATATCTATGAATCTAATCTCTCAAAAAAGGTGTAGTAGTTAGTTGGATGGGGGTACCTATTTCATCAGCACGTTCATTCAAGACTTCGACTACTTTGGGGTTCCTGTGGTAATCCTCACAGAGAGTTTTTGGCCCTTGGCCATGTATTTACCAAAGTTACATTTGGAAGAAGGGAATAATCCCAACTTTGAAAAGTTTAAATAAAGTTAATTTTATAAAAAAATATTAGAAAGGTGATAAAGGGGTTTGCTTGGCATACAAAAAAGGTAAACTGGAGTTAGTAGTTTGATTGTATTTATAATGACCTCCTTTAGAGATGGTCCTACAAATAAATGGTTAGAAATTTATCCTGCAATGAAAACACATGAGAAAAACACAAAAGCAAATAAAATCATGTTTTTGATTTTCAAGATCAGTTAAAAAAGAAAAATAAAAGAGCATATTCGTAGTTTATTATGATTACCTTCACAAAAATAAAAGCGAAATCCCTCCAAAAAGTGTTAGTTTCGGTGAAAAAAGTTAAAGGTTTACACAATTACCTTAAAAGTAAATTTAATCAAATGAAAATGTCTAACAACCATGTGGTAACAAATTTCATGATTAATCCATTTGTGAAATTGATTAAAAGGGCTTAATTAGGTTAAAAATACCTAATGAATTAATTAAAGTAATTAATTAATTAAAATAAAGAAAGTAATTAAAAAAAATTAAATATATTCTTAATGAAAATAATTTAATTAAATTAAATTAAATTTAAGAATAATGAAAAAGGAAAACTAATCATAACTTAAGTTTAAGCCTAAGTTTTAAGATTTTAACCTAACTTTAAAACCTTCTAAAATGACCCTAATCCCTAAAATCTAAAGAATGGAGAGGGCTTGAGTGTTTGAATGAATGGATCAGTGGTGGGAGTGATACAAAATGGGGTCGATGGAGGACTTAGATGATAGGCTTTGAATAAATGACATTATCAACAGGGGATGTTCGTTTATACTCGTAGTGTGGTGACAAGGATCACAAGGAGACAAAAAGATCGAGAGATAGTAATACGATGGTGATGTGACGAGGTCCCACTAGTGAGTTGTTGGTGTCTCGATGGTGATATAACGGTGGTCATGGTTGGTGTACATAATGAGTAGGAGCTAGGCGAGGCTTGGTGGATCGGTCTTGACACAAAATAACTCGATGTAGTGAGGTAGAGATCTTAGGGTTAAACAAAGGAAGAAAATAGGGGGAACATATTGGGAAAGGTTATGAGTTGAGATTTGGTATGTGAGGAGAGTGTTAAGCGGCGAGGGTGAAAAAAAAGAGAACTCGGGAGTTCGAGAGGTGAGTTTGAGGCGAGGAACAAAGGGGATCATGAGAAGAAAAGGATATCTCGGGCGTAGAGCACCTGAGATGGGAGGTAGGATAAGAAGAGTTAGGAGCTCAGCTTGGCCAAGTTGAGGGTTGAGTTGGGCATGGTAGGGGAGTTAGGATGGAGTAGGGAGAGAGCTGGGAGTGTTTAGAATTTGTTATAGCACATTTCTAAATTGCTACTAAAGCCTTATAACATTTTAGTGAGAAAACATGTAATTGATAATTTTTTATTATTAAATATGATTTTTGCTACTAGAAAACACATCAAAATTGTAAAAATAACATAAAAAATATTATATTTTTCGTTATTTTATTAAATAATTTCTTTGTCAATTTCTCCATGCTCCTACAAACAAGAAAACAACAAACACCAAAAACACATGTTAATGAAATAAAAGCACATTCGCACAAATATTAATAAGGATGAAATTATGCATTACAAAATGAAACAAAAATGAAGGAAATGTGGGTAAGTCCCATTGGCATTACTAGAATGTGAGCATGGAAAAATTTTTCATAACGAAAAGATAAATAGATCAACAAACGTCCCCCTCCATGTCTTCCTTAGAAACCTCAATGATAAGGTTTTAGAAGATTTAAAATTATGGAATCTTGTAAATAATGGATTGTGCTTGTTCTTGAATATGACCCTCAAATGTGGATTTAAAAATACCATAAACACAAGAATGGACATCGAAAAAATTCCAATATGCGAGATATTGGATGACAAAGTTGGTTGAGAGTTTTCTTGCTTCAATCCAAGAGAAATCCAATAAGATTTTTAAAGTATAAGATTTCTCTTTTATAGAGGCTAAGTAGTGGTTTGAGGGTGGTTGCAGATGGTTAAATGCACATACTAAAAATAACACTTAAGGGAGGTTAAAAAATTAGGTGGATTTATTATTTATTACCATGAAGGACAATAAATAAATTCGAGTTAGCGAAGTTGCATCCATAAATGTGGTTGTGTGCATAATTCAATTGCCCCCACATTTATAGGATTCTAGAAGTGGAGTTGACTAGACTAATGAAGTGGAGTTCAAGTGGGGTCCAAATGGAACCTAAGTGGTAGTTGACTAGGAAAATAGGTTTATTTTCCTTATTAAGTAACTAATTTAATCAACTATAAAGTGCAAGATAATTAATTAACCATTTATTTAATAAATTTTAATTAACTTAGATAGTGTGTTAGGAACTAATTTAATTAATCCCAACAAGGTGTAATGATTAATTAATTTGATTAATCAATCGTAAGGGATATGAACAACAAGATGTGAATTGGGATAATACTGGGAACAAGTGTGTGATTTTGGAGTGTCTACATAAGAAATTCAATGTCATGATTTTCAATTAGATATTGGATTAAATGTCTAAAATTTAAACACATTTCAGTAGAATTTACATTACATCTCGATAATCACATTGTGCATGTTCATCATTTTTTTGCCATGGGGCCTATTAGGATCTAGTGCAAGAGGAGACAAAAGAGAATATAAATTTGTTTCTAGGAGTTGAGACAACAACATATGGAGAGGATATGACAATCTAGTAAAGATTAGGTATGTAGGTTATAATTGGAACTTTTTAGATTGAGATACAACATTGAAAATAAGCTTTCCATTAAAGGAAATTTTTCTTAGGAACTTGTTAATTGATTGATCACAAATATTAGCACCATATTCGTGTTTGTTCAAAAAAAGTAACTTGATTTCATGATTTTTTAGAGTATGACATAGATGATCAAAAGAGTGAAAATAGGAAAAGAGAACACATTATTACAAAGGATGTAATAAGATTTAGATAAACATATCTTGCAATATAGATTCAACCAAGACATTGTTCATTTTAGAAAGATTAGTCTTATAATGCAAAACATAGTCACTAATATGTTTATTAGTTGTTTTCCTCATTAAGCCATTTGGGAACATGATATCTTCATTCCAATATATATGGTACGATTTTTTTTTTTCTATACAACATGAAATCCTATCATCCATTCAACTAGGGTATCGAGGCAACGAGTAAGGGAAGGAACCCTATTGGGGTATCAACACTATGGATGTGATTAAGGAAAAATACACATAAAAGATCTATTTTAACCGAATTAAAGCATGCAACATAAAATAAAGAGATGAATAACAATATGCTAACCTAACATGTGCATAAAATGCTAAGATAACATAAATTAATGAGAAAGAGAAATAGGAAACTAATCTATATAAAATAACAAGTTGAATTAGAGAACTTACCTATTGGGTGGTGGTCATGGATGCATATATTTTCCAAAGGACCATACACCAAGAGAGAATATATTTTTGTCAAAGAAGAGGAAATAATCTACTCCTAACTCACTATAGGTGACCAAAAAGTACAAGAAAAATAATTCAATAAATAAGAAGATAAAATTCAATAGTCAAGATGTAAGAAATCCAAGAGTTAAATGAGAAGATGCAAGTTGGTGCAAAAGATAAGAGAAAATGGTGAGTTCTTGTATTTTTTTATGATGTTCTCCTATATGTCAAATTGTATTTTTGGTATTTATACTCACGTCATCAATCGTTGGTGAAGACATCGTCCAAGAATTTGAAAATTCACTAACACAATCATTCGTAGGATATGACATTAGTTAGGGAGGGAAATGATAAGTGGTGTGTGAAATGTGTCATGAAGAGCATAATAAAAGAAAGAAAAAAATAATATGGTCGTGATCATGTAAGGTGTTGGAATGGTGCAAAGAAAAGTAAGAATATAAGAGAAAAGAGGACCAAAATCCATTATCTCTCCATGTATCATACCTAACTCAATGGTTACGTAAATAACAACACCATTGATTGCTTGTGATTTTGTGTACAAGGCAACCAATGTAACTTACATAACATGGGATTATCCTATAGTGTGGGACCTTGCAAGTAGGATAATCCTCTGGAGAAATTTGGCATCTTCCTCGGAGGATTATCCCACTTTCAAGGTCCTACACTGTAGGATAATCCCATGTTATATAGGTTACATTGGTTTCCTCATACACAAAATCACAAGCAATCAGGGGTGCTGTAATTTTGCATCAATGATTTTGCACGCCTTGGTGGGATAGAAGTCAATATTTTCACTTTTATCAAGATTGGGTGTGTGTCTTGGTGAATTTCCATCCTCTAGAGGCTTTGTAACAACACATCTAGAAACTCCATCTTTCAAATCCACTAGTTTTAATAACCCAAGTTTATCAAGTTCATGAGAAGAGTGCAAACCCGGTCTAGAGCAAGGGAAGAAGGTATCTTTGATTACTTGCAGTTATCTCTAGGAAGAGGAAGAAGGGGAAGAAGAGCTCAAAGGTCTCCATCTCCACCAAGTAGAACCTTATCAACACCTCCACCTAGTAGACCTTTTATTCAATCAACTAGAGTTTCTCGACCAATCAGGATGGTGCAACCCAATCCCTATGTCAACTTCACGGGCAGTAGTCCACTTGCTCTCAATGCACAAAATCATGTTCCAGTTGCAGCATTGAAGAAAATTCCATATTTCACTGGAGAGAACCAAACAACTCCAATTGACCACATTCAAGACATTGCAAATGTCTATGCAATTCATGAAATTGTTGAAATGGACATTGTTGTTAAGTTGTTGGCATCCTCCTTTAAAGGTAAAGCCTTGCAATGGTTCAAGAGTCTAACAACAGGATCTATCTAGAATTGGGACCATTTGTGCACATCCCTCCATAATCAATTTGGGGAAAAGGGAGATAATTTGTCCCTATTGGAACAATTGACGACAATAAAGAGGGATCCTAATAAGAAAATAACTGATTTCAATTTTGATTTCCAATGAACATGGGATAGGATTCCGATAATTGTTAGACCAACTACCGAAGGAGCATTCCTTTATTTCTTGAAGGCTATAAATTCAAATATAGCCATGATGATCTAATCAATGGGAGGAAAACACTGCCAGGAGCCTATAACATTGTTATTAGAGCTGAAAACTACTTGATTCAAGCTGGTAAGCTAGCACCAAGGCCACCAATGCCTCTCTATCCAAACATGAGATCTCCTACAGCTAGTCAAAAACTAGAGCTGATTCCCATTCCATCCCCTAGGAATCAAAGCAATAGTGAGGCTTTTACTTCTTTAAGAACTTCAAAAGAGTTGCAGGAGGTCATGAAACAACTACAGAACCTAGGAAATGAGCTAGTGACTATCAAGAGACAACAAGCTCAGAGTTTTAGATTGTATCATCGTTAAACCCAATATTAAGTTAGGCCCCATACCAAGTAAAATAGACCACCAAATTAGGTTTCAAATCAAAATTCGAACCAAGGATAACCTCAAGCTGCTAGGCCATTCTGACCATATGATCCAAATGTGGATTCAACGTCAAGAGCCTTGGTTCCAACACAAAACAACATGGCATAGGAGTATGACTGGTGTTACCCCTATAATCTACCTCACAGTCAATCAATGTGTTTCAATGGTGCACTAAACCAGGCCTTGATGGTATAGACCATTGGTGTGTCTCAAGAACTAAGCCAAGAAGGAAATCAACAACAAGAAACCCAACAAGAGGCACCTCCAACAAAAACTACATTGGTTAATTGGAAAATAAAAGACTTCTATGGAGTTAACCAACCACCTTTTCAAGGCATGGATGCCAACACACGGTCAAAGAAGAGGAACATAGAGGAGGGGAAACCATCTAATCTAGTTGTTTCTCAACCCACTCCTACACAACAAGGAGTTGGTAGACTAAGTGCAACCCTGAACGTACAAAATCAGCCTAAGGCACCCATTGCAACAACACATGTGCCTATTCAGACATCAAAAAGGTTGTGTAAGGGGAAAAAAAGATAATTCATCCCCTTTCAACATCATCGATCAGATGAAGAAAACACATGTGAACATTTCCATGTGGGAGTAACTGGAAATCCCTGGGAAATGATATTTTTATAAGTAGCAATGGCCAATTGGTCTATCTCAAATGGATAAAAAAGTATAGGAGAAAGTTATTACTAATGTAGTGCAACATGGTGGGGTTAACTAAGAAAAAATTTAAAGCCTTCATTATTCTATGTGTCATTGATTAGTAGGATCCACTTGGTACATAATTACATGATTGATTCAGGGAAAAGTAGCTCAGTGATGCCAAAGAAAATAATGGATCAATTGGATCTAAAGTATGAACCAGTTCTTAAAGTAGTGGTACAACTAGATGGAACAACAATGGGAATGGTTGGGATCATCAAAGGTTTAAGTCTTACACTACATGTTTCTCATAATGTCATAGTCTTGTAGGATGTGTCTGTAATTGACCTTCCACCACTCTTTGCGTTGTGTCTATTAAGGGACTTCATATAAAAAAATTATGGGTATCTATCTCTGTAGATTGGTCACACATTATTTTAGGATGAGGTATGGAGCCAAGGCGACCATCAGATCAGAACCAATTGTAAACTTTCACATTGAGCCTCATGTGCCAAGTCCTATCAATGCAAATTTATCAACCTTTGATCAAGAATATTTTTAAAATGATATAGAAATAGGTACCAAGTTCAAGGGTATTCTAGATTTAAATTTGGATGAATGGGAAAAAAAGGCATGCATTTGACCCATATAGGGAAATTGAAGAATCTGAATTGGGTGTGTATTGTGTACACGAAGAAAATTCACCCATTCCTAATGTCACTAAGCCCAAAAATAAGGATGAAAACGAAGTTTGGAAACTATTTTTGATGGTTCAAGAAGAAAACAAGGTGTTGGGGGTGGTGCAATGTTGGTTTCACCACAAAACATCAAGTACTATTCAGCTTTTGATTCCAGTTTGCCTATTCAAACAACACACTAAATACGAGGCTTTGATTCATGGACTTCATTGGGCCAGGAAAAGAGGCATAAAGAACTTACAGGTATTCGAGGATAGCGATTTGATTGTTAACCAAGTCAGAAGACAACATGCCGCAAAGAATGACCTACTCAAAAGCTACAAAAATAGGGTATGGGACCTAATTGAAGATTTTGAAGCATTTAATATTGAGTCCATACCTAGGAAGAAGAATGAAGCGTAGATAGACTTGCTGCAATAGTTAGAGAAAATATTGATGTGGTTGACATCATAAAAATACAAAACGAAGCCACATCCATGTGATTGTAAGGCCATCATTTCCAGACAATAACACAAGTTGGCAAGTGTTTGATAATGATCAACAGATCATTAATTTATTACAACAAGAGGTTGAATTCTCGCTAGAAATCAGAAAATTAGAGTAGCAGTATGGGGATTAAGTAGTATAGATGCGAGACAAACAAGATTACCAAAGGATTGGTTACATTGGAGTCCATCTTCAACCCAAATGATCAATTTCGTAAGGAGAAAGCCAACATATAGGTCAAGGGAGAAGATTTAGAGCCAATATCGGTTGGAGAGGTAAAAACATTCCAAATTGAAAAAAATAGCTACTGAGTAGGAGGAATATGAATTCGTAAATTTTTTCCAAGAGTTTTCAGATGTCTTCACTTAGATATATGAGGATATGCAAGGATTTAACCCAAAGTTGGCACAACACACCATAGAACTAGATCCAAATGCTAATCCCATCGGGTGAAGCATATACCAATTAACCGACACATTGATCCTTTTATGAAAAGGGAGCTAAACAAGTTAATAGAGGCAAGAATTATATTTCCAATCAAGCATTCAAGTTGGGTTGCAAACTTGGTGTCAGTCAGGAAGAAGAATAGAGAAATCAGGTTGTGTGTGGACTTTCGGGACCTAAATAGGGAATCTCTCAAAGACCACTACCCACTCCCTTCAATGGAGAAAATATTGCAAGTGGTAGCTGGCTCGGAAAGATTTTATCTCCTGGATGACTACTCGGGGTATAATCAGATAATGGTAAAAGAAGATGACTAGTTCAAACAAGATTTCACCAATAAGTGGGGCACCTATGGCTATAAGAAAATGTCATTTGGATTGTCTAATGCCGGATCCAATTTCCAATAGGAAATGGACATGGTATTCAAGGGGCTATTAAACAAAATTGTACTCATCTATCTTGACGACATCACTATGTTCTCAAGAAACGCAGTAGATCACCTCTTTCATCTGAGGCAGGTGTTTCAGAGGTGTAGGAGATTTGGGGTATCATTGAATCCCAAAAAATGCATATTCCTAGCTCATGAAGGTAAGATCCTTGGCCATGTTGTGTCAAAGGAAGGATTGATGATTGACCCAGAAAGAGTTGAAGCAATTCAATCATTTCCATTTCCAAGTCATAAGAAGGCCCTTCAGAGCTTCTTAGGAAGGATCAATTTTGTTCGCAGGTTTATACCAAAATTTTCCGCTCTTGTCAAGCCAATAATGTTGATGTTGAAGAAGAGCATGGCATTTAAGTGGAAAGATGAGGGAAAATCAAGTTTTGAGGCTATCAAAGAGGATATATCCCAAGCTCCAACTCTCATCAATCCAAAATTCTCTAAGGATTTCATGCTCTATGCCTTTAGTGGTGGGGACGTAATTTATTCAATCTTAGTACAAAAATAAATAGGGATCTCGAACAACTAGTCACCTTCTTCTAACAAGGTTCGAGAGGAATATGAAACTAGTTACTCTTTCATTGAGAAGCATGTTCTTGTAGTGATCAGGAGCTTAAAGAAATTCTAACACCTAGTCTCAAACCACAAGATCCAATTGCTAGTTTCCCATGCGAGAGTCAAGGAATTCCTTTTGAACAAAGATATGAATGAGAAATGTTCAGGATGGATTACTTGTGTTATGGAATATGACATTGAAATTAAGGTCACTAATTTGGTCTATGGGAAGGGATTATGTGAATAGTTATCCTCGAGTCAACAAGTTGATGCAAGTAATGAGAATGAAGCTATCTTGGTACTACAGGATAGTCAAGAACAAACAAATGATAACATGCCTATTCCTTGTTGGACTCAGAATATGATGCACTTCCTACAGATAGGCCTATGCCCTCCATAAATGAACAAAGCAAAGAGGAGGTACTTCAGATTACAAGCCATTCCATATGTGCTTGTTGATGGTGTTTTGTTCAAAAGGGACATCAATGGTGTTCTATTGAGGTGTATTAGAACAAATCAAATTGAGATATTGTTACAGGAGTTTCATGATGGAGAAGCCGAGGTAATTTTTCTCCACGGGTAATCAGATCTCAAGATAATGAATGAAGGTTATTATTGGCCCACAGTGTTCAATGATTGCTATACATGGATCAAAAAGTGTAAGAAATGTGCGTTCTTCATAGGAAAAGAAATATTAACAATGCTTCCATTGCACCCAATTTCAGTTGACCAACCATTCATGCAATGGGGATTGGAATTCATTGGGGTCATCAATCCAAATTCAAGCCAAGGCCATAAGTGGATTTTGACAGCAACAAACTATTTCACCAAGTGGACCAAGGCGAGTAGCACTCAAAGAAGCAAACGAGTCTAGCATACTAGACTTCTATGAAGGAATAGTGACTAGGTTTGGAGTACCGACCACTATCATATCAGAAAATGCATTGGTGTTCCTAGGTTCCAAGATCACAGAATGGGCTGTTAAGAATGGAATCTACTTGAGAACCTCTTCAAATTATTACCCATAGGGTAATGGGCAGGAAAAGTCCACAAACAAGAATTTGCTAAGAATCATTAGGAGGACTCTAGATGAAAACCAAAGGACATGGCATACAAAGCTAAAATCAGCCTTGTGGGCTGACAAGATCACACCAAAGAGGTCTACATGTAATTCCCCTTACAAGTTGGTCTATGGGAAAGAGGCAGTGTTGCCTATATCATTAGAACTACCTACATTGGAGCTCTTAAAGTAGTTGGAGTTATCTGAGTTCAAACCAATGGAGGCCAGGTATTGAGCCAATGGAATTATAAGAAATCAGAGAACATGTAGTTAAAATGATGGAGAAAGATCAAGCCTTAGTCAAAAGATGGTTTGATAAGAAATAAAGAGCAAGGACCTTTCAGGAAGGGGACTTAGTTCTAAAGTGGGATGCAAATCAAGAAAAACCAGGAAGGCATTCCAAGTTTGATACCATTTGGAGTGGCCCCTACATGGTCACGGGATGTAAAATTAGCAATGCCTTCCAATTTTCTACCTTGGAGGGAGAGGATCTTTGATTCAGTTAACGAAATCTATCTTAAACATTGCTACTGAAAGGAAAAATTTCACCCTTGTATATATTAGTTTAGGAGTTGTAATTCCTCCAAGTGCTTATAGCACATCGCCTTGTTTTAGTTTAGGTTGCTTTTGTAATAAGTGTTTGTGCACTCTCTACATATTCTATTTAGAATGTGTATGACATTTTGTGTTTGTACATATCTGTGCCCTTGTTGCTCTTGCACTTTCCAGTTTTAGGCAGAGTTTGGTGATGAAGCAACCAATCCTCAACTAGGGGTTTCTTTTGAAATGAAAATATCCAGTAGTGCCCCAGAGGTTGGAAGATAGTTTTTTCAAGTGACAGGCTAGTTTTGGAAATCAATATGACTCCATGCCCAATGGATCCCCTAAGGTCACTGGTCTTCAAGATCAAGTAGGCAGATCATCCCACAAGTCACCAATTGTTATCTATTTTTACCCCCTGGTAAAATAAACAACTTGGGAGGATGGGTTGAGAACTAGAAAATGATTCATGGATCAATATGGAATAATACAGTTGGTTTTTCAATTTTGGGGAGCATTACAAATGTTTCAGGGAAGTTTCGGAGGTCTTGGGGCCATCCATCAGAAGTAGGTTTTTGGGCCTTAAGGAGTTTGCAAAGCATGAAAGAGGACCTGTGATTCAATGAAAGATTTTGATAGCCATGTCAGGAATTATAAGTCCAAAAAATTTCCTATGGAATTCATTTTCCATGCCCTACATGGTGGAAAAGACGAGACATCTTGAAGCATCATACACTTCCCAAGGCAGTTATTTCTTCTAGCACACAACCAAAAATCCCAAGAGAGAGGAGAATTTTCGAGGTGATAAAGTCAAAATTGGATCTTGAGACCAAAACCATTAGATTAAATGGGTTGTTTCCATGTGAAATCATATAAAATTTCACCCAAAAACTCATCCAGAGCTCAAGTTATCGCCTCCGGAAGTTGGTCGGTGTTTGGGGTCGAACGGGTTAAGGTTAGACGATGGGGGTTGGAAAACCGGGGTTGGTCGGGTCACATTTTTTGATGTGTTCAAATGGTTTTTGATGCCCATCACACTTGTCACACTTGTATGACACCTAGGTTGGATGGTATGGCCATGTTGGATGGGTCATGGAGGTTGGATGGGTCATGGTTGGTCGGTGGGTGTTGGACACCCAGGGGTTGGTTAGGTCACATGTTTTGACACATTCGAATGGTTTTGACACTCACCGCATCCATCACACTTGTAAAAAAATAGGTTGGATGGTAAGGATAGTTTGGATAGGTCATGGAGGTTGGACGGATCATGGTTGGATGGTTAGGGGTTCGACACCTAGGAGTTGGTTGGGTCACATTTTTGACGCGTTCAAATGGTTTTGACACCCGTCGCACCCCTCATATTTGCATGACACACAAGCTGGTCGGGTCATGGTTGGACGAGTTATAATCCTCACAAGGGTAGGTGAATGAATGACATCCCAACAACCAGAATTAATGAGGCATGGCACCCACGACCACCCGTGTAGGAAAAGTACCAAAATAGATGGTTTCCCATACCTCTTCAATGCATCTTGCCGGTTGGTGACCCAATTTTCCCTATATATTGTAAAATTCACCTCATTTTGAGGGGGATTTTTCCAAAAGTAGAGGAACTCTGTAAAAAAAAATTTAGAGCTATTGTGAGCTAAAGGCCTTGAATTTGGGCTTATTGTAAAGGATTTTGTCTTGTGCTTATGGTGTGATGGATTGTGCATGTCTCTGAGAAATAAAATTCATGTTGTGGCCATTTTCTCCCTAGCTTATATGAGTTGCATCTCTTTCCTCCCATTATATTTATGAGTATATTGTGCATGTGTCTATCTCTTTGCAGGGTTTATAGTTTGTTGTGCTTTACGAATATAGGGAATTGATTGTTGTCTTGGACTGTGGTGTTTCTATCAGCCCTCTCCTTCTTAGTTTCTCCCTATTTTTCACTCACTGGGATTGTCTCACCCTTTCTTGGTGCATCACCTTCACTTAGAGTAGTTTTATTTCATGCATATTTCTATCCATGTCTCCTTGGAAAAAATTAGAATAGGGTTGGTTTAGCTTGCCATTCTCTACACTTTAGAGAAGTTAGCACTAGGTTAGAGGAAGAATCCAGCTTTCTCCAGAGGATTATCCTACTTGCAAGGTCCCACACTGTAGGATAATCCCATGTTATGCAGGTTGTATTGGTTGCCTCATACACAAAATCACAAGCAATTAGGGGTGTTGTAATTTTGCATCAACGAGGTTGGATGTGAGAAATGAGAGGGGAAGAAATATGAGTGTTATGTGTGGATAAGGAACATGGATGATGGATTCCCCTACATTGGTTGGAGGGGAGGGGAGTGGAATAAAATATGTGGTAGTTGTAATTGGGAGAACAAAAGTGTACGGAGGAGTGGAGGAAGAGATCCACGGGATTCTCCATGAGTAGAAAATAAAAATAGATCAATATTTTCAAGATGATAAATAAGGTATGTATTAATTGTTGGGGTGATATTGCTAAGTGGGATATCTATCACTAGTATACGCCCCAATATTATATGAAAGTTTATTCATCAAAAATTATTATGAAGATCTTCCACATTTAAGAGTGAAGTGACTCGACCGATTCATCCACCCATATTTATCTAAATTTTATAATCTATAATCTTCAGAATTTATTTTATGGATTTATAATCAATTGAATATGCATTCCTTATAAATCCTAATATGGTATCAGATCTGATGATTATGCATGTGCAAGATTGATCTAGAATCTTTTAATTTTCTATAACGAATAATCTTGAATTTTGTTCATGAATGTACGAAACCCTAACAGTTCCACAATCGTCTTCAAGCTAACTAGGTTAAAATTTCCAATTCCCTCCTTAATATTGGTAAAATATCGGCTAAATAGCTCTATAGATCATGTTTGAGAAATTATTTTCTTATATCTTTGTTTCGCATCTAGTTACATTCATTTTGATTAAATTTGTCATCTAAGAGATTATTCTAAGTTTTTGTGTCGTTTATATCTGTTAGTGCTATTTTAAATTGTGGATGCAAGAGATATCTTTATATCTAGTTAGTTTGGAGCATTTAAATCCGCCACAACTTTATAAATATTCATTATTCGCTATATATGTTTCTACGAAGCTTGATCCATCGATTTTATGCCATCTAGCTTTGAATTTTTTAGACTTTTTATCTTTTTGTCATTTTTGAAGTACAAACCAATAAGGTTATTCCATGCACTTCACAAATTCAGTTTTATTGTTGATCTATTTGTTATTTTTGAAAAGTGATATGATAAGGGATTTGCATGTGTCTTCACTTTTTCGAGACTTGGGTTAATATTTCCTCTATCATTTACAAAATATGATCCAATTAGGAAGCTCCAAGTTGCTTTATATTTCACACTATCAGGGTTTTATTATCTTGTTTCTATCTTTGTGAAATATGAATGAAAAGAATTGCTCCATATTTTGCATTATCAGTCCTTTGTTAGATTTTTCTGTCATTTTGAAATCTAAGCCAATAGGATTTCTCCAAGTTTCTTCATATTTTGTAGTATCAGTCTTTTAATATCTCTCTCTAACAAATATGAAGTTTGAGCCAATAAAATTTCTCTAAGTATCTTCACATTTTGTAATTTTCATTTTTTATAAGTATGACAGTAGGCTATCCAATTAAATTTCTCCACCTTTTCACATTTTTTAGTCTTTTTTAGTCTTACAAAAAACAAGCCATTTAAAATTCTCCACATGTGTCCATTTCTGCCTTAAGTCATTTTTGTTGCATTGCAAAGTGTGAACCAATTACATTTGGACATGTATATTAATTTTCTACTTCATTAGTCTTCGTAAGTGTCAGTATCTGTCTTTATTGGTGTCAATATTTTTTTTTTGGCTTAGAATATTATATTATGACACCTATCTTTAGATTTTGGACCGAAAATTTATTATTAAGTTTAGTTTATTTTGGGGATTTTAAGTCTGCCCAAGGACATATAGTTAAAGTTTGATGGAAATATGCCAAGTATCTTTTTTCTTTCATTAGATTTTCAACAAGAGGCATTGTTTGACTAAGACTTTGCTTTTGAATTTTGTTTGAAGTTTTCCAGAGTACGTAATATTAAAATAATTAATTACACGTGTATATGATTATGTTTTCTATTTTTTAATTAATTGTATTCGAATTATTAGCTACGTTGTAAAGTGTGAGTTAATTGAAAAGTGACACATGTATTTTACTTTTCACGATTGTCATAATTATTATATTTTTTTTTCTATGTGTTCCTTTGTTTATTTGTTGTGTATTTGATTGAATTTTCAACCTTATTCTGAGACCCAATAATCTATTAATTTTAATTAAATTCTGGGGACTTCATGTCCACCTAGGGGATCTGCTTTAGAAATTTCTAGAAAACCAACATGTGTTATGTAGTGTTTCTTTGATCTTCGACACGTGTTATATATTTCTTCATTCGCGAGTTTTAAAATTTATTTTAGTGTGGGTTTTTCAATTTCTTGTATACATTAGATTTCAAATTTCCTTTGTACCACATGTTTCCTATATTTTTTGTCATTCCACGGGTTTTTCAAAGTTTACGTTCAACAATTTTTCTATTGTTTTGTCTCTGTTTGACTTCTTTGATTAAATTTTTAGCTCTCTATTCATTGCTAGTATCATTTGAGCATTAAAATGACTAGTTCTGCTAGTTTTTCATTGGATAAGTCCGAGTTGTTAAATTGAATAAATTATAACATTTAGAGAATTTTTCAAAATCCTATTTTATGGCTAGGAAGCTATGAGATCTTGTAACTAGTATAGAGACATGAAACACTGGAAGAAAATAAAACCCTAAAAACCTTATCTCATCTCAAAAATCTCAAGAAGCTCTATCCATCCTATTATAAAGCATAAGAGATGAATTTTTAATGCATATAGGCCATATAGATTCTCCTACTGATGCATAGAAATAATTAGAAACTATACATGAAGGCAGTCGATTGTCTAAGATAATTAAGCTAGTTTTAGAACTTTTTGCAACTCCTATGAAAGGGGATGAGAAAATAGTTAATTGTCTAGCCAAAATTAATAACATTAAAGCTCAATTGGATGGATGTAACTGTGAATTGTTTCAATATAAGCTCTTGAATTTTATAATTAAGATAAATATCCATGAAAAATTCAGAAATTATATATTTATTCTTAATTCTAAGTATCAGAATGAGAATGATCTACTTGTTTTGGATACTCTGTCTTCTTTTTTAATTCAAGAAGAGTGAGTAATGGAGAATTTTAATTCAAAAGAGACTGCTTCTCAAGCCCTGTTCTCTTAGAATCAAAAGTCTACTCATAATAGGAATAACAAAAATCCTAAACAAAAATCTAATATCAGATCTAAATTTAAATCTAATCCCAAATTCAATTCTACTAAGAAAAATCACAATTTTAAAGTGAAATTTAATGGCACTTGTAACAAGTATGAAAAATTTGGGCATAAAGAGTCTGATTGTAGAGTAAAAATTTATAAATTAGTTAAGAATACTAAGAATAACAAGCCTTAAATTCAAAAGGAAAATTAGAAGAAAGATCATGCAAAAATTGTCGAACAACCTATTACCCTGTATAATGGCCTCTCATCTTTAAATGAAAATCAAGGATTCTTGATAGTGGTGTCTCTTGGAACATGACTGTACTCATGGAATCCTCTCGAGATATATTTAAATGTGAGGAGGACATATATCTAGGAGATAATTCCATTATTAAATATAAAGGTTGTGGTAATTAGACTATCAAATAGTTTAATTAGGAATGTATTGTATGTTCCTCAACTGAAAAATAATCTTATATCTTGCTCTCAGCTAACTAAAGAAAAATTTAAGGTGGTTTTTCTACAAGATAAGTTGTATGTAAAAGATAAGTTCAGTAATATTATTGCTTCTGGTATTAAAAAAATGGATTGTACATCTTTGATGGTTTTATGTTTGAATATTTCTTTTCTTCCTCTTCTAGGAATGATATTCATCTTTGGCATGAAATATTAGATCATGTAAATTTCAAAAGCTTGTATGAAATGTCTAGAATTAATCTCATTATTGGTCTCCTATGATGAAATATGATCACAAAACATTTGAAAGTTTCTTGTGTGGTAAGCAACATTTTGAACCATTTCACAAACATGATGATTCCAATTATTCTCAATTATTAGAACCAATTCACAGTGATGTAAAGGGACCACATGAAGTTATTTCTCTCATTGGTGCTTTGTATTTTGTTTTCTTTATTGATGAATTCTCCAAAATGAATTGGTCTTACTTTATTAAGAAAAATTTTGATGTCTTGTTTAAATTTCAGGAATTTAAATATCTAGTTGAGAATGCTTCTAATCTAAAAATTAAAAGAATTAGGACTGATAATGGAGGAGAATTTATTAGAATTGTTTTTGATGAGTTTTGTATGTCATGTCACACTCAGAGAGAGTTGAATACTACTTATTACCCCAAACAAAATGGAATTACAGAAAGAAAGAATAAGACTTTCTTAGAAATGGCTAAGACTATAATTGATGCATCTAATGTGGGAAGAAGCCATGTATACTAAATTTGATATCCTTAATAGAGTGCCTATAAAATATCTTCATCAAACTACACCCCCATAAGTATGGAAAAACAAAAACTATATATATCTCACCTAAAAATATATAGTAGGCCCGATTCTATATTTATTCCTAAAGTTAAAAGAAATAATCTTGATCTAACCTCTTATTCGTGTATCTTTGTTGGATATGGTTGTAAAACTAAAGGATTGAGAGTTTATGATGCTTTTAAGCATGAAATTTTTGAAAACATAAATTTTCAAGTCTTAGAAAATACATTCTGTGATGCTTCTCATGAACCCTCCTCTACTACTCTTGAGATAGAGCTTGATAATCTTTCTCCTAACATTATGGAAACAAAATTTCAAGAGAATGATTATCCTAATCTAGATATGATGGAGATTGAGGGGTAGTCTTCTCAAAATGTATTGCATCCCAAGATTCCTAAATGGGCTCAAAATATTTTTCAAGACTCTTATCCTACTAATCTTAAAAATGACTTGTAGTTAGCACTCTTAGCATGCCTTGATGACCCTTCATGAGGTAAAACCAAAATATTTTGAATAAACCTATGAATATGGTAGATGGATTTAGGATATGAAATATGAATACAATGATTTGATTAAAAATAATACTTGGGAACTTGTCCCTCCTCCTTCTAAGAGAAGTATTGTAGGATCCAGGTTGTTTTATAAAATCAAGTATAACTATGTAGGAGAGATTGAAATATTTAAGGAAAGACTGGTAGCTCGTGGTTTCACTTAGAAACCTGGTCCTGAATATGTTGAGAATTTTGATCTTATAGCTAAGATGGGAACTATTAGAATTATTCTTGCATTAGTTACCCAATATGGTTGGGAGATTCACCTAATGGATGTAAAAATTGCTTTCCTTAAATGATGACTTAAAAGAATAAATCTACATGAGACAACCTAAAGGTTTTGAATAATATGGAAAGGAAATTTATGCCTGTAAAATTAAAAAGTCTTTGTATGGTCTTAAGTAAGCCCTTAGAACCTGATATGCTAAAATTATCAGTTTCTTTCGGAAGTTTAGCTTTTCTAACTGCTTTGTATAGATAATGATTTGTTGTTCAAATTTGAAAATAATCATATTGTAATTATTATTTTATATTTTAATGATATTTTGATTACTAGCAAGTGATAGAAATTTAATTATTAAGATCAAAGAAAAGTTAAATCAACATTTTGCAATGACTAATTGAGGGTTATTAAATCACTTTCTTGGCATGGTTATACTTCAAGACCACAAGTCTATTGTTACATCTCAATATTAGTATCTTTGTGAGTTTTCTTAGAATATTTAACATGATTGATTGTAAACATGTTTCCATTCCTATTGAATTTGGTGTTAAATTAGATCCTAAACCAACTTGTGCTAAATTTGATCCTACTCTGTATAGAAAGCTAGTTGGTAGTCTAATTTATTTGACTATTACTAGACCTGATATTTCTTAAGTAGTAGGGCTGATTTCAAGATTTATGCAAGAACCTTATGAGGATCATTAGAAAATGGCAATTTTTTTGAAATATATTAAAGGAACAATCAATTATGGTATGTTTTATTCTTCTTCTAATGATGCAAAATTATTTAGCTATTGTGATTTTGATCATGCTAGTGATACTATAGATAGAAATTCTACTTCTAGATATGTTTTCAAGTTTGATGCATGTGTAATCACTTGAATTAGCAAGAAGCAACCATCAATGTATACCTCATCTACTTGAAGCAGAGTATATAAGTGCTATGGAATCGAGAAGGAAGCTGTTATCCAAAATTCACCCCCAAGGTAATTTTGATAACATGCATTAAATTCTTCGGTCCCTGAGCAAAATAGATTGATTTAAGGAAAAAAATTATGCTTCAGGGTCCCTCGGTTTCTTTCTAACTCTCTTGTCCAAGAAGAAAAGAGAAAGTTCTAAAAAGGGTGAAAAATTTGCAATAACCAAGCTTGGGGCAGAAAAAATCATGAAAATCAGCTAAGTCCTAGTCCAGGCGGTCCTTGGGACGATTCGGACGTCGGGGTATGCGCGAGCCGCCGAAAAGCCTCCGGGCGGTCCACGTAGCAATGGGACATCGGGCCATAGGTACACGCGCGGGACGTGAAAAGCCGAATCATCCAAAAGAGGGAAAAAATTACCTAAGTCTTTGTTTACTTGCAGTTGGGACATCCGGACAAAAGTACGTGAAAGACGCGGATCGGCCGGTTTGGCGCAAGTCAGTCCATTTTGGGCGGTTCGGAGAAATTTGTCCCAGGCAGTATGGGACAGTTGGGACAAGAGTATGCGGAGGACCGAACTAGCCAGTTCGGCTGAAACAGAGAACTTTCGTTTGGGACATCTGGGCCAAAAGTATGCGTGGGACGTGAAAAGCCGAAAGAGCCGAGAGCGAATGGAAATGTGCCACGTGTCTTCACCTCAAAGAGGGACAGGGAAGCCCGAATCGGGCAGATCGGAGAAATTTTTCCCAGATGGTTTGGAACATTCGGGCCAAAAATACGTGAGGGATGCGAAGACCTGAAAAATCCGCCAACGAATCAGAATGTGACACGTGTCACAAGGGGAGGCGCAATAAAAATTTCGACTAAGTGTTTTTGGGCCCAAAAGTTCAAAGGGTGAGGTTTGAAGGGTCGGCCTAAGCCAATAGACATAGGACATGTGTCCTAAGGTGGGGGAAGTGTGGAGCTCGGGGAGGACTTAGAAAATTTAGCAAAATTTTTGGCTGAAAAACTAAAAGGTAAAGGTTTTCCCCGCGCCCCTGTCGACGAACCAAATGATGCCACGTGTCCCAAGTGGCGGGGCGCGGGGGGAAAATGAATTTTTTTCCAAAGTGTAAGAAAAGTCAAAATTTTCAAAGGGAAACCCATGGGAGGTAGAGGAGAGAGAATTTCTCATCCAATCAGTGCTTGCCACGTGGCGTCGACCAGCGGAGCGCGGAAAAATTCAAATTTTTGCCCGCCGATCCGTTTTTGGGCCGTTTTTGCCCTAAAACTTCAGACCCCCATATCTTTTGATCCAGAGCTCAGATTTGCACGTTCTTTATATCATTGGAAAGCTTATGAAATTATCTATAGGATTCCATGGTCAATCTCTAATTTTGGTTCATTTTGGAGAGAGAAAATTCAAAAAAACGTTTCTGGTACGTGTTCATGGCCAGAAGTGACATTTCAGCGACCAAATTTAATACAGAATGGGTCGCACTCTCCTCCCATTTGGTCAAAATGATAGGGTATGGGTTTGTAAGGTCCTCCATGCTGATTTAATGCATTTGCAGTCAATGAGGAATGGGCTCCCACATTTTTGTACGTTTTCTCTCTCATGGGCTCGACCCATGCAATGTAAAAGCCAGATTTGGCTCATTTTGGAGGGATGATTACAAGTTGTTCATCTTTTCGGCTCTGCCCTCCCTTATTTTCTTCTCTAGGGTTGAAAATGGAGTTCAAACCTCCTCCCCTTCTCTGTAATGGTGTTTTTGCCTTTTACTATTGAAATGATGTTCTGTGTAAACTTCTGGAGCAACAAAAACGTGTTTTGTGATGCATCTGTCCATCCTTGCTCGTTTTTGCTTGTTTTCTTCTTGCCTCTCTTCATTGCAGGTATTTGTGCATGTTCTAATGTTCATTACAGGTCTGGAGCTATGTTCATGGAGTTTTGGGACATTTTCTGTGTGAAATCTATCCTTGGGTTTGTGATGCGTCTGTCCATCCTTCCCATTGCTCACCTCTCCTTGTTCCATGGCAGTTTTGATAGATGTTCAACATTCTCCTTCTCTGGTGTATCACCATTTTAGTGTAGGATTTTGCTGTTTTTCCCTTTTCTCTCTCTCTGTCTCCTTGGCATGGTTAGATTAGGATTAGATTAGCTTGCCTGCACTGGAATAGCTTGTGGCAGGTAGTTTAGGAGCAGGAACCAGCCTTCTCTGGAGATTCCTTTCTCATTCTTGCAAGTCCCACACTTGGAGGAAGGTTTCAATGTTGTGCAATCACACTGCTGGATGCCCGATGATCAACTTGGAAACCGATCAACATCCAGGGTGCTTGTGATTTCACAATAACAAAAGCTATGTGGCTGAAAATATTGTTGGATGAACTACATATGGGAATCAAAGGAAGCACTACAAAAGATCAAATAAATATCAAGTCAGAGATATCTTTGCAAATTTATTGTGTTTTGTAACGTTCGAAAATTTTGTGCCTTGTTGGGTCTATCATAGTTTCCCTTTAGGGGGAGTGTGCATGAAAATGCCACCTCTTAACAACCCATTAAAAATTTCCAATACTTCCTCCATTTTATAATAAGTAAATGTGTCACATTATGTGAAGTTACTTGTAAATCCCAATGAAGCATTAGTTATGGGAATGTCTTATTTTATAAAAGGCTCCATAATCTGATATAAGTCTTCATATGTAAAGCACTTGTCCTTAGAATTTATTTTGTATATGTTCCTTTATATCATGGATTTTATAGGATCCTTGGAACACTATTTTGTATATGTTACTTTATATTGCATGTTTTATAGGATTTTTGGAACACTATTTTGTGCTTTGAGACAAAACATGTGTCTCATGGTCTTGATAAAATTCACAATAAATTCTTAGTTGTTTGTATCTTGCATAAGTCTCGTGAAACACTATGATATTGTACCATCGAATTGAAAAACCGTAAAACTCTAATTTAGTGTACCATGGAACAAAAACCCCATGGAAAAATTATGCATGGCTTGTATAAGTTTGCAAGACATTGTGGTAGTATATTGCGGAGTTGAAAAACCCACAAAACTCTACTTTAGTGTACCACAAAACTACAAACCCGCCGATAGTGTACCATAGAGTTGAAGACCCACAAAACATGTTTTGGATGCTAGCCATCTTGGCATAAGGAACATATGTCAACATTTTTTTCATGTTCTTCCCCACTTAACATTAAGGGGGAGTGTTGGGGTGATAATGTCAAGTGGGATATATACTACAATAGTACACCCCAATATTATATTAAATTTTGTTCATCAAAATTTATTATGAAGATATTCTACATTTAAGAGTGAAGTGTCTCAACGATTCACCAACCATATTGATTTGGGTGATCCCTCTTGAGATTGGATATTAGAAATGACTAAATTTGTAGAGACTAAGATCAAAATGGAAGATCATTAGATATTCTTTATATTGAATGATCAAGAAAATTATCTTAGAAATCATTTTGTGGAACCAATGCGTGAAATGGATGTCTTTGGGTAAAAGTTGTATAAGAAATTCTTAATAACAGATAGTGCTTTATTTAGTGGGGTTTTTTACCTTTGGGTTTTCCCCACTTAAATTTGGTGTTACCGTCTCTTTACTTGACTATTATTTTCTTTCATCTCATGTTATTACATTCTGTAATCTGCATGTTATAATCTATAATCTTTGGCATTTATTTTTAGATATATAATTAGTTGATTATGCATTCCTTATAAATCCTAACATTTATATCTTGAATAATTTTAGAGATAAACTCATGAAAGGTGCTACCCATGACAGAAACAAGTATATTCAATAAAGGACATGTAAGGATTAAGTTCACCAAATGATTTAAAACATTCTTAAATATTAATTATAGGACTGATATCATATGAATATAATAGTAACAAACAAGATCTATCATGTAAGAGACAAAAAAGTATAAATAATAAGAGTGACTTAGCTTATATTCAAAGATTTTGGATGATTCTAGGATAAAAAATAAGTGAAATAGGCTAGTTCGAATTGAGTAAGCTCCATTTGGAAAATTGTAACCTAAAGCTCCTTCGATAGGACCACCTAGATACGTACATGACTACCCAAGAATTTTCTATAAGTTGGGCACTAGTGTCCCGATAAAAAATATAAATTTGATCTTTTAATGATTTGATGTATATTTAATTCCACTCCTTATCATATCCACTTTTCTCGGATGGTTTCATTTTCACACATAAACCTAAAAACAAACCCTATCTACCTGTACAAGGCTCAAGAAAATATTATATGAAATAAATAATGAATATGCTCGAGTTAGACTCACCTCGGTGGTCCCCAATGTGATTGTCATTGTGTGCTTCACTACATTTCAGACTCTATATAGTTCTAGTGTGTGTGTGTGTGTGTGTGTGTGTGTGTGTGTGTGTGTGTGTGTGTGTGTGTGTGTGTGTGTGTGTGTGTGTGTGTGTGTGTGTGTGTGATCAAATTGTGTCCCTTAAAAATAGGTTATCCTTGTGTTAGTTACACCAAGATATCAGGCTATAACTACTTTTCCACCAAGATGAATGTGTGAGAAGGAATTTAGAAATAACCCCTCCTATATAGTGAATAATGCAATCCTTTAATGTTACTCTTTGCCCCAATAGTAGATAGTAAGCAATAACCTAAATCTGTTTAGTCCCTAATAATGGTAAGTCATGTATATATGACTCCCTTGTTTGAATTTTGTCATTAAAAACAAATAAGGCTGACCCATAATGATGGGTAGTAATTTAGAAGATAACAAATGATGCGGCATTTCAAATTTGAGAAAAGGAGGGGAAAAGACGGAGAAGTTCCCAAAGGGAACAAGAACACCTAGGTGATTCTCGTCCCTAATGGGTGGTACTTTCTAGGATGGTTGGAGGATATAACAAAAATACAAAGTTGGGTCATATGTTTCTCAATTTCCAAAAGTAAAGTAGTAATTCAAGAAAAACAAATGATAAGAGTATCACAAAGATAAAATAAGTAAAATAAAAGGTGTTGTTAATGTCTATTTTTCTTACTTAGGAATCATGCATATAATGACAGACTTTGAGACATGATGTACATAGAAAGTTAATGATTTCATGAATATAATTGCTTTTATTGAAATATATTCCTATAATTAATGATAGAGTAGAGTGTGATGATAATCAAGTCATAAGAGAGATATACGAGATAAAATAATTTGATTATGAATGCGAGTATTTGTTTTAACAAGGGATCATGATAAAACTTGGCGTGGCAATAGGAAGAGTTACTATTTTTAGTGTTTACATGATGTAAGGTGTTAACAAGGAAAAATGTATCAATTAAACTAAGAGTACTAAGAATAATAAATCACTAGGATGGAACACTCATAATCAATTAGGTAACTAGGTGAAATCGAGAGAAGATGTAGAATGATAGAGAAAACACCTCATGGAGATTGGGAGATGAAAAATATACTCCATTGGGGATGGAATAATGGAATATCCTTAATTTCTTATGTCTATCACAATGCTAACATGCTTGAAAAGAGATGGATAAGAGAATATTAAAAATATGGGAAAGAATTAGAATCTAGCATATCCACCAAAGGGACGTGATGATTTGAAAAAGAGGGAAAATGGGCACCACCAATGTAAAAATATGTTCTTTAACAGAATAAATTCATGATAATTAGAGGGAGAGATGAAGTTTTAAACATCTAGGAGTGGAGGAACCTAAACATGTAATCATCAATGAAGATAATCTAGTGAAGTATAAGGGTATATCTGTACTCACCTAAAATTGCATGTGCTTTGCATTGTTAGAAAATGGTTACAAAATTCCCCAATGATGATTCATGTATTTTTAGAAGGTTTTGAGTTCCCAAGCTCTTCCACAGTGTATATTTGTAACCTATACATCTTTAATTAGCTTTTCAACACTTTCTTCTTGCTTCCTACTCTTTTCTGTGCATATTTTAGCCTTAAGTGTCAAAACCATTGCCCTACCTAGGTGGTGGTTTTGTGACCACCGCCAGGCAACGTGATAGTTTTATGACTACCACCCAAAAAGTGGTGGTCTGCGATTGTCACCCTACATAGGGTGGTGGTTTTGAGCTATTTTTCCAAAATTCCTCATGTGTAATTTTAACACATGATGCTACACTTAAGTTAACTTCCAAGGTGTGTTTCAGAACCAAATTTCCTAAAAATAGTCTTGATTACATGGTATTCCTTCCTCTTCTATTTTAAATAGATTTAATTAGTTTGAACGCTCTGCACCCAATGATTTCGTAATCCAAGGATACCTTGTGCATGATGGTACATCCCATCGAATTCCTATAAATTCAATGTTTGTATTCAAGTAAAGGGCATGGGAATTTTGTTTATCTTGCATAGTATTACTACCACAATCCTACTATAAATTACATAGCCAAGTTGTGTTCACTTGTTTTATCTCTCTTCTACTTGCATTGCAACCATATTTTCCTTAAAGCTACCATTTCTCAAGCACCTTCTCCTACTGTTTCCTTCGCATTCACATTTCCTTAAACTCGTATGGAAAAAAAGAAATAAAGGATAAAGCGAGGGGAAAAGTCATCACACGAGATGGATTTATCTCTATTTTATAAATTCCAAGTTGGGCTTGTTATTTTATTTTCCTTCATTTCTGTAATTTATTACTATTATATCATATCAAATAGAGTATAAAAATAATATTATTTCATTTGCAAGTAATTAGTTAATTTCCAAGAGGTTTTAAATCATTAATAGCAACTCCCAAGGTGACAAATCCTCTTCTTCCCATCCCCGTGGATCTAAAGGAGAGAATATCTATATGTAGTTGTCTGCATATCATAGATTATTGGGAAAAAAATTTGTTTTACGTTAGCATTATTTAGAATACACTCAACATAGGTGAATTGCACACTTTGGGTTAATTTTCTTATTTATTTTTAGTGTAGAAGTAGATTTGATTATTTAAAATAAAAGAAAATTGTTGCTTGTAATTATGATGTTTTAGTTTTGTTGTTTTATTTAGGTTAGTTTCCTTTTAGTAGTAGCATAGATTGTTAGTTTCATCTTAGTTAATTTGGACACTTCAAACTAATTCAACATTGAGATTTAGTTAGACAAACCATAAGGAATTTATGCTACCCATTCATAGCCTCTAAATATCCCCTTTTCCAACTCAGCTACTAGGAGATCACACTACTAGATCTTAGTCACTGATCCTCCTATAGTTAGCCACACACATTTCCACATCAGCTACCCCGACATGACCTTGGGGGTCGAGTTCGGTTGACAGTTGTATGTCAAATTTCATCCATACAAATTGGTGAACTTGACGTGAAGGATTAATTCCTTCCTATTTCCTTTTATTTCATTACTATTACCTCACCTCTCCATTTCTTCCCCTATTTTGATAGGTATTTTATACTCTCTAAAATATGTCTGGAAGAGATTTTGGTGAACCATTTGGCTCTAATAGATATTACACCAATGTTCAACCACAACAAGACTGCTCTCTTTGAGGTGGGTGACAATTACAAAAGAAACGTCTAAACCTCCCACAATAACACTTCAAACCCCATTAGCTATATAAGGATTGAGGAGGTTGATCAATCGTTAAACATGCAATACGATCAAACCAATGCAAACCACACGTTGGTGCCATTTTCGAGCGTGTAAGCTTTTGCCCTAATTTTCCTTTATTCTGCATGCTCAAACATTTTCTCTCAAATCCATGGTCTTTAAATTTTCCCCTCTTGCTTGGATGCTTTGAAGTGCTCACAAACTTGTTAGTTTTCCCCAATTTGAAATAAATCTTCATGTGTACCCTCTTTTGTGCCCTAATTTTTCTCGAAATGTGGGCTCTACCTTTTTCCTTTTTGCCCGATCGTGGAAGTTTAAAATTGATTGATTTGCACTTGTATGCCATTGAAAATCCAATTCCATGATAAAAAAATTCTTTGAAAACATGTTTCATTTGGTTCAATTTTGAGAAATTTGTCGTCCTTAGCAAAAAAATCAAATTCTAGGGCATCCTGGCATTTTCTATGTTTTGATAGTCAGACGGGCATCATTTTCCCATCAATTTAATCTTCAGAATTCTAGGGCATCATTTGAAATTTTGACGTTGTTTTATAGTCATACGGGTGTCCTTTTCCCATCAAATTTTAGCTCAAACATCTTCTCATATGTGGTTGTTTGTGGTTGGACATGATTCGGCGGGTCTTCTCGAGCAACTTAGCATTTTTGTGTTTTTGGAAAAAGTCTAAATTGTCCCTACAAGTCTGTAGGCCCTCAGCCAATCAGAGGAGGAAACATGTCATGTTTTCATCAGAAGTGGGATGGAAGGCTAGCGGAGGACTTGGAGAAAATTTTCCTTTTTGGCGAAAAGTACTAAAATGCAAAACAAGGTGCAAGCCTGCTAGGGTAAATTAATGCCTTAGGATTTTTTTGTTTTTAAAGGCAAGGAGGAGTGGCAGATGTCTGGGAGAGTTCAAGTTTTTAACCTTTTTCCTAAAAAGGGTTAAAGTCTTAAAATAAGGTGCGGCCCCAACAAAGAAGAAAATTAAAGGCTTGCGCGGGTCGGCAGTGCCAGAGGAAAAAGGGAAATGTTGCCTTTTGGAAAAATAAGTTAAAGTGGTAATTTGAAGCATGGCTCTGCAATGAATTAGAGGGAGACACATGTCGGGATAGAAGTGGAGGTGCGGGTCCATGGGGATAATTGTGAAAATTTTCCTTTTTCCAAAAAAGGTAGAAATGTGAAGAATTGAGCCATGATTCCAATGGGGCCCACATTGTGCCATGTGTCAGCGCCAAATCTCAAGGGCGGAGGGGCGGAGAAAATGTCAAATTTTTACTTTTTTCCAAAAGTGTTAAAATGTCAAAAAGTGATCCCAAACCCATTTCCAATCGCATTGTGACACGTGGAGGGCTCAGATTGAAGGGAGAAAGGCAAATCAATGGTAACTATGCATTTTTAGTTTGGCCACCATTTTTTCTCCAGGAAGTGTGGAAATGTGTTTTTGCATCAATTTTCACCAAATTTTTGGTGAATTCATGTCATTTTTTCCTTCAAGGATCAATGGAATCAATTTGAAAATTCAATTTGCAGATTTGAGGTACTTTTGAAATGAAATTTTGTTCGGGCTCAAGCAGAAATGTGAAATACCAGATCCAAAAGTTACAGAGGCAAATTTGGAAAGTGTAAAGGTGAAATGATGGAAGAGGAAGATGTTGTGGGTGCCAAAGGAAGAATACATGCTCCCATGACAAGGAATGATGAATATTTGTAATAATTTCTTTTTTGAATGCCTGGCATCTCCTCCTCGCAAAATTGGTTAAGTGTCACTTTCAGAAAGTCATGAGTGAATTTGTAACAAACTAAGATGCCATAGGATATTATTTTCTTGGGAAAGAAGGCTTGGATGTAAATTTTTTTATATAATACATGTTTTGAGACATGTAAAAGGTTGGGAAATTAAAAATCATGAAATTTTTTTGAGAGAAGCTCATCTTCTCGAGAAACCCTCCAAAAACCTAGTCAATGTCTTCTGTGTTAGATCTTCATTGATGTTGAGTTGGTTACAAGTGTATAACCATCACACAAAGCTCTAAGATTTTTCGAACTCTCCCCGCCTTTGATGAATCTAACAATATTTTAAATTAATCTATGTTATTTTTGGGAATATGATGTCTATTATCATGTTTAAATATATGTAAACAATTTTCCTTGTTCTTGTTGCAATCTTGCATTGAAATATGTAGGAATCACATGATCTCATCCTTATTGATAGTGTAGTGGCATTTGTAATTTCATTTTTAGAAGAGATTTCATCCGGCATTGAAAATAAGCATTTTAAAATCACTTCACCTTCATTTGTTGACATAGATTGCTTGTAAGCCTTTGGGGGCACCTTAGGAATGATTTGATCGAGATTTTGATGTTTAATTGAGTCCTTCAACACAATATTTTGTGTTGAGGTCTCAAATATTGTGTGAAGAGTGTAAACTTGTGCCTCCATTTGTGTATCTCTTCTATTTCAAAGAACATCCTGACTGTTTTGAATCATTTTATCTGATAGTTGTTCAAATTTTGTAGAGGTTGTCAAATATCTGGCATAGTCAAGTTTGTCTTGTCAATATCCCACCAAAAATCATTCTAAAAAACTAATCCTACCCCATACTACCCCGGTTTTGACTCAGTATACCCACGAGAAGATCAAAATACATTTGCTAAAGTATGCAGAATAGGTCAAGATTTCAAAATGTCTTGAGAACCCTTGCCTTGCATTGAAATTATCTCCATAATCTGGAAGTGACAACTTTTGAAAGTCAGATTTGAAGTGTTGATCATATTTTCCCAAGGCCCCTTCATACTATTTTCACAAATTGAGGGATATCTTCATATCCTTCACCATTTAAGGGTTAAAAATAGGTCCTCTTACCTTGATTGAAAGGCACAACCTAAAATAGTTAGGACAAGATCAAGTCCTATTTGAGTTCTATCCATCTCTCCACAAACTGAGTACCGGTTAGATCACATCTCTAGATACAAAACTACATACATCATGATCTATATATCTTCAAGCTTCATGCCATATCTCTCGATGCTTTGCTTAGATTGAAAAGGAGAACAAATTTGGGTACCAACACCAGTGGTGCCATTGCCGGGGAGTTGTTGAAAATATTTGAGATATTTGGATACATGTCAAACCCTAGTAATGTTTCTTACAAATTCTACATGAAAGTACATTGTTGAAGCATCATTTTATAATCAGATTTGCAAGATTTACATGAATATATAAGTTCTTCCTGTAATTTTATCAATTTTTAGTAGTAATTGCACTTCATTTGCATTTGTGGTTGATAGATTCATGAAAAGGAAGGTTTGATCTATAAATTTTGGCAAGATTTTTAGTGTTGATGGGTATTTGACAAAGTATTTTAGTGCATTTACACAACTAGGGTGAAATTCCTTAGTGGCGACTCCATCCTATTTTGATTTTGATAAATTCCAGTGTCTTAGCTTTCTGTCATTTGGTTTTTGGTGTTGCTAATCTACAAACCTAGAAGGATGAAGATATATGTTCAGGAGGGACCCAAGTAGAAAGTTATTTCAAGAATTGGGAAAGATAGTTTTAGAGGAAAGAAAAGTTTGGAAGGTTGTTGAAGGTCAGACATCAAGCAAAGGAATATCCATTGGTGAGAGAGATCAGCCTTTAGTAGAGGATTATCACTCTTCTTCTAGTGATTTTGATTCAAGCAATCCTCTCATAAACTTGTTTACTTCAACTAGTGAAGGTCCTTCTACTGTACCTAGTGAGTTCCTTTTTCAAACTGCACCTGTGTGTTTCAATTCTAGTAAAAATTTCCAAGAAAATCAGCACCTAGAGAATACCAATCTTGTGAACCACATTCTTGAGCCCCAAAGACCTCTCACTCCTCATCATTTTGTTTCTCCTCCAAGATCACCACCTCAAAATAGAATGGCTCAACCTAGACCTCCATTTTTTGTTAACACATTTGGTCCTATAAACTTTAGAGGAATGGATGGTTACTCAAATGTTTTCCCAAAAGATGTCAAGAATAGGTTTCCAAAGTTCCAAGGTAATAATGCAATAACTAGTGATCAGCACCTAAATTTTTTTGTTAACATGATGGAGGACTTTGAGATTGAGCATGAAGATGTGTACATTAAATTGTTCATTCACACACTAGAAGAGGATGCAAGGGATTGGTACAAGGATTTACCCGATAATTGTATTGATTCATGGAATGAAATGAACAGTGCATTTAGATTGTAATATGGTGACAAGACTGATCCTAGGTTTCTATTATGTGAATTTGAAAATATCAAGAACACCAATGAATCAGTTCATGAGTTCAACAAAAGGTTTAAAAGAACTTTGAGAAGGCTTCCAGTTAATTTGAGGCCATGTGATTAGTCATGCTTGATCAAATATGCAGATGAATTTAATAAGAAGGTGGCCTATTACCTAAGAGACAAGAACCCCACCAATTTAAGGTAGGCCTTTACCATGGCACTCGCAGATTGAAAATAACATTAATGCCATTGGGAAACCTCTCAGAGAGATGGTGTAAAATTTGTGAACCCCGACAAGCCTCAAGAAATAAAGAGTGTAGACTTGGAGGAAGTGGTGAAAACTTTGGTAGGGGTTGTCAAATAGATTTCCTACAAGTTAGCAAGAGCCGAGAGGGGAATTGGGAAGACTTCACAAGGTCAGGAAAAAGCACAAAACCATGAAAAATTTTCCAATCATCCTAGGGGTGATTAGAGATATGATGATAGAGGGAAAGGAATCATGGGGTCTACAAATAGACATCCTCAAGCACATGAAGGAAGAGTGCTACACCGATCCCTTAATATGCCTAGGGTTACTACTGTTGAGGAAGTTGTTGATATTGATTAGTGTGATAGGTGTTTTCTGCCCTATCCTCCATGTGAAGTGGACCAATAAGATGGTGAAGCTAATAATTATGATGGTACTGATGATGATATCTGCATGGTGGGCTATTCTTCAGGGCTATTCTTCAGCTCACAAGAAGGAGAAACATCAACCGAGGTAATAAGTTCAAGGATAGCTACAACCTTTTGGGATTACATCAAATAGGTAAAATTATTTCTTCCCCCTCATGCTCTTGAAGTTGATGTAGTGCAAGATTTTGAAATTCCTAACAATGACTTTGAATACTTAAGAGATTTGATGATTAAGAAGTATGATGGTGGTAACCTATTGAAGGAAGATAGAAAATTGTTAATGAATGTTGTTTTGGCTCAAGAGAAAGAATATAACACTAGGAGCAAGGTTGTTAAGGGAGTTAGGCCTCAAGACAAACCTAAAACACCCTTTTTTACAAGTATTCCCAAAGAAGCTCCTAGAAGAGAAACACCTACCAAAAGCTCTATTGTTCCAAGAAAAATTACAGTCCTCCTCATGCCCAAGCTACCAAGAATCCCATCCCATCTAATGAATATGCTTGTCTCCCTTCCAATGTTTCCTTGCCAAAGAGTGTTCCATATGACATAGCCCAAGTGTTGAGCCAAATCAAAGTGAGTGTTCCAATCATTTAGTTGCTTAGGATTCTTGAGCACAAGAAGAGAACATTTTAGTACTTGGGATTGAAAGAGGAGAAGAGTACCCCAAGAAAAAATGTAAACGTTGTTGAAACTCCTCCTCAAATCATTACAAACCTTGAAACACCACCAGCATTAGAGGATCTTGGAGAAACACCTGAGGTATACTTGGGGAAATCCTGGTTTATTCCTAATTGAATGTTGATCCATTCTTTACAAATTTGATCATAAGGGATAGACTACTTCACAATTGTATGTTTGATTCTGATGCATCATGCAATGTTATGCCTCTAGAAGTCATGAATGAGTTGGATATCAAAGTGACATCAACCTATGGAAATTTTACTACCATGGACTCAAGAGAAGTGTCGGTAGTTGGTTGTGTGAAGGTTCTGGTGGTGCATCTTGCATCTTATCTTGGGAGGAATTTAAAATTAGATGTTGTGATTGTTGATTGCCCTACCAAATGGGGTATGCTTTTGTCAATAAAGTGGGCTACAAGTGTTTGAGGGAGTGTCCAAATGGATATGTATTTTACCACCATTCCCATTGAAGGCAGCCTTGTCAAGCTCTATGAAGAAAAGAAGATGTTGCACCTAATTGAGGATCCCAACAATGCTTCCTATGAGGTGTTGTTTGCTAATGTTGATGCTAATAACTTTGTTGGGTTTGTTGATGGCAAAGAATACAAGATGGATCATTCAAATTTCCTTAAATAGGTAGGTTCTCCTTATACCTTGATATTTGATGGAGCTTGCTCCAAATTTGGAAATGGTGCTGGTATAATTCTGATTTCTCCTAGCTTGGAAGAGTTTGTTTTTTCCTTCAAGCTTAATTTTGAATGTACTAACAACATTGCTGAGTATGAAGCCTTGTTATTGGGTTTGAGAATTGCATGGAAGTATGGTGTCAAGGAAATCATTACAAAAGGAGATTCAGAGCTAGTTTTCAAACAAATAAGAAAACTGTATGCTACAAAAAATCAGCGGATGAAACAATACAAACATGCAGTTTGGGATCTAATTGAGATGTTTGATTCCTTCAACATTGTGCATCATGATAGAAGTTTCAATGCTTCTAATGAAAATATGGTAGTGTTGGGGTCAAGATTTAGAAATTTCAGCATTTCAACTTATTGTGAGTATAATATTGAAGTGTTAACTAGGCCAGCTATCCTTGAAAACATTAAGCATTGGTAAGTGTTTAATGATGATGCTCAAGTACAAAGGTTCTTACAAAATCTAGGTGAGTTTGTAGATCAAAATATTGATTGGGAACTAATGGTATGTGTGACTGAAGGAAGAGAGACTTTGTTTGGAAAGGATATTATCCAATTGAAAACTAACACCATTCCTAGAGGGTTGGTTGCTCTTGAGTCAAATTTTAACAATGTTGATTGCATCATCAATAGAAACATGTCTACCTCAAGGGATGTGGAAGAGAATAACTTGGGCACTAATGATAAACCAAGAAAATTTTGGTTGGGAAGCAATCTAAACAAAGAAGAAAAACAGTCCTATGTTCAACTATTGAAGAAATATCAGGACTGTCTTGCTTGGTCTTATTCAGAGCTAAAAGCATATAGAGAAGACTTGTTTCAGCATGAGATTCCTCTTGAAACAAATGCCAAACCATTCAGACAAAAGTAGAGGCCAATTAATCCACTCCTCTCCATGAAGATGCAAAATGAATTGAAGAAACTGAAGGAGGGAGGAATCATTCAGCCCACAAGGTATTCATCTTGGGTTGCAAACCTTGTGCGCGGTCGACTTAAAGAAAATGGAGATATCAGACTTTCTGTAGACTTCAAAAATCTGAATAGAGCTTCATTGAAGGAAAATTATCCTTTGCCAAACATGGAAAACATGTTGTAGTTAGTGACTGGATCTAAATTTTTGTCTACCTTGGATGGTTTCTCTGGCTACAATCAAGTTGTTGTCAAGGAGTTAGAAAGATTTAAAACTTCCTTTACCATTCCTTGGGGAATGTATGTATTTGTAAGAGTTCCTTTTGGTCTCATGAATGCTGGAGCTACCTTCCAAAGAGCAATGGATGTTTCTTTTGTTGGTTACATAAATGACTTCATTGCAGTTTATCAGGACGATGTGACTGTGTTTAAGGAGTAGAAAATATCACTTGCAGCACTTGGGAAAGAATGTTGATCAGATGTAGATAATATGGTATTTATCTCAATCCAAAGAAGTGTCATTTTGGGGTGTAAAAGGCCAAGCTGCTTGGTCATATTATTTCAAAGGCTGGTGTTATGATTGATCCTGAGAGTGTAGAAGCAATCAACAAGGTTCCAATTCTAAGAACAAAGAAGGGCATCCAATCCTTCTTTGGGAAGATCAATTTCATTAGAAGGTTTGTGTCTAATTTTTCTGAATTGACTCTTCCTATTACATGAATGTTAAAAAAAGACCAAGTTATCAAATGGGAGGAGGTTGTTATTCAGGATTTTGAAGGAATCAAAGAAGCACTTAAACATGCACATGTCTTGGCATCTCTGAATTACAAGAAGCCTTTCTATATATTCTCCTTTGTTTATGAAAATACCATTGCATCTGTTTTGCTACAGAAGGATGAATATGGGGCTGAGAGGCCTGTTGCCTTCTTTAGCAAGGCTTTACAAGTTGCTGAATTAAATTACACAATTATGGAAAAACAAGCATTTGCCTTGGTGAAAGCAACAAAGGTTTTCAAGCCTTATATCTTAATTTCAAATTTTTTTGCTTATGTTCCCCACACCATGGTAAAAGACATCTTACTAGAGATGGAGATCTCAAGCAAAAGATGTAGATGGGTGAAAAATCTGCAGGAGTATGACATGAACATCCAAACCACAAAGTTGGTGAGAGGTTTGGGTCTCGTTAAGCTCATGGTTGAGAGAAACTTGTAGAATGTGGAAGTGAATGAAGTAGAGGAAGAAAGGGAAGATGTTCTTGAGAAGTTGATAAGTTCTTAGTGGTAAAAGGATGTAATATCTTACCTGTACACCTATGCTACCTTGATCATTTAAATAAAAATAAGAAAAGAGCCCTCAAGTTGGTTTCTCAAAAATACATAATTACTAACTCTGGGTTGGCTTGGAAGAACCCTAAAGGTGTCTTCTTGAAATTTGTAATTGAAGATGAAGCTCCCAAAATAGTTTTTGATTTCCATGGGGAGTTTCATGGAGGAAACTTTGCTCGAAGGGTTACAACACACAAAATTTTGAGAGATGGTTATTGGTGGCATACTCTCTTCAAAGATGCAACCCTGTTGATTAGAAAATGTGAAAGTTGTCAGCATTTTTATGGAAGAATGAAAGCTTCAGCTCCCTTCCTTTGCAGACTCAGTATCAATTGAGGCTCCTTTAAAACAATGGGGATGGACTTTATTTGTGAGATATCGACCCTTGTAGTGCTCGACATAAGTGGATTCTTGTAGCCATAGATTACTTCACCAAGTGAGTAGAAGCAATCCCCACCAAGAAAGAAAAACACCAAGTTGTTATGGACTTCTTGTTGAATCACATCATATACTGATTTTGTGTGCCAAGTAAAGATCGTTGTTGATAATTCCATGTGTTTTAGAGCTAAGCCCTTGATGGAAATGTGTAAGGATTATGTAACCAATCTGACTTATGCTTCAAACTATAACCATAAGGGAAATGGACAAGCTGAGTCCAATAATAAGAACTTGTTGAAGATCATTAGGAGAACCTTGGAGTTGAATAAGAGAAAATGGGTTGAACAATTGAAATTTGTAGTTTGTAATGATAGAATCATTGCCAAAAGAGCTACTTGGTAAGAGCCCATTTGAGTTGGTGTATGGAACTATAGCTCGCTACCCTTACATCTGCAATTATCTTCATTTCAATTTGTTCAACAACTTGAAGATCAAGAGGTCAGTCCATATGAAGTAAGGAGAAAGAAGAGTATCCCACCAAAGGCATGTCGATTTAGAGAGAATTTGAAGATTTTGTTTGACAAGAAGGTCACTCCTAGGGATTTTAATGTTGGATATTTGGTTATGTTGTGGCATAGAAGGCATGAAGATAAGGGAAAACATGGTAAATTTGATGCATTATGGATGGGCCCTTACTCCATTGATATTAGAATTGGTGAAAAACCTTCTTTCTCAAGGACCTAGATGGGGAATTACTTGAACTACCTGTTAATGGTAGGAATCTAAAGCATTTCTTGGATTAATCCCCAAATTTGAGGTATGCACCACTTGTACAATGTATAGTGTTTGTTTTTGGCTCTATTTTTGCCTTTTTGTTGGTTTGTGGTTTGCCCTATTCTTGGCAGCCATTTTTTTTTTGGGTCTTATTTTCTAGCTCTACATTTTGACTCCATTTCCCAATGGTTGTTTTTGGCACTTGGTCTACTTATTTTATTCTTGCGGAACTTGCTGGGAGTTCCCATCCCGAAAGCAGAGCCGATATTAGTGCCATTTTTGAGCCTACAAGATTTTGCCCTAATTTTCCTTCATTCTGCGTGCTCTAAAACATTTTTCTCTCAAATCTATGGTCTGCAAATTTTCCCCTCTTGCTTGGATGCTTCGAAGTGCTCACAAACTTGTTATTTTTCCCCAATTTGAAATAAATCTGCATGTGTGCCCTCTTTTGTGCCCTAATTTTTCCAAAATCTGTGGGCTCTGCCTTTTTCCCTTTTTCTCGATCGTGGAAGTTTAAAATTGATTGATTTTCACTTGTATGCCATTGAAAATCTAATTCCATGATAAAAATTCTTTGAAAACATGTTTCAGTTGGTTTAATTTCAAGAAATTTGTCGTCCTTAGCAAAAAATCAAATTCTAGGGCATCCCTAGCATTTTCTATGTTTTGACAATCAGATGGGCGTCATTTTCCCATCAATTTCATCTTCAGCATTCTAGGACATCGTTGGCAATTTTCTGCATTGTTTCGACCGTCAAATTTTAGCTCAAACATCTTCTCATACATGGCCATTTGTGGTTGGACATGATTTGTGGGTCTACTCGAGTAACTTAGCATTTTTGTGTTTTTGGTAAAAGTCTAAATTGTCCCCACAAGTCCTGCAAGGCCTCAACCAATAAGAGGTGGAAACATGTCATGTTTTTCATTAGAAGTGGGATGGAAGGCTAGTAGAGGACTTGGAGAAAATTTTCCTTTTGGTGAAAATTAATAAAATGCAAAACAAGGCCGCAAGCCTCGCTTTAGGGTAAATTAATGCCTTAGTCTTTTTGTTTTGAAAGGCAAGGCAGAGTGGTGGATGTTGAAGAGAGTTTGAGGTTTTTAACCTTTTTCTAAAAAGGGTTAAAGTATTAAAAGAAGGTGTGGCCCCGACAAAGAGGAAAGTTAAAGGCTTGCATGGGGCATTGGCGGCCGCTGTGAGGAAAAAGGAAATGTTGTCTTTTGGAAAAATAAGTTAAAGTGGTAATTTGAAGCATGGCTCTGCAATGAATAAGAGGGAAACACATGTCGTGGATAGAAGTGGAGGTACATGGTCCTCGGGGATGATTGTGAAATTTTTCTTTTTCCAAAAAAGGTAGAAATTGTCGGAGGAATGATGAAGATCCGGAGGGAATAGGTGAGCACCAAAACATTGCACTCAACCGCAAAATGATGTAGCTTCAAGATCAAAGCAAGAAATCATTCATAGAAGCAATGTACATGCATTGAGGGAAAAAGTTTGAAAAAAATAAACTCTATTCCATTCCCCCATGTGTCACTCAAGATGAAAGGGTGTACAAATAGTAGTGGGGTGTGTAACTCCCCCACAAATGTAGCCATCAAGAAGTGGGAGTTACATTCCCATAATAGCTAGTCAAATGTAACTCTAGTGACACTCTATGATGTGTGTAAGAGCCATAATGACACCCTAGGACACCTAAGCATGGTGAATCACCTATGTGGAGGTATTCCATGTATTTAAAACAAATACATGGAAAATAACCTACACCAACACCCCCCCTAAAGCATAGCTTAGGTGGAGACATAGATGAAACACAAGGAGAGAAGTAGGTCCCATAAAGAATCCTAAGGAGGTACCCACAAACAAGAAGCTCTCGAAAAGTGGAGTAAAAGGAGAAAACCCAGTGGGAAAAAAATCCCCCAAAAAGAGAGACAAGTCCACTCTCTAATCTAAGAAAGATACCAAGGATGGGTCCCGGCCATAGACAAGCCTATAAAGGTACCCATGTACAAAGAGGAAATCTCTCAAAAAGAAGAAGAAGAGAGAAGAAGAGGGAGACAAGAGGAGTTCAGAAGATGCCATGGACGGATCTAAACTCTGCAACTCTAGGAGGTCTCCTAGAAGAATGTCGATCATGAGATCCTCTGCCTCTAGACTAAAGAAGAGCCACCCGGACCAAACTGTGTTCCTGCCCTTAGGAAGGATAGAAATGATGTGCTAGAAGTTTTCCCACTCCACAAAGGAAATTGAAGGCAGCAACATGAAGAACTCTGAGTCTAGTGCACTAAAGTGTGACATAGGTCTAGCGAGTGAGTGCCAAGGAACCGAAGGTAATGCCATGTGCATAGAACTATCAGAGTGAAAAAGAGGAACACCCGCAGAAAGGATGTCCAAGTGATGTGAAGGGAACAAAACATCCTCCACAATAGAAAAGGGATCCACAACTGAGGGTGGATCAATGAAGGTCTCCAAAAAGTGGAAGTGGTAAGAATCCCATAAGGGGAACTCCCAACAACGAAGATGATGAACTCCTCTGAAATACCCGTAGATGGATGAGGAACTTGTAGAGCATCACAAGTGGACTCTGCGAAAAAGATGACTAAGGTCAGGTAGATACTCATCCCAATGAGGGGGATCAACAAACAAAAGTACGATGTCAGATAGGTATGAGTCATCCAATGAAGGTAGAGGAGTGGAGTGGGCCTCGCACATTGGAAGTGGAAAGGAGGTGGGTGTGATGATTGTATGAGGCTGAGTAGGAGACTACTCGATATCTGATGAGATGTGGGATGTGTCAACACTCTGGAATAGTGAGAGAAAGAGGAGAGAAGTCCTCTATAATGCTCTCGACATCAGAACTGGGTGCACAATCCTCGTCATCAGAAGTAGAACCAAATGAGTCTATGTCAGTGGAACTACCATCACATGAAGAAATGGAGGAGATGACTGAATCAACAAAGCAGCAACAATGGCGGCAGTATGTGAAGGGTCTCCATAGAGGGACTGAAGAATGCTCCAAACATGGTGAGGTGGATCTGAGTGTGCCACATGAAACCAAAGAGAACGAGAGACATGCATCATCATGTGACCAAAGACATGGTCACAAGTGTCAAGGAAGTCCTCTAGATGATGATGATCAGTGGGTGCAGGAACTAGCCCAAGCAAGAAGGGTAAAAGACCCTCATGGGTGAAGTAACGTTCCATGGAAGCACACCAAGCTGAATAGTTCCCTCTCCTGGTGAGAAGTGGTGGAGGCTGTAAAGCGATCCTATGATGCTCAAGTTTGGAAAGAGCACTCTCCATGATGAAAAATGCAAGATGCACAAAAGCAAGATGTCAAACTTGGCCGATAATGCGTCTGCGTGTGTACGCCCAAGAGTACAATCAACCCCCTAGAATGTGGCACTTTATAAAGTAGTGTGTTTACAAAACTGACAACGTCATCACGTAATGTGCAATAAATCATGTAAATTTGACTAAAGAAGCACTCAAAAACGAGCAGCGAGTCAAAAGTTATAGATTAAAACGATTCCCATGAATCGATGGAAAATGCCACTAGATGTTGCAAACGCATTAAAAAAGTTCTTAAAACAAGTGCAAAGGGTATCTTGTGGGTACCCATTGGAAATCACATCAAATTTTAGGCTTAGTTTGTTTTTCTTATAAGGGGGATTAGCCTCCTGCCAACCCTGGACCTTGCCCTCCGTCTTCGACATGCGTAGGAAGGAAATTAAACAAGCAAATAAAGCCTAAAAAATTATTACAATGCCATGAATGTGTTTTTTTGCCTTAAAAACATTAAAAAGGTGTTTGTTTTAACCTCTAAACAAGACTAAAAGGTATAGTAGGGGGCCCACATTTGACCGAGCTACTTTGAGAGCCAAGGAAGCCCACGTGTCAAGCCAGGTGGAGGAAGTTGCAGGTTGTTGTGAGAGAATGGATTTCCGCCGTGGATGTTTGACCGAGCCAAGGGGGTATAGACCACGTGCTTGCTGTTTAGGAGGGTGGGCAGGTCTCCCAGCAGAGTGAAACAGATTTGTTACTATTGAAGAAGACCAAACTAAGTCCATGTGCTTACTGTTGTAGAGTGGTTAAAACACCCCAGGCTGGAAACGTAGGTGGAACTGAATGTGGTGGAGCTAGACAGTGTTAGACAAAGTTGTGAGCTGTTGAGTTAGGGCTAGGTCCATGAGCCAACAAGGAACCATGAGCTACATAGACCATAAGGGAGCAGAACCTTGGAGCTAAAGAATGCAGGGAAAAACCACTTTCTAAGGGGCATGTGCGAGTAAGAAAAACAGCTTCAACATCCCAAAGATAATCAAGGTAGTAGGTGGAAGGTCTGAGACTAGCAGAGCCACGTGCAAGGGTGTTACGGTTGAGGCAGGTCACATGTTTGACTGTAATCATGGTGCATAGTGGTGAAAGAATGCATAGAGAGCCTTGCAGTGTAACCGACGCCAAGAAGAGCAAGTGCAGGTGCGTGGAGATGGAGTAGGTTTGAGTGCATAGTCATAGTAAACAAAGAACTAGCCAAACCATGTCCAAGGAGCCATGAGTAGCATAGTCACAACAACAATGAACCAAAAATCCAAGCAAACACGTTGATCAAGCATGAGCTGTTCTTAAACGTAGAGAGGAATGAGGATTATCCAGAAGCAAGGTGGAGCCGATGTGAGGTGAAATATATAACAGACTGAGTGCATGCATAGTGAAGGGAGCTCAGAGAGGGATGAAGCAACTAGTTTGAGCCCAAAATGCACAAGGCACGAAAAACCACTCAACATTCATGGCAAATGAATGCCAAGAAAATGAATCCCCAACCAATATGTTTAAACCTACAAGGAAACACACCAGCACAAAACTGACAACCCTTGAAAAATGCAAGTAGAGCACATGCAAATGATAGCTTACATGAGAAACTACGAGACGGAGAGTAGTAAGCAACTATTATGAGCAACACGATTCTGTTCCTCAAGCTCGATACCATGTCGGAGGAATTAAGAATATATGGAGGGAATCTGTGAGCACCAAAACATCGTACTCAACCGTAAACGATGTAGCTTCAAAATCAAAGCAAGAAATCATTCATGGAAGCAATGTGCATGCATTGAGGGAAAAAGGCTGAAAAAACCAAACTCTATTCCATTCCCCCATATTTCTCTCAATATGAAAGGGTGTACAAATAGTCGTGGGGTGTGTAACTCCCCCACAAATGTAGTCGTCGAGAAGTGGGAGTTATATTCCTAGAATAGCCAGTCAAATGTAACTTCAATGACACTCTATGACATGTGTAAGAGCCATAATGACACCCTAGGACACCTAAGCATGGTGAATCACCTATGTGGAGGTATTCCATGTATTTAAAACAAATAAATGGAAAATAACCTACACCAAGAGAAATGTGAAGAATTGAGCCGTGATTCCAAAAGGGCCCACCTTGTGCCACGTGTCAGTGCTAATTCTCAAGGGTGGAGGGGCAGAGAAAAATGTCAAATTTTTAACTTTTTCCAAAAGTGTTAAAATGTCAAAAAATGATCCCAAACCCATTTCCAATTGCATTGTGACATGTGGAGGGCTCAGATTGAAGGGAGAAAGGCAGATCAATGGTAACTATGCATTTTTCAGTTTGGTCGCCATTTTTGCTCCAGGAAGTGTGGAAATGCATTTTTGCATCAATTTTCACCAAATTTTTGGTGAATTCATGTCATTTTTTCCTTCAAGGATCAATGGAATCAATTTTAAAATTCAATTTCCAGATCTGAGGTACTTTTGAAATACTAGATCCAAAATTTACGAGAGGCAAATTTGGAAAGTTTAAAGATGAAATGATGGAAGAGGAAGATGTTGTGGGAGCCAAAGGAATAATACATGTTCCCATGACCAGGAATGACAAATATTTGTAATAATTTGCTTTTTTGAATGCCCGACATCTCCTCCTCACAAAATTGGTTAAGTGTCACTTTCGAGAAAGTTATGAGTGAATTTATGACAAACTAAGATGCCATAGGATATTATTTTCTTGGGAAAGAAGGCTTGGATGTAAAATTTTTTATATAATACATGTTTTGAGACATGCAAAAGGTTGGGAAATTGAAAATCATGAGAAAATTTTGAGAGAAGCTCATCTTCTGAGAAACCCTCCAAAAACCTAGTCAATGTCTTCTCGTGTTAGATCTTCATTCATGTTGAGTTGATTACAAGTGTATAACCATCACACGGCTCTAAGATTGTTCCTTAAAATATCCCCTGCCGATGAATCTAACAAGATTTTTAATTAATCTATGTTATTTTTGGGCAATATGATGTTTGTTATCATGTTTAAATGTCTGCAAAAAGTTTTCCTTGTTCTTGTTACAATCTTGCATTGAAATCTTTAAGAATCACACAGATCTCATCCTTATTGATAGTTTAGTGGCACTTGCAATTTCATTTTTTATAAGAGATTTCATCCGAAATTGAAAATAAGTAGTTTAAAATCACTTCACCTTCATTTATTGATAGAGATTTCTTGTAATACTTTAGGGGTACCTTATGCGTGATTTGATTAAAGATTTTGATGTTTAATTGAGTCCTTTAACTCAATATTTTATGTTAAGGTCTCAAAGATTGTGTGAAGAGTGCAAACACGGGCCTCCATTTGTGTATCTCTTACGGTTAAAGAACATCCCGACTATTTTGAAGCATTTTATCTCGATATTTGTTCTAATTTTGTAGATGTTTTCAAATATTTTGCATAGTCAAGTTTGTCTTGTCAATATCCCACCAAAAATCATTCTAAACAACTAATCCTACCCCATACTACCCCTGTTTTGACCTCGTATACCCACGTAAGATCAAAATCCATTTGCTAAAGTATGCGTAATGCATCGAGGATTTCAAAATGTCTTTGAACCCTTGCCTTCGCATTGAAATTATCTCCATAATCTGGAAGTGACAACTTGTGAAATTCAGATTTGGAGTGTTGATCATATTTTCCAAAGGCCCCTTCTTACTATTTTTACAAATTGAGGGATATCTTCATCTCCTTCACCATTTGAGGGTTGCAAAATAGGTCCTCTTATCTTGGTTGAAAGGCACAACCTAAAATAGTTAGTACAAGATCAAGTCTTATTTGAGTGCTATCCATCTTTCCACAACTGAGTGCTAGTTAGATCACATCCTTAGCTACAAAACGACATACATCATGATCTATTTGTCTTCAAGCTTCATGTCATATCTCTGATGCTACTCATACTAAAAAGGAGAACAAATTTGGGTACCAACACCACCTTATTATCACAAATGGAACATGTTCTTAGCATAGAGTCTTGTCAAGACATCATATTATCATGAAATCAATAGAAGATGATATATTTTCATGAATATCTAATCTCTTCATCGAGATAGATGAGTATTTGGATAGAATGAAGGCTACAACCTCCAAGGTTTTGAATGCCTATCCTAAGATTCTTATTTCTATGGAAGATAAGAATTATAACACTCATTCCATATGAACCCCAAAAAGGGTCTCAATCCTCTCCTAAATATCTCATTTCTACTTTAGTAGGGAGGATTAGAGAACTAGAAAATTCTCGAGACTTCACAACCAATACATGAAGTAGGACAAAAATGGGGTATCTAGTTAACAACAAAAGATACATCCTTTCCAATGAGAAACCAACACAATATCCTCGTACACCAATGTTATTTGGTTCATTTAAATCTAGGTGATATTCTCACAAGGTTAGACACACTAGGGATGGGTCCTCATCCTTCTCAAGCTTATCCTACGAAAGGGCTGGCTAGAAGTGCGTTCTCAAATACCGACACAACAGGAAATTCAACGTTCCTTAGTTTTATGCCCGCTAGTCCATATCCTGGTACTATCCCACCTTACATGTACATATATTCAAAAACTCCCCAGATGGACCCATGTTCCATTCCTGCTTCCTACATGTCATATCAAGGGACCCCATATGTTCCCATCAATGCTTATAATGTATCTTATCCAACTCCTCCTCCACCTCCTCGTCAAGGATCTTCAATGGTGGAATCTTACACAATGGGTACATATGTTGAGTACCTAAAGGATCCTCTTTACTTCACCATACGTGGTGTTATGCTTCCACACCCATCGTTGGATCTTACAAAATTTAAGGAGAAGGAGACTCGAATGCTCATATCAAGTCCTATGCCACGCTATCGGGAATTGCTTCCTTTGGATGTTGTTGTGGCTAAGATCTTTCCAAATACTCGAAAATAATTACTTTGGATTAGTATTACTATATTCAAGAAGCTTCTATACATTCCTTTAAACAGTTTGTTTCTAATTTCATCAAAGCATTTGAAATGAACAATTTTTTGTGTACATGGATTAGGGAGGTATGGCCTATTGATAGGAGAAAAATGAATATGCCACCCATTTAATCCAGAGATGGCGCTAAATTCTCTATTCCTCTTCAAGTGCACCTAACATGGACTAGATGGAACTTTTTTTTATTTTCCTTCACTCGCTCAATCAAGAGACTAGGGAGGAAGTACAAAAGTTTCCTTTCTAGAGTTACAAGGAAGTGTTGGAGGGTGCACTTCAGATTGACCAAGCTTCTACATAGATAGTGGGTGTAAGATCTATGTTCCCAATGGAAAATTGGTATCCCTAAATAAAAATAATGCAAATTATCAAAATAATGGTGCCAATAACTAGGGACCTAAGGGTGTGAATCAAAATCATGGTGTTACTAAGAATAATGCTATGGATTAAGCCAAAAACACTAGTTTCACAAACAATGGTAACTTTAATAACAATAACAACATGGGAAATCAAAGAGCCCCTAACACTGTCTCCTTGGTCAACATAGTTGATGTAAACTATGCCCCGCAAAAAAAAAATCAAACCCAAGGGCCAAACCAATATAAAAACTCTTGCCAAGGGGCAAAAAATCATGGTTATAACAACCAATTTCAAAACTACAACCAAGGTTATCATAAAAGACAACAAGATGCTTATCAAAGGAAAAGAGATTATGACCCTAAACTATACTATGGTTTCCATAAGGTTCGAGGTCATTACGATAGGACTTTCCACGATTACAACAAGTTTATGTAAAGACTTCCGAAAAACCAAAGGCAACTCTTTATAGACATATTCCTAGTAAATCCTAAAACAAACCCGCAACCTAGTCATACCAGACCTGTCACACCTCAAAATTCAAACCCTAAATATCCAAGGGATTCCCAAGTGAATCCTAAAAATATAAACAAGGGCACTCTTACTGGAAATAAAAACCATGAAGCCTCAACTTCTAACAACTCTCAAGTTGCTCCTAACCTTGGTTCAAATGATAATACAAAAATCTTGGGGTTAGTCGAGCTAGAGTTTGAGCCATAAATTAATGCAAAAATCAGATGAAGGAGTACATTTCACAACCCCTACCCACTCTTTCCTTCTTGTAGGATGACATTCCTACAATATCAAAACCAATAGGAGCCTATGATTTAATATCATATTTGAACAAGACCTTTTCTCAAATTTTGTTTCTAGATTTTCTAAAGAATTCACCTACGTATCATTCTACATTGCTCAATGCATCATATCTTGGTCATCTAATCCATATTACGCAACCTCCTAGAGCTCAAATAAATCATATTGAATTTGACATACGTCCTCTGGGACAGAATGATAGGGATAACGGGTTTTTTTATATAGACAAGATGTCATCTAATGCCGAAATTTATCGAAGAGGTGATCCTACCTTATTTTTACAAGTCTGGATTTATAAAAATTCATTAAGAGAGCCATGATTGATGACAAGGATGCTGTAAATGTAGTTCCCTTATCTTTCTTCTAGAATTTGGGATATGGAGAGATAAATTATTCATCTACAAAAACACGTTATGGGGTACGATAGTCTTAAAGTGACCTTGATTGGAACCATAGTTCTTCTAGTCATGCTTGGTCTAAAAACTATCTTGACATAGTTATACATTATCAAGGTCATAACATGATCCTTGTGAGATCCTGGATTCATCGAATGAAGGTTATACCCTTTACCTTGTTCCAAGAGATCAAATTCATCCATTTGAGGAAGGTATTCATCGCTCAAGGGGATCCTAAGCCATTCGATATACACTTAGAAAACCTCAAGAAGAAGAAAGGATTCCATATGGAGTATGAAATTCCTGCAAATAAATTGAACAAACCACCTCTATCAAAAGAGTTAGCTCCAATACCTGGGTGTGGCAAAGGCTGAAGTTTTGACCCAAAACATTTGAGGTGGAAAACATAGATAAGGGTGAATCAATATCTATGGAAAAATGTCCACTAAAACCACTATGGAAATCATGAAACTCTTAAAGAGTGACTATCCAATCTTCCTCCCATTTGAACCATACGGGATGGGTAGTCTTCTCAGTTTAGCATCTCTTCCCTTTGATGACCTAGGTATAGGTGTAAACATGATAGAATTAAGAAATAGAGAAGGGAAATTTAAGATTGAAAAGATGTCCATTAAATCCATCTCTCGAGGGTTGTTCTATTCTAAACCTTGGTTTCAACCCATGTGCATCTAAAAATAATATTTTCATATACATGGGCAAGGCCTCATCATTCAAAGCAAGGGTCATAACTAAACATAACACTTTACATAGGAAACAAGGCCAAGCAACATAGTCAGGCTCACCCACACACCATGTCTCAAGAACATGAGAAAGAGGTGCACGAACGCATCTTTCAAACAAATGATTTTAATGATTAGACATATACACTCGGGAAAGGGTTGTAAGTTTAAACCCAGAATGGTAGGCCCTTATCGGGAGAATGTAAATTTTAGGATCATGGTTCTCGATGTATACTTTTAGGGGTGAAGAATTTGATATTCATAAAATTTCTTCAGGTTAGCCATCATGACATGTAGTGTCACTTGAATTTCCACATGTACATTAATGCATCCACATTGCATTTTCATTTTCTAATTCATTTCATAAATTTGTGATAAAGGGATTTATTCTTATAGAAATTCCTAAAAACTTCTAAAAACATTAGAAAAACATTCAAATAATATCTCTTCGAATCCTCATGGTATCATCAATTGTTTTTGAATCATTTCATAAATTCAAGGAAGATAAGACAAATATTTGATAGTAATCATACCAAGGCTTGCATAATTGGTTCTATTTTTAGTTTCTTTTTAGATAGCATTTCTTTGCCTACGCTTTATTCTAGAAGCTTCATGGTGTCAATTCTATCCTATATATGTATATTTGGAAATAAGAACATTCTAGATGTTTTGCCTAAGATAAATAAGTCAAATGTAAATCCACAAAAATTATTTATTTTTCACATTTATTTTCCCTACCAACCTTCGGTGTTGAGCCTGAGTCTCTTACTAGTGATGTAGGGTTGGGAAAGGAGAGAAGTTTCCTTACTCACCTATGCCTTGTCCATGGTGATGAGCCCATACTTCCTACTAGTAGCATGGGGTAAGGTGTAGGGGGTATTTTTGACAAATTTAAAAGTTAGAAATATTTCATTCAAATGTTGTGAAATTATAAATCAGAACAAAGTGAGTTAGATGTCCAGAATTCCAAAAGAGTTTAAAACCTCAAAACCATATTTTGTCAACCAAGTGGCCATCTATGGATCTAATTCTAGATAAATTGGAAATCAATTCAAATTTTAAAATATGAATCAAAATTGAGTAGAACAAGGTTGTAGGGCCTCAATTTGGTTTTTCCAAATTATTTTCTTTCTCTCATCATTACCATTCAAAAAAATTATATAACTTGTGCCCCTTCTAGATCTTGGTGTTGAGCCCTCACATCTTACCAGTTGCATGGAGTTAGAAGTGGGTAAATTTCATTCACTTATGATATCACTCTTTCATAATGTCTTGGAAAAAAAATATGATGTATCGAAAATTTCTTAGAGAAACTAAAGTTTACAATTAAAGTGTAATTGCATTATCATGTATCAGAATTACAAAACACAAAAAGAGAGAAATCATTCTGTTAGCATTCATATCCACTGCATACATTCTGAAAAACATATAAAAATGGAATTTCTAAACATCTAGAGTACACATGTGAAGTGAGCCAAGAAGAAGTCAACTCAGATACAATGAATTACCAAACCAAAAAAATAATTTGTATATATATCATAATAAATCAAGTCTATGTACAATGCCATCACATGCTAGGTGTGGTCAAAATGCTTGCAATGAGTTCAAAATATAATATTTTTTGTATAAATTCCTGAAAAAATGGTAACTAATAAATAAAAGGCTCAATGGCCTATCAATCCCTATAGGATCCCTGAGACGGTGCATGATTGCGTCCAGGAATCCTACTGCGGCTACAAGGTTGAGAAGGCACTGAATGATGGGAGTGCTTGTGGTGGCATCCACTGATTATGGTATCACTATGAGAATGACTCCACCTCATCAATCTTTCAACTATCTCATACGTAACAACTTGAGTGTGGAGAGAAGTCATGATCTCCACTACTCACCGATGGGTGCAAACACGTCAGTGTGTCTATTAACTGCTAGTGGTTATCATATGTACTCATTCAACTTGGATCATATATTCCCTTAAGGGATAATAAATGTGTCCATCCACACCGATGAATAATATATCGCAATCCATGTGCATTTGCTGCAAGTAAAGAGAAAATACGAGTTAGAAAGCTATAAAAATCAACAAAAAAATAAATACCAATTAACATTTCCAGCTAACAAAGTCAAGAGAAGAGTATCAACATACTCGGATCTCCCTGCATCCATGTGGGGTCAAATGGTATGGATGGAGCTACTATGGTAGGTACCTAGTGTTCCTCCTCTCCTCCTAAGGCTACGCACTATCCCATGACAGACCCCTCATCTCCTCCCTCATCTCGAGGGGGAAAATCCTTTGATTCTAAGGTCTCCTCCTCCACATCCACCTCCTCCCACTTTGATCTTAGTATATCTTGGGTGTCATGCCACTCAGGGTCACTCTCCTCCTCCTCCATGTGAGCTGCCTCACCAGTCTCACCACCTAATCCCTCATCATCAAATCCATCATCAGTCTCCTCATCACCTAAATCCTCTCTAGTCTCATATCCCATCTCCTCCTCAAAATTTTAGTCCACATATATGGGCTCATCCTCCTCCCCACTATGGTTAGGTATGTGCTCAATCTAGAGTAAAGGTGCACGAGTGGCACCAGCTTCCTGTCGGGTATGAAAAAATCTCCTAAATGCAATAGGAAATTTTGGAATCACCATTGTCTAACCCAGATCTCCGTGAGGGCCATTTTGAGCCTCCTTTACACTCATGACTATGGATTCCACTAAGGGAAGCATATAAATATATGGAAGATTGAATTTCAAAGGAACTCAGCCAAATGGATGAGTATCAACCTTCCCTGTCCTATCAACTAATTGACTAGTAGTGGTACAAGCCACCACTGTGGTCCCATCATGTCCCCACAATCCCTGCCATGTACCTTGGTATGGAGTGTCCACCATGTCTATCATGGTTAAGGAAGCCATTGGATAATGTGGCACTCTGAGAACTATCATCACCATCCATCTAGCATCCCTAACGGTCACTTTGGGTCATGTACTGGTACTTCCCTCCCATAGGGGACGATCCACTCATACACCCAACTCATAACCAATGTAGGGTGACTCGGCGATTGTCCCCGTAACCTAACAATATGGTATAAGTCATGATAAGTTCTACCAAGGATATCTTTCCCCCATGCATAGATATAGCCATGAGCCTTAATATGTGTAACTATGGGATCCCAACAATATAGAAACGTGTCTCCTCCCTTATCCCCTATCAACCACAAATCCAGAATACCCATGATGGCCTTGGGGATAGTGGGGATGAGATCGTGGCAATAGATCAAACCTTAATCCCATTATTTGAACCAAATGACACCACTAAATCTCCAAAATAAGTATCCCACAGAGTTATTGTGGCTCTAGATCCTGTTGTCTCAAGAGTCACCTCCTCCTAGAAACTCTAAGTATCTGATACATGTCCTCCAATTTAATTGTCCACTCACCCCTAGAATGTGGAAACTAGAAGGTATTCCTATATGTGTCCCAATAAGAAAACAAATCACATAGTATGTGTCTGATAAGAGTGACATGGGGCACCCATGCAATCCTCCAAATTTCCGCTCTCTCGTAGAATGCTAGTCTCACCTAAGTCAACTGATCTAAAATCCCTGAGAGCCAGTCACACTCCCTCTCATGAGTCTAGTGGATGTACTCCTCCTTTTTCATTCACCAAAACATATAAAAATAGAAATTTAGTGACATCATCAATAGACAATCTCATAAAAAACATGACAAAAATAAAAAATCCAAAAAAATTTAAGGTTAAAATGAGTTTATCGTGTTGTTACGTTACGAATCTCCACCCTATGCAAGGTGAAGGTTCTAAACCAATTTTTCGTATGGGTACATGGCCCTAGAAATATCCTAAAAATGCAAAAATACACCATTCTTTGAAAAATAAATGACTACCATATGGGTGCCCCCTAGGGACTAGTTTAACATAATAAATTTTGAAAATAACCCCCCCTATGCAAAGATGTTCAACTTTTAACATTTTAGGTTTCAAAATAAATAAACAAGGAAAACTAACCATATAGTGTGGGGGTCGATCTCCCACTTGTGGAGGGATGATCACAATCTCTCAATGGTTGTTTTGATTGTACTCTCATTGAAAATGGTCGTCATGGGCCCAAAGCTCAAAAATCACAAATTCAATATGTGCAAATGAATTTGAAAATGATTTTGTTTTCATATATATATGTGTGTGTGTGTGTGTGTGTGTGTGTGTGTGTGTGTGTGTGTGTGTGTGTGTGTGTGTGTGTGTGTGTGTGTGTTTATAACTTTGTTTTGAGTTCATATGTTCATAATGTTGGGACACTTATGGAGGTAAGTGCTTATCCCCACAAAATGGTAAGTCCTCTTGTCATTTTCATTTAGTGTTTATTTTTGATATTTCATCTATCTGCACTTGATTATTATTTTTGTTTTGCAGGTAGCGAGAGTTTAGACGGTGATATTTCGACACATGGGCATGTCGGTATAGATTTTAATTCCCTATTTTAGAAATTTTATACTCATATTTTACGTTTTACACCTTTTCATGGCTAAGATGCTTCTCCGAGGGGGCAATATGTATGCTCTTGAAATTGTATGCACTACATTGTTGGAAAATGGATACAAAAGTCCCCAATAATGATTCATGTCATTTTAGAAGATGTTTGAGTTCCTAAGCTCATCCATAATGTATATTTATAACCTAGACATCTTTACTTAGCTTTTCCATGCTTTCTTCCAACTTCCCACTATTTTTTGTGCATGACTAGGTGGCGGTTTTGTGACCACCTCTTAGGTAGGACAATAGTCTGCGATCGTCACCCTACGTAGGGCGGCCGATATGAGCAATTTTTAGAATTCCTCATGCATAATTGTGACACATGACCTTTCACTTAACTTGACTTCCAAGGTGCGTTTGTGAACCGAATTGCCTAAAAATAGTCTTGATTACATAGTATTCCTCCCCTCTTCTATTTTTAAATAGATTTAATTTTTTTGAATTACCTCTTCACCCGTTTATTTGGAAATCCAAGAAAGCCTTGTGCATGAAGGAACATCCCAAACAATTCCTATATATTCAATTATTGTACTCAAGAAAAGGGCCTAAGAATTTTGTGTATCTTACATAGTATTGCTGCCAAAATCCTACTGGAAATTGCATAGCCAAGATCTATTCTCTAGTGTTATCTCTCTTCTACTTGCATTATAACCAGATTTTTCTTCAAATTTCCATTGCTCAAGCACCTTCTCCTACTTTTTCCGTTGCATTCCCAATTCCCTTGACTTATGCAAACACACGAGAGAAAGAAAGGATAAACCGAGGGCACAAGTCATCACACATCTAGATTTATCTCTATTCTATAAATTCCAAGTTGGGGTTATTGTTTGATTTCATTCATTGCTGCAATTTATTACTATTATATCATATCAAATAGAGTAGCAAACCAATATTCTTTCATTTTCAATTAACTAGTTAATTTTTAATAGGTTTTAAGTCATTAATAGCAACTCTCTGGGATGGATCCTCTTCTTCTCATCCCTATAGATCTAAAGGAGAGAATATCGTAGGAAGTTGTTTGCATATCATAGATTATTGGGAAAATTTCTTGTTTTACGTTAACATTATTTATAATACATTCAAGCATAGGTGAATAACCACACCGGGTTATTTTGGTTGTTTAGTTTTAATGTAGAAGTAGATTTGATTATTTAGAATAAAAGCAATTTTTGTTTGTAATTATCATGTTTCAGTTTTTTTTTGTTTATTTAGGTTGGTTTCATTTTAGCAAAGATATCATAGATTTTTAGTTTCATCTTAGTTAATTTTGACACTTCAAACTAGTTCAACATTAAGATTCAGTTAGACAAACCAAAGGGAATTTATGCTACCCATTCATAGCCTCTAAATCTCCCCTTTTCAACTCAGCTACTAGGAGATCACACTACCAGATCTTAGTCACTGATCATCCTACATTTAGCCACACACATTTCCACATTGGCTTCCCTGACACGACCTCTGGGGGTCAAGTGCGGTTGAAGGTTGCATGTCAATTTTCATTCATACTATATCCCATTACTAAATATGTATCCTTCCTCCCAATGACATGTTTCTCATTCATTTGGACATCACTTTAGGATGTATAGGCTTTATATAAGGATTAGTTACTAGCATGAGAAGGTAGGAGCACTTAATAGTAGACATGAAATTCATACCCTAATTGAAAACCTCGTGCACCTCAAAGGACTTAAAAATTAGTAATAAGGTCAGCTATAGAGCTTAAGATTTATATTTTTATATGATATGTTCCAAATATTATTATATCACATCTTATTTTGGTGTGGTTTCCTTTTTACTAGTAATAATTACCTTTTTGTTACCTTTTACTAAAATTTATTTCTTTGATAATATGACTTTTAACTTTTTCTATTGAATTTTAATTTTCCTTCTTCATATGGATTTGGAAGGTTTTTCAAATGGGTGTAAAAGATGAGTGACATAAGAGAGCATGTAATTATCTTATATAAAGGAGGACCTACAAACCATGATAGTTAAATACTCCTAGAAATTTCCTATAAAGAAGAGAGATATCTCAATAGTTACCCTAGTCGACCTAATAGGAAGTGCATAGTAAAAGGTAAATAGTGAGTTATTTCTTGGTATGTCCCATACATGATGCAAAAAGTATGATACATTGATGGAAATATTTGACACTCCATCATAAGAGGGTAATATTTTGATGAAGACTAATAGATAAATAGATTGCAATAGTTGAGCTATAAGAAGCATAAGTGAATAGAGGAGACAAAATGATACTCTTAACCTTTGTTATTCCTTTATTTAAGGATGCCTAGTTAAGGTAGGGATTTGAATTTAAGTGATCATAATTGATGGAAATTTGTGGTGAGGGCCCAAAGGTCTTACCGTGAAAACTCACAAACTCATAATCAAGAGATGTGGAAGTATAAAACATAGAGTTGGTATTAATATCCAATGGGTGAAAATGCACAGTCACATCAATAAACCAAAAGGTACACAAAATTAGATTGTAAATATGCAAGCCAAGGTATATGGTACCAGGTGGTTAAAATATTGACTAGAATAATAGTCATAATGGGTGAGATGAGGATACACACATAACTCTATTTACCTAGATCAGATGATGTTAATTAGGAAAAATATCAGTCAAAATGACAATCCTATAGGAAAGATAAGGATGAAAATTACTAGCTGAGTAAAGGTGTTAACTAAATTGATAGGATTATAGGTGTTTACACCCTAATTAAATTATAGTCTTATGGAAGTACATGAAAAAAAGAGGATGTAATTGTACAAGGCAATTTTCGAATTAATTAACTTCTAACATTAACCATTCACTATAAGAATAATACATTAACACTTGTAATGATTGATAAAATGATAATTAGTTAATCAATTGTATAAAAGGAGAAAGAAAAATTAGCTCTACATGTTGAAAAAAGATAATTTGGATGCACAAATGAGTGAAATAGAAAAATAAAATATTGGAAATGCTTTAATGAAAGTTCTAGAATTGGAAAGTAATTAGTGGAAGGACCATACTATTGCAGTCAAACTGGAACTATACATTCCTAGCCTGGATATATACAAAGATTATAACCTTATTTAGATTGGGTCTAGAACTTCCTACATGCTTTGTTTTCCTGAAAATTACCTTCACTATATGTTTCTCTTACTCACACAAATTCATGGTGAAATGTAATCACCCAAAAAAAAGTGTAAACCCTAGAAACATACATACCTTCATCATAGAATTAACACACTAAAATGAGAGAAAATATATTTTTGATGAGGCTAGATTACCCTCTCATTTTACCACCTAATTCTCATGAGAAACTTCCATGGCTTACACTTAAGCCCAACACGACCCATGAGACCGGTGGTTAATTTTTTTCTTCATCTACACCCTTCATGTTTTAAATATGAAAAATGAAAGAGAATATTATTTTAAGTATACTATGAGATACAATTTATTTAACACAAAATGGTAATTTGTCATGACTAATGTTTATACAAATAAAGAATGACCTAATAAAACATTATTTATAGATTTTTAAAAGTGTTGGACATATAGTGTCACCTTGGTTTTTTCATCGATGTAAAGTTTTATTGATGGAAAAGGGTATCTAGGTGGCATAATATTTATCATGACATGTAAATAATCAAGAAGAATTAAGTTTAATTAGTAGTTCCCTATTTTGGTGTCATGAAGTGTTGAATTGGTGAAGTGGTATAGTGTCTAGGAGTGCATACATGGTTAAAGAAAGCAAGTTGTTGTGTATGAGGTAAATAAGTGGTAAAAGGTTGTTATGGTGTCTAAAAAATATATAAATATGTTTCATAGGTGTGTGAGTGTCTGTAAGATGGAGAACATGTCATATTCCATGAAGCATGTGTAGAATCAAGTCAATCTAGGCCTATCCCTAGACCTAGTACAAGAAGATGGTATGGTGGCATGAGATATGAAGCAAATAATACCTACATGAGCACAAGAGGAGTGTTTTTACATTTCATAGCATGTTTGGAAGGTATATAAGGTCATGGTTTAGGTGTATTGTGCATGTTTAAGGTACTTAGAATAAATATCTAGAAGACAAGACAAGTAAGGCATGGGAAAACCAGATAACATGGTGAGTTTCAAAGGTGATAAAACATGAATGATGATTGAAATTCATGGAGGAGGCCATTATAGAGGTGCGTGTAAATTTCAAGGTCACAAATTTGAAGAAAATTCTTGAAAAATTGTTTTAGGCTCTACCAAGCTCTCAAAACACTATTTTCCATCTCGATAGTCAATTTTAAGTACTCACCGACATGTGTGTACTCTGCATGGGGACCTAGACTTGTATGGATGTTAGGTCATGGAGTTAAGAAAATTTTCCAAGTGGAATGAGTTCATTTGGTCGTCATACTTTTATGAACCATTGTTAAGAAGATAAGTGGGTATAAACCCTTCTAAAACCCTAGTCTGAGAGCAATAGAAAAAATATGAAGGGTTTGGTATCCAAATGGTATGAAAAGGATAGTATGATGGTTCAAGAATGTATATAATTATTTAGATCTCATTTTGGTGGTGGTGGAATGTTCTAGGTGTGATGAGAAGCTACAACAAAACCTTTATTTTGTGAAGATTTACATGTACAAGTATGTGTTGCAAGGTTCATGAAGTGAAACCAATTGATTCCTCAAGCTTGAGATGAATGATAATTATTAATGAAAATATTGACACTTTTTATTTGAATGAAATTTGTGAAACTCTTCTCCAAAGTGTGCCTACCTCTAGTGGCCTAAAGAGGCAAAAACTTGTTATGAAGGTCCTGAAAGGGTTGCGATGTTTTACATGGTGTAGTTATGTATAATGATCATGGTTAGCTTTTTGTGGTCACATATGATGTTTTTGAGCTCATGTTTTGATCAGATGAGGTGTTTTCATGTTAAATCTGTAATGGCCTAATAATCCCAATTAGGCTTGCTAAGAAGGTGATAGGAACATGTATGTAAGTGTGAAATTATGAGTGTGAGATATGAATATGAGTTCATGAGAATGTTGGCATATTTTTTTATGTTCCACATGTACCTTGGAGAATATCTTTGGTATGCAAAATTTTTCACTTTTGAGGAGTGTTAAATTATGTTTCTAAACCTAATAGTTGGTGTTTTCCATATGAAGTGGTATACATTGAAGATGGATAGACTAGAGTTATTAAAGCATGAATATGGAGTATTGAGGTTTTTTTAATGTGTTATGAGATGATGGAGTATTGGTTGAGATGCCTTATGTCCTTGAAGTTCAAATTATGACCACTGGAAGAGATGACTAGTGCTTTAGGCCTAGTTGAGAAAGTTTACATTCTCGTGGCTTATACCCGCCTATATGGTCCTCTTATGTAAATTGATTATGTTTGTAGTGCATCTTATTATGTTTTTTGTGACAGACCTTACATGGTCATATGGTCCTTTTCTGACCTATATGGTATTGTGGCATGTGTCATGTATATAAAGAAAAGTGTAAAGCTTATTTGAGTTAGAAATGGGGATGGAGGTTTGAGCAAGAAAGAGGAAGTGTATGAAGAGGTCAGATGGCTATAGAGAAAAGAAAAGAAGAGGCATGAGAAGGTGATAAGATAAAATCAATAGATATTTAAGGTCATATGAACTAATCAACACTCACATGTGCATGCATAAGAGAAGAAGAAGAGAGATCAATTTGAGATAATTTTGAGTGAAGAGAACTGAAAGAGTGATCACAATCAGTTGGGTGAGCAACAAGGCCATTAAGTGATATTCATTTTCAAGTGAATGAGTGGGTACTTGATAATATTGGTGGGTTGTATCCTAATTGTAGAGTGGGTGCTCTACTAAATAGGGGTTAGTGCTCCTTGTGGGGTTGGTTCCTCACTAAAGTTTGTAGGGGTTAGTGATCCTTGTGAAGTGGGTGCTTCACTAAAGGAATATTTTGTATAGAGAAATATATACAAATCTTTTAATGGGTTTTATTCCCGCCTCGTGGTTTCCCACTAAAATATTTTCTCATTGTGTGAATTTCTCATGTGGTTGATTGTATGTGCATTGTTTCATGTTCTTAATTCTTAAAGGTTTATAATTGTGCATGGTTAATTGGATGAAAGTTTTAGAGGAATTATTAATGAACCCCTCTCATTCATTGTACTTCCTAGAAGAGGGTAATATACATCAATATAATGAAGGAGACATGTTAAAGATACATGATTTAAGGTTGTAAGTTGTTATAAATGTGAAATCGGGAGGGGATATTCCATACTCTATAAGAGATACATGGTTCCAAAGGTTAAATTTTAGATAGGGTAGCGGTTTATAACCTACTCTTGGCAAAGTAAATTGACAATATTAAGGCTGTAACTAGATTGTAATTAAGTTGTAACAAGGTAAGGATTGTAAAGACGAGATATAATAAGTAATAGGTTGTAAGTCTCGAAATGAGGATTGTACGAGAGAAGAGCATATAAATAAATAATTCAATAGATAGAGAATATGTATCCCTATTATAATCTATTCAAGACCCCATCAAACAATCATTTAAATTTGAAATGACATAAAGGAAAAGAGATGTTAGATATAATTACCAAATTGAATACACCATTTGTGCATTAACTTCCTCATAGGTTAGTAACATCTTATGATAGAGTTGATACAAGGGACCATAAATGAATAGAATAAGACCTAAGAAAAATTTACTTGAAGAATCCAAAGAAACCAAAATTTGGGTAGACCATGATAAGTGCAACTCACATGCTTAAAGATCCTAATTATCCATTTCTCCATGTGTAAACCCTAAAGAAGATAAATAAGACCAGCTTTGATACCTCTATGGATTTAAGGGCATATTGGCAAAGACAAGTAAACCAAATGAGTGGCGAAGATCTATTATAATGACTTTTCATATATCAATTATAAATAAACATATGATAACATTAATAGTTTATTCTAGCTAACAATATTGACCATTCAATAGTATCCACTATGGTCAATAATATTTATTGGGGAAATCTACTCACTTTATAGTACGACCACGGTCAATACCATCATACGAGAAAAATGTTAAGTCACGAGGAGTCAAAATGTAGGTTAAATATATGGTTAAGATTAAAAGGTGCTAAGAAGGGGTAACATCATAAAGGGTTATATGTGCTGAAAGTAGTTAGGGTGTTTGTAAGAGGATAGTAAGGTGATGTCATAAAGAGGCTGTAAAATATGGATGTGTATGTATGAAAACATGTGAAGTATTATATAATTGAGTTAAAAAGCAAGGCTATCTCACAAGTGTCACTACTAACTATCACAATGCATCTAGTGAAGGATACATGTAACCATATATGGTTACTCCCTACTCCTAAAAATATACCCAAAGACATCCTACTAAGGAAGCTAATGCACCAATAAAGTTTACAAAGAAAAAAGATCAATAAAGTGAAAATTAGGCATACACTTATTCCCCAAATAAAAATCGTTGCATGTTACAAAGCATACATGAAATGGTCTTTATAAAAATAACATGCAATTTATTAACATCAAAGTACTAAATAGATTTTAGAATAAATATTGATAAAATCACGAACTTAAATAAAGCATACACACTTGTATACTAGCATTCCCACAAGTGTATCTGTATATTATATTATCAAAATGTAGAAAGGTTTTCCTCAATAATCCATGTAATATAAAATTAAAAGAAACACTAGAAGATAAATTAGATAATAAGCTCTTGGGCTATTGGTGAGTTACAAGTAGTTTTTGGTTCAAAAATGGTCTCCGTGGTTTGATCCATTTAATGAGATTAAGGACCAAGTGGAATGTAGCGGGGAGCACTAAATTCATATCACTTGGTGGAAATTAAGGACCCAAGCCCACCCCCATATCCCACTTAGAGAAATTACTCCTCCACCACTCTAGTTTATAGCTATGGTATGATAAAATAATTTAAGAAACCAAATTTTATACTCATGCCAAGAATGGAGCATGAGAAGTAGTAAGGAGGAGGATTTCAAAAACCAAATGGGTGGGAAATGACATAGGACATTGGTGACCCTCAGAATGGGGTTATCCAAATCAAGGACCCACAGAATCTACACAAAGGAGGTATGTCAAAATTTTCTTTTTCCCCATCATGGAATGATAGATTGGTGGGCTGAAAGAAAGAAATATCTAATCCACCTTTGGTTTCAAATATTAAGATGATTGAAAATGATAGAGTCCTTATTTTGGATATTCCTGATGGGTTAAAGGAGAAAGATAAATCTAGAATGGAAAACTCACTGTTTTATAACATTTATGGAACTAGACCTAATGTTGAATGGTTTCGTGAGTGGGCTAGGAGGAAATGGAGTCTTAAGGGTTATTTAAAAATTGATTATTATGTGAATGGGTTTTTTATTATCAATCTTTCCAACCCTGAAGACTATAAAAAGATCCTTCTAGGGGGCCTTGGTTTATGGGTAGATCAAGTTTTTTGGTTCAAAAATGGTCTCAGGGTTTGATCCATTTAATGAGAAACTAGATGAGCTGCTGGTCTAGGTAAAAATTTGGGACTTCCTATGGAATTTTGGGAGGAAGAAATCCTAATGGCAATAGAAAATGCTTTAGGATCTTTGGTTGTGTTTGATCCAAAAACAAGGGAAAGAATGAGGCTTATGTATGCTCGGTTTTGTGTCAATGTTTCATTGGGGAACTTTCTTCAAAAGGAAATTAAAATGAAGTCAAAATTTGGAGTTTAGACCAAGAATATTGAGTATGAGGATTCTCCTTTATTATGTCAGAAATGCATGTGTATGGGGTATGAAGAATTAAAATGAAAAGAAACTAAAAAATGGTAAACAAGTGTGCAATAGTAAGGTTAAATGGTATGAGAATAACTAAGAGAAGAATAAGGAGAATATCCCTGGTTCTCCCAGTTTATCATCTCTAGTAAAGTTATACTTCAATGTGTTAAATATAAAATAAATTGATGAAGTTGAGGTTCATGAAGATATTGAGGTCCATAAGGTTGTTCAGTTGGAACAAAATTAGGAAGATTCTAAGATCCACAAGGTTGTTCGGATGGAACAAAATTAGGAAGAGAAGGATTTCACGAGATCAGAGCAAGTTGAGAAAGAGAAAGTAGATCAGATCTAGAATCAAGAGATTTCAAAGGAGGAGTTTATTTAAGAGAATCTTGAGATCAATAAGGATGTTTCCTTTTCACATGAGAAGGTAAAAGAGAAAAAGGTTAATCTTCTTCAAAAAAGGAGGGTTTTTTTATAGATACAGAGGTAGTTCCTTGCTCATTGAATTTGGAAAAGAAAGTGGAAGGGTTGGAAGAGAAGAAAATTAATACCAGAAGTGTTCTTAAATAAGAAAAATCAAAAGTAGACTATGGGAAACCCTTTTTAAAAAGAGGTAATATGTCTAATAGGGAAAAAGGGGAAAATTAGTGGCTAAGGAAATTTATTCAGGTAAACAACACTCTATTGAGAAGATCATCTCTCTAAAAACAAAAATTTGAAGTTGATATCTTGGAATATAAGGGGTTTAAATAACCCCAATAAACAAAGTATGTTGTCTAATTTTAGGAAAACCCATAATCCTAATATTCTTTTGATTCAAGAGACTAAAATGTCTAAAGAAAAAATGGGTGAAGTCAAGAATAAAGTTTTTTTAGATATGATATGTAGTGTGTTTCTTCTATTGGGGATTTTGGTGGCTATTTATGACTTCATTGCTAACTATAATATGGTGGATATTGAATTAAGAGAGGGCCAAGTACACTTGGTCTAACTGACGCCGTGTTGAAATGATCTCATTCAAATAAATTTGGATAGATTTCTTATCAATCCTTCTTGGTTCTCCTCTTTTGGAGGAAATTTGTCTACCATGCCAAGAATTGGTTTTGACCATAGTCCAATTTGTCTTCAAAATGGTAATAATATGGGTTTAAGAGAGAGACCTTTTAGATTTTTCAAAATGTGGTTGATGCATCCTAGCATTAAGGAGGAGATTCAATCATGTTGGAAATTAATTGTGAAAGGTAAATCCATGTTCAAATTGGTTTCTAAGTTAAAAAATGTGAAAGATAGAATGAAAATATGGATTAAAGAGATATTTGGAAAAAAATTTACTCAAAAATATAGATTGCTGATGAAATTAGGAAGATTGAGGATCAAATTGAAAATTTGGGTTTGAGTCAAGAATTAAGGAACAATGAGAAAAATTTATTTTCTGAATTTCATAATCTTGAAGCAAAAAAGAGGCTTATTGGAATAAACATTCTAGGGTGTCATGGTTGAAGGAGGGAGACAAGAACACTAAATTATTTCATTTAAATGCCTCAATGCATAAAAAAATAAAAATATATTGGAAATTGTTGATAGGAGAGGTGTGAAAACTAAAAATCAGTCAGAGATCTCTGAGGAATTCATCATTTCTTCTCTGATTTTATTTCTTCAAGAAGGGAGTTGGATATTTTTAAGGAGAGTAATATTGCTAATTTATTTCAACCTATAATGGTAATTAGTAAAATGCTAAAATGATTAAAATTTGTCTCTAAAGAGATAAAAAATGTTGTTTTTGATTTGGAAGAGGATAAATCTCCTAGCCCAGATGGTTTTCCAGCCTTCTTTTTTCAGGTTTTCTAGGAAATTGTCCATGAAGATGTTGAAGATGTTGTTCAATATTTCTTTAGGCATGGTAAACTTATGAAATAGGTAAATAACACTTTTATAGCTCTTGTTCCTAAGGTCCCTGGAGTTGATAAGGTTGTTGACTTTAGACCTATTAGTTTATGTAATATTGTCTATAATATCATCACTAAAATAATTTCCTTTAAAATCAAAGGATTATTAAAAGGTTTTATCTCTCCAAATCAGGGATATTTTGTTGAAGGAAGACAAATTTTAGATATTTTTATGACTATTCATGAAACTATTCACTCTTTGGATGTTTCAAAAAGGGAGGCTATGTTGTTAAAAGTTGATATGAATAAAGCATATGGCATGGTGTCTTGGAGATTTCTATGTATTATCCAAGAAATATTGGGTTTTCATGAGCATTTCATCAAAATTATAATGGAATATATATCTACTCCCAAATATTCAATTCTTATTAATGGTAAGTCTAGAAGGTTTATTTTCTTCTAGAAGAGGATTGAGACAGGGAGATCCATTATCACCTTTCCTTTATATTATTGTGGCAAAAATATTAGGTAGACTTTGTGTCTGACCAAAAGAAAAGGAATATTCTTAATGGGTTAATTATTTTGAATGGTTTGGATCCTATTGCTTTGTAGTAGTTCTTTGATGATACTTTTCTTTTGGGTAAGGCTACTATTTATGAAGCAATAGCTTTCAAGGATATTCTTCAAGATTTTGAGGAGGTCACAGGTCAGCTTATTAATTTTCACAAAAGCTCTATTTTCTTTATGAATGTGGATGAATATATTCATAACATAATAAGAACTATTTTGGAGTTCCCTATTAAATATCTCCCAAGTTCTTATTTGGGCATGCTCTCTTCAAAGCAAAAATGGTTATGGATAGTTGGAATAATCTTGTCAGTAGATTTAAAAAAATTAGCATCTTGGAAAGGGGCTCTATTGTCCTAGGCTGGAAAATTACAATTGCTCCAAAGCTCTTTATAGAGTTTAGCAGTCTATCTTATGTCAGATTTTAAAATGCCATCTAAGATTAGAACTATCATTACTCATATACAGAGGAGATTCCTTTGGTCGAGATGAAGCTAAGGAAAATATTCCTTTGGTGGCATGGGAAACATTCATGATTCTAAAGAGTACATGAGGTCTTCGTTTGAAGGATATAAAATTATGAATTAGGCCTTAATTTTGAAAGTAAGGTGGAGGTTAACACATGAGTAAATTTTGTGGGAAAAACATATTAAAGGCCAAATACTCATATATATCATCGGGTTTTTCTTTCTAATAATGTTCTTCCTGAAGGCTCATGTTTTTGGAATGGTTTATGCAAATGTAGAGGTTTACTTTGAAAGGAAGTAAATGGGAGATAGGGGATGGTTCAAGGATTAGATTTTGGGATGATTGGTGGTTCAAATATGAGCCCTTAATTAATCAAATATAATGGAATATCTCAGCCCCTCATTTTAAATCTTTCATTGGTAGTCTTCTTAGGGATTATTGGGTGAAGTATGATTAGGGATGGACTTGGAAACCTCTTGATGGGGATGGTCAAGGTGAGGAAGTTAAGGAAGTTATTAGAGTGTTGAATACTAATTTAGGTGGTGTGCATATATCTTCTTCTCCAAAAGAGGATGCTTTGATATGGGCTTTCACCAAGGATGGGGAGTAATCTGTAAGAATGGTTATGGGGTGGTGCGTAATATTCCTCCCCTAACCCTTTCTAGAAAAATATGTGGGATAATGCTCTTACTCTAAAGGTTAATTTGTTTTTGTGGCATGCGGTTCAAAACAAAATTGTTACTATTGATAATTTATAAGCCAGAGGGATGAAAATACAAATACATGTATTTTATGTAAAAATTCTAGTGAAACTATCTCGCATCTTTTTAAACATTTTCCTTTTTCTCTATTTTTTTAATAATGTTTGAGCATATTTTCAGTTAATGGGTCTCTCAAGACTCTTTTCTGATAGGTATAAGAAATATAATATCCCTTTCTCCTCCCTTATATTTATAGGGTATGGAGGTTTGTTTTTCCTCATTTATTATGGGGAATTTGGCTGGAAAGAAATAACAGGATCTTTAAGGAAAAAAAAAATCTCAAACAGATTGGGGAATATCATTCTTGGGGAAATGGCTAATAATTTGTCTATTATTAAGTTTAAAGAGCTTAAAGGATGCCCTACTCATGAAAAAAATATTATTCAAAAGTTGGGAATTAGTCAGTGCATCCAAAAACTTCCATTTGGAAGAAAGACACTAGGAACAATGTTAAATGGGAAAACCCTTGGAAAGGATGGATGAAACTCAACTTTGATGGTGCTACTAAAGGAAGATTCTATTTAGCTAGAGTTGGTGGTATTATTAGGAATGAAGAGGGTTCCCTTATTTTATCATATGTTGATCCCATTGGAAACAAAAAAATAACTATGTAGAATCTTATGTTGTTCTTAGTGGTATTAGATGGGCTATCTCTCAGAAAATAAAGAAGATTTATATAGAGGGTGATTCTTTATACATTATCAATGTTATGAAGGGTATAAAAACACCATGTTAGTATTAATTCTATCATTGTGGATATTAAGATCTTCTTTCCTAAGTTTGAAGATATTCATATTAGGCACATGTTTGGGAAGCAAATTGTTACGGACACATGTTGGCTAATGTTGGGGTTCGGGCCAATGCAAAATCATTATGGCATATTAAGGGTTAATTACTAGTAAGTACAAAAATATCCTCAATACTAAAAATTAATTGATATGTCAAGTGTGTGAGAAGGATACGAGCAATCCTTTCCATTATTTTAGGGTGTGCGAGGGCTCAGATCATTTATTATATTGCAAGACTTGGTTTTTTGTGGATTTTATCTCTGGTTTGTTACAGATTTCAAAAATATCTTCTAAAATGGGTGGAAGTAGGGTTAGGTTTGAACCTTCTTCATGCATTGGTTTGGAGAGGGATACCATCATTTGGGAAATTTTCAAGAATGGGGAATCACTAATTTCCTTCAAATATTGAGGGGTCATGATGAGATTTTGTCGAAGGAATTTTCCACAACTTGGGATAACGGTGTTGTGAGAATTCATGGAGTTAGTATATTGGTTTTAGAGGATCTTATTAGTCATGTCACTTGTATGGATTTTCTAGTTCTAAGGAATATAAAAGAAAAACTAGGCTTCAGGATGAGGTTTACACCTTTTTAGAGGATAATGAAAAAATCTACTTCATGGATGATAAAATTACTCGTAAGTTGTTTCCTAGTATGTGGTTTGAGGTTTTATTCCATTTAAAAATATATGTTACGCTAGATGGAAAGTTTAGGAAGCTTCATACTCAACATTTTATGTTGCTCAACCATTTTAGGAGAGGTAAAAATGAGTATCTTGTTTTATCTCTACAAGTCACTTCAAGTGTCTATTAAGGATTTTCAATCTGAGAAATTTGTGGCTCCCCTTCATCAAGGGCTTATTCTACTTCTTGTGAAGGTGGGGAAACATGTTCCTAAAAATAGATTTGTTGGGTATAGATTGGGGGAAGATTAGAAATATTATCTCATTGTGGCCGATAGTTTGAAACTAAACAAGTTGAAAGAAAAAGCAAAGTAAGACCTTGATGTTTATCGTGCTTCAAAATTTAGCTAGTTAGAATGTGGAGGATGTTCATACTAAGGGTTTAGTGGGTTGAAATACATTGATCAATTTATTGGTTAGTAAAATTGATGCTCTGGAAGATATAGTGAACCACGTAAAATCCAAAAACAAGAATTTGATAAGAGGTGCTTAGAGCACCAATGTTGAAATGGTTGTTATGAATCGAGGATTAAAGTTGTTTGGGGTTTGGTTACTACTGATAAAGGGAATAGTATGAAACTTTCTATAATTAGTTTTGACAAGTATTATTAGTTCGAGTGCCATGAAGGATATTGTTGGGCCGAGTTCGAGGAAAAAGGGGAAATGTGTATAGAAGCTCCAAAGGTACTTTTTTGTCGATTGTTCTTATGGTCCTTTATTCATAGTTTGTTTTGTCTAGTATAGTTTTCTAGTTGTGTTTGTGTTTGTGTTTACAAGATTTAGCTGTAAAAAGAATCCTTGGAATGCAAATACACAAATACATGAATAATAATAAATTGTATTTATCTCGGGAGGATTATATCTACATGGTGTTATAAAGGTTCAAGATATAGAATAAAAAACCTATTGGTACACCTATGGTGGACACTTCAAATTGAGTAAAAATAATTGTTCATCATTACATGAGGATTTCAAAAACATGCAATGAGTGACATATGCTTGAGTAGTTGGGAGATTCATGTATGCTATGGTTTGTACGGACCAAACATTACACAAGCGTGAGAGTTGTGAGTAGATATATGGCCAATCCAGGTAAAGACCATTAGAAAGCAGTCCAATGGATAATCAAGTATTTGAGAGGGACATATAGTAACATTTATGCTATTGAGGTTTGGATATTTAATATGTGGCTATGTTGATTCTGATATGGCTGGAGTTTTGGATGGTAGGAGGAGCACTACCTTTGGATATATTTTCATAGTAGGTGGTACGATAGTTAGCTAGATTTCAAGATTGCATAAGGTTATGGCTTTGTCTACTACAGAGGAAAAGTATGTTGTAACTACAAAGGATAGTAAGGAGATGACATGGATGAGTAGGTTCATGGAAAATTTGGGAAAGGAACAAGATGATTACAAATTGTTTAGTGACGGTGAGAGTGAAATTCATTTGGAAGAGAACCCGGTGTTTTATTTGAGAATGAAACACATTAAATTGAGGTATCACTTTATATGACAATGGTATTGGATGATAGGAAGTTGAATCTGGAAAATATTGATTCGAGTGAGAACCCTACGAGATATGCTAACAAAGCCATTAGAAAAGGAGAAGTTGGAGCTACACTCCAATTCTATTGGTCTTCAAGTTTGAGACTTGAAGAGGAAGAAATAAAGCTAGATAAGGATCCAAGAATGATGTTATGCGGGTATGGTGCAATAATTAATCTACAAGTGGGAGATTGTTGAGTTGTGGAGATCAATTAATTCAGATTAGCATGCAATATGAAACTTACTAGAAAAAAAAGTAATCGTCATTGGTTATGGAAGGGTGGCATCAATCACCTATGACCGGCATCGATCAGAAAGTAGGAATTGTCATTGGTTAGGGCTAACCGACTTCGATTACTGTGTGGGAGAGTTTTATTTAACTCTTGGGAGTAGGATCTATTTTTAGAATTAAAGTAGATATATTAATTATAATTGCATGGCTAAGTGACCTAAGTTTTTATATGCCTATATAAGTATGAAAGCTAGGGTTTAGAAGGAAGAATTAAGAAGAACTTGCAAAAGTTGATGATTATTGTGAGAATAATTATGAGAGAGATAATTCTTGGAGAATAATCAAAAGCTTGAGGGAAAGAAATTATTGGACATCGAGAGGTGTGGAAGATTATAAATTTTCAATTGTATATCTTGCCAAAGATTTAGATAATAGATTCACTTGTTTCTTAGTGAATGTATCCCACACTAGGTGAACCACATTAAATCTGGTGTTGATTTATATCTCTTATTTTGTATATTTCTTACGGTAGAATATCCACTTTTATTTTCATGTATTCTTATATCTGATATTGTCTACAACTAGTGTGTTAACCCCAAAAATTGGTATCGAGATATTTGTTTGAGGGTTTTTGTGTTAAGAGATCTACTCACAGAGGATTTTATGATTGAGTGGGAGCTACAACAATGGTAGAAGAAAAAAATACAAGGTAGAAAAATTTACGGATGAAATAATCAATTATGGAAGATGCTGATTAAAGATTATTTGTATTAAAGAGATTTGTATGTACCGTTGGATGAAAATTCTAGACCTACAAAGATGACTGATGAAGAATCAAAGATTCTTGATAGAAATGCTCTAGGATCTATAAGATTGAGCCTCACAGCATCTTTGGCTTCCAATATTACATAAGTGACTTCTACGGTAGGGTTAATGAAATATCTTGCTAATTTATATGAAAAAACTAGTGCTTAAAATAAAGTTTATTTGATGAAGAAACTATTTATTTCTAAGATGCATGAAGGTGGATCTGCATCTAGTTATTTAAATGATTTCTGATCTATTGTAAATGAGTTAAAATCAGTTGATATTCCATTTGATGATGAAGTGAAAGCAATTTTATTCTTATGTTCTTTTCCTGATAGTTGGGATAACTTGGTAATGGTTGTTGGTAATACATCTGCTAAAAATATTTTTAATTTTGATGATGTGGTTAGTATAATATTAAATGAAGAAATTTTTAGGAACATTATAGAGGAATCATCATCTGGGAGTGCTTTGAATGTAGAAAGTAGGGGCCAGCAGAAGGAGAGATCCAAGAAGTAAGAGTAATGGGAAATCAAAGGCAAGGGATGGAAGATATAAATCTAGAGGTAAGGGAATTACTTGTTGTAAATTTGGAAAGAAAGGGAATGCAAAGAAATATTTTTGGTCAAAGGATAAATAGAACCAACAACCATACAAATGTAAAGAATAAAAACTTGCTGCAACAGAGGTAATGTAATATGCTCTTATTCTTTCTTTAGATAATAGAATTGAATCACGGGTTTTAGATTTAGGAGCTTCTTTCCATGTAACCCCTAATAATGGTTATTTTAGAAATTCTATCCAGGGTAATTTTGGGCATGTTTATTTGGGTGATGATGAACCTTACAGTATTACTGGTAAAGGGGAAGTTCATCTAAAATTGTAGAATGGAAATACATGGGTATTGAAAGATGTGAGACATGTGTCAAGCCTCAGGAGGAATATTATTTCTTCATGGAAACTAGGTGAAGTTGGTTGTATGGTTACATTTACAAGAGACTCTTGGAAAGTCACCAAGGGTGCCTTTTTTGTGGAAATAGGTAAGAAGGTAGGAACGTTATATTTATCTATCTTTGTTATTGATTCCTTTTCTATATTATCTACTTCAGATTCGAGATGCATACATGTGGCATAATCGGTTGGACCATATGAGTAAAAAAGGAATGCAAATCTTAAACCTTAAGGGTAAGTTATCCTATTTGAATGATTTAGATCTTGATTTCTGTGAGCATTGTGTCTTTGGAAAAAAAAGAGAGTGAGATTTCTCAAGTTTGGGGCAACTAAGAATGAGAAAAATTAGATCTTGTACACTAAGATGTGTGGGGACTAGCTTAGGTAGCTTCTCATGGAGGACCCCAGTATTATGTTACTTTCATTGATGATGCTATAAGAAAGGTATGGGTTTATTGTATTAAATGTAAATATGAACTTTTTAAAAATTTTACAAGATGGAAAGAGCTTGTTGAGAATGAATCAAATTAAAATTTAAAGTGCCTTGGATCTAAAAATGGTGGTGAATATCTTTGTAGCAAGGATTTAAATGATTATTTTTCGAGTGAATGAGATATGTAGAGAAATAATAGTTCAAGAACACCACATGAGAATGGTGTTGTAGAAAGAATGAATAAGACAATCATAGAACATGCTAGAAGTATGAGGATATATTATGGATTGACCTTACAATTTTGGGCGAAGCGAGTTGATAAAATGGTTTATTTGATTAACCATGGGCCTTCAAGTTCACTAGATGGAGGAATACCGAGAGGAATCTTGTCTTGGAAAAGAGGTATATCTTTCTTTTCTTAAATTTTTAGTTTAGAATCTTTTTGCATATTGATAAGGAAAAGAGGAAAAGTAGGATGCAAAATCCAAGAGATGAACTTTCATTGGTTATGGATCTGGTGATTTTGGATTCCATTTTTGGGATTTAGAGAATTCTAAAATTATTAGGAGTTGTGATATTGAATGGAATGAAAAGATAATATACATGGATCAAATATTTATACCCAAGGATGAACCGGTTGAGAAGTTTGTGAATGAAAATGAACTCTTATATTAGAAGTAATATCAACAGGGTTATATAGTAACCGGTGTCAATTGACCCCTAACTGACATCGATCAGTAAAACCGGTATCAGTTATAGATGAGCCAAATTGGCATTGGTTAGTAGAACCGGCATCAGTTAAAGGTGATCGGTATCGGTCTTTGGCAGATTTGGATACAAATGTCCAGGAGGTCTAGAATGAGCCTCCGGTACTCTAAACTCCTATGAGAAGGTCACAAAAGGTAAGTAAACCTCCAAAAATATTTACACCTTCTCTATTTTATTTATTATTAAATGATAATGGTGAACCGAGATAGTTTTAAAGAAGCAATGCGGGATAAGACCCATGTCTAGTGGGAACATGGCATGAATGATGAGATGGAATCCTTAGAGCAAAACTAAACTTGGGATTTGGTTAAGTTGCCAACAAGTAAGAGGATATTGCAAAACAAGTGGGTTTAAAGGATCAAGGAAGAAAAGGGTGGATAGAAAAGATACAAGGCAATGATTGTAGTAAAGTGATTTACACAGAAAGTAGATATTGATTTTGGTGAAATATTTTCTCCTGTTGTAAAGATGACTTCTATTCATACTATATTGAGTTTAGTTATAGTATAGGATTTACATTTAGAGCAACTAGATGTGAAGATAGATTTCCTTCATGGTGATTTGGATGAATATATTTATATGCAATGGCCGCTTGGGTATGAAGTTAAGGGTAAGGAGAAATTAATGTGCATGTTGAAAAATAGCCTATAGGGGCTTAAGAAATCTCCAAATAAATGGTACATGAGGTTTGATAGTTTTATGCATGATCATGGTTACTTGAGATGTGAATCGGCCATTGTGTTTATTTCAAGAAGCTTGAAAATGGGAGCTATATAATTTTATTAATGTATGTGGATGATATGCTTATTGTAAGATCTAGTATGCAAGACATTGGTGAGATTAAGGGAAAGTTAGCTCACACATTTTCTATGAAGGATTTAGGAGCTGCAAAAATAATCCTTGGCATGTAAATACAAAGAAATAAGAAGAACAAGAAATTGTATTTTTCTCAAGAGGATTATATCTATAGGGTGTTAGAAAGGTTCAAGATGCAGAATGCAAAACCTATTAGTACACCTATGGATGGAAACTTCAAATTGAGAAAAGATCAGTTTCCATCATCACATGAGGAGGTAAAATACATGACACGAGTGTCATATACTTCAATAGTTGGGAGTATCATGTATGCTATGGTTTGTACTAGACCAAACATTACACAGGTAGTGGGAGTTGTGAGTAGATATATGTCCAATCCAGGTAAAGAGCATTGGAAAGCAATCCAATGGATACTCAAGTATTTTAAAGGGACATATAACATGTAGTTATGCTATGGAGGTTTGGATATTTCATTATGTGGCTATGTTGATTCGGATATGGCTAGATATTTTGATAGTAGGAGGAGCACTACTGGATATATATTTTCATAGTAGGTGGGATGATGTTTAGCTAGATTTCAAGATTGCAAAAGGTTATCACTTTGTCTACTACGAGAGGTAGAGTATGTTACTGACTACGAGAGGTTGTGCAAGGAGATGATATGGATGAGTAGGTTCATGGAAGAGTTGGGAAAGGAGTAAGATGATTGAAAATTGTTTAATGACAGTCAGAGTGTAATTCATTTGGAAAATAACTCATCATTTTATTTGAGAAAAAAACACATTTAGTTGAGGTATCACTTCATACGGAAGGTATTGGAGGATGGGTAGTTGAATCTGGAAAAGATTCATGCAAGTGAGAACCCTGTGGATATGCTAAGGAAGCCACGATAAAAGGAGAAGTTGAAGCTACACTCCAATTATGTTGGTCTTTGATTTTGAGACATAAAGAGGAAGAAACAAAGCTAAGGAAGGATCAAGAATGATGTTGTATAGGTATGGTGCACTAATTAATCTCCAAGTGGGAGATTTTTGAGTTGAGATCTCAATTAATTTGAATTATCATGCAATATGAAACTTACTAGAAAACACACTAACTAACATTGGTTATGGAGGGTGACATCAGTCACCTATGACCGGAATCAATCGATCAAGGAGGATATGACATCGGTTAGGGCTAACCGGTGTTGGTTACTGTGCAAGACTGTTTTATTTAACTCTAGGGAATTAGATCTATTTTATTATTAAAAATGTCTATTGATTGTAATTGCATGGCTAAGTGACCTAATATTTTATACGCCTATATAAGCATGAAATATAGGGTTTAGAAGTAAAATTAAGAAGAAATTAAAAAAATTGATGATTATTGTCAGATTAATTGTGAAAGAGATAATTCTTGGAGAAGAAGCAAAATCTTGAGAGTAAGATAATACTGTACATATAATAGGTGTGGAAGATTGTAAATCTTCAATTGTATATCTTGTCAAAGATTTGGATAATAGATTGGCTTATTTCATAATGGACATAGCCCACACTAGTTGAACCACGTTAAATCTAGTGTTGATTTATATCTCTTGTTTTTATATTTCTTCTAGTATAATATCCACTTATATTTTCATGTATGCTTAGATCTAATATATTATCTATACAACCGGTGTGAAAACCCCAACAGGTACAAGGTGGGGCCTGACCCAATTTCATTGAAGAATTTTGTGTTCCTCAAAAGTTACCCCTAAAGAGGCCACACCAAATGATGATGTTTTTGGAAGCCATTGAATGGATCCAGAAAGTAGCCTCCTCTCCTTAGCTATTTATGAAAGTCGGGGCTTCCATAATTTTTGTGTACTTGGTAGGAGTGAGTCTATATGAGTTTCTTGATTCCTACACCTTTGCTTAGAAATTCAATTACCTTCATGTTCTTTGAAAAAAATCATAGTGATAGTTTCTTTCCGTGTTTATCCATATAGTTGATTATTCATTGAGCATCTCATCGTTGTCTCAAAGCCTATTTTCATTCAAATTTCTTGAATATTTTGAGTTACTTTCTTTCTGGGGTCTATGCTTGTTGATATATTCTCCATGAGAAACCTTAGATTCATCATGTATCTCTACTCCATTGTGAGGAGTTTGAGTACTGGTGGGAGGATTGGAAGAAACCTCATGCTTGTCTTGTATGGCCATCACATGAGTTACGAGAACAAGAATTAGCTCGGGGTCTTCCACAACTTCTATTACATTCAACAGTCCTTGCACAAAGATATCCTTTGTCATTTCTTGTAGCTCATATTTTTACACTTTTGAAGAATATTTATTTTGCGGATCAAGAAAACTATCCAAAGGGATTACTTCATTATCTTGGAAATTACTAGATTCTATTAATCTTTCGTCAAGAGGAGCTTAAAATTCAATGACCTAAAAACTCTTTGCTTTGATTATTCATCACAGAAAGATTCTTCCTCTTCTTATGGGAAAGAAAAAACCTTGATTTTGTCATTATATCCATCATCCATTGGCTTATGAGGGACATCATATTTATCATCTATATTTATTTAAACATGGCTAACCTTCACACTGATTAAGGGTTTAGAATTAGATTCATACTTGTCTTGAAGATTCATGTCTCACATCGGGAGTTTGAGACTAAGCTCTGGGTCTTCTGTTTCTTCTGTGGCTCTTAGTAGTTCTTGTATAATCATCTATTTCAAACCTCTTGTGGGCTCTTTTACATTCATTTCTTTCAAACATTTTGTGGGATCATCACAAGCTGGTTTTTATCTCCATACATGGCCTAGTTGAGTCCATATTCATCCCCAAATAGGAATGAGAATAACTCCTCATCAAGGATAAGTGCATAAGATGATTTTTTTGCTTGAAAATTATCGAGAACCATTTCCTCTTCTTTATGGTTTGCATCATCGATAATTCAAGGATTCCCTCTTATAACTAAAATATCCTAAATGCTTCTTCAAGGTCCATTCCTCTTCAGGAAGGCATATATGGACCTATCAAGATGGGATATCCTCTTCCTCCTCACTTGTCACAAAGTGATTTATCTATCTAGTATCTTAATACAAGATGTTGGCTTCTGGGCTTCCGATATTTCACACTATGCACCTCATATTATTCTCTAGAAGTAATTTCTCCATGTATCCTTTCACTAGTATGGTTGTGGATGATAAATTCATCTGAATTTTCCCTCCCAAGTATCAACAGAAAATTCTATTTCGAATCATTCCAAATGAGGTTAGGGCATCTGCTACAAAAATCATTGCTGAAACTTTCTTTTCTAGAAATATGGCGAGAGCCACCTATGCATCTTTGAGCTTACCTACAAGTGGGACCTATTTTGACTCCAAAGAATAACACAAGCCCTTTGGGTGGAGTCATGGTGAGTTTGAGAGCCTTGGTGACCTTGATGGAATCACATTGTTTGAGGAACTAGAATCTATTATGAAATTTCTTAGTACATATTCTCCAACAAGAAGGAAATGTAAAAAGGATTGACATTTATAGTTTTGGATGCACTCAATGAAAACATGTTTTATGAGGGAGGTGCGGGTGGGTTTGAAACATGCCTATGGAACTAGAATTTACAACATTAAGTATTAGACTAACAATCGTGATATATTGAACAAATCTCTCAAATTGTTTGGGGTGAGTATGAAGATATTGGTCTCATTAATCTGCACCTTGTAGCCTGTTCACATATTCTACAAATCCAAAGGGATCATATGTGGGAGAAGGTGATGAAGGGACTTATTTTTGATTTAGGAAAATTTTGGAATTAGGAGTATATTTTGGGGACAGAGGAGATATTGAAAGGTACATTAGGACCTTTCAAAGTATTATATTTTATAGGGGCAGGTTTGGATCTAGAATTGGAAGAGGCATTGGGAGACTTAGTTGGAATAGAGAGATCCTTATTACATACTACGAGGATTAGGCTTCAACAATTCAGACTCCATGGAAGGTGGAAGTGTAGATCCTTGATTGATTTTTTTTTAGAGTCACCACAAGAGAATATTTAGTTTTCTTGTTTTTAGTAGTAGTGGAGAAAGAGTTTCCTCTCTTAGAATGAGAACAAGTGAATACCGCACATGAGAAAATGGGTGCATCTTCTTCATCATCTTTGTCACCTCTAGAATACTCATAGAATATGATTTGTGTATCATTCTCAAGTTCATAAACTTATAGGGACTCATCTCCTTCACTTTTTATTCAATCTATGTTTAATTTTCCTAAATCCTATAACTTGCGTTTATGGGTGGGGCCTCCAAGGAAAGCCTTCCAGGTTTCCTGCAATTTGATTAGTGTTTTTATTTTAGAATATACTCATTCAAACAATTCCCTCTTGATGATACCATCTCATTTTCCAATTTTTGCAGCGATGGATTGGTTATCTCATATCCGGGGTGTTAGTTCATTCTCTTTGATGGATTCTTGATCTTTCCAACGAGGATGAGATGGTCATCAATTTTAATTGCTAATCTTTATGCTTCTGCAATATCCCTTAGATTAACTCTTGATTGGTAAAATCCTACCCTCCAGGAATTGAGCATTAATGAAGAATCTCCTAACATTATTTTTAGATAACAAATCTTCTTTTGGTATCTGTGAAGGAATTATATGAAACAAGCCAAATTTTTTTCTCATAGTTTCACTCTCTCCTTTTTTCATTTGATCCAACTATACCAAGATGTCTGATAGTATTCAGTTGATTTAAATATGTCCTCGAAGGAAGACTTGATGTGGTTCTAACAAAGTGATGTATCGGGTAGGAAGGAGGTAGAACCATTCTTCTTATTTTTCTTTGAGGGACTCCACAAACAATATTATAGTGACATGATTCATGTTGGATGCTAGGAAGCCCACATGATGTGGTAAAGGCTAATATGTGCTCTTCAGGGAGTTGTGTGCCATCACCTTTGAACTTGGGAAAGTTCTTGTGTGTATCTATTGGTAGATTATGAAGAGGAGGTTCAAGAGAAATCAAGCATGTACTCCTTCCCCATGGGACAATGGGTTGAGGTCCTTCTTCTTCATTTTCCATTGTTTCTTATACTTATACTTTAGTTCTTACTTCTAAAAATTCTCCTTCAAATTGTTCTTCTTTCAATAAATCGATGCTCAATGGTGGTTGAAAAATGGGAGAATTTGAAGGCGGGGGTATCAACAGGGAGTTTGGATAGGATTTACGGGTGAAATTATTGAATACCGGGATGGAGAGGAGGTTTGAGAGAAGAAGTATGGATTATCTCTAATCTCTTCTTGCTAATTTTGCAAAGCCTCGAAATTGGAATCAACAACACCTTTGGACCTGCTCAACTTGGTACATCTTCCTTTAGCCAATTTTTGGAAAATTTTGCAGTGGGAACATGAAAGGACACTAGGGAATATAAAAGGAAACGTGCAGAAATTTGAAAATGTATCTTTTAGCAATGGATTTCCATCAACTCCAATTTTGGATTTTTCAATATTTTATTTTTTAAAAACTTTTGGACCTTATGGTCATATTTTGGGTGTAGATGTTGCTAAATCTGCTCCACAGTGGGTGATCAAAATGGTTGGTGAGAAAATTTGTTGGGGACAAATTGGTGGGTTCCTTACCAATGCTTTGGGAGTCTAAGTCCCTTTACTTAAGCGCGTAGCTGTTGTATATGCATGCATGATAAAATGTGGATTTTTATGGTGGCATTTCGATCGGGGATCTAAGAGGGGAACTCCAATGACCCTATGGAAAATCTATCAATCTCTTTCTAGGGAAGAATTTTTTTGAAGTGGGAAAGGGAGTGATAAAATGAGGTAGGGGAACTAATGCTATAAGTAGAAAATCATATTCCTGCATACACACTAGTTAGAAAATTCATCACATGCACTAAATTAAGAGAAAAAAACTCTACAAGTAGCTTTAAGACCAAATAGAATTTTATGAGCCAAAATTATCACGAGATCCCTTAGTCAAAGAAAGCTAGAAACTCCTTCTTCTTGTATTGATTACTTAAACAAAAGTTGTACATAGTGGGGAAATGGATGAAATTTGAGAATGAGAGAAATGGAAGAATTTAGATATCTCCTTTATTCCCTCAAAGTACAATACACTCTTGATCTTACAAAATCAATGACCAACCCTTTTAAATGGGAATGGATTTATCATTTATATAATGAGATGTGACACATTATCTACCACCCAATGGCTTTTCATATGTCCTTGCACACCTTAAAAATTTCAACTTCCTAAGAGAATATTAAGTACCTTTTTATAACATAAAGGTGACTTATTACATTAGGAACATTAAGAAATGTGAAAAGTGTGACCCCAATGTGAAATTAGAATATTGGAAAGAGAGAGAAAGTTTGGGGTATGAGGAGAAGAGAGAGAATAAGAAGAGAAGATGTTTCCCGGATGAATTCTAATAATCCTCGTTGATGGAAATATCCAATGCGATGAAACTTTGATTCTTCAAACTCATGAAAAAATACTTCCAATTTTCTCACAAATTCTTTGGAATGATTTTTTAAAAACACTCTCTTGAATGGTTTTTCGATGTTGTAACTTCCCCTCGCACAAGATACTCCTCCAACTCGAGCCATGAAGTGAGTGTCGAGAGACCTTGTTGAATTCTCGAGGAGAATCTTGCATTCCCTATGAGAAATGCCTATGATGATCTCACATGATGATCTTGACATGAATGATCATCCCTTAATGTCCCATTGTGCCAAAATTTCCCTTTCGAGAACAACCTTGCTATTTTTAGTAAGTGTGAATTGTGAGCCAAGATGACCTTTTGATGACTTTTCCTGCAATATTATATTTATGTTCACCATCTTCTTTATAGTCTCTTCAAATGGTGGCTTACCTAAATTAACATACCCCTATGTAGGAAGACATGTTGTTTTCAGTAAGTGCACCACAGATGTCAGATCAAAAAAAAACAAGTCTTGAAATTGTGGGTTTTATTCTAGGGTTCCACACTCTGAATTTTGAGTGATTCCTTCATTTGAACAAATGGGAAAATTATATTTTCATCAGTGGGGGAAGAATAATGATAGAAAACACATCCCTCCATATCCCTAAAAAATAGGTACTTCATGGTGCGAAAACTAGTTCATGTGAAATTAGATTTTTTAATGGTCATTCCCTCCAATTTTCACATGATTTCATCCACTTGAACCATAAGAAGTAGAGAGGTATCTTTCTACCTTTTTGATAGATGTTATTTGTGTGATAGGGAATAACTATGATGAATTTTTTTTCCTCCATATCCCTAAAAAGTAGGTACTTCATGGTGTAAAAACTATTTCACGTGAAACTAGATTTTTCAATGGTCATTCCCTCCAATTTTTGTGTGATTTCACCCATTGGAACCCTAAGAAGTAGAGGGGTAACTCGCTGATTTTTATACTACTATGTCATAGCAGCCATTAATGGAGCTTAAAATTTTTAGGTCTGGTTTTTGTCTCTGTTCATGATGAAATCAACTCCATTGCGATAGGTTTTGCTTTGGTCTCACTTTGGTGAAATTTCTCTTCGATCGGTTTTACGGTTTGATGGTAAATTGAGATTTTTTCTTCATTTGGTCAATCATCCTTCTAATACCTACATATTTTCATGGAGTGGAGGATTTTTTTACCATGGCTGATCTAGTTTGGAACAAAAATGTTGGGAGGTGTCGGACAAGCATGAACAAAATATGACAGGGTGTGAAGCTGTGAAGGAGAAATGGGGGAAATAATGGCTAAGTGCTATATTGAAATTATTCAAAACAAATGCACAAAATGGACTAGGAAAATTTTTCAAGGACTTGATGTCCCTGACATGTGAGTGACATGAGGGACATAAATTTCAATGATGGTCCTAGAGATGACATGTGGCGACAATCGGACGACGGGGAATGGAGGTTGAAAAATCACTTTGAAGCACCTTGGGGGATGAAAACTAGTCACACGGGTGACCAAAAGTCTCCCCATAGGGGATGGGCACATTTTACATGCTTGATGTCCTTCACTTATGAGGGATGTGAGGTACATCAATTTCCATGGTGTTCTTGGAGGTGACACATGGCGGACGATCGGATGACAGGGAATGAAGCACGAAAAATAACTTGGAAGCACCGAGGGTGGAAGTTGGTCACATGGGTGATTAGAAGTATCCCCATATGGGCTGGGAAATTTTTTCCATGCTTGATGTCCCTGAAATATGAGGTACATGAAGGATATCAGTTTCCATGATGGTCCTAGAGCTAACACGTGGTGGCGATCAGATGGTTGAGGCTTTGAGCTCCCGCAAGCACATGGGGGCTAAACTGGCAATCATGGAGGTCGTATGAGGGTCTAGAGGTCATATAAGGGCTGGGAGAATTTTTCCTTGGTTGATGTCCCTTAACTTGGTGGACATGAGGGATATCAAATCCCTCCAGGCTCCTAGAGATGCCACATGTCCTCCCAAAATTTGACTAACTCCCGAACTCGCTCCAAGAGGGCAACTTGAAACAATGATAACTTGAGCTCCCGATAGAATTTTTTGATGAAATTTTATATGATACTGATGGGAAATGGAATTTTTAATCCAATGGTGTGGTTCTGAGGTCTTGATTCTAACATTAGATCCATGGAAAAGTGGAAGTTTTATTTGGTACTCCACCTGTGCATGAAAAAAACTACTTGCAAACCTAATACACCAAAGTGTTGTAAAAAAATAATTTAACCATATTTTAGGGATTAGAATCCTATTTCCAATGGATTTTTGTTTCATATCTCCAAGAATCTCCTTTTGAAGCATAATAGTTGTTTTGGTGCATGTACCTTTGCCTAAGCCTATGAACCCCATTTTTTATCGAGTGATCTAAGTTCTTCAAATATTACTTGAACCTTCCAAAATAATTCCCATAATGTTCCTAGGTATTTAATTCACCTCCATGTTTGATTTGGACCTTCTTGTTATGCTCCGGGGGGTTGTTCAGTCCTAGGAAAAACAATGATAGCCCTTCCCAATACTGCCTTTGAGAGATAACATTTTCCGAAATCCTAAAATCACCTAAGGGGTTGAATTGACTTTCCTAAATCACCTAGGGGACTAATTTGACATCATATAGGAGGTCACCAAACTAACTGAGTGGGCTTGAGCTACCTTGTAAGGGTATAATTTTAAAATTTTACCACAGGGGTATAGTTGTCATGCTTGGAAATTGTCAATTTTCCTATTGCACATTTGCATGACAATATATGATACCTGAATTGAATGTGTTTCATTATAGAATGAAATTCTTAGTTCTTTACCAAATTAATTGTACTCTAACTATCACTAAAAATTTACAATCATCTTGATCCTTTCCCAACTCTTTTATGAACTTAATCATTCATATCATCTCTTTGCTAGCCTCTATATCTATAACATACTATGCCTCTATAGTAGACAAATCCATAACATTTCGCAATCTCAATATCTAGCTAATTGTTGTCCCACCTCTCTGTGAAAATATATTCAGTAGTGCTCCTTCTACCATCCATATCCGAATCAACATAGCCACATAAAGAAATATCCAAACCTCCATTACATAACTACATGCTTAGATGTCCATCTAAAATACCTGACTATTCATTGGACTGCTTTCTAATGCTCTTTACCTGGATTGGACATAAATCTACTCACAACTCCCACTATCTATGAAATTTTTTGTATGGTACAAATTATAACATACATGATACTCCCAAATGTTGAAGCATATGGTACTCGTGTCATGTATTTGACCTCCTCATGTGATGAAGGACACTGGTCTTTACTCAATTTGAAGTTTCCAGCCATAAGTGTACTTACAAGTTTTGAATTTTGTATTTTAAAACTTTCTAACACCTTATAGATATAATCCTCCTAAGACAAATACAATTTCTTGTTCTTCCTGTCTCTATGTATTTTCATGTTAAAGATTCTATTTGTAGCTCCTAAATCCTTCATAGAAAATATGGGATATAGCTTTCCTTAAGCTCATCAATGTCTGCATACTAGATCATGCAATAAACACATCATACACATACAATAACAAAATAATATAGCTCCCATTTTCAAGCTTCTTTAAATAAACACAATGATCAAATTCACATTTCAAGTAACCATGATCATGCATGAAACTATCAAACCTCATGTACAATTGCCTTGGAGCTTTCTTGAGCCCACATATGATCTTTTTCAACCCACACACTAATTTATCCTTACCCTTGACTTCATACCCAAGAGGCTACCTGCATATAAATATTTTCATAAAAATCACCATAAAGGAGAGTCGTCTTAACATCTAATTTATCTAAATGCAAATCAACTACTATAAGTACTCAATACAATACAAATGGAATTCATTTTAACAGTAGGAGAAAATATTTCACCAAATTCAATGCCTAATTTCTTTATAGATCCCTTTATTACAATCCTTGCCTTGTACCTTTTATGTCTACCCTCTTCTTCCTTGATTTTGTAAACCCATTTTTTCTGCAATGTCCTCTTACATACTGGTAACTTAACCAAATCCCAAGTCTGGTTTTGTTCCAAAGATTCCATCTCCTCATCCATTCCATGTTCCCAATGAACATGGGTCTCATCCTACATTTCTTCTTCAAAACTTTCTGGTTCACTATTATCAGTCTATAATAAATAAGATAGAGAAGGTGTAAATATTTCTAGAGGTTTACTTACCATTTGTGACCTTCTCATAGGAGTTTGAGGTACCAGAGGCTCATTTTGGACCTCCTAGACATTTGTTTCCAAATCTAACAATGACCGATCTTTGGTCACACTGTAGCCGATGCTAGTTACGCTAATTGATGCCATTTTGGCTCTCCTGTAACTAATACTAGTTTAGATGACCAATGTTAGTTAGGGGTCAACTGACACCAGTTACTATGCAACCCTGTAGGTATATTTTTAAATATGAGAGTTCATTTTCATTTAAAAAATTCTCAACTAGTTCATCCTTGGGTATCAAAATTTGATCCTTGTGCATTCTCTTTTCATTCGATTCAATGTCCCGACTCCTAATAATTTTATAATTCTCTAAATCCCAAAAATAGAATCCAAAATCACTAGATTGATAACCAATGAAAGTGCATATCTTTGATTTTACATCCAACTTTTTTCTATTTTGCTTATCAATATGAACAAAATATTCTAAACCAAAAACTTTAAGAAAATAAAGATCTACCTCTTTTCCGGTCCAAAATTCCTCTGGTATTCCTCCATCTAGTGAACTTGAAGGCCCATGGTTAATCAAATAAACGGTTGTATCAATTGTTTCTACCCAAAACTACAAGGAAAATCTAACATGTATCTGCATAATTATAGCATGTTCCATGATTGTCCTGTTAATTCTTTCAGTAACACCATTCTCTTGTGGAGTTCTTGGAACTGTCCTTTCTCTATGCATTCCATTCACTAAAAAATAATCATTGAAATCCTTTCTACAATATTCACCACCATTGTCAGATCGAAGGCAATTTAAATTTGAATTTGATTAATTCTCAACAAGGGTTTTCCATCTTGTAAAATTCTCAAACACATAATATTTATGTTTAATACAATAGACCCATACTTTTCTTGTAGCATCATCAATGAAAGTAAAATAATATTGGGATCCTCCATGAAAATCTACCCGAGCTAGTCCCCACAATCTAAGTTTACAAGCTCTAGTTTATGCTCCTTCGTTGCCCCAAATTTGAGAAATATCACTTTCTTTTTCTTTCCAAAGACATAATGCTCACGAGAAAAAAGATCTAAATTTTTCAAATCTAATAACTTACCTTTATCCTTAGATATTTTCATTCCTTTTGACTCATATGGCCCATTTTGATTATGCCACATGCATGCATCTAAATCTGAAGTAGATAACATAAAAAAGGAATCAAGTAACATAGGTAGATAAATGTAGTGTTCCTACTTTATTGCCTTTCCACAAAAAAACATCCTTGGTGACTTTCCAAGAGTCTACTATGAATATAACCATATAATCGGTTTCACCTAGTTTCCCTACGAAATAAGATTCCTCTTGAGGCTTGACACATACCTCACATCTTTCAATACCCATGTATTTCCATTTTGCAATTTTAGATGAACTTTCCCTTTACCAAGAATCTGCAAGGTTCATCATCACCCAAATAAACATGTCCAAAATTTCCTGGCCATAAGTTTAGAAATAACTCTTATTAGGGGTTGCATGGAAAGAAGCTCTGAATCTAAAACCCATGATTATATTTTATTATCCAAATAAATAATAAGAACATCTTGCATTACCTCTACTACAATATTTTCCTCTTTATTTGACTCTTTACCTTTGTCTATGTGTTAGTTCTCTTTATCCTTTGATCAAAAATCTTTCTTTGCATGTCCTTTCTTTCCATAATTCCAACAAGTATTTCCCTTACCTATGGATTTAGATCTGTCATTCCTTGACTTTTATTTTCCATTATTCTTACTCTTGGATCTCTCCTTCTACCTGCCTCTGCCAAAACATTCCTAGATTATGTTTCCTCTGTACTTTTCCTATGAATTTCTTCATTCAATATTATACTAATCACATCATCAATCTTCAAAATATTATTAAAAAATTATATATTATTAACAACCATTACCAAGTTATCCCAACTATCGTGCAAAGAACATAAGAGTAAGAGTGCTTTCACTTCATCATCAAATGGAATATCAACAAATTTTAAGCGATTTATAATAGATTGGGAATCATTCAAATGATTAGATGCAAATCCACCTTCATGTATCTTAGAAATAAATAATTTCTTCATCAAATAAAATTTATTTGAAGCATTAGGTTTTTTATTAAAATTAGCAAGATATTTCATTAACTCTACCGTATATGTCACTTCTATAATATTGGAAGCCATAGATGCTACCAAGATCAATCTTATAGATCATAAATCCTTTCTATCAAGAATATTCTCGTTATTCATCAGTCATCTTCATAGGTCTAGAATTTTCATCCAATGGTAAGTAAAAATCTCTTTGATATAGATAATCTTCAATCTGCATCTTCCATAATTGATAATTTTGGTCGTCAAACTTCTCTACCTTGTATTTGTTTTCTTCTTCCATTGTTGTAGCTTCCACTCAATTAGAAAACCCTATGTGAGTAAATTTACCAACACACAAAACCATCAAACAAAGATCTAATACCAGTTGTTGGGGTTAGCACAAGGTTGTACAAATAATATATCATATATAAGCATACATGCAATAAAGAGGATATTCTACCAAAATAAATATACAAAACAAGAGATATAAATCAACACCAGATTTAACATGGTTCACCTAGTGTGGGCTACATCCACCAAGAAACAATCCAATCTATCATCCAAAACTTTCAAAATATATCCAATGAAGATTAAAAAGCTTCCACACCTCTCATGATGTACATCAATTTCTCTCTCTCAAGATTCTCCTTCTTCTCCAAGAACTCTCTCTCTCTCACAATTATTTTCACAATAATCATTAACTCTATCCTCTAATCCTAGATTTATAGCTTATAAATATTAAAGAGGGTGTGTGCCCAAAGAAGAAAGAGACACTACAAGATGAACCCGAGTTTTCATGAAAAGGTTACTGAGTAAGATTGATAAAATGTTGAAGTATGGGATTATTAAGCCTCTTGATGAGTCAGAATGGGTTAGTCTAATGGTGATCAGTATCAAGAAGGATGGATATATTAGAATATGTGTGGACTATAGGGAGCTGAATGTTACATGTGTAACTGATCCATTTCCTATGCCATTCACTGAGGAAATACTAGAAGGTGTTGCGGGCGCGAAATATATTTGTTTACTGAGATGGGTTCTATGGGTATCATCAGGTTCAGATTGCCCAGGAGGATCAAGAAAAGACTATGTTTACTACTAAATGGGGTAGCTTTTCATATACTATAATGCCTTTTGGTATGAAAAATGCACGTGTTGTATTTTCACGCATAGTTGTCCAAGCAATCAAGGAATTTATTCATAACTTCTTACAGGTATATTTAGATTAGTTAAGGATCACTTTGTGAGAATCGTGCTTGATGTTTGAATGGTGTAGACAGTTGAGTATCTCTTTGAACATCATCAATTACATATTTTCTACACCATTTGGGATACTTTTAAGACACATAATCTGCAAGGAGGGTTTTTGGTTAATCTAGCAAAGGTTGTAGTCATTATAGGCCTAAGGGAGCCTACCAGTCAGAGTGAGGTGCATGGATTTTTGGGTCATACAAGATATTACAGAAATTTTATCAAAGGATATGCCAAATTTTCTGCACCATTAGAAGAGTTATTGAAAGGAAAGGTACATTCTACCTAGGGATAACAACAACAACATGCAATCAAGACATTGAAGGAGAAAATTACTACCGTGCCTATTCTAAATTTTCCTTCATGGGACCAACCATTTCATGTACATGTTGATGCCTCTAGCATGGAAATTGGTGTGGTGTTGGCTCAACCTAGATAAGGTATTATAGATCATCCTATCTATTTTTCTAGTAGGAATATGACTCTGCTGTGTAACATAACTACACAACTATATAGCATGAAGCTTTATCAATGATATATGCGCTACATAAATTCTACCAAGTTTACTACCTACACCATTTCTCTTTTATACGAGATCACATGGCATTGAATTATTTGGTAAATAGACATGTTTTACAATGGCACATATGTTGATGGGTTCTCTTATTTAAAGAGTTTAATTTCATGATTGTGGTAAAATCAAGAAAAAGTAATTCTAGACCGAGACCATCTATCAAGAATACGAGTTAGGAGAAGAAGCATAGGAAATTGAGGATACCATGCCGATGCACAGTTATATAGGTTACAATGAGCACCATCAGAACTATAAGAATTTTTTTATTTCTACGAATAGGGATGACACCGAAGGAATGAAATCCTTACGGAAGAAACAACTTGCTATATGTGTTGAACCTTATATGTTAATCAGTGGTGACTTGTACAAATTGGGTCAAGATGAGGTACTGCACCATTGTATATTGGAACATGAGCACACATATATTATTGAAGAGGCTCATAATGGTATTGCAGGTGGCCACTATGCGTAAGATTCTACTCATTGGATTATGGTGGGAGACCCTATATAAAGATTATAAGGAATTTTGTAAGGCATGTGATCATTTTCAATGTCTTGGTAAACTAGGTCAATAAGATGAAATACTTTTGATACCTATTACTAGCATAGAGCCATTTGAGAAATGGTCTATAGATTTTATGGGTCCTATTTGACCAGCTACACATAGAATGGATCACACTACATCATATCTTGCATGAGACTATCTCGACAAGGTGGGCGAAGCAACACCTATAAAGGACTCGATACAGTGGCTACAACAACATGATTTCTATGGGAAAATATCATTAAAAGGTATGGATATCCTTTAAGTTTGACCAATGATAGGTGCACACATTTTCTTAATGAGATAATCAAAATTTTATTGGATGAGTTCATGATTACACACCATAATACTACACCCTATCATCCTCAGGAAAATGGAACTATTAAGGCTTTCAAAAAAATTGAGCCAGACATTGAAAAAAATATATGATGTTGGAAGAAAGGATTGGGATGATAAAGTATCTATATCACTTTGGGCATATCAGACAACATATAAAAGGTTGAACAAAGCCACGCCATTTTAGTTAGTGTTTGGTGTAGAAGTAGTTCTTCCTATGGAATTTATGTTACCTTCTTTACGTATTTCACATGTTAGAGGTATACCTATTGAGCAAGCTTTAGAAGAATGGATTGAAAATATAATTAAGCTGGATGAGTGATGATCCATATCATGTTGGAGTTAGAAGCAAGAAAAGGCGAGGAAGTAGAATCTTGGCATGACGAAACATAAGGGACGAGAAGTTTGAGGTTGGACAAATTGTGATTCTCTATGACTCTAAGTTCTTGTGCCATCCAGGAAAACTTAAGGTACATTTGTTGGGGCCATATTTTGTTACTTACATCCTTGAAGGAGGTGCTTTCCAGTTAGAAGCACTTGATGGAACATGGTTACCCGGTTACTTCAATGAGAGTAGGCTGAATCCCTACTATAAATAAGTCTTCTTAGTGTTTGTAATAAGGAAATATTTCCATTTAGATTAGGTTTCCAATTCTGAATTCCCTTACTATGTTCCTTCTTTGTTGCTATGCTTTTTCAATTTAGTTGGTGTGTTGTGGAATAAGCGCATTTACGTGCTAGAAGCTAATTACTATTTGAAGAATTTTTATGCGTAGAGGACTGCACATACTTTTAGTGTGGGGTGGATTGTTGGTATCAAGTACAAGACTGATGGAATTAAATGATGAAAGGAATAAGCTGCTACGGGTGCTATTCAAGTCAAAATATTACTTCTAAAAAGTGACCAAAGATGGAAATGGATGAAGGGACAGTTTAACGTGAGGTAAGCAGATGCCATAACAACTACCAGTGGAAGGTGTAGTGACAAGGTACTCGCGCTCAAGGAAGCACGCTGAAGAGAAGTTTATGACCAGAGGGTAGGAAGGTGAGCTAAAATGTTATAAGTGGGGCGCGAAGATGTACCATGCGGAATGAACAAAATTGGTCAATAAATGAGAGGACATTGGGTAGGTGAAGGAGCAATAAATGCATCAAAATTTTGAAAATATATATAAGGATGGGATGTGAGTTCATTCTTACCATTACAATTAAGATAATTTGACAAGAGCCAAGTGCGAAGAGCCGAGCAATCGTGTTGAGGTGTGAAGAGTGTGAAACTAGACGTGGAAAGGAGGTTTGTGTGAAGGAGAAGCTTACGTTCCCACAGGAGGAGGGTTTGAGTGAAGTAGACACGTTACAACCAAGCTAGGGCACGTGATTTCCACTAGGGCATGGATATTTGAGCTAGGGTTTGAGTTGCATATTGTAGAAGTCAAAAGATGAGTATTTTCGAGAGGATTGCGGGTAGAAATGGCACTAAAGAAGGTGGTCATGGAGGAAGAAGAAATGACCCTTGAGAGCAATTTTTAGAGATGTAATATCTAGAGGGGGTTATAGTAGGCCAAGAATGGGATTCCCACATTTGGAGAAGCAAGATAAGTGAGTACAACCATCATACCACAGAAAACAAGAAGGAGTGGATGCATTGTTAAACAAAAAGACAAACAAGCACACAACAGAGGACATGTCGGTCTATGATGACGCTGGGGAGAAGTTATTGAAGAAGATTGGAGTATATCAGTTATACGAGCTCCGCTACTTTGGAAAATATGATCCATTGTACCAATGGCTCATGAGTAGAGTACATGAAGACTTCTTCTACTTTGTAGGACGCAAAGTAAGAATTTCAGCCGCATTGATCTCCATAGTGACAGGGTTGAAGGCTATAGGTGAAGACCTCAAGGAGGAATTAATAGACAAGGTTGTATTTATGGAAACTAGGAGGGAGTTGGGGTACACCAAGGGTTTGCGTGGCATGGACATAGACAAGCTAAAAAATTACCTAGTTGTGCGGGTAGCCGCATACCTTGTGAAAAATTAAGTAAACACCATGTGGTTGCACGTTCCTAAAAGGATGTCTGAAGGTGTTATCTATTACATTTCAGGTTACATTGCAGAAACTATCATCAAAAAAGCACATTCAGGAGGAAAGATAAGTTTTGGGGCTGTTCTGTTGTCTTTGATACTCATGGAGATTGGGGTGCCAGATGGACCCAAGGAGAAGGTCTACGGGTATCCTATGGAGAACAAGTAACCTGTAGAATGATTCAGCAAGTACTTTTGTGAAGGATTGATGACCAAACAAGTCAAGAAGAGGGCTGAGAAGTGGTATGATAGGCTCCACATGGCATTCGAAGAAGAGTGGCGCATACCAAAGGATTTACCATTGGTGGTGGGTAAGGCAGTTCAATTTTTCGTATACCAACATTTTTACATCACACAATTTGTAATGAAGGACGGGGCTTGGAGCTCATGGTGCAAACTATTAGATTCCTTCATAGTGAGGTATTTTTAGGCATTGGTTCACAAGTTCTAAAATTCACACTGCCTAACATTTAATGCAGACAAGGTAGACTATGACTACCACAAACTAAGGAAGAAGTATGTATATCCAGGACGTAATGCATATATTGAAAGACTCGTCTCATATGTGTTGGGCATAAAGCTAGTAATTTTGGTTGTTGGATACATTGGAGTAGCACCAGTGTACCTATAACTGAAGCCAAAGCTAGAAAAAAACAAGTATGTGGAAGATGATTTCGCACTCCCGGATTTGTCGAAGGGTAATCATACCATGGAGAAAATTCCAGTGCCTAAGCCCATAGAGACAATCAAAGTAGAGGATGAGGATGATGAGTGCAAGAATAGTGGTGGTTTAAAAAATAGAGGTAGAAGACATCCTATGAATAAGGATGAAGCTGAGCGCAAAACTACACCACCGCAGCCACAACAGGGGGATGATAAGGACTTGGATGTAGTCCAAAGAGAGTGCCAATTCAAGAGAGTGTTCAAGAGAACAAGGACCCAAGGTTCTACTCTAAAAATAGTGTACAGATGGCCATGAATCTCTCCACAGAAGGAGACAACCGAGAAAAGGAGAAGGAAATTACAGTTGAATGAGGAAGCGAGAAGAGTATGAGGAAAGTGCACCCAATTCTCCTACACCTCTAGGGAACGTAGAATAATAAAAAAATGAAGAAATGAAGGATGGAGAAGAGGAAGAAAAAGGAACAGATGAGACAACAACCAAGACTTCTCAGGACATAGAAACACAAGTCCCAAATCTGGAAGCTCAAGTTCCTAAGAAGCCTTGGTCAAGAATAATAAGTGGGGAACACATTCCACCAGGCATGGGTTATGTTGAGGACACAGTAAAATTGTCCATGCCCATCTCCAGAGTACACTAACACAAAATGAGTTATATGGATGGGAATTAATGGATGAAGATATGGCGACAATGCGTACAAGGAAGTAATTATTACAATCGATACACATGCATATGGATAAACTAGATTTTGATGTGTGTGAGGAGTCATGTGTGTCAAGGAGGTTGAAAAATACACCTCAGGCTAGACACATAATAGTAAATCCTATTGTTATGTCAGATGAACATGTGAGCAATGCATTGGTAAAATTCTTGACAAAGGTGGCATGGTGGAATATGGACATAACTGCCACAATTAGGGCGCTAAAGGAAGATATCAAGAATAAGGATGAGGAGATAGTGTACCTAAAGAAAGACATAGACTTGGCACAGAAGAAGAAAACTATATTTATCAGCATCATAGAGGAAATTGGTGAAACTGTCATGAAGGCTAGGCCACATTTAGAGCCAAAGGTACCAAAGATGTTTCCTTCAGCAATATATTAAGTAAGTACATTGGTGGACTTAGTGCTTGAAGATGAACCTCTACATATTTCAGCGCCAAAGGATCCAACAAAAATGTAGAGTGAGAAAAGGATTTAGCGATGCGGAAGATTGCATCATATGAAGGATTGTTGCAAGTGTTGCGGGAAGAACTAAAGAAGGAAAACCAAGCCTTGAAAATTTGTACAGCTCTAGAGGTGCTCATCAAAATAAAAACCCTAGAGGAGAAAAATGAGGTCCATAAAGTGATGAAAGACAACACATTGGCTGTGTAGAAATATTAACATTGGTTAAATAGAAATGTGAGGCCCTGGAAGCTGTAGACACTTGTAGTTTGATCAAAGCACTATTATTCTTAATATTGCACTAATTATTCTTCCCCTTGTAAATTTACGACACCTTGTCGAGTTAGAGCTATCTAACTTCCCTCTTACAACATTTTGTTGGTCATATTTCCTCTTGTAAACTAATTAAATATGTTATAGTAACCTCTTCTTGGCAAATATTCTCTTCTCTACCATCTCTATTAGCTCCCTAGAGTATTAATCCACTTTGTTGGATTGAATAAGTCTTTCAAAATCTTGTCAAAAACCTAATTTCTCTCTAAATAGGATTAATTATCCTCGAAACATGGTTAATTAAATATTAACCTTAATCAATCTCTTCTAAACCTAGTCAAATCTCACTTTGACTTACTAAAAGTTCTTTTTGGACTTTTGCATTTGTCCCACATGCACCCAAATTTCCTACTTTCCCAAATGGAAGACTATAAATAGGGCTAGACTCCCTCCCTTATTTCTAAGAATTCTCTCTTCTTCCTAGGATAAACTATAGTATTTTGTTTAGTCTTTAGATTGTAGTTAATTTTCTTCCATTGAGCTATTAGCATTTGCTTTTGTACTTTATAGCACAAATATAGAGTAAAAGGAAGAACCATTGGACTTGAAGCCATTAATGGGGAGATATCTTTCTCTTAAACACATATTGAATGCTTAGATCCTCTTAGGTTCATTATTTCAGGATTTCAAAGAATAGAGGTTAGTTTCATTTACATAGTGTGCTTGTCTACTTGAAATTAATGTACGCAAATTAGAAACCCTTACTCATTTCTTATCGGGTGGTCTATTGATCAGCTTGTTCAAAGCCTTTGGGGTTTCTTTAGAGATTCTTACCCCAATTCCAAGGCTTTTGCAACTTTTTCATTGAACACATTTGGCATGCCCGGTGGGACACTTATGTCCATCCTCCATTAATGGAGGTCTTTTGAGTTCTTCAAAGTTCATTTTCAAGTTTTTTTGGATCAAATCACTTGTTATTTCCTCATTTATGTTTCTAACACTAGATAAATGACCTTCATTTGCATGTATTTTATGGGTTTGATATAGAAATAGGACACTTTGAATAACAACTAACCTGTTTGCTTTTGAAAATTTGAAAATCCATGAGTTTTGCAAGTTTTTCATAGGATATGCATAGGTGTTGTGAAGGGACATGTGCACATTGAAACCCTAGCATTCCCATCAGAACAAGAGTGCACCTATCTAGCTATGTTCATCATTAGTAATTTTTTCTCTATATGGATGTGCACGCGTCTCGTCTCTCTTGCCACGTCTCTATAAATAACCCGATTGTGTAAAAATTTGAAACCGTCTGTTTTATGCTTAGGCATGTCTTCATTGAAACCTAAGCATCCACGTTGAGTTACAAGTGTCCCTATCTTCTTGGACACATCATCTGTGTTTTTAGTATCTTTGGATTTCACTTATTTTGGTTTGTAGGCATATCCATTGAGTTAGATGTGTACCCGTCAGTTAGGGAGCATTGGTGTCGGTTTGGGAGCATAGGCATGCAGTGTAAAGATTGAAAAAATTTCTACAGTCTACAAAATATTTTTTTCTTATCTTTGTTACATATTTCTAGGAATAACAATTTAAATACAGAATTTTTCTTTGGTATTTCAGTTTTTACTATTAAGTGTTTTCAGTTCTTAGCTTAAACTAAGTTTGTAAAAGTGTGTATTCTCTCTCCTCACGCCTTCAAAAGAGATCTTGGAGATCAGAAAAACTTATATAAAATTTGTATCGAATTTTCCAAACACTTATTTTATAAAGGATAAAGTAAAACTTTCATGTGATTTAGTAGGATTTTTCACATTGTGTATTCTCTTCCTTCGTGCCTCGTAACACCCTTGACAGCTTGTTATTTTCCTCCTTTACATTTCAAGTGTTGACATATAATTTTCCTTATGAAGATATGTTATTTAGATTTTTGGAGATCATGCTTGATATGGATAAATCATCTTCTGTTCTTAAGATCCTTTGACTGAATTGGAATGGCTTCCTTGAATCCATTTTTCACTTCTTGTAGGTGAGTTACAATCTGGTTTAAGAATTGTAAACTTATCTATTAATCTGACTCATCCTTGGATCAATTTCAATGATCCAAGGAATGTTTTAAATATTCTTTGTTGAACGAATGGTAAATCGACATTCCATGAATTAAAAGACGTATGACTGAACTATGATTGATTACAAGTTCTTTGATTGTTGTGTGAACGTGTTTCTATTCAGTCATATGTTGTGTTTGGATCTTTTCAGTTCGATCGTGGCAGGACAATGCTGACGCAAATGAACTATAGCCTATTCACGGCATAGGAAACATTCTGGTTCCTAAAACTAAAGGGACTGTCCTACGGAATCCTAAGCTAGGTAAGAATATACATATTTACTACCTAGCTATGTTAATTAATTAAATTTTATCCTAACCTAAGATTTTTACTAAAGGATTATGGAGAGGTTTCTAGGTTATTGAAATTATCCTAAAACCTAATGCTTTATGGTTGTGTGATGATCTAACCTAATGCCTAAAAACTATTGTGTTGGAATTAATCTAACCTATGTGGAAACTACCTAAGGTGGTGATTTATTGATTGGGTTATATCCTAAGGTTACATATCCTAAGCTAACCTAAGATCTAACCTAAGCAATTATGACTACCCTAAACTAATGGGCATGAAGGGGGAATTGGTGGTCACATGTATCACAGGTGTGACAGTTCCAAGGCATTTAAGTTGTTGATAAAGTTTTTAAAAGCTCATGTACCACCAATTGTGGCAGGGGCTAGTTGACTTGGCAGAGGATTATGTGGAAACTTCACTAAAAATGGAGTTTCATGTTAAATTTGATTTGGCATTCGCCAGACTTGGAAGGTGGTGGAAAGGAAGGATAGGCTCGAAAATAGGAATTAATGTAATTTATTGTTTTCAGCTTTTGTGCTCAAACCATTTTAGAAAGCATGCAAACAGGATTGTATGGGGTTATTTCACTTTGAATGTTTCACGATTTTAGCTATGCATGCTCTCTAGTTTTTCGAACCGGTAGATTGAACTGCACTTAATGGTTATTCTTGATATTTTTGACCTATTTTTGGTTCGTGGGATATATAAGACGTAGTGTGGAAAAAGAATGTGGTTGTTTGATTTTTCGTGGAGACAAGGAGGAGTTTTGAGCTCGGCTGGAGGTCTCCTTTGATTTGGTAGAAGTGATATTAGGCATGATAGGCTCTAATCTTTAAGATCTCTTACTTTCTTATAAATGTTTCATTAAAATGATTATGCTCTTTTGAGATTCTTGGATTGCATATCTTATCTGGTTATTTGCTTGTTGGGTTTATTAAATCTTGTGATATTGGTTTTGAATCCTTGGTAAATGATGTTCTGTTTAGAAACTTACCATGTGTAGTTCTTAAAAAAGAATGCATGTAAAAACATATTTCTGTAACTTGGATTTTTCATTCTGGAACGGGTAATGGAAGTATTCTGTTTAGATAATCTTCGTTGCTATTTAGATATGGTTCGAGTTTTGAGAACCTTGGGTTCCGTCTGATCTTGTTGGAGTTTGTGTTTTGTTTGATCGTGAGCTTTTGTTGAGCTTGTGTTTTAGTAGAGCTTATATTTGAGATCGTATTTAGTTTGGAAATTGGTTCTAGTTTTGTGTTTGTTGAGAATTTTTGATAGAGATTCTTGTTGTTCTGAACTAGTGTTGGAATCTTGGATATCCCTGGACTATTGTTGAAGTCTGTATATAGCTCGGTGCTTGTGTTTTATTTCCTTATGATAACCTGGACTGTTAATGCTAGTTCATAATGTACATGGTACTTGTATTTTATTACTCGTGTTTGGGGCTCAAAATTTGGTGAGAAACTTGAGTTTTGTTGGGGATAATATTTGGCTTCGCGTTTTGATATGAATTTGTGTTGGAGCCTCTAGTTGTTCTAAACCAGTGTTGAAATATTGGGTAACTTGGGATTGTTTTTGAAGCCGTATGTGGCTCTATACTCATGCTTTACTCTTGTGGTATTTTGGACTATTAATGGAAGTTCATGATTTCACCGCACTCTTATCTTGTTATTTGTTTGATTCTAAACTCTCGTTGGAAACTCATGTTTCATTTGAGATAGGAATAGGACTCCTTGTTTTGAATATGAACTATTAATGGATATTTGTATCTTATACTGCCTCATACTAAGATACTGTGCATATCTGAGCTCATGTTGAGTTTTTGTAATTTGACACTATACATGAAATTTAGTACTTAGTGTTTGGAAATAGTAGCAGGAATGATGTGTCGGTTCTATTCTGGTATGTTGAGTTTTCTTTGTTAATGATTTAAACTTGGATGGGAACTTTTTGTTTCCCTGAACCGTGAATAATTACTTGGGTAGTCTTGTACCTTTGTGAGAAGCTTGTGTTCATCATTGTGCTCAGATTTTGTACTTTTGAGCTCTGAGAAACTGGTAGTATTATCAACATGTTCGATTTGGTTTGGTATTTGAATTGGGTTTTCTTAACTTCTTAAAGAGTTTAAAGCTCAGAAATTTTCTAATCGAACTACTTACTCAAGGAAATCTGGGAGAGTAGATTAAATCGAGTTGTTTAAATATCCTTGGGATTTAACTAGAAACATTTTCTAAGGATAATGGGATTTCAGTCTGAGTTTGTTGATACTTCTGATCATGTTTAACTTATTGATCAGTTATTTTTCTATCTCTTGTTGGATATAGTAAATACACCTTGTGTCTTTATAAAAGAAAGGAATGTGATTCATTTAGAATAGACTATGTTTTAGGACTGTTATTTGTATTTCATTCTGGGTATGGAATTGAAACTCATGTTCATTGAAAGTAAAGAAGTGTAAGGAATATGGCAGTGTGCTTTCTTATTACTAGATAGATCATTGGTTGAACTTTTCTATTTTGATTCTCTTTTTATATAGAGATTTCTTTATGAGTTGTTTGGTCTTCCTTTACCCAATCATTTGTAGAAATGATGTTGGAAGAGATTATATTATTCGATTTTTATTGAGCTGGAAATGCCAGCTTGTTTGGTAGACTGTTGTTTGACAAGACTTTACTTGTTTGGTTTGAGATGAGTAAGTTTGTCTCTTACACTCTATCTTTTTAAGAATTCTCCTTGGATGAACTCAAGTAGAGATTAACTCCTATATGAGTCTACCTTGATTTTTGAACGTTGTTTCAGATCTTTAAAAGTTAACTTCTATATGTGGAAGTAGATTTAAACTTGTAGGTAGACCGATTGATTCTCTATTCCTTCTTGGATTAAAATGAAATTTCATTCTTCTTGTGTGCAAGTGTTTGTTTCTAACTAATGCTAAATATGAATGGAAGACTAACACCTAAATAGTCTTGATTAGCAAGAATTAAACAAACATTCTAAGCACCATCATGATAAGAATTAATCAAGGGTTAGATGCTAACATTTATCAATAAAACTATGAAATCAACAATGTTAAGTATCTAAATAACCTCTATTCTTTAACAACATGCAAATGAAAGAACCTAGGTAGGCTCCATGGCTATCAAAAATAATTGTCCTTAATGTTCCAAGAACCTAGGAATGGGGGCTAGTCAAAGTTGGGCTACAAGACCCTTTTGACACCTCCCATATGACCTAAGCACTTTAAGAAAGAGGCTTAACTCTTCAAGATGATGAACTCTCAAGAGGACCAAATGCAAGCTCTTAGTCTCTTAGCTATATGCTTAGCATTTACTCTCTTAGGAGGTTTAGGTGTGTGTATAAAGGTAGAAGGAGGGATCCTTATCTAGCCCAATGGATAAAGGAAGCACTTCATCCCTTTGCATGTGGGATAAAGGTAAAATATGATTAGGAATGGATAAGGTTTCTTTATTAAATGTAACCTTACTATAGAAGGGTTTAATTCATGTTTAGCAAGTCCTGGGAGTTGGGGGTGTTTTAATTAATCAAAGGTGATTAATTAATAGGTAGGTGTAAGCTTATAGAAGCCAATTAGAGGAATATTAGTATGATTTAGGCTATTAGAAGGGGATTAAATCAATTAAATATTTATTTATTTATTTAATGAGAAGGGAGACTAATTAATTAGTAATAATTAATTAGACTAGATAGAAGGTGTAAATAATTAACAGAAGGTTGTTAATTAGGTTTTTAGTTAGATAGGTGGCTTAATCAATTAGCGTATTATAATTAATTAGAAACCATAAGAGGGAATATGAGCACTTTTTGAAGATATGTCATTGATTTGCGAGAAAGGGGATAATTAGCACAATTTAAGTATTTAAATTGCTTGGGTGTAATTATAGGTGTCTACATTTGTGAATATCTTAAATGTTAAATTTTAAGGTAGTTGTCTTTTAAAAGAAACAGTTAAATCACGTTTTGAATTTGTTCTATTTCTCGGATGTTTTGTGTTTGGGCATAATTGTAATGGTTCTTCTTCTTCTTTTTCTTAGGAGCTAGATGAATCATCCTAGGTAGAACCATGATTTAAATCCTTCTTTTGGCTTGAAGCAAAGATAAATGTTGTATTATTTTATGAAAGATTGGGAACAATGAGATGTTATAATCTGTTTTTTAACTAAGGATAATTGATAGAATCAATTAGACTCTATTTTGTAAGGCTGATATGGTGGATTATATTCTATCCTTTTTTCTGAAAGTGAATTCAATTGGTTAAAATGTACTTCTTTTCCATTGCTTTTGATATATTGATTATATGATGTAATAATTGTCTCATTAAAGTAGAGTTGTTTTAATGGAAAAATTATTGGAATACACTTCTTTTTAAGGCTTAGTGCTTATCATGCTTCAATCTAGCAATTTTTGTAGATGGACTTCGTAAGTGATAAGGAAGGTAAAAACTTATGTGATGCATTGGCTGATTTAAGTCTGATTTTGTGAAGAACTTTGAATCATTCTTGAGATTGTATTGAAAAAGAAAAAGTAGTATTCTTTTGTAATGAAGGTGGTTGTCTTGTAGCATACCTAAATGTATAAGTTTTAGAGATGAATTAAATGTTGAGAATTTATTTACAGTGGGTGTGTAAATTATCTTGTACTTTCATTACATAGATGGAATCTTATCTTGTTGTTATACTCCATATTATGTATATGCTGAATGGGGTATTCTTAGATAAGTTTGACAGTGGGAATTGGACTAATCTCCCTAAATAGGATGCAACTTCTTAAGTTGCAGAATTTGATGTCATAACTAAACAATTCAATATAGTAATATGATATGGAATGAACATTTAGTAATAACTATTGAATTTGTAAATGATTTATAGGGGTGCTAGGCCCTAGCACTTAATCATGTAAAGGAAGATTCTTCCTCTATCTTAAGAATGCAAACAAAAATGGAATGTGATTCCTAATTATTAGACTTTGTTTAATAAAGTCTACTTAGTTACAACCTAGATGGTTATTACACTTCCTTGAATGGTTAAGTCACAATAAATGGAACTTATAATGTTGATATATTGTTATGGTTGATGGCTTGTTAAGTCCATTAAATAACATTAAAGGAAATCATAAGCTAAGAAATTTCTTTAACAATCAATTGAATCTATTGTAGAGAAGAAATTAAGGAGTGTTGGATTAGGGTTAGACAAGGTTGCTAAAATCTATTTTTAATAATCCAAATTAATTAAATTTATAATAAACTCCTTGAGGTATGTACATCTCGATGAGGTTGTTCTGTAGGATGTTGGCACATGCCAACTACAGGGTTGTACCTTCAATAATATTAGGATCTTCTCAAGGATATAGTGATGCAGTTGACATGTGGTAACACCCTTTTGCATTGATCATCTAGATCTACACACATTGGACTTGATCTTAGTTTCTCTCTAGGTCTGGTTAGTAACATGTTTAAGATATGGGGTAGCCCTCTAAAACTCAGGATACCTTGGCACATGGGGTTGACTTAGGTTGACCTAGTATGCCAACTTACCCTAAGTCTTAGTGAGCCTCCCCTATCATAACATATGTTGTTAACTTGAACTAGGGTTAAACCTTGGGCAAGTGGACTGACGAAAGTTAGTAAAGGACATTCTAGATAACAATAGAGTGGGGTGAAGGACATATTCCAGATTGACGAGTATGTCGTCAAGGAATAGTAATATGAACAAGTATGTTAGAAATATTTGGCCAAAGTATCACAAGCTACTGGTTACGTTGTCCTATGTCACCTAGTCTAAGGTTCGTGATGCAGATGAATATTGGTAACAAATATTCAGATAGGTTCCTTAGACAGATCACTCAATACCTTGAATAGGGAAAGAGAACCAAGTATATGTAGTATACGAGAAAAGTATTCAATACTTAATGTTAAACATGAATAGATCGGTAGTTTACCGAGTCATGAAATGAATAGATTGGTAGCACACCGAGTCATTACAGCTGCATATGGTTATCTGTTATATGAATGGTTGATAAAGAATGTGTGTTCTAAATTATGAATTTATAATAGAGAACATTATTTATATAAAAAAACTTCCATTGTTTCTAAAGTCTTATAATGCGAATGTTGCATTTTGGTTCTTAGCTTAAAATAAATTTGTAAAAGTGTGTATGCTCTCTCCTCATGCCTTCAAAAGAGATCTTGGAGATCAGAAACACTTATACAAAATTTGTATCGAATGTTCCAAACACTTATTTTATAAAGGATAAAGTAAAATTTCATGTGATTTAGTAGGATTTTTCACATTGTGTATGCTCTTCCTTCATACCTATTGGTGATCTTAGGAGTCAAAAGAAAGGTGTAAATTTCTCTTTCTTGATGTCTATGAACTGGAAAATTACTAAAAATTATTTTCTATAGGACCCAACACTTGTAGAAGAAAGTCATCCAAAACACAAAACTTCTAATACACATGTTTTATACAGGTTGCCAAATGGTGTGCTACTTAAAACCACATTAAGTTAAGCAAGATAAAAAAACACACCACTTTCATCACACTGTATTGTAGGTTTCAGAAAAGGGTACATCCCTATCCACTCAACTAGAACATAACCCCTTTGGCATAATGCCTTAAGCTAAAAAAATGGGGGTGGTACCAGGAACCCTAACCTAGTCCCTTTGCTATGTAACCTTGTGGATGAAATAGGAAGCACTCCACTTACCCACCTGACTGGTACACCTTGCGAGTTAGAGTTACCATTTTTCTATATGGCGACTCCAGGGAGAGAAAATGTGGACACACTAGTTTCCCTTTATGCTCGAAGGGGGTAAAGTAAAGCTGAGATACTCCCAAGATTACCAGGGTGACTATTTAGGTAAATCGTGCTTGCTTAATACAACTTTGTAACACCTATTTGAGAGAACTTATTAAGGAGGCCATTCTATATTGGAGCCCACTTTTATATTCCATTGTTACCTCAAGCCATCACAAAGTGACAACTTATTTGGAATCTAAACCTTGTTTTTCAAACAAGGAAAAGAATCCTTCTAAGTTTGATCTAAGTGTCTTTCATCACGAAATTAAACTACATCCCACTTTTTCTCAATTTTATTCTTGTCTTCAGACGAGGTGAAACTCTACCCAAGTGGCACTTAGTTTGTTTTCATCTTTTGATCTATACCCTTAAATTCTCACCACCCATTTTTCGGGGTAAGAAAGGTGCATACCTTACACATTTTTATCAGAGATAGTGCTCGCCACTTTTTTTGTCTATTTACGCCCATCCATGTTTGCGGCTGGGTTGTTAAATGTCTATATTAAGTAGGTAAATTTTTTGTATCCTTGATAAATGTCCTTCCATCTTGATTTCAAGATCATCTTCACCACTGCTTGTGAGTTTAGTTCGTCATTTGTCTCTTCTTGAGTTGATAGTTTTTTTCACATTCTAGATGCACAATTTTGGTACTTACATCGTGTTCTCATTGTTTATGAGAAAATAGTATAAGTCCCTTTATTGCGTGGTTACAATCCTCAACAATTAAAATCTCCTTGTTATACTTATCACTTGGTTTTGGTTTTGATGTCATCTAAGTCTTTTTGAAAAGTTCCTATAATGCCTTATATATATTGTGATAAGGTTGTCATGATACTAACACCTTGCTTTCTCGGTTAATGTATCACGGTGACATTATTACACTATATCTAGTCGCGAATTCTATTTTTTTGAAGGTTTGGATTTCATCAGCATTTAAACTAGTTTTTATTATACCTTGTCAAGGGCTTGCGTCAACACCACATCAATACTTAGGCCTTGTTAGAATTCTAACTTGATCTACATATTGATACGGTATCTTCACTATCTATTTTATGGCGTACGCTTAGTAACAAAAAAATTGAGTGATCATTACATTTAGGTGTGTATATGAGTGTTCCTTAATAAAAATGACTACATAACACTGCATCTAGGATACAATGTAGTTTAGTTCAAACATCACCTTGAGTGACTTGTAGAAACCATACACTTAGGGGTCACACTAGCTACATATAAATGTCTGCTAGTAATGCCTAAAATTACAAAAATGGCAACCAAATCAAACGAGCATGACATAGGAGAAAACCCTTTCAAAACCTTCCCATTTAGTGGTAACAATTTGGTGCCTCTCTTTTCTCAAGTCAAAGATACGAAGCTATTAATTGATCATAATGGATAAGAATCAGACTCTTCTGGAGAACAACAAAGGTTAGACCTAAATAGATTTGATGAACTCCTATATTATAATAAATATCAAGTACTCGCAAGAGTCTTATAATTAGGAACTAAAATTCCACAAGAGCACAAAGAAGAAACAAAGGTCATTAACCCTAAACTAGGAGAGCGAAGATCTCTATTATACATAGATAATCCTTTTAATGTGGGATACACTTCCACTTATGGGAAGCATAAGGCCTTTGTCGAAAGGGACCCATCACAAAAACCTCACTATAAAGCTTCATGTAAAGTGAAAATTGAGCATAAAGCTTCTCCTCCTCTGAAATTTGATGAAGAAGAGGACCCCTTAGTTGAAGAGGAGATCCTCCAAAAACAAATCTTGAAGTTAAGCTAGAAGTTAGCAAACTTAGGCTCTTCAAGAAGAAACATATACAAAGACAAAGATAAAAATAAACTTGGTGAGTTTCAATTTGATCCACACACAGACTATACCTTTAAAGCGACTCGGATACAAAGACCAATGCTGCCTACTAAAGAGAAACTTATTCGTAAAGAGTTATAATCAATGAAAAATATGCTTACTACATTACAAGAGGGAAATGTAGGTTAGAATAGAAAATATTCGTATAAAGAACTATGCCCTTACCCCTTTGATAAGGACATGTTACAAAAACCTTTCCCAAAACACTTTACCATTCCCAAGTTTGATAAGTATAAGTGCAAAAGTGATCCTCGTGATCATATACAAGAATTTTACATGGCTTGCCAAGATGTCGCATATAGCAATAATTTCTTAATATGATTTTTTCCTGCACGACCTAGGATCCATGGGATTGGAATGGTTCTATAGCATACCCTAGGGATCCATTACAACATAGCCCACATTAGTAGAATAAATGTATGCGGAATTACTCCTATAATATGGAAAGCGATATCACAATGAGCGATTTATACAATACAAAACAAAAACCCAATGAGATGTTTTCAAGATTTTTAAAATGATGGCATGGGTTAGCCAATGCGTTTTCCTTGTGTATTACCAGAAAAATAGTTAGTGAGAATATTTGTTCCTAATTTAAACCTAGAAATATCTTTTCATTTATAAATGCAATGAGGTTCAAACTTGAAGAAGTCATAGAGAAAGGTGGTCAAATTGAGAAATCCCTCATTGTAAAGGGAACATTTAATTCTGTTGTTAAAAACAAACATGAAGCCAAATCCATAGAAAAACCTAAATTATTAAATAAGAATAAGCATGTTGTTAGTGATGGCATTACAGACTCCAAGAGATTCCAAGCCATACAAACAGGCCCAATTTTAAAGCTTTCACAAGGAACTCATCCCAAAGAACTCGCAAAATGTATGTTTACATCCTTAACTTGAGTCCTTGTCTTCCATCCTAAAACAATTAGATGATACAAAAATGGTGGGATATCCAACTATGATGGTACCATACCCAAAGGATGCTCCAAAACCGAGTTATTTCGAAGACCATGAATATTGTGACTTCCACAGTGTTAAAAGACACAAGATAGATATGTGTTTGAGATTGTGCCATTATGTACAAGACCTCATCGAGGAAGGAAAGATCGTTGTGGATTCTCCCCCTGAATATGGAAAAGGTCCAAATGAAAAAATGGGTATCTATAAGGAACCTTTTCCTAATCATGCACATAAAAAGAAAAGGAAACCGAGATCATGGGAAAACCTCCAACGACTATAGAACTGCTACTTATGTTTACCCTATAAATGATAATCCTTTTGATTCTCTCATTAGATGTATTAGCCCACGTAATGAATAGATCAACACCATCTAGATTTTAGAAAAAAATTGTGCAAGAGGGATGATACATACCCACTTAGTCATACCGGATCCGCACCTATCCCTCGGAAGGTTGGTATAATTTAATAGAGCGAGTTAGAGAAAACACCGGTTAGGATATCTATTCTTGATCTCCTCAAAATATCTAATGCCAACAAGAACATATTGTACAAGACATTGCAAAATTCAAAGGTTTCAACAGACGTAGATCCCAAAAACCTTCAAGCCATGATTGTGCACCTAGACTTCAATGATCATATTAATTTTGATCATATTGCAATCCCGCATAACAACCCAGAACATAACTTACCCTTGTATCTCAAAGTGGTGGTTACCCATCACAAAATCAAGAGGGTACTTGTAGATGGTGGATCTGGTCTAAACATTTGCACTTTGAAGCTAATTAAGTAGCTAAGCCATTCGAACTAGATCGGGAGATAAAACTATCACAATCACAACTTATGAAAATGAAGAAAGAGAATTAGTGGGTACTATAGTAGTTCCCATGGAAGTAGGCCCAATGTGTCATGACACGAAGTTCCATGTTCTTGAATTGGGCCTTCCATACAACATGCTTCTATGGCACCCATGGATACATGTCATGTAAGCTATTCCATCAAATTTCCATCAATGCATCAAGTTATGTCATGAAGGTCGGTGGTTACCATTCGGGTGACCCATAACCATTCACACATTGTAGGGCATTACATAGTTTTTTCTCATGTAGCTCATGAGTGTCCTTCTACGGATGTAGTTATCCCCATAAAAATAGAATCTATGAAAAAATGGATAGATTCAAAGTCCCTCATGCCTTACAATCAAGACTTTCCTTCATTGGTCAAACCATTCTCTTCATGGGAGGCAATGTCGGTAAAATATGGCCCGGGTGAGCCATTCACTCTCAAACAAGATTTTTTAATATCAGACTTATTAGTATCTCCCGAACAAGGGGTAAGCCTTATTTTCAATTCAAGAGCACTCACGAGCAATGTCCTAAACCATTGGAAACATTTTTTCCATAGTTGTCTCCTATCTGAGGAGAAAATGTTAGAGGATCCTACCAAAGCAAAAGAGCTAGAAGCAACCATGGCTTCATGCCATCAAGCACCCCAGTACATCAAAGTTCACCACATGATGTTTTTCATGGGCTATAGAGGGTTTGGGTGTGGCATTAATGTACAAAGTACAGCTAGATCCTATTCCCATCCCACATTTTAAGTTTGATAAACATGACCTTGGGATAAGGCCTCATAACACTCTACCCTCTGAGAATGACACCATCTCTTCTCAACATGAGGATGTTTCATCTCATGATGATAGTGACGTAAATTCCCAATGTAGCCTTTATGAGGACTTTTCTTTCCCCAACCTATTCCAAGATTCAATCATCCTTACCTTATCCGAATCCATCCCCTTAAACAAATATCAATTAGCCCTTGTATATCTTGAACTTATAGATTGGGATCAACAACTTCACATGCCCCTAGATTTCTTTTAAATTGATGAGGCATTTACAAAGTTCATAGGACTCAGAGATTTTATTTCAAGCTGGGGACCACAAGAAAGGATTTGTAATTCAACTAGACACTGTGCATACTTGGGGAAGAAATAGAGATGTGTGGACATTTAAATAAGAAGACAATAAATAAAAGTACAACCACTTACGAGAAACTTAGCAAAAAGGATAAATGGAACAAGCAGTCTAAAGATGAAGTGATTTATCCATTTAAAGATGATAATGAGCTACCATAGGAGGTCAATCTTACTCTTCCCCCTGATCCTACATGGATGGAAGATGCTTCTAAAATTCTTGTTGAGGAAACAATCAATGTCAATATTGGCTCAGAGGAGCAGCCTAGAATGATAAAGTTGGGAGCTTCACTCTCAGCTTAGGAACAAAAGATCTTTGTAGGGATCTTAAAAGAATACGCGGACATATTCACATGGAAATATGTAGATATGCCTAGTTTGGACCCAGAGCTAGTTGTGCATAACCTCCTTCTATACCTAGATGCCAAACCAATCAAGAAAAAGTTGAGAAAGATGCATCCTAAGGTGGCGCTCCTTGTCAAAGAAGAATTAGAAAAGTTGTTAGCTGCTGATTTTATTAAACCTATTGACTATTCAGAATGGATCTCTAACATAGTCCTGGTATAGAAAAATCCTATTGGCATAAGAATCTGCTGATTTTTATGACATTAACAAGGCATGTCCTAAGGATGACTTTCCCCTACCTAACATTGACATGATAGTTGATTCCACTGCTAGTTATGAAATGTTGTCCTTAATGGATGGATTTTTAGGTTATAACCAGATACAAATTATAGAAGAAGATCAGCATAAAACAACATTCATCACCCCTTGGGGAACATTTTGCTACAAAGTCATGCCTTTCAGGCTCAAGAACGTTGGGGCTACTTATTAGCGGGCCATGACTATTATCTTCCATGATATGATAAGTGACATCATGGAAGACTATGTTGATGACATCCTAGCAAAATCCAAGAGTAGAAGAGAGCACCCTGAAGTACTGAGGTGTATTTTTCAACATCTACGAGACTATAAGGTTCACTTGAACCCTAAGAAATGTGTCTTTGGTGTTTTATCAGGAAAGCTCCTAGGGTTCATTGTTTCATAAAGAGGGATTGAAGTGGACCCTGTAAAGGTTATGACTATCACAAAAATGCCACCACCTACCACTCTCAAGCAACTAAGGAGTCTACAAGGGAAAATTCAGGTAATCTGTTGCTTTATTTCACAACTTGCGGATAAGTGCCACCCCTTTACCCATTTTCTCAAGAAGGATGTCACATTCAATTGGGGACCTGATTGTCAGAAGGCCTTTGCACTACTAAAATAGTACTTGGTCAGCCCACCTATACTCATGCCACCTACCCTAGGTGAACCTCTCCTCTTATACATTTCGACACCCAGTTTGTTATTGGTGCATTGCTTTCCCAATATAACTTAGACCATAAAGAGAGAGAAGTTTACTATCTTAGTCACACCTTGATCATGTACAAGTTAAATTCCAAATAGAAAAGGCCTGCTTGGTGGTTATATTCACATTCCAAAAGCTTCGCCATTATCTCCTGAACAATAAAACCAAACTCATATCCAAAGTTGACCCTCTCAAGTACCTTTTATCCAAACCTGCCCTCACACGCCGAATGGCTAATTGGATCATTCTCCTGAGTGAATTTGATATCGAGTTTGTGAATCAAAAGTATTTAAAAGTTTAAGTACTGGCTGATCAATTAGCAGAAGCGCCTCTTCCAAGGATGGAACCTTTGTGCCTAGATCTTCCAGATGTATATATGATGTATATTGAAGAATCCATAGAATGATAGGTCCATTTTGATGGATCTTTCACCTTTCATGGATCCGGAGCAAGAGTGGTCCTCATCACTCCAAAGAGTGATGTCATACTAAGGGCATTCTCAGTTGGGATTTCTGTGCAAAAATAACATTGTAGAGTTCAAAACACTCATTCCTTGCCTCAAGATAGCAATTACTTGGAACATCCAACAACTAAGAGTCATTGGAGACTCTCACCTTATCATTAAACAAGTTAATGATGAATACAAAGTTAAATATGATAAGATTATTCCATATAAAAAGATGGTTAAAAAATTGAAGGAGTATTTTACAAAGGTCATATTTGATAAAAAAACCAAGGTCACAGAATAGATCCATGGATGTTATGGCTGCTATTGGGTCTTTGTTATGCATTACCCCTCGGGAAATTAAGATGCCTTTCTTCATAGAACATTTACAGGTGCCAGCATATGATATTCTAGAATCGTGTTTGGCATGTGAAGTTGTTGGTCCCTTATCCCCTTAGTATGATCCAATATTTTGATACCTATAAGATGACATATTTCCACGGACATCACTCATTCTGAAAAGAAATATCTTATCCACCACATAGGCCATTATACCCTCCCTAAGAGTCACCCTTTATCATCGTGGCCATGATAGGAATTTGCTTCATTGTTTGGATGTTGTTGATTCTATCCACGCCATTAAGGAAGTACATGGTGGTATTTGTGGAGTTCATACCAGCGACATAGTCTTAGCTAAAAATATTTTATGAGTAGGCTATTATTGGCCTACCATGGAATTATATTTTTATAACTTTGTAAGGAAGTGTGAACTATGCTAGAAATATGGAAACTTGATGCATGTACCGGCCATTGGGCCTTACATGACCTATTATCGCAACGCCTTAGCCATTCTCTAAATGGGGCCTAGATCTCATATGGAAGTTACAACCTTATTCTTTAGATGGTCATACTCACATCCTCACTACCACCAAATATTTTACCAAATGGGTAGAGGCTATCCCTCTTACCTATGTCACCGGTGCGTAAATTTCAAAATTCATCATGAACCATCTCATATGTCGTTCTGAGATCCCTTGACCATTGTCCGACAATGGTAAATCCTTCAAAAATAAAATGGTTAAAACGTTGTGTCAATGATTCCATATCCAACTCAATTGGTCAAGCCCTATTACCCCTAAGGTAATGGGTGGAAGAAGCTACTAATAAAACCCTTGTACAAATTATGGAGAAAATGGTCGGTAAAACCGGCCATAATTGGCACCCTACGGATACATCCCGCCCTTTGAGCCTATCGTACTTCCATCTGCACTTCTACTGGTTTGACCCCATATTCACTCGTCTATGGTATTGAATCCATCATACCTCTAGAATTGGAGATTCCTTCCCTAAGAATATCTCTCAGAGACTATCTTGATAAAGATTAGACCACAGAGTTGCTCGCTTGACAAAGTTAGAATTATTAGATGAAAAGCATATTAGAGCACTCAATCATCTGAAATTATATCAGAATAGAGTGTCCATGGGATACAAAAAATGCATCATTCATCAAGAATTTGATGTAGGAGATCTAGTTATAAAATAAAATCATAAGAACACCATCGAGAGACAGAGAAAAGAAAGGTAAGTTTGAGGCTAAGCGGCTAGGTCCTTATGTAGTAATTGTAACGTATGGATCAAGAGCCTATAAAATTACATATTCAGACATGGTGAAGAGCTTCCATAACCTGTGAATGACATGCATGAGAATATCATATAAGAAATGAAAAAAAAAAAAAAAAGAAAGAAAAAGCAAAAAAATGGAAAATTGAGAAAATAGTAAAGAAAAAGCAGGTCATCCACATGTGAAAACCACGCAATTGTGGCACAGTGGGTAGGTCTTTGAGTGAAAACTAGTTTTTGGTGCTCAAGGAAGATTCTCCAGATGCAAGTTACTCTTAAAGAAAGATGGGTAACCCTCCCCAATTTCTAGATATGAATACCTTTACTAGGTCTAGGAACCCTACTGAAGCCACCTTTTTCATACCATGATCTAGCTTATTTTCTCTTATATCTGCATGAAGGACATTACCTTTGTATACTCCCATCTAACACTGAGATCACCTGTACATTGTCACATTCTCATACATACACATATGACATTCTTCCTTTTTATATTCCACATCATCATTTGGGGCATCCATGATTCTTTTTTCTTGTACATTACTTTCAGAACATGACCTTAGAAAATACAAAAACATTTGGAAAAAGGATACACAAAAACCTAAACATCTGGAAAATTTCCCTTTTCAAGGATAAAGCTACATTCGTTTCACAACGTTATCTTAGGGAAACCTAGACAACAATGAAAACCATAGCCTTGAAATTTTATCTTTCGAGATAACCCAAAAACATTAGAAAATATATCAATATTGTCCCACAAAAACAAGATAATACTTTAATTGCTTTTAGTTGTTGGTTTGTATAGTGTTAATTGTGAATAGCTTTTCGTGTGATGTTATAGATTATTTGCTTAGTATAGGTTGGATCTTGTTTGAAATAATTTTATATGGCATTTGATTCATTTTTAGCTTGTATGCGAGTTATTAGGGTTCATTTTACTTAGATTAAAATATTAATTTGATTTTTGTGGTAAGCTTTGTCAAAACATGTGTTGTGTTGTGTTGTATAGATAGAATTGTTTAGATTTGTTAACTTTTTCTTGTATGTTTATCTCTTTTTGAGTTTTTGTTATCGCATCTATCATCTATCATTCATCATGTATAAAACATCATCTCTGCATCATATATATATATATATATATATATATATATATAAATTCTAAGTATCACATCATGCTTGTATGCTAACCCAATTATCACATAGCGTATCATCAATGGGGGCAAGAGGGGTTGCGCATAATCACAAATCTATCCCCCACACCAATATCATCCCAAGTGCTAGAATAAGAACTCAGAAACATCTCATAAATCTAAAACCATGTGGTGCTATCTACATATACATCATCAATATGAAAACATGAAACATACACCATATCTAATTCTAAGGTATGTCACATACATAAAGGAAAGAGAAATCATACATCATAATCAATGCTCATACAAAGCATAATCACAAGTATAATATATCAAAATGTCCATATAATACATGTATAACTGTCCAAGTCAGTGCTCAAAATATACATCATCGATACAATATGCCATCTAAAAAGGGCATGCATAAAAAAGAATCAAGCCTTCATCAAGAGGCATCATCAAAACAATGGTACATACAACTATACATCAAAATCAACCTTCATAAGAGGTATATATACAATACATCTATACAAAAGAAGAAGTAAAGAGCTCAACCATAGCTCTCACCCTCGTTGGGGCTCTTGGGTCCATGACCTGGTGGACGGAAGAGTGGTGGCTGTGATGGAACAGTGTGGGAGTACCACCCTATTGTGCTGGTGGCATGTTGTTGTCTCAGCCAACTATTTACACGATAATAGGTTGCCAAACTAATCTAACTGAACAACCTGATCACCATGGCTAAATCTAACTTGCATCTAACTACTCAAAAGGAACAACTCGTTACTCTGTCGGGACTACCATGAAGTAATAAGTCCTATAGTATAAGGCCTCGCTGTCAGATCTCATAGCATTAAGTGTCAGATCAACATCTCCAAAAGTGATAGCTACCTGTAAGGTGACATCTTGATCACCTATCAACCTACCACTATCAGCTTAAGCCTGTCTAGAGGTAGCGACCTCTTGATCTCTTTTTGTAGTAATAATCTATACCTAGGCTTGTGCTTGATCTCTCGTGCACAATGTAGCCCTATGATGCGTGCCTAGGCATGGTCCCTCTGAGCAACAACCATCTACACCTGAGTATGAGACTGATGTAAAAGGCTTAATATCTGAGCCCCCTATGTGGCCATCTCACTAATTCAAATTTGCCATAGGGTACTATCACTGCCTTGGGTGGCCTATGCCCTAGCCTGATCTCTCTTTGCTAAGAGGGCCTATACCATTCCTTGGCTACATATCTCTCTCTTGCCACTGTAATTAGACAACAATCACTACCTGTAACCACTGATGAAGGGCAGCCAACTATCCACCATCACCACCACCCTCTAGAGCATGAGGTGGCGGGCCCTGCTTTGGAAGTACCTACTGGAGAGGGGTGTATATCCCTGTTGGAATGCCTACTGGGGGAAACTCTATGTCAAATGCTCTAAACACTGTCACAGCCTAGGCCTGGGACCCCATCCCTATGGCTACTGTAATGTTGGACCTTGTCCCCTACCTTTGACATACTAGTGTGAGTCGGGACCACTATCATCATCGTCATCACTATCATCACCACCAATGACTCCACCCTCACCACCACTAGGAGGCCCCACTGGAGGAGCTCTCATGCGGCATTATATGCCACCCTGGAAATAGTCAAACGGTGTGGAAGCACACCATGATACCATGGCCCATACTCAGGTGTAGTGCCCAGATCTCTAATCTATCTTAGTGGCACCCACATAGCGCAGTCGCTTGTCGAAACTAGTTAGTGTTCCATCACGGATGATCTATGGACCCAGATCAAAATACTCTCGGGCCCTGTGAGCATACCACATATCTAGCCCAAGAACATCCTAAGTCGCCAAACTACCTCTGACACCAATCTACCCTATATAACTCTCGCATATAGCTATGGCTTCCTAAGATAAAATGCTCTCTCTTGTGGCAATGCCAAGCTCTAAACCATCCTTGAAACACTAAAAATGTCTATATGGCCTCCAAACCATTAAAGCCTGCTATAACTCATCAAGCTCATGGAGATAGTGGTATGCATCCCCCATGTATGATTACACATCATCCCCTGTTAGAACCCAACCCATCATAGAAGGCTCCTCGATAGCCCGAACTCTCAATACACCTAAGGGGTGACCAATGGCAATGTGGTCCCACACCCAAATCTAAAGCAAGTGAGCTAGTCCTATCATCTTCTGAAGATAGTAGGAAATCAAATGAAGGTCCCAGTATAGATGTGCCAAAATGCACTGACCCCAGTAGTAGGTCTCTCCCTCTACCAAACCACGTATCACTCCAAGGAGGCCGAGCAGAAATGAAGCACCGGTCTTGTCAGGGAGTAGGAGTCCACTAACAAAGGCCATCATATAGACTACTACTCGGTCTAGCTCTAGATCATCAATGAACCGAGATAACCTAATGGTCATCCCATGTCATGGTATCATTAGGATGCCAAACAACTCTACAATGTATTACTAAATATCAGCCCGGAGTTAAGTAGCTGGATGAGTTGACCTTGAATCGGGACCCACATAATTTGCCACACATCCTCAAGAGTAATAGTAATCTCCCTAGTCAGGATCCAAAATCTCGATTGTCACTTGTGCCATCACTTTTCTATAGCTATCGGGAGGCCATGATCCAATGTGATGCGGGGCATCTCACCTACATGAGCAAATCCCGTAACATACATGAGGTTATCTAGGGTCACTCTATCGTCATCATCGAGGCCCGGGCCTCTATCACCACTAACCGACCATATCACTCACAAGTCACGGAGAATGGGTAGTATATGCTACAAACAAGAAAACACACATGTATCAATTGATATTTCTATCTACTTCTATCTAAAATTTCTGCTAGGTTTCCATTCTTCTATCTTATTTCCTAAAAATTTCACTTTCTTCTAAAAGTTTGTCTTTTTTTCTCTCCTTAGCTTGCTTTTCGGAAGGATGTTCTACTTCTTCAACATGTACGCACCTCCTCTAATGCCTACACGCCCATCCCAATGCATATGCACCTATTGCCATGCGTACGCACCCTTTTGTTCTACTTTTTCCCCTTCTAACACCTACGTGCCTAGATCAAGGTAACGTGCCTATCTCTACACATGCGCATGTGTCCTTGTTTCCCATCCCGACATGTACCCAACCTATTCCACAGACACATGTCCATGTTCCTACCTCTCTTCTTCCAATGCATATGTCTCGTGTGTATATTTTTTTGACACATACACCTATGCGTATACATTTTAGATGGATACGCATGCACGTACCTACCGGTTTCGACGCATGTGTGCATGTGCATATGTCATCAATGCATGTGCATGCGCGCATAGATGAAAATTCTCCTACCTAGCCTAAAAACATAAAAATGTATTAAATGCATAAAAACACAAAGGGAATAGGCCACTCATGAAAGGTCCATCCGTTGGGTCCCGCATGAACTCTCGGATGTGATCTGCTCATCTCCTCCTGCTTGGTATTCTTGCCATCTCACTCTAGGGCTGTCACTCTCGCTCACGGTAAAAATTCATAAAAATATGGTAGAAATGATTTGGTTGTGATTGATTTATCCCAGGGTGGGTATATTAGGTTTTTGTGATGCCCCAGGGGCATGTTTTCTCCGCCGCGATCATTCTAACCCTTCTTTTATCCACCGAGATGATTATTTTTCTATTAAAATAATTATGTTTACTCATTTTTTACACTCGAGGTGCTTAGTGTCACCCCTGTGTAGTCACTTCTTCGTTACTGTTGTAATGATTCACGCATATTCAGTGTCATTTTCTTTTCTTCTTCTATTTTTTTCCTCTATTTTTCACCTGTCGTAATGATTATTTTTTTAAATAATTATTTTTGGCTTGTAATTCTTCTCACCAAACCACTTTCTGTGCTCCTTGGCACCTTTTCCTTTTCCTTTAGGAAGTTGCGCATATTGTTACGAGATATTTGATCTCTTATACAAATTTTGTCAACCAATCGAAAAAAATTGTTGTAAAACCATTTTAAAACCAAAAACATTGAAATACTTTGGAAATAGATTAAAACTTGGTAAACCATTCATCTACAACTGAAATCTGTGTCTATTGCATGGCACTCATCCCATATCTTGTTGATGTTTTCAAATATTTTGAAACAATGACTCACGAATCATCTAAATCTTCAATCACCTACACAAGCTATGTTTCTTATTTTGTCTATACTCTGGGGCACTATCGTATCCCGGTACTATTTTTTCTTACACACTTTTTCACTAGACCCAAGTGTCCTCCATATTTTACCTTGCATTATACACGTTCCTTGGGGCATCATTATTCACCCTTATCATTTATTAAAACATTTAGGGATACATCTTGATAAAAAAATATTTTTACAACTATCTTGAACGTTGTTGGTTTAAGTGTGTGTAATTGAACTTATTTACCCTGTTAGGTGAGATTGTTTATTTCTCGTATTGCATTACATTCGTGTATGTTTCATGGAGTTGGTCATTTTTCACACAAGACGGTTGTTTGTACCTTGGATTTTCATGTCATTTTTCCGCTTCTATCGTATGCTCACATTTTAATAAGGACTGATGAGGAGGATTCTAAGTAAAATGATGATTAAATATTGTTAGCAATTGATTTGTGGATAGCTCAATATCCCTCTTTCTTCTTGTTTCTCATCTTCTTTGTGCACTTTTCTTTCTGTTATTCTCTTTTCGATCATTGACCAAGTTCTTCTATCACCCCATTGACACTCAAGGGGGCATCCTTCATCCTTCATCCTATTAATTTTTCTTCTACCCCTTCAAAATTTTCTACTTGTTTTTTTGTCTACTTTATTTGAAGTGACGCTGTGCACGTCACCTTAAAGAGGGAAAATATAGACACCTGTATTTTGATCAATGCACTATTATTCTTAATATTGCACTAACTATTCTTCCCCTTGCAAATTTACGACACCTCAGTTAGATCTATCTAACTCCCCTCTTACGACACTCTGTTGGTTGTATTTCCTCTTGTAAACTAATTAAATAGGTTATAATAACCTCTTCTTGGCTAATATTCTCTTCTTTACCACCTCTATTAGCTCCCTGGAGTATCAATCCACTTCATTGGATTGATTAAGTCTTTCAGAAGCCTTTCAGAAACCTAATTTCTCTCTAAATAGGATTAATTATCCTCTAAACATGGTTAATTAAATATTAACCATGGTCAATCTCTTCTAAACATAGTCAAATCTCACTTTGACTTGCTAAAAGTGATTTTTGGACTTTTGCATTTGTCCCACATGCACCCAAATCTCCCACTTTCCCAAATGGAAAACTATAAATAGGGCTAGACCCCCTCCCTCATTTCTAAGAATTCTCTCTTCTTCCTAGGATAAACTATAGTATTTTGTTTAGGCTTTAGATTGTAGTTAATTTTCTTCCATTGAGCTATTAGAATTTGCTTTTGTATTTTATAGCACAAATATAGAGTAAAAGGGAAAAACCATTGGCCTTGAAGCCATTAATGGGGAGATCTCTTTCTCTTAAACACAAACTCGAATGCTTAGATCCTCTTAGGTTCATTATTTCAAGCTTTCAAACAATAGAGGTTAGTTTCATTTGCATATTTTTCTTGTTTAATTCAAATTAATGTATATAAAGTAGAAATCCTTGCTCATTTCTTATCAGATGGTCCATTGATCATCTTGTTCAAATCCTTTGGGGTTTCTTTAGAGATTCTTACCCCAATTCCATGGCTTTTGTAAATTTTCATTGAACAGAGTAGAACCCAAGAACCACACAAGGATCATCTATAGGAGCTTAGGAAAATCATTGCGTAGAAGATGGATTTACTCGAGCAAAGGATGATTGCAATGTCCGAAGTATTGTGTTGGTCTTGCAGAATGAGAAAGGAGAGATTGCGCAGGATGAATTGGAGTCCATTGTTGTGGACATTCCAGAAAAAGCAGAGGAAGTACTCGTTGAGTGGCAGACCTTGGAGGCCGAGATAAAGGAGGAATATCCTTAATTAATTTTTTGGGTAGAAGTAGATGAAGCTACAGGGTAACATCATTATTTTATGCATATAGATTCATTCTTATTCTTTACATTCAGATTATTTCATTCAATTTGGAGACAACCATTGTCGGGGTGGAAATACATTTAGTGTGGGGTAATGTTGAGTAGAAAATACTTAACATAAGGCACACAAGAGGTCCACACAGGAGAATAGGTCATGTTCAAAGGTGCAAATGGATAAGGGAAACACTCACGCTAAGGATAAGTTCATATTTTGGTATTTAGCCATTTTCACGACAAGGATCTATTTTTGGAGATAGCGTGTGGAGCACTCAAACCAATTGGAGACTTGCACATCATGCATTGGCTATTTTTATAGGATCACCTACGAAGCACTTTGCATGGACATAGGAAGGAAATAGATCTACTTGTCGGTTAACTACCCGGTAGTCTATTGTTATCACACTTGCATGTGTGTTTATTTTTATGTAACGAAACATGTATATTAATAGCATGTGACCTATTTTGGGATTAGATAAGTGGTTAAGGGCAAGTCCCCACCCTTATAAGTATGTAGTAAATTTTGTAGTATATATATAGATATGTACATACATGGATATATAGTGAGATAATGTTGTTAAATCCATTACGCACATGAGCATATACTATCTGTTATTGTAATGAAGCTTCGTGTATTTAGTGCATTTAATCTAATGGGGATTAGGGACTAAATCAAGGTGTTATCATGTTTACAGTTCATTATTGCATGCTTGACTTCATTATGGCTAACCTTTAAATGTTGTTATTTTCTAGATTTAGATCTGATTATGTATTGCTTGAAGAGTATAAGTAGTTATAGATTTGAATGATTAAATTCTTCACCATGCTAACAACCTGCAACATCAACCCTAAAAGAGGGACTAGGTACCTTTTTGCACTTTGGGTGATTGCTCATTTTAGGCTAAGTGATGTTCCGGCATGCCTAGGGTCTTATTGGGCTTGTGTTACTAAATTCTAGGCTACATCATTCTATATACCACATAATCTCAAATCTATCACACTAATTTAACCCCCGATTTACCTTGGTTTACTAGTGTACTAATATAATAAATTCATCATCAATAAATATAAATCCATTCTCTCATTGATCAATTTACTTAACCATTATTACCTATGTCCTAAATTCTTTACCATTTTCACATAATAAGTTTAAATAAAACCACATTTCATTCATATAAAAACATACTATCTTTTCATATTATTATACATCGTAAATATCAAGTTTTAATTGACAAGGTTTACAGTTTGTAAAATCATAATATTTTACATAAATATCAATAATAGTACAAGATACAATTTATCAAAGTCACATTGTGTCACTAGTCGTAAGAGATCCATTCTTGGTCAAATTGTGGTGAAAGAAAGAGAATCATTAGAGTACTTTACCTCCAACCATGAGCCTTACGAGATATGCACACACCTCTTAGTACTTGAGAGTGTCCCTACCCTTCACATGGAGGATGTGGTAATTGATGAGGAAAGAAAGGTTCTCATGTGTAATATAGTCACCTAATCAACTAGTAGACATAGAATGGGGTAGAAGTAATATGAATCCTAAAATTATAAGATAATGATTTATCTTTTAGCTAATAGTCTAAGGATAACAGTAAATACACACCTAACCCATGAAATATGACAAGATATTAGAGCATGAAATATATGAAAAATGACTAATCAAGAGGTTAGTCTTTATTTTAATCCATAGTCTACCCTATGTCCCCTCATAACATATTTCATATGTGATATAATACTTATTTCACTAAATTGGAACATATTCCGGTGAATTGAGACTCTAATATTTCAAATATTGGAAGAAATCAATATTTGTTTTTACGTACATTGGATTCCATTTTTGGCTATACTGGATTCCATTAGTAGCAATATAGGATTCCATTAATAGCAATATTGAATTCCAATATTGTTAATATTGGAGTTATTCGAGTTTCATTTTCTCTATTATTGGATTCCAATTTCTCTACTATTGGATTCTAATTTCCATATTATTGGACTCCAATTTTGCTATTTTTAGATTGCAATAATGCTATTATTAGATTCAACTTTCACCACATACACCAGACAACCACACACTTACATAAGCCAAGCGTCCGCTAACTTATATAACCTAAGTGGCCGCTAACTTATATAAGTCAAGAGACCACTAAATTAAAGATAGTGTGTAAGTGATTGTTATCATTTATACCATCTATCAATCTTAATACCATCACATACATATACAACTATTCACGCATACCTTGTTCAAATAAATAAATGTTGACATTGAAAATCCCTTCCCCGAACTTACTTGAAAGGTGTTAAATTTGTGATTGTTTAGACGTTTTCATGATTTTAGACATAACATGTTTCCAAATATTTTATAGAATTGGCACGTGTGAATCACATTTTTAAAAGGTGTCTGTTAATATTTATATGCATTTATATAAAACATTTATACATATATATTAAGCATAGATAAAAAATCTAAAATTCTCATTTATAAATTTTTTAAGTAGTGTCTAAGTTTGAGTGATCGTACTTACAAGTGTGATAGGTCACATGTCTAAGTGCGAGCCTCCAATAACAAATCTCTTGACTAATACTTTAAGTGCAATTATCAACTGACATTGCTAAGTGTGAGTATCGACTCACACTTCTAAGTGTTAGTCTCAACTTGCACTTCTAAGTGTGAGTCTTGATTCACACCGCTAAGTGTGAGTCTTGATTCACACAACTAAGTGCGATAACTCACTTGTCAAACAATTTTTGGGTAATGGTAATTTTTCAACACTGCCCTTCAAAAATACAAAACATTGTTTATTTATACCAATTATTTTGTATAAATTTCATTATTTTTAATATATATTGATGTAAATTTTTATAATTTATATATAAATATATATTAATAATTGATGGTTAAATATTAAATATGTAATTCACGTGTGACATTTATTACAAATATTTACAAGTATTTTATGCTACAATCAACAAAAAGTCTAAATGGACGTCAAGAGTTTCACGTTGAAGTGCAAGTACAAGAATTAAGCACTTTATTTTTACCCAAATTATATAAGGGATTTTATTTACAAAGTATAAAAATTATAATATTAAATTCTTACATTAATTATTTACAATACCAAATGAAGTATTAATGATATCCATTTTGTAAGGCAAAATTCTAGCTAATTAATGTTGTGTTTGCCTCAACATTAATTAGCCATTAATTCAATCTATGTAAAATTCACCATTTAAAAGTACATGCGCTATTAAAAATAGGTGCACCTTTTTGTAGCATGTAATGTTGTCAACCATTAATTAGTCATTTAATGAAAAGCAATGTAAAATCATATACGTGCCCTCTTAGATTCGTGCGCCAACAAAATTGGCGGTTGGATTTGTTTACATATCACTATAAGTAGACAGTTATTGAGTTTATATTTTTAGCATTTACCTTTCTATTCTCTTTGTAAATGTCTAAGCTTATTCATCAACACAAAAATCTCACCAGTGTAAGCGATGAAACTTCGTGCTCGAGTTTTGGAAACATTTTGATTTCCTCTCCATGTAAAAAATTGGTATGCATTCTCACCTTCAGTCCCTCCAAAATTACCAAATTTTGTTAATGTAAAATTTTCCATAGTTGATTAGGGCTTATATCCATGTAAAATTTTCCATAGCTGATTAGGGCTTATATCCATGTAGGGATTTTGTAGATAATTAAATGGAAGCAAGTTTGTTATTCAATATTTTGTAGAAGGTAGTTTTATTTATCAAATAAATAATTTTGTAATATAGTGAAATTTTTTTGGAGCATTGAAAGAGGATGGAATGTAAAAAATATTGAAAGAGAAATGACACAACATAATACATAATATCACGAGAGGAAGATTTCCAATTTTTTAAAAACCTAAAACACTGTCATGAACTTGTTTTGTTGAGTCTTGAAAAAGAATCCTGGTGGTATGTGTAGTGCCCACTTCCCTTTGACACCTTTTAATACTTATTCTGATACTATTTATTACGTTATGGACATTATTATGCTTTGATTTAGTATGATGTTAGCTATTTGATCATGGATTATTGTGATCTTGATTTGGTGATGATGCACGATGATTATTAGAGACACTCATATGTGGATGATGATATACTATTTGACATGGATGTTTTATGGATGTTGTTCAGACACGTGATTTTGGATATTATGAGTAGATCTAGAAAATAGATATTAAATGATGATTACATAGTTGTTGATATAAATTATATGTGATAATGTTAAATTACCTTAATGTTGTTATGATTCACATACTTAGATGATTTTGTGATTTTAATTGTATCATATTGGATATTCTGATATGGCCACGAGGACGAAGGAGGTATTTGTATTTTTCAAGTTAAAAATATCACAACAAAACATCGGGGGATCGAGACCAACCACAATGGAATTCTAGGTGAATTCGACAAGGTCACCATGGCAACTTGTTTTTTGTGTGTGTGTGTGTGTGTTGTATTTTGTTAGGGATTCCCATGGGGGATTTCCTTTATATGTGACCATGGGTTTGTGTATTTTATTAATGTGGTTACTTTTTATTATTGTTGTATGTATTTTATTAGTAATGTGTTCCTTCTTTTAATTAATTAAAATGTGGTAGATTAATGTGAGAAATCATATGGTTAAAATTTAAATAAATTAAATTGGGATATGGGAAAGTAATAATGGAAGTTGTTGGTTATTTGTATTAATTATGTAAGGGATGTGTAAGTTGTGTAAGTCTGATTTTGGAGTATTAAATACTCCACCTCCATGGAAATTCGAATTTGTCCTTGTGGGCTATTTTAGGAGGCTTGTGGGACAAGTAAAACTTGTCCTATACCTCTAAATTTAATTTACCAACCATACTTATGGTTGGAGAGGTGATTTTAGAATTTTATAATACATTTTATTAATCATGTAGCTTGTTTTGGATTGCACTCTCTTACATTTTATTTATTTTGCAGTCCTTTGGGGTGTGGGCCTTTTGGATTGTGCAAGTAATTTGTCATATTTTCACCCACCTCTTCATTGTTCTTGGGAGAATGAAATTTTATCTTTTGTGTTTGAATTTGAGGATGTGTGATGTGGCATACTACATGGATCCACATCAGCCTCTTCTCTTCCCTCTTCTATAAAATTAAAACTCTTTTCTTGTTTTAGGTTGTTGAATCATTTGGAAACTTCCTTGCGGCACGAGTTTTCTTGTGTTGGAGCTCTTAATTTTGGAATAAGTTTGGAGAAATATTTGCATACTTGGGAGATTTCTGTTTTGGGACTTTATTTCGGGCATTGAAGCTTGCTATTTGGAAACAAAATTTACTATAGAAAGGTAGGAGTTTAACCTTTCTTTCAGGTTGTTATTTTCTTGTTGTGTTGTGTGAATGGTGAATGTTGTTATGCTTTATTTGTCTGGTTGGGTAGACTACCATAGGAGTGGTGTAGGAGAAGGCTATGGGGAATCCATGTGGGGGCATAAGGGAATGCCATTGGCATCATAATTTTTGGAGGGAGTTTGGATTTGGGATCCATTATGGAAAAGAAATAGCTTACATTTCTTACTTTGTGGGGGCATAAGGAAATATGCGAGGGGCATAAGGAGGAATTTGTGGGGGCATAAGGATGCGTGTGTGATGAATTATATTGGTGCTTTATTCTCGGTGGATGCCCAATTTCCAATTGGGAGGCATAAGAAGATTCCCCCATAGACCTTGCTCCTTTGGCTTGCATGATCAAGGCTAAGTTTTGTTTTGAATGTTTTGAATGTATTTTATTAGTAATGCGTTCCCTTCTTTTAATTAATTAAAATGTGGTAGATTAATGAGAAATCATATGGTTAAAATTTAAATAAATTAAATTGGGATATGGGAAAGTAATAATGGAAGTTGTTGGTTATTTGTATTAATTATGTAAGGGATGTGTAAGTTGTGTAAGTCTGATTTTGGAGTATTAAATACTCCACCTCCATGGAAATTCGAATTTTTCCTTGTGGGATATTTTATGAGGCTTGTTGGAAAAGTAAAACTTGTGCTATACCTGTAAATTTAATTTACCAACCATACTTATGGTTGGAGAGGTGATTTTAGAATTTTATAATACATTTTATTAATCATGTAGCTTGTTTTGGATTGCACTCTCTTACATTTTATTTATTTTGCAGTCCTTTGGGGTGTGGGCCTTTTGGATTGTGTAAGTAATTTGTCATATTTCCACCCACCTCTTCATTGTTCTTGGGAGAATGAAATTTTATCTTTTGTGTTTGAATTTGAGGATGTGTGATGTGGCATACTACATGGATCCACATCATCCTCTTCTCTTCCCTCTTCTATAAAATTCAAACTCTTTTCTTGTTTTAGGTTGTTGAATCATTTGGCAACATCCTCATGCACATTTTTCTTGTGTTAGAGCTCTTACTTTTGGAAGAAGTTTGGAGAAATATTTGCATACTTGGGAGGTTTCTGTTTTGGGACTTTATTTCTGGGCATTAAAGCTTGCTATTTGGAAACAAAATTTACTATAGAAAGGTAGGAGTTTAACATTTCTTTCATGTTGTTATTTTCTTGTTGTGTTGTGTGAATGGTGAATGTTGTTATGCTTTATTTGTCTGGTTGGGTAGACTACCATAGGAATGGTGTAGGAGAAGGCTATGGGGAATCCATGTGGGGGAGAGGGGCATAAGGGAATGCCATTGGCATCATAATTTTTGAAGGGAGTTTGGATTTGGGATCCATTATGGAAAAGAAATAGCTTGCATTTCTTACTTTGTGGGGGCATAAGGAGGGATTTGTGGGGGCATAAGGATGTGTGTGTGATGAATTATTTTGGTGCTTTATTCTGGTGGATGCCCAATTTCCAATTGGGAGGCATAAGAAGATTCCCCATAGACCTTGCTCCTTTGGCTTGCATGATCAAGGCTGAGTTTTGTTTTGAATGTTTTGAATGTATTTTATTAGTAATGTGTTCCCTTCTTTTAATTAATTAAAATGTGGTAGATTAATGTGAGAAATCATATGGTTAAAATTTAAATAAATTAAATTGGGATATGGGAAAGTAATAATGGAAGTTGTTGGTTATTTGTATTAATTATGTAAGGGATGTGTAAGTTGTGTAAGTCTGATTTTGGAGTATGAAATACTCCACCTCCATGGAAATTCGAATTTTTCCTTGTGGGCTATTTTAGGAGGCTTGTGGGACAAGTAAAACTTGTCCCATACCTCTAAATTTAATTTACCAACCATACTTATGGTTGGAGAGGTGATTTTAGAATTTTATAATACATTTTATTAATCATGTAGCTTGTTTTGGATTGCACTCTCTTACATTTTATTTATTTTGCAGTCCTTTGGGGTGTGGGCCTTTTGGATTGTGCAAGTAATTTGTCATTTTTTCACCCACCTCTTCATTGTTCTTGGGAGAATGAAATTTTATCTTTTGTGTTTGAATTTGAGGATGTGTGATGTGGCATACTACATGGATCCACATCATCCTCTCCTCTTCCCTCTTCTATAAAATTCAAACTCTTTTCTTGTTTTTGGTTGTTGAATCATTTGGCAACTTCCTTGCGGCACATTTTTCTTGTGTTGGAGCTCTTACTTTTGGAAGAAGTTTGGAGAAATATTTGCATACTTGGGAGATTTCTGTTTTGGGACTTTATTTCTGGGCATTGAAGCTTGCTATTTGGAAACAAAATTTACTATAGAAAGGTAGGAGTTTAACCTTTCTTTCATGTTGTTATTTTCTTGTTGTGTTGTGTGAATGGTGAATGTTGTTATGCTTTATTTGTCTGGTTGGGTAGACTACCATAGGAATGGTGTAGGAGAAGGCTATGGGGAATCCATGTGGGGGGTCATAAGGGAATGCCATTGGCATCATAATTTTTTTGAGGGAGTTTGGATTTGGGATCCATTATGGAAAAGAAATAGCTTGCATTTCTTACTTTGTGGGGGCATAAGGAAATATGCGGGGGCATAAGGAGGGATTTGTGGGGGCATAAGGATGCGTGTGTGATGAATTATTTTGGTGCTTTATTCTGGTGGATGCCCAATTTCCAATTGGGAGGCATAAGAAGATTCCCCATAGACCTTGCTCCTTTGGCTTGCATGATCAAGGCTAAGTTTTAATTTGAATGTTTTGAATTTATTTTATTAGTAATGTGTTCCCTTCTTTTAATTAATTAAAATGTGGTAGATTAATGTGAGAAATCATATGGTTAAAATTTAAATAAATTAAATTGGGATATGGGAAAGTAATAATGGAAGTTGTTGGTTATTTGTATTAATTATGTAAGGGATGTGTAAGTTGTGTAAGTCTGATTTTGGAGTATGAAATACTCCACCTCCATGGAAATTTGAATTTGTCCTTGTGGGCTATTTTAGGAGGCTTGTGGGACAAGTAAAACTTATCCTATACCTCTAAATTTAATTTACCAACCATACTTATGGTTGGAGAGGTGATTTTAGAATTTTATAATACATTTTATTAATCATGTAGATTGTTTTGGATTGCACTCTCTTACATTTTATTTATTTTTCAGTCCTTTGGGGTGTGGGCCTTTTGGATTGTGCAAGTAATTTTTCATATTTTCACCCACCTTTTCATTGTTGTTGGGAGAATGAAATTTTATCTTTTGTGTTTGAATTTGAGGATGTGTGATGTGGCATACTACATGGATCCACATCATCCTCTTCTCTTCCCTCTTCTATAAAATTCAAATTCTTTTCTTGTTTTAGGTTTTGAATCATTTGGCAACTTCCTTGCGGCACATTTTTCTTGTGTTGGAGCTCTTACTTTTGGAAGAAGTTTGGAGAAATATTTTTATACTTGGGAGATTTCTATTTTGGGACTCTATTTCGGGCATTGAAGCTTGCTATTTGGAAACAAAATTTACTATAGAAAGGTTGAGTTTAACCTTTCTTTCATGTTGTTATTTTCTTGTTGTGTTGTGTGAATGGTGAATGTTGTTATGCTTTATTTGTCTGGTTGGGTAAACTACCATAGGAAAGGTGTAGGAGAAGGCTATGGGGAATCCATGTGGGGGGGGGGGCATAAGGGAATGCCATTGGCATCATAATTTTTTGGAGGGAGTTTGGATATGGGATCCATTATGGAAAATAAATAGCTTACATTTCTTACTTTGTGGGGGGCGTAAGGAAATATGCGGGGGGTATAAGGAGGGATTTGTGGGAGGCATAAGGATGCGTGTGTGATGAATTATTTTGGTGCTTTATTCTGGTGGATGCCCAATTTCCAATTGGGAGGCATAAGAAGATTCCCCCATAGACCTTGCTCCTTTGGCTTGCATGATCAAGGCTAAGTTTTAATTTGAATGTTTTGAATGTATTTTATTATTAATGTGTTCTCTTCTTTTAATTAATTAAAATGTGGTAGATTAATGTGAGAAATCATATGGTTAAAATTTAAATAAATTAAATTGGGATATGGGAAAGTAATAATGGAAGTTGTTGGTTATTTGTATTAATTATGTAAGGGATGTGTAAGTTGTGTAAGTCTGATTTTGGAGTATGAAATACTCCACCTCCATGGAAATTCGAATTTGTCCTTGTGGGCTATTTTAGGAGGGTTGTGGGACAATTAAAACTTGTCGTATACCTCTAAATTTAATTTACCAACCATACTTATGGTTGGAGAGGTGATTTTAGAATTTTATAATACATTTTATTAATCATGTAGCTTGTTTTGGATTGCACTCTCTTACATTTTATTTATTTTGCAGTCCTTTGGGGTGTGGGCCTTTTGGATTGTGCAAGTAATTTGTCATATTTTCACCCACCTCTTCATTGTTCTTGAGAGAATGAAATTTTATCTTTTGTGTTTCAATTTGAGGATGTGTGATGTGGCATACTACATGGATCCACATCATCCTATTCTCTTCCCTCTTCTATAAAATTCAAACTCTTTTCTTGTTTTAGGTTTTTGAATCATTTGGGAACTTCCTTGCGGCACATTTTTCTTGTGTTGGAGCTCTTACTTTTGGAAGAAGTTTGGAGAAATATTTGCATACTTGGGAGATTTCTGTTTTGGGACTTTATTTTTGGGCATTGAAGCTTGCTATTTCTAAACAAAATTTACTATAGAAAGGTAGGAGTTTAACCTTTCTTTCATGTTGTTATTTTCTTGTTGTGTTGTGTGAATGGTGAATGTTGTTATGCTTTATTTTTCTCAAGTTGGGTACACTACCATAGGAATGGTGTAGGAGAAGGCTATGGGGAATCCATGTGGGGGCGCATAAGGGAATGCCATTGACATCATAATTTTTTGGAGGGAGTTTGGATTTGGGATCCATTATGGAAAAGAAATAGCTCGCATTTCTTACTTTGTGGGGGGCATAAGGAAATATGCGGGGCCATAAGGAGGGATTTGTGGGGGCCATAAGGATGTGTGCGTGATGAATTATTTTGGTGCTTTATTCTGGTGGATGCCCAATTTCCAATTGGGAGGCATAAGAAGATTCCCCATAGACCTTGCTCCTTTGGCTTGCATGATCAAGGCTAAGTTTTGTTTTGAATGTTTTGAATGTATTTTATTAGTAATGTGTTCCCTTCTTTTAATTAATTAAAATGTGGTAGATTAATGTGAGAAATCATATGGTTAAAATTTAAATAAATTAAATTGGGATATGGGAAAGTAATAATGGAAGTTGTTGGTTATTTGTATTAATTATGTAAGGGATGTGTAAGTTGTGTATGTCTGATTTTTGAGTATGAAATACTCCACCTCCATGGAAATTCGAATTTGTCCTTGTGGGCTATTTTAGGAGGCTTGTGGGATAAGTAAAACTTGTCCTATACCTCTAAATTTAATTTACCAACCATACTTATGGTTGGAGAGGTGATTTTAGAATTTTATAATACATTTTAGTAATCATGTAGGTTTTTGGATTGCACTCTCTTACATTTTATTTATTTTGCAGTCCTTTGGGGTGTGGGCCTTTTGGATTGTGCAAGTAATTTGTCATATTTTCACCCACCTCTTCATTGTTGTTGGGAGAATGAAATTTTATCTTTTGTGTTTCAATTTGAGGATGTGTGATGTGGCATACTACATGGATCCATATCATCCTCTTCTCTTGCCTCTTCTATAAAATTCAAACTCTTTTCTTGATTTAGGTTGTTGAATCATTTGGCAACTTCCTTATGGCACATTTTTCTTGTGGTGGAGCTCTTACTTTTGGAAGAAGTTTGGAGAAATATTTGCATACTTGGGAGATTTCTGTTTTGGGACTTTATTTCGGGCATTGAAGCTTGCTATTTGGAAACAAAATTTACTATAGAAAGGTAGGAGTTTAACCTTTCTTTCATGTGTTTATTTTCTTGTTGTGTTGTGTGAATGGTGAATGTTGTTATGCGTTATTTGTCCGGTTGGGTAGACTACCATAGGAATGGTGTAGGAGAAGGCTATGGGGAATCCATGTGGGGGCATAAGGAATGCCATTGGCATCATAATTTTTTTGAGGGAGTTTGGATTTGGGATCCATTATGGAAAAGAAACAGCTTGCATTTCTTACTTTGTGGGGGCATAAGGAAATATGCGGGGAGAATAAGGAGGGATTTGTGGGGGCATAAGGATGCGTGTGTGATGAATTATTTTGGTGCTTTATTTGGTGGATGCCCAATTTACAATTGGGAGGCATAAGAAGATTCCGCCATAGACCTTGTTCCTTTGGCTTGCATGATCAAGGCTGAGTTTTGTTTTGAATGTTTTGAATGTATTTTATTAGTAATGTGTTCCCTTCTTTTAATTAATTAAAATGTGGTAGATTAATGTGAGAAATCATATGGTTAAAATTTAAATAAATTAAATTGGGATATGGGAAAATAATAATGGAAGTTGTTGGTTATTTGTATTAATTATGTAAGGGATGTGTAAGTTGTGTAAGTTTGATTTTGGAGTATGAAATACTCCACCTCCATGGAAATTCAAATTTGTCCTTCGGGCTATTTTAGGAGGCTTGTGGGACAAGTAAAACTTGTCCTATACCTCTAAATTTAATTTACCAACCATACTTATTGTTGGAGAGGTGATTTTAGAATTTTATAATACATTTTATTAATCATGTAGCTTGTTTTGGATTGCACTCTCTTACATTTTATTTATTTTGCAGTCCTTTGGGGTGTGGGCCTTTTGGATTGTTTAAGTAATTTGTCATATTTTCACCCACCTCTTCATTGTTGTTGGGAGAATGAAATTTTATCTTTTGTGTTTGAATTTGAGGATGTGTGATGTGGCATACTACATGGATCCACATCATCCTCTTCTCTTGCCTCTTCTATAAAATTCAAACTCTTTTCTTGTTTTAGGTTGTTGAATCATTTGGCAACTTCCTTGCGGCACATTTTTCTTGTGTTGGAGCTCTTACTTTTGGAAGAAGTTTGGAGAAATATTTGCATACTTGGGAGATTTATGTTTTGGGACTTTATTTGGGTATTGAAGCTTGCTATTTGGAAACAAAATTTACTATAGAAAGGTAGGAGTTTAACCTTTCTTTCATGTTGTTATTTTCTTGTTGTGTTGTGTGAATGGTGAATGTTGTTATGCTTTATTTGTCTGGTAGGGTAAACTACCATAGGAATGGTGTAGGAGATGGCTATGGGAAATCCATGTGGGGGGCATAAGGGAATGCCAGTGACATCATATTTGTGGAGGGAGTTTGGATTTGGGATCCATTATGGAAAATAAATAGCTTGCATTTCTTACTTTGTGGGGGGCATAAGGAAATATGTGAGGGCATAAGGAGGGATTTTGTGGGGCATAAGGATGCGTGTGTGATAAATTATTTTGGTGCTTTATTCTGGTGGATGCCCAATTTACAATTGGGAGGCATAAGAAGATTCCCCATAGACCTTGCTCCTTTGGCTTGCATGATCAAGGTTGAGTTTTGTTTTGAATGTTTTGAATGTATTTTATGAGTAATGTGTTCCCTTCTTTTAATTAATTAAAATGTGGTAGATTAATGTGAGAAATCATATGGTTAAAATTTAAATAAATTAAATTGTGTTATAGGAAAGTAATAATGGAACTTGTTGGTTATTTGTATTAATTATGTAAGGGATGTGTAAGTTGTGTAAGTCTGATTTTGGAGTATGAAATACTCCACCTCCATGGAAATTCGAATTTTTCCTTGTGGGCTATTTTAGGAGGCTTGTGGGATAAGTAAAACTTGTCCTATACCTCTAAATTTAATTTACCAACCATACTTATGGTTGGAGAGGTGATTTGAGAATTTTATAATACATTTTATTAATCATGTAGCTTGTTTTGGATTGCACTCTCTTACATTTTTTTATTTTGCAGTCCTTTGGGGTGTGGGCCTTTTGGATTGTGCAAGTAATTTGTAATATTTTCACCCACCTCTTCATTGTTCTTGGGAGAATGAAATTTTATCTTTTGTGTTTGAATTTGAGGATGTGTGATGTGGCATACTACATGGATCCACATCATCCTCTTCTCTTCCCTCTTCTATAAAATTAAAACTCTTTTCTTGTTTTAGGTTGTTGAATCATTTGGCAACTTCCTTGCGGCACATTTTTCTTGTGTTGGAGCTCTTACTTTCGGAAGATGTTCGGAGAAATATTTGCATACTTGGGAGATTTCTGTTTTGGGACTTTATTTCGGACATTGAAGCTTGCTATTTGGAAACAAAATTTACTATAGAAAGGTAGGATTTTAACCTTTCTTTCATGTTGTTATTTTCTTGTTGTGTTGTGTGAATGGTGAATGTTGTTATGCTTTATTTTTCTTGTAGGGTAGACTACCATAGGAACGGTGTAGGAGAAGGCTATGGGGAATCCATGTGGGGGGCTTAAGGGAATGCCATTGGCATCATAATTTTTTGGAGGAGTTTGGATTTGGGATCCATTATGGAAAAGAAATAGCTTGCATTTCTTACTTTGTGGGGGCATAAGGAAATATGCGGGGGCATAAGGAGGGATTTTTGTCGGGCATAAGGATGCGTGTGTGATGAATTATTTTGGTGCTTTATTCTGGTGGATGCCCAATTTCCAATTGGGAGTCATAAGAAGATTCCCCCATAGACCTTGCTCATTTGGCTTGCATGATCAAGGTTGAGTTTTGTTTTGAATGTTTGTAATGTATTTTATTAGTAATGTGTTCCCTTCTTTTAATTAATTAAAATGTGGTAGATTAATGTGAGAAATCATATGGTTAAAATTTAAATAAATTAAATTGGGATATGGGAAAGTAATAATGGAAGTTGTTGGTTATTTGTATTAATTATGTAAGGGATGTGTAAGTTGTGTAAGTCTGATTTTGGAGTATGAAGTACTCCACCTCCATGGAAATTGAATTTGTCCTTGTGGGCTATTTTAGGAGGCTTGTGGGACAAGTAAAACTTGTCCTAAACCTCTAAATTTAATTTACCAACCATACTTATGGTTGGAGAGGTGATTTTAGAATTTTATAATACATTTTATTAATCATGTAGCTTGTTTTGGATTGCACTCTCTTACATTTTATTTATTTTGCAGTCCTTTGTGGTGTGGGACTTTTGGATTGTGTAAGTAATTTGTCATATTTTCACCCACCTCTTCATTGTTCTTGGGAGAATGAAATTTTATCTTTTGTGTTTGAATTTGAGGATGTGTGATGTGGCATTCTACATGGATCCACATCATCCTCTTCTCCTCCCTCTTCTATAAAATTAAAACTCTTTTCTTGTTCTAGGTTGTTGAATCATTTGGCAACTTCCTTGCATGCACATTTTTCTTGTGTTGGAGCTCTTACTTTTGGAAGATGTTCGGAGAAATATTTGCATACTTGGGAAATTTCTGTTTAGGGACTTTATTTTGGGCATTGAAGTTTGCTATTTAGAAACAAAATTTACTATAGAAAGGTAGGAGTTTAACCTTTCTTTCATGTTGTTATTTTCTTGTTGTGTTGTGTGAATGGTGAATGTTGTTATGCTTTATTTGTCCTGGTTGGGTAGACTACCATCGGAATGGTGTAGGAGAAGGCTATGGGGAATCCATGTTGGGGGAATAAAGGAATGCCATTTGCATCATAATTTTTTGGAGGAGTTTGGATTTGGGATCCATTATGGAAAAGAAATAGCTTGCATTTCTTACTTTGTGGGGGCATAAGGAAATATGCGGGGGCATAAGGAGGGATTTGTGGGGGCATAAGGATGCGTGTTTGATAAATTATTGTGGTGCTTTATTCTGGTGGATGCCCAATTTCCAATTGGGAGGCATAAGAAGATTCCCCATAGACCTTGCTCCTTTGGCTTGCATGATCAAAGCTGAGTTTTGTTTTGAATGTTTTGAATGTATTTTATTAGTAATGTGTTCCCTTCTTTTAATTAATTAAAATGTGGTAGATTAACGTGAGAAATCATATGGTTAAAATTTAAATAAATTAAATTGGGATATGGGAAAGTAATAATGTAAGTTGTTGGTTATTTGTATTAATTATGTAAGGGATGTGTAAGTTGTGTAAGTCTGATTTTGGAGTATGAAATACTCCACCTCCATGGAAATTCGAATTTGTCCTTGTGGGCTATTTTAGGAGGCTTGTGGGACAAGTAAAACTTGTCCTAAACCTCTAAATTTAATTTACCAACCATACTTATGGTTGGAGAGGTGATTTTAGAATTTTATAATACATTTTATTAATCATGTAGCTTGTTTTGGATTGCACTCTCTTACATTTTATTTATTTTGCAGTCCTTTGGGGTGTGGGACTTTTGGATTGTGGAAGTAATTTCTCATATTTTCACCCACCTCTTCATTGTTCTTGAGAGAATGAAATTTTATCTTTTGTGTTTGAATTTGAGGATGTGTGATGTGGCATACTACATGGATCCACATCATCCTCTTCTCTTCCCTCTTCTATAAAATTCAAACTCTTTTCTTGTTTTAGGTTGTTGAATCATTTGGCAACTTCCTTGCGACACATTTTTCTTGTGTTGGAGCTCTTACTTTTGGAAGAAGTTTGGAGAAATATTTGCATACTTGGGAGATTTCTGTTTTGGGACTTTATTTCGGGCATCAAGCTTGCTATTTGGAAACAAAATTTACTATAGAAAGGTAGGAGTTTAACCTTTCTTTCATGTTGTTATTTTCTTGTTGTGTTGTGTGAATGGTGAATGTTGTTATGCTTTATTTTTCTGGTTGGGTAGACTACGGAGGAATGGTGTAGGAGAAGGCTATGGGGAATCCATGTTGGGGGGCATAAGGGAATGCCATTGGCATCATAATTTTTTGGAGGGAGTTTGGGTTTGGGATCCACCATGGAAAAGAAATAGCTTGCATTTCTTACTTTGTGGGGGGCATAAGGAAATATGTGGGGGGCATAAGGAGGGATTTTTGGGGGGCATAAGGATGTGTGTGTGATGAATTATTTTGGTGGTTTATTCTGGTGGATGCCCAATTCCCAATTGGGAGGCATAAGAAGCTTCCCCCATAGACCTTGCTCCTTTGGCTTGCATGATCAAGCCTGAGTTTTGTTTTGAATGTTTTGAATGTATTTTATTAGTAATGTGTTCCCTTCTTTTAATTAATTAAAATGTGGTAGATTAATGTGAGAAATCATATGGTTAAAATTTAAATAAATTAAATTGGGATATGGGAAAGTAATAATGGAAGTTGTTGGTTATTTGTATTAATTATGTAAGGGATGTGTAAGTTGTGTAAGTCTGATTTTGGAGTATGAAATACTCCACCTCCATGTAAATTCGAATTTGTCCTTGTGGGCTATTTTAGGAGGCTTGTAGGATAAGTAAAATTTGTCCTATACCTCTAAATTTAATTTACCAACCATACTTATGGTTGGAGAGGTGATTTTAGAATTTTATAATACATTTTATTAATCATGTAGCTTTTTTTGGATTGCACTCTCTTACATTTTATTTATTTTTTGCAGTCCTTTGGGGTGTGGGCCTTTTGGATTGTGCAAGTAATTTGTCATATTTTCACCCACCTCTTCATTGTTCTTGGGAGAATGAAATTTTATCTTTTGTGTTTGAATTTGAGGATGTGTGATGTGGCATACTACATGGATCCACATCATCCTCTTTTCTTCCCTCTTCTATAAAATTCAAACTCTTTTCTTGTTTTAGGTTGTTGAATCATTTGGCAACTTCTTGCGACACATATTTCTTGTGTTGGAGCTCTTACTTTGGAAGATGTTTGGAGAAATATTTGCATACTTGGGAGATTTTTGTTTTGGGAATTTATTTCGGGCATTGAAGCTTGCTATTTGGAAAAAAAATTTACTATAGAAAGGTAGGAGTTTAACCTTTCTTTCATGTTGTTATTTTCTTGTTGCGTTGTGTGAATGGTGAATGTTGTTATGATTTATTTGTTTGGTTGGGTAGAATACCATAGGAATGGTGTAGGAGAAGGCTATGGGGAATCCATGTTGGGGGCATAAGGAATGCCATTGGCATCATAATTTTTTGAGGGAGTTTGGATTTGGGATCCATTATGGAAAAGAAATAGCTTGCATTTCTTACTTTGTGGGGGCATAAGGAAATATGCGGGGGCATAAGGAGGGATTTGTGGGGGCATAAAGATGCGTGTGTGATGAATTATTTTGTGCTTTATTCTGGTGGATGCCCAATTTCTAATTGGGAGGCATAAGAAGATTCCCCATAGACCTTGCTCCTTTGGCTTGCATGATCAAGGCTGAGTTTTGTTTTGAATGTTTTGAATGTATTTTATTAGTAATGTGTTCCCTTCTTTTAATTAATTAAAATGTGGTAGATTAATGTGAGAAATCATATGGTTAAAATTTAAATAAATTAAATTGGGATATGGGAAAGTAATAATGGAAGTTGTTGGTTATTTGTATTAATTATGTAAGGGATGTGAAAGTTGTGTAAGTCTGATTTTTGAGTATGAAATACTCCACCTCCATGGAAATTGAATTTGTCCTTGTGGGCTATTTTGGGAGGCTTGTGGGACAAGTAAAACTTGTCCTATACCTCTAAATTTAATTTACCAACCATACTTATGGTTGGAGAGGTGATTTTAGAATTTTATAATACATTTCATTAATCATGTAGCTTATTTTGGATTGCACTCTCTTACATTTTATTTATTTTGCAGTCCTTTGGGGTGTGGGCCTTTTGGATTGTGCAAGTAATTTGTCATATTTTCACCCACCTCTTCATTGTTCTTGGGAGAATGAAATTTTATCTTTTGTGTTTGAATTTGAGGATGTGTGATGTGGCATAATACATGGATCCACATCATCCTCTTATATTCCCTCTTCTATAAAATTCAAACTCTTTTCTTGTTTTAGGTTGTTGAATCATTTGGCAACTTCCTTGCGGCACATTTTTCTTGTGTTGGAGCTCTTACTTTTGGAAGAAGTTTGGAGAAATATTTGCATACTTGGGAGATTTTGTTTTGGGACTTTATTTCGGGCATTGAAGCTTTCTATTTGGAAACAAAATTTACTATAGAAAGGTAGGAGTTTAACCTTTCTTTCATGTTGTTATTTTCTTGTTGTGTTGTGTGAATGGTGAATGTTGTTATGCTTTATTTGTCTGGTTGGGTAGACTACCATAGGAATGGTGTAGGAGAAGGCTATGGGGAATCCACGTGGGGGGGGGGCATAAGGGAATGCCATTGGCATCATAATTTTTGGAGGAGTTTAGATTTGGTATCCATTATGGAAAAGAAATAGCTTGCATTTCTTACTTTGTGGGGCATAAGGATGCGTGTGTGATGAATTATTTTGGTGCTTTATTAAGTGGATGCCCAATTTCCAATTGGGAGGCATAAGAAGATTCCCGATAGACCTTGCTCCTTTGGCTTGCATGATCAAGGCTGAGTTTTTTTTTAATGTTTTGAATGTATTTTATTAGTAATGTGCTCCATTCTTTTAATTAATTAAAATGTGGTAGATTAATGTGAGAAATCATATGGTAAAATTTAAATAAATTAAATTGGGATATGGGAAAGTAATAATGGAAGTTGTTGGTTATTTGTATTAATTATGTAAGGGATGTGTAAGTTGTGTAAGTCTTATTTTGGAGTATGAAATACTCCACCTCCATGGAAATTCGAATTTGTCCTTGTGGGCTATTTTAGGAGGCTTGTGGGACAAGTAAAACTTTTCCTATACCTCTAAATTTAATTTACCAACCATACTTATGGTTGGAGAGGTGATTGTAGAATATTATAATACATTTTATTAATCATGTAGCTTGTTTTGGATTGCACTCTCTTACATTTTATTTATTTTGCAGTCCTTTGGGGTGTGGGCCTTTTGGATTGTGGAAGTAATTTGTCATATTTTCACCCACCTCTTCATTGTTCTTGGGAGAATGAAATTTTATCTTTTGTGTTTGAATTTGAGGATGTGTGATGTGGCATACTACATGGATCCACATCATCCTCTTCTCTTCCCTCTTCTATAAAATTAAAACTCTTTTCTTGTTTTAGTTTGTTGAATCATTTGACAATTTCCTCATGGCACATTTTTCTTGTGTTGGAGCTCTTACTTTTGGAAGATGTTTGGATAAATATTTGCATACTATGGAGATTTCTGTTTTGGGACTATATTTTGGGCATTGAAGCTTGCTATTTGGAAACAAAAGTTACTATGGAAAGGTAGGAGTTTAACCTTTCTTTCATGTTGTTATTTTCTTGTTGTGTTGTGTGAATGGTGAATGTTGTTATGCTTTATTTGGCTGGTTGGGTAGACTACCATAGGAATGGTGTAGGAGAAGGCTATGGGGAATCCATGTGGGGGGCATAAGGGAATGCCATTGGCATCATAATTTTGTGGAGGGAGTTTGGGTTTGGGATCCATCATGGAAAAGAAATAGCTTGCATTTCTTACTTTGTGGGGGCATAAGGAGATTTGTGGGGGCATATAAGGATGCATGTGTGATGAATTATTTTGGTGCTTTATTTTGGTGGATGCCCAATTTCCAATTGGGAGGCATAAGAAGATTTCCCCATAGACCTTGCTCCTTTGGCTTGCAAGATCAAGGCTGAGTTTTGTTTTGAATGTTTTGATTGTAGTTGTAAACTATTGTGTTTGTTTGGATTGTATTTTTATCTGAATTATGCATGTTAAAAGAATGTTGTGTGTTGTGGAATCTAGTTGTTACCATGTGTTGAATTACACCTCTTATTATATTTTGGTTGGGGCTCGGAGGCCAATGATGAAGGAAGGCTTCTCATTTCATTAGATGTCTTGGTTGGGTGGAGAGAGTTGCCTTTCCCCCACTTTTGTTGTGATCAAATTGGAAGAAAAAGGAAACTTGCATGTTGCTGTTCTGGAGCAAAGGAAAATGCAGTTTGACAGTCCCTTGAGAAACATATTCATTTTTGATCCTTTCCCACTTGAAGTGGATGAAATTGTAACATTTGTATTGTGAAGAAAAGATGTTGTAATTGGAATGAAAGTGTATATTTAAAGTGTGAAAGACATTTACATTCTGCTCTGTACATTGAAAAGAAAGAAATAGAATTCTGTTTGTTACAGTCAAACTTTGAAAGATGTATTTATGTTGAAATTAATAAAGAATTGAAAGATCTTCTCTCATATGCATTGTTGAATTAAATTCAATGTTTCATTATATGGCAAAAGAGATAGTTAGATCTCTGTTGGAAAAAAAAAGATATGTACGTGGAAATGATGTTGCATTTTGTATCTTTGGGAATGCATTAAAAAATGAAATTTAGTATTTTCTTTTGATTCAGAATGGTTTTTTATTAGTAACCTAACTGAATGTATTATATTATTTTAGAAATGAAATGCCACATTTAAAGGATAAAATTGATATACAAATTTAAAAGAAATAAATCTTTTTATAAAGCGGCAATAAATTTAAATAAAATTCACAGTTCGGACCTCGCATTTAATAATCAACTTGAAAATGATATAATTTGGCATCTTATGACATCAATGAACTCAAATTGACAAGGAACACTTAAGAAAACAAATTAAACCTTGCAAAATCAAACCCAATTCCCTTCCTCAGCCATTTTTTGTCAATTGATGGAAAAAATTCAAATTGGAATCAATAATACAAATTTACCTTCCTAAAATACTTTAAATACTTCCTATAGTAATCCTCCATGTACGTATGGCATGTTGAGTGAAGAAGGAGATCAAATTGAATAAAATTTTATAAATCAAAATTACAGTTTTCTATTTAAAATTTTAGATCATTTTTGTTAAATATAACCCTTAAACCTCATCAAAATATAAAATTTATGTTTGTTGTGAAAACAAGGAATCGATAGATTTCCAAAAAGTCCTCGTTTTCCCAAAACCGAGCTTTCTAGCTCAAGTTATGGCCATCTAAAGTTTTCTTGCCTTGGCAGGAAAATTAGAAAAATTTTCCCGACTGTGAGCCCCTTGCCCGAAAATTTCCCTGTTGAAAAATCCTTAGAATTTTTTTTTGAAAATTTTCCTTGGGAAAAATTTTTAATCTTTAACTTTTCCTCACCTAGCCCATGACCAATCATAGGCTGCCCATGTGTCCTCACTCAAAAGCAGCGGAGGCATGACATCATTTATGCCCTTGGGCCTTTTAAAAAAAGTTTTGGGAAATTTTTTGACTTTTTCCCCCCGGCTCCTGATGCCAACTAGAGGGTGCCACGTGGCACCTTGGGGTGATAGCGGAGGAGGGAGAACTTCATCAGTTTTGTTCTTGTCTTTGTAAAATTTTAATAAAAATTCCCACGATCGCGCACTCCCACCCACACCTTAGGAAATCCCTTCCACGGGTGCATGGACCAGCGCGTCAAAATTCCCCCTTACCTCCCCCTTCGGTGAATTCCTCCAACTGCTCCTGCCACTCTGCCTTTTCCCTCTCCTTCTCCCCCGCATCATTTATATGAGTTCCACGTGTCCCTGGTGGACCCGTGGGTGTGTGAGAACTAGTTGGTTTTTTTCCCCTCCCCTTTGGCTAAATCTCTTCAAAACTTACGCCGCCCCAACCTTCCCTGATCCTTTCCCTGCTCTGGCTTGGAGCCGAAACATGTCCATTGCAGGGCCCGCAGAGGCATGAGAGAATTATGGAATTTTATCCCCGTGTAAGAAAAAAAAATATAAATACCCCCACGACCCCTGCCAAAGGGGTTTTCTTTCCCTCTCTCCACATGTCCCCTTGGGAAAATTTGACCCCTAAGCTCCGCCTTGTCCATATCTTGAGTTTTACGAAGGAGTTAGGAGGACTTCTTTATATCATAAAAAAGATGAGAAAATTTACTATCCATTGGGAATGATTTAGGTAAATTTTGGAAGCTTTAATTGTGTGAAAAATCAAGTTGAAACGTTGATCCTATTAGAGAGTGGGTATGGTGATATTTTAACCCTGAACCTAACTGAAACTTATAACCCTAAAATTTTGACCATGTGACCTATGAAATTGTTAATAAATGAAAAGTATGTTCTAGTAATTTTAGACTTGTTTCAGAACTTGATAGTGTCAAATTTTGTCTTGCAACCTGGTTGTAGACACTTCTAATAAAAAAATTATCCATAATTTTCTAACTAACCCTAGGTTGTTTCTTGGGTCTCAAGTGGGTTGTTTTAACGGGAATCACACTTGGTATCAAATTAGTGGTTCAAAAGCTTGGACCATTGGGCACACTAGAAAACTTGAGACATGAAACTTAAACCTAACACATTTTTTTAAAATCTAGAAAAGACAAATTAATTTAGAAATTGTATATTGTAGTAAACATGGAGAATTGAATAAAACTTAGAAAAATGAACTAAATCTCACTTTGGTCTATACAGGAGGCACAAACGGAGTGAGAGAAACATTCACAAAGACTCAGACTCACCACCACCACCACCACTGGATCAGGGTGTAGCAGCTATCCTACCCAGATCTTGTAGACCCTTCAGGATGTCAATGTCGCTCTACGCGGAGGATTAGGAGGAGGACATGCAGCTAGTCATGATAGAGCCCTTCCATTGAGGGTTAGGTATCTCCTCGACCCAGTGAGGAGCATAGAGGAGAGAACTCCCATGTGGAGTTAGCCAGAGTAGAGTCACCACTAAGGGGATAGGGTGACAGAGTTCAGAGCATAGAGAGAGGTCTCGAGAGCCCTAGGCTTAGGGATGAGCATGTAGAGACCTAGAGGCCATCAGACCACAGTGAAGATCACATCAGGGAGATCTTGAAGCTTTGGCCCTCACATTACTCAGGTGATATGGGTGGATTTTAGGTAGAGGCTGGCTAGTGAGCTTGAGCGGTTGCTTCAAGCTTTGTCCTTGTTCTAGCAACACGAAAGCTCGTGTTGTGATCCATCTACTGAGGGATGGAGCAGGAGTATGGTGGAGGACAGAGGAGTAGAAGCTCCATGTAGATTCAAAGATAGTGACTTGGGAGATTTTTGAGGAGAGATTTAGGAGTAGGTATTTATCATGGAGGTTCATACAAAAAGGATCGATGAGTTCCATGACCTCCGACAGGCATCTCTTTCAGTAGCAGAGTATGAGAGTAGATTTTGGATCTACTCCAGTATGTAGAGTATATGTAGGATGAGCAGGTGTGGATTCATAGGTTCATTTGGGGCCTGAATTTAGATATTGGAGGTGCAGTGTGGATCCACTACCCACAGACATTAGTGAGGCCATTGAGAAGGCCTATATTACAGAGGAGACTCGGGGAAAGACCTAGTAGGCTAGAGACCGAGTCAGAGCCGCATACAATAGATGTAGGATGGTAGATCAAGGGGATTAGTACCCCTTCCTCATGGTGGCTGGGTATAGCATAGTCATCCTTTTCACCATAATAGTAGCAGTAGTCCCACCCACCTCATAGACCTCCACAGAGAGCTGATGCATAGAGAGGTCAAGAGTATGGGGCCTCCTCCTAGGGGTCCCATCAGGACACAAGGTGGACCTAGAGCTCAGTCAGTGGGAGCTCACCAAGTAGAGACCTCGAAAGGACCACAGCTAGATCATCAGGATCCATGCCATAGACTTCTAGGGAACCTACTAGAGGTGTTACTCATTGGGGAGGATCAGGAGGATGTTTTGGTTATGGAGTTACTGGACACTTTTGGAGAGATTGCCCACAAAACCCTAACAAAAGGGTAAGAATCAAATCTCTGAGCCAAAGGTTGGTGATATGGGACACCACCACAGGATTTATAGTAGTTGAGAAACCAGGAGAAGAACATCGAGCATAGTCATTGAGACCACATGTAGCATTGGTGGTATTCCTACCTCTATATTGTTTGATTCTGGTTCTTCTGATTCTTTCATTACACCATCTTTAGTAGAGTGATGCAGGCTAGTGATAGTTAGGTAGGGTCTTAGTTGGGATGTCGAGATGGCTTTCTAGAGCCAAGATCTTTGTAGACTCCTTAGTTAAGGAGTGTGTAGTGGATTTGGGACCTTTCACCACTACCTCAAGATCTCCGTATCCTTCCTTTGGGCTCGTATGGAGTCATTTTGGGTATGGATTGGTTATCTACACATAGGCCAGGATGGATTGTTATCACAAGACTATATCTTGTGTAGATGATTTGGGAGTTGAGTCGGTGATTTCAAGGGTCAAGAGACCCGTTTCTATTCACACCATCTCCGTTATGTAGCTTAAGCGGTGTGTGTGATGGGGTTGTTAGATGTATGTTGTTACAGTTAGTGATAGATCAGAGGATGGGTCTAGTGGACCATCGCTAGATGATCATCCCATTTTGAGAGAGTTTGTAGATGTATTTCTAGGGGAGCTACCGGGGTTACCACCCCCACGTGAGATTGATTTTCATATAGATCTAGTTCCTGGAGCAGAGCCTATCTCATGAGCACCTTATCGGATGACCACCCTGAGCTCTGTGAGCTCAAGTTGTAGCTTGAGGGACTTTTGGAGAAAGGCCTTATCCATCCTAGTGTATCCCCTTGGGGTGCACCGGTGATCTTTGTGAAGAAGAAGGATGGATCCTTGCGGTTGTGTATTGATTACCGCCAGCTAAATAAGGTAACGATCAAGAATTGTTATCCCCTTCCATGTATTGATGACTTGTTTGATTAGATGAAGGGAGCCACAATTTTCTCTAAGATTGATCTTAAGTCAGGGTACCATCAGCTAAGGATTTTGGAGGTAGACATTCATAAGACCACCTTCTGCATGAGATATGGGCACTATGAGTTCACAGTGGTGCCTTTTGGTTTGACTAATGCCCCCACAGTGTTCATGAGTTTGATGAATGGGGTATTCAGGACCTTCTTAGATCACTTCATGCTCATCTTCCTAGATGACATTTGATATACTCACATACGTGTGAGGAGCATGAGGGCACCTTCGCCAGGTTCTTCAGTGTCTTTGAGTAGTAGATTTATGGGAACTTGGAGAAGTGTGCTTTCTTTTAGATAGAGGTACAATATTTGGGTCATATCATTTCTGGGGAAGGTATCGCAGTTGATCCTTCCAAGATTAGAGCCATTATGGATTGGCCAAAGCACCCACTATAGTGACCGAGGTGTGCAGCTTCATGGGATTAGTAGGTTACTAGGATATTTGTTTAGGACTTCTCTTAGATTGTGCACCCTATCACTTCCCTTCAAAGGAAAGGGAAGAAGTTTGTTTGGTTAAATAGATGTGAGTAGGCCTTCAGGACACTGAAGGAGTGCCTCACTACAACACCTATTCTTACAAGTGCTAGATCCACAGGTGAGTTCTTTGTTTGCACATAGATGTTTCTTTGGTAGGGCTTAGAGGTGTGTTGATGTAGGAGGGTAGAGTAGTGGATTTTGAGTCTCACAAACTCAAAGATCATGAGATTAATTATCGACCCATGATCTTGAGCTTGTAGTAGTTGTGCATGCTTTGGTTAGATGGAGACACTTTCTTCTTGGCTGGAGATTCACACTTAGGATATATCATTTGAGTCTTCACCACCTCTTCACGTAGCCCAATCTCAACGCTCATCAGTGGAATTGGATGGAGTTGCTTTGTGAGTATGACATGGAGATAGAGCATGTGAAGGGGAAGGAGAATGTGGTAGTAGATGCTCTCAGTCAGATGGAGACATGTGGCTATGGCCACTACAGTGAGAAAAGATTTGTGGAGAAGGATTCTACAACAACTTCCTCTTGACAGCTTCTACATCATAGTACGAATAGAGATCGAGTCAGAGACCCCTTGAGGGAAGTTTGATGGTTTTTCCTTAGAGACAGATGGTCTTCTCAGGCACAGAGGTAGGATATATGTTCCCAGAGATGGAGGCTTGAGGCAGGACATCTTGGTAGAGGCACATCATGTACCCTATTCAGCCCATCCTCGTGGTGAAGAAGATGCATGCCACCTTGAGACAGTTGTATCATTAGAGAGGACTTTGAGAGATGTGGCCTAGTTTGTGTCATGATGTTTAGAGTGCCAGAGAGTTAAGGCCAAGCATCAACATCCAACATGCCTTCTTTATCCTCATGTTATACCGGAATGGAAGTGGGACACCATTTCCATGGATTTCATTGTTGGGCTACCGATGTCGAGATATCACCATGACGCCATTATGGTCACGGTTGATAAATTGACAAAAGTGGCTCACTTTTCTCCAGTGAAGACCACTTATACAGCTAGAGCAGTGACATGAGTATATTTGGATGAGATTGTCAAGTTACATGGGATTCCATGGAAGATCATTTGTGACCATGATCCTTTGTACACTTCACATTTCTGGACTACCATGCAGTATGTCCTCGGGATGAGAATCAACTTCAACACAACATATCACCCTGAGATAGATGGATAGATTGAGTGGGTGAATCATATTTTAGAGGACATGCTCAGGATGTATGTGATGGATCAGCAGTCTAAATGGGAGGAGTACCTGTACTTAGTGGAGTTTTCCTACAATAATAGTTTTAGAGTTCCATAGGCATGGCTCCTTTTTAGGATTTGTATGGTAGAGAGTGCAGGACACCTCTTAGCTGGGATAGGTTAGAGGATAGAGTATCTCTTGGACCAACTCTTTTACAAGACATGGAGCAGCAGGTGGTGTTGATCAGAAGAGATTGTAGGAGGCACGGGATAGGAAAAATAAGTATGGATCAACATAGGATCGACCATAGTTTTGATGTGGGCATGAAGGTGTTCCTTCATGTTAGGCCACACAAGAGCCCTATCCATTATGGAAAAGGTTCTAAGTTAGCTCCTAGATTCATTGGTCCTTTTGAGATCTTGGAGTGTATCGGCCCTTTGGCCTACCATCTAGCATTGCCACCCAACTTGTCTCACATACATGATGTTTTTCATGTTTCAGTTCTTAGGAGATATATTACAGACCCTTCTCATGTGTTAGATTAGACATCATTGCAGGTGTAGGATCAAAGGCAGGTGATGGTGGAGCCCATTCACATCCTAGATCGTAGGACCTTGGGCCTTGAGGTAGAGAGGTTGATCGGTTTGGGTGCAAGTGGGACCAGATATGATGAGACTGCAGCTACATGGGAGGATGCTACTTCATTATGAGTTTATTTTCCACATTTGTTCCAGTGACTTCTAGGAGGAAGTCGAGTCTAAGGGGAGGGGATGTAGAGCCCACTTCCCTTTGACACCTTTTGATACTTATTCGATGATATTTGATTATGTTATGGACATTATTATGCTTTGATTTAGTATGATGTTAGCTATTTGATCATGGATTATTGTGATCTTGATTTGGTTATGATGCATGATGATTATTAGAGACACTCATATGTGGATGATGATATACTATTTGACATGGATGTTTTATGGATGTTGTTCAGACATGTGATTTTGGATATTATATGATGATGACATAGTTGTTGATATAAATTGTATGTGATAATGTTAAATTACCTTGATGTTGTTGTGATTCACATACTTAGATGATTTTGTGATTTTATTTGTATCATATTGGATGTTCTGATATGGCCACGAGGCTGAAGGAGGTATTTGTATTTTTAGGTTAAAAATATCACAACAAAACATCGGGGATGGAGACCAACCACAATGGAATTCTAGGTGAATTCGACAAGGTCACCATGGCAACTTGTTTTTGTGTGTGTGTGTGTTGTTTTTTAGGGATTCCCATGGGGATTTCCTTTATATGTGACCATGGGTTTGTGTATTTTATTAATGTGGTTAATTTTTATTATTGTTGTATGTATTTTATTAGTAATGTGTCCCTTCCTTTAATTAATTAAAATGTGGTAGATTAATGTGAGAAATCATATGGTTAAAATTTAAATAAATTAAATTGGGATATGGGAAAGTAATAATGGAAGTTGTTGGTTCTTTGTATTAATTATGTAAGGGATGTGTAAGTTGTGTAAGAGTTGTGTAAGTCTGATTTTGGAGTATGAAATACTCCACCTCCATGGAAATTTGAATTTGTCCTTGGGGGCTATTTTTGGAGGCTTGTGGGACAAGTAAAACTTGTCCCATACCTCTAAATTTAATTTACCAACCATACTTATGGTTGGAGAGGTGATTTTAGACTTTTATAATGCATTTTATTAATCATGTTGCTTGTTTTGGATTGCACTCTCTTACATTTTATTTATTTTGTAGTCCTTTGGGGTGTGGGCTTTTGGAGTGTGCAAGTAATTTGTCATATTTTCACCCACCTCTTTATTGTGCTTGGGAGAATGAAATTTTATCTTTTGTGTTTGAATTTGAGGATGTGTGATGTGGCATCCTACATGGATCCACATCATCCTCTTCTCTTCCCTCTTCTATATAATTCAAACTCTTTTCTTGTTTTGGGTTGTTGAATCATTGACAACTTCCTTGGGGCACATTTTCTTGTGTTGGAGCTCTTACTTTTGGAAGGAGCTTGGAGAAATATTTGCATGCTTGGGAGATTGTTGTTTTGGGACTGTATTTTGGGCATTAAAGCTTGCTATTTGGAAACAAAAGTTACTATGGAAAGGTAGGAGTTTAACCTTTCTTTCATGTTGTTATTTTCTTGTTGTGTTGTGTGAATGGTGAATGTTGTTATGCTTTGTTTGGCTGGTTGGGTAGACTGTCATAGGAATGGTGTAGGAGAAGGCTAGGGGAATCCATGTGGGGGCATAAGGGAATGTCATTGGCATAATAATTTTGTGGAGGGAGTTTTGATTTGGGATCCACCATGGAAAAGAAATAACTTGCATTTCTTACTTTGTGGGGGGCATAATGAAATATGTGGGGGGCATAAGGAGGGATTTTTGGGGGCATAAGGGATGTGTGTGATGAATTATTTTGGTGGTTTGTTATGGTGGATGCCCAATTCCCAATTGGGAGGCATAAGTAGCTTCCCCCATAGACCTTGCTCCTTTGGCTTGCATGATCAAGCATGAGTTTTGATTTGAATGTTTTCAATTGAAGTTGTAAACTACTTGTTTTGTTGGGTGTATTTTTATATGAATTATGCATGTTGAAAGAATGTTGTGTGTTGTGGAAGCCATTTTTGCCATGGGTTGAATTACACCTCTTATTGTATTTGGTTGGGGCTCGAGGGCTAATGATGAAGGAAGGCTTCTGCTTTCATTGGATGTCTTGGTTGGGTGGAGAGATTGTTGCCTTTCCCCACTTTTGTTGTGATCAAATTAGAAGAAAAAGGAAACTTGCATGTTTCTATTTTGGAGTAAAGGAAAATGTAGTTTGACAGTCCCTTGAGAAACATATTCATTTGTGATCCTTTCCCACTTGAAGTGGATGAAATACTAACATTTGTATTGTGAAGTAAATATGTTTTAATTGGATTGAAAGTGTATATTCAAAGTGTGTAAGACATTTACATTTGCTCTGTACATTGAAAAGAAAGAAATAGAATTCTATTTATTCAAACATGAAAACTTTGAAAGATGTATTTCTATTGAAATTAATAAAGAATTGAAAGATCTTCTCTCATATGCATTGTTGAATTAAATTCAATGTTTCATTGTATGGAAAAAAGATAGTTAGATCTTTGTTGGAAAAAAAAAAAGAAGATATGTACGTGGAAATGATGTTGCATTTTGTATCTTTGGGAATGTGTAAAAATGAAATTTAGTATTTGCTTTTGATTCAGAATGGTTTTTTATAAACAACTAAATGTATTAGATTAGTTTAGAAATGAAATGCCACATTTAAAGGATAAAATTGATATACATATTTAAAAGAAATAGATCTCTATTATAAACTTTAAACTAGCAATAAATTTAAATAAAATGCACAGTTCGGACCTACACTTGATAATAAACTTGAAAATGATATAATTTAGCATGCTAAGACATCAATGAACTCAAATTGACAAAGAACACTTAAGAAAACAATTTTAAACATTACAAAATCGAACTCAATTCCCTTCCTCAGCCGTTTTCTGTCAATTGATGGACAAAATTCAAATTGGAATCAATCGAGAAAATTTACCTTCCTAAAACACTTTAAATCCTTCCTAGAGTAATCCTCCATGTCTGTTTGGCATGTTGAGTGAAGAAGGAGATCAAATTGAACAAAAATTTATAAGTCAAAATTACCAGTTTTCCATTTAAAATCCTGTAGATCATTTTTGTAAAATTGAACCCTTAAACCTCATAAAAATGTAAAATTTTTATTTCTGTACAAAGAGGGCATCAAGAGATTTCTAGAAAGTCTTTTTTCCCAAAAATGACCTTTCGAGCTCAAGTTATGGCCCTTTGAAGTTTTCCTACCTTGGCGGGAAAATTTGGGAAAATTTGCCTTGACAGAGCCCTTGGCCGAAAATTTCTGTCGAAAAATCCTTTGAATTTTTTTTTTTTAAATTCTTGGGAAATTTTTAATATTTTTCCTCTAGTAGTCCATAGCCAATCAGAGGCTTCCATGTGTCCTCATGAGGCAGTGGTGGAGGCACGACATCATTTATGCCCTTGGGCTTTTTAAAAAAATTTGGGGAATTTTTTTGACTTTTACCCGCCCACGCCCTAACCAACTAGAGGGTGCCATGTGGCACCTTGGGGTGACAGTGGAGGAGGGAGAAATTTATCACTTTTTGAAATTTTTGTCTTTGGAAAATTTTAATAAAAATTCCCCATGACCCCACACTCCCGCCCTTGCCTTGGGAAATCCTCTTCCTCGGCCGCGCGGACCCTGCGCGTCAAAATTCCCCCTTACACCCCCCCTTCGGTGAATTCCTCCAAATCTTCCACCACTTTTCCTTTTCCCTCTCCTTCCCCCTTGCATCATTTATATGAGCACCACATGTGCACTGGCGGACCACAGTGTGTGAGTGCTATTTATTGGTTTTTTTTCCCTCCCCTTTCCTAATCTCTTCAAAACTTCCGCCGCCCCGCCCTTCCCTGATCCTTTCCCCGCTCCGGCTTGAGTGACATGTGTCCTTTGGAGGCCCATGGAGGCATTGGAGAATTATGGAATTTTCTCCCGTGCAGGAAAACAAAAATCTAAATACCACCCCGCGACCCACCAACCCGACAAAGGGGTTTTCTTCCCCTCTCGCCACGTGTCCCCTTGGGGAAAATTTGACCCCTAAGATCCTCCAGGCCATATCTTGAGTTTGAAGGATTTTGGAGGACTTCTTTATATCATCAAAATGGTGAGAAAATTTAATATCTAATGGGAATGATTTAGTGAAATTTTGGAAGATTTAGTGTGATAAAAATCAAGTTGAAACTCGAGCACTGTTAGAGAGCGGGTATGGTGATATTTTAACCCTTGAATCTAACTAAAACTGTTAACCCTAAAATTTGGACCATGTGACCTATGACAATTTTTATTAAATGAAAAGTATGTTCTATAAATTTTAGACTTGTTTTGGAACACGATGGTTTGAGCTGTTGTCTTGCTGACATGGTTGTAGACACTTCTAATCAACAAAAATTATCCCATAATTTTCTAACCCTAGGTTGTTTCTTGGGTCTCAAGGGGGTTGTTTTTTAACAGGAACCATAGTATGGATGGTGGATCAATTTGTAAAGTAAAAAATTTAATATCAGAATTGATTTATGGTCATGGTGGTGCACAAAAATAGAAGAGAAGATGCATTTTATAAAATTGATATTATTTTGTTGGCCTTATTGTTGTCAGTAAATAGTCTTCCTTGCACATACTCAACACAATTCACTAGCTATGACATCATTGACTTTGTCAATGATAATATTTTTTAAGATATTAATGTTAAGAATGAGTTGTGATTGAATGTGTTGGTGATGGATTAGTGACCTATTTGCAAAAAAAAATAAGGTAATGTGAGAGTGGGAGAAGCGAGCATGATTTTGGAGAACAAAAGAACAATAATAGATTTGTGAAAGAAAAATTCAAGGAACATGGAAAATCTAAGATGCTACTACTATGGAAGCAACATCTATCCTCAACTTTTCACAAAATTTAAATTTTCTATGTTTTTGTTATGGCTATGTGATTTTTTTGTCTTTTCTTTGCCTATAGTATTTCTCTCTTCTATGCTTCAATGTCATATTCTACCTTAAGGACCTTTTTGTAAAAGGATGTGGGTACTTTCAAAACCCCCATATTAACTCTTATGTAAAAATGGACATTATTTTTACATCAAAATATGTTGTTGTGGCATAACATAGCAGATTCTATGATGACAACATCTAACTTTGTTTTTTTAATTCCTTTCGATCGAAAATATCCACTTACTATGGTGTCGGATAAGCTATGAGACATTAAGCTAAAAATAATATTATTTAACTTGTTAAATTCTAGAAAACCATAAGCTAAATTTTTTATATTGTGGAAGTATTAGGTTACCTTAGTGGGCACTAAGCTCAAAAATCTTACTTAAAATTTCTCCTCAATCCACCAATCAAAGTACAAACATTCTATAAATTTTCAACTTTCTAATGTTTGTAATTTATTTAAATAATTTTTTAAACTACGAAACTTATTTATATTTTTCTTTATTTTCTAGTTAGTATTGATTTTAAAAATATGAGGCCTTGTTACAACATTGATTTATTCAATTTAATAAAAATCATAATTCTATGAAAACAATCACACAATTAACACATCTCCCATTCGTGAGGCATGAACTTGCTACTTTGTCTTGTTTAATTTAAAATGTCGTTAACAAAATTACTATTAACAAGGTTTATTAAATATACATGAACATAATGATTGGATACTTTATACAGGGATTAAGGAACCCGAAACCTTACAATAGAATGCATCGTGAGCATCACCAAGAGTGAACAAAAAAGAAACAAGAAAAAAAGGGCTAAAAACTTATCCCAAACTACGTTCCAACAGATCGATACAAGGATAAATAAAAAAACATGGAGGTTAAAGCATCCCAAATGATATAGTCCACAAACCTTCAAAAAATATATCCAAGAACCAATTGACTAGTTGGTATTCAAACTTTTCATATTATAATTCTTCTCGCTTGTGATGGGGATGTCGTCTTCACCCGATCTTCCTCATCAAAACTAATGAGGTGGAGATTATACCTATGAACTTTGTGTCCCTGATCCATCTTGACCACATGCTGTTACAACTCTAAAACCAAATTTTTGATCTCTACCATATCAGCCTTGATAGAGTTTTGGGTGATGCAAAGTTTTTTAGAAGGGTCGATGTAATACATGAAACTGTTTCCCATATCCTTTCCAACTTTTCCTAATGCCTCCACATCCATTTCCACCCAACTCACCTTGAGATAAATTTTATCAAAAGCAACATTCTAACCAAGATCTTCTCTCTCTTTCCCTTTAGATGAATCCCCTTTCATATCAATCATAGAACCTATAGCCCCAATACCAAGATTGACATTCCCTTGAGGTACCTTTAAATTCTTTCTCCTCGGTTTGTTCATATGGTCTACAAGAGTATAATTTTAATTCAAATCCTAGGATTTGGGATCTAATTAATTTCCACCACCAATTTACCATTCTTAAAAATCAAAAGAATTAGTCCATTGTATATCGAGGAATCAATCTTTCCTTGTTGAAAACCATGCATCGACACAGAGAGTGACATAAACAAGAAAAGGAAGGATCATAGAAATATTATGCCTAAACATATTAATCATATTAATATGGTGAGTAAATATCTTTCTATAATTCACCTCAAGAGTAATGTACCTCATAAGGTGGAGGTAGACCATATTCCAAATATCAGGGATGTAGAATCTAGCTATATCATCTACCAACAGGTAAACCATTTCTTTACCGCGGAAGAAAGTCTCAATTTTGTGTTTGCATCTGGTGCATTCTTTGAATATATTTAATCCCTCCATCTCTATTCTAGTTACCTATACTATCGAATCCTCTGAAACTTGAATTTCCATGTTGTGGATCACCATGTTGCCATTGTTCCATGCCTAACCAAATTCCAACGCAAGATAAGGATCAAACCCCGTGATTTTTGAGATGAAATTCCTAAACCCCCTAATTTTTAGAATGTGAAACAAGGAGGGGTTTTCCTTCAAGGCACCATACCTCATGGGCTTTATTCTCAAATTACCACCTCCCATGGTTTTAGTTGACCGATATTGAAAATGGAATAAACAATGAATAAAATGAATTGTAAGAGAAAATTAATACAAATCCTTCCATTTCTCCTACACGTGGGAAGGGTACTTTTAACCATAAGTACAAGGATGACATATCCCAATGAGGAAAAAATCCACCGGAACATCAGTAATTAATGTTCTCAATGAGATTAATAACATTAGTGATATCATCTCCCCTTTCACACACTTTACAATTACTACCTTTAGCACCCAATTTGGCAAAATAATCTGAAAATTTACTACCCTTTCTCGGGGTGTGAATAGTTAATTAAATTTATCAAACTCTTTCAGAAAATTTTCTTTAGTATCTTTAAGGATATTTCTTACGGTCCAATTATTAATTATATTCTTTCTCGCATTGTCTATAGTTAAAATATTTTTTTGAACAACTAATGAGAAAAACATGTTGACATTGGTGAGTAAATCCTTAATCAAAATTTTCCTCCACAAATCCTTTGCAAGACAACATATGTTCAGACAATGAATATGTTTGGTCCAAGAATGTAAATGGAAGGTGTTAAACTAAATCATTATAGTCATTGATCTCCGAGAAACGTATGTAGGAAAATTATTTATGTGAAAACAATTGATCTAGGACTTTTAAAACACATCAAACTATTTGAGAAACACATTCAATATTTTTCATTCAAACAACAACCTATTATAGTTACAACATACAAAGTATTTTGTAGTAACAAATATTTCAAATAAATACATTATTTTTCCTCCAATATTTACAATTCAATTCCAGTTAAGGTAGGAAGTCTGTATGTTGTTGACCTTGGGGAGTAAATCCTTAGTCCAAAATTTCCTCCAAAAATCCTTTGCAAGAAACCATATGTTTTGACGGTGAAAATGTTTGGTCCAATAACGATATGTCACATTTTATACTTAATCATTTTAGTCATTGATCTCCATCAATACATGTAAGTAAAGTGTTTTTGTGAAAGCAATTAATCTAGGACGTTTAAAACACACCAGACTATTTTAGAAACATGTTCAATATTTTTTCATTCAAACAACAACATATTATAAGTACAACATAAAAGGCATTTTGTAGTAATTAACAAATCTTTCAATCCTTTCAATAATAAGAACTTCTAACATCCACGATGCTAGTCACACTTCTGTTCGAGCAATAACAAATTTAAAAATAGGTTACAAATTTCACTTCAATCCCAAACTACTATACCTTTTTTTTTGTTATTTCAATTCAATCCTCCAACCAGGAGGAAGTTCATTACGAGATTAACACTAGAGATACTAGTGGAAACTAAACTCAATGTATTTCTTTATCTTGTTAAATGGTAGTGACTCTTTAGCTTGAAATATTATATTCTTCAAATACATTCACCCGCTAAGCTCAAACTAGGTTGATTTAATTTGTTAAATCCCAGTGACCACTAAAATCATAATAATATCTTACTTTATTTTGTCGAAACCCTGAGACAACGAAGTTCCAAATATTATGTTGTGTCATAAGCTAGCAGACACTAATTTTAAAATATCATTGAGTAACTTGCTAAATCAAAGTGACGACTATATTGAAGTAATATAAACAACCAACTATCATCCGTACTCTGATAAAACAATATTGATTTAAGTTAATATATATACCAACACCATTTTGAAGTCACGTAATGGTTCAATATAAGAATAAATTTGAACATCCACGAGGCTAGTTAAAATATGAAAAAGTATATTATTCTTGTCATTTACCTATAATTGTGAATGCAATTGCACTGTAAGGTAACACAAACCCATTAAGGATATTATTCTTTCCACATGCATATAATTGTATCTACATTTAATTTTATCTTAGTATTAACTAAACACACCTTTGCTCTCCGTTGAAAGTATCGGACCCTAGGATGGAGAGGACTCGTGGGGATGTATTTTTTTTTAGAGAATACCATCCCCATATTATTCCAGTCAAACAATGTTTTGTGAAATCACCTTACCAAATATCATAAACAAATTCCCATCACAAGTGTTGCTTGTGCTCCCTATAACATCTCTGTTCTTACCCACTTCATTTCCATGTGTAGAATGAACAACCTTGGAGAACCTAAATGTAACAAATAGAAGTGTTAATAAATAAATTCTAATAAGATATTGCTTTATGATTTGTTGTCTGATAATCTATACAGATATGAAATCATGTCTAACAATGTTAGTTATTTCACCTTGCTTCATTTTGTTTGCAGATTCTTCCTTTATAATATATATTAACTAAATACATCTAATATTGCTAACATTCAAACCTTCAACCTCCACTAAATGTAGTAATTGTAAGAACATTAAATAATTAATGTTGGGGTTGGATGAACATTAACTAAGATTAAAATTTGTTAGGTTATGTTGAGGCATAACCTCTTTTGGTGGTGGAAAGAGGATAAGGCATTTGTGGATTTTTTGGGAATTTATGACATTCATAGATTATGTTCATGTGATGGACGGGATCAATTAATGAATATTACTAATTAGGACATAATTCAATTATAAATCTTGGAGACACAAGTTGAATATTAGAATGAAGGTGCTCAACATCTCTATTTAAGCATCGTCTATATCGGGTCTTTGGCAATCACTGTCAAAAAAGCCCTGTTCATTATGGGTAGCACCAGAAAATTCATCGAGCCTTCTTCTGTGAAGAGGTCAAGGACAACCTAGTAGTATGGAATATTTTTCATGATGGTGGTGTTACGTCATTTATGGAAAGATTGTCTAGTCACTCTTTCCGAGTAACATGCAATGTGTTGGAAACCTGGAAGAAAGGAAGAGTCAAAGTGGGAAAGACTAAATTTATTATTTCAACAGAGTCCATTATAGCTATGATAGGGCTCCTCGTGGAGGGAGACATTTATTTTCAATGCTCGCTTTAGGAGGAGATGGATGATTTCCTATATCTTGGTGAAAATCGATAATGTATCACTCGGGCTATGAATAGGACTCACTTCCAAAACCTTGGGATAGGGTTGTTGAGAAATTGAGGAGGTACTTCATGCTTCAACAACACTACAAAGTGATCTATAGACCTTAGCTTTTTCTTCTTGCGCATCTTTGACATGAACGGAAGGTAAAATTTGTGAATTTTTATTTCAATTGTTTGAGAAGTTCCTTAAAATAGCTATAGAAGATGATGGTCCTTTCCTACATAAAGGCCTTTTATATTTTCTCTTTAAAATGAAAGATTCCCAAAAAGAAATCTTGTGCTTCCCCTCTAGGCTAGGTGAGTAGTGTCAAGTCCCCCCTCCTCTTCCGCAACTAGCTTCCTAAAGTTGTCATCATCGTCACGCCTTGGTCTCCCTCCGACTCGATTCGGACATCATGATCATTAGCCCCCATTCTTTCAATCTTGGGTCTCCCTCATCTTCTCTAACAGCTTGTAACCCTCTAGACACCTTGGAGCTCTCTCCTAAGGTCTCTAAAATTATTTTAGACCAAACATCTACTTCCTCTCCACCTCTTGGTGACACTTCTCTGGCTTCTCCTCTCATTTCCATTAACATTATAATGGCTACAATCGACTCAACTCACCTAATCACATAATCATGTGCAACTTCCCTCCCACCTTTTTGCATGGAATTTAATATGGAATTGGACATTCCATATGTGTTATGGGATATCTCCTTAGTTTATCATGATTCTCCTTTATCATAGAAAATGATCTCCCCACTACAACTTTGGAACACAAGGACCATTTAGAGAAAATCTCTCTTGATCCGCATGAGGCCAGTGAACATTATGTTATAATAAGTATCGATATCAAGGAATGGAAAAGTGACATGAATATGACCTAAAAAACAAAATGAAGACTTCATGGAACACATTAAGTTAATGGACATGTTGGTTCAAGGAAGCCCTACTATTGATGATAAGGATGAAGCAACTACTCTCATGAATATTTATAAAATGTAATTTGGCTTTATCCAGATTGGGAATTTTTATTTTTTTTCCTTTTTTTGCATACGGGATTGTTCTCTTCTTGTTTCACTGTAATATTTGGTCGTGAGGGATTTATTGTGCAAGTATGTAGGTCATTTTGGAAAACCCTCTTTTACTATAATCTCAAATAGTTTTATATTTTGGCATATCATATTCGCAGCTAAGCTCCTAATATCTTAATGATTTTTATTACATCCTTAAGATAGTTATGCTCCAAATTTTATGTCTTCATATAAATAAGTGGCTTCTTAGATGAGAGTATCCTAATTTATTTTGATAAAATCTAATGACCACTAAACTCCAAACATTTATGGTATGACATAACATATTGTTGTCTAATATCAAAATATAATTTTCTTACTAGTTAGGTCGTAGTGAAAACTAAACTCAGAATATTATATTATGGTTTTATTACAGAAAATTTATTAATATTTGTGATGTAAAATATCTTAATTATGAATTATTAAACCTTCATCGATGAAATAACCAAATAACATGTTGTGGGAGAACCTAAGCACCACGAAGATCAAAATAATATATTGTTTAAGTACCTAATGGCTACCAAGCTCAAACTATGTTGATTCAAATTTTCTAAATCCCAGTCACCATTAAGATCCAAATATTATGTTTTGGCATAACCCACCAATAACCAAGCTAATAATATCTTATTTCTTTTGTTTAAACCTAGTGAGCGTTAAGCACCAAATATTATGTTGTGTCATAATCTAGTGGATACTAAGCTCAAAATATCATTCAATAACATGTTAAATGATAGAAACCACTATGCTTGAAATAATATATTGTAGAAGAACCTAGTCTCCGCTTAGTTCAAAATATGTTAATTTAATTTTTCAATCCTATCAACCGTAACCTCCATATATTATGTCATTGTTTAAACTAACATCAGCTAAGTTATAAATATCTTCCTGTAATTTTTTAACTACTGTAAAATATTGTAACTATGAATTATTGAACCATACCAAATTCAATCTCCAAATAATATGTTGTGGCAAAGGCTACTGGCTGCTAAGCTCAAAGTATCTAAAACCACTGGTAGTATCCAAATATTATGTGGTAACATAACCTAGTGGGCAATCATCTCAAAATTTATCAATTCCAAATCTTAAATGCATACAATAAATTCAAGTAATTTATATTGGTCTTGATTTCTATAAAGATCTACCAAGTCAATGTATTTATTTTGTTTGTTAAATAATCTTGATTTTTTAGCTCAAAATATTTATATCCTTAAGTTCTATCTTTCTTTTGTTGACTAGATATTGATAAGATCCTAATATTATGTTGTGGCATAACCTAGTGGCCGTTATGTTGAAAATATCTTAATTTAATTTATCAAATACTAACCACTAATAAGATGAAAAGAGTGTGTGATGGCATAAACTAGTGGGTGCTATCCTCCAAATATCTTAATTTTAAATCTTAAAATCATATAATAAAGTATGAATAATTTATACATATCTTGATTAATATATATTTCTCTAAATTTAACGTCGTTGATTAACTTGGAGGTCGATAAGCTCAAAACAAATTACTTTAATTTGTCAAAACGTAGCGACTTACAAGAGGATATGGCATATGTGGCTTTAATTCTCATTTATGACATCGATAGTTTACATCTACGAGATAGAAAATTTTTATTAAGGGCTATACGTACACAACATTAAAGATGGAATTGGAAATTTAAGAGTCTTAATGGGAAGCATGATATTTATGATAAGGATATCTAATCAATCATCTTCGTATTATCACCCTTACGATTTCATGTGATGTGCGCTTGTAACTTTATATCTCCATGTTGGGTGGAAATTTCACTACCCCTTTCAACTTTTCTTCTTTGGTCATTGTGTTTCTGTCTCTGTGATGGTGACTAGGGTGTTGGTTATTTCTTGGGTAGCATGGAGTGTGGTCCTAGCAGGAAGAGGTGGAGAGATATGATAGGAAAGGACGTCGGGAATCATTTACTTCTTAGATGGATGGGAAAATTAGGAATGCAAGTATTTAGAATTGGCTCGAGAATGCATGGTTGGTCGAGGAGTGATTCAAAGAATAAAATGATAGTGATATTTGTGATATTATGTACAAGTCAATGCTTGACCCGAACCAGTCCAAAGGGTGAAGGAACTTTTTTTACATGGCTCAAGGGTTGAGCACGAAAAAATAGTGTCCAACTATTTGAGACAGTTTATCTTACATAAGGAGAATGAGAATTTGGAAGAGCATCTAGTTAGCCTTCAATATCATGTCCATGTCGTGGACGTGGGGGATGCATGAGATTACGTGTGGTGCGGAGGAAGTTGCTGAAAATTAGGGTATCGAATTAGCTGCTTGCTCTAAAGTGAAAATGCCAAAATGCTTTGTCAATTCATCCTCCTCATCTGATTAGAGTAAAGGGAATGTGGATGTCAAGATAGTCGATGAGGTGGAACTAAGAAGTTGAACAACCTAATATTTCCTGGATGAATTTGTCTATAGTTTTTTATTAAGGTTGGAATGGTTGTCTATATAGCGAAGTGTATAGATATAGGAAGTATTGGTTGGTGAAGTGAAGCTGATTACAACTCTTCTCCATATTTTGGCATATATTTAGTAAGATAAGTTTATTTTAGTCATCATGGAAGTCCCTTTGTTGGAATACTTATCATGGAATGGCTCCTTATGTACTTTTATTCAAGACTTATCATCGAAATATCCTTGTTTAAAATCTTAAAATCATAAATTTATATATATCTTCTTTGTGATACATATAATGTTTGTGATACATAAGCTAGTGAATTGAGTACCCAAATACTATATTGTGACATAACCTAGCATCCGTTAAGCTCTTAATACCTTAATTTAGTTTTGAAATCCTAACTAACACTAGGTTCCAATAATTATGTGGTAGCATAACCTAGCGGGTGCTAAGCTCGAAATATATTAATTTAAAATAATATGTTGTGGAATAACCTAGCATCTGCTAAGATCTTAATACCATTATTCACTAAGATCATATTATTATGTTACATAACCTACCCGCCACTATGCTTATAATATCTTACTTTCTTTTACTAAAACCTAGAGAATTCTAAGATCCAAATATTATGTTGTGTCATAAGCTAGTAGACGCTAAGCTCAAAATATAATTGGGTTATATTGTGGCATAACCTAGCATCCACTAAGGTCTTAATACCTCAATTTAGTTTTTAAATCCTTACTACCGCTAGGTTCTAATGATTATATGATAGCATAACCTAGCGGGCGCTAAGCTCGAAATATCTTAATTTAAAATAACATATCATATTTGTGATACATAACCTAGCGAATTGAATACCTAAATAATATGTTGTGGAATAACTCATTGGCCCCTAAGCATTTGTTAATACTAGTATTAACTAAGATCGTATTATTATGTTGCATAACCTACCCACCGCTATGCTTATAATATCTTACTTTATTTTACTGAAACCTAGAGACTTCTAAGATCCAAATGTTATGTTGTGTCATAAGCTAGTAGACGCTAAGCTCAAAATATAATTGGGTAACTAGATAGATTATAATGCCAATAAGCTCAAAATATTATAATGTGGAAGTACCTAGCGCCCGCTTAGCTGAAACTATTTTAATTTAATTTGTTTAATCCAACCCACTGTAAGGTCTTAATGTTATACAATGTGATATACTCGATGAAGCCTAGTGGCTGCTAAGATATTCTTAGTTGTAAAGAAAATGATTGCTTGACCCAAAAAAGTGTGTTGCCTAAAAATAAAAAAGTGTATTTAACACAAGAGAAATAACAAATTAATCACTTGACCCAAAAAAATGTGTTTCCTATAAAAATTCCACCTATCCTTGAGTCCATGCAAAGGTAAATGAAGACTTCATCCAAATAATAATTATAGCCTAGCGGTCGCTAGAGTAGGCAACATTTTTCATTTAGATCATATTCAAAAAGGAGTTTATATAAATGATAAAAAATAAATATGGAATTTATGTAATAGTATATGTATAGACTTGGACTCATTGTACCCTAGCAGCCACTAAGATATACTTAAAGGTAGAATATTTTTACATTTAGGACAAGAAAAGAAACTTGGACTAGCAACCAAGAAGTTATACTATAAGTTTTTAAATAGAACGCGATCTACTTGTTCCACCCTAGTGACCACTAAGCTATTCCTAAAGGTAAATATATCATGTTCATAAATGTTATACATCTAAAATCTTAATGTTTGCTGGAAATTATATTGAAAAGATATAAAAGATAAAAAAATATTGCATTTATATAATGGATGCATAAATATACGTGTAAAATTGTATATTTAATAGGTAAATATATCATGTTCTAAATGAAGTTGTTTTATAAATCTAAATTTTTAATAATTTACGAATATAACAGTGAAAAAGAACAAAAGTGATTACTATGACCAAAATATGTTCGGTTGCCTATATAACAATAACTAATCCACAAGGTGTCAAGGAAAACTAATGTTTTTTTCCAAATTATAATTATATCGTATGAGACACTAGGGTAGGCAAAATTTATTATGGTAGAGTTTATTCATAGAAAATAAATCATATTGAAAAGATACAAACGATAACAAATAAATCCAGAATTTATATAATGGATATATAAATATAGATGTAAAATCTTGTATGTAATTTGAAATAGAATTGGGGTTTTGTCAATAGGTTGTTGAAACAACCAATTATATCGTGGTAGCCTCAAAGCTATGTTAATTTTTGCATATTTTAGTGAGCTCAAAATGAATAATATATTAAGTATAAAATTCATATTGATTAATGTTGGACCCCTAAGTTAACTAAGTACCTAGGGCACGAAACTTGGTGGCACGTGGAAGTAGGGCACGAAGGAACACGTGGAAGTAGTTCTTGGAGATATGCAAAGGATTGCACCTAGGTAGGATGGATTAGGGCCTTAATGATTTTTGGACTACAACAAAGGACATGTTTAGGGAACGAATGAAAAATTGACTAGATACAGATATGGATAAGCTATGGAGACTTGCAGCTCAAGGAAAGGATATTCCAGGGCATCAATACGAGTTATCATGAAAGGATAAGGATTTAAGTTTGTTATGGATTAGCTAGCACATGCATGCTAAGGAAAATCGATTAGGGGAAATACATGATGACATTTGGCATGTTCTTGGGTAGTGGTAGGGAAATCATGAAAGATTCCTTCAGGATTTCTCATGTAATGATGAGTGGTTAAGAGGAGATTCCTTGAGAGTTCCTCATAGGTATGGTTTTAGGGGAGAGGTTTATATGAGTATGGAAAAGAGATAAGAATATAGTTAGAAAATATATGTAATGTGTGATGGAAAGATATGTAATGTGTCGAAGCTCTGCTACTATAAATATCTTCATACATGGAACTCTTTTGATGTAATCTTGGCTACTGTACTTTGGCATATAAATATAATGAAGTGATTCTGAAGCACTTATGTGATGAATCTAGATCTATACATTTCCTTTTTATGTTCATGGGTGTATTACTAGTTTTCTTGATGATAATCATGATTTATCTCTACTTCTATTGTAATATGATCATGCTATCCTATGTTCTGGTGCATTAGATTAGGAGTTAGTGCTTACATCTAGTTGTCAAGAATGGGTGTGTCATTCTCTATTTATACAACACCCCTTATTAAGGAAGAAAATTCTCATGAAGCTTATACAAAGGAGGGGTTTGGTGCCTACGAGTGCCTCGGGTGAGCTTCCAGGCCAGTTTGGATGATGTGTCAGTGTACCTGGGGTTGATTGGTGAAACAAGAGGTAATTAGAGAATACATTTTGGTTTTGTTTATGGGACCTATTTTCAAATTATTTGTGAGAATGATGTGTGATGATGGAGCAGTTGACCTTTGACAACATCGATACATGGTTTAAAATCATGAAGGATGAGTTTACTTAGAGGTTCGGTATTGGATTTTGATGCACAAAAATGGGTTGAGGAGAACTTGTATCAAAAACTCTATGAGACATTATTTTGTTAGTTCTAGTAGAGTTATATGAATGAATATCAACATATGCATCAAGGAAAAGTTGATACTATAGACCTCATGTTTGGACCCAAGTGGAATATTAGTGGTTGCATGATCTTTGACCTAACCTAGATCCATGTTGTTGATCTTTGGTGGAGTAGATTGTTGACTAGTTATACCATGTACTACATTATTTTGATGTGTTCTTTCCCGAGAGATTATTGAGTTCAAGTTATTGAGGGATCCTAGAGGATAATTCTTGCATGTTATTCCATTGGATAACAAGATCTTAGTCATTACTTTAAGGTTAGAATCCTTTCCCATGGCTAGTTAAACTCCTTCTAGGCGTGGGGTGGAAGCCGACATGGTAAAGGATGTCAGACCTTACGGTAGAAATGAAGAGAGAGGAGAGGAAACTCAAGTATAATGAAGCTTGGGAGAGGGAGTTGGAAAGACATCGTGAAGCTATATGAGTGGTAGATTTATGGAGGCAGACCATGTGGGAAGGATTTGAGGTTCATGCGGAGGATGTGGAACCTGAGAAGTCTTAGCTACCCCATCTTGGAAAACGTAGAAGAGAAACCCCCTTGGCTTCTAGAGATATCTCATCATATGAAGACTAGAGATAGGTTCACATCTTAACCCACATGGCAACTATACGCTTGCGCTTACTTTTCAGTTCCTAAGATAACTTTCAATAATCTAGTTGGTATTAGTATTCGTAGTCAAGCGACACCTAGGAGGTATAATTTTTCATTTGGTACATCTATGGCTGCAAATTCATTTCTTATGTTTGGGTGTATTTTTTCTAGCACAAAATTATGGTAAGGTATGGGATCATAAGATTTAAGTATCACATCTAGGAGCGATGTGGGAAACACATCTAGGAGTGGCTCTGTATCACTGTTTGTTAGCACATATTTTAGTTCGAAAGTGGGTCTGCAAGATGCAATTGTGTTAGGCCCCTTACCTATGACAAAAGGAGGATTTGGTGGATCTTGAGGATTTGGCACTAGTGGATCGAGTGGGTATAGTTGTGGAGGTAACGACAGAGGGAATCAAGATCCTAGATCTAGTGTACAAGGTCCACAACACCATCAATAGGTGTTTTATGAGATGTCACTCAACTCACCTGATTACAAGGGTGTTGAATATGCCACAATGTACACAAGTGTGAGTTAATATGATGTGTGAAGGAATCACTTCCCGGGAGTAGAAGGAAAGTTAGTTTGCAACCACTGCGAAAGGACGTGCATATAGCTAGAATAGGAAGCATGACCCATACCAAAAATGGTGGATTAAACTGTGCTACATAAATCCTTTTTGTCAGAATTCCACATACCTGAGTTTGAATAGAAAAACATCAACGCATTGAAGTAGATTCAGCAAGGAATGGCGAGAGAGTGTGCAAGAGTATGATGCACATTTTAAGACTCTTTCATCCAAGTTATCTTATGACATTCACCCTTCGTAGCATGCTCAGTGGTTCATCGGAGGAATGATCACACCATTTAGGAGGGAAATTTCATAGAAGACTTTCACATATCCGTGCGAGGCCTTGGAGGCTACCTTACATGATAAGCTAGTGGGAAGCATTGATATAAGAGTTAGTCTATTCCTACGCCCAAATTTCTATAATGGAAAAACAAGCTGGAGAAATTATCTATGAACTCAGCTCATGAGACTAGCGGCATGTTATGGTGTATAAATTGTGAGGTAGAAGGGAATATGAAGGATAGTTGTCCTTAGAGATTGGTATGCATAATGATGGTAGATTGTGATATTTTCCATAGAGATCATGATGTAAGTAGGTTTCAGCTACTACTATGCGTGATCTTTAAGAATGTTTGTTCTTATTGAAAAATTTGCACCTCTACTACTCATGACACTAAGTATTGTAGATTGATTGACCAAACACGTTATGTAATTGATACTAGTGTGTGGACTAGTGTTTAAAGTAGTTCCAAGGATAAGGGCCATCATTATGAAGTGTGCGTGGATGGAGGGAGTCATACAAGAGGATTTCATGGAGGATTTAGAGGCCATGCCAACTATGGAGGTGGAAGAAGTGAGTTCCCATGTGGAACTTGTTACAACTATGGGTCTATAAAACACTATAAGCGTAAATGTCCCAATTTGTTATAATGTTCTTGGTGTGGAAAGAAGCATAAGTATGAGGAGTTCCCATAATTATTTGAACACATGAGGTAACTACAATGGAAGGAAAAAGGTCTTTGGCATGGTAAGCATGAAGAAAGTTGACTCACAGTGGATGCTGAGGTGGCGCTGAGTCATAGTTAGAACCTTTACTGGTGACAATGCGAGCTGAGGCTACGCATGCCAAGGAGATACCAAAGTAGAAACCATTGGTTACTAGAGAAGAGGTGGTGCATAGGAAGTATCCAGACCCTGCTCATCAAAAATAAGTTTATCAAGAAACCATGGATGTGATTCGAAGCTTACAAGGAGAGATCCAATACCTAAAGGAGAAATCATGGCAGTTAGAGTAAAAGAAAAGCATCAAGGCTCCGTAGAAGGATCTGGATGAAGTCAAGGAGGTATGAAAAATGTTGAGGTAAGAGAATATCATCCCTTTTCTAGGATAATTAATATGGGAGAAAGTAATAAGCACTAGAGGAGAGCGCAAGTGACGGGTATTACATGGTAACCTTCCTCCTCATAGTATTGACTATGATAAGGAGATTACCTTGAATGCAGTAGTTGATGGATGGCTCCTGAGTAATATTTTGATTGACATGGGTGTGGAAGTTAATGTTCTCACTTTAGATGCATGGAATCAAATGGGAAGGGCCCCATTACAACCATCCTCAAATGTGTTGTATATGGATAAAAAGACAAAGGAAATTCCCATTAGTGTTTTAAAGGAATATTTTATCATCATCGAAAGGTGAAATTCAATGGAAACCTCAAATTCTAAGTGCTTGCTAAGGCAAAAACTTTACAATGTTACTTGGGTGCCCCTGGTGCTATAAAAACAATGTTGACCTAAGTTTCAATAAGGGGTATATAAGTTTTTATAAAAATGAGTAACGTGTTATCATCCCTTTGACAGATGGAAAGTCAACACCCTATACTCATCCCTTGGGAGACGAAGACCTAGAAAATATATGTGCACACTATCGGGGACCCACGAGGTTGTGCAACCAACAAAAGAAGGCATTATTTAATGGGAATTTGCTCAATCTATAAGTGATAAAACTAGTGTAGCATGTGATAATTGGGTTCACAAGACATATGAGCTAGTTAGAAGGTAGTTAAGAGGCTCTATGATGAGAGTAAAAAAGGCATGCTCGGTCGGGTGCTGTGAGGAAAGAAGTTGCCAAGTTACACTAGGGAGCCAACCCGATGTTTTCCTCCAAGTAATGGAGACTTAGTGGAGATGTGAGCTCGAAAGGAGAAGGATGTGTTGCGAGACTCACAAGCACCCCGGATGCAGATCAAGCTTCTAGGTTGATCACTCCAGTATCCAGTGTGATTGCACAACATGGAATCCTTTCTCCAAGTGTGGGACTTGTAAAGATGAGAAAAGATTCTCCAGAGAAGGCTGGTTCCTATTCCTCTGTTCAGATGCATACAAAAAAAGCAGAGGGTTTACTAAAACCTAATCTAACTTGCCAAGGAGACAGGGTAAGAAAATGCATAGAATAAAACCTAAACTACAAAGGTGATGCACCGAGGAATGTTAGACACTCATTTTGCAAATTTAACACAGACCACATAGATGCAATACAAACACCATGCACAGGTAACCAAACTGCAATAAGAGATCAAAATGATAGCAATGAATACATGAGAGGGTTGAGAGTCAATCACAACATATATATTATTGCTCAAGAGTCGATCTGAGTATATTGCGGTGGCAAGAGGCAAAAATACTGGCATTACAACCCATATGGGAGGTTTGAAAGCTCCACAAATTCTCTTGCAAGCGAGGGAAGAAGGGAGGATGCAAAACAAAAAATGTCCGACCTGTTAAAGGAGCTCCTCTTTACAATATATATGAAGAAATGAGGGGGAAGAGAGAGGAAATCCAGAATCTGCCCCAACCACTTCTTGGTAGCATTTAAAATCATCTCATTATGATAGAAGCGGCGGATCTGGCAAAACGGCGGGTTGTCTAACAGGAGCGGCGAGCTGTCTGCTGCATTAAAGTTGGTTGTTGAAGCATTACTTCTGTCTATCACCTCGCGTCAGAGAAATTTTCTTAATTTTCTCCCTTCAAACTGCACCAAAATGCGAGATTGATCCTAGAATCATGTAGATAATTTCAATAGCTTTCCGTTGATATAAAGAACGTGCAAATCCGAGCTCTGGATCGAAAGATATGAAGGTCTGAAGATTTAGGGCACAAAACAGGCAAGAATAGGTTTTAAACTCTTTTCCCGCGCTCTGCCATCTGGATGACACGTGGTAGGCTCTGATTCACTGAGCAATTCTCTCTCTCCACCTTTCTGCGGGCTTGTTTTTGAAATTTCCTTGTGGGTCCTTAAACTTGGACACGTGGCACTGTTTCATTGGTTCGGGTCAGTGTTTGAACCCTTGCCCTTTGACTTTTGGACTTCTTCCTTGTGACACGTGTCATGGTTTGGTTGGTCCGTGGGTCTGCCAGGCTCTTCACGCCCTTCGTGTCCCTCTATCCCGGATGTCCCTAACTGTTTGGGACAAAAACTTCCAAATCACCCGAAATGGGCTTCCCTGTCCCTTTTGCTTCGCGGGTGACATGTGGCATTGTTTGATTGGCTTTCGGCTCCTTCGGCTAACTGCGTCCCACACATCCCTCTATCTCGAGACCTCCCAGTGCTGAAGTTCCTCTTTTCAGCCGAACCGGCCGGTTCACGTCCTTCGCGTCCATTTGTCCCAAATGTCCCGGACTGTTTGGGACAAATTCTTCCGAACCACCGAAATGGGCTTCTTTGCTCTTGGCCGCTTCGCCTTCTCACGTCCTTCACGTCCTCACGGCCCAGATGTCCCAAATTCTTAGTACGAAAGTTCTCCATTTCGGCTGATCTAGGTAGTTCGTGTCCTCAAGGCCTAAATGTCCCGAGCAGTTAGGATTTCCTTCTCCTTCGGCCAAACCGGCTTTCTTCGTCCCTCGCGTCCCGACGGCCCGATTGTCCCTGTGCTAAAATTTTCCTTTTCGGCTGAACCGTCCAGTTCGCGCCCTTCGCGTCCCTTTGTTCTACTTGTCCCAGTGCTTTGCGGGCCGTCTGGAGGCGTTTCGGCCAAACCGTGCCTTGGTGTCCCAAATGTCCCAACTATTCCTAGGACAAGGACTTAGCCGATTTTCACAGTTTTTTCTGGCCCAAGCTTATTTTCTGCAACCTTCTCGCATTTTTTCAGAGCTTGTTATTTTCAACCTGGACAGGAGAGTTAGAAAAATTTCTGAAGGGACCCTAGAAACATGATTTTTCCCTGGATCAATCAATTTTCCTGGGACTTGAGAATTCTGATGTATATTATCAATTCAACCCTGGGGGGTGAAATTGGATAACAGGATGTTTAGCTATACTTTTCTCAGGACCATAACACATTGGTAAGTGACCTATTTGGATAACCCTCTAGAGTGGCACGAGGTGAGAATCATGTTCTCTATTAGGTTTCTCCTAATCAACGCACCTACTTCTATATAATACTATCATGGGAAGTAACCCACATTATTTCACATCTAGGAATGTGAGAAGGCCTAGATGGAAGGCGTGGAAGCCTTACCGCCTTATTTATGGGTTCATAAGCTTTAATCCACCTTATAAGGTTACACACGCATGGTAAATTCATTTGGAACTACGTCGTTAAATAGAAAACTAGTATGATTTGATAGTTGATATCCTTCAAGCTTTCAAGTACTCGAGTACTAAACCATTGGTGAATGAGGCGCTACAGGTTGTTAAGCACCTAACTATGAGAGATAGTGCCATGACAGAGGATAGAATATTAGAATTGTTGGGAGAAATTGACTTGGAAGTGCGGTTCAATGAGGGAGATCTTGAGGAAATACAACTTGAGCGCGCTTGTGAGGAAAAATAGTAAGGGAATTTAGTCTATGTGATTAATGGTGTAGAAGTGAAGAAATTGGATGTTAACCATACTATGGGTATGCGTGAGGTTATGGATAGTGCTGATGAGCAAGCGGGCACCTATCATGAACCCTCAAAAATGAATAAGGTTAACATTGGTTTAGAGGTGAAACCTAAGGAAGATACTATTGGATATTACTTGTCGAGAAAAGGAGGGTTTAAAGATCATCCATATATTGCATGAATTTCAAGATTTTTTTACATGTGGGTACCATGATCTTAAGGGAGTTCACCACTCTTTAGGAGAGATGTGGATCAAACTAAAGGAGGGTGCGCACCCTTGATTCGAGAAAAGACCATACCGAATGAATCGAATATGTGTATCAAGGTTGTTAGGAAATAAGTGTTGATATTGTGAACATATGGTTCAAATAATTGTATTATTGAATATTTAAATAAATCATAAGTATGCATAAATAGTTGTCATGCACAACTCATAGATAGGGCGTGGGAGTAAGACTAGGGAATAAAAGAGAGATTTGGGGATAGAAAGATAAGACTTGTCTCCATGATTCTAGGAGCAACCAATTGTATAAAATTTCCTTCTTATTTAATATAAATTACTCAATTATTTTCTATATTTTATTTGTCTTTCGGTTTTTCCTATTTTCATGTGTTAATCTCAAATTGTTGTTGCTAAATTTTATTATCAAATATATAGTTTTGTTATCATCTAATATCATAGTAGGATAGATGCATTATGAGATTCATTGCTAGATAAAACCACAGCTCTAAGATGTAGATCTCGAGAGTTTTGAAGATTCCGTCGTCATTTTAAGGTTCTAATCTTAAAAAATTGACTAGTAAATTATATTTTCTCAAAAACCTAGATTCCAAATCTTTTGAATTTTTTTGGGTTTGTTTATTTATATCATGGGAAACTTCTATCAAAAATTACAAAAACATAATTTGTATTTTAAGATAAATTGTGGAAAAATTTTGACATCTTTGATTATTCTATAAGAAAACATGGTGAAATCTATTTATTTTTCCAAGTAGACATGATCTACAAGAGAGCACCAATGTGCAAAGCAATATTGGAGTTGTTAAACTGCAGCCAAGGACGCCTTTGATATATTCCCCAATTTATTCCAACACTTTTCCAAGTATGGCATAAAACTTCTGCATATTGGACAATGTCGTATGAATTTAATTACTTGTTATTTAGTGTCTTTGTGAAAAGTAGTCTTTAATTAAGTCATGTATTTATTAAAAATTAATTTTTAATTACTTTTTACTTTTCAATTTTAAATTATTTAGTATAGTTTTTAATATGTTTTACGTCCATCGTAAAGATTGTATGTCTTCCTAACAAGTCATAGTCATTTGTTTGTAAAAGAGTCAAATAGGTGATCTTAGGATTATTTGTATTGTAGTTTTGAGTCTAAAGTGTTGATATTAAAAAAATAAAAATCTTACGGATGCATTTCACTTCTACGTGACATAGATAGTGAGGGGGTGCATTATCGGTTGAAACCGACACCCAATAGAATTGTAAAATGAGATTCAAATAAAAATTCATCTAATTGATGGCGAAAACATGGAAGTTGGAGGCAACAGAGGAAGGAGGTGTTTTAGCGACCTCTCATCAGGCACCATCGATGACACCGCAATATTTCTTTGGTGGCCATGTTTTTTTAGTTATGTTTGATTTGTTTAATTTCAACATGTGTGGTAGTAAATAAAGAAAAAATGGATAATTCCTATTCATAGTTAGGAACATATTTTCCTATATTTTGTTCTCTTTTGTAAATTGTGGATGGGGAAACGTGTACGCTGCTATGAAAGTGGTTGGTGGTCCACTAGAAAACCAATTTGAGAGTTTGTGAATCTCTTAGAAAATCACATACAGAGTGGTTAATGGTTCCACTAGAAAACTTGTTGGAGTTTATGGTACTCTTTGAAAACCATTGGATTGTAGAACATGAGTAGGTACTAGACAGAACTCACCCATGTTCACACTAAGGGGTGAATGTTAGGAAATAAGTGTTCATAGTGTGAACATATGGTTCAAATAATTGTATTATTTAATATTTAAATAAATCATAAGTGTTCATAAATAGTTTTCATGCACAAGTCATAGATAGGGGTGTGGGACTAAGACTAGGGAATAGAGGAGAGATTTGGGGATAAAAAGATAATACTTGTGTAACGCCTATTAAAACAACCCACTTGAGACACAAGAAATAACCTAGGATTAGTTAGGAAAATTATGGAATATATATTTTTGTTTAAAAGAGTCTACTACTAGGTTACAAGGAAATAGCTATCGCTAACAAGTTCCGAACAATTATAAACCACTAGAACATACTTTTCCTTCATTAACAATTATTAGAGGTCATAAGGTTTAAAAATTTAGGGTTAGAATTTTTAATCAGGTTATGAGGGAAAATTCCTCACCATACCCACTCTCTAATAGACTCAAAGCTTCAACTTGATTTGTTTATCACACTTAATTCATTCAAAATTTCCCTAAATTACTCCCATTGGATAGGAAATTTCCTCACCTTTCCAATGATATAAAGAAGTCCTCCTAACTTCTCATAAAACTCAAGTTATGGGCCAACAGACCTTGGGAGGAAAATTTTCCCAAGGGCGAGTCTGGGCCTAGGGAGAAAATTTTCCATTATGCGGGCGGTGGAGTGGGGAAGGGTTTTAGTGATTTTCCCTTCTTCAGGAAAAAGTGTAATTTGCCTCCACGCACCCGCGGGTCCGAAGAGGACACGTGTTGGCTTGGGGAAGCTTGGGCGAAAGTCGATCCGTCGAGTGGTTTAATACATTAAGCCTTTTGGGTCACAAAATGCTAAGGGATAAAATTTTCGTGCACCTCCACCTAACCCAAATGATGCCATATATCATCACCTTATTGGTGTTTGTGGCTGACGGGGAGGTGGAGGAACTAAGAAAATTTTTAAAAGCGCTAAGGTTGAAAAAGGTACCATGCCTTCATCATTTCCTGGTGAGGCCACGTGGCATCTTCTGATTGGTCGCGGGCCGGCGGAATGGTGGGGAAAACTTGGAAAAATTTCCCAAAATTTTCTAGATGTGCTAAGTTAAAAAGAGGTTCACCTTCCTTCGCAAACACCTCATGGTGCCATGTGGTAGCTTCTTAATGGCTACAAGCCGGTGGGCGATGGAGAAAATTTTGAAAATTTTCCCAAAATTTTTCCTAAGTGTTTTAAGGGAAAAATTCGGTCCGCAAGCCCGCCAAGAAAGTTTTTCCTAAAATTTTCCACCAAGGAAGGAAAACTTCAGAGGGCCATAACTTTTGATAGAGATCTCATTTTTGGGAAAACGAGGACTTTTTGGAAATCTCTTGATGCCCTGTTTGCATAGGGATCATTAATTTTTGATTTTGATAAAGTTTAAGGAGTAAATTTGAAGAAAACAACCTACAAGATTTTTAAAAGCAAACTGGTAAATTTTAACTTATAAATTTTGTTCAATATGATCTTCCTCCTCTCTCAACATGTCAAATAGACATGGAGAATTATCCTAAAAAGAATTTAGGAGGCATTTGGAAGGTAATTTTTCTTGAATGATTTCCAATTTGAATTTTTACAACTTCGACACCAAAAAAGCTGTGAAAGGTTTGGGCCCGATTTTACGTTGTTTTAAAATATTACCTTAAGTTTTTTTGTCAAATTGAACTCATTTATACCCTGGCATCTTCAATTTTAATGTTTCATTGTTATTTCTTGCTTTGAGTTCGAATTGTTCATTTTAGAGAAGTATTTGCCAGTTTTAAATTTTAAAACAGAGATCAGATTAAAAAGGGTCTATCTAACTTTTTCATCATCCAAATATGGAGATTCATTTCTATTCTAATCTAATACATTTAGTTGATTTAAATAAACCATTTAATAGCTAAAATGTAAAGTCTGATTTCTAATTTTAACATAATTCAAAAGAACAGAGTTACATATATTTCCTTCATATGTATTCCTCATTTCAATTTTCCAAACAAAGATTTCAAATCACAATTTGATGATCAATTTCAATACAATTATGTAAATTGATAAAGGTAGTGCAATATTTTATTGATTTCAAATATACAACTTTACATCTTTCAATTTCTTGAATGTAATAATAGATTTCAATTTATTTCTTTCAAATGAACAACAAAGTATATGTATCTTTCACATTTCAAATTTATAACTTTCATAGCTAAATACAACATATTTCCATTTCAAAACATTTACAAATTCATCCACTTCAAGTGGTAAAGGTTACAATGGGATTTTTATTTCACAAGGTATTGTCAACTGTTTTTCTCCTCTGCTCCAGAACAACAACATGCATTCTTCTCATTCATCCAATTTGATCACAACAGGAGTAGGGGAAAGGCTACACTCTCCACCCAACTAAGACATACAATGAAGAGGAGAATCCATCCTTCTTCATTGGCCCCTGAGCCCTAACCACAATACAATAAGAAATGTATTTCAACTCATGGAAATAATAGACTTCCACATCACAAAGCAATCTTTCAACATGCACGTTTCAAATTGAAAACACAAAGTCAAAACAAAACAGTAGTTTAGCAACCACATGAAAGAAAAGAAACAAAACTTAGGCTTCACCATACAAGACAAAGGATTAATAACTATTGGGGAAGCTGCTTGTGCCTCCCAATGGGAATTAGGTATCCACCGTAACAAACCACCAATATAAAACATCTCCTATATATCCTTATGCCCCCACAATCCCTCCTTATGCTCCCAACAATGTAAGAAATGCAAGATATTTATTTTCCATGGTGTATCCCAATCCCAAACTCCTTCCACAATAAATTTGATGCCACTAGCATTCCCTTATGCCTCCTCAATGAGTCCACATATCCTTCTCCTACACCATTCCTAGCAGTCTACCCAACTAGACAACAAACACACAAAACATTCACCATTCACACAAACATAAAAAATAAATAAAAGCATATATGAAGAGCTAAGCTACTACCTCTCCATGATAGATTTTGTTCCAATGTAACAAGCTTTCAATGTAAAAATACAGTCCTAAAATCAGCAATGCCCAAGCATGAAAATCTCTCCAATCTCCTCCAAAATCAACAATAGCTCCAAAAGCAAACCAAGGAAAATTTGCCCCAAGGAGGCATTCCAAAAGTTCAACAACCCAAAACAAAGCAAGGAGTTCTAATTTTATAGAAGAGGGAAAATAATAGGATGAGGTGGATCCATGTAGGATGCCACATCACACATCCTCAACTCGAACAAAAAATTCAAATTCATTCTCCAATGCATAATAAAGAGGTGGGTGAATAATATGACAATAAACTTACACACTCCAAAATGCCCACACCCCAAGGACTGAATTTAATAAAATGTAAGAAGAGTGCAATTAAAACTTACAATTTGTCTTCCCAAAATGTATTATAAAAGTCTAAATTTAACCCTCCAACCATAGGTATGGTTGGTAAATAAAATTAAGAGGTATGGGACAAGTTTTACTTGTCCCACAGCCTCCAAAATCAGCCTCCAAGGACAAATTCGAATTTCTAAGGAGGTGGAGTGTTTCATACTCCAAAATATGACTTACACATACTTACAACATTTAATAAAAAATCCAACAACTTCTATAATTACTTTCTTATATCCCAAATTTGATTTATTTATTTATTTTAACAAAATGATCACTCACATTAATTTCTCCACAATTAAAAGAATAATGAAAGGGATAAATGCCTCACAAAATAAACACATGCAAATAATAATAATAAAGAACCACATTAATAAAATACACAAATCCCCTTGGTCACATTCAAAGGTAATCCTCCCTATGGGAATCCCTAACAAAAAACAACACACACACACACAAAATATGTTGCCATGGTGACCTTGTTGAATTCATCTAGAATTTCAATGTGGTTGGTCTTCTATCCCCCGATGTTTGTTGTGATAGTTTTTAACCTTCAAAACACAAATACCTCCTTCGGCCTCGTGGCCATATCAGAACATCCAACACTTACAATTTATATCAACAACTATATCATCATCATATAATGTCCATTTTCTAGGTATACTCACAATATCCAAAAATCACATGTCTGAACAACATTCATAATATATCCATGTCAAATAGTATATCATCATCCACATATGAAGTGTCTTTAATAATCATCATGCATCATAACTAAATCAAGATCAACAATAATCCATGGTCCAACATCTAACATCATACTAAATCAAAACCATAATAATTTCCATAATGTAATCAATAGTATCAAGATCAATATCAAAAGGTGTCAAAGGGAAGTGGGCACTACAACTTGTCTCTATGATTATAGGAGCAAGAAATTGTATAAAATTTCCTTCTTATTTAATAAAAATTACTTAATTATTTTCTATATTTTATTTATCTTTGGATTTTTCCTATTTTCATGTGTTAATCTCAAATTGTTGTTGCTAAATTTTATCATCAAATCTCTAGTTTTGTTATCAAGGGTCAAGGAGGAGATTGAAAAAATGATCACATTATGCATCATTTAGGTTGTTGAAGAATCAGAATGGATAAGTCCAATGGTTATCAACATTAAGAAGGATGGTAGGATAAGGATTATCATTGATTACAGAGATTTAAATGCAGTATGTGTCATTGACCCTTTTCCAACCCTCTTCACTAAGGAGATCCTAGAAGGAGTAGTCGGGTGCGAGATATATTATTTCACAGATGGATTCTCAGGATATCATCAGGTTATAATTAAAAATGATGACCAAGAAAAGACAACTTTCACCACTTAATGGGGAAATTTTTCCTACACGGTCATGCATTTTGGACTAAAGAACCCACCTAATGTGGTTTCTTGCATTGTGGTTCAAGCATTTCAGGACTTCATCCATAAGTTTCTTCAAGTCTACCTTGATTATTAGACGGTTGATGGAATAGTGAAAGACCATTGTGACAATTTACGGTTGATGTTTGAGAGATTCTAATAGTTGATTATATTTCTTAACATTAAGAAATGTGTTTTCACTACTCATTTTGGAACCCTGTTGGGACATATCATATGTAAGGAAGGATTACTTGGTGGATCCTACCAAAGTTTTCGTTATTGTGGGATTTGTGGAACCTACTAGCTAAAGCATGGTGCATGGATTCCTTGGGAATATGGGGTAATACCAAAAATTTATTAAGGGATATGCCAAGATCTCCATGTCGTTGGATGGATTGTTGAAGCATAGAAGTACATTTCATTGGGGAGAAGTGTAGCAAATGGCATTTGATACATTGAAGAATAATCTTATCACTATGACCATATTATGATTTCCTTCCTGGGGTAAGCCATTTCATGTACATGTTGATCCCTCAGGGATGGTAATTGAAGCAATACATTGACATAGCTTGATGAGGAGATTGTTGATCACCCTCTCGTGTTTTGTAAGAAGGAAGTTGACACTAACAAAGCATAACTATACTACTACCAAGTGTGAGGCATTGTCGATGATCTACACGCTGCACAAATTCAAGCAAGATCTATTATTAGAAACACCCTTTATATTCTACACAAACACATGGCATTGAAGTACTTAGTAAATAAGCTCATTTTACAAGGGTGCATATGTAAGTGGGTCCTATTATTTCAAGAGTTTGATTTTACGGTTGTAAAAATGGGTAAAAGTAACCTAGGACCTGACCATTTATCAAGGATTGACTCAGGGGAGGACACACAAAGCATTAAGGATACAATGTTAGATACACAACTATTTATATTACAGTGCATGCCTTCTGAATTAGAGGATATTGCTATGTTTCTCAAAATAGGTATGACACTTGAAAGGAATGAAGACTTTAAGGAGAAAACAATTAGCTATACGCGTCATGCCCTACATGTTAATTGATGGAGACTTAGACAAGTTAGGTCATGATGAGATCTTACGTCAATGCATGTTAGAGAATGAGTGTGTTTCAATATTGGAGGAAGCACATGGCAGAATTACAGGAGGATACTATGTTAGAAATGCCACCGTACGGAAGATTTTACTAGCAGGTCTCTAGTGGGAAAGAATTTACTAGGATTGTATTGATTTTTACAAGTCCTGTGATCATCGTCAACCTCTTGGAAAACCAAGAAGAAGAGATGAAATTCCCTTAAGGCCAATAGCTAGCATTGAACCATTTGAGAAGTGGGTGATTGATTTTGTAGGAACTATTTCACCTACCACGCGAAGGACTAGTTCATGCTATATCATTACTTGTATTAATTACTTAACAGAGTGGAAAGAGGCAATGTCTATAAATGATTTCATAGGAACCACGGTGATAAGATTATTGTAGGAAAATATAATCAACATGTATGGGTATCTGTTGAACTTGACTAGTGATAGGGGTACACATTTTTTGAATGAGACAGTCAGGATTTTTTTGGCAGATTTCATGGTGGCTCATCACAAGACTACCCCTTATCACCCTCAAGCTAATGGAATCACTGAGGCATTTAACAATATCTTGAGTCATATGTTGACAAATATTTGTGATGTTGGGAGACAAGATTGGGATGAAAAATTCTCAGTTGTACTATGGGTGTATAGGACAACCTATAAGAGATTGAACAAGGCCACACCATTTCAATTGGTGTTTGGCATAGAATTTATTTTACCAGTAGATTTTATACTTCCCTCTCTAATTACTATGCATGTAGGAGGATTGGTCGAAGAGCAAGAATTATAAGAGCGCATGGATAAATTAATGTAATTAGATGAAAGATAATCACTTTCTAGATGGATTCAAAAGACTGAGAAGGTGAGACAAAAATCATGGCATGATTGTCACATTAAAAATAAACAATTTGAGGTTGGGAAAATGGTTTTACTTTATGACTCTAAGTTTTTGCGCCATCCTGGGAAACTCAAAGTCCATTGGTTAGGGTCATATATTATATCTTACATCTTTTATTCAGGCACATGCCAGTTGTAAGCGCTAGATGGGAAAAGATTGTCAAGATACTTGAATGGGAGTAGGTTGAAGTCCTACTATAAATAAGGTTTCTATGTTTCTATAAATAATGCAACATTTTCAATTAGATTAGGTTTCCTTTAATGTTTTTCCCTTTTGGTTGTTTCCCTTTTTCATTTTTTGGGTTTTACGTTGTGCGTTGGTGCGCCAATAGCTAATTACATTGTAAGAGATTCTATGTGCATAGGACAACACATACATTTTTTTGTGGAGTGAAGTAGCAGTTATGCCGAATATTTTGACAAATTCTTTTGAAAATGGACTAATGGGAATGATTAGTGCAAAGGTAGAAGAATGAGTGGAATGATGGTTAAGGTGTTTTAATTTTTGCGGGTATGAAGGTTTGTTGAGAAAGGTTTAAAGACCACAAATAAAGGAAGGATCACATAATACAACATAAGGTAGGAAACACAATGGGGAACTACTTAGTGAACAACATAGAGGTTATGTACTTCAGCATGATGATGCATGCAAAGGAGGTATGTGGAAGTGAATTAGTGTTAGAGAACCAGAAGAATACAAGCTGTGACACACGATGGGAAGTCGCAGAAGTTGATTTAAGTGAAATAAAGTGCTATATTAAAAAGTGACGTTAAGACACATGGTCAGAGGAACTCTAAGGCATTGAAAAAGTATAAATAGGAGGTAAGAGTAGTCATTTCGACTACTTTTCCTTAGAATTTTTTTCTCCCAAGCTCAAAGTGTAATGAGGGTTTTTGAAGAAGAGTGAAGTGAGGTACTTGTCACGAACTAGAGGAATTGTGCAAGTTGTAGTGTAGTCTTGGGACGTTGTAAGGAGGAAGGAAGACAATAGAGTAGGAGAGGGGTTGCATGAAAGAGAATCATAGAAGTCATTGAGTATTAGTAGGAAAAGGAAAGAGGCATGAGAACAAATAATAAGATGGCACCATGAAAGCTTGAACAAAGAGACTAGTGGAGGAGGACCCCGTGGAGATTTACTTGGAAATGCAGTACCCCTAAGGGTTATCAAGGAAGAAAAGTGGATTTTGAAGTTATACAAGTGCAATATCAATGAATACAACAAAAAGATGATGCGGGTGGACTTAGTTTCAAACACTCCAATGGTGGATGAGCTCAAAAACCCAAGGTTGAAGACTCATTCTAATAAGAACTACAAAAGATGGGATTTTTGTAGCTATAGGAGCTTCCTTTCTTTGCAAAACCCACCCCTCTATTCAGATGGTTAATGTCATAGGGTGCATTAGGAATTCTTCTACTTTAGGGGTATAAAGATGAGGATTACAAGCCACTTGATTAGGATAGTTACATGCCTGCAAAACACCAACAAGGACATGACACTTGATTTATGTGCCACTACAAAGATTGAGGAGCTAGTTAAGAGATTGAGCTATGAGAAGGGAGGAAGGGCACATGTGATTCTGGATCTCCCAGACCCAGCATTGAGAGTCTCCTCATGAATCATTAGTTGAAAATTGGGTACATCAAAGAGGTGGAAAAACATCAATAAGAGGTTCTTGTATGTGGCCTACAAAGTGTTAAAAAGGGCACATTATAATTTTGTAGAGTTTATCACAAACAACATTGTTGAAGAAACATAAGTACAGAATAGGAAGGAACAAAAATAACATGGGGATCCATACTTATATTGATCATATTTTGGGAGATTGGTGTCCCAAATGGGCTAGATAGGAACATATGGGTTCACCCACCGATACACTCATCCCCTGTAGTTCAATTTGCAAAGTTCACTTGTGATGGGACCATCTCGAGCACCTACAAGGCTCGAGATGAACATGTAGTTTGAACGGTTGTGTAAATCATTTGAGAATGAGTGACACATCCCCCTGAATTACCACAAGTTTTTGGGAATCAGGTAAAACTCTCAGTTACTCAACATTTTTCCTAACAAAGTTTATGATGGCCAAGGGAGAGATGGGGCCATGGTGTAATCTGCCCTTCATATTTACTACTAAGTACATTAAGTGCACCATAAAATGGATAAAATACATGTAGAATTTGGTCTTTGATGTAGAAAAAGTGGATGTTTATGTCCATAGATTACATGTGACATACAAATATGGTACTCGACCTACTTATGTCGAAGTTTTAGAGCCATACTTTCTTACTTGCACCCTAAAGTCAGCGTGACCATACAAGGGTACATCTATCAAGTGTTTGTATAGCTACAACCCAAAAAACAAGGGGTGATTGAAGTGGATGTTATAGACTCCCCCTTTCTAAAGCCACAAGAGGTGCTAATCCTTCCCATGAAAGTGGTACAGGTCAAAGAAGAGGAAGAAGAATAGAGTGAAGGTAAGTTAGATACTTCCCGGAAGAGGAGGTACTACACACACCAAAATGGTAGTAAGGGCACCAGCAATTCATTTCAAGGTGGTGCTAAGGCCTCATTATTGGGGCATGAGAAAGAGAAGGAAGAGGAGGAAGATCCTAAAGAAAAGAAGAAAAAGACACATGATGCATCAAGATCCCCGTAACAGGATTAGAGGAAGGTGAAGAAGAATACCCCACCACCTTCAAGGTAGAGTTAGAGGTAGAGATGGAAGAATAGGAAGTTGAGGCTGAAGCCACAGATGTAGATGAGGTACATTAGGAAGGAAAGGAGAACTCTGTAGAACCTAAGAAGAGCCCAATGTGTGAAGCATCCCCTACACAAACTGCTAGTTCAAGGGGAGATAAGGGGGACTCCTTTACTATAAAGGAGGACAAATGATTCTCTCCTAGAGTAAAGAAGAAGAGGAAGAAGAAAAAATATACGAGAAATAAGTGGACACCCATGTCCCCACATATGGACTTTGTGTATGACCCCACGAAGGTATTTCACGTAAGTTTCCAAAACACCCTCCAGGCCGGAAAATCTACATGGATGGGATTTTATTGATCAAGAAGGGGTTGTGCCCATAACCATGAATATGCTTAGCTAAAAATGCATTACCACACTAAAGATCCTAAGTTTGAGGTCAATTATCATGCAATCAAGACCATTCATCTAAAGAAGAAGGGAGGAGAAACATATAGGGTGGTGGATCCTAACCACCTAATAGATGAGAAAGCATGCAATGCACTTCAAAATATGTCTTCAAAGGTGATCGACACAACTTGGATGCAGGAGCCACTATTTGGACCCTACTCATAGAAAATAAAAAAGGAAAATGATATAGATAGACAAAGTGCGGGTGAACATGCGCGAAATAAGGAAGCATACGGTGAGCTCGTGCCCTTGTGAAGAGAATTTTAGGACAATGTATGGCATTGGTGAGACATGCTAGGACAAAATATGGGGATGAAATGGAATATCTTGAAGATCTTGTGGGGATGTTTCTCAAAAACATCATGGATGGCATGGGGACCACATCTATAGATATTGCAAAGGAGAAAGAGGAAAACAAGGTCTTCATTGAAGCCCAAATCACTGAGTTAGAGGAATTTCTCACCCAACTCAGGGAAGCATATATAATTACTCATAGAGGCTTCAATAGCTGTAGAAAATGCAAGCCCATCATTGAAACGTGGGTGACAGAAGAGGAGGCCACCCTTAAGGCTTTATAGGAGACCATCCCCACCAACAAGGTTGAACGTGTGTAGTTTTTGTTAACACTACAAATCAGAAGGATAAAATTAAAACGAAGCGCAATAAGTTGGAATTTAAGATTAAAAAACTCTGGGATTCCATCACTGAGTGGATGGATGAGTCTGAAGGTGTCTTCATAGAACTTCGGTAGCTATAAATGCACTAAAGGGGAAGGTGGAGGAAATTACCCCATACCAAGTGCCTAGTGTCGTGGGAGAAGCATCAAGGAAAGCCTTCTCAAAATTGAAGGCCTAGGAGAAATTGAAGGACGAGATAGACACATAGTTACCTAAACTCCTCCAATTGGTCGCATAACATATTATTCCAATCTTCAATTATTTATTTGGATTCATTCAATTCCATCATTCTTTATTCTTTGAAGGAATAATATTATTGTCTTATAAAATTTTGTTCATCAAGAATTTGTTCGGGAAGTGAAAAGGATTTTCGAGGTGGAAATTATATTAGTGTGGGGTGATGTTGGACCCCTAAATTAACTAAGTACCTAGCGCAGAAACTTGGTGGCACTTGGAAGAAGGGCACGAAGGCATGCATGGAAGTAATTATTGGAGATGTGTGAAGGCTAGTTCCTAGGCAAGATGGATTTGGGACTCAGTGAGTTTTGGACATCGGAAAGGACGCATTTAGGGAATGAATGAAAAAGTGACTAGATACAGATATGGATAAGCTATGGAGACTTGCAGCTCAAGGAAAGGATATTCCAGGGCATCAATATGGTTATCATGAAAGGATAAGGAGCCAAGTTTTTATGGATTAGCTGACACATGCATGCTAAGGAAACTTGATTAAGGGAAACACATGATGACATTTGGCATGTTCTTGGGTAGTGGTAGGGCAATCATGAAATATTCCTTCAGGATTTCTCATGTAATAATGAATGCTTAAGAGGATATTCCTTGATATTTTCTCATATGTATGGTTTTATGGGAGAGGTGTATGGGAGTATGGAAGAAAGAGAGGAAGATAGTTAGAAAATATATGTAATGTGTGATGGCAAGCTCTATAATGTGTCAAAGCTCTGCTACTATAAATATCTTCATACATGGAACTCTTTTGATGTAATCTTGGCTACTATACTTTGGCATATAAATATAATGAAGTGATTCTGAAGAACTTATGTGATGGATCTAGATCTGTACATTTCCTTTTTATGTTCATGGGTGTATTACTAGTTTTCTTGATGATAATCATGATTTATCTCTACTTCCATTATAATATGATCATGTTATCTTATGTTTTGGTGCATTAGATTAGGAGTTAGTGCTTACATCTAGTTTTCAAGAATGGGTGTGTCATTCTCTATTTTTACAACACCCCCTTATTAAGGAAGAACATTCTCATGAAGCTCACATAAAGGAGGGGCTTGGTGCTTGCTCTGTGCCTTGGGTGAGCTTCCAGACCAGTTTGGATGATGTGTCGGAATGTTAGGGGTTGATTGGAAAAACAAGAGGTAAATAGAGACTATAATTAAAATTATATTTAATAGTATTATTACATATATAATGTTTTTAAATTCCAATGTATATACCATAAAAATGATGAATACATTACATTTGGTTAATTCTACATGGAAACACGTATATAATTTTAAATAATTATCATACAATTGAATTCTTAATATAGTTTTATACTTTTGAATTAATTTTTTAACCTCATATATTTTCCTAAAATATCTAATCGGCAACCATGTATAAAATGTAATATGCATTAATTAGCGAGGTTTATTTACATCATCTTAATGAACAACATTAAACTATTTTTGGTTCTCTTGACCAAAATAAAATTAAAAAAAAGGTGACTATGCCAAAAGCTATCATTATCCTAAAAAATCGTAAGGACAACAACTAAAAATCAAAACAAAAATAGCCAAAGAGAGACATAGAATGGTGGAAATGGGAAAGCATTAAACAAATCTAATTACTAGAGCATAAAAGTGATTGAAATTGCTTTCGTTAACACACTAAATAAATGATTTTTTAATGAAGAACAAAGCAATTTTGGATGGAGATCAAAAGCAAAGGCTTAACTATGGAGCATGATTCAGTTGAACAAAGTAAGTTTTCTATAGATCATGATTAGAATGCCATGCAAAACACAGGGACCATTTGACTACAGAGAAACTAATAGATCCCACAATAAAAAAGGTACACCTTTACTATAAATATCTTTTTAGTAATATCTGGAATGATTTCATGCTTTATGTTGTCTGTGAAACCTCCATCTGCTATCTCATTCAAACAATCATCACGATCCATTTTGCAACCTCTATTGTTATCCTCCTTCATGTGCGTCCTTTGTGTTCATCCTTTATGTGCTTATTTTGTGTTCCTTTCTCTATGAACAAGATTATAATCACATGAAAAAAACCTAGATTTAAACACTCAACCCCATAATCAATGGTCTACACGTTTATTTTTTGAAGACATGCTTTTCTGATTGATAAAAAAATATAAAACATTACTCAATATTTCTCTGAGCTATTTAATAATTTTTTTAGCACGTTTCAGGAAAGAAAATTCAAAAAGAGAAAAAGATTGGGATATGAAAATTTGAAATTTTCACTTTCCCCCTCTAAAATCAAAAGGGTGGGCTATTGAAATTTCAAATATCCAAAAATGCAAGGAAATTTGTATTTCCCTTTTTTTATTTTCCCATGGTTTAAAAATTAAAAACTAAACATTTTTCATTGTCTATAGCCTATAATAATATAAACATAATAAAAATATATTATACAACATATAAATGAACCAAACATAGCAAAAAAATATATTAAAATAAAAAATAGAAGAAATAAATCCTAAACATAGTTTTGAAGATTATTAGAATAATATACACACATTTACGTTCCTTTATTTATCAAAATCGATTCTGAAATTGTTAGGTATAGTGTGAGCTAATATAAATTAATTATCCAATTAGAATGTTCCACATAGAAAGTTCAAACAAGCTATTCAGGACATATAATAAGGCTATCGATCCAATCTTTGCATGAGTTAGAGTTACTACAAGGATATTTTAAAAATAAGAAACGTATGAGACTAGGGTCGATATGTCATTTCTTTGAGTAAGTAAAGGATCATAGGGGGTGTTAAGCATTTTTATTTAATAAGAAACAATGTGAAATATATCTTGAAAACCATGTATCTTAGGAAACTACATACTAAGCCTAACAATGCACAACTTTATATATAGTGTTTAAAATGAGAAAAGATAAATGTAGGATCCTAGTGGCTACTAAAGATAAAATATTTTATTTTATTTTATGTATCCTTTAAAAATAAGAAAATTTTGAGCATAGGGTTTGATATGCCATTTCTATCAATACGTAAAGGATCTTAATGATCATTAAGCATTTTTAATTGGAAATGAGATAAAATATGAGTTGAAAAATATGTATCTTATGGTAACTACATATTAAGGATAGTGATCCAAAACTATAAAGATAGTGTTTATATTGATATGAGGTAAAGGCAAGAGCCTAACGACTGCTAATCTATACCATTCAATTCAATAGGTTATGGCATTCCACTCAATACATACAAAATATTAGCAATTGCTAAGAATTTTCTCTCGTAATAATAGATGTGAATTATATGATACAAATAATAAGTCTTGTGAGTACTACATAATAGATGAAAACACAAAGTAGCAACCCAAAGATATATACGTATGGTATTTATAATGACTAGTAGTAATGGTGGAAGCCTAGTGACTACTAAACTAGAGCATGATCTTTTATTTTATCGTTGTTTTCAAATTATTAAACTATTGAACCTAACGTCCACTATGCACTTACTTTCGATAAGGAAAAAAGCTTAGCATTTGCTAAGAATTTTCTCCCACAAGATCCGATGTGAATTATGTGTTTCAAATAATATACCTTAAAGATAGTGTTTATATTGATAAGAGGTAAAGGCAGGAGCCTAGCGGCTGCTAAGCTATACCAATCAATTCATTAGGTTATGGTGTTCCACTCAATATGTACAAAAACTTAGTGGTCGCTAAGCATTTTCTCTTGTAAAAATAGATGTGAATTATATGTTACAAACAATAAGTCTTGTGATTACTAAAAATAGATGAAAAAACAAGTAGAACCCAAATCTATATACGTATGGTATTTATAATGACTAGTAGTAATGGTGGGAGCCTAGCGATTGCTAAACTAGAGCATGATCTTTTATTTTATCAATGTTTCAAATTATTAAACTATTGAACCTAGCGTCTATTATGCCCTTACTTTTGATAAGGAAAAATGCTTAAGAGTTAGCTAAGAATTTTCTCCCACAAGATCTGATGTGAATTATGTGTTTCAAACAATATACAATATAGTAACTATGTAAGGATTGATCCCTTATGTACCTCAATCACTCTAAGAAATAACAACATAGGAAAATAAAATAGGAAAAAAATATTACCTACCTTTAATATTATAGGGCCCAAAAAATAGGAATTTTTTACCTACCTTTAATATTGTACCTTAATCACTCTAAGAAATAACAACATATATTACTTAAAAAAAAATAGAACAACCCTTAGTAAATTTAAGTCCAAGTACAGATAAAGACGTAGAGTTTTTCTTAGTCTTCTCTTTTAGTAAGAGGTCACAGAGTTGTAGAGGATTTTTGGAAGAGGCACGGTTTGAAGGGTTGAGGAATAATGTTGTAGCTCTTTCTAGTCTCTATTATCATTTTATATTTCAGCAACCAATCCCAAGTGCACTCGCATACCATCTAGATTAGTCTGGAGCTCACGCAAGGAACGCGCAAGTTCTTAGCCCCTCCTTTATGTGAACTTCATGAGAATGTTCTTTCTTACATGGGAATGTATTGCAACTAGAGGGTAAACACAATTATCCATGGGATTTAATATGTAAGCACTAACTCCTAGTCTAATGCATTCCAAGAATATATTGACATGATCAACTAAATGAAAATAAAATCAACCCATGGATATCATCAAGAAAACCCACAAACACACACATGAACACAAGGCCAAAACACATATCAAGATCCACTACAAGATCATTATAGAATTACTTCATTATATTTATGAACCAAATTATGGTGGCCAAGATTACATCAAAAAGAGTTCCATTCATAAAAAATTTCATAGTAGCAGAGATTTCTTTTCATCACACCACTTGACATTACTCATTACACAACATCTATATCCCTCTTAGTCCCACTTTCATTTATCTCCACCTTCACCCTCCCTATCTATCTCAACCACTAATCATTATCTCTTGCAAAATCCTAAGGAATTCAGTCATGATTTCTCTACCACTACCCAAGAATATGTCAGGTGTCTCCATGTGTTTCACTCAATCGAGTGCCTTCTAGTATGCATGTGGCATATAATCCTTAACAAAATTGACTCCTTATCCTTTCATGATAACTATATTGATGCCATGGAATATCCTTTCCTTGAGTCACAAGTCTCCATGGCTTATCCACATCTGTATCTAGTCACTTTTCTATTTTCTCCCTACATGTCTTTTCCTAATGTCCAAAACTCACTAAGTCTTGAATCAATTATGTCTTGAGTGCGAGCCTTCATGCCTCTCCAAGAATTACTTCTATGCATTCCTTCACGCCCTTCTTCTACATGTCACAATGCTTCACACCTTAGGTACTTAGTTAATTTAGGGGCCCAACATCACCCCACACTAAATTAGTTGCCACCACACCAACGGAACCAAAATGTAGTTTCTATTATCACTACCTCTTTTAGTAACCAATCCCAAGTGCATCAGAATATCATCCATATTAGTCTAGAACTCACGCGAGGCACGTCTGAGTGCTTAGCCCCTCCTTTGTATGAATTTTGTGAGAATTTTCTTTCTTACATGGGAATGTATTACAACCAGAGGGTAAACACACTCATCCATGGGATTTAAGATGTAAGCACTAACTCCTAGCCTAATGCATTCCAAGCATAGATTAACATGATCAACTAAATGAAAGTAGAATCAACCCATGAATATCATCAAGAAAACCCGTAACACACACATGAACATAAGGGAAAAACATAGATCAAGATCCACTATAAGAGCGTTACATAATTACTTCATTATATTTATGAACCAAAGTATGGTGGCCAAGATTACATCAAAAAGAGTTCCATTCATGGAAATTTTCATAGTAGCAGAGCTTTCTTTTCATCACACCGCTCACCATTACTCATTACACAACATTTGTATCCCTCTCAGTCACACTTTCATTTATCTCCACCTTCGTTCTCCATATCCATCTCAGCTGCTCATTATTCACTCCTACAAAAGCTTTGAGGGAATCGGTCATTATTTCTCTACCACTACCTAGGAATATTCTAGGTATCGCCTTACATTTCCCTCAATCGAGTACATTCTAGTATGCATGTGTTATCTAATCAAGAATAACATTGACTCCTTATCCTTTCATGATAACCATATTGATTCCCTTGAATATCCTTTCCTTGAGTAGCAAGTCTTCATGGCTTATCCACATCTATATCAGGTCACTTTTCTATTTTCTCCCTAAGTGTCTTTCCCGATGTTCAAAACTCACTAAGTCTTGAATCCATTCTTCCTTGGCATGATCCTTCGTGCCTCTCTAATAATTACTTTTGTACATAACTTCATGCCCTACTTCTATGTGTCACAAGGCTTTGTGCCTCGGGTAATTAGTTATTTTAGGGCCCAACACTCTTTAATTTGAGGCGGTGTGGGTTGTTTCCATTTCATCTCTGCTTGGTGTCCTATGAGGGTTCGTGTTTCATTATAGTTTACCATGGAAGTTTAGGATCTTATACTATTTTTCTTACATGGAGATAAGAGGGAGATAGAATTTCATGGGGAGGTTTCACAGGCTCACCTATAGATTATTTTATGGGACAAGTCTAATTCTATAAGGAAAACCATTAATCACATTTTGTGGGTGGAATATCCAAAGAGAGTCAACTCATTTTCATGTTAACTCGAGGTGGCTTCTGTTTCGTGTTGTGGCTGTTTTTAGTGAGATAGAATATTAAGGAGTTCAACGTGATAGTGATGCATATCATCAAACCAATGCACAAGATAACTTGGTGGAATCGCAAGAGGAATTTGGTAGAGCTCATCCTTTTCTTGACTCGGTTTGGAACATAAAATCTTTGGAGGAGGCACAGAAAGTGATAGCAAAGTTTTCAGCTAGGATTATTTCTTGATGAAATTCATAGAAGAGGTGCATATTGCATGTGCGGAAGGGCTTTCTAAATGGAAACTTCTTGAGAAATTGAATCTCCTGTATCTCGATGTTGGTCTTCACAAAGCCTGTGGGAATTTCAAGGTTTCATTACGAGCTCGGTTTTACCTATAACTTCCTCCTTGAGATGGTTAATGAAGGGTGGACTTAGGGAGGTAGGAAGGTGGCTGGTCTTTGCCTACCTACTTCTCTAGTTTATTTTTCTACTATGTCCGGTTTTTGTCTTAGGATTTTTTCTAGTGGTCTCTATTGTGGAATTTGAGATTATAGTCTCCCTGCATGCTTGTAGGTGTTTTGCTATTTTGGTTTGGGTTGGATGGTTTATGGTATATTCTACGTTATAATTGGGTGGGATCCCTCCAATCCCCAAGTTCGAGCTCTTGTAAAATGCATTTAAATATCTAATAAAAAATAGATGAAAACATAGTAGCGACCCAAAGCTATATACGTATGGTATTTATAATGACTTGTAGTAATGGTGGGAGCCTAGTGACCACTAAACTAGAGCATGATATTTTATTTTATCATTGTTTTCAAATTATTAAACTATTGAACCTAGCATCCACTATGCCCTTAATTTTGATAAGGAAAAAATGCTTAGCGTTTGCTAATAATTTTCTCCTATAAGATCCAATGTGAATTATGTGTTTCAAACAATATACCTTATGGGAACTACGTAAGGATTGATCCCTCTATATGGTATGTAGTGTAGCTATTATCTCCCTAAGTACCTTCCAACCAACATGATATAATTATAATCAATGGAAAACACTAGCGATTCAAAGTTGTACAGATAGTGTTTACAATGATCGTAATGGTAGGATCCTCATGGTCACTCAACTAGGTCACGATTTATTATTTTACCGCAATTTCCAATAAAAGAAACTATTGAAACTAGCATCCACTATGTCATTACTTTTGATAATGAATGAAACTAAGTGTTAGGTAAATAATATTTCCAATATGAAACGTTGTGAATTATATGTTACAAATAATATATTTTATGGAAAATACATATGCTTGATCCCTATTTGAGGATTTATAGTGTAGCACTTTTTTCCGCCATGGATATGAGCCAAAAGTGTACAGATAGTAAATGTTTGCAGCCTAAGAATACCTACACTATAAATAAGTTAACATAAGTTTGAACAATTTGGAATAAATTTCCTCATTTAGTATTTTAAATCTAACTTATAGTCAGAGTATGAGATAATAGACCCTTATTGTAGTTGTCCTCAAAAAACATTGTTAATAATAAAATATTTTCTCAAATAGGTTTAACCCACCCTGAACTTTTAAAGAGCATTATTTCCGTGAAAATGACTACTGTGAAGAGGGCCATACTTATGTTTAGGAAAAGTGTAATCCTTCCCATTTGTTTTTGATAGCTTGTTGTGGAATTTCCCACCAAGTGCTATGCTTAAAATATCATACTTAGAGTAGTTATAGACATTTAGACATAATGAATAAAGTATGTCGATAAACATATATTTCACATTTTATTATATAACAAAAATTATGAGCTATCACTAACTCTGTTAATGTGATTTGTTTCTCAAATACTCTCCTCAAAATACCAAACATTAGATATTTTGACTGTTATCTTTTAAACATGCTCATTAGTCTTGTTATAGGCATCTAATCCTCCCTACTATAGTATTACCGACATACACATAAATGGGTAAGTGCACGAAGTTGGGGGACCAAAAAGTGGACAAAAACCCGAAAACAAATGAAATGCATACACATTTTGCTAAAACACGATTGTGTTTTAATTTTTTTGGTTTGGTAATTACCGATTGTAAAACACGTATGCATTTTAGAGAAGGAAAAACATGTACATGTTTTAGAGAAGTCAAAACACGTACACGTTTTGTATAGTATGGACTATGTATGTGTATTTGGGTGTCTTATACTTAAAAAAATAAATGTTTAAGATTTCTTTTATTATTTCTTATACTTTAAATTTATTTTAGTAAATATAAGAAATTAGGGTCACTCTGCACCTAATGGAAGTGGTCTCGTAGCTCCAACAATTATAATCTAGAAGATAATTTTTCAAAATCTAATTTGGTCAATACTTACTAATTTTCAGGATTTCAGCAAAGGACCTAAAAATTTCAGGGCATATATATTATAGTTGGTCTTTGTTTTGGGAAATCATATAGTCGTTTTTTAGGTTTTTTGACCTTCTAAATTGAATTTTGGCCCTACCATTGTTTGAATTGGTACCAATTTTTAAATTTGGTCCATAATTCACTTTAGTGACCATGAATCAACTCTATGATGTTTGTCTACTTCTTACTAAAAAGAGATCCTCACTTTGTAGATAGAGGATTGTTCCTTGAATGGGATTCTTTTCCTATGGCCAAAATGAGGTGATTGTAATGTGCCTCCTCTTTAAGGTGTGATAACACTACTAGGTGTTGAATGTGTTTTTATGAATAGTACTAAGTGAATTGCATTAAGTGAACTTAGATGATTGCTCATTCTTAGAAACATGGTGCTATATATAACGATCATCCCCTCATCTTTCCTAAATCTAAAAGCATCCTTTAATGGAATCAAATTCATGATTCTCATAATTTTTTTACACAAATGTCTCTTATGGAGAAAAATGATACCGTAATACTTCACACATGATGGTCCTTGATACCTCGGTGACATGACATGACTAGTTCATTTTAGCTTGTTTTAAAGGGTGTTCAATTAGCTGAGAATGGCCAAAAATCTTTTTAGGCCTTCATAGGAAGTAGTCTCTCACAAAACTGAATGATTTGATTGATCACCTTAGACACTATTCCTACACATTGAAACACACTAAATGGTATTATTAGGAATTTACTTTGGGTGAGGGTTTATGATTTAGGGCTTAGGGCTCGGGGTTTAGGACTCAAGGTTTAGAGTTTAGGGTTTAATTTTTAGTGTTTAAGGCTCATAGATCAGATTTTTAGGTTTTAGGGTTTAGGGCTCAGGTATTAGGGTTCATGGTTTAGGGTTTATGGTTTATGTTTAAGAGTTTAGGGTTTATGGCTCTGTGTTGTTTTAGGGTTTAGGGCTCAAGGTTCGTGGTTTAGGGATTAGGGTTAAGGGTTTAGTGTTTATGGCTAAGGGTTTAGGGATCAAGGTTTAGGGATCGGGGTTTAGGGTTTAGGGTTTAGGGTTGAGAGTTTAGGGTTGAGGGTTTAGGGATAAAGGTTTATTTTTTTAGGGTTTATGGTTAAGGGTTTATGTTTAAGGGTTCAAGGTTTAGGGCATTAGCTTAGGGCCTAGGTTTTAGGGCTTATTGTTTAGGAATTAGGGATCCAGGTTTAGGGTTTAGGGCTTAGGGTCTAGGTTTTTAGGTTTAGGGTTGAGGGTTTAGGGTTTATGATTTAGGGCTTAGATTTTAGGGGTTAGGGTTTATTGTATATGGTTTAGGGTATAAAACTCATGGATTATGTTTTAGGGCTAAGGGTTTAAAGATAAGGGTTTATAGTTTATGGTTTAGGGTTGAGGAATTAGGGTTTAAAGTTTAAAGGTCAGGGTTTATGGTTTAGGGCAAAGGGTTCAAGGTTTAGGGTTTAAGGCTCAGGGTTTAGGGGTTAGGGTTTAGGGCTTAGGGTTTAAGGCTCATGGATTAGGCTCACCCATTCACTCATTCTAATGTTATATGTCTTACCAATTCTTAAAAGTTGACAAAGAGTATTCAACTAAATATGGTTCATCTACTTTGTAGGAAAAAAATTCAAGGGAGTCATCACAATTTTATGCCTTTCATCTACTGATATTTTAAAGGAGGGAAATTAAAGATATCCAAGAACAATTTGGTAGAAATAAATGTTATCCAATACAACTATCTTCTTTTTCCCATTGCATGTGAACTATTTCACTCACTGTAATGTTTTGTGTCTTACCCATTCTTATTAGTTTTGACAGAGATTATTCAACTGAAAAGGTTTCATCGACTTTGTAGGAAAAAAATTCAAAGAGATTCATCAAAATTTTATGTCTTTCATCTATTGGTATTTTGGAGGGAAATGCCCACCTCTCATAAACAAGGTAGTTGTAAAAGAAGACTTAATGATGGTTCTAGGCAAAAGACTAGGAAATATGGTCCTAAGATATTCATAAAGATGAACTCACTCATGAGACCTCTGGAAATATTTGAGGTTTAGATGTTAGAAATTAGGGTTATGGATTTAGTGTTTAGGGTTTACGACTAAGGGATCGGGGTTCAAGGTTTAGGTTTTAGGGTTAAGGGTTTAGGGTTTAGGGTTTAATATTTAGTGTTTAGGGTTTAAGGTTTATTATTTCTATTTTAGGGTTTAGGGTTTAAGTATCATGGTTAAGGGTTGAGAGTTGAGGGTTTAGGTTCTGATTTTAAGGTTTAGGGTTTAGTGTTTAGTGTTTAGGGCTTAGGGTTTAGGGAATAGGTTTTAGGGTTTAGGGTTTACAATTTAGGGTTTAGGACTCAAGGTTTAGGGTTTAGGATTTAGTTTTTAGGGTTTAGGGGTCAGGGTTTAGGGTTTATGATTTAGTTTTTAGGGTTTAGGGTTTAGGGTTTAGCATTTAGGGATCATGGTTCATGGTTTAGGGTTTAGGGTTTGGGACCTTTAGGATTTAAAATTTAGGGCTTAAGGTTTAGGTTTTATGGTTTAGGGCTCAGGGCTCAGGGTTTAGGGTTTAGGGGTTAGGGTGCATGGTTTAGGGTTTACGACCGAGAGTTCGGGGTTTGGAGTTATGGGTTTAAGGTTTAGGGGTTAGAGCTCAGGGATTTGGATTTAGGGTTTAGGGCTCATGGCTTGGGGTTTAAGGTTTAGGGCTCAAGGATTGGGGTGTAGGGTTCAAGGTTTAAGGTTTAGGGTTTATGGTTTAAGGATTATGAATTACGGTTTAGGGTTCATTGCTCATGGTTTATGGCTTAAGGTTTGGGGTTTAGAAATCTTGGTTTACGGTTTAGGGTTTAGAGCTCGGGGATTTGGATTTAGTGTTTAGGTTTTAGGGATTAGGGCTTGGGGTTTAGGGTTTAGAGTTTAGTGTTTAGGTTTTAGGGTTTATGGTTTAGGGTTAAGGGTTAAGGGTTTAGGGTTTAGGTTTTAGGGTTTAGGATTTAGTGTTTAGGGTTTAGGATTTATTATTTTGGTTTTAGGGTTTAGGGTTTATATTTTAGGGTTAATGTCTCATGTCTAAGGGTTAAGGGTTTATGTCACATATTTCATGGTTTAGGGTTTTGTGTTTAGTATTTAGGGCTTATGGTTTAGTGTTTAGGGCTCAGGATTTAGGGTTTAGGATTCAATGTTTAGGGTTTAGGGTTTATGGATTAAGGTTTAGGATTTAGGGTTTAACATTTAAGGCTCATGGTTCATGGTTTAGGGTTTAGGGTTTAGGGCTCATGGGTAAGGGCTAAATATTTAAGGATTAGGGCTTAGGGATTAAGATTTAGGGTTTAAGGTTTATGGTTTAGGTTTTAGGGTTTAGGGAACTTAGGGTTTATGTTTAGGGCCTCAAGTTTAGGGTTTAAGGTTTAGGTTTTAGGGTTTTGATTGTAGAATTTAAATGCTAAAATATTTAGGTTGAATGCTGAAATCCTAAAAATTACCTATGTACTAACCAGATTATACTATAAAAATATCTCCTAAACCGTGACTAATGGAGCTATGAGACTAGTTCCATAAGGTGCATAGTGACCCTAAATTCTTATATTTACTAAAATAAATTTAAATTATAAGAAATAATAATAAATGAAAAAAATATAGCGTGTGTGCATTTTACGTTTTCACTTTTTCCAAGCCATGTACCAAGGCTTGAGATCTAGTTTGGATCCCCAAGCCTGAGGCATGGACCTGCACAAACACAACAAATAACGTGTTTTTGTAGGAAAATATAAAAATTCCACTTCCTCCATGATAAATCAACATAAAACAATCGATTTTTTAAAAACAATTATACCACAACGTAGAGTAGAGTTTCTTCTTTCTAAAAATATAATTTTTCAAATTTTCTGACTAATATAAGGTTTCCATATTATTTATTTTCTAACTATGCATTTTTATAGCTATTTTTTAAAGTTTAAATATGTTTATCTTTCATCGTGTATCTTTTTTTGGGTCATCAAAATTGAAAAAAATTATACTAGCACAAACTAGGCCTAATTCTATACATATTCAAAAACAAAATCTAATTTTTGATATTTTTGAGGTAGTTAGGGGCACGGTTGGAGCTCCATTATTTTTCAAAACATAAAATTTTTGTACTAGAAAAATCATAAAAAATAAATATTTGCTAAAAAAATATAAAAAAATTCTAGCACAAACTAGATGCTCCTAGCTATCTTTCTACCAAAGGATTTTCAAAACTACTAAATGGTGCTCAATAAATGGTGGGGACACAAAATTCATTTTGTTATGTTTTTTAACAAAAATATGAGCACTTTTTTATATTATAGTTATTTGACCCACTTAAACTTATCCATTTTCAATTAAATTTAGTAGCTTAGAAACTAGACTCAAAATTCTATGATTCATGTTTACACAACATATTCCAATTTTTCTTGTAACTATTTCAAAAAACTCGTACAAGTTGAAGTTATTTATTTTTCAGAAAAATGTGTCCACTTAAGACCCCCTTTTTGCCTCCCAATTTGGTGCCCTTACCCAAATCACATAGTATTGCAAAACAAAAAATCCCAAGCTACCAAAAACTCTCTTTGAAATACCAAATATTACATCTTAATGTCCTCTATGGTTTATCATTAAAAAGGTGTAAATGGATTTAAAATTATTTTAGGATATTCTTTTATATGTTGACTAGAAGTCTATATGCCACTAAAGCGTGTATTTTTAACGTTCGTATCATGTCATCTATATAATGTTATGGCTTGTCGACTCATATGTAATACTTTCAAAAGGTGCAAATGGTTTCGTATCTTTCAATGCATCATAATTAGATTTTAGACTTTTAGAATAATTATGTTATTATTGATTTGATCCACAAAATATGAATTACTGTAACCAGTTGAATGATACATAAGATGTCCTATTGAAGCCTAGTAGTCGCTAACCATTAAGTTAATTACTCTGTTATGATAGATAGTAAATAAATCTAGAATTTGGTGTCCGCTAGGGTACTATTTAAATTCCTTAATAGACAATGCAAGAAAAACACTTTAAAGTTCATAAATGACCTAATTATTGATGTATTTTACTCTACATATAGGTAAAATGTCTTCCATTATTTGTATTCCATTTAGAACAATTCCATTCATTGCAGGTGGTATTTGTTGGAAGAAAAGAGACGAGGAATGGTTTGTGGAACTTAATTCCCCTGAAAACTACCATGTTGACCTATGGTTGTTTTTTGTTATAGATGAAAATCATGAGGAATTTGGTATTGTTTTATCATCAGAAGTTATTGATTTGGGGACATTGCATGTCCAGGTGGAACGCTTTGAATTTGAAAACAATAAGTGTCTTATTCTAGATATGGAGTTGGATGTTTCTTTGTTTAGGAAACGGGAAATGCATGCCTCCATAAACAGCGGACCATATTCTTGTTCAAAATATGGTTGGAATTTGGGGATTCTAATAGATTCTAAAAAAACTGGATGTTCAAATGTAGAAGACATTCAAAATGGTATATTTACAGTATTCAGAAAATTGTATAGAAATAAGAAAACATCTTTTTGTAATTTCTTGCATACATAAGGTTTTCTTTCACCTACAAAACATGCCAAGTTGTTTACTATGTTGGGAAAACATATTTGACTAAATTGGAGATAGACATATATAAATCCAAATTACATGGGTTGAAAAGGAATACTAAATCAATTGGGTCTTTTGAGGCTAATGTAATATCAAATAAATTTGAGAAATTAGCATCCGGATAATATTGTATTGACATCATGCAGTGAATCCAATGTAATCGAGAAATTTAAATTACATGAATCACACTACCGCCATTTGTCTATACTTGTTTGGTGAAGAGAGCAATGGAAAAATAAAATGTGATTCCCATATTGGGGAAAAAATAGCAAAATGGAAAAAATATCATGAGGTGGAATAATTTATTCCCGTCATAGCTCAAATAATATTATACAACTATGTGATGTCACTGGAAGGAAATACCAACAAGGGTGAAAGTCACAAACATTTTTTCTTGTAAATGTGCATATCCATTCTAGCTTCCATCAACTTTATCAACTATTCCTTCAACTAATCCTTTCAATGTTGAATGTGTGATCACTGATTTTTACAATTTGGCTAGCAATATTTCTTCCAATGTCATAATGGATCTTCTAACAGTTATTATAACCAAGTGTGCTAGATTGTATTATTATTTTTCTAATACCAACTAGTTATTCAAAAATGTTAAGTGACACAATACAAAGATACATGGAAAAGGTTAAAGACATTGGAGTATCAATTCTGGATGGATGCTATAGACTCTATGATAGCAACATGATATTCAAAATTTTGTGTTTTATGTGCACAACTGTGACAATAATGATGATTATAAAGAAGAGGTCACTATGGATTAGATGGAGAATCTACCACGAAAATTGGTAACTACAACCAAAATTGGCCTACAAGGAAACATCCATACTTTTCCTTGCAAATATTGTATGAGTTCGGGATGATATTTTCGCTCAATGTTATTCTCAGTAAATTCTCTAGTACTAGTACTTTACGGTAGTAGTTTCACTCTCCACGCATTGATGCATTCCAAATTATATACCATTTTTATTGTTGAGACACATAGTCAAACAATGTTTCTAAAACATTATTATTCTCATATGAAGAAAGGTTCATCTCCAAAAAAACTTCAACAAGTGATTAATTATGTCTTTTAATCTAAATATGCTACTTATACAATTATTGTTTATGTAGATAACCATAAAGCTATAAAATTTGACGTAAAACCGTTTCACCGTGATCTTTACACAACTAATTCAACATGTTGATTTACTTTCAATCATTTAATAAATAAGATTAATGCGATCTATCTTCAATTTCTATGGTTTTTAATTATTTTAACAAAGTTATGTTTTTTCTGATTCGGATGAGCGAGATGTGGAGGACACGAGCACAACTACCAAAAAAATGCCACCAAATCCAGGTATGTTAATCATGTGAATTTACAAACAAAACTGCTAATAAGCCCCACAAATTTATAATAAAATGAATAATACCCATAAATTTATAGGAAATGATATGATATCCACGTGTATTTTACAACATAATTATTTATAGGAAACAATAACTAACAGACATTAGTTTATATGATTGGCTTAGGGTCGAAGAATTTTTTTAAGGAAATCCATTTGTAAGCTATAATAGTAATTTAAAACGAACTATATAGAACTTATCGGACTCTATGCATCAACTTTCAATACATAAATGGTTGACTAAAAAACTTACATTCATCAATATCTCACATATTTACAACTACATACTATCTACAATGTTTCACTGATTCACTACTATATACTAACTACTTACATTGAATTAAAATTATTTTGGCTTCAACATCATCATAAAAACACTACATATATCTTGATCCATCTCATAAGTATGTAAAGCAACACTTGGCTAGCCTCATTAAAGGTTTTTCAGCTAAGTGTAGTTTAGCCAATGATGACATAGCCTAGCGGCCATAAATCCTCAGCAAAAGTTGAGGCTTGTTCTCTACCGAAGGGTGTTTTGATGAATATAAGTGTAGCTTAACGACCACTAAATTTGAATTATAAGATAGAGAATAATTGATATTGTACTTACCATATCACCACGAAACCACTATGTTTATCCAGTTTAATTTTTCCACAACATGAAATCGATTATGAATTGATTAATGTTTATTTCAAATACATTATGCTCACATTTTCAATAGGAAGAAATAGATTATGAATTGATGATTTTTATTTGAAATATCTCTTGCATCAATGGATCCAACAACATGTAAAGGTGGTGTAATCCAAGCCACAATCTCAATTGGTAATTGTTAGCCGTAAGATAAAATGTTGTTTATTTCAATTGGTTGTAATTGATATGTGGTCGATAAAAATAAAATTTGTTTACTTCCCTACAGGTAGTGATAAGAGTTATTTACTTATTTTGGATATGGAGGACCTATTATATGGGATAAATAAAACATATAATAGGAATATGTCATTCAGGTTTGGTATGAAAGATGTCAACTGCGAGGTGGCCTGTCAGAATTTATAAAATTATTATCACCATACTGTGAATTGGGATTCTAGTCCGACACTCTCATTTCTGCTGATGTTAAAAAGATATCAATGGGATTCAATAAAAAATATATACCCTATTGAATCCAAGACTCAATTTGGGATAGAAATATTGCAATATATTAGAGGGAATAACAATAAGAGACCTAGAAAATGTTTTGAGCAGAAACGATTTTTCATACAGTTCAAAAAAATACTCTATGTATTACATTAGGTGCAAAGGGAAACCCTCCTAAATAATTTATGGTGGGTATGAAAAGCAAACACAAATATTGTACAAAAGATAAATGGTTGATTTGTACAAAAATGTCACAAATAGTGTCTCAAAAATTGAATGTGGTAGAGGGCATCAAATACTTGGAGCAAGAAAAAGCTAAATAACTATTTATATTTTTAGAATTTTGTTATGATTATAATGCTTAAAATTACAAATAATATATGCATTCATATGTTATTATGAATGTCTTGTGTTACTTTATTCTAGAATGTTGAGATTTTAGAAATAAAATTTGGGAGGATTTATATTTTCACTTGATTATAAGATGACAAAATGATTGAATAGCTTCTTCGTGGTGAATTATCAGAAAAAATTTCCCTTGAAAATTTGTAAAATAGTATTTTTACAATGTTCATAAAATAAATATTAAATTATACTATATATATACTTAATTGTTTTTAATATTTTTAATATAATTAATATATACATAATCTATAAAAATTGGCGGTCATATCTAAAATATGCAATTCATATGTGATAGTTATTTCAAAGATTTGCAACTATTTTATGGATAAAAATGATTAAAAAAACATATATAAAAGGCGTCAAAGTTAACACCACATTGTGGCATTTGTAGCAACCATTGAAGTACAAGAAAAGATGTTCAAGATAATATTTGATCAAAAACTGAATTCGGGGAATGTATTTTTGGAGCTTCACTAAGACAAACCATAAATAATGCTTAGCGATTGCTAGCCCATTTAAAACATAACCATTTTTGTATATAACATAACATAAATAATGGTTGGCATTACTAGCCCTTATAAAACATAAACATGTTCTGTACGTAACAAATCATAAGTAATGCCTAGTGGCTACTAACCTATATAATGTATTCCAATATTTGATTTTCTAGATTCCAATATATGGGACTTTGGAGTACATATAATTCCAATACAGGTGAATTTTTTGTATTTTAATATATGCGATATTGGAATCGATAGGTGTGCTTTTGGAATCCAATAGGTGTAATTTTGGAGTGAAGATAATTCCAATATTCGACATTTTGGAATCCGAAAATAGCAATATCGGATTAGGATATTGAGTATATTTTTAGCTCGGGACTTGAATAAGTCCCAATTTAGTGAAATAAGCGTTATATAATGTATTAGGTTTTCTATCCCTATCTTTACAAATCACCCCTAAACTTACAAATCTCTCAAATCATACTTCTTTATCCCATCTAAAAATTTATAACAAAGCATCTCTATTCTAAGGTATCATTTAAGAAAACAAGAATTAGAACACTATAAACATTAACCCTTTCAAATTTTTAATACCAACTTTTCAAGCTAATGCTAGTAGATTTTTATTCTAATTCATTTATTATCTAAAAATACAACATAACCATGAGCAAGGAACATGAAATCACAACATTATTAAGTGTCTCATACCACCTAAGGATGTCATTATTACAATTTCTTGAGCCTAGTTTGTTTTCATAAGCATGAGAATATAAGTTTTTGTAAAAGTTTTATTTACATCATTCCTTAGTTATACAAGTTTCTATTTTCCACAATGATTGATATATGCTCACTAACACTATATATAACAAAAATATCTTTAACGTTAAAGGGAAAATGTGACTATGTAAATAATGTTGGTGGAAGCCTCTAATAATTTTATTGTCGTTGGGATCGGGATGTTAACTAATGAGGAAAAAGTATTCAACAAAAAAGAAACATTAATAAGGAGATTTATTATTTTTCTAACTGGGAGCGTATTCATGAATTGGAAGATGAAATACTTTGTATGACTCTAATATTACCATGGATTGAATTTTTCCTATATATTATGAGGTATGTTATGTTAAACATTGTCTTTAAAAAAATCCACACTCACCATGTGTCCCTTCCGAACCACTTTAGTCACTATAAAATTGGCGAGCATCTTGTTTTCTCTCTTTATATCATTAGAGGCCTTTATTAGGGAATTCTATGATGGTAAATTAAATTATCATATTCATAAAAAACCTCATCCTTATCATATTTAAACATAATAATATGGATTTAACAATAGAAGTGGGGATAAAATTAAAACATGAGATGAGAATTGTGGAGAATGAGGACCCTAAATATAATTTAAACTTATAAGAAAAACATAATACGATGAAAGGGAATAACAATAAAGCACATGATGAGGAGTATCATATTTTGACCAGTAAGGAGGATATAACCATTCTCAATGATCTAGCTCTGGTTCCATTGGAGGTCATCCTTCAAATAGTAAAGGAAAGGAGAAAATATGGGACACTCTTCCTCCATTTTCCATGGAGGAATTACACCACAGTTATGTATTTTTAACAGGAGAGGACTATCCAAATCATCGTTACTAAAGGTTAGACTAGTAGTGTTATCTCAAATTTACCCCTGGTATGATTTTAATGATTCATTATAAATGGACTTAGCTATTTATGTTTTGGGACATACGAGAAGGCCGTCAAATTCAACCCTAGTCGGAAGATAAATACAACTCGTTCTTTGGCTCATACAAGTTGGTTATAACTTGTGGTGAGATGGCTCACCATGGTAAATGGTGGGGTGGATTGTTAGGTTCATTTTAGAATTGGAAACTTCAATGAGGTTGGAGACATAGGTTAGATGGCTATGAGGATAGTCGGGTGGCACACTATATGATATAGGGTTGGAATGCCATCTAATGCCAACAAGTGTATAGGAACAAGTTAGATTGTTGTCTAACACCCGGGTTGGATGGCCCAAAGTGTAAAGATGGTGGTATTCAAGTTGGGTGGACACCAAAGGGATGTATGGCCTATAAGTTAGATGATCATCCAACCTTCCCGGGATGAATGACAATGAGGTTAAAAAATCCACTCATAATTTGTCCAGATCATGGTTGGATAGTTGTCTAGCCCGGATATAAAGGATGACTCATGGGATGATCACTTGTTTTATTAAAGAAGGTTGTACATAAAATGAGGTTGGACATTCATCCAACCTAACATGGTTGGATAGCGACCACGATTGCATGAGTCATAGGACGGGCGAAGGTAGGTGAGTGAATGACAACTCAACAACAAGATTTAATGAAGTATGGCTCACATGACTACCCATGCAAGAAAAGTACAAAATTGTATGGCTCCCCATACCTATTTAATGCATTATGTCGGATGGTGGAAAATTTTTCCTATATATTATAAAATACACCTCATTTTGAGAGGAGAACTTCTATAATTCAAAGGATCTATACCAAAATTATTCCATAGTGTTGTGAGTTAAAGAACTCGAATTTGGGAATTATTTACAGGATTTTTCCTTTTCCCTATATTGTAATGGATTGATGCAGCCTAGAATTTAGTGACACAAGCCCATGTGCATTGGCACATCACTCAGCCTAGAATGAGTGCTCACCCGAAGCATACAAAGTTACTGGGACCCTCTTTAGGATTTTTTTTCCAGGATTTTATCATAATGAAGACTTAAAGAATTTATATCTAGATCTATAAAATAACAAACTTAAAAGATAACCATGATTAAATCAAGAATGAAAAATTGAACTATAACCATGATAACACTTTGATTGATCTGTAATCTCCATTATATTAAATTTAGTAATACAAAGAAGCTTCCTTGATACTTGATAGTATACGCTCATGCGCGTATTAGATTTGGTAGCATAATCTCACTATAACACATTTTTCTCTTTCTCTCTCTCTCTATGACACGATTCACTACATATTTATAAGGGTGGGGACTTTCTGTTCATTTCTTATCTAATCCTAAAATAGATCACATTTTATTATTAGCCATGCATCATTACAAAAATAGCCACACATGCAAGTGTGCTAAGAAAATAATATTTTTAGTTAAGCGACAATAGTAGATGTATTCTCATCTTGTATCCATGCAAAGCACTTCATATCCAATCATCGAAAAATAGCTAATGTGTGTCACCCAAGTCTTTGACTGGTTTGTGTGCTCCATATGCTATCTCTAAAAATAGATCCTCATTGTGAAAACAACTAAGTACCGAATCTGTCTCTATTCTTCACGTGTGATCCTTTCCGATACTCTCGTGCCTTTAAATGTGCTCTACTCTCTTGTGAAAACCTTTTGTATTTCTTTTACTAAGTTCAATATTTTGATTGACCAACATTACCCCAAAATAGTGGCATTGCTTCCTTAACAATGGTTGTATCCAAAATGAATGAAAGAATGTGAATAAAGAATAGAAATAATTTTGATGAATAAAATAATGTATGTACTACTGCAATATCTTCTTCTTTGACCTGAAGAATCAATTCTGGATATTCTTCTTTTATTTCCATGCTCTAGAGTCTTCCAATCATTGAGCGCAACCTCTGACTTCTCTAGAATATCCACTGTAATTGACTCTAACTCATCCTTTACAATCTCTCCTTTCTCATTCTGCAAGACCAACACAATGTTGGACATGGCAGTCATTCTCCCTTCTAACAATTCCATATTTTACATGATGAGTTTTCCAAGCTCATCCAACCTTTCCTTGTGTGGTTCTTGAGATCTTTGTAAGGGCCTCACACTTCTTCTTAACAAGTGCTAATTGTTCTGTGTGGCCCAATGTCTCATATTTCATGGCCTTCAGGACTTCATTGTCTTCTAAAATGGTCTTGGTTCTTATAACTTCTTCGTGTCCTATACAAATATTCAACACTTAATCTACCTTCTTTAGTTCCTCCTGCAAGCTCTGAAGTAACCCCTCATATGATGCAATATTCTACATCACCGAAGCCTTTTTCCACTCTAATTCATGTGTTGGATCCTTTGTTCTTTGGCATACATAAAGTTTCATCTTTAAGTACTAAGTCCACCAATGTACTTACATAATGTATTGCTGAAGGAAATGTTTTGGGTACCTTTGGCTCTAAGTGTGGCCTAGCCTTCATGACATTGTCCCCAATATTTTTGTCATGTTGATAAAAAAACATTATTCTTCTATGTCAAGTCCTTCTCTTGCTTTAGGCATGCTATTTATGCATCCTTAGTCTTGATTTCTCTTGTAGAGCCCTAATTTTTATAGCTTTATCCATATTCCACCATGTCACTTTTGTCAAGAATTTCACCAAAGCATTGCTCACTTGTTCATCTGACATAACAGTAGGCTTGGAGGTGTCTTATTCAACCTCCTAGAAACACATGACTCTTCACATACATCAAAATATGGTTCATCCATGTGTGTGTGCATCGACCATGACAGTTTCTTCCTTGTGCGCATGGTTGCCATATCCTCATCCATCAATTCCTAGCCATACAAATCCTTTTGTGTCATTGTGCTTTGGAAATGGGTGCAAACAATCTTACCTATGTCCTCAATGTATCCCATGACTAGTGGAAGATATTCCCCACTTTTTATTTTTGATCTAGGTTACTTAGGAACTTGGGCTTCAAGATTTGGAACTTGTGTTGTTGTGTCCTGAGAAATCTTAGTTGTTGTCTCATCTACCTCCTTTCCTCCTTCCTCTCCATCCTTCATATCTTCATCTTCTGGTTCATCCTTGTTCTCTAGAGGTGTAGGGGAATTTGGCGCACTTTCCTCAGACTCTTCCGCTTCCTCATTTAGCTTCAATTTCCTTCTTCTTTTCTCAGTTGTCTCCTTCTGTGGAGAGAGTCGAGGTGATTTATGCACTGATTGTGGAGTAGCACCTAGGGTCTTTATTCTCTTGAATACTCTTTTGAAATGGTGCTCTCCTTGGACTGCATCCAAGTCCTCATCATCTCCCTCTTGTGGGTGAGGTGGTGTAGTTGTGAACTTAGTTTCTTACTTATTTGGAAGCTATCTTCTACCTCTCGTGATCCAAACTACCACTATCTTCATGATCGTATTCTTCATCATCTTCTTCAATTGTTTTTGTGGGTTTAGGCATTGGAACATTTTCCATTGTAAACCTTGGGAGTGCAAACTCATTCTCCACATACTTAGTGTTATCCAGCTTGGGTTTGAGTTGAAGGTACATAAGCACTACTCTAGTGTCCCTAACTACTAAGCTTATAGGCTTCATGATTATAATATCTGAAATAAGCCTTTCAATGTAAGAATTTTTTCCTAGATATACATATTTATTTCTTAGAGCGTGGTAGTTACAATCTACCTTTTTTCATTGAAGGTTAGGTGGTGCACATCCGAAAACTAGTGAAATGATTCTGGAAATATCTTGTTATGAAGGTATATGGCATTTTTAGCATGGGCTGCAAACTCTGTCCTTCATCGAAAATCACGTGATGTAAAAATGTTGGTAGACTACAAACTAAACTTCCTTACCCACCACCGAAGGCAACTCCTTGGGTATGTGCCACTCTTCTTCAAATTCCACGTGGAGTCTATCATATCACATATCTACCCTCTACTTGAATGTTCCACCCATTGATCCATCACACAAGTATTTGATAAATATTTCTGCATGTGACTTGTGTTCTGTGGGGTATTCCTATATCTTCTCCTTTGGCCCATGAGGAACTCCAATCTCCATAAACACTAAAGACGATAAAACAGCTCTAAAGCTTATTTTGTCACATGTTTGCACTTATTCAATGATTTTATTCTCAATGTGATCTGCAATATTGTAGACCACTCCTTGAGACATTTTATTTGCAATGTGCAACCACATTGTGTTTATATGCGAACATCTTCCTTGGTCATTCAACTTTTTTACAAGATGTGCAGTTTCCTGCACTACTAGGTACTTTTTCAATTTTTCAATGTCCATGCTACGTGGACCTTTGGTATACCCCATCTCCTTCCTGGTCTCCAAGATTGCAGCCTTATCAATTAAATCGTTATCCAGATCCACTCCTGAGGCCCTTAGTCTTGTCATAGTTGAAATCAAAGTAGTTGTGATTCTAACCCTCCATCCTACGAAGTAGAAGAAGTCCTCATGGACTCTACTCATCAACCACCGATACAATGGTTCATAATTTCCAAAGTATGGCAGCTCGTATAACTAGTAGACTCCATTTTGCTTCAGTAACTTCTCACCAATGTCATCATACATTGTCATGTATTCTATTGTGCACTTATTTTTTTGTGCTCAATAACACATCGAGCTCCTTCTTATTATCTGATGTTCGATGGTTGTAATTATTGATTTTACATTGATGGATGTGGGAATCCCATTCTTGTCCCACAATCACACCCTCTAGATACTGCATTTATGAGAAATTACTCTTGGGAGAAATTTCTTCTTCCACTTCAACCTTCTTCTTCCCTTTTTCTCCTATTGCGGGTGCTTTCTTCGGTGCCATTTAAAAAATATCTCTTTTCTTCCCTCTATAACCAAGAAAATCAAAACCCTAGTTCAAATCTATGTGCCCTAAGTGGAAATCATGTGCCCTTTATCATTTGTAATTCATTTGCTTCACTCAAACTCTTCACCTATGGGAACGCAAGCTTCTCCTATGCATAACCCTTCTCTTCATGTCTGGTTTCACACTCTTTGCACGTCAACATGATTTCTCAACTTATTTGAACTTAGCCCTTTTCAAATTCTCTCAATTGCAATGGTAAAGATGAAATCACATCATGCCCTTATATAGAATTTCAAAAAGTTAGTGCATTTATTGCTTCTCCACCTACCAATAATCCTCTCATTAATTGACCATTTTTATTCTTTCCATGCGGTACATCTTCATGCCTAAGCTATAACCTTCTAGCATGCCCTCCTACCTTTTGGATGTAGAATTATCTTCAGTGTGATTCCATGCTCCTTAGTACCTCATCCATGTGCCTTACACTGGTATTTTTCAAGGCCTTTGCGTACCTCACATTATACTTGTTTCTTTATTCCTCTCTATCTATAGTCCTTGTGTCCAGAAGAAATCTTTTTTTTTTTCAATTCTCCAACCTTGAATAGCACCCGTAGATAGTTCCTTTCATGTGTACTTATTTTCATCAGTCTTGTACCTAGATATCAACAACCTACCCCACACTAAGAGTATGTGTAGTCCTTTGCACATAAAATTCCTTAAATAGTAATTAGCTTTTGGTGTGTAAACATGCTTATTACAAAAACATACAAACTAAATTGACAAAGCATAGAAAAAAAGAAGGAAAAACGTTAAGGAAATGCAAAATTGAAAACCTAATCTAAATGACAACACTACCTTATTACAAACACCAAGAAGACTTATGTATAGTAGGGCTTCAACCTACTCCCATTGAAGTAACCAGGTAACCGTATTCCATCAAGTGCCTCTAATTGATAAGCACTTGACTTGAGTATATGAGTGATAACATACAACCCCAACCAAAATACATTGAGTTTTCTTGGATGGCACAAAAATTTAGAATCATAAAGGAGCACCATCTGTCCTATCTCAAGCTTTTTATCCATGATGTACCTTTCATGCCATGCTTTCTACCTGGCCTTCTCTTGTTTTTTAATCCAACGTGCTATGGCGCATTGCTCATCTAGATTAAGTAACTTTTCAATCTGTTCTTCTAATGCTTTATTATCGTTAGACCTCCAACATGTGCAATATGTAAAGAAGGTAATGTAAATTCCATATGAAGAACTACTTCTCACGCCAAACACTAACTGAAATAGTGTAGCTTTGTTCAACCTTTTATATGTTGTTTTATTTTCCCAAAGTAATTCTAATACTTTATAATATCAATCCTTTCTTCCAACATCACAATTTTTGTCAATGTCTAGCTCAAAATTTTGTTGAAAGCCTCAACAGTTTAAATTTCTTGAGGATAATAGGGTGTAGTCTTATGGTGTGCAATCATGAATTCATCTAATAAAATTTTGATTGTCTCATTGAGAAAATATGTGCCCCTATCATTGTTCAAACTTAAAGGACATCCATACCTTGTAAGAATATGTTCCCATATAAACCTAGCTGTTGTAGCCACTCTACAATCCTTTGTAGGTGTTACTTCTTCCCATCGTGTCGGGTAATCTATGCAAGTTATGATATAAGATGATCTAGTTTCGCATGAAGCTAGTGAAATAGGACCTACAAAATCTATAGCCTATTTCTCACATGGTTATGCACTAGTTATAGGTTTTAGAGTCATTTAATCTTATTGACTGGTTTCCCAAGACGTTGACAATGATCACAAGCCTTAAAAATTCCTTGCAATCTTTATACAGGGTCTCCCATCATAATCCAACAAGTAGAATCTTGTGAGCAGTGGCATCACCTGCATAGTGGCCACCTACAATACCACCATGAGATTCTTCCATAATATGTGTACACTCATGTTCTAATACACAATAATGTAATACTTCATCCTGACCTAATTTGTACAGGTCACCACTAATCAACATATAGGGTTCCATGCATATAGAAAGTTGTTTCTTCTCCAAGGATTTCATTCCTTCTAGTGCCATACCTATTCGTAGAAAAACAACAATGTCCTCTAGTTATGATGGCGCTCATTGTAACTTGTATAACTATGTGTGCGGAATGGTATCTTTAATTGTCTGTGCTTCTTCTCCTGACTATATTATGGATAAATGGTCTAGACCAAAATTAATTTTCCTTGGTTTTACCATAACTGTGAAATCAAATTCCTAAAATAAGAGTACCCACCTACATATGCACCCTTGTAGAATGAGCTTGTTTACCAAATACTTCAATGCCATGTGATATGTATAAAATATGAATGGTGTAGCTAGCAGGCACTGTCTGAATTTATGTAGCACATAGATCATTGAAAAATATTCACACTCTGTAGTTCTATAATTCTATTCTGCATGAGTCAACTTTCTACTAGCAAAATAGATATGATGATCTATAATACCTTCTCCAGGTTGAGCTAACACCGTGCCAATTTTTGTGCCAAAGGCATCCACATGTACATGAAATGGTTGGTCCCATGAAGGAAAATGTAGAATAGGCATGGTAGTAAGTTTCTCCTTTAATGTCTCGAATGCGCATTGTTGCGGTTCTCCCTAATAGAATGTACCTTTCCCTTTTAATAACTCTTCCAACAGTGTATAAACTTTGGAATATCCTTTGATAAACTTTCTATAATATCTGTATGACCCAAAAATCCATGCACCTCACTCTAACTAGTAGGCTCTCTTAGGCCTATAATAACTGCAACCTTGGCTAGATCAACTAACAAACCTTCCTTGCAGATTATGCGTCCTAATAGTATTCCAAATGGTGTAGTAAATATGCACTTCTTGATGTTCAGAGAGATACTCAACTATCTACATCTTTCAAAGATTAAATGCAGATTGTCACAATGATCCTTAACTAACCCATACATTTTCCAATCATCCAAATAAACCTATAAGAATTTGTGAATAAATTATTTGAATTCTTGAACAACTATGTGTGAAAAATACAGAAGGTGTATTTTTTAGTCCAAAAGGCAATATAGTATAGGCGAAGCTACCCCATTCGAGTAGTAAAAGTAGTCTTTTCCGATCCTTCTAGGCCATCCGAACACGATGATACCAGAGAACCCATCCGTAAACGAATAGATTTCGTGCCCTGCAAAACCTTCAAGTATTTCCTTAGTGAATGGCATAGGAAAGGGATCAGTCACACATGCAGCATTCAGCTCCATGTAGTCCACATAGATCCTAATCCATCCATCCTTCTTGATACTAATCACCATTAGACTAACCCACTCGACTCATCAAGGGCTTGATAATACCGGACTTCAATATTTTTTCAATATCTTATTTGGCCTTTTGCGAAGTTGGGGTTCATCATGTAGGTTCTCTTTCTAACTAGGCATGCACCATCTTTAATATTTATCTTCATCTCCCCTAATGTTTCATGCACGCCTTTAAGTTCATGGTACCCACTAGGGAATAAGTCCTAATAATCCCTTAGTAACTCTATGATTTTTGCCACTTCAGAGTCTAACCAATAGTATCCAATTATGGCTTATTTAGGCTTAGAATTTGATCCAATATTCACCTTCTTTGTCTTCATAGGTTCATGATAGGCGTATGTTGTCTTATCTGTACTTTCTAACACCTCATGTCTATCTATTGAATGGTTTACATCTAGATTTCCTACTTATTTGTCATTGACTAAGTAGACCATTTTTCATTTTTCTTTCTCAAGGAAATCATGTTGAAGTAGTGTGGCATCGACCTCTGTCTCTTCAACAAGACGTGCTCCTGAGTTTCCTTCATCCAATAACTCTTGAAGGAGTTCCTCATCCTTGGCACTATCCCCCATAGTTAAGTGCTTTATAACTCTTAATTCCTCTTTTAGTGGAGGTTTAGTAGAGAAGAATTCAAACATGTGGGCCATTCCTTCAATTAAAAACTGTCAATTTCTAGTCTCTCTACGGAGTTCTACATATACATACCAAGCACGTGCACAACCTTATAAAGTGGAATACAACTTGTGCACCCATCGAGAAGGTGGTAAAGTTTCTTGAACCTCTGTCTAGAGTCTCTCACACTTCTGAACGTGGTGCTCAATAGGTTGACTACCATGATAAGTGCAGATTTGAGTAGGTACATTACTCCTGAAGAACCTAGTAGGAAGAGAAATCCTAATTTCATTCCATCCTACAAGATTATCCTTATGGGCCACCCATCACCATGTTGTTTTCCCACATAGTATATATGCTAACATATTTCTTCTTTCCGGTAGGTCTATCCACTGTTCCTCCATGGCATGTAGGAATACCATAGGATCTCCTTCTCTGGTGTAACAAGGTACTGATTTGTTACCTATCCTCTTGGCATAACAGAATTTGTAGACTTTAGGAAATATGCTCTTCACTTCACATCTTACCAACTTAGAAGTTCCACGAGCCCAATTATTACAAGCAACACTTCTAGTATCGCTAATAGACTATGCATCCTCTCACTTTGAATTATTCCTTCTTTAGATGGATCGAGCAATTTGGATCCCGGATGACATGTACATAAATCCTATTTAGGTATTCTTCACTCAAGGGATCAACATAGGGCGTATATTTTCCATTTATTAAAGGGATAATAACTCTTTCTTCCTTGTTTTCATAATTTATGTAACCCTTGTTGAACTGAAGATCAAAATTATTTGCATAGCACCAAGGATGCCCTAATAGAGATGGGAAGCTATTTAACTCTACCAACGCTAAAACCTCAAAATCTCTAGTGAATTTGGCTCCTTGTATGGTAATGGATGCATATTTCAAAACTCTAATGGGAGTGGCCTTAGTCTAATTAGCCATGAATAATACATTAGAGGATGGCTGCAATGGGGGTCTTCCCATTTGTACCCATGCATCCAAAGTAAGAACATTGACTTTTGCACTTGTATCAATCAATATATTACTCAATAGCCACCCATCCACAACATCATTCAGAGTGATTTCCTTGTCATAATCTAGGCTATGAGGGGGAAGATTTACATGTAGGATCTTTTGTCCAGTCTCAACACTTGCACGTGAAGTGTTTCCTTTTAACCAATTCCCTAACAGTGGAATGATATTTTCTTGGCACAACATTTTGCACACTTCTCTCAAGTCATCCATATCAGTTTTGACTATTCGATGCTTTCTTTTGCTCCATCTTCTATGATTGATCCTTCAAATATTGTATTTCATCCAGGAAGATTCTGAGTACCTCCATGGTTTCTGATAAAAATCCTTTTGATGGGTAGGGTTAGAGTCTTGGGCATGTAATACCTCCTCTTTAGTGATGGTAGCCTTCTGCTACAATGTTTCTCTGTTGCATGCCGCCTCAAGACGGGTCATGATCTTTACGAAATGCCTCGGACTCTTCTTCTAACTTAGGCATCCACTAATTTTCTAGAGCGCATTGTATCCTAACCATCCCTGCTCCTTTATTTTCTTGTTTATGTTACTTGCTAAGATGCTCATACAATTTCGAATACTCCTCATAGCTATGAATCTTTTAACATAAATAACATGTAATATTTTGGGGACATTCATTCCCTGTAGTGGTCGGGAGATCCGTAAATATAACATGTTCCATGAGAAAACTCACTTCTTCCACCACCACGACCTCATCCTCAAAATCCACCATGATATCCTTGACCTCTACCATGACCACCTTCAAAATTCCCTTCATTTCAACCATAGCATGCCTAATTATGATCCCAGTCCCGATGCTCATTCTTTCCTTTAGAGTTATCTCAAAATTCTATCATCGTACACCAATATCTATACCATCATGGATCTGATCAATCAGCCAACAGTCTTCCATGTCATGAGTTATGGACCTACAGATTTTATAGTAGCTTCAAATGTGCTTCCTTATCATGCGTTGTAGTAAGGGGAAGTGGCTAACATCATGGTTTAAATGGCATATCACAAAATCTGATAGCAATGAACACACCAATTTGTAAGGACAACTATCCTTTGTGTGACCTTCTACTAACAATTTGTGCACCAAATCCCTATGCGTGTCTCATGTGTTGAATTTACCGATAGTTTCTCCAACTATTTTTCCATAGTTGTGATCTGTGCTTCTAAAAATGGGTTCACCCAGTGTCTATGCTTCCAAATGCCTCATCACATAAGGATTATTCAATTTCTTCATGTGGATTAGTGTATCTCTTATGTGATAATGCCCTCTTAAAAGGGGTAATTAGGCCCCCAACGAACCATTGTGCATGTTGGATATTGTGTATATCATAATAAATCTTAGATAACAGTATTTTAAAATGGGCATCATACTCTCTAACACTTTTAGTAGTTCCTTTCTTAATATCCTTGAGTGCACTTATACTCTTCTTCTCAAACTTAGGGATGTGAAACTCTTTAAGGAATGCATATTTTAAAGTTGTATAGTCTACACAAGTCTGATCAAGGTCAAAAATTTGTACTAGCTATGTGCGCGCCCTTATAACATAGTAGAAAATTGGCTTTCCCTACACTCAGAAGCCATGATTCCTTTTGTGTGCCATAGTATTTCACACATATGTACATGTTTAGTAGCATCTTCTATGCCCCTATACTTTGGAAGATGAAGAGACATCTCCATGTAAATATTCTAGGGTTGGTGTGGACCCTACCCACCTGATCCAGAACCTCCTATGTTTCCTCGACCTCCAAAACCACTAGATCCTCTGGAACTAGAGCTACCTATGACTCTTGATCCCAAACTTGTAGCTAGAGTTTGACCAGAAGATGAACTTCCCTATGTCCTAATAGTAGAACTGAAATAATACCACGACAATCTGCGAAGGAGTATTACTCCCAAAAGATAATCCAAAATTTTGTGCACCTGAATACTGTGTAGATGATACACCTGAAAAGGTACTCACATATAACACTGATTTCATTTGCACTTCCATTGTTGTACCTCTTATAAGACTCACTCCTACTATCCCGGTGTTTAAACGACTTGTTGATTGTTTGTTATACTAGATGCTAGATAACCAAGTGTAAGGGAAAGGTTACTAGGTGGATTCGGATGTATGTTATTGGCCCAGTCATCTCTTCTTATGCACTTCTATGTGAGGCCGAGGATGGTTCCCTATCATGTTTTCCCAAATGGGGGAGTTCACGAGGCTCGGGTTCTACATCTTCGTGTGAACTTCCACTCCTTCTGAACTATCTTTCCACAACGACATTTTCTCTACAACCTCCCACTACTTCTCTACCTCCCTCTCATGCACCTCATTATACTTAAGCCACCCTCCTCCTACCTTTCTTTCGCTAGGTTTTTCATCTTTCACCAAACCTGATCTTTCCCCCATGCATGGTGAGGTTTAGTTAGCCACCCGTTTACTCTACAAATTCAAACTTACCATCAGGATCTTGATCGCCAATGGAATGCCTTGTAAGTTCCCCTTGGATATTATAAAAACTAGAATTCATCTACCTCACGGGCATGAATAAGTGGAAATTACGTAATCCAAGATATAAATGTTCAAAACACCATGGAACCACGTATCCACAACGTGAGTCCAAATTAGGTCAACATCATAAAGGGCCTGAAATTCTTCTTGCATCTATACTGATTGTGCGATACCTCCAATTCCACTTAGATGCATAGGCAATCATCCACTCATACAATTCTGTTGGAAAGATAGTGTTGGCGAGGAAATTTTTGGGTGCGAAAACCTGTGGACTCCTTGCCATCACTCTGGGAATCTAAGTCCCTCTACTTGACTGGTGTAACTGCCATATGTGTATGTGTTATCCAAAATAAGCCCCATGCTTATTTTTGGCTAACTCCTCCTTCTTCTCCTTTTCTGGCACTTAAATGAATTTTTGGCATGCTTCAAGTACTGAAACTATTCGTAAATGATCCCATCAGATAGGATTTTCCTCACCTTTCCAGAAAGGTAAAATTTTCCTCCTAATTCCTTGTATTTCTCAATTTATGCTTGGCAGAGTTTTTTAGGAAATTTTCCTAGGAAGGATCCGCAACCAACAAGAATGCACCACGTGGCGGGCGGAATGGCGGGTTAGTGGGGGTAAGTTGGAAAAATTTCCAGTAGTGGGTGGGGCATAAAGGAGAAATTTTTTCCGAAGGCCCGCGAACCAATAGGAGGCTGCCACGTGTCTAGCCAAAGGTGGAAGTTGGAGGCGTGAAGTAAATTTTAGCTTTTTGCCAAAGTAGTCAGAGGGCGCAAAGGGAAATTTTTTCTGTGGGCCCACAGAAGAAAGAAAATTGATTAAGGCCTGTGCCAAATCAAAGTGTGCCACGTGTCAGTGGAGGTCGGAGGTGCGGAAGAATTTGGTGAAATTTGCCAAAGTGGTCAAAATGGTGCAAGGGAAAAATATGACCCAAAATCTCACCAAGGTGGAAAAGAAAAATTGGAAGCGCATCCCCACCAAACAATTAGGAAGTGACAAGTGTCACTGGGATAGTAGAGCACGGGGTGAAGTTGGGAATTTTTCCCAATGAAAAATCAAAGGATGAAAGCAAGGTTTGGGCCTGTGTTTCCATCAATGAATAAGGAAGTGCCACATGGCAGTGGAGCGGTGGGGTATGAGGATTTTTGGGGAAATTTTCCCAAATTCAAAAAAGGAAAATTTTAAAGTTTCGGCCCGCCAATCCATTTTTGCCCTATTTTTGCCCTAAATCTTCAGAGGGGCATAACTTTTGATCCAGAGCTCAGATTTTTGCGTTCTTGGTGTCATTGGAAAGCTGGTGAAATTATCTACACAATAGAGGGTTCAATTTTGTATTTTGATGGAGATTTATGGGAGAAAAATAGGAAAATGTCTCTGGCATGTAAAAAACATAGAAAATGACTCCAACCACCAAAATTAATGAAGTATGGGCCTCTGTTTTGCTCTGTAAAGCAATGTACTATGGCGTATGGGATTTTTATGGAAACCCATAATTTTGCAAGCCATTTAGATCAATCTTGTCGGTGGTTGAAGTTAAAAAAATTCATTTTCCCACATTTTTTCATTTTTGGCTCATTTTGTAAAGGGTTGGATGTTCTTGCTCCTACAAGCTCTTCATTTCTCCTTAGCAGGTGGATTTGAAGGAGTTTCAGACCTCCCATGGAGATTGTAACACATTTTTTCCTTCTTTGTTATTTGTAATGTATTGTATCAATTCTGGAACTGACAATACATGCTTTGTGATTGATTTTCCAATCCTCTCTTGCATTGGTTTGTTTCCTTCTGATCTTTCTTTGTATTTTGGAAAATTTGTGCATGTTTTGTTGTTGTATCTTCATGATCTGTGTCTATTTTTGCAAAGCAAGGAGTTCAACACTCCTTTGGTGTATCACCTCTCTGTTTTTCTTAGTTTTGTTTTCATTTCCTTGTTTTCTCTCAACCCTATCCCCTTGGTAATTTTAGAGTAATAATTTTGAATCAGAACCTCTGCAAAGATTGCATGTATACACCTAAACAGAGGAGTAAGAACCAACTTCAATCTAGAGATTTTTCTCACCTTGCAAGGTCCCACACCTTGGAGAAAACTCAATGTTGTGCATTCACACCAGATGAGTTTTCCTTAGAAAAGTAGATCCATAACTCATCTGGGGTCTGTGAATTTGCACTAATAGTTTTGGCATGCCTGGTGGGATGTAGAGGTCTTCCACTTTATTTTTGTGAGTTGGTGTGTTCCTATTAAGGATTCAACCTTTTGAGGCATATTCAAAAGCACATATGGTGACTCCATCTGTTTCACTTAGAATGACTCGTTCTATAGAAACAGATAAGGTTAGGGGCTAGGAGGAATACTGTAGAATGTCGAGATGGTGTGCGCGTACCGTAGAGAAAGATCAGGCTGACTGCGAAGAACTCCTTTTGTCTTGGAAGGACTATCTGCAAATAAGAACACAAGACCACAAGATTTTGATTAAACAATAAATGAGGAAGCGCCTTGGGCCTGGGAAATATAAAACTTCCTTTCGAAGGTGGTCAGTTTCCTGCTAATATGAATTAACAAAAAAAGGCTGTAAAGTATCAATTAAGTTGTTTCGTTGAACCGGGTAGGTAAAGGCTAGTTTTTTCAAGCTTTAATCGAGGAACCGATGACGATTTGCATCGATAACCGATGGCGTTTCGATAACCGATGCCGGTTTGCGATAATTGACCGGTGGGTTCTAGGATCTTCGGGCTGGCTGGTTGTGGTGTTGGCAATTTGGTTTATGGATGATATTAGGAAATGAGATGATGAGAGGTAAAAGAATAACACTAGATGCAATGGCACGTTGGGTAGTGGATTCAGAAACGGATTTAGGAGGACTGAGATTCAAGAAGCATAAGAAATGTTATAACAGAGGACATGCAAGATGTGACTTACTAGTTTTGACAAAGATGCAAGTTGATCTCCTTGGTTGTAAACACTTCTGGTATTTCCACTGCCTCTCGCTCTGTCAAGTGAAGATCTGGACTCTATTCCTCGCTCGCAATGCTCTCTGTTGATCCAGAAATTCTTTGAATGATCTCCAAAATGAAATTCCGATCCGTTGTTTTGGTTTGGGGAGCCCATTTACAGGAAACCGATGGCGGTTACATTACCGACGGCGGTCGAGTAGGAACCGACATCGGTAAGGAAAAAGTAGGCTATTTTTAGTAAAATAGCCCACCTTCCCTACTTTTCTCCCAAGAGATCAGTTGCGGGCTCGGTCAAGTGACTAGAAGGTCGGTTTTGGGTGTGAGAAAGGGGTCATTAGTTATGGGTGTAGGTGTGGACCAAGTTATGGGTCTTAATTAGGTTAGTTTTAGGGTTAGGGCTAGGTCATGATGAAGTGGCAAAGTGAGGTGGTAGGTAGGGTGATATGGATTTATCAATTAGAAGGCAATTAATAAATAATTGTGTAAGGTTTAGGTGATGAGGTTATATTGCGAGATGAGATGCGGGTCACAAGGGGTCGTAAGACACAAATTTGGTGTCTACATTAGCCCCTTATTGTCGTGTAGCTTGTTTTGTAAAGGCACGCACGGACAATAATATGAAGTGGTTACTCTGTTAAGGGTATAGGTAATCCCCTCAAATCTATCACCGATTGAGTGAATGGGAAATCGGGGATAGGGTTGATAAAGGGTACATGGTGTAGAGAGGATGGTAAGATGGTGGGGTAGGTTCGAGGAAGCAGACACATATTGAAATGCCATAGTATGACTAGGGTACATGATTTGTGAGAAAACCAAAGAAATGCGAGGCAAAGGTCGATAGTTTATCCAAACAAGGGTTATATAATCCCTGGTATCAAGGCATAGGAAGTAGCCCGGGGTATATAACGGGTAAGGTACAGAACGTTTAGGCATGTTCGGCAAAGTACCAAAAGGTTGGTTTGGTTGAGATAAACGTCACGGTCAGGTGCAGGCAAAGTTGGTCGATAGATCAAGTCGAGGACCCTAATCATGCTAAAACACGAACATGTGAGCTCGATTGAACAAAAAAACTACGGATGGGTGGATAAAAGTGTATGGTGTTGATTTTGGGTAAGGGATGGAAGTGGTGCGGCCGTGGGTCGGGCCAAGTTGTTGGGTTGCGGCCTTGGGTCGGGCCAGAAGGGTAAAGGGAGGCCTTGGGTCGGGCCAAATAGTGAGGGCGAGGCCTTGGGTCGGGCCAATTGGTAGGGCGAGGCCTTGGGTCGGGCCAAATTGGTAGGGCGAGGCCTTAGGTCGGGCCGAATAGGTAGGTTGAGGCCTTAGGTCGGGCCGAATAGGTAGGGTGAGGCCTTGGGTCGGGCCAAATTGGTAGGGCGAGGCCTTGGGTCGGGCCAAATAGGTAGGTTAAGGCCTTGGGTCGGGCCAAATAGGTATGGCGAGGCCTTGGGTCGGGGGCCAAATAGGTAGAGGCGAGGCCTTGGGTCGGGCCAAATTGGTAGGGCGAGGCCTTAGGTTGGGCCGAATAGGTAGGTTGAGGCCTTAGGTCGAGTTTGAATAGGTTAGGCGAGGCCTTGGGTCGGGCCAAATAGGTAGGGCGAGGCCTTGGGGTCGGCCGAATAGGTAGAGGCAAGGCCTTGGGTCGGGCCAAATAGGTAGGTTAAGGCCTTGGTCGGGCCAAATAGGTAGAGGCGAGGCCTTGGGTCGGGCCAAATAGGTAGGGCGAGGCCTTGGGTTGGGCCAATTGGTAGGGCGAGGCCTTAGGTCGAGCCGAATAGGTAGGTTGAGGCCTTAGGTCAGTGGACAAGTGAACAAATGGTGTTCAAAGAAAGGTGGATATAGGCGATATGTGGTTAAAAAGGGCAAATGGTAAATAGGGAAAAAAATATTGGGGAAAGTTGGCGAGAAAAACCGATGTCGATTCTACATGACCGATATCGGTTAAGGGACCGACTGATTCATTAGGGCAACATAAAACCGATATCGGTTAAGGCGAAAAACCTATAAAAAGAAAATACGGCTTGTCATTGTCACTTTTGTTATTTGCAAACCAAATCGACTTTGTCGCGTGGAGAGTTGAGATTAGAGGTGGAGTCCTCCATGCGAGAGGCGTATTCATATGTTACGAGGAGAGATTGGCAGATCGGTGGCGGTACCAATATCCGTGGCACCTTTGAGGACGAGAGGCACTGGCGAGAGGGTTGACGATCACGATCATCACCTAGTTCGGGATGAGGTGTGAGGGTCTAAATAAATGTTAGCAAGGTATAAGAATAAATAAGAGTACCGACACTGCGTGTCGATGATAGAGAAGATGTATTTTTTAACATCTAAATAAAACGAGATATGTATGTTGATTGGAGTTATAATAATAAAAATGTTTTCGTTTTGACTTTCGGTGTTTTGAAAAAGGATAAAAGGGAATGTGATTAAATAGAAATACACAAAAATATTAATATTTACCACACATGATAGGTTATGGTAGGGGATGGTCGAGCTAACCTTGGGAGACCCCATGTCTCCGAAGTGCTGCCTACATAGCCCATTGCACAAAGCAAGGAGGGGCCTCAAACCGATGTAGTTCTCCCTTAGGATCCAGGGAGAGGCGAATTCGGAGCAATTTGAGTACGGTTTAGGCAATTAGTTGGTTGGTAAAAATATTTAAGATTGGTAAAGGTAAGGTTGATGGTGTTGGTAATGAATTGGTGATGTTGTAAAAGGTATAAGGGAAGCGAAAGTTAGCCTACCCAAGTGGTAGGGAACCATGTCCTGATTAAGATCAACACACAATCCTAGATGCGAGGCAAAGTGGAAAGAGTGCTCCGTAGGTGAAAAGAGCTAAACAAACCACCAAACGTAGAACGAGCTTGAAGCCCTAGGTACCGTGCATAGACGAGAAGTCCATAGGTGAAAAGAGTTGTATGATCACAATATATCGGGTGTACGTTATGTCCCTTGAGTTGAAACAAATGGTGAGGTGAGGTGGGCGGTATAGCTGAAGTGCAGAGAACTTATTACAAAGTGAGTGTTCTGACGGAAGAGAACCTACCCTAAATAGACAAGTCCATGACTCAAAATTTCTTTTGAATGAGGCTTTTATTTTATTGAATGTAGACTGATCGATGCGGGAAGTCTACAAGGGATATTGATTGTATTATTCTTGAGGTCTTCACGAAGCTGATCAATGCGAGAAGCTTCGATAAAGGCTATTTGTGTGCAAATTGTCCTTCGAGGAGTAGTCTATTTATAGTAGAGATATGATTTTAATGCATAGCCATTTGTCCTTTGGGGAGCGATCTATATTTAATAGTAGCAATAGTTTGGCATATAGCTGTCCTTCGAGGGAGCAGTCTATATTTAATTTAGATGACTAGATGTTCTTTTGGCATGAAGCATCTAGTTTAGTAGGAAGTTTGACTCAAGAAAATCCCATAAGAATATGGCTTATTTTAATACTTTGAAGTCATGGACTAGACTAAAAAGGGAAAGGCGTCGTCAAGGGGAGGTGAGAATCAAACTATGTGAGCTTGATTGTTATTATGAGGTGTAGGAAACAGAGTGTATGTAGTGGTATGGGAGCTCAAGGGACGAGCAGTAGGCGGATAAGAAGTGATATAACACTAATTTCAACAATAGAATGGTCGAAGATGCAAGACATTAAGGGGTTGAGCTCGGAGTTTACCATTAGCGAAGCTAAACGATAAGTGCATGATCTATAGGTGTGAGTGATTATATAAGGCCCAATCCAATTAGGAGCAAATTTTCCACGTTTTCTCTTTTCTAGTTTGGTGACATGTTGATTCTCTTTGAGGACAAGATCACCAACCTTAAAAGTATGCTCATGAAGTCACTTATCATAAGCACGTTTGATGCGTTTTTGATAGATTTGAAGGTGATCAAGAGCTGTAAGATGACGTTCGTCAAGAAGCTCCAATTGGGCTAACCGCTCTTGGTGGAAATCATCGTTGGTGAGAATATCCTGAAGAGATATTCTAAGGGAGGGTATTTGTATTTCGAGAGGCAAAACAGCCTCGGTACCGTATACCAAAGAAAAAGGTGTGGCATTAGTAGAGGTACGAATGCTAGTACGATAAGCCCAAAGGGCAAAGGGAATGTGATCGTGCCAATTTCTTCCGGATTCATTGACAACTTTCATGAGGATTTTGGTTAGTGTTTTATTAGAGGACTCGGCCTGACCATTGGCCTGCGGATAGTAAGGCGATGAGAAACTAAGTTTGATACCAAAGTTGTCACAAAGGTCTTGTAACAACTTGTTTTTGAAAGATTTACCATTATCTGTTATCAGGCGATGAGGAACACCAAAACGACAGATAATGTGGTGGTTAATGAATTCGACAATTTTTTCTTTTTTGATTGAAATGAGTGGAATAGCCTCCACCCATTTTGTGTAATATTCGGTCACTGTGATTATCCAACGGTGACGTTGTGAAGAGGTCGGGTGAATCTCACCAATAAGGTCTAAACCCCATTGTGAGAAGGGCCAAAGATCTCGAGCGACCTGGAGCGGGTGGCTAGGAGTATGTTGAAGGTTGGCATGTTGTTGACACATAACACAATGCTTGACATATTCGTAGTAGTCGTTATTGAGAGTAGGCCAATAATAACCAAGGCGAAGGATTCGTTTGGCCACGGCAAGGCCGCTAAAATGTCCACCACAAATACCGTCATGGACCTGTTGGATGGTATGAGTGGCCTCCGCGCCAGTTAGACAGCGAAGGAGGATGCCATCAAAGCCACGTTTAAAGAGGAGTCCCCCCATGACAACATAACATGAAACACTTTTAAGAAAAGCACGTTTGCCGTTACTAGTAAGGTCAGGTGGGAGGACAGAGATTGTAAGGTAGTCGTGAAATTGGTGGTACCAGGTATCCTGCGAATTAGTAGACATAGTATTTATCATGCAAACTACCGGGGTTGAATAGGATGGTGCAAAAGTTGCTTTGGACCATGACGAATAATTCAGAATCAGTTGGTGCGGTGGGAATTTGCGAGGCTAAGCAAGCCATAGTATCCGTAAATTTGTTAGTGGAGCGGGGAATGGTTTGGATAGAATAGTGAGTAAATAAGGCTAGAAGTGACACCACGTGGTGTTTGTACTTCTGAAGTTCCTCATTTTTACATTGGTAGATGCCCATAACTTGATTGACTACCAATTGAGAGTCACCAAAGATATTGATAGATTTGATGCCTAAGTGTATCGCAACTTGGAGACCCAGAACAAGGGCCTCGTATTCCGCTGTATTATTAGTGCAGGGGAAATCAAGCCGAAATGAAAGAGGCATAGGTTCAGCGTCAAGAGGGATGAGAACAACGCCGGCTCCTCCGCCGCACTGGCATTTAGATCCATCGAAGAAGAGGGTCATTTGATACGACTCTTCCCCGAGTGAAAGAGTGGCGATGAGTTCGTCGGGGAATGTAAAATTGGTAAATTGTTCCCCAGGTAACGGGGCCTCCGCAAGTTGGTTTGCAAGAGTTTGTCCTTTGATTGACTTCTGTTGTATAAACTCAAGGTCAAGGTTGGCGAGGAGCATGAGCCATCGAGTGATGCGTTGGTTTAGATGTGGTTTGGCGTACATATAATGAATGGGGTCCGTGTTGGTGATGACGAAAGTTTTGTGATTCAGGAGGTAATGTCGGAGTTTGGTGGCTACGAATGATAGGGCTAGGCACAATTTTTCTACATGTGTATACCTAGTCTCGTAATCCACGAGGGTATGACTTATATAATAAACGGCCTGTTCTCGACGTGCCGCGTCCCGATGTGCGAGCATAGCTCCTATAGCATGGTCAATGGCGGAAAGATAAAGGTAGAAAGGGCGGTCGTCCTGGGGTGGGATAAGCACGGGTGGCTACAAGAGATACGTTTTGAGAGCTTCAAAGGCTTGGTGACACTCCTCACTCCATTGAAAGGCAACGCCCTTTTTTAGAAGGTGATGAAAAGGGTGACATCGATCCGAGAGTTGGGAGATGAAACGCCGGATGGATTGAAGTTTACCCTACAAACTACGTAATTGTTTGAGGTTCTTGGGTGGGGGCATTTCTAGGATAGCTTTTACTTTAGATGGATCGACCTCAATGCCACGCAAAGAGATGATAAAACCAAGAAGTTTTCCCGAAAGGACACCAAAGACACATTTCTTTGGTTGAAGACGGACAGAATATTGCAACAGGCGATCGAAAATAATGGTTAAAACATCGAGATGTTCACTGCGATGTTTAGACTTGCCAAGAAGATCGTCGACATAATCTTCAAGGATAGTGTGCATAATGTCATGAAAAATGTAGGTCATAGCCTGCTGATAGGTTACACCAGCATTCTTAAGGCCAAACGGCATGACACAATAACAGAAGGTTCCCCAAGGAGTTATGAAAGCGGTCTTATGTTGATCGGCGGGTGCAACCAAAATTTGGTTGTATCCTGAAAAGCCATCCATGAGAGAAAGCATTTCATGGCCGTGATGAGATCAACAAGTTGATCAATACTTGGGGGAGGGAAAGTCATCCTTAGGGCAAGCAAGGTTAAGATCCCAGAAATCTATGCATATCCGAAGTCCCCCTGTCGCTTTAGTGACAGGTACGATGTTAGAAATCCATTGAGGATAGTCAATAGGCAAGATGAAGGAAACAGAAAGGAGTCGTTGGAGCTCCTCTTTGACCAAGAGAGCAATGCGTGGATGCATTTTTCTCAATTTTTGTTTGACTGGTTTGGAATCGGGGTTTAGGGTGATGTTATGGATGGCAATGGTAGGATCAATTCCTGGCATGTCAGCGTAAGACCATGCGAAAGCTTGGTTGCGAGCACGGAGAAAGGTAGTAAAGGCGGCTTGTTCTGATGTGTTAAGGGATTGTCCAATCTTCACAATGTGAGGATCCTCCTCCGTGTGGATGTTGATTTCTATGGTAGATTCGTTCAGCATGGTTTGGGTTTCAGATGGTAAGGCTCGTTGAATATAAGAATCATCCGCGCCAAGGTAAGTGAGGATGGAGTCGTCATCCTGGCATTCAACAACATTAATCAAAGGCGAATCCTCTTCGATCATGTCTGGATACAGAAGGGGAAGAGAAGATGGGTCCTCATTATCGCGTTGATAAGTGAGAGGACCTATGAAGATAGCATTTATGAAAAAAAAGTTAGGAGGGATGGATTCAGAGGTCTATAGATTCTTGTGGGTGATGATGGCAAAGTGGGTGATGATGGTTTGGTAGGGGCGACGTCTTCTTCTTCCAGGATATAGCTGACAGGAGGTGTCTCCTATGTAGGTGTTTGGGAAAACCGAGACCACTGCGATCATTATGTTTACGGGTAGTCACGGGAATGAGTGTATGTCGGCCTTGTTCGTAAAGGCCAAAACCAAAGCCTTTCCACGCACAGCGAGTCAAGAAGGTGAGGGCGAAACAACAATTTGTCAAGTATTAAAAATCGGATTGGGAGGAACCACACCAAGAGGAGGTTCAGGGGTAATGGAGGATGCGTCAACACCCCCATACGTTAGGTTAGTGCGGAAATGGGGTGGTCCGTAAGAGATTACCTCCCCCACGCGACGGTCGTAGGTGGGATGTGCATGTAATTGTCCGTACTCCGCGGGTAGGGAAAGAACTAACGTTATATAGGCGGTACTCCCCAAAGCATAAGGTGCTTTGAGAAACATCTACTAAGGGGTCGGAGGTTGGAATGTTAGCTGCGGGAAGGGAAGTGGTTTTTGCGATGGTGGTTTCATCAGTTGAAGGCGTAGGCGCAGTTGAGGTGGATGGTTGAGGTACATTTGGAGAGGATGGTTGGGTTGAATATATGGGTGTCTTGATTGGTATAAGCACATCGTTAGGGCGGTATAACATATTATAGGTTTTAAAGGGGGAGGGTCAGCTTTTTACGGTGTAGGACTTCCCCTCGTACTCAAATTTTATGCATTTATGTAATGTTGAGGAACGCATCCCATGGCTCGAGATCCAAGGACGACCCAGCAATATATTATATTGGAACTCTCCTTCCAAGACATAGAAGAGTTCGGGTAAAGTACGTGGTCCTACCCGAATGTTGAGGATCACGGTACCTAAGGTAGAAGTAATAGCGTCATTGAATGACCGCAACATGATGGGGTTGGCACACATGCAACTAGAAGGGATATTCATTTGTTGGAAGGCTTTTGAAGAGATGATGTTTAGGCTGGCGCCCCCATCAATCATAACACGACGTACCCGGATATCCCGGACGTAAGCTGAGATGAAAAGGGTAGGGTCAGGGTCTTCTGTACCAAAGTCAACAATTTCATCTTCCGAGAAACTGACTGCAGCGGCTTGTTGTACAGAGACAGAAGTGGTGGGGGAGATGGATTGTTTGGTGAGAGAGGCAACGTGATTGGGTGTTAGAATGGAGGCGACAGGTAGGGTTTCATTAGGTAAGACCTCGATCCCTTGAAGAATTTCAACGAGAGCTTGTCGATGAGATTCAGAAGTCTGAATGAGATCATATAGTGTCATTTTTACGGGCGATTGATGAAGCTGTTTGATCATAGTTCGGTGGGCATCTCCATTAGAGATGGGATAGGTGGGTCCGCGAATAACCACTTTAGGCGGTGGTGCAATCGGGATTGTTGAAGGAGAAAGAGATGCTGCAGGTGTGTTTTCTTTTGCTTTCCCATTTTTTTCTGCCCTCGAGTAGCGACACTAATCATATTAATCTCGTAGACCTGAGATGAGGAAGATGGTTGGGATAATTCATGGTCTTCAAGAGGTGGGGTTGTAATAATGATAGATCTTGGTGAGGCGGGGACAGATGATATAGTAGAGGGAATTGAAGCTAAAGGTCTCTCCCTTCGTAAGTTGTCTTTCTTAACCTTTCTATCCGGGAGAGGTGACTGACGAAGGATGGTTTTTAAAGCTTTGCATCCCTCCACATCATGTCCTGGTGTGTGATGATAAGCGCAGATTTTAGACTCATCATAACCTGCGGGTCGAGGTTTAGATGGGTCATAAGGTCTAAGTGGGGGTAGGGAAATGGTCGCATTCTCCACCAACATAGCAAGGATTTTGGCGTAAGATCCTTTGAGGGGTCAAAATCGGATGAGGGTATTGGTTGTGCGGGTTTTGGTAATGTTTGGGCGTGGTTGGTTTGCACGAGTGGTGGTTTAGCCGAGGGTGCTTGACGTGTTTTTCACTAAACGTGGTTTCTTTTGGCACTGAAGTTACATTTGGCTGGTTAGATGATGAGGTTACAGATGACGTGGTAGCGGGAAACAACCACACGGAGAAAGGGGAGTGACCAAAAATAAATCCTTTGATGATGGGATTGGTTTAGGGTTGATAGGTGGATAGGATACGCGGTAACGATGTTGTTATACCCTTTGATCTCTGTATAGGTGTAGAGAAGGTGTAGGTCGTTTTGGAGAAAACGTAGGAGGTATGATATATTGATGTAAGGTGGAGGGATGAGGTCCCAATATGGAAGGTGGGTGTGGCGATGAGGGTTTTGATTGTGATAGAGGCACGGATTGAGTTTGTCTCCTAGGTGGCGGGACGGATTTATTTTGGATAGATCAAGTCACTTAGGCGGGTGTGTTAGACTGGGCATTGGTGAGGTCCCAAGCGTAGGGGAAGATTTGGCTAAGTTAATAGAAGTGGAAGGGGCATTTGGTAGAGGTGAGGGGGGTGAAGGTGAGAACATGGGCATTTTAAGCTTCTGTAAGCACTTCGGGTATATGGTGGAGGCATCAGGATTGGTCATTTGCATTTGAGTAGAATATGGCCTACTCAAACGTTCCCATAGGGCCTGTCTATCTTCTGTGGAATGACAGTCCTCACGTGTGAATATGAACTTTTGTACGGAAGAAAGACGGGTTGTGATTCCAGTCCACTGTAGGTGTGATACAGGGGGTAGATGAGGCATTGTATCCATAGATGTTAAGAGGTCGACTGGTCGTTGAAAAGATTTAGGTGATGAGGGACTAATAGGTAGGAGGGCGTGTTTGAGAGGATCTGTTATGGTTAAAGAATTTGGTGATGTTGGTGTAGGAGATTTCTCGTCTAAGGATGTCAAAAGGAGTGGCGTACCCTCCTCTTGTGCGGCAAGAGCGGTAGAAGGAGACGTCTGGGAAATGGATAGATTAGATAACATCCGCTCGCAGTCTTGTAGGGATGTGGTGTAAGAAGACTCATTGATGGGAAGAGAAGTCTGGGCAGTTAACTCTTTTATGGGTAAAGGAACGATTTCGCTTTGGCTTGATGGTGGTAAAGGAGGTTCGGGCTTCTGTGGAGAGGCTTGATTAAAAAAAAATTCGATAAAGGCTTTTGGCTGAGAATCGAAGACTGCATGGATCTCATGAACACTCTCCTCGGCTAAGATATCTTGGTTTACATTACTGTTGGACGAGTGATTCGGGAATGGCTTGTTGAAAATTTTCAGATTTCGGTTAGCAGGGGCGTTAGGATTATCGAGAGCTATATCCCCTGCATCAACCATTTCCTGCACTATGTTTTTCAACATCTTGCAGTTCTCATGACTGTGTCCCTTCACGCGGTGGAAGTTACAAAAGTCATTTTCTTTGTACCAGGAAGGTATGGCGTGAGTGGAATCAAACCCGGAATGAGGTTTAACAGGAGGTAAGGTAATGGCTCCTGCTTTGAGCAATTTTTCCAATATCACACCATATGTTTCTCCCAAGGGAGTGTAGTTGATGGGCTCTGCTTTATACTTATAAGTGGTTTTTGGTGGAGTATTGGACGGTGGTTGGGATTTGACCATCACCGCGTGGACAGCTCCTTTTGATTTAGAAGAAGTGGACATGTGAGGAGTGGTGGTATTTGGTTTATTGGTAGAATCAGGAGTTCGGAAAGTGGAGTTTTTGTTGCGCAACCGCAATTTCTCTTCCTCTAAGGCTCGAATTTCTAATTTTCGAGCCATAGTAAAGGCCTCGTCGAATGTACGGAAAGTTTGAATTTGGAGGGTAGGGGAGATGTGCTTAGCGCAGGCCCGCGTAAATAGTTCGATAAGTTCGGTTTGAGGCAAGGCATACGTAAGTTGGTTGATAAGACCCCGCCATCGTCCAATGAAATCTGCGATAGATTCGTCCTCAAATTGTCGGATGGCATAGAGGTCGGTGATAGATACTTTCTTGGCAATGTTAATGGAGAAATGATCCAAGAAAGATTGGGCTAGTTGGTTAAAAGAGAAGATTGAGTGCTGGGTTAAAGCACTGTACCACTCCAAGGCAGGTCCTGATAAGGACATGGGAAAGGTGTGGAGTAACAAGGCATCATCATGGGCAATCAAATAACAAGCGTGTCTAAATGATCGCAAGTGTTGTTGAGGATCCTCTTTACTGTTAAAACGAGTAAATTTTGGCAACTCCCATTGAGGAGGATATGAATGAAGGGGAACAGAAGGGTGAATGGGCTCCCGACAAACTTGCTCGTATGTCAAGGCGCTACGACTTCCTGAAACAGAAGCCTCCAGGTTATGCATTTTGTCCATCATTTGTTTAATTAAGTCAGTGGTTGGATGAGATGATGGTGTGGTTGTGGTGAATGGAGGCAGATTGGACCAAGGACCACCGCTAGACACTGGCGGGGTTAAGTGTTGATAAGGTGTGGAGGATGAATATGTTGAGGCGACTGAATAGGGGTGTCCCATATAGGATGTTGAGGTCACTGGATACGTGTATGGGAATGAAAAGGTAGGCGGAGCTTGAGAAGGAAAGCTCGTGTGGATAGGTGGCAGAGAGCAAGTCATGAACGGAGCAGTCTGCGAGAGAGATGAGGTAGGGGCAGTCGGAGGTAATGATATGTGGGGTCCAAGATTAACAAAAGGAAAGCTAATCAGGGTCGTATGAACCTCTACATGACCGCCGGATTGGGAGACGGGGCTAGAGATGTAGGAAGTAAGGCGGTATTATCGGGTGGAGTGGGAGCTAAATGAGCAGCTATACTGATAGGCATATCTGACAAGGAGCTGACCATCAGGGGTACGGTCAGGGGTATGAGACAAATAGTATTGTACAAGCTGGAATTAGCATCCAGAAACTTGGCAAAGTCCTTATCTCCCAAAGGAATTTTAGGAACCTCACTGGTATAAGTAGGATTCCCCACGTGAAGGTGAAAGGGGTGATTCAGGCAAAGAAACAGAGCAAGCATGTGAAACCATGGCGGGCTTGCTTTGAGTGATAACAACCATGGACAAGTTCATGAGAGGGTTTCAATCTATTAAGAACAAAAAAAACCTCGAGAATGATGAATTTGGCAAGTTCTTTGGTTTGTCGGGACCTATGAAGATAGTAACCGATATCGGTTTAATAACCGTGTCGGTCGTCGAGAGAGTAGCCGACGTCGGTCAGTTAACCGATGCCGGTGTCAAAAGTCTAGGATAAGAAGATATAAAAGGCTGCTAATTTGATTTTTAGCAACGTTGAGTATATTTGTCAACTTATTGATCACAGAAGACAAAGTATGACAGAGAAAACAGAATTTGAAAACAAGCAAGATGCACACGCAAATCCAGAGACTAACCCTAGGGTTAATTTTAGTTATCGTGGGCTTATGCCTTTAGACGTAAGATGATGTCAGAATCCTAAACAACAAGACCTAGGGGAAATGTCAAGTTTGTTTTGGCTTATAAGGTTACCTCAATCGGGCGGAGGAATACCACGGAAAAAAGGGGGGATGTTTGAGCTATTGTGTTAATTGTGAAGTGATTCGGTATGTGTTGTGCAGTGAAACTAGGGTTAATTTCCTGTCAATACCGTGGATATCACCCCCACGTGTACGACTTGTTACTTAATCTATGTTCACTAGAATTAAATAACAACAAGTAGGAATGCAATGCATGTGTTTTAAACCCAAATCGAAAATTATGTTCGATGAAGCAAAAGAGATGACTTTCACTAATGCGAAACTAGGAAAGCAAGACAAATTCTTTACGAAATATTTAACAAAAGCAACAACAACAAGTATGCTTCCTAAAATGAAAATAAGCAAGAGAAAGAAACCCAAAATGGGTCCCACCGGGTGTGCCAAAATGTTTCACTCGGAATGACTCATTCCTATAGAAACAAATAAGGTTAGGGGCTAGGAGGAATACCTGTAGAATGTCGAGATGGTGTGCGCGTGCATCAGTAGAGAAAGATCAAAGCTAAGCTGCGAAGAACTCCTTTTTGTCTTGGAAGGACTACTGCAAATAAGAACACAAGACCACAAGATTTTGATTAAACAATAAATGAGGAAACTGCCTTGGGCCCAGGAAATATAAAACTTCCTTTCGAAGGTGGTCATTTTCCCTGCTAATATGAATTAACAAAAAAGACTGTAAAGTATCAATTAAGTTGTTTCGTTGAACTGGGTAGGTAAAAGGCTGGTTTTCTGGCTTTAATCGGAGGAACCGATGACGGTTCTCGATAACCGATGGCGATTCGATGATAACCGATGCGATCGGTTATCGATAACCGATACCGGTGGGTTCTAGGATCTTACGGGCTGGTGTGTGGTGTTGGTAAGGCTGGTTTATGGATGATATTAGGAAATGAGATGATGAGAGGTAAAAGAATAACAACTAGATGCAATGGCACGTTGGGTAGTGGATTCAGAAATGGATTTAGGAGGACTGAGATTCAAGAAGCATAAGAAATGTTATAACAGAGGACATGCAAGATGTGACTTACTGGTTTTGACAAAGATGCAAGTTGATCTCCTTGGTTGTAAACACTTCTGGTATTTCCACTCGTCTCTGCTCTGTCAAGTGAAGATCTGGACTTTGTTCCTCGCTCACAATGCCGTCTCTTGATCCAAAAATTCTTTGAGTGATCTCCAAAATGAAATTTTGATCCGTTGTTTTGGTTTGGGGAGCCCATTTACAGGGAACCGATGGCGGTTACGTAACCGATGGCGGTCGAGTAGGAACCGGCATCGGTAAGGAAAAAGTAGGCTATTTTTAGTAAAATAGCCCACCTTCCCCGCTTTTCTCTGAGAGAGATCGTTGCGGGGCTCGGTCAAGTGACTAGAAGGTCGGTTTTAGGTGCGAGAAAGGGGTCATTAGTTATGGGTGTAGGTGTGGACCAAGTTATGGGTCTTAATTAGGTTAGTTTTAGGGTTAGGGCTAGGTCATGATGAAGTGGCAAAGTGAGGTGGTAGGTAGGGTGATGTGGATTTATCAATTAGAAGGCAATTAATAAATAATTGTGTAAGGTTTAGGTGATGAGGTTATATTGCGAGATGAGATGCGGGTCACAAGGGGTCGTAAGACACAAATTTGGTGTCTACACCATCCGGTAAATAACTCATTTTCTACGAGTTACGAGACCTATTTTCCATCCATTTTCATTCATTCCTTCTTTCCATCTCTTTCATCCTTTTCCATTCCATGAAGTTGTGCAATCATGACTTCATTTCCATCATGGAATTCACATTTACAATAGCGAAATATATTTCACCTCCAACATGTTTTACAACTCCTTCAAATCAGCATTTTGATCAAATTCAAGATCAGCATGCTTACCCATATGAGCAATACCAAAATCAGTTTGGTTGTGAAGCATATCAAGAGCAAGGGTACACATGCAATGAAGACAATCAAATGGAAGATGCTGATTTTGTGGAGAAAATCCAAAAGATGGAGGAAAAAATGGTGTAATCAAGAGCAACAACTCAAATGAAGGATTTTAGAATTGGTTGTAGGACTCCTTGTCCATGGGGAGGCCCTTTTCCAAGACACTTCAGCCCTCAGGAGAAGCTGGACTTCATGATGGAGATGCTGCCCCAACTTACACAATGGACAACAGAGATAGAGGCCTATAAACTTGGTGTTAAACAACCTTGTCAATGGGTAAGTTCTACACCATCATCTGGTTCTTCTCTTTCCATTCCTCAAGTAGCACCATCTCAATTTGGGCTTCAATTTTCAAGCTTCCCATTGAATGCTGCCCCAAGTGTTGAATCCATTTCTCCATTCCCTAGTCTTCCACCCCATCTCAATTCTTCTGTCATTTTTCCTTCTAAATAGTCATCCCCTCCACAAGAGCTAAATGAAACACCCTATCCTATAAAGAAACAAGAGGTTTCACCTCCTCCACCACCAAAAAAAATTGCAAAATCAATTGAGTTACAACCCACCCCTCCCCTTGCATTCCCAAATCCATGTTGTGCGAATGAAAATAAGAAAATCAGTCAAGGACAACAAGAAGAAGAGCCAAACAAAGAAGAAAAAATCAGAAGTTTTGTAAGCTTGGCTCTCAAATTTGGGATAACAAATATCCCCTTGATGGTTAAGCCTTCAGAAGAGGTTGGAGTTGGAGAACAAGTGGAAAACAAGGCTGATTTTATTGCAACAGTGAAGCAAGAAAAACAACAATTTGTTTGTGAAGAGTTGAGTGTCCATGTTGGCACTTTGCCCAAAGAGAATGCTGATCCAATTCAAGTTGCACAATCAGCCATGGAGGAAGAAAGCTCTAAAGAAGATCTTGCAGTCCCAACTTGTCCTCTAGAGCAGCAGATTGAAGAGTTTGACTTGACAAACTTCATGCTAGAGGAAGAGTTCAATCAAGAGCAAGATTGTCTTCAAGCAGCAGAGGAAGGAGAAGCTACTCCAAATCCAAAAGAAGAGGAGCACATTCTAGCTATGGAGGAGAAAATTGAAAACCAAAGGCTTTGAGCACAAAGCAGGCTATAGAAGAACCTTCAGTTCTTCTTTCTACTTCATCTCTCTCGAGTTCTATTGCTGAAGAAGAGTTTGATCTTTCAAACTCAATGATTGAAGATGAGGAGAACCATGGTGAACAAGTTGTTGATCAAGAGGACACCATGGAGGAAGTTGAGCATTTTCAGCAGGACAACAATGAGGTAGTTTATCCGATGATTTGGAGGACTATTTTGATGGAGAAGAACCGGTTGAGTTTCCACCATTCTCTCTTTCATCATCCACATTCCAAACACAAGAACCTGTTGTCATGGAGGAGAGCATTCATTTGCAGCATCCGCATCTTATAGCAGCTCTTTGGGATCAAGATTGGAAGATTTAAATCTTCCATGTTCTTCATTGGAGGAAGAAAAAGGGCAGAAGAACTTCATCACTTCTTCCACACCATCCATTCAAGAAGGTCTACAAGAAGATTCCATTTTTGGAATGGAAAATCAGAATTATGGGCATATCAAATGGATCAGACCTTTCCCAATCAGGTATTTGGCTTCATTGGAGCCAAAGGAGAAGCCACAACCAGTCATGTTTGCCTCTAAGCATGAGGATGATATGCAAAGTTCCAAGGATCAGCTGACATACCTCTTAAATCTAAATGTAGAGAAACTAAAAGAATAATTGGATTTGTTTTTAGTTGAAACATTGCTAATTTTGGTAGAAGACCAGCTTCTTGTTGATTTTCCACTCATCCAAGCAGCCATACTCAGCTCCAAATCATTTGCATGGCTGCCAATTTTGAAGAAAGGAAGCTATTTTGCACAACCAATTGCAAGGTTTGTTTAGCCCACCTTTGCTTCCAGTTAGAGTAGAGTAGGTAGGTTTGCTTTCAGTAGAAGAAGTGCTTGTGCACACTCTACATGTTCCATTTGGAGCATGTATGATTTTTAGTTTTGTACATAGTTTTTGGTGCTGCTGGTTTTGCTCTTGCATAGTCCATTTCAGTGGCATTTTGGTGAAAAAAATCTAGTTCAGTGGGTTTCCAAGTGGCTCAAAGAGGAAGTTTTCAAAGTTCAGATCAGTTTACAGGCTACAACTCATGACTCCATGCCCAATGGATGCTTCAAAGGCTACTGATCATTCATCTAGCAAGAAGATGACCCCTCTGAGTCACTAAATTGTTATCCAAAATAAGCCCCATGCTTATTTTTGGCTAACTCCTCCTTCTTCTCCTTTGCTAGCACTTAAATGAATTTTTGGCATGCTTCAGGTACTCAAAAGATTCTGGAAATGATCCCATCAGATAGGATTTTTCCTCACCTTTCTAGAAAGGTAAAATTTTCCTCCTAACTCCTTATATTTCTCAAGTTATGGCTCAACGGAGTTTTTGAGGGAAATTTTCCTGGGAAGGCATGCAACCAATAGGAATGTGCCACATGGTAGGGCGGAATGGCGGGTTAGCGGGGGTAAGTTGGAAAAATCACCAGTAGTGGTGGGGGTGGTGCAAAGGAGAATTTTTTTTCCAAAGGCCCGTGGACCAATAAGAGGCCGCCACATTTCTAGTTGGAGGCGAAGTCAGAGGCGTGGAGTAAATTTTGGCTTTTTCCCAGAGTAGTTGAAGGGCGTAAAGGGAAAATTTTTCCCATGCGGGCCCGTAAAAGAAAGAAAATTGATTAAGTCCCACACCAAATCAAAGTGTGCCACACGTCGGTGGAGGTCGAGGTGCAGAAGAATTTGGAAAATTTTGCCAAAGTGGTCAAAATGGCACAAGGGAAAAATCTGACCCGAAAGCCCGCCAAGGTGGAAAATAAAAAATTGGAAGCGCATCCCCGCCAACCAATGAGGAAGTGACATGTGTCACTAGGACAGTGGAGTGTGGGGTAATTTTGGGAATTTTTCCCAATGAAAAATCAAAGGATGGAAGTGAGGTTTGGGCCCGTGTTTCCATCAGTGAATAGGGAAGCGCCACATGGCAGCAGAGCGGTGGGGAGCGGGGAATTTTGGGGAAATTTTCCCAAATTCAAAAAAGAGAAAATTTTAAAGTTTCGGCCCACCAATCCATTTTTGCCCTAATTTTTCCCTAAATCTTCAGAGGGGCATAACTTTTGATCCAAAGCTCAGATTTTTGTGTTCTTGGTGTCATTAGAAATCTAGTGAAATTCTCTACACGATGGAGTGTTCAATTTTGTATTTTGATGGAGTTTTTTGGGAGAAAAATAAGAAAATGTCTTTGGCATGCAAAAAACATAGAAAACGACTCCAACCACAAAAATTAATGAAGTATGGGCCTCTTTTTTTCTTTGCAAAGCAATGTACTATGCGTATGGGATTTTTTTATGAAACCCATCATTTTGCAGGCCATTTAGATCAATCTTGTTGGTGGTTGAAGTTAAAAAAATTGATTTGCCCACATTTTTTTTCAATTTTTGGCTCGATGGTTAAAAGCCAGTTTTGGCTCATTTTGTAAAGGGTTGGATGTTCTTGCTCCTGTAAGCTCTTCATTTCTCCTTAGCAGGTGGATTTGAAGGAGTTTCAGACCTCCCATGGAGATTGTAACATGTTTTTTCCTTCTTTGTTATCTGCAATGTATTGTATCAATTCTGGAACTAACAATACATGCTCTGTGATTGATTTTCCAATCCTCTCTTGCATTGGTTTGTTTCCTTATGATATTTCTTTGTATTTTGGCAAATTTGTGCATGTTTTGTTATTGTATCTTCATGATCTGTGTCTATTTTTGCAAAGCAAGGAGTTCAGCACTCCTTTGGTGTATCACCTCTCTATTTTGCTTAGTTTTGTTTTCATTTCCTTGTTTTCTCTCGACCATGTCCCCTTGGTAATTTTAGAGTAAGAATTTTGAATCAGAACCTCTACAAAGATTGCTGTGAATTTTCAATAACAATATACACATGAGAAGGTGGATTTTTGTGATGGCCTTTCGATTGGGGATCCAACGGGGGCACTCCACCGACCTGCTGACAAAGCTAGCAATCTCTTGCTAGGGAAGACTTTTACGAAGAGTGGGAAAGTAGAGTGAGAAAATAGGTAGGAAAACTAATGATGCGGGTAGAAAATCACATTCTGCACACACACTAGTTGGAAACTTAATCACATACATTCATGAGAAGAAACAACCTTGCAAATAGCAACAAGACCAAATAGAATTTATTGATCACAAAGTATCAAAAAACCCCTTAGTCAAAGAAAGTTAGAAAATCCTTCTTCTTGTATTTATTTCCCAAACCAAAGTTATACATAGTGGAGAAATAGAGGAGATTTGAGAATGAGAGGAATGGAAGAATTTGGCTATCTCCTTTGTTTTCTCTAAGTACAGTACACTCGTATGTCTCCAAGATAACTCGCTAACCCTTACAATGAACTTTAGAGTGCATCATATAACCCGTGAGATGCGGTTACAATCTACTCGGGTGAGCAAGAAATAGTTACAACCTATTCTAACTGTTTGTGCCCCTTCAATTTCTTGATTCACAGAGAAACACTTATGGTGGAAAGAAATAGTTTTAAAATATTAGGTCGTTACATTGTTTTTCCAATTAAAACACAGGCCGTTTGATTTACTTTTACATATTTGAATTTGGGGTGCCCACGTGGAAGGAATTGATTGGAATGGGCCTGTAGATGCTTTTAATTGTATACGTTTTGTTTGGTGAGGATGAATATCTAATCCTAGATGCATGGCGGGCCAACGCTCATTTGGAACCTACCTCTAGATTTTGTCTTTGAAGTTATGCCAGGATGACATGTGGAGAGCTTTGCCAATTCCTTCATAATTAGCCGATCCTATGTCTATTCCTATTTGACTCATGTTGACCCCTAGACATGTGGAGGGATGACATTGATTTGAGTTTCTGATTTGGAAGCACCTTCTAAAATTTATGCCAAGCTGATGTGTGTCTCCTTCTCATTTGGTCTTGACATGGTGAGCCAACACTTATTTGAAGATTGGACATTTTGTATCACTTTTGAAATGTGTCTTTGAGGCATGTGGAGGCTCCCGCAGACCTACTCATACTTAGTCAATTTTAGCAATCAGCTCTGTCTCTTTTGGGCCTAGAACACGTGGAGAGATGGCGATACTGGAGACTGACCCTTGGATTTTAATTTTGGAATGGTGCTGTGCCGACACATGTCTCCTTCCACTAGGGTTAGAATTTTCAATTGGCAACTCTATCTCTCCTTTGACCTTGGACGCATGGTGATCTAGCGTTCATTTTGAAATTGACCCCTTTTGTCACTTTTAGAATTACACCGTGCAAAGCACTTAGAGACCTCCACAGACCCACCCATACTTAGCCAATTTTAACAATTATCTCTACCTGTTTTGGACTTGGGACACGTGGAGGACTAGCGCAAGTTTTAAAAATTCCCCAATCTTTGGATATTGAAACTATGTCGATGAGGCATGTGGAGCCATCCACTGAGCCTTTCATACTTAGCTGATTTTAGCTTGTTTTACCTTTATTTTGTACTTGGGACACGTGAAATCCTGCACCCATTTGAGGATTGTTCCTATGACCCGCCCCGATTTGTGTCATTTGGACATGTGGAAGCTTCTACTAAACCTTAAGATATAGCCAAACCACATCCAATCATAGATGCCCACGTACTACCCATGGATGCTGAGGCAAAATTTAAAGGGGAAGATCTTCTGTCATTCTTGGATCACTGTGGAAAAATGCATAGAAGAAGACAAATCCACCATTTTTTCCCGATCCTCAATTTTTTTTAGTGAACTAAGGAATTGAAAACAATACAAGGTTGATTATCCATGGCCATAAAAAGATTGACAATTTCATTCAAATGAGGGCAATAGTTAAATTTTCACGCCGTCAAATAGGAAAATGGAAAATTTATCAAAACAAACTGATCGGGATTTGAAGAAACTCTAGGGGATGGATTTTTTATCTCTTTGAATTTTCAACTTGGCCTAAATACTTTAGGAGGGCAAGAGCTCAAAATTTCAAAATTAACTTGGAAAATGAAAAGTAGTTTTGGGAGGCAACAAAGGGCTCTAGCTTAGGGCATGACATGGACTAACCATGGTGAAGACGTGGTATGAGGATCCAAAATCTCAATTTTTAAATCGTATAACGTTGAGCAAAGTGCCTTATCCATTGGGCCTTGCAGAGTCATATACAACTTTGAGAAATAAATATTATAAGAAGGAAACACATAAACACATAAAAGGAAGGAAAAAATAGCACGTAATGTGAGAAGGGGAAACAAAACCACACAACATAAATGGAAACATACCAAGAAAACACCTATGGTACAAGGTGGGGACAACCCTCTTTCTTCGATGATACGCTTTTAAGTATTTCCCACTCCGAGGCAATTCCAATGGCGTTCCATCCAAGTATGAGAGGAGAAAAACATTCTCACCAAAAGATCCATGAATTTGGAATGGGTAGAGCCATAATGAATCAAAATTTCCATGTCTCCCCTTTTGTTATTTTCTCTTGTCCCACAACAGATAGCATCTCCAACCTTGAATTCTCTCACCTTGGCTCTCTTGTCAAAGATCTTCACTTTCAAGCTGGTGTTATTTGATTTGATCCACCACCTAGAGTCTATTTTCTTCTAGCTTCTCAAGAAAAAGGATCCTTTTATCTATGGAATCTTTGTATTGACCATCTTCTATTTCCTATAGAAACTTGAGAGATGGCATCTCGGTTGTGAGGGAATTTTTCTTCAACTCCATACAACATTTGGAATGGGGACATACCTATCACCTTCTTGGGAGTGATCCTATCTACCCATAATGTGTCATACAACCTTTTGTGCCAATTCCTTCGGTTCTCGTTTACAAGATTGTGGACAATGGTCACAATTTTCTTGTTAATTGATTTGGCTAGGAGATTATGTAGCTACAGCAAAAATTGGTCAGCCCTCTTGAAGAGAAATAGGTAGCATTATTTTATAAAATCTTCTCGTGGCACTCCGAAATGGACTATGATATTATCTTTGATGAAGTTGCATCTTTGTTTCAAGTGTTGGCTTGTTTGGCTTGAGAATGACTTCCACCCATTTGGTGAAGTAGTCATTCTTTGTGAGTACATAGGTTTTTCCCACGCTTGAGTGAGGATTCAGAATGCCAATGAAGGCCATCCCCATTGTTGAAATGGTTATTTAATAACCATGCAAGCTTTGAGTGATAATGTAGTGAGTCTTGGTCTTTCAATGAATTGTTGGCATGCTTTGCATTTAGAAACTCAATCTTGATTTTTTGTAAAGATGGTGGGCCAATAATACCTTCCTCGGAGGATCTTGTGTGGAGTGACCATCGCTGAAAAATTCCCATGACATGCTTGGTTATGGTATGATTCAAGAAAATTTTCTTGTTGCTCTTTATCTACGCATTGAGGAAACAACCATCCAGCCTGTTTTGTAAAGTGCATGATTCTAGATCACAAACTTGGCTGCCTTGACTTAAGTGTTATTCTTTGTTTATAATGAAGATGAGGAGGACATTATCTATAATTCAAGTAGTAGGAAATATCAAGTGTACCACTCATCGGTAGTGGTGATAAAGAGAACCAGTGGGTTGTCTTTCGAACAAGTTGTGCAGCACAATTTTCTTCGCCATGTTGAACTTTGAGTGTTTCATCTTCAGCAATCAACTCCGCATAAGCCATTTTCCCTTACTAGATTGGAGGGTCGAATCTCCAATTCATATTCTTGGTCTTTGCAATCTAATTTCCTCTTTTAGCTCGGGATCCTACTGTGTCAGGATGGACTTGATTGCGCTACCAGGGACCATCACCATTGTATGAGAATTAAGGATGTAAAACCTAAAGTTTTTTACAGCCTTGACCACTACATAGGCATGATTCTCCAATTGGCTATACTTTAGATCATGCTTCTTCAAAGGAAAACTCATGAAAGCAATAGGTGCTTCAAAATCTTCATCATTTTTTTGAACAAGAATAGAAGAGAGTGTATGTTCTAATGCATAACAATACATGATGAATTCTTTGTTAAAATATGGAGATGCAAGAGTCAAAGCCTTGGAAATTGATTTCTTGATCTCTTCAAATGCTTCCTTCCCTTCGTTGTTCCATTTTAAACTTTCTTGAGGTTTCATCATGGAAGTGACGTGTTTTGTCAATTCATAAAACTCGGGCATGAAACGCACGAAGAAAGTTTACCTTTCCAAAGAATGAATGAACTCCCTTATTGCTTGTGGGTAGGAATAATTCTTGAATGGATTTAACCCTCTCAAGATCAATGTGTGCTCCATGTTTGTTCACAATGTTCCCTAGTAACTTTGTCTTTTGTGACTCCAAAAATGCACTTTTTGGATTTAGTGATATGCCATGTTTCCTACACCTTGCAAGTACTGTCTCAAGTGATGGATATGATCTCCCATTTCTTTGAAAAATTGTGAGATCATCCACATATATGAAAATACAATGCTTCATATATTTTAAGGACAAATCCATCACCCTTTGCAATGTAGATCCTATATTAATTAGGCCAAAAGGCATTCTATTATTGGAAAAAGTGCCCCAAGGTGTTGTAAAGGTTGTCTTGGTGCATTCCTCCTCTGTCACTTTGATTTGATTATACCCAAAGAATCCATCCGTAATAAAATCATTTCAGATCTAGTGACTTCTTGCACAATATGGTCCATGATAGGAAGAGGATAATTTTCCTTTAGTGACGCCCGATTGATTGTGAAAATCTACACATATCCTTATTTCACCATTCTTCTTTTTCACTAGCACAATGTTAGCGACCCACGCCAAATGGTGGATGGGAAAGATGATCCTTACATTAAGCATCTTCATTACTTCCTTCTTAATGACATCAACAATCTTTGGGTTGTATGGCCTTTGTTTCTTCCTAAAGGGATTAACGCCCTCCATCAAAGGAATTGAGTGGTGCATTTCCTTTGGCTGGAAGGATTTGAGTTCATCATAAGAGTAGGCCAAGACACTTGAGTATTTCTTGAGTAAAGCAACAAACCTTATTTTTTCTTCAGGCGAGCAGAATTTTCCAATATTAACCATCCTTGGCTCCTCCGGGGTACCAATGTTCTCTTTATCAAAATCGGTTGGGCACTTTGAGAAGATTGATTTTCTTTCTCTTGAATGAATTTGTCATGTTTGTCAAAGAGGTCTTCTAAAGAGACTAGGCCTTTCGGAATTTTGTTCCCTTTCAATTTGATTACTCCCTCATCATCAATCCCTTCAATTCCTTCTTTATCTTATTTGGGGGTTGCTTCTCGGTGTGGATTTTCACTTCCTTCAAAGAAGAGACTATTGAAATTATCCCTTTGCTCCAAAAAGGACAAAAATTGGTTATCATCATTGAAAACTTGTCGATGATTTGCATTGTCGCAGTACACTAGGCCTGGATACCATTTCAATGGTCACTTTGTCTTTACCAAAAGAAGGATGAGGTGTCATTAGGGAAGTTGACACTGCAAGATAATCAGTCTTTTCATTCTATTCCCTTGGAATAACTTCAATGGAAAATGCATCAAGATATTTAATGCAGTCCAACACTGCTTTCGTAATGCCGAGTCTTGGATTATTGGTGATATTGTTGGTGGACCTACTTTACTATGACCTCTACATCACCTCGTCATCTTAGTTTCTTCATTCCCATGTCCAATTCTGCACTCATGCCTAAGAGTAGTGCTTCATACTCTGCAGTTTAATTTGTATTATCAAATTGTATCTTGTAGGAAAATGGGTGAAACTCATTGGAAGGAGAGTAAAATACTACACCAACTCTTGAGCCCACTATAGAGTGACTACCATCAAATTCCATTATCAAAATTTGATCTCCCTCTTACTCCATGATAAGTGGTAAGTTATCCTCTTTTTCTAATGTGAGGAATTGGTTTCCTAGACCACAATCTTGAAAGAGAATGTTAGCTCTTGGATCATCAGACTTTCCTACTGTGAATCTCATCTTTCTTACTGGCAGCAACTTCTTCATCTCTCATTTTACTAGGATAGTTGCAGATGACCAATCCATTTTTATTTCTCCACCCAGGTCTCTGTAGAAACTCCTAATCAACAGCATACCAAAGGATGTTGGAATGTCTGCTACTAGTATGGTTAGGAGCACCTTCTTGTCTAGAAAATTGGCTAATGCTACATGTGCATATTTGATTCTTATGCCAATGGCACTTGTTTGTATTCCATTGAGTAGCAGGTGTCATTTACCCGGATCAAGGTGAGGTGTAGAGCATTTTCAACTTTTGATCGGCATCACATTATCGAGGCTCCGTAATCTATGATGCAATTATTTAGCTGAAAACCTTTAATGAGGAATGACATGTAGAAAGGTTCAACCCTATTGGTTTTAGAGGCATTGAGGACTAGCATGTTTTGGGAAGGTGGTGTGGATGGTGTGGGGAGTAATCCTTTAGAATTTGGGCTTGAAGAGATAGGGTTAACCTTATGAACTGCATTGATGAATCTGTCAAATTGGGTAGGATGTGTTTCTAGGTACTCTATTTAGGAGAGCCAGACTTTGGTTTTTCTTGCATGTTCTACAAAGTTGAATGGGGAAATGGTGGGTGAGGAAGAGGATCCTAAAATGGGGGAAGATCTACGTGGTAGAGGATTTTCTACTTTTGGTTTTGGGTTATCCTTTTCAGATGTAACAATTGGCTTAGAAGGGGTGAGGGTTTAGGCTTTGACTTAAATTTAGATTTTTTTGTAATACTAGCATTTAGAAAAGAGTTATTCTTAGCATATTTTGAGCTGGGAGAAGAATCAAATGACTTACTTAGTATAGTAGCATGATCTTTGGAAACCAATGAGTCTAGTTTTTCTTGGGCTGATTCTAGAGAAGGTGGTAACGGTGATCCTCTCTGCGATGATTTTATTCGTGTAAACTCGGAGGATAATATTTTTATTCTTCTTATTATCCTTTGTTACAACTTTTGGGACTGAAATCCCTTTCTTAGATTGAGCACGAGTGAAGACAACACATGAGAAACTTGGAACTTCTTCATCACCTTCATCTTTATCATCAACATACTCTATCAGGCCAGTGTGTGTATCAAATTCCTCAATCTCAAGATAGTTTCCATAATCTTCCATGTTTTCATCTTCAGTTTCATCAATTTCATCTTCCTCCTCTTGCTCTTTGGTGTCACAGATGGCATTGACTAGTGGTGCTTCAAGAGCAAGCCGACGAGGAGGTGGAGCAATCCTTGGCCTATCTAGAGGGTTTGGTCTCCTTAAAGTATTCCACATTGTGATATGATATATCTACTTCTTCAAGGCAATTGAGTCATTTGCCATTTTTTAGAACATCAGATCTTTGGTGACAAAGTTTGAATTATGACCTTTTTGTTTCCCATTAGGGCCTTTCAACTTTCCAGAAAGGATTAGATCATCATTAATTTCTATTGCAAAGTCTTAGGCTTGCCTTAATGTTCTTGGTTGGGCTCTTTTGAGGAAGAAACCTACTCCTGATGGTAGAGAACTGATGAAAAAGCTCTTCAAATTATTTTTAGGAGGCACCACATCTTCAAGGATCCTTCTTATTACTCTATCATATATTGCTATAAAGTCCCTCAATGACTCAAAGGATTCTTTCTTCATTTGTACCAATTGGACCAAAATATCTTGAAAATCTTCTGTGCTCTTGAACCTATGCATGAATGCACTCCTTATATCTTCCTAACAAGTGCAGACCTGGGAAGCATGTAGAACCATTCGGCAGCCTTTTCTTGAAGTGACTCCAAAAAGAGTCTGGTGATACATCTTCTTCCTCAACACCCAACACACCACAAGTAGTGATAAATGTAGCTACATGCTCTTTAGGGAGTTGAGAACCATCCCCTCTAAATTTTGGGAAGTTTTTTCTTGAGCCTCTCAATAGCTCATGGAGTGGTTGAGTAAGAGCCAATGGACCGGTGTTTCCTCCCCATGGTATGTTAGGCCTCATTTGGCCTCGTGATCACGTTCACGTTCATGATCTTGATCCCCTATTCTATGTCTATTTCTATCTTCTAGTTTTCCTAAGGTTGTGGCTTCTGTTGCTGCTCTTTCGTCTACCTCGGCTTGAAGTCTCTCAATTTTTTTGAGTTGAGCTCTTATTTCTTCGTCGACTCTTGCTTCTATTTCTCTAGCTTCTTCCTCAGTCTCTACGTCTCTAAAATATTCAAGGTCCTCATTGATGTATGGAAAGTCACTGTCCAAAGGATTGGAAACACTCAGGTTCCCAACATGGATGGATGCTTGAAAAGGAGGCCTTTGGATTCGAGTAGATCTCTTATCCTTTAAAGTTCCTCAAAAATGGGATCAATTTCTCCTCCTTATCTCTATTTCTGGGTGTATCTTCTATCCGCCAACTTAAAAATATATGCTCTTCTTTGTGGTTCTCGGGATTTTTCTTTGCCTCTCTAATTCCACAACCCGTTCTTCTTCGAGATCAGAATTCTCATGGTAATGAAGTAGTAATTACCACTTTATCTATTATGCTAGATAGCTTCCTTAAATCAAGCAACGTCTTCTTAGATGTGGAAGAGAAATTCGAGCATTTCAATAGGAGGGTTTCCTAGAGTATTCATGATTTTAATCCATGTGGCACATATAGCCATTCAAATTCTAGAAATTTTTCTCTTTTATTATTTTTTTATTTTGAATTTTTCGACCTTGCGGTCATATTCAGTGCGAGATCTTTGCTAAATCTACCACACGGTGGGCACCAAAAACTGTTGGCAAGGAAATTTATCAGGTGGCAAAACTTGTGGAATCCTTGCCAACACTTTGGGAATCTAAGTCCCTCTACTTGACCGGTGTAGCTTCCGTATGTGTATGTGCATGAAAAGGTGGATTTCTATGATGACCTTTTGACCGGGGATCCAACAGGGGTACTCCATTGACCCTGTGGAAAAGCTAGAAATCTCTTGCTAGGGAAGACTTTATCTGAAGAGAGGGAAATGGGAGTGAGAAAAGAGGTAGGAGAACTAATGTTGTAGGTAGAAAATCAGATTCTAACACACACACTAGTTGGAAACTTCATCACATACATTCATGAGAAGAAATAACCCTGTAAATAGCAACAAGACCAAATAGAATTTATTGATCACAAAGTATCAAAAAACTCCTTAGTCAAAGAAATCTAGAAACTCATTCTTCTTGTATTGATTTATCAAACCAAAGTTGTACATAGTGGAGAAATAGAGGAAATTCGAGAATGAGGGGAATGGAAGAATTTGGCTATCTCCTTTGTTTTCTCTAAGTACAGTGCACTCATGAATCTCCAAGATCAATCGCCAACCCTTATAATGACTTTTAGAGTCCATCATATAGCCCGTGAGAGGTGGTTACAATCTACTCGGGTGAGAAAGAAATAGTTACAACCTATTCTAACTATTCGCACCCCCTTCAATTTCTTGATTCATAGAGAAACACTTATGGCAGAAAGAAATAGTTTTAAAATATTCATTCGTTGCATTATTTTTCCAGTTAAAACATGGGCCGTTCGATTTTATTTTACATATTTGAATTTGGGCTGCCCACGTGGAAGGAATTAATTGGAACAAGCCTGCAAATGCTTTGACTATCTACCTTTTGTTTGGCGGGGCTGAATAGCCGACCCTCGACGTATGGCAAGCCAGTGCTCATTTAGAACATGCCTCTAGATTTTGTCTTTGAAATTACGCCAAGCTAACATGTGGAGAGCTTCGCGGTTCCTTCATACTTAGCCAATCTTGGGTCTATTCCTGTTTGACTCATGTTGACCCCTAGACATGTGGAGGGATGGCGCTGATTGGAGTTTCTGATTTGGAAGCACCTTTTGAAATTTATGCCAAGCTAATGTGTGTCTCCTTCTGCTGGTCCTGACGTGGTGAGCCATCACTTATTTGAAGATTGGCCATTTTGTATCACTTCTGAAATGTGTCGTTGAGGCATGTGGAGGCTCCTGCAGACCTGCTCATACTTAGTCAATTTCAGCAATTAGCTCTGTCTCTTTTTGGGCCTAGAACACGCGGCGAGATGGCGCTACTTGGAGACTTACCCTTGGATTTTACTTTTGGAATGGTATTGTGCTGACGCGTATCTCCTTCCACTAGGGTTAGACTTTTCAATGGGCAACTCTATATCTCCTTTGACCTTGGACACGTGGTGATCTGGCATTCATTTGAAATTGACCCCTTTGTCACTTTTAGAATTACACCATTGTGGCACTTAGAGACTTCCACCGACCCGCCCATACTTGGCCAATTTTAATGATCGTCTCTGCCCCTTTTGGACCTAGGACACATTGAGGACTGACATGAGTTTTAGAAATGCCCCCATCTTTGGATCTTGAAACTACACCAATGAGGCAAGTGGAGCTTTCTCTTTGAGCCTTTCATACTCGGCCAATTTCAGCTTATTTTACCTTTATTTTATACAGGACATGTGGAAATCCTGCACCCATTTGAGGATTGTCCAGGACTCTACCCCTAGAGTTATGTCACTGGAACACATGGAAGTTTCCACTTTGAACCTTGAGATATGGAAAAACCACATCCAATTAGAGATGTCCATGTATTACTCATGGATGCAGAGGTAAAATTTAGCGGGGAAGATCTACCCATCAATCGACTGTGGAAAAATACAGAGAAGAATAAAAATCCACCATTTCATGCCCGATCCTCAATTTTTTTTAGTGAACCAAGGAATTGAAAACAATACAAGGTTTGATGATCAATGGCCATAAAAATATTGAAAATTTCATTCGAATGAGGGAAACAATAAAAGTTTCAAGCATTAGATAGGAAAATGGAAAATTTATCAAAACAAGCCGACTGGGGATTTGAAACAACTCTAGGGCATGGATTTTTTTATCTCTTTGAATTTTCAATTTGGAAAAAATACTTTAGGAGGGAGAGAGATCAAAAATTTGAAATTAACTTGGAAAACAAAAATAAGTATTCGAGAGACAACAGATAGCGAAAAATCTCTCATATAAATTGTCATACAAATTCTTTTCCACCCACATGCTTGCATTAAACTCAAATTCAGTGCTAAACCACCGTGTATATTATTCTTCTAGATTGTGTATCCACTCCTCAACACTTGCTAAGGTTAACTAGTATGTTTTCATTATGAACCATCCTGAAAACAATCTGAAAAAGAGGTCCTGGTGATGAAACTAATGATGCAGCCTAGAATTCACCAACACAAGCCCAAGCACACCTTGGCACATCACTCGAGACAAGACTAAGCACTCGCTCAAATTTTGCAAAGGCACCAAGACCCTCTTTAGGGTTGTTTTTTTAGGATGTTAGCATAATGAAGATTTAAATCATTGAGATCTAGATCTAGAAAATAACGGATTTAAAAGATAACCATGATGAAATCAAGCATGCAACACTGAACTATAACCATGATAACACTTTGATTCAATCAGTAATCTCCATTATATTAAATTATAGTAATACATAGAAAATCCCTTATGATAACATTAGTATACACTCATGCGCATATTAGATTTGGCAGCATAATCTCACTATAACACAGTTTTCACACACACACACACACACAACTACACAATTCACTATATATTTATAAGGGTGGGGACTTTCCCTTCACTACTTATCTAATCCCAAAATAGTTCACATGCTATTATTATCCACACACCGTTACAAAAATAGCCACACATGAAAGTGCGCTAATAATAGACTAATTTTAGTTAAATGATAGTAGTAGATCTATTCTCAGCCTGTATCCATGCAAAGAGCTTCATAGCCGATCCTCCAAAAATAGCCAATGCATGTCACACAATTATTTAAGTGATTTGTGTGCTCCACACACTATCTACAAAAATAGATCCTCGTTGTGAAAATGGTTAAGTCCCAAATCTGATCTGTTCTTCAAGCACGATCCTTTCCGATACTCTCACACCTTTGAATTTTCTCTACTCTCTTGCATGAACCTTTTGTATTTCCTTTGCTAAGTGCTAGATTTTGACTGACCAATTTGGATTGTGAATGTTTTTAAGCAATAAAATTAGTGTGTTTTGGATTTTCTTTCCCTAAATCGATTTGTATTGCATATTTTTCCTCGCATTATGTTTTCGGGTATATTGTGCATGTATATATCTCTTTATAGGATATTTAATTTGTTTCGTTTCATGAATATAGGGAATCGAATATTTTTCTAAGCTGTGGCACCATCACCTTTCCTAACCCATTTTATTTACTCCCTATTTTTCACTCACTTAGATTGTCTCACCCTTTCTTGGTGCATCACCTTCCCTTAGAATAGATTTAATTTTTATGCATTCTTCTATCCCTATCTCCTTAGAAAGCATTAGGGTAGGATTATTTTAGTTTTCATTCTCTGCACTTTGAAGAAGTTGGCCTTTGGATTAGGATAATAATCCAAATTTCTTTAGAGGGGTTATCCCACTTATAAGGTCCCACACTGTAGGATAATCCCATGTTATGCATATTACACTGATTTCCTCACACACAGATCACTAGCAATCAAGGGTGATGTAATTTTGCAGTAATAGTTTTTGAATCGGTGGGAAAGAGGTCATTTTATAGGTTTATCAAGATTGGATGTGCATCTTGATGAACTTTTAGCCTTTACGGGCTTTATAGCAACACATCTAGCGACTCCCGTGGTCAGATTTCAACTAGTTCCAACATTAATAGTGGCTCAAGTACATGAGAAGGATCCAAAATCAGTCTAGAGTAAGAGAATAAGGTGTTTTTATGTACTTGCAATTATCACTAGGAAGAGGAAGGAGAGGAAGAAGAGTACAGAGGTTACCATCTCTAAAAAATAGAACCATATTAATATCTCTGCCGAGGTAGACCCTTCCTTCAAACAACCTAAGTTCTCAAGACAATTAGGATGACACATCAACAACCACCATAATGGCCACCAAATACCTATGTAACTTCATGGGTAGTAGTCCACTTTCCCCTAATGCCCGAGAACCCTATTCCGGTTTGCAACATTAAAAAATATTCCTTACATTATTGTGGAAAACCATACAACTCTTGCTAACCATATTAAAGATATTATGAATGTTTGTACCATTCATGAGATCAATGAAGTGGATGTTGTGGTCAAATTAGTGGATTCCTCTTTTAAAGGAAAATACTTGTATTGGTTTATGAGCTTAACATCGTATATATTACAAATTAGGATCAAATATACATAGCCATCTATAACCAATTTTGATAAAGGGTAGACAATCTATCTTTATTGGAAAAAATGACAAGAATCAAGAGGGATCCTAATGAGCAAAGGAGTGATTTCAAATTTTGATTCTAGTGGACATGGGACAAAATTCTGATTACCATGAGGCCAGCAATGGAAGGTACATTCCTCTACTCTTTCAGTGATCTAAATTCGACATAGCTATGATGATGTAATCAATGGGAGGAACAACACTCTCAGGGGCCTATGAAATATCTATCAGAGTGGAGAACTATTTGATTCAAGCAGGAAAGATTATTCCTAGGCCACCTATGCCACTATATCTAGAATTGGGGAGCCCCTGTACAAGTCAAGCACCTGAAATATCCCCCATCCTAGTCCTTAGAAATCAGAGCAATGGTGAGGCCTATATTTCTTTTGTACAATTCAATTAAAATTTAGTAACTAAGGAAAGGGTTGTCAGAGGCAATAGATAAATGGGAGAAAACCTTTGGGAATGAAATAGTGGCACTCAAGAGGCAACAGGCTTAAAAATTTAGACCCTTCTAGCCTTAGTATTAATCCAGGCCCCTAAATTATCAAAATAAACCACCTATTCAAGATACCAATAAAAATAACAATAAACCTCCTTCCACTAAAAATTACAACCCTACAATCCCAATACAACACCAACATCAAGGGCTCTAGTTCTAGTCCAAAATAACATGACACAAGAGTATGAATGGTATCCTCCATATGGTAAAGCTTATGATCAAACAATATACTTCTAAGATCCATCAAATTAGTATCTAATGGTACAAAGTGTTCACATTCCTTAATAGGTGAGTAAAAAAAAATCATTAGTAGGTAAGTCAACAAGAGGCTTCTCTAATAGAAACCACATTGGTCAATTAGAAAATAGAATACTTTTGTGGAATCAATCAACCTCCTTTCCATGGTGTAGCTGTCAACACAAGATCAAAGAAAAGGAACATAGAGGAGGGGAAATCATCTAACCCATTTGTTTCTCATCCCACTCCTACACGACAAAGAGTTAGCAGACCAAATACAACTCCGAATGTATAAAATCAGCCTAAGGAAACTACTGTAACAGCCCCAAATGTGCAAAATCAATCCAATGTACCAGTTGCAGTAGCTCATAGACCATTCTAAATGATGGAAAAGGTCATGCCCATCAAGGGACGAAAAAGGAAAACCCATCTCCATTCAATATCATTGATCATATGAAGAAGACAAATGTCATTATTTCCATGTGGGAATCATTAGAAATTCCAGGGCAATGAGATTTGTTGCAAGAAAATATGAAAAATTGGTCTATTTATAATGAATCATCTAGAAATTAGGAGAGACTTATTACTAACACAATGCAACAAGGAGGAGGTCATCTAAGTAATAATGTTAATTCTCCACAATTCTATGTCTCATTGATCATTAGAGATAAGTTAGTGCATAATTACATGATTGACTCATGGGAAAGTATCTCGGTAATGCCTAAAAATATGGATGATCATTTGGGCTTAAAATATGAGTTGGTATTGAAAGGAGTGGTTCTATTGGATGTGACATAAGTAGGGAAAATTGGATTTATCAAATAATTAAGACTTATGCTCCATGCTTTCTTGAATGTCACAGTTTTACAAGATGTATTAGTGATTGACTTGCCACCACTATTTTCTTTGTGCCTTTCAAGGGATTTCACAACCAAGATTGGTGGGTACTTGTCGGTGATTGGTCCCACATGCTATTTAGGACAAGGTATGGAGCTAAGGTTACTATTAAATCAGAACCAATTACACATTTTCACATTGAGCCCCATGTGCCAAGCCCAATAAATGATAATTGTGTAGTATTTGAATGGGAAGATTGTTTAGATACATATGAATCGACACCGAGGTCGAGGACTATTTCTAATCCGACACTTGATGACTGGGCTCACAAAAGGCATGGCTATGATCCATATAGGGAGATGGAATAAGATGAGTTAAGAGTTTATTGTCTTCATGAATAAAAACCACCCATCCCCAACCTCACCAAGCCAAAGGATAAGGATGATAATGAAGTATGATAGTTAATTTTTGATGATTCAAGGAGAAGACATGGTGTTGGAGGAGGTAAGGTGCTCATTTCACTAAAGGAATTCAAATAATAATCATCTTTCTATTTCCAGTTCTCGAATCAAACAATACAATTGAGTATGAAGCTTTGATTCATGGGTTTCATTGGGCAAGGAAATTTTTGTGAATCAAGTCAAAGGGTAAAATGCTACTAAGAACAGTCTCCTAAAAAGTTATAAAAATATAGTATGAGATCTCATGGAATATTTTGAAGCATTCAACATTGAGTCCATACCAAGGAAGAAGAATGAGGCTACGAGACAAGCTTGTGGAAATTAGAGTGACATTTGATGTGGTTGACAATATTAAAAGAGATAAAACGAAACCACATATCCATGTCATTGTAAGGCCAGTTATACTAGACAATAACACAAGCTATCAGGTGTTTGAGAGTGATCAACATATCATTAATTTTTACAGGAGGAGGCTGAGTTCTTACTTAGAAATCAAGATAAATTAAAGCGATTTTATGGGTATCAAGTAGTGTACTTGTGGATGAACAAATTTCCTAAGGGGCTAGTGACTCACGGACTTAATTTTAAACCCAAAATGATCAGTTAAGAAAATAAAAGGAAAAAAATTCAAGATAAAAGAGAATATTCAGAGCCTATTTTAGTTGGAGAGGATAGAATGATCTAAATTAGTAAGATGAGTACTAAATAATAAAATTATGATTTCATGCAGCTTTGCCAAGAATTCATAGATGTATTTTCTTGGAGCATGAGGAATTAAATGGATTTAACCCAAGGTTGGAACAACATACCATTAAAATGAATTTGTAGGCTAATCATGTTAGGAAAAAACAAATACCAACCAATCCTCATATTGAGTCCCTCATGAAGAAAGAGTTGAATAAATTGGTAAAGGAACGTATCATATTTCCAATCAAAAACTCAAGTTTTGTAGCGAATCTAGTACCATTCAGGAAAAGGAATGGGGAAATTAGGTTGTGCATGGATTTTTGATATTTAAATAGGGCATCTCTTAAAGACCACTATCTACATCCTTCCATAGAGAAACTATTATAGGTAGTAGCCAATTTAAATAGATTCTCTCTCTTAGATGGATATTCGAGCTACAATCAGATCATGGTGAAAGAGGAGGACCAATTCAAAATTGCCTTCACCACAAAATGGGTCACTTATTCCTATAGGAAAATTCCATTCATGTTTTTGAGCACCAGGGAAACATTTCATAGGGCTATATACATGGCGTTCAAAGGGTTGTTGAATAAAATAGTTCTTGTGTAATTAGAAAAAATCACTTTGTTTTCCAAAAATGAAGCAAGTCAGCTCATTCACCTCCAAAGATGCAAGAGATTCAGAGTGTCCTTAAAATTGAATAAATGTATATTCTTGGCTCATGAAGGTAAGTTTCTAGGCCACATTGTGTCTAAGGATGGATTTATAATTGATTTGAAGAGGGTAGAAGCCATTCAAACATTGCCACTTCCAATTCACAAGAAGGCTCTCCAAATTTTCATGGGGAGAATAATTTTTTTCAAAGAGTTGTTCCAAATATTTCCTCTCTCGTCAATCCAATAAAAATTATGTTGAAGATGAGCATGGAATTTAAGTAGATATCGAGAGGAAAAACAAGATTTGAATCTATCAATAATTCTATATCTCAAGCTTTGACTCTCATCAATCTAGAATTTTCCAAAGACTTCATGCTCTATGCTTTTGGTGGTTCGAGACATAATCTCTATAATTCTATTGCAGCAAAATAAAGAAGGATCCAAGTAGCCCATTTCCTTCTTCATCAAATCTTGGAGGACTATGAGGTGAGGTACTCCTTCATTAAGAAACATGTCCTCACAATTATTAGGAGTTTGAAAAAGTTCAAGCATTTGGTCTCAAATAATAGAATTCAGTTTCTAGTGTCCCGATATCTAAAATCAGTAGCCAAGAGGATTCCTACATTTTCAAAGCCCATTCGAGTTGATTCTTTTCCAATGGAAAATACTTAGCCAAATCACAAAGAAAGCAGCAGGCTCATGGAAAATGCCACATGTCCAAGCGGTGAAACTTTAGAAGTCAAAGGAGGGAATGAAGTCTCAGAATCCCACGGGGTTTCCACGTGGAGCCAACCATAAGGTCCCCACCCGAAATGGGGTTTTTACATTATATATAGCAAGGTCATTTACTTTCCCAAAGGAACAAAATTTCATGCTCGTGGATGATGCCAAGTGTCAGCACAACACATTCCCAAAACCCTAAAGAAAAGCATAAATCTCAAGGATGTGGGCCTTCCATGTGGATTTTGTGACAAATGGACTCCAGGTTTGAAGCAACTCACAAAATGTGACAAGCCATGTATCACGTATGAGTAATTATGATACTTATCTAAAAATTTAAATGTTAGAGATATTTTTAAAAAGATCTGAAGTAAAGGGTCATTTGGCTTATCACTTCAGTAATGAAGTTAATGCGTAGTCCTGTGTGAAGAGTGCGAACCTGCGAATACTCAATTTTTTCACTTGCATTCAAAGGGTCATTCCAATAGAATGAAAAACACGTGCCACTTGAATCATGATCCCGAGAACGAATGCACAAGAGATTGAAAGATATAGTTATGTAATAAAGAGCTGAAGGGATGTTCCTCAAAAGTTGAGTCCATATCGAAAGAGTCGGTCACAAGATAGTTAAAGATGCATTAAATAGGAATGTATCTCACTCTTTAGAAATGGCAGATAATGGGAAAGTGTGAGAAAGATCTCAAAAATATATTTTTTTCACTTTGCTCCATTCATCATAATTAAAAGGTAGTTGGGAAGGAGTTCGAGGATGGATTCTTACCTCCTCCTCCTATATATTATAACCAAGGGTTTTCAAAAGAAAGAGGGAGCAATCGGTCGGTTTTCTTCTCTTTCGTAGTCCCTCTTCCGTAAAAAAGGTGGTTCGGATCTCTAGCCTTCTTCTTAGGTTTTGTAATAGCAATCTTGCCTCTTTTCTATTGTAATATTGTGCACAATTTTTGGAGTAATATAATATGCCCTGTGGTGCATTTTTTCCATCCTTTGCATATATTTGTTGTCTCTGATCACCTTTATTTTCACATAGAAATTGTGCATATCTATAATGTTATTACTATCTTAGACCATCTAGAATGACTATAACTTTGAGCTTTGAGCTTTTCTACGGATGGCGCAATAACTTTGAGTCATAAAGAAGTACTATCTCGAGACCATCTAGAATGACTATTACGCCATCTAGAAAAGCTCAAAGTACAAGAAAGTACATTAGGTTATTCAGCTTTGAGCATTGGTGAGTATAACCTTAGTTAGATGAACCAACAAACCTTTCTTGCAGATTATATGTCCTGAAATTATTCCAAATGGTGTAGAAAATATGCACTTCTTGATGTTTAAATATATACTCAATTTTCTGCACCATTTAAACATTAACCATAGATTGTTACAATGATCTTTCACAAGCCCATTTACTATCCAATCATCTAGATAAACTGTAAGAAGTTGTGAATAAAATACTTGAATTCCGAATAACTATCCATGAGAATACAACATGCATGTTTTTCAATCCAAAAGGCATCATAGTATAGGAAAAACTATCCCATTCAATAGTAAAAATTTTCTTTTCTTGATCCTCTCGAGCAATCCTAAATTGATGATACCTTGAAAACCCATCGTGAAGGAACATATCTCACGCCCTGTAACTCCTATTATTTCCTTAGTAAATGGTGTAGGTAATGGATCTATTAAACATGCAACATTCAGCTCCATGTAGTCCACACATATTCTAATTCATCCATCCTTCTTGATACTGATCACCATTGGAATAAACCATTATAACTCATCAAGGGGCTTGATAATTCTAGATTTCAACATGTTATCAATATCTTCCTTGACCTTTTCACAAAAATTGGGGTTCATTCTATAAGGCCTCTTCTGAACTGGGCACGCACCATCCTTTATTTTTATCTTCATTTCCCCAAGTGATTCATGCACGTCTTTAAGTTCATGATACCCTCAAGGCTATAAGTCTTGATAATCCCTGAGTAACTTAATGATCTTTTCCACCTACGAGTCGACCAGTAGTCTCCAATTATGGCCTCCTTAGGCTCAACCTCTGAACTTATATTCACCTTCTTTGTCTTCACAAGTTCGTGATAGGCATGCGTATCCTTATCGCACTATCCAAGACCTCACACACCCCTTGTGAATGTTCAATATCTAGGTTCTCAACTTCCTCATCATCCACAATGTAAATCATCTTTCCTTTCTCTTTCTCAAGGAAAACACAGTCAAGTAGTATAGAGTCCATTTATTCTTCCTTTTCAAATCACACTCCAAACTCTATCTCACCAAATAATTCCTGAATATGCTCTTCTACTTTTGCATTATCTCCCATAGTTAAGTGCTTGACAATTTTTTATGCTTCTTGAACTAGAGGTTTAGTCAAGAAGTAGTCAAAGGTCTAAAGCATTCCTATAGTCAAGTTCTACCAATTCCCAGTCTCTCGGTATAGTTATACGTATACATACCAATCGCGTGCGCATACTTGTAGAGTAGAGTACAATCTATGCACCCATAGTGAAGGTGGTAATTCTTCTTGTCTTGCTATCCGAGTCTCTCACACCTTTGGTGAATTTGATGTTGAACAGGTTGATCACCATGACAAGTGCAGATCCGCATAGGTACATTGTTCCTTACAAACCTAGTAGATAAGGTGACTCCAATATCTTCCCATTCTATAAGATTATCTTTGTGGACTACCCAAAAACACGTTGTTGTCCCGCACAAGGTATATACTAACATATCTCTTCTTTGAATTTGATTTTTCCATTGTGTTTCTATGGATTTCAAAAATATAGAAAGATATTCTACCCTTGTATACCAAGGTACTGTGCTACCTATCAATCGAACAAAACAAAGTCCATTCTTACACACAACCACACTTTTTACCTCATGCCATACTATTTCATATGTACCATGAGCCCAATTTTCACAAGAAATACTCGTAGTATCACTAATAGAATGATATTCTTCCCACCGTAGGATGTCTTCCTTTTATGGCTTATTGACCTCCGGGTCCCGAATAATGTGTATATAGATTCTGTTTAAGTCCTCCTCACTTAGAGGCTCAACATATGGTGTGGACTTCCCATTTGGCAAAGGTATCACAATCCTTTCCTCTTTGTTCTCAAAGATGATATACCCCTTATTGAATATCAAGACAACATTATTCGTATAACACTAAGGGCATCCAAGCAAGGATGGAAAACTGTCTGCTTCTGCAAGTGCTAATACCTCAAAATCCCTAGTGAAATTAGCCTCTTTTATGGTTATAAATGCATCCTTCAAAACTCCTATGGGAGTGGCCTTAGTCTGTTTTTCCATAAATAACACATTAGATGATGGCTACAATGGAGGCCTCCCCATTTGTACCCATTCATATAATGTAAGCACATTTACTTCCACACCTATATCAATCAAAATATTGCTCAACATCCACCCATCTACAAAAACATTTAGAGTAATTTATTTGTCATAGTCAATGTTATCAGGGGGAAGATTTACATGCAGGATCTATTATCTGGTCTCAATACTTGTGCATGGAGTGTTCCCTTTTAACCAAATTCCTAATAGTGGAATGATTTTCTCCTGGCACAACATTTTGCACACTTCTCTCAGATCATTGATATCATTTTGGATTGTCTCGATGCTTTCTTACGCTCCTTTAAGTACTATATCACACCCGAATATTCCTTAGCACTTCTATGGTATCCTAATAAACTTCCTTCGATGAGAACAATCTAGGTACCTTGCATGCAAAACCTCCTCCTTAGTGATCATAGGCTTCCGATGTAATGCCTCTCTTGTGCGCACCACTTCAGCTCATGTAGTAATATTTACTATTAATGCCTCATGTCCTTCTACTATCTTGGGCATCCACTAATCTTCTACCATGCATTGGATTCTAACCATCCCAACACCTTTGTTTTCTTACTTATGCTACTTACTCATATGCTCATATAAGTCTGGGAACTCTTCGTAGCTATGGTTCTTTCTGCAGAAGGAACATGTAATATTCTGAGGACATTCACACCTATAGTTTTCAAGAGATCCACACGTATAACATGTTCTGTAAGGGAACTCACCTCTTCCTCCACCATGGCCTCATCCTCCATATCCACTCCCATATCCACATCCTCTTCCATGACCTTCTTCAAAATGCCCCTCATTCTTGTCATAGCACCTTTGATTATGATCCCAATCTTAGTGCTCATTCTTACCCTTAGAATAATCTGTTACACTTATCTCATCATACTCCAATATCTATAGCATCCTAGATATGACCAATCAACTAACAATCTTCAGTAACATGGGTCGTTGACCAAATTTTTTTATAGTAACAAGATACATTCTTCCTTATCGCATGTTGTAACAAAGGATAGTGACTAACATCATGATTCAAATGACAGATCTCACAATCCAACAATAATGAGCGTATAGATCTGGTGAGGAAACTATCCTTGGTGTGACCTTCCACTTCACAATCTGTACACCAAATTCCTAAGCACGTTTCGTGGGCTGAATTTTCTGATAGCTTCTCTAACATATTTGCCATAGCTGTAATCTGTGCCTCTAAGAATGGACTAATGCCAATGTCAATGCTCCCAACTTCCTTAGCATGCAAAGCTACTTCCAGTGATTCACATGGATCAGTGTATGTATTATGTGATAGTGCTCTTCTAAATGGTGTAATCAATCCACCAACAAACCATTATACATGTTGGATTGCGTGAATATCATAAGAAAGCTTAGATATGAGTGTTTTAAAATGGGCATCATACTCACATACACTCTTAGTAGTTCCTTGCTTTATATCTTTGAGCACACTTATACTCTTCTGCTCAAACTCAGGAATATGGAAATCTTTCAAGAAATCATCCTTCAATGCTACATAATCCATGCAAGTTTGATCAGATTCTAAATTCTTATACCAATTATGTGCACGTCCCTATAATGTAGTAGCAAATTGACTTGACTTACACTCAGCAACCATGATCCCTTTAGCGCACCATAAGATTTCACACATATGCACATGTTCGGTAGCATCCTCTATACCTCTATACTATGGGAGATGAAGAGACATCTCCATATAGATATTTTTGGTTGTTACGGGTCTTAACCACATGATCTGGAACCTCTTGTGTTTCCTCTTCCTCCGTAACTGCGGACCCACTAAAACTAGAACCACCTATACCTCCCGATCTTCCACCCGTAGCTAGAACAAAACCCGTAGATGTACTCCCCGTGCTTCGACAATATTACTATCTTGAACTCCTACACTATGTGTGGTAGTTCCACTTCTAGAGGTGAATCAAACATTCGACACACTTACATTACGTGTAGATGATACACCTAAAAATATTCCTCTAAATAACATTCAATCTATTTGTCCTACCATTGATGTACTTTCTCCCGACTTACTCCCACTCTTCTACTTCCCAAGTTAGCTTGTTGATTACTTTTCATACCGAATCTTTGGAAAACCAAGCATAAGCGCTAGGTCACCAGTGGATTAACATGCGCGCTGTGGATCAGAGTAGTCTGGCTGCAAACTTCTTTGTGAAGCCAAGGGTGCATCTCTGTCATCCTTTCCAAGATGGGGGAGATCTTGATGCTCTGGCTCCATGTCTTCTATGTAAGCTTCAAATCCTACATGATTCATCTCTCTCCTCAACGCTGTACTTTCTACAACAAAACATTACTTCTCTATCTCCCTCTCGTGTGCCTCATTATACTTAAGCCACATTTCCTCTCTCTTCCTTTTTGCCGCTAGGTTTGCCATCTTTCACCAAACTATTCCTACCCTCACGCATGGTGAAGTTTAGTTAGCCATTGGTTTACTCTCCAGGTTCAAAGTTACCATCAAGATTTTGATCACCAATGGAATACCTTGCAGATATACTCCTCTTGGATACCGCAAAAATTGGAATTTGGCTACCTCTGGGAAAGAATACATTGAAATTGAATATTCCAAAATATAACTGTTTAGAACACCATGAAACCACGTATCCACAATGCGATTCTAGATTAGATCAACATCATAAAGGGCCTGAAATTCTTCCTGTGTCCAGACAAGTGTGTGATACCTCCAATTCCACTTAGATGCATAAGCAATCAGCCACTCGTATAATTCTACTAGAAAGATGGCAAAAAATATCTCATATAAGTTGTCATACAGATTCTGTTCTACCCAAGAGCATACGTTAAACTCAGATCCATTGCTAAACCGTCATGCATATTCTTCCTCCAGATCATGTATCCACTCCTCAATACTTTCTAGGGTTGACCGATACGTCTTCATCATGAACCATCCTAAAAACAACTAAAAAAAGAGGTCCCGTAATAGAACCAATGATGTTGCATAGAATTTACCAGATAACACCCTAGATATGTTGGCACATCACTTAGCCTAGACTGAGTACTCACCCGAAGCATGAAAAGGTACTAGGTCCCTCTTTAGGGTTATTGTAGTAGGATATTAATATGATGAAGGAAGAAACATATAGATCCATAATTAATCCATCATTCTACAATGCATGTCATATTTAAATCTATGAAAGAACAAGCTTAAAAATAATCATGATTGAATCAAGAACATGTACTAATCAATTCAACATAGGAATGACACTTAGATTCAGCCAATATCTTCCATCTATTAATAAACACAGAAGATCCTTACAATAATGGAAATCTATACTGATGCGTGCATGGATCTGATATAGTAATCTAGTCATATGTGCATATCTCTATATCTCCATACATCCATCTCTCTACTACTATGTGATTCACATCATATATATAGGGTGGGGACTTTCCCTTCACCACTTATCTATTCCAAAAATAGGCCACATGCTATTAATAGCCACACACCATTTATAGGCATAGCCACACATGCAAGTGTGCTATCTATAGACCTCTTGTAGTTAACTGAAGTGACAATCCTATTCTTAGCTCATCTCCATGAAAAACGCTTCGATCTGATCCTCCAAAGATAGACAATGCGTGGCACACACATCTCTACATCGTTGGTGTGTTATACACACCATCTTCTAAAAATAGTTCTTTATGCTCAAAATCGGCTAAGTCTTGAATGCACCAACTCTGTCCCATGCGTGTGTTCTTCCTATCCATTCGTGTCCTTAATCCTAGCCTTCTCTCCCGAGTGGACTTATTTTGTGATCTCTAACAATTATTCTTTGATCAACAAAGTGGATGGAATAGAATAGAATCCCCTCCTATGCTTGTGTGATGCAGATTAACCAACCTTATCCTTTGTGATGGAGCTAAATGTATGTAAAAGATATACAAATTCCTTAGATGAATGCAACCATAGGTTGATGATAGTATTTATTAGTTCTTGGTCCCTCATTATGGTCTCATAACTTTATATTTATAGGGTAGTATTGATATAATTTTATAATTAAACCCAAAATGGCCAACCACCAAAAATATAAGAAGTTGAAATGGCTAGAAAGTGCCCAAAAATTGGCAAGAAAGTTCAACAAAGATCGGGGTATCCCTGGTGGGACCAGGGTCCCCATGGACACCCTAATACCAACCTGGGCACCCTAGTCAAAGATAAAATATCGTGAAATGAAAAAATATGAATTGTCATGTGGGTGTAAGAGGTTTGGAATGCCGAAAGAAAATAAAGAAGATAGCCAACATACGGGGGTTAATTAGTACTTTCTTTACTTAAAAACATTCTAAATAGTAGTATGAGACTGGAACTAAATAGTGTCTAAAGTGTGTGATTTTGTGACTATACAAATTGGGTTCCAAAACCTGGAATGGTATTTACGGTCAATTTTTTAGACTTGAGTTGTAATTTGTGTACAAATTACAAATCAGGTTTCAAACCTAAAATGAACTAGGTGATTGGGTTTTAGGACTCGTATTGTAATTTACATGAAAATTGTAATTTTAATCTCGACTTCGATATGGTCTACTTTCCTATGTATTCCATGTTTTAGGTTTTGGGAAGAAAGTTTAATACAAAATGCAAATTGATTCCCAAAACTTGAAATTTGAAATACTTAAAAAATTTAATAGAGAAGCAATTTCTTATAGTAATTTCATGAATAAATAACACTTGATAAAAGGAAATTTTTTTGCAAGGAAGTGTTTAAAGAAAGAAGTAAAACCTGGTGAATGAAATTGAAAAGTTAATAGGTCCATAACTAATTGGAACGATATGAAGACCCAGGTTTGAAACTAAATTCAAACTTTCAGAAAATGTTCATGCAATTTTGGCCCAATGGTCTAAACTGAAGAAATATCCCTTCAAACCAATGAGGGAGTTAGTAGAAAATTTCAACAAAATTATCTATAAATTTCATGAAGTTTCCTACCTATGGAAGATAACAAGGTAGGATTATTTACAAATACTCAACTTCCAAAGGTAAGCTTTATGTTGAGAAAAACTTAGTTGATTGATTTGGATGAGTCAAAAAAGTTTGCAATTGAAGTAGAATATGATCTCGATCATGTCTAAAAATATCAATAAAGGTCCAAGAAAAGATAAATGATAGAGATCTAATGCCGTAGCATGGATTCGCTAGTTCAAAAGCTAGAAAATGATGTTTTTCCTCTAAATTAGTTAGCACAAGCTTCTATAAATAAGGATTCTCCTAAAATTAAATTTCCAAATAGAAAAATGAATTTTTTCCTCCTGTAGAATTTCCCTTGAGGTACCTCCAATAAATACAACTTTTGATGCGGAGGAAGAAGAATATGAAATTTAAGAACCTGAGAGAAGAGAACAAGGCGATAATGTTATTGAAATTGAAGAAGTATAAGATAAGGCATAAGTTAAATTCATTATATATTCTTCAGGAGATGATGACGATAAGCTTAGATTCTCACTTGTTATGTTCACATGATTCAAATCTCGAAAGGGATCTTCTTCCTCCATAGATGGTGAAAAAAAGAAGAATAAAGATGATCCTCGAGAAAAAGACTCAAAAAAAAAAGATAATTAACAAAGGATCCCTACTCCCACCTTTAATGGAGTCATCAAAATAAAAATCATATCTAGTAACAAGCAAGAAGAAATTTGTCATGCTAAGTAATTTTTCTAGTGCTTCTCCTACCTCTAGTTTTTTTATCTAAGTCTAATCCTAGAAAGATTCAAATACTCACTCAAAATTATCCACTCCTTCCAAACAAATCACCCTATATGCTAAAACTACTAAAAATTCCAAAGTAGCACCTCCTCCACCTTTAAAAACATATGTTTTCCCAAAAATTCAATCTCATACACTTCCACTTTATTTGATATCATTGAACATGTGAACAAGTCTAAATTTCATATTTCGAATGTAAATTTTCCAAAAACACATTCAAATCAATTTGAAAGGATCGTTAGCTAGATCATGGGTAGTAACCCAAATTCCAACACTACAAATTATAATTCCAAATTTTTACTTCAAACACCACCCACTCCTCTAACACAAAACATGTTTACCTTAAGTGCATTAAAAATCAACAAAGTAGCACCATTATACCTTTCTCTCTGTTGAGTTGTGGAGCTGAATTGCTTCACAGATAGCATGCTTTATAGGTTACTAGTTTACATAATAACCAACATCGGTTAGGGATCGGCATCAGTCACCTAGGAGGAACCAACATCGGTCAAGGATCTGATATCGATCACCTAGGAGGAACTAACATCGGGCAAGGAAATGACATCATTTACTTGTGCATTTATTTTTTATTTTAGATGCAAGATTAGATCCAAACTTTGATTTAAAGGTGATCTATAGGTTGTAAATGCATAGCTAAGTTTTCCTAAGCTTTTATATGCTTATATAAGCATGAAAACTAGGGTTAGAAGATGTAATTGAGTAATCCTTGGTTAAGAGGATGAAGAAGAAGAAAAAGAAGAAAAGGGTTACATGAAGATAGAGCTTCCATGGAGAGAAGATGGATAGAAGGAGATAGAAGGTATATCTAAATGGTGAGAAGAGGGTAATTTCTTCTACTATTTTTCCTTTGTATTGTTTTATCTCAATGTAATGGCTTACATAGTATTCAAAGCACATAGGATTTATTCTTTTAGATCCATGTGTTGTTGTGAGATCTTGTATTTTAGATTGTTATTATAGATCCACATGTTGTTATGAGATATTGTATTGTAGATCCATGAGACCATGTTGTATTGTTTGTCCATAGAGATCTAGTATTGTATCTCATTGGATAACTTGTGTATACATGAAAGTATCTAGATATTGTAGAAGAGGTTGTCTTCTTGTTTGTACATGTTGATGCGGTGATGGAGGAGAGACTTAATTCTTAGTAAATAGTTATGATTGCATAACAAGTAGTTCCATTTTAGAGGTCTTATTTCATGGATTCAAAGGAGATATTTGTTGCGGTTCAGAGTGCGGTAGTTCTTGGTTAGGTGATATCGGTGGTGATTTGGAGGCACATTTGTAGTGCACTCGTGTATATATTTTTATAGATTGGGGGAGGAGATACTCTTGGAGAGATGCATTATCTTGTTGTGGGAAGAGTTGGTTTGTACTCTTATTCATTATATATATTGAGATCTCTATCTTTGGTGGATGTAGCCCACATTGGGTGAACCACAAGACATAATATGTTATGTTTGTGTACATTGTTTTGATTTGGATTATTTTAGTTTATACTTCCACTCTTGTATATTTTAGGGAACTTTCTACTTTCGTATTTTCATAATTTGGTTTGTTATTGAATCATAACACTATGTTACATGTGAATTTCCCAAAAACTAGTATCAAAGCTATGTTTTTAGTTTTCAGAGAAAGGGTTTACTTCTGGTTTTTGTTAGTGGCATTATTAATAGCTATATGAGAGAAGGTTTTTGTTCTATTTGATGTGTAAATCATAGGGAGAGATTTAATATGCAGTGGGAGTTGTAAATGTAAGGTTGCTAGAAAATGAAAGTGACCAAATTCAGTATGCTATACCAATGTTTCTACTATTATTACTTAATCGATGTCAACATGGTGACCATGTTTAGTAAGAGGGAACCAATGTTGGTCACCCAGTTAAATAGAAAATCACAAACCTAAAGTAATTTGAGAAGATGCAATGAATTTGTCTTGATTGTTGAGGTTTCCCTGGTTTTTAGAGGCACAAGCATGTTTTTTAGATTAAAAATTAGGATAATAGAGGTATGGTTTTTTTATCTTTGTATTGTAGTGATTGTATGTTTTGGTAGCACATGCATGTTTGGGATTGCAGATCCGAGTAAGATATAGAGGAGTAGTTATGCATCCTTTGTGCGATTAGATGTACGGGCTTCATTAGAGATGTAAAATATAATAACACATAATAAAGATGGGGATTCCATTAGAGAGGCAAGTAGTTTGGTTGAAGATGAAGGTGAGTGTCTTAGTGTTGGTAAGGTGATGTGTTTTATCTTAGTGTAGTTTTATTGCATGCATATCACTATAATTATTTTTTCAATATTTTTTTGCTTCTTGAAATGAATGGCTTACAGTTATCATCTTTAGTCGATTAGTCACCTAGTTTGATTTACTATGCCATTTCTGAATTGTGTTCATTCTAGTAGCATTGGAGTTGGTCAAACAAACCGACATTAGTCATAGAGGGAAACCGATATTGGTCGAGTAGACCATGGTCGATCTCTATGACGGTGTGTTTGCACAAGGTTTTGTGACGAGAAGAGGAAATGAATGGATTTAGTGTCTAGCTTGGAGGATCAAGTTTCTTACAGATCGCATGGGTAGAAATAGAGTAGATCACTTCAATGCTTGAATCAGAAAGAGGATGGAGTTATATCGGTAATTCCAATGAGACTTGGTTCAAATTCGGGTATCTCTATATGGTTCATGTTTTATTTCTTTTGATTGAAGAAATTGGTATAGTTTTTGTATTATGTGCATGAGTAAAATATGAACCATGGATATTTGGTGAGTTTTAATTTTATCTTTGGGATGTATTGGAATCTTGAGGACTAGGGTATATAGTCTAAGGATGATATTCTCAATGAAAATTTATGTTTAGACATAGTTGCAGGTAACAGGAGATGTTGAGTAAAATTAATGAAAATAAATTGGTTCAACCTACTTCACAAGAAGTCCAAACTTTTTTGATATAGAAGTATTCTTTGATAAGAAGGGAATCAATCTTATATTTTCTTTCATCTGTTTTATTTCTCACTGATATATATATTGGAGCTTTTGAGCTTGGTGATTAGAGGTAGTGCAGGGGAGTTCATGTTGAGTGGGAGAAAGCCATGGTTGTTAGCATTATAGGTTGGACATGTGCACATGTGGAGTGAGAGGAGAATTCTACCATTCGAGTGGCATGAGGTACATATTTTTTTGGAGCAAGGTCATAGTTTTGCAAGTATTTTAAGTTTAGTATATGATGATGTCACTTCTAGTTTTATTTTGTAGTACCTAGATATCCTTATGGGATTTTTGTTGATGGTTTTTCAGCTAGGTTAAGAAGAGAGAAATGTTTTAGTGTTTTATGGGTGAAAGAAAAAAAAAAAAGTTTATTCTACGATTCACGGAGTGTGACAATAGTGTGTTTTTACATCTTATTGATGTTTCCCTTGTTTTCTTTCATCTTGGATGGTTATGCAGTATGTTGATAACATTTTTGTTATTATTTTAACTAGTTATTAGTAGCATGGTTAGCATAGGATTCAAGTGTGGCCTTAGAGTTATTCGGTGAGAGACTTGGATCTTCTAGAGATCCCTGGTGATATGGATGGATGTATATGGTGAGTTTATACATGTGGATAGATTATGTTTTGTGATTCTATGATGATGCGAGATATTTGTTCTACACATATATGCATATGAGAAAGGTTTAGATGCCCTTGAGCATGAGTAGGGGATGTTTTTATTTCCTCTTATTACTATGTTACTCCATGATAGACACAATTTCTATAGATGGTTGTCTTGGACATGAAATTTGTTTATACAAGATTGGATTTACCAATTTTAGTGTTCGAGACTCTTTGATTTATGTAGGTGTTGTCGATTGATCACCCACTTTGGTTACATGTAGAACTCATTTGGGTTGTCTTGAACCAGGATCTTGTTTTACTTTTACATATTGCAATTTGACTTGTGTTTGGTTAGCATTTGCATTGGTGGTTGCATTGATACATGGATAGATGGTTAGAGAACATGGTTAGTTTTATAAGTATGGCTATGGTTTTGATTCATGATCAATATTTCAGTTTGAGTGGGAGATCTTGTAGGTGTGTTAGTCATGGTGGCTTGGTTACATGAGAGGCTTGGTGTTATGATTCAGTGGGAGCTTGATATATGGATATCTAGTGTATCACGAATCGATGCAGTAGCTTCGTGCAAGTATATGGTAATTCATGGTTTGTTATCTTCTTGGTTTTAAAAGATGGTTTAATCTTCTTGATTATTGAGAGAATTTTTGAAGTAAATAATAGTTGGTCTTCATGGTATGAAGAGGATGGTAATGTACAAGTAAAATTTCATAAATTTATCTCTAAGTGAGAGATTGTTTAATTGTGGAGCTGAATTTCTTCACAAATAGAATGATTTACTGAGTCTGGTTTACACAAGAATCGACATCAGTCAAGGAACTAACATTGGTCACTTGGGAGGAACCAACATTAATCAAGGAACTGACATAGGTTAGGGAACCTAAATCGGTCGAGAGAATTGACATCATTTATTTGGGACGAACCGTCATCGGCCGGGGAACCGAGAATCGATTATTTGTGCATTTATGTTTTTATTTTAAACGTGTTATTATATCCAACCTTTGATTTAAATATAACATTCCCATTTTAAGACTTTAGAATCAAGAGAAATTTATTTTATTTATTTTTAAATAATGTTCACTGTTCTAAATAAAGCAATATTTAGAACAAACATTCCATGCCAATCAAATTCAATGGATAAACATATGCAGTTGTAATGACTCAGTGATTCACCGATCTATTCATTCCATAACTCGGTAAGCTACCGATCTATTTATGTTATCTTATGTATTGAATACATATTGTATACTTCGTATACTTTGTCATCCTACCCTACACCGGGTATTGAGTGATTTGTTTAAAGAACATATCTGAATATCTTTTACCAATATTCATCTGATATCACATTGTTTTAAATTTGGTGACATAGGACAACATAACAAGTAGTTTGTGATACTTTGGCCAAATATTTATAACATACTATGTATGTCACTATTCCTAGACAACATACTCATCATTTTGGAATACATCCTTCACCTCACTCTTATATTATCATGACTAGTCTTTACTGACTACCGTTAGTTCACTTGTTCCAAGTTTTACCCTAACCCTAGATAGAAACATAACCTATTATAGGAAGACGCTCACAAAGGCTTAGGGTAGATGGGAACACTTGTTTGACCTAAGTCATCCAAATGTGCAAACATACCCTGAGCCTTTGGAAGCTAATTCCTATCCTAAATATGCTCCTATCCAGTCCTAGAGAGAAACTAGGTTCAAGTACGAGTTCCAGATGTGTGTAGATCTAGATGATAAATGTGGAAGGGTGATGCTACATGTCAACTACAACGTTGTATTCTTGAGAAGACCTAAGCCTTCTCGAAATTACTTTCCGTAGTTGGCGTGTGCTAACATCCTACGAAACTACATGATCGAGATGTACATACCCCGGAGGAGTTTTTTAATACCTTGATAGTTTGGATTAAAACCCGATTACAACAACCTTGCCAAACCCTAATCCAACACTTAATAAGTTCTTTCCTAAATTTTCCTCAATTAGCCCATTAAGAACTTCGTTATTTTCATGGTCACTTTTAATATTTGATCACATAGTTAAAATATCAATTAACTGTAACTATGCAGTGTTATAATATGTCTTATTTAAAAAGTACAATAACTTTTTGGAAAGATTCAACATCTCGAATATATATCCAATTTAAAGTAGACTTCATACAATTTGAAGTCTAATAAATTGTAGTCATATTTCCAAACCTTTTTGGTTTATGAGCAATTAAGAAAGAGAAAGAGTCTTTCTCTACATGTTAAGTGTTAGGGTTTATCCTACCCAATGTCCACATTTCTTAATGTATGTTCATCACACGTTACATTACTATGTTATATAGTTTAGATAGAAAATATCATATTCTCGCAACTTAACAAGCTACATCATAAGTAGGGAGATTGAACTAAATTCCTCTATCTAACTTATTAAAAGATAACCAATTAACATATAAATAATATGAATAATATCAACTAGATAGAATCCATCTCTTCCATACAAGTACAAAATAATTTACACAACCAATACAGGTAAACTCTCAACTTTCAATTTATCTTTATAACTTATACATTTACAAGACTTATGCATTTAGGTATACTGCATAACAACCGTCTTCATTATAAAAGAATACTAATTTTCTTTTTCGTTACAATCTCAAGAACAAATCAGAATTCTTCACAAGGAATCAGATTTAATTCAGCCAATGCATCATATAAGTTTTGCCTTCTTTTATCACTTACAAAGTCCATCTGCAAAAATTGCTAGCACGGGTCAATTCAATGAACTGAGCATGATAAGCACTAAGCCTTAAAACAAGGTGCATTCCAATAATTGTTCCATTAAAACAACTCTTCTTTAATGAGACAATTATGACATCATAAATATCAATATAAGTAATAGCAAATGGAAAAGAAGTACATTTAACCAATTGAATTCACTTCCAAGAGAAGAACATAATATAATCCACTATATCTGCCTTACAAAATTAAATTTTAATTGATCCTATCAATTATCCTTAAGAAAACAACAGATCATATCATCTCATTGTTCCTAATTCTATCATAATAGAATACAACATTTATCTTTTTTAAGCCAAAAGAAGGGTTTACAACATGGTTCTCATTAGGATGATTCCTCTAACTCTTAAGAAAAATAAGAAGAAGAACCATTACAAACTATGCCCAAACACAAGACATCCAAAAATTGAAAAAAATTCATAACATGAATTAACGGTTTCATTTAAAGGACAACTACCTTAAAATTCAACATTTAAGATATTCATCAGAACAGAATCCCATTTCAATCCAAGAAGGAATAGAGAATCAAACAGTCTACCTGCAAGTCTAAATCTACTTCCACATGTTAGAAGTTAACATTTAAAGATCTAAAACCAACGTTCACAAATCAAAGTAGACTCATACAGGAGTTAATCTCTACTCGAGTCCATCCAAGGAGGATCCATAAAAAGATAGAGTGCAAGAGACAAAACTTACTCATCTCAAACCAAACAAAGCAAAGCCTTGTCTAACAAACAGTCTGCCAAACAAGCTTACATTTTCTGTTCAACAAAACCAAATCATCTAATCTCTTCCTACATCATTTCAACAAATGATTTGAACAAGGAAGACCAAACAAATCATAAAGAAATCTCCATTTCATAAGAGAATCAAAATAGAAAAGTTCAACCAATGAACTTATCCCAACAATAGAAAGAAAGGGATATTAATTAGAAAATGTTCCAATCAATAATTCATTTTATTGTACTAACAAATGAATTTCCACTTTTAATTCAAACATAGAAATTCATAAGCTAGTTCCCAAGAGAGAGAACAAAATTGACTCACAGTAAGAAGAAATCACACTGCCATTTTCCTTACAATTCTTTACCTTCAATAAACACGAGTTTCAATTCCAATCTTAGAATGAAATATGCATAATAGTCCTAAAAACAACATTTTGTTCCAAAGGAATCACATTCCTTTCTTTTACAAAGACACAAGGTTTATTTACTATATCCAACAAGAGATAGAAAAAAAAACCAATCAGTAAGCTAAACATGTTCAGAAGTATCAACAAACTCAAAGACTGAAATCCCATTTTCATGTTTCAATATTGCATTACAAAAGAGTAATAAGTTATTGATTCATTAAGTACTAAATATAAAAACAATCTAAATAGAGACAAAGTAATCCCATCGTAACAATTCAGAGCACTAAAATAATAAACTATCCTTTTAAACAAAACACAGAGCTTATTTTAAAAGATATAAAGATGCAGGTTTCCAAAAAATAGAGGGGAAAATAATACCCCCGATAAAATGCCTTTGCCATCTCAGAAAAGATGAAATATTTCCCACAAAAGAATCACCAAATCCCTTCATCAAACAAAGACATTTTCAGTTAATATCTCAAAGAGTTTACCCAACAACTCAGTCAACTATTCTCCCAGTTTTCTTTGAGAAATAGTTCAACAAAAGAGTTATAAGTTTTTAAACTTTTAATACAAGTAAAACCCAACTCAAAATACCATAACAGAGTCAAACATGAAGTCTCAACAAAATTTTAGAACTACACAAGTATTTAAATACGAGGGAAGTATAAAATATGATCTTCCAATAATAGTTTAGAGCTACACGAGTCTCTAATCACAGGTTCATGGCAACACAAAGTTCCCATTCCATTTTATATTTTAAACAAGAAGCCCTAATACCAGCTCAAAATGAAACATGAGCTTCAAACAAGAGTTCAGAACTATACAAGTAACAAAATATGAGTGCGGTGTAAAACACGAACCTTTAATAACAGTTCAGAGAAACACAAGTAATAAAATATGAGTACAGAGCCATATACGAACTTTGAACAACAGTCCAGAGCTACCCAGGATTCCAAACATCAGTTCATAATAACAAGAAGCTCCAAAGCACAAGTTCATATCAAAACACGAAGCCCAAATACAAGCTCAAATGGAACTCAAGGTTCCCATAAAGTTCAGAATTCACATATTGCAACGAAGGTCAGTTCCAACACAACAACCTTGAATAAAAATTCTAGAAATGGAAAGTAGAGCTACTAAAACAAGCTTCACATGCATGTTTCATTATTAAACTAACACAAAGAAAGTTTCCAAACCAACATTATATTTTTTTGCCATGGATTCATATCCAAGATAACAAAGATTATAAAACCCAAAGCAAGCAAGTAACCAGATAAAACATGCAAGCCAAGAATCTCAAAAGAGCAGACTTGTTTTAATGAAACATTTAGAAGAAAGCAAGAGATCTTAAAGATTAGAGCCTATCATGCCTGATAGTGCTTCTGCCAAATCGAAGGAGACCTCCAGCTGAGCTCACAACTTCTCCTCTTCTCCACAAAAGATCAAACAACCATACTCTTGTTCCACAATGGCTCTTATACTTCCACGAACCAAAAATAGGTCTAAGAATTCAAAAATAGCCATTAATTGTAGTTCAATCTGCTAGTTTGAAAAACCAGAGAGCATGCAGAGCAAAAATCATGGAACATGCAAAGTGAAACAACCCTAGACAAACCCACTTGCATGCCTTCCAAGATGGTTTGTGCATGAAAACTGAAAACAATAAGTTTCATTAATTCCAATTTTCTCACCTATCCTTCCTTGCCACCACCTTCTAAGTCTGGAAATTGCCAAATCAAAATTAACATGAAATTCCATTTTAGTGATACTTCCACATAAGCCTCCACCAAGTCACTAGCCCCTGCCAAAACTGGAAGTACCCTATGCATTAAAAACCTTATCAATAACATAAATGTCATAGGAACCATCACCCTTAATGCATGCAACCACCTAATTCCCCTTTCATATCCATTACTTTAGGATAGATCAAATTGCTTAGGTTAGACCTTAGGTAGTTTATAATATATACCTTAGGATATCACCCTAACAACAAATTTCCACCATAGATCTTAACATATAGCCTAAGGTATTTTCCACATAGGTTAGATTAATTCTCAACATAATAGTTTAGGCATTAGTTTAGATCATCATAAAACCTTATATTATTAGGTTCTAGGTTAATTTTAATAGCCTAGTAACCTTTCCATATCCTTTAGCACGGATCTTAGGTTAGGATGTGTTGGTCCGAAAATCTGTCGCACGGACGGATCTATGGATAGACGCAACAGCAGGTGTGCGGGGCTTAGCCCCTCTTTGAGTCAAAGAAAGCAAAACTGGTTTATTGCTATTCTACCAGCAGAATCTATGCAAGTCTCATGATTACGCCTTCGGGGTTTGGGATCTCATCCCAAGAGAGTATTCAGCTGCGAAAAGAAAGGAATGAAAGAGGGAAAAGAGAAAGAACAGATCTAAAGGAAGAAAAGAAATGAATTCCAAAGCAGAAAGGTCAGAAGATTTATGTTTTTGGGTTGGTAGTAAACAGAGCCAATCCTACTTGCATAAATAAACAAAGCAATACTGATGAGCAAATGACAGAAAAGTAGATATGAATCCAACAGATTAAACACACACAGATCTAACGTAAGAAAGATCTAATGCATAACACAACTATTGAGCACAAAGTCTTAATATTTGTATTACTGTTTTCTTCTGTTACAAGAAAGCTCAAATTCTTTCTCTCCTCACTTCTATTTTCATCTAAAAAATGTTCACCCCCGAATACAACAAGTATTCTAGTATTTATAGAAGAGAGGAGAAGAAAAGCAAAAAGGAGCCAACAAATATTTACAAAGATATTTACAAAATATCTAAAAGTCATGTTGACTTTTGACAACTTGATGGATGACATCATCCCATGATGCAACATGGATGATGTCATCGTTTGTATCAACTTACTTCAGATATTTCAACAAGAAAGTTGGAGAAGAGAGAGAAGAAGAAGAAGAAGAAGAAGAAGCTACTCGTCGTCATCATCCTACGGCCAAAAGGAGTAGACTGCTTTTGATGCTTTTCAGGTGATGAAATATGGAAGTGAGCGCGGTATTCCAAAAACTTGTTAATCATTGGCCCAAATTGATCCTGAGAAGGATCCTTGTGCAGTTCAGCGATCGCCTCACAAGTCTCCTGCTCATCTATGAGCTTCTGTGGGAGTTTGGAATAATCCTTTTCCGCCTCAATGAGGAACCCGGACGAAGTCCCTACAGCCGAGAGGTTGTTGATAGATTCAGTAGAATCAGCCTAGGTCCAGCATACCTCGGTAGCCTAGTTGGCTCGCCCAAGAAGTTGACCGCCCTCAGATAGGTAAATGTGGGAAACTGGGTGAACAGGGCCCCCCACTTCTCCACGATTGACACAATATTTTTGGTAGAGCGACCATGAGTCAGATTTGGCCTCAATAGGCAAGATGGTGTGATAAAAGAATGCATCGTTGATTTTGGCGGGTGGGCGATGCTATTCTCCACCTCAGTGCAGGTAATACCCATATATTTTGACCTGAGGCCAAACGCCACTTCGTGCTAGGCCGGATAATCCCTCTCCGACGCTGCAACGTAGACCACGTAGGAGTTCATATGGAATACTCCGTTGTCAGCTGTTGTCAGAGCTGCTCGGAGTTGATCTTCCATTGGAACATTAGAAAAATAAAGAGTTATAGATTTTTAGGCTCGGGCGCAGGTGCATGAAAATTGCAGCTTACGAGGGGCTAAATAGGCAGGCGCACGGAAAGGGTTGTTGCAAGAGTTAAACTAGCGCCAAAGGCGCATGGCGCATGGATGTTGCGAGATTGCATTTTATAGAAGGGCGCATGAAAATTGTGTGTTACATTGGGATTTGACGCTAAAGGGATATGGCGCAGCGCATGAAGGGTTTACACAACATGATGTTGTCATAATCGGGGATCGTCATTAGCGCGGGTTTTGCTCACGTTACGGGTTGGTCGATGCGCAAAGAGGTGCACATGTTCTTAGTGTTGTAGGACGCGCCGATGCGCCAAGGGGAAAAGACAGTGAACAAACCTTCTTTACAAAGGGGGTTTCTTTATGATGTAGGTTCTTTTATCCCTGACTTCTTATTTGAAAGGCTCAGCTGGGTAAACGAAACGGTTTAGATCAGGAGGGCTACAACCACTGTTTCAAGAAAACGTCCTTCTCCAGCAGATCTGGAAAGAGGGAGGATAGCATAGGGGGAGGGCAGCCAACTTAAAACATATATTTTAAAGACCAGACCAGCAAGCATAAAAACCAGACCACAAAAATACCAAGAACCGAAAACACCAAACGTACAAGGGGGAGAAGAACCTCTTACCTGATAAATAGCAAAAGTGTGCAATGGGTCCACAAGGTGAAGAAAACGATGGGCAGGAGCTGACAGGCTTAGAAAAATCACGTGCTTTGTAATAGTGAAAATGACATTGGGCGCGCAAAACACCTATATATATAGGTAAACCTGCCATCAATGCGCCAACCACTTTTGAACGGCGCATGAAAATCGTTGTCGACAGGGAGAAAGCTGCTGCTTTGGCGCATGAGAACATTTCCTAGTAGGTCATTAAACGTGCCTTTGGCACACCAAAAGCAATGTCGACATAGTAGTTATGTGCGCCCTTTGGCGCGCACAAAACTTTGTGTTGCGGTAAGATTATGTGCGCCCATGGCGCACCAAAAAATGGCGCAACAAAAGCAATGTCAACATTAAGGCGCATGCACCTTGGTGCACGCAGGGAAGGTTCAACATTCTTTGGCGCATGAAAAGATGTGTTAACATTGAAAACCATGCGCCAAAGGCATTAAGGGGTGCACCAAAAGTTAGTGTTACAAGGCAAATCCATGCGTCCAGCCAAAAAAGGCTCAAAAAGACTAAGTTCGAAAACTAGATTTCTCGGGAAGGGATTTTAAAATGTTTCGAACGCGGGGGATCCCTAACGAGGGATCGGAACAAAATTTTCGGTATGGTTATCGGTAAAATTTCCCTTGTCAATTTTACAGGATAACAGCTGGCTCTTTCTGAGGACTATCCCTGAGAAAACTCAGGGGTAGAGAATCCCAGTTCTCATGTGCCTATCCATTGGGTAACAAAGTCAAAAACAAGGGGGACCGGAGGGAGAACAAAGGAAACACACAACAAACCGAAAGCAAACACACGACGAAAGCAAACACACAACTAAAAGCAAATTGTACAAAGAAGAGAGCAAGCTCTACTTCCTAAAGATCTTCAGATGCTGCCCGCTATAGGGAAGCGGGAGCTCAGTTCCATCCAGATACGAGAGATAGAAACTATTCTCTCCATTGAGTTGCTTGATTTTGAAGGGCCCTCTCCATAGGGAATCAAACTTTCCGTGCATGCCCTTTGGTTCTCTGCGCTTATCCCACAGAAGGACGAGATCTCCCACTTGAAAATCTCTTTGCTTGGCCTTCTTATCAAAAATCCTCTTAACTTGATTCTGATGTTCAGTGATCCTGTCGACCACTCTTACCCTCTTTTCTTCAAGTTCTGCCAAATACATGATTCTCTTTTCTAGAGAATTCTAGAAAGTTTCATCTTCGATGGCTCGTGCAAGCTTGAGAGCGGGAAGTTCCGCGAAATGGGAAGTTCGGCATCAGTGCCATATAACACTTGAAAAGGTGACATGCCAAGAGATCTCTTGGGAGTAATGCGGTCCACCCACAAAGCGTCGCACAAAGACTTGTGCCACATTCGCTGATTTGATTCCACCAGTTTTCGTATGATGGCCACCAAGTTCTTATTGCTGGATTTCGCTTGACCGTTTCCTTGAGGGTAATAATTTGAGGCATGAGCCAAAGTTATCCCATATTCATAGCAAAAACTAATAACTTCTCGAGAGGAGAAGTTAGAAGCATTATCAGCAACGATTTTGTTTGGAACACCAAACCTGACAATGATATTCTCTTTAATGAAATTGCAAACCACCTCAGAAGTGGCATGCTTGACAGGTATGGCTTCCACCCACTTTGTAAAGTAATCCGTTGCTGTAAGGACATAGCTATGTCCGGCACTCAATTGAGGATTGAGTGCGCCAATAAAATCAATTCCCCATTGCCTGAATGGTTCATTGATAATGACCGGCCTTAGGGGAAAGGCAGCCAACTTGGGCTTGCCGACGAATTGCTGGCAGGGTTCACACCTTGCCACCCATGTGGCTGTATCTTGAAAGAGCGTCGGCCAATAGTACCTGGCTCGAATGATCTTGTGCGTAGTTATGGAGGAAGAGAAATGCCCTCCACAAGCTGAATTGTGAAAACTTTTCAAGTAGTTTTACTTGTTGGGGTCATCACAACACATCTCAAAAAGATGCCATCTATCCCACGTTTATATAAGCCATCATCCCGGATGACATATTTAGCCGCTCGAGCTTTATAGCGCTTCTCCTTTGCGATTAGGTGCATTGGGCATTCTCCGTAGGTAAGGAAGAAAGTGATGTCGGAGTACCACTCATCACTAGTTGCAACAAATAGAACTAGAGGCGGGAATCGGGCTCTTCTGCCGGTCTGTGTTTCATCGGTGTAGTCACCCCTTTCATCGAGTTTTCGAATCTTTATTTTCAGCCATTAGGCCGACACGGGCCCTTGCCTCTTACCAGCTTGGTTGGTTTAATATCCAGGTCATATTCTTGGACCTTTGCGATCCAGTTTCCTCGCAAGCTCCCTAACTCCTGCTGAGTTAGAATTGATTTCACCGCCGTGTCCGGGACCAGCACCACCGTATGCGAGTTTAGAATGTAATACCTGAAATTCTTCACTGCTTTGACAATGCAAAGGCATGCTTTTCCAGCTGAGTCATTTTCAGTTCGTGAGGCTTGAGAGGAGAACTCATGAATGCGATTGGAGATTCAACATCCTCCGAGTTCTTTTGCATTAAGATTGCGGACACAGTATGCTCAGATGCGTAACTATACATGATGAAGTCCTTGGAGAAATCTGGACATACCAGGACTGGTGCATGAGCAATGGAAGCTTTTATTTCTTCAAATGACCTTTTCCCCTCTTCACTCCATCTGAAAGTTGGTGACCCCTTCATCATGTTCAATATGTGACGGGTCTTCTCAGCAAAGTCAGGAACAAAACGCCTAAGAAAGTTCACCTTTCCGAAGAAAGAATGAACACCAGTCTTTCTTGTAGGTAGAGTAAGGCTTTGGATAGCCTTAACTCTTTCGGCATCGATCTTTGTTCCTTCTTTGCTAACCACATGGCCTAGCAACTTCCCTTCCGTGACTCCAAAAATAGATTTTTTTGGGTTAAGGGAAATCCCATGTTCTCGGCACCTGGCCAACACTTGCTCCAAATGATCACAATGATCATTTCGTTTTTTAGAGAACACGGTTAAGTCATCTAGGTAAACCACGATGACTTTCCCCATCATACCTTTGAATGCAAAATCCATGGCCCGCTGAAAAGTGGCACCAACATTAGTTAGGCCGAAAGGCATCCTGCTGTAGGCAAATGTACCCCAGGGAGTAGTGAATGCTGTTTAAAGCGATCTTGGTGAAACTTCGATCCGATTTTAACTCGAAAATCGCCGAGCATGGACAACATCTCTCGATCCGATTCTTGCTTGCGAACTTGATCCATTATTGGAAGAGGGTAGTTGTCTTTCAGCGAAGCTTGATTCAAATTTCGAAAGTCTACGCATATGCGTATCTCGCCGTTTTTCTTGCGTACTGGCACAATATTTGCTACCCAAGTGCTGTGATGGATAGGGAAGATGATTCTTGCGTCTAGCATCTTCTGAATTTCAGCCTGGATGGTGCCTGAAATCTTGGGATTATAGTGCCTCTGCTTCTGGCGGAAGGCTTTGACATCGTCTTTCAATGGAATATTGTGCGTTGAACGTCCTTTGGCTTGAAGGACTTTAAATCGGCATAGGACCATGCCAATACATCCATGTATTTTTTTAGTAGCTTGAAAAATTTCCACTTTTCTTCGGCGTGCAACATTTCCCGATGTTCACAAATTGCGGATGCACCTTCGAACCTAAATTGAGTGGTTCGGTCTCGGGGATGAGTCGGGATCATCCTGTCTCTTCTTTTTTACAAAACGGTCATGTCTATCAAACAAACGCTCCAGAGAAACTAGGCCCTTTGGAATTTTATTTCCCTTGAGCTGACATATGCCATCATTCTCCTTTGTTTCGTGGTTTTGACCGTTGATTGATTCACGGCATGTAGAGGTGGATCCTTCGAAATACAAATCGTCAAAATTTTTCTGATTTTTCCAGAAAGGCAATGAGTTGATTATCGTCGTTGAATACTTGCCAATGTTGAGAGTTTTCTGGTACACTCGGGCGGAAAACCACCTCAATGGTGTACTTGTTCGTTTTCAAACCTGGGTGTGGGAGCATGAGAGATGCTGAAACAGCCAATGAATCAGCCATGTCATTTTGGGCTCTTGGAATCACCTCTATTGAAAAAGCATCAAATTCTTCGATGTTGTCCCATACTGCATTACGGTAGTGCTCTGAGCCTTTCATTTTTCACTTGGTAAATCCTTTTGACCTGATTTACAACTAGCTCAGCATCACCTTGTACTTTTAGATTTTTTATTCCTCTTTCTTTTGTAGCTTGCATACCGAGTAAGAGAGATTCATACTCAATGAAGATTGTTAGTGTTGAAAAACTGCAATTTAAAAGAGAGAGGAATGACTTCTTCCTCAGGAGAAATCAACACGGCCCCAACGCCACATCCACTAGTTGCACAGCTGCCATCAAATTGCAAGGTCCAAATCTTATTAAGATCTCCTTCTCGAACGAGGACACTGTTTTGTCTCGACTCGGTAGATAAGAAGTAGTTCCCCATCCCTGATGATTCAAAAAGGATTTGGGCTTTGGGGTCTTCAGAGCTGGTAACCAAGTACTTCTTTTGGGATTCTGGCTCCAAAGTCTACATTATGCCTTTGACTAGAATTCTAGCTTTGGACAGATCCATATGAATTTCTCCACTAACTTCGCTGCAAAAACTCCTTCCCAACAGAAAATTCCATAGGCTTCGGAATGTCAACAATGAGGACTATCATTTTTACTCTTTTATCCAGGAAGGCCGCATATTCGCAAAGTGCACGTCTTTGATTTGGCCAACCAACGGAACTTGCTTAGTTTCCAAGGAATAACACTGAAAGGCTTGGTAAGAGTGAGGCCCAAAGCATGGACAATTTTGCCGGCATGACATTATCAGAAGCCGGAATCAATTATGCAGTTACTCAGCTTGTGACCATTGATCAGTAGAGAGAGATAGAAAGGTTCTATCTTGTCTGACGCAGATGTTGAAGCAACATTTATATGGGATTCAGGGGGAGTGGAAAGGATTCCTTTTGGGGAAACCTGATTAGATATAACAGCTTGACTTTGGATATACTTAGTCAATCTTACAAGCTGTTCGGGGTTTGACTGAAGATACTCAGCTTCAGATATTTGGATCTTGGTCTTTTTTGCGTGATCTATGATATCAAATGCGGCCAAGGGTTGCGTTGGTGAAGGAATGAGTCCCTCACCTCGCGATGATGGAATAGGATTGGTGGTGTTAATAGGAATGTGAGAGGATTGATTTGGAGGAGAGATAGGGAAAAGATTTCTTTGTAAAAGATTTGCCAGGGAGTTGAGCAGGAAGAGGATTACCTCTTTTAGCAATGATCGGAGGCATGTTTGACACGGCCTTCTCCTACTGGACATGAGCAGCAACTTCCGCTTCTTTTCCTTGCGAGCGAGTAAAAACAGCATATGATTGTCCGCTTGCATAGCCTTGAGTACTCTCCTCTTCATCAGATTCTTCCTCATCAAATTGCATGTATCCAATAGTAGAGTCACCAGTCGGTTCACTGACATCTTGATCATCTTCACCTTGAGATGAAGGTTCTTCATAGTACTGCTCCTCTTCTTCGATTTCGCCGCGGAGCGTTGTGGGAGGAGCCTCAAGCGCCAACCGCGGAGCAGCTGTAGGTAAGCGCGGTCTTTGTGAAACATTGTTAGGAACGAAATTCCTCCGCGGAATATCCCGGTATGAGGAACTGGGAGAGGCCTGGGCCAACTGCTTCTTCAATGCGAGCAAATCGTTCGCCATCTTTTGGAATGCTGGATCAGACGAAGTGGTGGGCGAAGGGCCCAAAGATTTAGGCTTGGCTGATTCCTTTTTTAATTCACCGGATATTATCAGATTATCCTCTATGCGAATGGCAGCGGCTTGGGCGAGAACCAAGGTGGCAACTCGTTCCTGAAGGAGCAAGAAACTAACTTTCGAGCTCATAGCATTTACGAAGAAACACTTTTGATTTTCTGGTGTCGGGAGCATGGCAACAGGGACATGGTTGATTAGTGCATTGAACTGGGTGATAAAATCAAGCATGGTCTCATTTGCCTCCTTCTTCAGGTGAGTGATTCGTGATAATAATGCAAATGCATCCTCTGAAGGCTTGTATCTGTCTTTGAAAGCATCCCGTAAGGTGGCCCAACTGGTGATAGATCCGGCGGCAAATGCTGAAACCATTCAGCTGCAGACCCTTGAAGGGTTTCCAGAAAAAGGTGAACCGACACATCTTCATGAGTCACGTCCAATATACTGCATGACATGATGAATGCAGATATGTGGGAATCCGTGCTTTGATTTCCGCTCCCGTCAAATTTAGGAAAATTCTTTCGGTTTCCGTGAGGGAGCACGTGAACTGGATGTGGTAAAGCCAAAGGACCCATCACGTTTCCCCATGGTACCGCCATCTAAAAAGCCGGAAAGAGAACACGAGCTGGAAGTGTGGTTCCACTGAGTAGCAAGGCACTACAAAGGGATGTGGATGCTCCCTGCAAAAGACTTTTTCTTCGTGAAGGTGAGACACTCCTAGATGATCAAGCAAGCAGAGCTTAGCGCTGAAAAAATGTGCTCGGTGTCACGCTGAAATTGTGCCTCAAGCAGATCGAAAGTAGGATCAGCTTCTCCATGGGCTCTCCTGCTGCACGTAAAAGGTTCACTCACCAGTGTACCTTCCAGATCTGCAATGTTACGACATAGATTTAAACTTTCTTTTTGGTTGTACTGGCTGATTTTCTGGTTTTTCTGACAAAAACCAGCAGCAAATACTTTTCTAAATATTTAAAACTATCCTCTTCAGGAAACCGATTGCGGTTAAATGACAAATTACAATGAGGATAAGATGGCAGGGAAGATTAGTAGGCTGATTTTCTGATCTGATTTTAACTTTTTCCAGAGGGTTTCAAACTTTTTGCAAATAGTCAAAAACTCAGATCTACGAAAAATACTGATTTTTTCAAAAACTCAGCGAACTAAAGATCTTTAACTGGACCAGATCTATGACTCTCAGAAGAAAATTTTTCAATTTGAGGACTTTTGCAAATTTTTTGAATTTTTAACAAAAGGTTCAGATTTGCAAAACAGCAAAGCAATCTTTTGATTTTTTCTGATTTTTTTATCTTACTACCATCATAGATCGATGAGATCTATTCGTTCCCGAGAGAGTCGCCAAAAGCTGTTTCAGTCGAAAATCATCACTGGACGGATCTATGAATAGACGAGCCAACGGTGTGCGTGGCTTAGCCCCTCTTTGAGTCAGCAAAAGCGGCCCGGTTTTATTGCTATTCTACCAAATAGGAATCTATGCAAGTCTCACAGATTTACGCCTTCGGGGTTTGGGATCTCATCCCAAAGTAGAGTATTTCAGCTGCGAAAAGAAAGGAATGAAAGAGGGAAAAGAGAAAGAACAGATCTGAAGGAAGAAAAGAAATGAATTCCAAAGCAGAAAGGTCAGAAGATTTATGTTTTTGGGTTGGTAGTAAACAAAGCCAATCCTACTTGCATAAATAAACAAAGCAATACTTATGAGCAAATGACAGAAAAGTAGATATGAATCCAGCAGATTATACACACACAGATCTAACGTAAGAAAGATCTAATGCATAACACATGATTATTGAGCACAAAGTATTAATAGTTGTATTCTTGTTTTCTTCTGTTACAAGAAAGCTCAAAGTCTTTCTCTCCTCACTTCTATTTTCATCTAAAAAATGTTCACCCCTGAATACAACAAGTATTCTAGTATTTATAGAAGAGAGGAGAAGAAAAGCAAAAGGAGCAACAAATATTTACAAAGATATTTACAAAATATCTAAAAGTCATGTTGACTTTTGACAACTTGATGGATGACATCATCCCATGATGCAACATGGATGATGTCATCGTTTGTATCAACTTACTTCAGATATTCCAACAAGAAAGTCGGAGAGAGAGAGAAGAAGAAGAAGAAGAAGAAGAAGAAGAAGCTACTCGTCGTCATCATCCTGCGGCCGAAAGGGAGTAGACTGCTTTTGATGCTGCTCAGGTGATGAAATATGGAACTGAGCGCGGTATTCCAAAAACTTGTTAATCATTGGCCCAAATTGATCCTGAGAAGGATCCTTGTGCAGTTCGCTGATCGCCTCACAAGTCTCCCGCTCATCTATGAGCTTCTCTGGGAGTTTGGAATAATCCTTTTCCGCCTCAATGAGGAACCCGACAAAGTCCCTACAGCGGTGGGTTGTTGATAGATTCGGTGAGAATCAGCCTAGGTCCAACATACCTCGGTAGCTCGGTTGGCTTGCCCAAGAAGTTGACCGCCCTCGAGATAGGTAAATGTGGGAAAATCGGGTGAACAGGCCCCCACTTCTCCACGATTGACACAATATTTTTGGTCGAGCGACCATGAGTCAGATTTGGCCTCAATAGGCAGATGGTGTGATAAAAGAATGCATCGTTGATTTTGGCGAATTGGGCGATGTTATTCTCCGCCTCACCCAGGTAATACTCATATATTTTGACATGAGGCCAAACGCCACTTCGTGCTAGGCCCAGATAATCCCTCTTCGACGCTGCAGCGTAGACCACGTAGGAGTTCATATGGAATACTCCCGTTGTGCTGAACTATTGTAGCTTCTCGGAGATGGTGCTGCTTATTATTTCCCCCCAGCAAAAGCGTTGATCGGGCAAATTTTTATTCATTGTCTCCAAGTACCTCAGCATCCATTTATGGAAGTAGTGGGCGTCAGAAAGCCCGAAGACTCTGCTCAGGAAAGTAATAGTATCACTGAGCTCTTCTGAGAAATCACTGCGGTGGATAATCTGGGGCCACCGGGTTACCACTTTCTTGTTTTTCAAGTATACCTCGTTCATCAGTTGCATGCATTGGTCTTCATTGTCTTCCCAGGCCTTGATGCACTCTTCTTGGCTGACGGCCACAAAGTGCCGGTGGTGAGGGATGCCAAGTATCATCTCAAAATGACGGGCAGTGAGGTTTATGACTACCTCGCCCTTGCTATTTTCGACACATCTTGTGTCCTTGTTATAAGACTGGGCAACCACCATCATGAATTCGTTGTTGACTGTGCTGACGGGGATTCCTCCGGCGAAGTGCAGGGCACTGCCTATTAATTTGTCCATCCATGGACTTCTTGTAACCTTCTGAGTTCTAACCCAGAATTCTTCCATGTCAATGTGACCCAATTCTGAGTCTCTGACATCCATACTGCATTCAGCCTGTGATTCGGGCATCCTGACCCTTTGATATTTGTACTTCATCTCTTCCTCTGTGAGTTTAGCCTTTCCTCTCGGTTTGGTGGGCCCCTTGCTAGATGTAGACATATGTTCTTTTGAACTCAGTTGTTGATCTGCATGAAGAAGAAGCGAGACCCAATCCAAAAAGGTTGGATTAGCTATTTGATCTTCCATTGGAACGTTAGCGAGAATAAAGAGTTATAGATTTTTAGGCTCAGGGCGCAGGGCACATGAAAATTGCAGCTTACAGGGCTAAATAGGTAGGGCGCACGGGAAAGGGCTGTTGCAAGAGTTAAACTAGCGCCAAAGGCGCATGGTGCATGGATGTTGCAGATTGCATTTTATAGAAGGGCGCATGAAAATTGTGTGTTACATTGGGATTCAGTGCGCCAAAGGGATATGGCGTGGCGCATGAAGGGTTTACACAAGATGATGTTGTCGTAATCGGGGATGTGTCATTAGCGTGGGTTTTGCTCACGTTATAGGTCGGTCGAGATGCGCCAAAGGGGCGCACATGTTCTTAGTGTTGTAGGATGCGCCGATGCGTCAAGGGGAAAAGACAGTGAACAAACCTTCTTTACAAAGGGGGTTTCTTTATGATGTAGGTTCTTTTATCCCTGACTTCTTATTTGAAAGGCTCAGCTGGGTAAACGAAACGGTTTAGATCAGGAGGGCTACAACCACTGTTTCAAGAAAACGTCCTTCTCCAGCAGATTTGGAAAGAGGGAGGATAGCATAGGGGGAGGGCAGCCAACTTTAAAACATATATTTTAAAGACCAGACCAGCAAGCATAAAAACCAGACCACCACAAAAATACCAAGAACCGAAAACACCAAACACACAAGGGGGAGAAGAACCTCTTACCTGATAAATAGAAAAAGTGTGCAATGGGTCCACAAGGCAAAGAAAACGATGTGCAGGAGCTGACAGGCTTAGAAAAATCACGTGCTTTGCAATAGTGAAAATGACATTGGGCACACAAAACACCTATATATATAGGTAAACCTGCCATCAATGCGCCAACCACTTTTGAAGTAGCGCATGAAAATCGTGTGTCGCGACAGGAGAAAGCGTATACTGTTTGGCGCATGAGAACATTTGCTAGCAGGACATTAAAAACACCTTTGACGCACCAAAAGCAATTTCGACATGTAGTTATGTGTGCCCTTTGGCGCACCAAAACTTTGTGTTGCAAGTAAGATTATGTGCGCCATGGGCGCACAAAAAGTGGCGCAACAAAAGCAATGTCAACATTAAGGCGCATGTGGCTTAGCGCATGTAGGAAGGTTCAACATTCTTTGGCGCATGAAAATATGTGTTAACATTGAAAACCATGCACCAAAGGCTGTTAAGGGGGCACACCAAAAGTTAGTGTTACAAGGCAAATCCATGCGCCTGACCAAAAAAGGCTCAAAAGACTAAGTTCGAAAACTAGATTTCCCGGGAAGGGATTTTAAAACATTTCGACGCGGGGATCCCTAACGAGGGATCGAACAAAATTTTCGGTATGGTTATTGGTAAAATTTCCTTGTCAATTTTACGGGATAACAGGATGACAATCAACCAACAAAGTAGAATAGGAAGCTTTAGGTTAGATTAAGAATTCTATTAAGTGACATAGGTTAGGTAGAAAATATTCTTACCTAGCTTAGGATTCCATAGATAGTCCTTTTAGGATCCCGAATCCTTCCTATGCCATGAATAGTTTGTATTTTCGTGTTCGTCAAGCAATGTCCTGCCATGATCGATCTCCAAGGACCCAAGCACAACATACGATTGAATGGAAATACATTCACACAAAAATCAAAGAACTTGTAACAACAAAGTTCATTCAATATGTATCTTATCTTAATTCATGGAATGTAAATTTACCATCTGTTCAATAGAGTAGATTTAAAACATTCCTTGGATCACTGAAATTGATCCAAGGATGAGTCAGATTAATAGATAAGTTTACAACTCTTAAACTAGATTGCAACTCACCTACAAGAAGTGAAAAATAGATTCAAGGAAGCCATTCCAATTCAGTCAAAGGATCTTACGAACAAAAATGATTTATCCATATCAAGCATGATCTCCATCAATCAAAAGAACATAAATTTATAAGGAAAACTACGTGTCAACACTTGAAATGTAAAGGAGGAAAATAACAACTGTCAAGGGTGTTACATTAAAGGTGATCTAAATGTTGTAAATTCATAGCTAAGTTTCCTTAATTTTGTATATGCTTAGATAAGGATAAAAACTAGGTTTAGAAGATGTAATTGAGTAATCCTTGGTTAAGAGTATGAAGAAGAAGAAAAAGTTTACATTAAGATAGAGATTCCATGGAGAGAATTTAGATAGAAGGAAATAATAGGTACATCTGAATGGTGAGAAGAGGGTAATGTCTTCTACTTTATTTCCTTTGTATTATTTCATCTCAATGTAAGGTCTTGCATAATATGTAAATCAAATAGGGTTTCTCCTTGTAGATCCACATGTTGTTGAGATATCTTGTATTATAGATCCATGAGATCATTTTGTATTGTTGGTCCATATCGATCTAGTATTGCAGCTCATTGGATAGCTTGTGGATATATGAAAGTATATAGATCTTTTGTAGAGTAGGTTGCCTTATTTTTTCACATGTTGATGTAGTGATAGATGAAAGAATTAATTATTGGTACACAGTTATGATTGCACATTGGTAGACCCATTTAAGAGGTCTTGTTTGCAGATTCACAAGAGAGCTTGCTTATAATTCAAAGATGCATTAGTTCCTGTTTATATAAGATCCGGTGGTGGTTTGGAGGCATGGTTGTAGTGTACTCATGTAGATCCATTTAGAGATCTAGAGGAGGAGCTTCTCTTATAGAGATACATTTTAATTTTGTGGGAAGACTTGGTTTGTACTCTTATTCATTATATATTGAGATCTCTATCTTTGGTGGATGTATCCCACATTTAGAGAACCACGGTACATGTTGTGTTATGTGTGTGTACTTTATTTTGATTTGGATTATTCTAGTTTATACTTCCAATATTGTAGATTTTGGGGAATTGTCTAGTTCCTTATTTACATGATTTGGTTTGTTATTGAATCATAACACTATTCCACATGTGAATTTCCCAACACACTCATGATCAAAGGCCACCAATTAAACAATTGCATAAGATAATCAGGTGCTTTAGATATTGTAATACCAATATAATTTGTTAATTCCCTAGGACTCACCTTGACATGAGACACTAGATCTTGTTATTCTATGGAGTCTAAAAAAGTTCCATTAGTAGGGAGAATGAAAGATGCTCAAGTGGGCCTTGTAAACTTTTGAGGACAAGAAGGTTTTGCTGATTATTTTGGTAGCACACATTCCAACATCCTTTGGCATTTTTTTGAGTAGGATTTTTTTCATAGATTTGGGTGGTGGAATACAAATGGATTGGTTCTCAGTAACCATTACATTGAAAGGTAAAATGAAGAAGTTTTTTCCCAAGTGAAATATTAAGTATACCATCCAAAAATTTGAAGATCTAAAAGCTGATATTTTGTTTCAAGAACGTGGACTAGGAATCTACTTCTTTATTTTTGAAAGAGATGAGAATCTTCCTTTCCTCATAAAGGATGAAGAAGAGCAGTTGTGGATAATATAATTTAATGGAATTCATTCTATTACATGATCTATAGCTAGATATTTTCTAATCTCCCCTTGGTGAGTTACTCTCATTTTCTTATAAATTATAGTTTGATAACCAGCAATATTGTAGATTATAAGACCTTATCCTAGGGATGGATGTTGCTGAATTTATGGGAATCAAGAAGCTACAATTTCTTGGTGATTGTCAAGAAAATCAAGAATAAATATCATGTAAAAAATCTGAGGCACAAACATTATAGGAACATAGTATGACACTAGATACAATATTTTGATATTTTTTCAATTCAATTTTTCCCCACAAGAAAAATGATAAATCGACTTTGTCAAAATTACACCTTCACTAATGAATTTGTACCCTTCCTTCAATAAAGACAAAGTGACTATTAAAATGGAGTTTAGGTAAAGTCTCTCGGATAACATAAATCACTCGACAGGTTTTTAATGATGACAATCATTGTCTTTCCTTTTTGAATAGAGAGATAACTTCAACAGTCTCTTCTTTGAAGGGAGTGATGCTCCTAACCATGAATCTATTGTAGATGAAGACAAAGAATTAATATATGGGGTTAATTCATAAGGAGACACCAGAATAAAAGGAAATAATATTCCAAAGGGCCTTGTATCTCTTGAATATATCTTTCATAAACATGAAAATTTTATCAACGAGAAAGAAAAAGAGTCCCCCAATGCATTATTGAATTTGAGAAGGAGAACAATGGTGCTCCTCAACAACCAAGAATGGTAAATGTTGGTAAGTTTTGTTCACCTAAATAAAAGTGAAGTTTCATTTCACTATTGAGGATATATTATAATGTTTTGGCATACTTTGATGATGATATTAAGTCCTTTAGGAACAATAAGATGCACCATTCAATACAACTTAATCCTAAAGCCAATACTTTTAGGAAAAATCAATGAAAATATAACCCAAAGATTGCAGATACAATAAATGAAGAGGTTTTGAAAATGCTAAATCTAAGGATCACTTTCCCCATTCACTACTCCATGTTGGTGGAAAATATTATTCCAATAAAAAAGAAATACGATAAATAAGGATTTTTTTATAATTTTACAATTTGAATCAAGACTCATTGATAGATAACTACCCACTTCCTATCATGGATCACATCTTACAGGTAGTCACACAATATGATATTCTTTCACTTCTTGATATTTTCTCTAGATACAACCAAAATTAAATCATATAAGAAGATATACATAAAACAACCTTCACGAGTTGTTGGGAACCTTTTATTATAAGAAAAATGCCATTTGGTCTCATCAATGTTGAAGAAAATTTTCAGTGGGTAATGGATCTTACCATCAAGGAGCTCAAACATTTCATTTTCATTAATCTTGATGAACTCGTGATCTTTTCAAAGAGGAGAAGGGATCACATAAAACAACTAGAACAAGTTCTCATCATATGTTATAAGTATGGAGTTTCTTTGAATCCTAAAAAATGAATCCTTTGTGTTCTGAAGGAAACTCCTTTGACACATCATGAACAATGAGGGGTCCAAAATTGATCCAGAAATGATAAAAGTAATTCAATCCTTGTCCTTTCCCACAAGAAAGTAATGATTTCATTCTTTTTTTTGGTAAATTCAACTTTCTTCGTCATTTTTTCTATACTTTTCTGATCTTACCAACCATATCATCACTATGATGAAACCTCAAACAAGTTTCAAGTGTAATAATGAAGGAAAGGAATTATTTAATGCAATAAAAGAAGCAATATCCAAGGATCCTACTCTATTATATACCAATTTTGATAAATATTTTATCTTGTATTACTTTACTTCATAACACACACTTTTGACCATCCTAGTTTAAAAGAATGAAGAAGGCATCGAAGCACCTATTACTTTTATGAGTTGTCCACTAAAGAACCATGAGTTGAGGTAAAATCAAATGGAGAAATATCTTTATGCCATTTTAAAATAAGTGAATAAATTTATAATTGACACCCTTAACTCTTGTGCTATGGTGATGGTTCCAATCTCTGCAATCAAATCAATCCTAACTCAGAAAGATCTAGGAGCCAAGAGAGGAAGTTGGGTGCTTAGGATTAAAGAGTATGACTTATACATCTGACCTTCATAACTCGTTAGAGTAAATGGGTTGTGTTATCTAATAGCAGAGGATGAATCTCTCTCAACTCAAAATGATACAAAGGAGTGTATGTGTTATGAGTGTGTAAGTAAAGGCTTTCCCCAATTAATTTTTGTAAATACCACCGATGAGTGGTATGTTTATATTTCCTACTTTCTTACCTATGAGGAGTGCCCAACTCATCTTAAATATAAGCACAAGCTCAATTAATCCAAGTATTTCATCTAGGATCACATGTTATACAAAAGAGGATTAAATGGATGCTTCTTAAGGTGCATGGACTAAGAGAAACAAGAAAAGTTTCTTAAAGGATATCATGATTAGGATTTTGGTGGGTATTTCTCTGCCATGGTGACTACCGATAATTTTATTTGTGATAGGTTTTATTATCCTAATTTTTGTAGATGCTCAAAATGTGGTTTCTAAGTTTGAAACTTATTAACAATTTTTTGGAAGGCCACAACTTTTGTGCTTCCTCTCTTGTTGGTGGTTAGTGAAGAACCTTTCCAAAAATGGGGCCTTGATTTTAGCATAGCTCTCAATTATCATTAAAGTGTAGGGAATACCTATGTGATCATGAAAAAAATTACGCACCAAATAGGTGGAGGCAATTATGTTCAAACAAGACAATTCCAAAACAATATATAACTTGATCAAAGAAAATATTATCATCCGTTTTGGGATTCCTCAAAATATTGTAGTTGATAATGTCACGTACATTTCCTCTATGCATTTAACTAAATTATATTATGGTTATGAAATATTTATTTCTCATTCATTAGAGTATTACCCATAAGGGAATTGGTAGGGTGAGTAATGTTACAAGAATATTGTGACCATTGTATAAAATTTAGTCGATGAGAATCTAAGAAACCGACATAAAAAGATTTATGATGTACTATGGGAAGACATGATTACCCCAAAATAGATAATCATTATGTCACCATTCTAGTTGATTTACAAGATCAATGTCAAGATTCTAGATAGTATTGAATTGCTAGCCCTGTAATTAGCTAGAGCTATTGAAAATGCCAATTTCATAATTCTCTTGGCAAAATAATCTTGTATCTTGAAAAGATGAGTGACGAAAGATTCAAGGTGGTTATTTTAATAAAGGAATGGTTATCCAAAATTACCCATGGGTTATTTTCTCTCTAACAATATTAAATATGTACTTAGCCATTTTTAAGGGATTTGAGACATTCAAACGACCGTCAAAATTCCCTTCCCAAAAGCACCGGCTCTGTAGACACCAAATTTGGGTCTTACGACTCCTGTACCCCGTATCTCGTCCCGCAACCTAACCCTACCTCACCACCTAAAACCTTACACACTGAATTATTTATTAATTACCTTATAATTAATAAATCCACATCTCCAACCCTGCCACCTCACCTCGCCACCTCACTTATGACCTAGCCCTAACCCTAAACTAACCTAATTAAGACTATGAATGAATTGGTCTAGACCCACACCCATCACTCATCACCCCTCACCTGCATCAAAATGAGCCTAATAATGACTTGATCAGGCCCACAATAGACCCCTCGGGAGAAAAGGAGGGAAAGTTGGCTATTTTTGGTAAAAATAGCCAACTTTGACTTGACCGATGCCGGTCCCTACTGAGTGGCATCGGTTATGCAACCACCATTGGTTCCCTATAAATGACCGAACTCAACCAAAATCCATGGATTCGGATTCATTTGTGAGAAAGAGACAAGTGAGAAGGATAAAAGAGTTTGTAGAGAGGAGCATAGAGGATAAGACTCAGAATCGGCGAGATCATGGTCACACTCATCATCTAAGCATTGAGAGAGTCGAAGATAGCTTCATCAGCTCACTTTCAATTTTTGATCATCCCACCAAAGCTTTTCCTTTGTCACTGCATTCCTTGGACCTAAATCCTCGTCAGAAAGTAGTAAGTAGTATCTTGTATGCTTCTAGGCTTCACTTCGTGAACCTTTGATTGATAGTAATTATAAACTCACCCCTGGATCTAACCCCCGGCAGCACCCTGCACCTAACCTTCATTTATCCATCCCTATATTTCCTGAAGATTTCTCACTCTTTGAGTCTTCTCCATTTCCTTATTATTCCCCCTAACCATCTACCAACCTTAAAACCCTATAATCAACCTCTACCCAGAAGCCCCTGAATCACTGCCCCTACCGATATCGGTTATCCCCTACCGGTAGCGGTTTTATAACCATGGTCGGTTATCCAGTGACCGGCGTCGGCCACTATGACTTATACCAAAACCAACCTTTCACCTATTTATCCCCTAATAACCTCAGATTCAGCCTGGTCTATCCTCAGTAACTTGATCTGAACGTATCAATAACAAGTGACCAAACAAACAGAATGACGTTTTATTATGGGTAGTTTAGTCTCTATTGCTTTTAGTAACGAGGTACCTAAATCATGATTTCGCAATAGCTTCTTTATTATCATTTGCAATAATTTATATTAAAAGGGAACTGACCACCTTTGAAAGGAAGTTTAGTATTTCCTGGGCCCAAGGCAGTTCCCTTACTTATTGTCTAACTAAAATCTGGTGGTCTTGCATTCTTATTTACAGGTAGTCCTTCCCAGACAAAAAGGAGTTCTTCACAATCGGTCTGATCTCTCTACGGTACGCGCACACCCTCCCAACACTCAACAGGTATTCCTCCTAGCCCTAACCCCTTATTTGTTTCTCAAGAGAATGAACAGATAGAAGTAACTCTATTCTGGAACTAGAAATTCTGCGCGAAACATTTTGGCACGCCCGGTGGGACCCTATTAGGGTTTCTTTCTTTCTTGCTTGTTTTCATATAGGGAGCACACTTGCTGTTTCTTTCTTCTAAAATATTCACAAAATATTTTGTCATTTTGGTAAAATAAGTTGTCTTTCTTTCGCATCTTTGCATTAGTGAAAGTCATCTTCTTTGCTTCATCGAATATCATTTTTGATTTGGGTTTAAAACACGTGCATCACATTCTTGCTTGCTGTTTTTAATTCTAGTGAACGTAGATTAAGTAACAGGTCATACACATGGGGGTGATATCCACGGTATTGACGAGAAATTAATCTTACTCTCACTACACAACACATACCAAATCACATCATAATCTACACAACATCTCAAACATCCCCCTTTTCCCACGGTATTCCTCCACCCAATTGAGGTAGCCTTACAAGCCAAAACAAACTTGACATCTCCCTTAGGTCTTTTGTTTAGGATTGACATCATCTGGCGTCTAAGGCATAAGCCCAAAAGTGATTAAAACTAATCCTAGGTTTAGTCTCTTGATTTGCTTGTGCATCTTGCTTGTTTTCTGTTTTTCTTTCAGTTCTATTTCTCTGTTATACCCTGTCTCAGTTATCACTTCAGACAGTTTGGTGGGTATACTCAGCCTTGTTATCCCCAAACCAGTAGCCTCTTATATTCTCTCTTTGCCTTCATAGTGACCGGCACCAGTCCTATTCTACCGACATCGGTTACCTGACCGACGGCGGTTACAGTTTGACCGACATCGGTTACTAGACCGATATCGGTTACTATGTTTTACAGTTCCTGACAAACCAGTAACCTACCAATTCCAACATTTTGTTGCATTTTTTGTTCCTGATTGACTAATTCTCTGTTGTATCCTCTTGTCCATGGTTGTTATCACCTGAAACAAGCCACAGCCATGGTTTCACATGCTTGTTCCGTGTCTTTTCCTGAGTCACCCCCTTCGCATCCTATGGGGAATCCTACAGACACCAATGCTTTTCCCAAGATCTCTGTTGGAGATCCGGATTTTGCTAAATTTTTGGATGCTAATCTTGGCATCGTACAGTATTATTTGTCTCATACCCCTGACCGTACACCGACGGTCAACTCCTCTTGGGTATGCCTATTAGTATAGCCGCCCACCTAGCTCCTTCCCCACCTAATAACTCCGCCTCACCATCTTCATCCTTAGCCCCGTCTCCCAGCTCAGTGGATTCGATGGTCCATACTGCACCAATTGGATTTCCTTTGGTTAATCTGGGGCCCCACATATCACTACCGTCCACTACCCCTACCTCATCTCTCTCGCAGGTTGCCTCTTTCTTAATTTGTTCTCTACCACCTATTCACACGAGCTTTCCCTCTCAGGCTCCACCCACCTTTTCATTTCGCAACCTCATCCGGTGGCCTCAACATCTTATATAGGACATCCTTATTCGGTTGCCCCAACACATTCATCATCGATACCTTATCAACATTTAATCCCACCATTATCTAGTAGTGGCTCTTGGCCTAATCCTCCTCTGTTTATAACGACAACACCATCATCTAACCCAACCAATGATTTAATTAAACAAATGATGGACAAGATGCAAAATCTTGAGGCTTTTGTTTCAGGAAACTGTAACACCCTGACATACAAGAAAGTTTGTCGGGAGCCTATTCACCCTTCTGTCCCCCTTCATACATATCCTCCTCAATGGGAATTACCAAAATTTACTCGCTTTAATAGTAAGGAGGAACCTCAACAACACTTGTGATCATTTAGACATGCATTCTATCGATTGCTCATGACGATGCCTTACTACTAAGTACCTTCCCATGTCCTTATCAGGACCTACCTTGGAGTGGTACAGTGCTTTAGCCCAGCACTCAATCTTCTCCTTTAACCAGTTGGCCCAATATTTCTTGGATCACTTCTCCATCAATATTGCCAAGAAAGTATCCATTACTGACCTCTATGTTTGTCGACGATTTGAAGACGAGTCTATCGCAGATTTCGTTGGATGATGGCAGGCCTCATCAACCAACTTACTTATGCCTTACCTCAAGTGAGCTCATCAAACTCTTTATGTGGGTTTGCGCTAAATACATTTCTCCCACCCTCTAAATTCAAACTTTTCGAACCTTTGATGAGGCCTTTACTATGGCTTAGAAACTAGAGGTTTGGGCATTAGAAGAGGAGAAATTGAAGTTGCGTAACAAAACTCAAATTTCGAATGCAGGACTCCATGAACAAACCCAACACCACCAACTCTCACACATCAGCTTCTTCAAAATCAAAAGGAGTGTACATGCGGTAACGGTCAAATCTCAAGCACCGTCTTATACCCAGCCGAAATCCACTTATAAGTATAAAGTTGAGCCCATCCAGTACACTCCCTTGGGAGAAACTTATGAAGTGATCTTGGAAAAATTGCTTAAAGTAGGAGCTATCACCTTGCCTCCTGTTAAACCTCACTCTGGGTTTGTTTCCGCCGCACTGTACCTTCTTGGTATAAAGAGAATGATTTCTGCAACTTCCATTGCGTGAAGGGACACAACCACAAAAGCTGCAAGATGTTGAAAAACATAGTGCAGGAAATGGTTGATGCAGGGGATATAACCCTCGATAATCCTAATGCCCCTGCTAATCGAAACTTAAAAATCTTCAACAAACCATTTCCAAATCATTCCTCTAACAGTAACACAAACCAAGAAACCTTAGCCGAGGAAAAGAGTGTGCATGAGATCCACGTGGTTTTCAACTCCCAACCAAGGGCTTCCATCGAAGAAATTCTGAATCGAGCCTCTTCACCGACGCAAGAGTCCTCACCCCCTTCTCCTTCATCAGGACAAGAGGATAGCCCCGCTATTCCTTTACCCATAAAGAAACCAACAGCCAGAGTTCTCTTCTCATAGAAGATCCTTCTTACACCACCTCCCTGCAAGACTGTGAGTGGATGTTATCCAACTTATCTATTTCCCAAACATATCCTTCCACTGCTCTTACTACAAAAGAAGAAGGATCGCCACTTTTTCTGTCATCCTTAGAAGAGAAACCCCTCGATCCTACATCACAAATTCTGTAATCATAACAGATCCTCTAGAACATGCCCTCCTCCCTATCATTTCTTCATCGCCTAAATCTTTCCAGTGACCGGTTGACCCCTTAACACCCATTGATACAATGCCTCATTCACCCCCTGTATCACACCCCCAGTGGACCAGAATCACAACCCACTTCTCTTCCATATCAAAATGCCCGTCCATATGTGAAGATTGTCATCCCCCAGAAGATAGATGACTCTTATGGGCACGTTGGAGAACACCATGCTCTACTCAAATGCAAATGACTAATCCAGACACCTCTACCATATACCCAAAGTTTTTACAAAAGCTCAAAATGCCTATATTCTCACCTCCACTCCCCTCATCTCCACCGAATACCTCATCAACCTATATCAACCTAACCAAACCTTCCCCTATGCTTGGGACTTTACCAATACCCTGCCTGACGCACCCACCTAAACGGTTAGACTTATCCAAAAATAAAGTCGCGATCCACCTAGGAGACAGGCCCCATCTCCTCGAGTCTAATCTATGCCTCTACCACACCTAAAACCCTTGCCCCCAATCACACCAAGTCTGAGAATGCATGGCTTCAACCTCGCCGTCACACCTACCTTCTATATTGGGGCCTCACCCCTCCACCTTGCCTCAATACACCATGCCTCCCACGTCTTCTTTAACATGACCAACACCTTCTGCACCCATACAGAAATCCACAGGCATCTCAACACCATCGCCCCAAGTATCTTGCCTACCTACCAACCCTAAGAAAACTCGATCATCAAAGGACTTGTTTGCTGCCGCTCCTCTTTCCCCGTGGTTGTTTCCTACCACCACGTCATCTGTGGCCTCATCATCTAATCAACTCAACATGACTTCTACGCAGAAGAAGCCACGCATGGTTAAAACTGATCATCAAAATCCCTTGCCTAAACCACCACCCGTACGAACCACTCATACCCAACCATTACCAAAACAATCAATAATCTCACCCACTCAATCAATAGCCTCATTCGACCCGCTCAAAGGATCTTACGCCAAGATCCTTGATATGCTGATAGAGGATGCGACCATTTCCCTACCCCCACTCAGACCCTATGATCCATCTAAACCTCGACCTATAGGTTATGATGAATCTAAAATCTGTGCCTACCACCGCACACCAGGACACAATGTAGAAGAATGCAAAGCTTTGAAATCCATCCTTCGCCAGTCGCCTATCTCGGATAGAAAATCTCAGAAAGATGACTTACGGAAGAAAAAGCCCCTAGCTTCGATCCCTTCTCCTACACCACCTATCCCCGCCTCGCAAAATCTATCATCATTGCAACCCCACCTCTCGAGAACAATGACTTATCCCTGCCATCTTCCTCCTCTCATATTCACGAGATCAACATGATTAGCATTGCTACTCAAGGTCAGAAAAACAATGGAAAAGTCAAAGAAAGCACACCTGTGGCCTCTCTTTCTTCTTCCGCCATCCCGATCGCACCACCACCTAAAGTGGTTATTCGTGGACCTACCTATCTAGTCTCTGATGGAGTTTCCCATCGTACCATGATCAAACAACTTCACCAATCTCCTGTAAAAATGACACTTTATGATCTCATTCAAACATCTGAATCTCATCGACAAGCTCTGATTGAGATCCTCCAAGGGATAGAGGTCCTACCTAACAAAACCTTACCCATTGCCTCCATCTTCACACCCAACCACGTTGCCTCTCTCACCAAACAACCTACCTCCACAACCACCTTTGTCCCTGTACAACAAGCCGTTCTGTTGTCAGTTTTTCCGAAGAAGAAATTTTCGTCTTTGGTGTAGAAGATCCTAACCCTGCTCTTTTCATCTCGGCTTACGTCTGCAGGACATCCGGGTACGTCGTGTTATGATCGATGGGGCGCTAGCCTAAACATCATCTCTTCCAAATCCTTCCAACAGATGAATATCCCTCCTAGTTGCATGTGTGCCAACCCCACCATGTTGCGTTCATTCAACGATGCTATTACTTCTACCCTAGGCACCATGATCCTTAACATTCATGTAGGGCCATGTACCTTACCCGAAATCTTCTATGTCCTTGAGGGAGAATTCCAATACAACATGTTGTTAGGCCGCCTGGATTCAAAGCTATGGGATGCGTTCCCTCCACCTTACATAGATACATAAAATTCAAGTATGAGGGGAATTCATACACACCACAGATTGATGTTTCCCCCTTCAAAATCTACAATATGTTATACCACCCTAATGATGTACTTATACCAGTCGAGACACCCATTTATCCAACCCAACCATCTACTTCGACCACACCTCAACCATCCACCTTAGCCTCACCCACACCTTCAACCCATGTAACCACCGACGCAAATACCTCTTCCTTACCCACGGAAAACATCCCAACCTCGGATCCCTTGGTAGGTGTTTTTCAATGCCTTACGCTGGGGGAGTACCACCTATACAATGTTATCACCTTCCATACCCCACAAGAGTATGGAAAATTACATGCGCATCCTATGTACGACCGTCATGTGGTGGAGTTGATCTCCTACTGACCACCTAATTTCCACACTAACCTAACATATGGGGGTGTCGAGGCATCCTCTGTCACCCCTGAACCTCCCCTTGGTGTGGTTCCCTTCAAATCTGATTTTCAATATCTAACCAACCGTCATTTTTCCCTCACCTTCCTGACGCGTTGTGCTTGGAAAGGTTTTGGTTTCGGTCTTTATGAGCAAGGATGACATACGGTTATTCCCATAACAACACGCAAACACAAAGATCGTAGTGGTCTTGGGTTTTCTGAACCCCCTACATTGAAGAAACCTCATGTCAATTGTATCCAGGAAGAAGACAAAGTCACCCATTCCGAACAATCATCTCCCATTTTACCTTCTTCACCCACGGAGTCGATATACCCGGAATCTATCCCTCCTAACTTTTTTTTCATGAATGCTATCTTCCTAGGTCCTCTCACTTATCAATGTGATGGTGAGGACCCATCTTCTCTCCCCCTTTTACATCTAGACATGATTGAAGAAGACCTGCCTTCAATTAATGTTGTGGAGTGCTAGGATGATGACTCCATCCTCACCTACCTTGGTGCGGATGACTCTTATATTCAACATGCCTTACCATCTAACACCCAAACCATGTTGAATGAGTCAACTATAGAAATCAACATCCACATGGAGGATGATCCTCACATTGTAAAGATCAAACAATCTCTCGATGCATCAGAACAAGCCGCCTTCACTACCTTTCTCCATGCCCACAATCAAGCTTTCGCTTGGTCCTATGCCGACATGCCAGGAATCGATCCTGACATTATTGTCCATAACATCACTCTGAAACCAGACTCCAAACCAGTTAAACAGAAGCTGAGAAAAATGCATCCACGCATTTCTCTCTTGGTTAAAGAAGAGCTTCAACGAATCCTTTCTGTTTCTTTCATCCTACCTATTGACTATCCGCAATGGATTTCTAATGTTGTACCTGTCACTAAAGCGACGGGGGACTTCAGATATGTATGGATTTCTAGGATCTTAACCTCGCCTGCCCAAAGGATGACTTCCCCCTACCTAGTATTGATCAACTTGTCGATCTCACTGCGGGCCATGAGATGCTTTCTCTCATGGATGGTTTCTCGGGATATAATCAAATTTTAGTAGCCCCACCGATCAACATAAAACCGCCTTCATTACCCCCTGGGGGACCTTCTGCTATCGTGTCATGCCATTTGGCCTTAAGAATGCTGGTGCAACCTATCAACAGGCTATGACTTACATTTTTCATGACATTATGCACACTATCCTTGAGGATTATGTCGATGATCTTCTTGGAAAATCCAAACATCGCAGTGAACATCTCGATGTTTTAACCATTATTTTCGACCACCTATTACAATACTATGTTCATCTTCAGCCAAAGAAATGTGTCTTTGGCATCCTTTCAGAAAAATCCTTGGCTTTATCATCTCTTTGCGTGGCATTGAGGTCGACCCCGCTAAAGTCAAAGCTATTTTAGAAATGCCCCCACCCACTAACCTAAAACAATTATGTAGTTTGCAGGGCAAACTCCAATCTATCCGTCATTTCATCTCACAACTCTCGGATCGATGTCAACCTTTCCATCATCTCCTTAAAAATACATTGTCTTTCAATGGAGCGAGGAGTGCCACAAAGCCTTTGAAGCTCTTAAAACTTATCTCTTGCAGCCACCCGTGCTTATCCCACCTCAGGACGATTGCCCTTTCTACCTTTACCTTTCTGCCACCGACCATGTTGTAGGAGCTATGCTCACACATCGTGACTCCGAGCATCAAGAACAAGTAGTTTATTACATAAGCCATACTCTCATGGATTACGAAACTAGGTATACACATGTCGAAAAGTTGTGCCTAGCCCTATCATTTGTGGCCACCAAACTCCGACATTACCTCCTGAATCACAAAACTTTTGTCATCACCAACATTGACCCCATACATTATATGTACGCCAAACCTCATCTAAACCAATGCATCGCCCAATGGCTTATGCTCCTCACCGACCTCGACCTTGAGTTTGTACACCAAAAATCAGTCAAAGGACAAACTATCGCAGACCAACTCGCGGAAGCCCCTTTACCTGGGGAACAATTTACCAATTTTACTTTCCCTGATGAACTCATCGCAACTCTTTCACTCAATGATGCGTCTTATCCGATGACTCTCTTCTTCGATGGATCTAAATGCCAACGCGGTGGAGGGGCGGGCATTGTTCTCATTCCTCTTGAAGGTGAACCTATGCCTCTTTCATTCAGGCTTGATTTCCCCTGCACTAACAATACAGCGGAATACGAGGCCCTTGTTTTGGGTCTCCACATTGCGTTACACTTAGGTGTGAAGTCTATTCACATTTTCGGTGACTCTCAATTGGTAGTAAATCAAGTCACTGGCATCTACCAATGTAAAAATGAGGAACTTCAAAAGTACAAACATTACGTAGATTCACTTTTGACCTTATTTACCCATTATACTATCCAAACCATTCCACGCTCAACTAATAAATTTGTGGATACTATGGCTTGCTTGGCCTCACAAATTCCTACATCACCATCTGATTCTGACATATTTTTCTTGGTCCAACAACTCTTTGCCCCATCTTACTTAGTCCGGATGTTTGTATGGTAAATAATGTATCTGTTGATTCACAGGATACCTGGTATCACCAATTTCACAACTACCTTACAACCTTTGTTCTCCCACCTGACCTTACTAGTAATGGAAAACGTGCTTTCCTTAAAGGTGTTTCTCATTATGTCATCATGGGGGGACTCCTCTATAAACATGGCTTCGATGGTATCCTCCTTCGATGTCTAACCAGTGCTGAAGTCACTCATACCATCCAACAAGTCCATGACGTAATTTGTGGTGGGCACTTTAGTGGCTTTGCAATGGCCAAGCGGATCCTTCACCTAGGATATTATTGGCCTACTCTTAATACAGACTACTGCAAATATGTTAAGCATTGTGTTATGTGCCAATAGCATGCCAACTTGCAACATACTCCCAACCATCCGCTACAGGTTACACGAGATCTTTGGCCTTTCTCACAATGGGGTTTGGACCTTATTGGTGAGATTCATCCACCTTCTTCACAATGTCACCATTGGATCATCACGGTAACTGAATATTACACCAAATGGGTGGAAGTCATTCCACTCATTTCAACCAAAAAGGAGAAAATTGTTGAACTCATTAATCATCACATTATTTGTTGTTTCGGTGTTCCTCATCTCTTGATAACCGATAATGGAAAATCTTTCAAAAATAAGCTGTTGTGAGCCCTTTGTGACAAATTTGGTATCAAACTTAGCTTCTCGTCACCCTACTATCCATAAGAAAATGGTCAAGCTGAATCTTCTAACAAAACCTTAACCAAAATTCTCATGAAAGTCGTTAACGATTCTGGTCAAAATTGGCATGATCACATCCCCTTTGCCCTTTGGGCTTATCATACAAGCATTCATACTTCCACTAATGCCACACCATTCTCTCTGGTGTATGGTACCGAGGCTGTCTTGCCTCTTGAAATACAAATCCCTTCCCTCAGAATATCTCTCCAGGATATTCTCACCAATGATGACTTCCGCCAAGAGCAGTTAGCCCAATTGGAGCTTCTTGACGAGCGTTGTCTTACCGCTCTTGACCACCTTCAAATTTATCAAAAGCACATCAAGCACGCTTATGATAAGTGAATTCATGAGCGTACCTTTAAAATTGGTGATCTTGTCCTCAAAGAGAATCAACATGTAACAAAACTAGAAAAGAGCAAACGTGGAAAATTTGCTCCTAATTGGATTGGGCCTTACATTATCACTCACACTTATGGATCAGGTACTTATCGTTTAGCTTCGCTTAATGGTAAACTTGAGCCTGAATTCCTTAATGCCTTGCATCTCCGACCATTCTATTGTTGAATTTAGTGTTACATCACTTCTTATCTACCTTGTGCTCGTCCCTTGAGCTCATTTACCACCTCATACACCTTTTTTTGTCGTGCATCTCAAAGTAAAATCAAACCCACGTAGTTTGATCATCACCTCCTCTTAAAGATGCCTTCTCCTTTTTAGTCTGGTCCATGACTTAAAAGTATCAAAATAACAAGTTCTCAATTATACAATTCTGGGATATTCTTGAGTCAAACTTCCTGCAAAACTAGATGCTTCATGTCAAACAGACATCTAGACCTCTAAGCTATAAACTAGACTATTCCCTCGAAGGACAGCTATGTGCAAAGCCACATCTGCTACTATAAACTAGACTATTCCCTCGAAGGATAGCTATGTGCAAATCCGCATCTGCTACTATAAGTAGACTGCTCCCTCGAAGGACAACTATACAAAGTTAGCCTCTATCAGAAGCTTCTCGCATTGATCAGCTTCATGAAGACCTCAAGAACAACAAAATGCATATCCCATATAGACTTCCCGCACCGATCAGTCTATATCCAGAAAAATAAAAGCAGTATTCAAAAGTACTTTTGAGTCATGGACTTGTCTATTTTGGTTTGGTTCTCTTCCGTCAGAATAATCACCTTATAACAAGTTCTCTGTGCCCCAACCATACCATCCACCTCACCTCACCATTCTTCACAATAACAAAACTCAAGGGATGTGCATATATCCGATATATTGTGATTATACAACTCTTTTCACCTATCGACTTCTTGCCTATGCAAGGTACCTAGGGATTCAAGCTCATCCTACGATAATACGTGGTTTGTTTAGCTCTTTCCAACTATGGAACACTTTTGCCTCTTTTACCCGAATCTAGGATTGTGTGTTGATCTTAATTAGGACACGGTTTCCTATGCTTGGGTAAGCTAACCCTCACTTCACCTATACCCACACCAACACCAACAACATTACTCTACCAACATCAAACTTTTACCAACCAACAAATTGCCTAACCACAACCAAATTACCTGAATTCACCTCTCCCTAGTCCTAAGGGAGAACTACATCGGTCTGAGGCCCCTCCTTGCTTTGTGCAATGGGCTATGTAGGTAGCACTTAGGAGACATGGGGTCTCCCAAGGTTAGCTCGACCATCCCCAACCATCACTTATCATGTGTTGTGTTTTACTTAAAAATATAAATATTTTCGCATATTTATATTGATAACATTCACCTTTGTCCTTTTTCAATCCAAACATTCAAAACACAAACATTCTTATAATTATCACAAACTCAAATCAACATACATATTTCATTTTATTTAGATGTTAAACAAATACATCTTCCCTATCATCGACATATAGGTCGGAATCTTTATTCTTCTACCCCTATGTATGAAACTCACTTAGACCCCCGCGCCTCGTCCCGAACTAGGAAGTGATGGTGATCGTCGACGCCGCTCACCTGGCCTCTCCGTACTCAAAGGTACCACTACTATTGGTTCCTCCCACTGATCCACCAATCTCTCCTGTAACATACGAATCTTCCCTCTCGCGTGGAGGACTCTTGCCTCTAGTCTCTCCACTCGAGACTGCGAAGCCTCTAACAATCCTGTGGTCTCGTTCAACTGTGTTTGAAGCTGGTGAACTAAACCCTGCAGGTGGTCTCTCTCCATGGTAATCACAGCTATGTCAGGATGATCGGCCCTCTCATGTGTATCTCGTAGCTCTGCTACCCACCATAATCTATAAGACTTTGTCACTCCTGCATCCATTACCTGTGATCAGCATTTGTTGTCTCTTGCCTCCTTTCCGGAAGTGTCGGCCGTGGAGGTGAGAATGGTGCCTCAGCGTCGATCCTCCTGTATGGTCTATGAGCCATGGGTATATCCTAAACAAATCCAAATTGTCACCGCACGTGATCTAGAGGAATCCTCTCGTACTCACCTGGCCTGTGTCCCACGATCCACCTCAATCACTCTACACCCCTCAAATCCTCGGCTATGTTCACCGTCACCATATAGTTCCTGTAAGGCCTCCAACGGATATCCGCAATCATCACCATCTCCCACATCTGCCTATAATACTCAGGCGTCATCTGTCACGGCCTCGGATCTCACCTCTTTCTCTGTCTGGACCCATCGCTGAATCCCAACCTTTGCACTCCTGTCTCTCCTACCTGGATGGGTCGGCCTATTGGTCGCACACACACAATGTGCTCATAGGCCCAACAATGTAATAAGTATGCACAATCTAGTGTAGTCCTGTGATTTTTCCTACATGCCCATAAACCCCTGTATAGCTCCGCCAGATATGCGGGTGCCCATGCGAAAGTCACGCTCCCTTCTATCATTTCCCGAATAATACACATCAATGATTTTGGAAATCTTCCCCGTCCGCTCTCGGTAATGCATAATACCCCACCGCTATCATTAATACCACGGCCAACCTTGTTGCCTCAGGGTGTGTTGTAAACATTATACCATAAGTGAATGTCAAACCTCGCTATGTCAAATCTCGTGCGGTTTGGACCAAATCGCCATTATCACCGCACATGCCACATTAGGCCCTACTTGATACTTGGTATTCTGTAATTGGAATTCTCAAAATTCAAAACACATCTTCTAATGTCATCTGTCATCTCCCTCACATGGAGATAGAAGGTATTATTTTTAGGATTCCATCTCTCAATAAATGCCTGCAACATGGCATGATTGCGTGTGATTCATGAATAATAGCGGATTCCGCTTAACCCCACATAGTTTATTAATGCCCACTCAGCTGGTGTTACATCCGCTCGGACTCATGACAACAAGGCTGGTACCCTATCATTCATCCTCAACCCTGCCTATGCCTACACACATCAAACCAACAAACAAAAATAAATTCCCATGTGTTTTTTATCACAATCCGTAACTTTACACGAAGAATCGATATCGGTTATGTATAACCAATACCGATTATTCCTAAACGATATCGAGTCCTTCATCAATTCCATCGACTGCTAAAAACACCACCTATGATAACTTACTCGCTTGTTCGCGCCTCTCTATACCTAAAAAACATATTCAAAACCCCTGATTACCTACCCCATAACACTCACCCCATCCCAAACCTTTTCCTATCACCTTTCTTTTTCATCTCTACCCACTTACCTTCCCACATCCTATTCATACGCATGTAAAAATTTAATTCCAAAAAAAAATTATATATACCTCCTGGGATGCAGCAGTTTGAGGTGGAACCTATCTTCCCTCTCCTCTCTACCCGCTGGATGCTTCTCCTTGTTCAGCCATGTTCACCACCCTCTTCACTATTACTTGCCTTTACGCCTTCTTAATCCAAGCCCACGATCACTTTACCTGTCTCTTTCCTCCTTATCACTCAATTCTCCCATGCAACTACCCTGTATGGACGACAACAGCCTCGCATCCTCGTATTTAACATGTTGCATGGCTCTAAAAATAAGAATCTAAAATTGCCTCCCAGGCTTTTCTATTTTTAGAAAAGCTCATTTTAACATAATCAATGTCGGTTATCTAACCGGTATCGAGTCAATAGTGACCGACATCGGTTATCTAACCGATATCGATCAACCTATACCTATTTTGATTATATCCAGAGCCTTCTCTTTGTTTTTGCAAAATTTTGGCGGTGCCCACCTCTTTTCCCTGCATAATGACATCACTATCAACATCCATCATCATAATAAACATCAATATTTCAAAACATATGCATATCATCAAAACATCATCAACATCATCTATATATACATCACAAACATTCCAATACCATCGACAAAACACATAAAACATTATAATATATGCAATCAACTCAAACATTATACACACCATGTGGATCCAACTCATCATCTATATATATCCTCAAATCAATGTCAACATATACAAATTGCCCTGCATGGGGCCTCTATCATACAAAAAAATACAAATTCGGCACGCAGGCCCTTGTCTCTATCAAAATCTCGACTCAGCTCGCAGGCCAGTCTCTCATGTCAAAAATATACTTAGCTTGCAAGCCGGTATCAACTATACAAAATGTACTCGGCTCGCAGGCCGATATATACAACAAAAATGCATACATAAATCCTATGAGGGCACGCAGGCCTCTATATACACACTCGGTTCGCAGACCGGTGTCTCTATCAACAAATCCTCTATCAACTCAACAAAACTCATCTCCACTCCTGGGGTGACTCAGCTCTCTCCCCCGCCCTCGGCCCGTCCCTCAGCTGGCCCCTGTGTCGGATCTCACCTCCTACCTGTAACCGACCCACCGGTGGGTGGTCAGGCCCCTGTGACCTGTGACTTCGGGACGTCTCAACTCTGTAAGCTGCATATGGCTGATAATCGGCCCCGGTACCATCTAGTACATCCTGATAATAGCGGGCCTCCGCTCTCGCCTCCATGTATCGGGCCCGTGCCACCATGGCTGGTGGGGCTGGTCCCCGACTCCTAATATAAGTGGGCCCCGCCTCGCTCGTACACCACGACCCCGCACTGTACCTATGGTGGTGGTGGAGCTGCCATTGAAGCCTGAATAGGGACCTGTGCCTATGCTTGAACAGGGATCTGGCCCTAAGGTTGTGCCTATGCATGTACCTGTGCCTGTGCCTATCCCTATACCTATCCTTGTACTTGGGCCAACTACCCTCAGAAGACTCCGATGCGTGCCTATGCAGCAGCAAGCTACCCCTGTAATAACTACACCTGACCCAAGAGATGGTCCCTCTCTGCTATAACAACTGCCAAATCTAGCTATGTGGGTGTGCTCTCATGGCTGCCCTCTGCCCTGCCCACCAAACCAAAAATGAACCTGTAACTCGGCGTCGTCCACCGTATCATCGGCCGGTCTCTCTGCTACCCAGACTGGGTCCAATGGCTGTGGTAGAGGTAGTGGTGCCTCTACATCCTCCCTCCGATACTGTGGGAAGGGAGGTGGCTCATCCTGCCATAGGCCCAACTGTCATCGTACCCTCTCTAGGGGAATCCACTCATACTCCCCGGGTCTCCGTCCAGCTATCCAGAAGATATACTAGATCCATCGCAGCTGTGCTCGGGCTCCTCCACAAGGCTGATGGCCTCTGTATGGCCTCCATATAATATCTAGTGTGGTCAGGCCCTCTAACATATGCCTATAATACGTGACATCTCACCCTATGATAACCGCTCGTGGCTGGCCCACGACCCCCAACCACCTCTAAAACCCATACCTATACACTGCTTGTGGCCCTGGCTGCTGGGGCAACCCTACTGGTCAGTAAACACACGATATGCTCGTAGGCCCAACAGTGTAACAAGAATGTCGAACATATCCCAAATCACCTCATACGGTGATAACCCTAGAACTCTCTGTATATTGCACCAAATACATTGGTGCCCATGCATAAGCAGGTATGCTCCTTCACCATCTCATGTAATACTCCCATCGAGATCCCGTGGGAAGCGGCCTCCTCTCGAGTCGGGAGGGCGAAGCGAGTGATCTCGATCATCATCATCACGGCCAATGAGCCGTGTCTCCTGTCGATGCACATGATACATATCGTCGTAAAAAATGCTCGCACTATGATATGTAATCAATGGGGCTGCATCCCCAAATACCTGTAGGATGCTATCCATCGCTATCTCGGCATCCACCTGGAGCACCACCTCACCTATGATCAGCAGTCTCAGGATGCGATACACATCCTCTAACGTGACTGTCATCTCTCTAGTAGGGAGATGGAAGACATTGGTTACCGGATCCCATCTCTCGATGAGGGAAACCATCAGGCTGTGGTCCCTATCCATAGCCCTATATCTCTAGACTCCGCTGATTCCAACCTCCTTCATCACTCGCCGCCTTGCATGCTGGACGTATGTGGCCACATCCACCCCGGCAGAAGTGGCATCCAATCTCGCATCATCATCTGTCTGGCGTGCTGCAAAAATAACCCACTCCATCAGGCCTACCCTTTACAAAACAACTACCTTAACCCTCTATACTCACTCACCCACCCAATCACAACCCGACTCTATAAACACATCTACACCCACCTACCTTACCCTATACATCTATAAATTCCTCTCACTCTTATGGTCCTTCTCTAAATATCCTACCCACTCCAATCAAACCTAAACCACCTCATCTCCCTCAACATCAATAACCCCACCCTACAAACATCTACAATATCCCCTTTACCTATCCCACACCCTACCAACCGCCCCACTCATACTCCACCCGCTCTACTCTTGCCCTCTAACCATACCTCAACCAATTTAACCCCTCCTAATTCATACACAACCCATAACCTATCCTACCCAACCCGGCCTCCAACCACCCGATTACCCCCCACCCCAATAACCTTTCCTAACAACTCTACCTGCTCCCCCTTCACCCCACAAATCTATCCTACCCGCCTACAACAAACCAACACAACAAATTTCACACCCTTTCCTCCTACCCATGGTGGTACTGGTCACCCTCGACCGCCATCATCGGTCCCCCACCACTTGTCTATACCCGACTTTTATGCACCGACGTCGGTCGACACATGACCGACGCCGGTCTCTATAACAAAAATTCTATACAGCTTTCACTGTGACCGATGCCAGTCACCTAGTGACCGACATCGGTCACTGTGGGATTTTGGGGCCGGACCAAAAACGGCCCCCAAATCCCCTTTTTTCTATTTTTTACCCATCTACCCAGCCCAATTGCCTAAAAACTTACCCACCCTGCCGTTTTGACTTACCTAACATATCTACCCACTCCATTTTATGATTTACCTTCATTTATTCATTATTTTATCAAATTTTAGATTCCTACCCCAAAACCCACATCCTAGCTAAATTCATCAACTTCACACAAATAGGGATTTAGAACCTACCGGTATGACTACACATCATCGTGGTGGGATAGGTGGTGGTGGTCCAGCTCTCCCAAAGACCTCCTGCTCCTCTAGGCTATGCCATAGCTCCAAATCTCCTCAGTCGGGTCCTCAACCAATAAAACTCTGCCTCCTGATCTCCGGGGCCTACCAATAACTCATCGCCCCACTCAACTAGTGCCAACCCAGCCCAAATACTCAACCCGATCAATTCACAACTCGGACAAGAAACAGGTTGGCACTCAAATTCACAATGTGAAAATCACACACCGTATTTTTTCTTTTTATAGGTTTTGACCTATAACCGATATCGGTTAAGGCGCACCCTAGAAAAATTATATCGGTCTCCTAACCGATACCGGTCATAACTAACCGATATCGGTTACATGCCTAGTTTTTCCTAACTCCTGCCTTTATCCACCGAACTCTATTTTTCACCACATCACCTACACGGCCTTTGCTAAATAACCTTATTTTGAATTCATTGGCCCGACCCAAGGCCACAACTAACGAATCGGCCCGACCCAAGGCCGCAACAACCCAATCGGCCCAACCTGAGGCCGCAATCAACCAATCGGCCCGACCTAAGGCTGCAACCAACCACTCGGCTCGACCCAAGGCCACAACAACCCAATCGGCCCAACCCAAGGCTGCCATCAACCAAACGGCCCGACCCAAGGCCACAACCAACCAATCGGCCCAACCCACGGCCGCACCCACCCAATCGGCCCGACCCATGGCTGCACCAATTAAGTACCTCGACCGAGGCCCATAAATTACAATTCTATCCACCCATAATGTAGTTTTTGTTCAATCGAGCTCACCTGTTCGTGTTTTAGCATGACTAGGATACTTGAATTGATCAGCCAACTAGCTTTTCTTAGACCGAGATCGTGACGTTTATCTCAACCAAACCAACCATTTGGTACTTCCGAACATGCCTAAACGTTCCGGTACCTTACCCATTATATCCCCTGGAGCTACTTCCTATGCCTTGGATACCAGGATTATATCAACCTTGTTTGGATAAACTATCAACCTTTGCCTATGAATTGCTTGTTTGCTCTTCAAATCATGTACCTGGTTGCACTCGCATTTCAGCGTGCGTCTACTTCTTTGCACTTACCCCACCATCTTACCATCATCTCATCATCATTCACCCTTTATCAACCCTATCCCTCGAATTCACATCACCTTAATCTGTGATAGATTTGAGGGGGATTACCTATACCCTTAACTGGGGCAACCACTTCTTATTATTGTCAGTGCAGCTTTACAAGACAAGCTACACGACAACAAGGGGCAAATGTAGACACCAAATTTGGGTCTTACGACTCCCTGTACCCCGTATCTCATCCACTTGCAACCTAACCCTACCTCACCACCTAAAACCTTACACTGCTTGATTTATTTATTAATTACCTTATAATTAATAAATGCACATCTCCAACCCTACCACCTCACCTCGTCACCTCACTTATGACCTAGCCCTAACCCTAAACTAACCTAATTAAGACCTATGACTTGGTCCAGACCCACTCCCATGACTCATCACCCCTCACCTGCATCAAAACGAGCCTAATAATGACTTGACCAGGCCCACAACAAACCCCTCGGGAGAAAAGGAGGGAAAGTTGGCTATTTTTGGTAAAAATAGCCAACTTTGACTTGACCGACACTAGTCCCTACTCGACCGCATCGGTTATGCAACCGCCATTGGTTCCCTATAAATGACTGACCTCAACTAAAATGCAGGGATCCGGATTCATTTGTGAGAAAGAGACAAGTGAGAAGGAGAAAAGAGTTTGCAGAGAGGAGCATAGAGGACAAGACTGTAACTGATCAACGAGATCATGGTCACACTCATCCAAGCATTGGGAGAGTCAGAAGATAGCTTCATCAGCTCACTTTCGATTTTCGATCATCCCACCAGAGCTTTTCCTTTGTCACTGCATTCCTCGGACCTATATCCTCGTCAGAAAGTAGTAAGTAGTATCTTGTATGCTTCTAGGCTTCACTTCGTGAACCTTTGATTGATAGTAATTATAAACTCACCCCTGGATCTAACCCCGGCAGCACCCTGCACCTAACCTTCATTTATCCATCCCTATATTGCCCAGAAGACAGCTTTCTCACTCTCTGAGTCTTCTCCATTGCCTTATTATTCCCCCTAACCATCTACCAACCTTAAAACCCTATAATCAACCTCTACCCAGAAGCCCCTGAATCACTGCCCCTACCGATATCGGTTATCCCCTCTACATTAGCAGTTTTATAACCGCGGTCGGTTATCCAGTGACCGGCGTCGGCCACTGTGACTTATACCAAAACCAACCTTTCACCTATTTATCCCCTAATAACCTCAGATTCAGCCTGGTCTATCCCTGTAACTTGATCTAAACATATCAATAACAAGTGACCAAACAAACAGAATGACGTTTTATTATGGGTAGTTTAGTCTCTATTGCTTTTAGTAACGAGGTACCTAAATCGTGATTTCGCAATAGCTTCTTTATTATCATTTGCAATAATTTATATTAAAAGGAAACACCACCTTCGAAAGGAAGTTTAGTATTTCCTGGGCCCAAGGCAGTTCCCTTACTTATTGTCTAACTAAAATCTGGTGGTCTTGCATTCTTATTTATAGGTAGTCCTTCCCAGACAAAAAGGAGTTCTTCACAATCGGTCTGATCTCTCTATGGTATGCACACACCCTCCCAACACTCAACATGTATTCCTCCTAGCCCTAACCCCTTATTTTTTCTCAAAAGAATGAAGCGGATAGAAGTGACTCTATTCTAGAACTAGAAATTCTACATGAAACATGGCCATTGGATTTTAAAAACGTGGGTAATTAAGTTTTATTCATTGGTGAGTTATATTTTACAAGGCCATGTGACATTCATTTTCCAATCAAATTTAATGTTGAACATCGAATTAAACTACGTGGCAGAATTCTAGCTCTCATTAAAATATTTGGCTATATGCGGACATCAAGTCTACGAGAATGATCAAAATTCTATAATCTTTCATTTCCTAAGTGTGGAAATCAACACTCAAGGTAGGTCAAAGGATGCACGATATATTTTAAGGCTTTTAGATGGCACCAGATCAATGAACAACTGGGGACACGTGTCACCATTCTGATGAAATTTTAGGTGATGGGATCTCACGGACATAAAGTCACCGAACAAGCTAGATTTCAAATAGTTCTCGGGTCCTCCCAACCCTTAAAACCAATAAAAGGAGGACAAGAGGAAAATTTATTTTGAAGCCAAAATTTTCTAAGTCCTCTAAATTTATAAAATGTGAGATGAAGGCTTAGCCAATAAAAGGTGAACACGTCCCATACATGCAATTTCCCTATTGTCTCATGTTTCACAATTGTTGGTGAGCTATCAAACATCACGACAATGAGCTACATGGAGCCATTTTACTAACCCATGTTTCGTAATCTAAAAAATCTAATGGAAAATTAAATTTTGATAAAATTAATTGCGAAGGGGTGTCAATCTTCCTCATTGGTCAACACTTCATAGTGGGTAGAAGAGTTCAATCACAATAATGACATGAGAAATAGTATGGAGCTTTCTTGTTGGCTCGTGCATCATAGTTGTCAATCTAGGGCTATCAAAAGACTGCAAACCTAAAATTCATGGAACTTCCTCATTAGATAGTGCTTCATAGTAGTCAAAGGGAGATATAAAAAGAGTGAAAATATTGAAATGCATGGTGCTCCTAATTGGCTGGAATTTTTTAGATGTCGAGGTGATCATCAAAAGGACTAACATTCTAAGAGTGTGGAGCTTTTCTATTGGCTCAAAACTTGCAATGGTCGGTTAGGGATATTTAAAAAGTTAATTGTAAAGAAACATGTATTTTTCTAATTGGCTCACATTTCTAAAGGATATGACAAGGAAAGGACAATCGACACTTTGCAAAGAAGTGTGGCATTGTTTTATTGGCTCATATTTCATAAGTCAGAATGTGAGAAAAATAAAGGGAAGTAGAGGTGATCGTCGATCCAATCAAAGACCGACACATGGAAAAGACAAAAAAATGCACATGTTGGTAGACATAAAACCTGAACCAATCAAATGGTGTCATGTGTCACATTTATGTTCTCCTGGCATTAAAAACTTCAAGTAGCCATATCTTTTGATCTAGAGCTTCAAATATAGAAAAATTTAGATCGTGGGAAATCTCTCCTCAAGAACTTCAACTTGGCATCAAAAAAATCTAATTTTTGTGATGATTGGTGGGTCAAAATGGTAAACACAACTTATAAGGGAGAGAGAATAGTTTTGAGCATGCAATGGATAAAATCATATGGCTCAACCACTAAAATTTATGAAGTATTACCTCTATAGACATAGTAATCCTTGTAGGGTGCCCATGTGCTTTGTAGGAGAATTTAATGCAAAATGTTGGTGGTTGAAAGTTCACAAGTTGTGCCTTCTCTTTTGTGTCTTCTCTTTCTTCCCCTTTGCTATGTATTGTAAAAATATTCCATTATTGAAAGGGGGATGTTCAAAAATTATAAAGGAATTATATCTAAATTGTTCCTATGTAGTTTTGAGCTATCAAACCTTCATTTTGGGCTTGGCAATGTGTTCTAGTGCCTTCCTCTGCAACTGTAATTATTTTTGTATGCTTTTATTGCAATAAATATTTATTTGTGGTGTTTTCTCAACCCTCACTCGCATGTATCTATAACCTTTCCTCTCTTTTACTTAATTATTTTTTTTGTGCATGTATTTCTCCTTTACAAATTCGTTTTGTTGTGTTTCATATGAGAATAGATGGTGAAGAAAATTTGGGCTGTGTCACTTTTTACGGCCTCTCCTTTCTCCATTTATTTCTCTCTTCTCCATCATGATAATATTTTACATATTTTCTGGTGATATCACCACCTTTTATCTTAGGATTACCCTTTAATGCATATTTCTAAACCTCTCTCTCTCTCCTTGGTCCCTTGGAATGGTTAGTTTAGGATTAGTTAGTTGCATTTCCTTCCTTAGGAGTAGTTTTAGCATTATATTAAGTAGAGGAACTCAGACTTCTCTAGAGGTCCATCTCAAGTAGTAAGTCACAAAACTTGAGGGATGGTCCCATGTTATAAAAAAATTAGGGATCTGTAATGCATAATCCCAAGGTGCTACTTTTTGACATAACGGGAACATCACTAAAAGTGAAGAAACTTTTTGATGATAAAGCAAGGAAAGAGATTTTAAAGTTGGTGAAATTGTCTTATTATGGGAAAAAGGAGAGTGTCGAGCATGGTTTTACCTTGGGTTTTATTGATGTCTCAAGGGGGTAAAACCTAACTCAACCTCAGTATGGCGGGGTTTCTAGGATACCCGCGAGATGTGATGATTGGTTTGTGCTACGAGAAGAAAGTGAACAAAGATATTTTTCCCTACACATAAGCCTACAAATCAAACACACTTAAACAAGATGGAGTTAGTAAAATAAGTGGGCAAGTTTTTGGAAAAACCCGGTCCTTAAAATACCAAATACTTCCTTAAGTAAATATCAACCTGATTTTAAAATAATCAAATTATATTTATGATAATTTTGAGCTATAATATGATAAATGGAACATGTGACCAATTTATATCACTTATTTTGGTGACCAAAGTTCAGATTATTGACCAAAGTGTACAAGTTTTCGAGAGAAATTTGATCCTACAGAGCACACTAAGTCCTCTTCCTCGGTGAAATAGGATTTTAGTTTAGAGATCTAATCCTCTACAAAGAATTCATATACCTCTCCTTGAGTATTGTAGAGGTGTGCAAGATTAGTGTCGGTGTTGGGGATGATGATGTTGTTGTTAGTTTCAAACTCGGATGTGGTGTGGTAGTCCCCTGGTATGTCTAAGACATCTTCATAGCTATATTCAAATCACAATAAATATGGTTAGATCTACAAAACTTCAAAGTAGGCACTCAACTCAATGTATTTTATGATATCATGTTTTTCCCAAGTATAATGGGTTGTAAACAATTAGAGATGAATCAAAATTTGTAATTGAATAAGCTGTCACCTCCTATGGCAATATGATATCACCATGCTCGAAACATGTTATAAAATAAAAAAACAAGTAGAAATTGTTAGGAATATTATAAGAAATGTATGATAGAAAAATATTGTGCAGAATGCGCGAGTAATTAGGGCAATCACAAGAGATTACTATGGATTCTAGAAGACCACGAAACAAGGATTAAAACTCAACTAAAATATGATTTCAATGGATTTTCAAAATCATATATGATACAATAATCAAAAGATGAACAATATTACCTGCTAATGGTGACATAAAATAATGAAAATAAAATGATTACCTTGTGTGAATGATTGAATTGGATGACAAATGAATGAGGATGGCTTGATGATATTAATGGGTGATACGAAAATCAAGCTAAATATTTAGATATAGATTAATGGAAGTGGAGTTCCTTTGAAGGTGATTGATCTATGAAATCCTGTAGAAGAATGTAATTTCCCTATAGAATGTGAAAATCCTCCTCCAAAGAGGCTAGAAAACTTATTTATATAGATCGTCGGCGATTGGGACAATCACCAATGATTTTTGAAAATCAAGTTTGGGGATCAAGTGAAGTGATTTTCCTACTATCTTGATCTTGATTTAGGAGGATTTCGAAGGATTTTGGAATTTTAAGTGGGAGAGACTCGAACTAAGACAAGGTTAGTTAGGATGAGGATAGAGATTATTTTAGAAGGTCTTAGTTATAACTAGTTAAGTGTGGGGAGGTGGTTAGGGATATGTTAGAGGTAGTTAAGTGGTATTTATATAAGGTTACTAAACTAGATAGTTATAACTACTGAATGTGTCCAAGTTAACATGGTGAGGTGTGAGGTGTGATGGTATATTTATTTTAATTTTATTGAAATAATTAATTAATTAAACCTAGGGATGATGTGGCATGAACATTAGATCGATTTAATTAAAAGGGACTAATGGGTGACCTAATGTCGTGGAGTATTGTGAGTGGGTTATTTAGATTGTTAATGGGTTTGAGACATTGATAATGAGGGTGTGTATATTTTTTGTGTCTACATTTTCCCCTTTTTGTTTTATGATTTTTAGAAAATCATTAGACCAAAATGATAATAATATTTTGTTGGTATGGGTGTTTTTTTGTAATGCAATACAATGAACAATGATGTGTGTTTTGTATAAAAAGGTTATCCTAGTCAAAGGGAGTTTAGAGCAAGGTACTAGAGAATCAATTAACGGGGTGGCCAAAGGTCTCGAAACTGTGGACGTATGACTCTTACTAGGTAAAATTGATGAATGGTAAAACCAAGTGATGAGGGCCAAAGGGATTGTCTCCCATAGACAAATGGTAAATCATAATATTTGAATAGGTTGGTTTGGTCAAAGGTTTTGAGGAATAAAACCCGTTGAAAATATGGCACACTTGTGCAAAGGGTGAAAATGACATGGTTTTAGGCAATGTAGGCATTGAGGCCCAAAATAAGAAAAATGTCGGTGATTGGTGCAATCACCAGTGATTGCATCATGTGAAAAAGGAGGTTATAAATAACCTAAAGGTATTGTTATTTTACCCTATTTTCAAATTTTGGTGAAAGATACTTTTCAGAGTTACTTGAGAGTATAAAAATGTGTTTTGAGATGAAAGGTTGTCAAAATGGCATCATCCAGGTTGAAAATGAAAACCCGTGATGGCCAAGGTAAGTTTTCAATCCATTTTTATTTCATTTTTGTGATTTTTAAGGGTTATAATGCCATATTGATGGCATGTGGATGCCCTAATTTTTTTTATTAGGGATCAGCGATGATTCATCTAATCACTATCGATTGAAGTGAATCACCAACGATTCACCTATTAAAAAATAATTAGTATATTAAATGGAAAGTTATGTTTTTTATGAATGTTTTTGAATTTTTTAGAGTGTTTATAATTGTTATTGATGTAAGAGGTGTGTTTGGATGTCAGTTTTCGGTGTTAAAATGTCATTTTTTTGTTAGGATATTTTGTTGTTTTGATTTCTCTTTGGAAATGAAAGTCATTTTTCAATACCGGTGTGATAGTACTAATGTTTGTTTTGTGTGTTTTTTTTTACAAGTGGATGCAGTTGACCTTCCATGACCACATACCTTTGATATTATATGATTTGCAAGAAAATTTATCGATGAGGATTGGGAGAACCTAGAGGTGGTGGATTTTGGTGGTATGATATTTTCTGAGATGTGTTCTCGGATGTAGTGGTTGGATATTAGAATTGTTAGAGAGGTGTAATCCTTCCACCAACACTTTTTGGCTTCCTACAAGGGAGATGACCATCACTCTAAAGGATGTTCATCAGATTATGATATGGTTGGTTCATGGAAAAGCTATTTATTGTATCATGGAGGAGGAGAGGGAAGATACCATATAAAGGTTATATGGTGGGCATGCTTGGGATGTGAGTTAATCGTCAGGGCCCTTTGATTACAAGCATTATATGATCCCGGGACAGCTAGTTGTTTATGGATGACCATGATGATGATAGATGTTTCATGTTTTGCATTTCCAGATTTAGAAGGTGGGTGATTCACTTGGATGATAATTGGTGTGGTTTTCGAGATGATGGAGAACCATGTTGTTTTTGAGTGGTTTCGAGATGATGGAGAACCACGCAAAGCAAATATGATCTTGTGAGATGTGGATTTTACCACATCATTTATATATGGTTTTATAGGCTCATAGAAGCCCATTTTGATATATTGATTATGAAGACATTTTTATACCATACTTTGATATATATATATTATATGTGATGATGATTATGATGACTTGTTTTTGTTTTTGATATGTATATGTTGTATGTGTTGATATTTCAGATCAATTTAGAATTTAAAAGTGTTTTGATTATGGTTTATGATGTTTTAATTAATTTTGGAGCCTTAAAAATGTGATCAAACAAAATGTGTCAAATCAAAATGTGACTATATAGAAATAAGTAAAAATGGAAAAAATGCCCTAGTTATAAAAATTTAACGTGTATACTTAATTGTAGTCATTTTTATACCCACCAAAGAACAAGGGGATCCAATGCACATCGACCTATTACCCAACGGGTCTTTGGGAACTCACTCAAGGCACGTTCGGGTGCCAAGTCTCTCCTTTTGTGAGTTTAGTTGGAAATGTCATCTATGATAGGAATTAAAAGAGTGAGAGGAAATGAGACATGCAATCATCATAGATCTCATAACATCTTCTAGACCAATGCAATCTTTCTGAGATAGAAATATACTTAACATATTATATGACTAAACCAAAATAGAAAGGAAAATGCATAAATATTCATAATCATTCCATAAACGGCATCAAACAGAACCATGAAGATATATGTATGAACCAAAATCATTAATGATCATATTCAAATAATTTGGTAACCTCATTACATCCATTAGATATATTCTGAGAACATTGCGGTATGGAAAACCAAAGTCATACATCATAACCAAATTTACATCCCTTAGCTTTCAAAATAAAATTTACACTCCCAAGCCCCTTGTTGCATCCTTCTCCTATATTTTATCTACCCAACCCAATACAACTCCTCCTGAATTTTCTGTAGAGCTCCACTCTCTATTGATCTCGTTTTTTTCTTCTATGGGTGATTGTATTTATAGGCCTATTGAACTACCAACTCTTCTTTCTGAAGCTTGAGATTCATTACCAAGTGTCCCAATGTGGTCCTCCATGGGAGCATGCTCCTCTAGGCCTAAGCTCTCCATTCCTTGCCATGATGGTCTTCTAGAATCCTCCATAGTAGGGTGTATTCCTTCCTAGGCAGCCTTGTCACCGATTGGCACCTTATCCACTCTGTATGTGTAGTTGGGTCATGCTTTTCTTGTATCCTACCCGATACACAAAATGAGGATAAGTCATGAGACCATGTTCTACCAAAGACGTATCTTAGGTCCTAAAACCATCCTATAACCCTGCCTTGCATGCCTTCTCCTTACGTGCCCACCCCTCAACTTAGTCATTGCGTGCTCATGCACCATTTCATACTTATTTAATATTTTAGGGGCCAAACATCACCCCACACTTTACTGTTCTCCGCCCTTAGGAACACTTCTTTAAAGAAAGAATTAAAATAGAATTAACATATTGGAAAAATAATAAGGGAATGAAGAATTGGGAAAAATGAAATAATGATGAAGAAGTTTTGTCATTACTGCAACAAGATAGGAAAATCTCTTCACAATTCAGCCTCCAACTTTTTCCAGGCATCGACTTCATTTTGCACTCTCTGGCAGAGGTCACCAACTAGGGCACTTACCTCCTCAAAACCCAGTCCATCTCCTTAAGTGTTCATTGTTTCAACCATTCCTTCCAATTCCTTGCCCACATCCTCAAGTGCATCCATCCTTCTTGTAATTTGTGGGTACAACTCCTTCAACTAGTTTTTAATTGAACCTTGTAAGGTTTCAATGGCTTCTGACTTCTTCTCAACCTTGGCTAGGATCCTCTCCCACTCCGCTCTATTTCCTTTGTTCTTCTCTTGGAATTCCTTGAGCTCTACCTCGTGAGTGGTGACCAGGATACTCACCACTCTATCTCTATCTGTGTAATTGTCATATGCGGCCTCAACAGTATGGGTAGCAATTTTCACATCAGTAAGAACCTTGCTATACTTGGAAATGATTGCTACAACCTTCAATTTTTCCTCCTTTTCCAGGCACGCTGCTACTTCTTCCGTGGACTCTAAGGCCAGAGGTTTCCTCTCCATGGTGAGGATGTGTGTTAAGTATTCAAGGCACTCAAGGGAAGATCCATACTTTTGCACGGGTGGTGCTAGGGCCAGATGCTTCAAAAAAATGGCATCTATGATGGATTCTACCTTCTTGTATATTTTCTTCCCTTAGTTAATGCTTTAGTTGCGCGCTAATTAGTTCTTCTTACTTTAAGTCTTTGGACCTTTTTTCTAACTCCTCTTCCCTCTTCTCTAGCTCTTCCTCTAGAAAAATTTTCCCTATCATTCCTCCCAAATAATCTGGCTTCTATTTTTACTAAGACCTTATTCAATGCATTACAAACTTGTTCATCCGAAATTTGTCAGGTGCTCACCAAGGGGTTGTCTGCTTTTGACTCAAGAAGCTTCATTATTACCTCTTGGCTTACCTTGAACTCTAGCTCATTGATGTGTGACTCAATTGCCCAAGAAATAATTTTCCTTATCGATGGTATGCACCTTCTTCATGAAACGACTTCATTTCCAAGAGTTTATCTGTTAGGACTGTGCTTTGGAAGTGTACGCGTAATACCTTGTTTGGATCATCAATGTAGCTCATTCTTATTATTTGGATCTCCAAGCACTTCTATCCTATGCGCATTCCTTAGGAACAATTACTATTAGGACTCGGGCCTCCCACTGCTGCTGTGATCTTTCCCTATGCTTTATTCCTTATCTTCATTCATCACTATTTCAGTGTTGCACTCTAATTCTTGTTCTACCAAGGCTTCAATGATTTTCATTGCTTCTCTTTCTGCCACCTCATTTACTTCATCCTTAGTGAGGCTTGGATTCCTCTAACCCTTCATGTTAACCTCTTCACCTCCTCCCATGTCCTGGGCACCCTCCTCATGGCTACCCTTCCTTCGCACAAAATGATAGTCATTCTTCTCCTCTTTTCCTTCTTCTTCTGAATCATGCATGCTGAAAACAAGTGGTTCTTGGTCTCCTTTAGGTTCATCTTCTTCATCATCATCCCTCTCACCCCTATATTTCTCCAAGCTCTTTGTGTCCTCCGAGTTAGCCTCCTTTATCACCTTCTGTTTCTTCCTAACTGGGGATTCCAGTATAGGGGATTCTACTTTCTCTTCTTCCTCCTCTGGTGATTTCTCCTCTACGATAGGTTTTTCTTGTTCTAGTGCTTGTTCTTGGGGTGCCCCTTGTTTGTGTATCCTAGACACTTGGTGCCTTTTTCTTTATCTCTTATGTCTCCTTTTTCTTGGGTGTGGTCTTCTTCCTACTGTTGGGTCTTCAAGTATAGATATCTCATTCTCAAGATAAGTTCCCTTCTCAAACTTGGGCCTTATGCAAAGGTATACATGCATTGTGGATCTCCTTGCAATAGGCAAAGTTAGAGGTTTCATCATTTAAACTTCATGGAATACATAATTTTCCACATATGCATGCTTGTTTGGGTAGACCAACGTTTTACACATCTCCCTGTGGTCCCGATCCATATTTCCAAGGTCAAACTTCAGCTTCTTGGATTCCTTGAATTTTTTTACTCCCACCTAGAAGTACTGAGTGGTGAAGGAAAATGGAAGTTTACACCATGGGATCATGTTTTCATCAACCAACTTAAATCTACCAATGTAGAAGTGTTGGTATACTATGAATTCAGCTTCTCCCTCTGTGAGCTTTGGCAGTTGTTCTAGGATCCTCCACTCTGCCCCAAACACATTCCTCAAGCGTGTATACCATTTCTCAAGACATGCCTTGTGAATGGCCGTCATGCTATCGCAACTATATTTTTGAATCTCTTTATAGGCAAGGGGTCTTCTCTCGAGTACTCCCAAATGAACTTACCGCCGCATATGGCACTCGACATCTAAAAAAAAATAGTGAAGAGGACATTTTGAACAGTACTTTTTCACCTTTCTATGCACCTTTGATGATCTCATATGTGATGTAGGAAGACAAGTTGTAGATGGCACCTTCTAATATTCTTCTATAAACATTGAGCCATGACTTATTAATTTGTGTCCACCTCTCTTGGTAATTAAGTTTTGTTACTAGGCACATAGCCATTCTCATCTTTGGGTCTTGGATATCCATAATAAAGAAGTACCTTGACCCCTTCTTATATGCATATGTGGCGATGGTTTATTTGATGGCTTCTTTGTCGCATAAGTCATCCTCTATACTTTCTCCTTCACAAATTGAGACATGTGAATTTTGAAATGAGCTGAGGAGTTATGCACATCTTGCACCCCATGAAGTGAAATTGATCTTTGTGTACGTGTGACATCATCCACCGATAAGGTTCTTAGGCTTCCAAAAGTAGGGAAACTCATAGAGTTACACCAATCCTGCTTTCTCCAACTTCACATTTACTTCGTCACTATATATGGGTAACCCTTCTAGTGTCCTCTTGTTTTTCCATTGCACTAATTATAGCACCATTTCCTTTTTAGCCACATTTGTGTGATGGTTATAATCACTTACTGTCATTTCTCTCAAATGGGACTCCCACTCCTTTCCAAGAAAAACCCCATCTGGGTACTACATTTCTGCATATCATTCTTCATTGGTACTTGTGGTATATTCTTGTTATTTTCCCTTGCCCTTGCCTTTTTATGTGTTACAAATGGTTTCTTGGGTGCCATTGTGTAGGTTATATTTGCACTTTAACTTTTCTTGCTCTACTTCTCTACCCTTTCCAAGCTTAGATCTTGAACTTGTGAAGAAAATCCTTTTCAACCCATGCCTTAGCTGTTAAACCCTCACTGGAATATCCCTTTCACAAGATGGAACTTCTCCAAAACTCTTTCTACACTCGTGAACTATTTCCCTCCTGGTTTGCAAATCCAAACTAGTCGATCACGGTTAAATTTTTATAATTTTTCTTCACATGGATCAATTTTGGAAACCCTAGTTCACAAAAGTGCTTCCTTCTTCATATACGTAATGTCCATAATGAATTTCTCGACCTTTTATTTATAGTTCTTCCCACTTTTTAACATTAAAGGCTACTTCACCTACCATTGTACTTCAACACTTAATGCGGCTTTTTCAATAAAACTCATCTTTAGCACCTTAACTTACATGCCCCACCTTGCAGTGAAAATCCCCCAACCTTCCTCGGCACGTAACCAATCCATCTTGATAGGATAATATTGCGTGTGCATCACCAATTCTGAAGGTACTTTCATCATGATTTTTTTCTCTCACCTACCTCGTGTTTCTTTTGTGCTTCTTCCTATTTTGTACATGGATCCATAATGTAGCCTTACCTTGACACCAACAATCCTTTTTCACCTTTCCTTCCATACACTTCCTTCCACCTTACTCTACCCCACACTAAAAAGATGCATGGTCCACTGTGCATTCAAAACCTTTGAAAAAGTAATGAGGTTATTGGTGCCCAAGGTATAACACAAAACAACAACGAGAAAGGGAAACACAATAAAAGAAAAAAATGCACTAAAGGAAATCCTAAACTAACTGGAAACACTGCCTTATTACAAACACCAAGAAGACTTTTTATGTTAGGGATTCAGCCTACTCCCATTGAAGTGTCCTTGAAATCTTGTCCCATCCAATGCTTCTAACTAGCATGCACCTAAATCAAGGATGTACGAGATGATGTAGGGACCCAACCAATGCACCTTTAACTTCCCAGGATGGCACATAAACTTTGAATCATATAGTAAGACCATCTACCCAACCTCAAAATTCTTGTTCTTAATGTGGCAATCATGCCATGCCTTTTGTTTTTGTTTTTCAGTATTCTAGCTCCACCTGGCAAGTGATCATATTTCGTCCAATTGCATTAACTTTTCAATTCTTTCTTCCAGTGCTTTTTCATCTGCCAATCCTCTTGTTCGTGTTATACGTAGATAAGGTAACATGAATTCAACTAGTAGGACAGCCTCCATGCCAAACACTAATTGAAATGGTGTGGCCTTATTTAACCTCTTATAGGTTGTCCTATATGCCCAAATAATGGTTGATACTTTGTCATCCCAATCATGTCTACCAACATCACAGATCTTAGTCAACGTGTGACTAAGTATTTTGTTAAATGCCTTAGCAGTTGCATTTTCTTGAGGGTGATAGGGAGTAGTTTTGTGATGGGCCACCATGAAATCTAATAATAGAATCCTAACTTCCTTATTTAAGAATTATTTACCCCTATCACTAGTCAAACTCAAAGGGTATCCATACCTTGTAATAATGTTTTCCCATATGAACCTTATTGTAGTAGTTTTGTACAATCCTTAGTAGGTGCTACTTCTTCCCACCTTGTCAAGTAATCTGTGCAAGTGATTATATACCGTGATCCAGTCCTACGCATAGCTAGTGCAATAGGTCCTACAAAGTCTATAGCCCACTTTTCGAATGGCTCAGTCATTGGGAATAGGGCACAAAGGCATTTCATCTCTTCGCCTAGGTTTTCCCATGCACTAACAATGGTCACACACCTTGAAATATTCCTTGCAGTCTTTATATAGGGTCTCCTACCATAATTTGGCCATTAATATCTTGCATGCAGTAGTGTCTTCTGCATAGTGTCCACCTGCACTACCTCCATGTGCCTCTTCTACTATGGCTAGGCACTCATGTTCTAACACACACCGGCACAAAACCTCATCACATACTAATTTGTATAAATCCCCACTAATCAACATGTAGGGTGTGAAGCGTATAGATAACCACTTTTTATCCAATGCCTTCATCCCTTCCGGTGCTAGACCTATCTTGAGAAATACTGCAATATCTTCTAAGTTTGAGGGCACGTGCCACAAACTAAATAGTTGTGCATCTGGCATGGTATCCTTAATGTTTCGCGCATCCTCCCCTTAATCAATTCTAGATAAATGATCAGGTCAAAAATTACTATTTACTAGTTTGAAAACCATAGTGAACTCTAATTCTTGGAACAATAAGTAATGCCTTCTTCAACTACCACTTGAGACCAAGAAACAAACTAGGAAAATTATGGAATAATTTTTTTGATAAGAAGGGTCTACAAACAAGTAGCAAGACACTAGTTTGAAAATAAATAGGTTCAGAATAGATTCGAATAACCAAACACAAGATTTCTATTTTTATCTTATAACAAGTTTACAAGGTTCCAATTTGGAGGTTACAAGTTTTACTAAGGTTCAAGGAGAAATTTATCCCTAGGCCTGCTCTCTATCAAGCCCTAAACTTCAACTATATTTTCACACACTTAGAGTTATCAAAACTTTCCTAAACTAGGCTCAATGGATAGAAAATTTTCTCACCTTTCCAACCATATAAAGAAGTCCTCCTAACTCCTTGTAAAACTCAAGTTATGGCCGGGCGGAGTTTTAGGGGAAAATTTTCCCTTGGAGGTCCGCGGGGTTAGGGAGAAAATGCCTTCGTGCCCGCCGACGCCCCCAAATGCCATGTGTCATCACGTGATTGGTCTAGGATGGTGGGTCATGGGGGAAAAACATGAAATTTTTCCCAAAACCAAGTTTTCAATTTTCGAAGGAAAATTTTCCTCTGTGCCTCGCGCTTGCCCAAATGGCCACGTGGCACTTTGTGATTGGCCATGGGCCGGCGGAGAAAATTTTGATTTTTCACCCAAGGGGTTAAAAGGTTAAAAGAATTGTGTAGACCCACGCACCCATGGGGACATGTGTCAAAACCCTATTGGCTGCGGGGATGCGGGTTGTGGAGGAAAAAGTGAAATTTTTCCAAAAGTGCAAAATGTTAAGTTTTCAATTCTAAATCCGCGGGCCCTCCCTGCCACGTGTCAGCACGTGATTGGTGCGGGGCCGCAGGGTTGCGTGGGGAGAAAAGTGAAAATTTTCCAAAGGAAAAAATGGTTAAGTTTTCCATTTTGATCCGTGCACCCCCTGCCATGTGTCAACACGTGATTGGTTGGGGGCGCGGGGTTGCGGGGAAAATTGGGAAAATTTTCCCAAGGCAAAATTTTCAAAATGTTAAGTTTTATTAAGGGTCCGCCCCTCCAAGGTGCCACGTGGTGACTTCTGATAGGATGAGAGGGTGGCGGGGCCCACAATTTTTAAGAAATTTTTCTAAAGTTCAAAATTTAAATTTTTCTAAGGTCGAATTATTTCATTTTTGGTTTGGGATGGCCATTTTGAAGTAAAACTTCAAATGGCCATAACTTTTGATAGGAAGCTCCATTTTAGGCAAATGAGGACTTTCCAAAAATATCTCGGAGTCCTCTTTGCACAAAAATCATCAATTTTGGAATTTGGTGAAGTTTCAAGGGTCAATTTTAAGAAATTGATCTGTAGGGTTTATAATTTTAAAACTGGCAATTTTCAACTTATAAGATTTAATTCAATTTTGATATTTCTTCTTCTGAGCATGTAAATTGAGCATGGAGAAATGGTCTTGGGTAAGTTTAAGTATATTTTAAAGGTCCAATTGGGAGATTAAGTTGGAATTGATATAACTTTACAGTCCTATGACAGGGAGTTGGGTTGAGAAGTTTAAATTGGGTTTGATAGAGTTTTAGAGATATTTTCTTAAATGTGAAGTTCAATGTGGGTTCAATAGGACCCAATACATCTAAAATACTTTGTCTCCCTTATTAATTTTATTCATAAATCTGAACTATACATTAATTGCATTATTTTCAAATGTCAGAGTTATACAAATAACAAAATTCTTCCTTTCACGAGTTACATAATTAATGTGCAACATTCAAGTATGGAAAAAATGCAAAATTCCTTTCTCAAACACTCCATTGATCCAACAACACATATATATAGTATGCAATGTTAATTTCTAATTTTTTTATTTTTTTACTCATTTCAAAAGATCAATTTTCTGTCATTTCCTTTAACTGTTTCTCTTTTCCAAAATAGAATTTCCTAAGATATAACAATCATTACATTTCTAATACAACAATGCAATTGAGAAAGAACACTATTCTTTCTTTGATTTCCAATAACAATATACAATTTAACTCCTTCTATTTGATTTCAAACATAGTACATTTACTGGCAATGTTATTTCTTAATCTCTTTCAAAACAGAGTATCATTCACATTTTCTTTTCCAAATAAAACAGAGAAGTATAATTCTTCTTTACATTTCTCAAATAAATTTCATCTTCCAACTACAAGGTGAACACTTCACATTTCAATATCAATTACAATCATCCACTTGAAGTGGGAAGGATTACATTTGAAATTTACAAAAAGGATGACTGTCCAACTGTGACAACTCTCCAAACAGCAACATGTTGATTTCTTCATCTTTCATCTTTTGATCACAACAAGGAAGGGGGAAAGGCAACACTCTCCACCCAACCAAGATACCCAATGGGAAAAGAGAATCCATCTTTCCCCATTGGCCCCGAGCCCCAACCATATTGAAATGGAGCATGATGATACAACACATGGCAACATGGCTTCTTCACATACAAGCATATTTCACAATCACAAAGAAACACAAAGCAAGAAGATGTAGTTCTCAACTACAAAAATCAATTTCAAACAAAACAAAGGCTCCTTCTCCAAGCAAGCAAGCCAAGCAAGAGCAAGAACTATGGAGGTCTCCTTATGCCTCCCAAGTTGAATTTTGGGCATCCACCAAAAGCAAACTGCCAAAATCATAGCAATCCCATAAACCTTATCCCTCCTCAACCCCTCCTTATCCCTCCTCCAAATTTATCCCTTATACCTCCCCCAAAGTAGGAAATGCAAGCAATTTCCTTTCCTAGGTGGATCCCAAACCAACATTCCCTCCCAAGAACAAATAACAATGGCAAATCCCTTATCCCTCCTCTGATAAACCTCATAGTCTTCTCTCCACACCATGCCCTAAGCATTCTACCCATCCCTCTAAGAATTGAAAACACAAACACATTAAAATTCATGCTAAAAGAGGGAAAAACAGCAATTTTAAAAGAGTGAGAGCCTACCTCTCCATAATGGAGACTTGTTTCCAAAACAACAGTCTTTATTTCACCAAAAACCAGTCCCAAATCAGCAAGGTAAATGTATGCACAAGAAAATCCACTTCTTCCACAAAGTAAGCTCCAAAATCCAAGAGGAATTTTCCCCCAAGAGTGAAATCACAAACTTTCAACAACCCCAAATGAGGAGGCAAATCAAATTTTTAAAGGAGAAGGTGGAAGAGGATGATGTGGATTCCAAGTGGGATGCCACATCATTTTTCCTCATCCCAAAATGCAATCAACATCAAGGAAATTAAATCACCATAAAAGAAATATGACAAAATTACTTACATACACAATGTAGCCCATACCCCAAAAGGAATGCATTTAAAATTTGTAAGACAAGTGCAATCAATACTTGCCCAAATTTATATCAAAATACAATAAAATAGATTGATTTTGACTCCTAAATAATAATCATGGTTGGTGGAGGTTTTTGAGAGGTGTGGGACAAGTTTAACTTGTCCCACAAGCCTCCAATTTAGGCTCCCAAGACCAAATCCGAGTTTCAAGGAGGATGGAGTGTTCTATACCGCAAAAATCTGATTTAAACAATCCATCATTTCACTTACACAACTCTTACATCCTCTTACAATTTCTTACACATGCATTTATATTTATGACATTTATTTATTACAATATTTTATAAAGATTTATTTATTTACCACATGGTTATAATATATATAAGTCAATTTTCATTTTCAACCAAGACAATAACATTTAATTTATATTCCACATCCCAATTAATTTAATTAAAATTTAACTATATGACTTCACACATTTAACTATCACATTAGAATAATTAAAATAAAGAGCACATTACAAATAAAATACACACAACAATAATTAAAAGGGAACACATAATCAAAACACATACATGTCCCATGGTCACAATAATGGAAATCCCCCATGGGAAATCCTAACAAAACACAACATACAACTCAAACATAGTTGCCATGGTGACCTTGTTGATTTCACACTGAATTCCAATATGGTTAGTCTCCAGTCCCCGACATTGTTGTGATTTTTAACCTACAAAATAACAATACCTCCTTCGGCCTCGTGGCCATATCAGAACATCCAAGAGATATAAAATCAACATATAATTATTAAATCCAAATCACAACAATATCAAGAATTTAACATTTATTATTTAAATTCAATTGCAACTATATCATCATCCAATAGATCTCTATACTATAGCTATTCATAATATCAATGTCACATGTCTAAAATCAAAAGCAATATGACATCCATGTCCTCAGTATGTCATCATCCTCATAATAATAATAATGTCTCAATAATCATCAAGTATAATAACTGAATCCAGGTCAATATTAATCCATAGTCTAACATCTAACCATCATACTAAGCAAAACATAATGATGTCCATAATAATCCCTGATACATCATACTACATCAAAACATAATAATATCCAAAATATGACCAAATAGTGTCAGGGTCAATATCTGACTAGTGTCCAAGAAAAGTGAGCACTACACAATAGGACCCACCAACATATGTGCCCTTTTATAACGGGCTTGTTCATTAAATATTTCAATGTCATATGGTAGTGTAAAATATAAAATGGGTTTCTAATAAATATTGTGTAAACTTTTGTAGCACATAGATCATTGATAATGCTTTGCGCTCGGTTGTAGTATAATTCTACTCTGCTGGTGTCAACTTCCTATTTACAAAGCACAAAGGATGGTCAATGATCCCTTCACCAGGATGTGCAATTACTTCTCTAATGGTAGTCCTTGAGGCATCAACATGAACATGGAAGGGCTCATCCCAAGAGGAGAATCATAGTATGGGTGCGGTGACAAGCCTATCCTTTAAAGTGTCAAATGCCTTCTACTGCACCTCTCCCTAATGAAAGGAACTTTTAAGTCTAAGAAACTCTTCTAAATCCATGGTGATCTTGGTGTATCCCTTGATGAACTTCCTATAATAACCCTTGTGTCCAATAAATCTGCACATTGAGCTTTGACTAGTAGGTTCCCTCAATCCCAAAATTACTACAACTTTTACAAGATCTACTTGTAGGCCCTCCTTACATATGATGTGCCCCAATAATGTTCCAAACATGGTAGTAAAGACACATTTCTTAATGTTAAGGGATATCCTCAAGCTGCTGAAATCTTTTGAACATCAGCCTTAAGTTATCACAATGATACCTCACTAACCCATATATTTTCCAATCATCTAGGTAGACTCGAAGAAATTTATGGATGAAGTCCTAGAAAGCTTGTACCACAATGCACGAGAACATAGAAGGCACATTATTCAACCCAAAAGGCATGACTGTATAGGAAAACCTTCCCCACTCAGTGGCAAAATGCATCTTCCTCTGGTCCTCCTTTGCGATCCTTACCTAGTGATAGCCTAATAATCCATCTGTGTAAGAGTAGACCTTGTGTCTTGCCACTCCCTCTAAGATTTATTTAGTAAATGGGGTTGGGAAAGGATCGATGATACACACTACATTCACATCCCTATAATCAACATAGATACTTAACCTTTCATCCTTCTTGATGTTAATTACCATTGGATTTATCCACTCTTACTCTTCAATGATTCAATGATGCTCGACGCTATCATCTTATCTATTTCTTCCTTGACCTTCATGCGTAGGTTAGGATTCATTTAGTATGGTCTCTTCTAGACCAAGTGCACACCCTCCTTCAACTTAATTCTCATTTCCCCAAGGAATGGTGAATTCCTTTGATTTCATGATACCCGCGTGGGAACAAATCCTCAAACTCACGTAAAAGATCAATGATCTTGGAGACTTCCCTCTCTGACTAATAGTCTCCGGTGATAGCCTCTTTAGGCTCTTCTTCTAAGATAATGTTAACCTTATTTGTCTTTAAAGGTTCATGATAGGTGCACACCCATTCATCAGCATTTTCTAACACCTCGCACGTCCCTACAGAATGGTCAACATCCAAGTTTTCCACTTCTTCCCCATCAATTATATAAACCATCTTTCCTTTTTATTTTTCCACACATGTGCACTCAAGTTGGACCTCTTCTAGTTCTGTCTCCTCAACGTGCACCTCCAAGCCGAGTTCACCTAAAAATATTATATTTTTTCTTCCACCATAGCACTATCCTCAATGGTAAGGCACTTGATAACTGCGATGCCTTATCCACCAAGGTTTGGTACTCTAATACTCGAATGTTTGAATGATATCAACCACTAACGCTTGCCAATTCCCCATTTGGTGGTGGGTCTCGGCGTGAATTTACCATGGATGCACACAACCTTGTAGGGTGGAGTACAACTTATGAACCCATAATGAAGGTGGAAATGCTTTTGCGCTTCCCATCCAAGTTGTCTCACATGCTTGGATATGGAAGGAAGTGGTCTCTTTACCATGGTAGTATTTTATAGCCATGGGCACGTTTCTCTTGTAAAACCTTATGGAGAAGGAAATTCTCACCTCGCGCCATTCCAAGAGGTTATCTTGATGTGTCGCCCACCAGTGTGCAACAATTCTGAGTAGGACATAACTTAACATCCCTCTTCATTCATTCTCCTTCTTCCACTGAGCTTCCATCTCCTACAAAAAGATCTTGGGAAGGCTCCTCCTGAATACTTAGGTAGCTTCTTTCCTCCTAGGCACCAAACTATATGCACCTTTATCACCTTTTTCATTGATCCTCTCAAATGCCATCTAATTAACTCATAGGTCTTGTGTGCCCAATTGTCACATGCCATGCTTGTGGTATCACTCATAGACTGGGCATCCTCAAACTAGATAACTCCTTCTATGGGATGGATTATCTTAGGGTCCCTAATTGAGTGCATGTATATTCTATCAAGGACTTCTTCTCCCAAGGGTTCAATATAGGGTGTTGATTTTCCATCAGTCATGGGTATGATGACCCGTTCCTCCTCATTTTCAAATCTTATGTATCCCTTGTTGAACCAAAGATCCACATTTTTCTTATAGCACCATGGGTTCCCAAGTAATGCTGGAAAATTATCTACCTCATCGAGCACCAAGACTTTGAAGTCCTCAGAGTAAACCTAGCCCCCTAAATGGTGATAGTTGCATCCTTAAAGACAACGATGGGAACTACCTTCATTTTTTTCCATATACATCACATTCGAAGATGGATGTAATGTAAGACTTACCATATGATTCCATGCATCCAATGTGAGGACATTGACCTCCATGCATGTTTCAATGAGGATATTACTAAGGAACCATCCATCCATGACCACATTTAGCGTGATCTCCTTATCATAGTCAAGGCTGTGAGGGGGAAGGTTTACATGCAAGACATGCCTCTCGTGCTCTTCTCTAGCACGTGGTACCTTCTCTCTCAACCATGCTCCTAGCAAAGGAATAATATTCTCTTTTCTTATAATTTTACATACTTCCTTGACCTCATCCAGGTCATCCTTTGGTGCCTCGACCTTCCTTCTTTGCTCCTCCCTCCTAGATTGCTCCTTTAGACATTGGATTTCTCCTTGTAAACTCCGAATGACATCCATGGTTTCTTGATATACCTCCTTTTGATGTGTAGGGTCTAGGTACTTCCCATGTAACACTTCTTCCCTTAAAACTAGGTTCTTCTATCTTTACATTTCCTTGGTGTGTGTGGCCTCTACTCTTATTGTTACACTGTTATCCCAAATTTTCTCCTGGAAAATCTGGTCAAGACATGTCCCGTACATGAAGAAAATATAGAGGAAATGATTTAGGCTGGTGAACTCACTTTCCGAATGAAAAACAAGGTTGCGGAGTAAGCTCGACTCAAGGAGCGTAGGGGGAAAATGAGGCTGAATGACACAAGAGAAACCAGAGACCCAAAAGAGTCGATTTGACCCTACACAAGAAGAAATTAAAGAAAATATCTCTGTCAAGTGAGCTCGTGCTTCAAATCCAATAGACAAGTAAGGAGGAAATCGGGAAGGTTCTAAAATGGAGTAGAAAGGTTGGGGAAGGAGGTCGAGAAGTGTTAAAAGAACGATAGGCTCAAAGGAAAATAAATGGTAAAGATTCGACATCTTTGGGGTTCACAAATGGTTCAGAATGGGCCCAAAAATGACTCAGTATAGAGATCCAGTGGAAGGTGCCAAGTTTTGGCTTAGCACAATTCCAAAATGGGAGCATAAGGTGAAGATTCAAACTTGTGCCCGACCCTCCATGTAGCCAATGGTCACTTGAGAGGTCAAAAGGAGAATGGGCCCAAAATGGCTAAGTAATGAATGTAGGTAGAAGGTTTGGTGTCCAAACAATGTACTTTCAAAATAGGGACCCTGAGAAGGTTTTCGAGATGAGCATGGGCCCTCCACACATCCCAAGTCCCAAAAGGGAGATAGAGTCGGGGTTGAATAGTCAAAGAAGAGGTAGGCCATTGGAGGAAGCCAAGTGTCAACAAAGTGGAATTTTAAAGGTGCAGTCAAAAGAAAATCTTAAACGAGCACCGGCTCTCCATGCATCCCGAGCTGAAAAAGTGAGGGCGACCGTTGAAAAATCCAAATACCCATGGAGGTCTCCACGTGTCATATTTTTGCTACTCTAAAGGTAAAGTTTGGGGTAGTTTCTAAACATGCACAAAGCCTCCAGTGTCTTGGGTTAGATACAGTGCCTCAACCCATGGAAAAGACTCTAGAAGAATACAAAGGAAATAGGGAAACCTACGGATGTCACCATGTGTCACATGGGTGCTATTCCAAGAGTGAAGGAAGGATTCAAGACTCAAATGATTGTAGGGATGCCATGTCACAGTACGGGGAGACTCATTTAAATATTGTGTGCCCGCGACCCAAAAATTCAAATGGCCATAACTTTTACTAGGGACTTAGATTTGGGCAGGAGAGAACTTTTTAGAAACATCTCGATGCTCTCTATGCCTTTGAAACATTGAATATCATTTTTATAGGTTTTAATGGGTGAAAAATTGGAAAACATCTTCCAATCCATTAATACTGAGCACGATTTCTCCAACTACCAGATCTAATTTGATGTGATCCATCGTTCTTCTTTAATATGCCCAGACAGACAGAGGGGATCCGTAATCAACATGTTTGGGGTGGATTTGAAAGGGGCATTGATTGTTGGCAGTTGAGTCTTCAAGGCATGATTCAATACATATCCCATGGTGGTTGAGACAGATTGGAATTTTCCCTCCTCTCTCTCTTATTCTTTCTATATATTGTAACACTTCTCATTTGAGAGAAGGGAGAGATTATCCTTGGCATAGGGAAACTTTGTCAAAAAAAATTTCTCGAGTCCATTTTGAGTCAAAAACCTTCTCCTACACCTGGCAAGCATATTTGTGTCTCTAAGAAAGAATATAATGGTCTGTGCACCCATATAGAGCAATAAAACATGTTTTGTAGTTTTTCTTCAACCCTTTGCATTGTTTTATTTTCTCTCCATGCCTCTCCCTTTAAAAAAAAAATTATGTTGATAAATTTCACATTTTGTAGGTGCAGGGCATTATGTTTCATGGAGTTTTGATCATAGATTAGGATATGGGTTTGCATCACTTCTATCTAACCTTCTCATCATCCATTTCCCCATGTTTCATCCTCCCTAAACAAAGCATCTCACCCCTTTCCTTCTCTGGTGTATCACTGATTTAGTGTATACTTTCTTTCACTCTCTCTTTCTCTTTAGTTCCTTGGAATGGTTAGATTAGGATAGTTTAGTTTTTTCCTACATTAGAGTATCTTGTGGTAGGTAGTTTAGGAACAAGAACCAGCTTTCTCTAGAGGATCATCTCAGGTTTGCAAGTCCCACAACTTGAGAGATGATCCAATGTTATGCAATCACACCAAATTCCCCATTTTAACCACTTCACATTAGGCCATTTATGGGTGTTGTGATTTTTCATTAATGCTTTTGGTGGGACACTGAGGTTAGATCTTCCATCTTTCCAAGGTGTCTCATTACAAAAACAAATATTAATCCACCATGCGATCGAACTAACAGTTTTGGCATGCCTAGTGGGATAGGTTTGAAGTACCTTACCACTTCATCTTAGCATATTGGTGTGTTCATGTTAAGGTTCTTCCTTTTAAGTCACATGCAACAACATCGGTGACTCCATCTTGTCAAAAACCCATCCTCTAAGTTGTAGACCTTTTCCATCCATTAACACTCATTTTCTTCTTACATCTCTTTCATTTTCTCCCATTCCATGAGGTTGTGAAATCATGACTTCATTCCCTTCATGGAACTTACACTTGCAGCAACAATAGTGAAATCCACCTCCAATGCATTTCCCAACTCATCCAAATCAGTATTATGATCAGATCTAGAACCATTATGCTTACCCATATGAGCGGGGTCAAAATCGGTTTAGCCATAGAGCTTATCAAGAATAAGGGGGCACATACAATGGTAACTTGACTACAAAGAGGATGTTGTTCTACTAGAGAAGATTAAAAAAATGGAGGCTAACATGTGCGGTCAAGGGCGATATAGCATAAATGAAGGCATTTAAGATTGGTTGCATGGCACCTTGTCTACGGGAAGGCGAGAGAAATTGAGGCTTATGATTTGGATACAAGACAACCTTGTCCTTTGGGTAAGTCCACCACCTCCTAGATTTTCTTTTCCTCTTCCTCAATTTGTATCATTTCAGTAGTATCATGAGTCAAGCCCCTTACTTACTACCCCAAGTGTTGATTTCTCTTCTCCATCTCCTGATCTTCCACTCCACTTCAATTCTTCTCCCCTTTTCCCTTCCAAGCATTTATCCCCTCCATAGAAACAAGAAGTTCCACCTCCATCTCCACAAAAACAATATAAAAAATAGTTGAACCCTAACTGCCACTCCTCTTGCTTCCCCAAATCCATGTTGGGGAGATGAAAATCAAACAACTAGCCAAGGGCAGCAAGAAGTGGAGCCCAATAGAGAAGAAATGAAAGACAATTTGAAGATTTGTGCTGCCAAATTTGGGTTTACAAACATCCCCTTAATGGTCAAGCCAATAGAGGAGGTCGAGTTGAAGAATAAATGGTGGATGAGGCTGAGTTTGTAGTGAAGGAGGAGAACCATACAGTTTCAGAGGCTCCAAGTGTGGAGCAGTCTACAAGAGAACCTTTAGTTCTTCCTCCCACTTCATCCCCTTCAAGATCTAATGTTGAAGAAGAGTTTGATCTTTCAAACTTCATGTTTAAGGATGAAGGGAGCCATAGTGACCAAGTTGCAGATCAAGAGGACACCATGGAGGAGGTAGACCACATGTAATAGGACAACAAAGACACAAATTAAGCGTAAAACTTGCAAGATTGCTTTGATGGAGAGGATCCCATGGATATTACATCATTTAATCCTCCTCCGGCCATCTTCCAAGCACATGAGACTAATTTTATAATGGAGGGCATTCAAGGATAGTAGCCTGTGCCTCACAACATGCCCTCGGAACCAAAGTTAGAATGTATGAGTCTTCCATTTATTCATAGGAGAAGGAAGAGAAAAGGCAAGGAGATGTCATAATCTCTCTCACACCCTCCATCAGGGAGGTCCAAAAATAGACTCCATTTTTGGAGTTTAAATTTAAAGCAATTGGAACATCTAAAGGATAATACCTTGCCTAATTAGGTACTTGGCTTCATTGGATCCAAGGGAGAAGCCAAAACCAGTCATGCCTACCTCACAACATGAGGATATGCATTAAAGTACCAAGGGTCATCATCAACACCTCCACGATTCCAATTCCAATCAGCTTGAGGAGGTATTCTCCATTAATGTTGATACATTGATGATTTGGGCGGGAGACCAACTTATTGTCGTTTTTCACTAATAAAGGTAGCCATATTCAATGTCAAATCATTTTCTTAGTTTCCCCTTTTGAGAAAAGGGAGATATTTCTCCTTGTATGTGGCAGGTTTTGTTTAGCTTTATGTTTTTCTAGTTGGTGTAGGAGTAGGAGTATATTTTATTCTAGTAGAAGAAGTGCTTATGCACACTCGCATGTCTCATTTGTGGAATTTATGATTTGATTCTTTGTACATAGCATTGTTTTTGTGTTTTGTTTCTCCAAGGTTATACCATTGTGTAGTTAAATATGCTCTGGGTAACTATTGTAACATTCCACTCACGGAGACGGACTAAGGCCGGGCTCTTCAATATTCATGATGGAAATATCCTTAGCCATCTGTAGTAGTTGCTAGTTCCAAAAATGAAACAAATGCAGAGAAACCAAAGGATGTTTTTTAAGTCAATCCATTCAGGGACAAATGAGAGCCCCAGGTAAATACAATTTTTGTACTCTCGAAACTCCATTTCAAGATTTTCTTATGAAAATTGAGAGTGCAGACTTACGGGAAAGTTTAGGGACAGGAAAAACATAGAAAGTGTAAGCAGTCGAGGAGTCCATTTTTAAGGAAGGGTCAATACCAAGCCATTAATTGTGACTCTATGCCCAATGGAGGCTTCAAGGCTACCTGGTCTCTTTACTAGCAGGAAGATGTCCCCTGTGAGTTGCCAAATTTTTATCCCAAGTTCACCCCCTAGAAAATTTGGTCAAGACATGTACTACACATGAAGAAACTATGGATAAAAATATTCAGACCCATGAATTCACTTTCCGGAATGACAAACAGGGTTACAAGAAAGCTCGACTTAAGGAGCACGGGGAAAATGAGGTGAATGATACAAGAGAAACAAAAGACCCAAAAGAGTCGATTCGACCCTTCACGGGGAAGAAATTAAAGAAAATGGCTCTGTCAAGTGAATCTATACTTCAAATCTATGAGATAAGTAAGGAGGAACTTAGGAAGGTTCTAAAATGAAGTAGTATGGTTGGGGAAGGATTCCAAGTAGTTTCAAAAGAACTAGAGGCTCAAAGGAAAAGAAGCGACAAAGATTCAAAGACTTAGGGATTCGTAAATGGTTTACAACGAGCCCAAAAACAAATAAGTATAGATATCCAGTGGAAGGTGCCAAGTGTCGGCTCAGTGAAATTCCATAATGGAAGCCCAAGGTGAAGACTCAAACTTGTGCTAGCCCTCCACATAGCCAATGGTCAATAGAGGTCAAAAGGAGAACGGGCCCAAAATGGCTAAGTAATGAATGCAGGTAGAAGGTGCCAGTGTCCAAACTACGTACTTTCAAAAGTGATACCCTGAGTAGGTTGTCGGATGAGTGTGGGCCCTCCATGCATCCCAATTACTAAAAGGGTGATAAAGTTGGGGCTGAATAGTCAAAGCGAGAAGCGAGGCCATTAGAGGAAGCCCAATGTCAACATGGCGACATTTTAAAGGCGCAGTCCAAAAGAAAATCTCAAACGAGTGTCGACCCTCCATGCGTCCCAGAGCCTGAAAAAGTGGGGGTGACCATTGAAAATTCCAAAGAGCCATGAATGTCTCTATGTGTCGTATCCACGCTACTCCAAAGGTAAAGTTTGGGGGTAGTTTCTATACATGCGTAAAGCTTCTAAGTGTCTTGGGTTGTATACAAAGTGCCTCCGCTTTATGGAAAAGACTAAAGAAGAATACCAAGGAAATAGGGAAACCTATAGATGTTGCCATGTGTAACATGGGAACTATTCCAAGATTGAAGGAAGGATTCAAGACTCAAATGAAAGTAGGGCTACCATATGGCCCGGTACAGGTAGACTCATTTAAATATTGCGTGCCCATAACCCAAAAATTCAAATGGCCATATCTTTTGACTGGGGACTTAGATTTGGGCAGGTGAGGATTTTATGGAAATGTATCAATGCCCTCTATGCCATGGAAACATAAAATATCATTTTTTACAGGTGTTGGTGGGTGAAAATGGGAAAAAATCTTCTAGACCATTAATACAGAGCCCAATTTTTCCAACTACCATATCTAATTCGATGTGATCCATCGTTCTTCTTCAATATGCCAAACAGATAGAGGGGGCCAAAATCAACTTGAGTTTGGGGTGTATTTGAAAGGGTCATTGATTGAGTCTTCAAGGTAACATTCAATGCATATCTTGTGGTGGTTGAAATAGGATTCGAATTTTCCCTCCTCTCTCTCTTATTCTTTCTATATATTGTAACACTTCTCATTTGAGAAGGGAGAGATTATTCTAGGCGTAGGGAAACATTGTCAATTTTTCCTAACTCCATTTTGATTCAAAAATAGTCTCCTACACCTGGAAAGCATATTTGTGTCTCTAGCGGGAATGTAATGGTCATGCACCCATATAGAGCAATAAAACATGTTTTGTGGTTTTTCTTCAACCTTTGCATTGTTTTGTTGTCTATATGTGCCTCTCCCTTTCAAATCTATTTTTGTGCATGTATTTCACATTTTACAGGTCCAGGGAATTATATTTCTTGGATTTTTGATCATGGATTAAGATATGGGTTCACGTCATACTTCTGTCTAACCTTCCCATAATCCTTTTCCCCCATTTCATCCTCCTCAACGAGCATCTCAACCCTTTCCTTATCTAGTGTATCACCACTTTATTGTATTCTTTATTTCACTCTCTCTTTCTCTCTCGGTTCCAGGGAATGGTTAGATTATGATAGTTTAGTTTTTACCGCATTAGAGTAGCTTATGACAGTAGTTTAGGAACAAGAACCAACTTTCTCTAGAGGATCATCTTAGGTTTGTAAGTCCCATAGCTTGAGAGATGATCGAATTTTATGCAATCACACCAAATGCCCCATTTTAACCACTTCACATTAGGCCATTTGGGGGTGCTGTGATTTTGTACTAACATTACCATAACAAGTTCCAAGCCAACATCACTTGTCACCCAAGGCATCCATTGTGTTTCGCCTTCTTAATTCTTACCATTGCATAGAAAGCACCCTTATCTTTCTGGTGATATTGGCTCATGTGTTCAAAAAAATCAGGGCACTCCTCATAATTGTGCTTCTTCCCACACCATGAGCACTACAATAAGTCTAGACACTCACGCTTGTAGTGGTCCATAGATCCATAATTAAAAGAGGTTTCTCATGGGAACTCACTTCTTCCTCCGTGGTTACCATGACCATGGAATCTCCCACAAAATACCCCTTTCACACGTGCCTTCATCATGCACTCCTCATAATGATGATCATCACCCTTAGAACCACTTGTAAGACTCATTTGGTGCACACCAAGATCAATAGCATCATGAATCTGGTTAATCAGCCTAGTGTCTTTGGTGTCATGTGATGTGGATGTATAGATCTTACAATAACAAGATACTTTTTTATGGATTGTGCATTTAGTAGAGGGAACCTACTTGCATCATGGTCCCTGTGACAAATTTCACAATCCATTGCTATAGCACGACCGATTTCCTAGTAAGGCGGACATCCTTAACATGCCCCTCTACTTCACAATTTGTACACCATATACCATTGTGAGTATCATGGGATGTGTTAGTGCCATTTTTGAGCTTACACCATGTTGTCCTAATTTTACTAATCTATACTTGCTCTGCAAAGTTTTATCCTTTGATTTGATGGTCTGTAATTCTTCCCCTCTAGTTGAGGTGCTTTCAAAATGCTCACAAACTCATTTGCCTTGCCCCATTTGAAAGAAATCTCCAAGTTTTCTATGAACGTGCCCTAAATTTTTTAAATCCACGGGCTCTACCATTTTTCTATGTTTTCCCAACCATGGAGTGTTAAAATTGATCGATTTGTGCTTACTTTCCTCAAAAACCCATGGCCATGGTCATATAATGTGTAACAACTTTTTCCATTTATCCTTTGTGTAAAAATCCATCACCCACGAAGAAAAAATCAAATTTGGGCACAACTAGAAATTTTTGTGTTTTTGATGGTTAGACAGTGTATTTTAGCCATCAAATTATTGCTGAGAAGTCAGAGGGTATGTGGCGGCTTCTAATTGGCCAAGGTGTGGCAGGAAGTGTTGTAACTTTTCATTTTTCACCTTTTTTGACAAATGGGGCATTTTTGGGCCCAGGGACCCATTTTTTCCAAATGTGCCTACGTGGCATGTTCTGATTAGCAGGGGATGGCAGGTGGTTGGGTTCCCTTAAGGTTTTTAGACCTTATTTTGCAAAAATGTTAAAGTCAAAAATTGGCCCGAAACCCCGTAGCCAATCCAGAGTGGACACATGTCCTAAAAGACCAAAGGCAGAGGAGCGGGCCGGGGGGGACTTAGAGTTTTTTAGCTCTAATTCTCTAAGGTTTCAAAATAGGTTTCATCCCTACTCCAATCAGAGGAGGACACATAGTAGCACAACAAGGAAGAGTGGGTCGGTGGGCCGGTGGAGGTAAATGGGGATTTTTTTTCCTTTTCTCCCAAAAGAGTTCAAAATAAAAAAATTTAGCGTGCCCCGTGATGAATAAGCGATGGAAACATGGCAGAGGGCAAGGTGGGTTGGTAGGCTAACGGAGGCAGGAGGAAATTTTTTTCCCTTTTGCCAAAAAAATCAAAATTTGAAGTGCTGGCCCATAGCGAATCACAAGGAGACACGTGGCAAGGGAAAAATCAGAGGTGTGGGCTCGCAGGGCAAAAAGTGAAAATTTTCCAATTTTCTAAAAAGGTTCAAAATGCACAAAATTGAAGCACGATCCCAATGAGACCCACCATGTGCCACATGTTAGCTCCAAAATTCAAAGGCGGAGGAAAAAGTCAAATTTTTCCATTTTTTCAAAAATGTCAAAAAGACAAAAATGAGCCCAAATTTGTTTCCAATCATTTTTTGCCACATGTCTGGCCTTATCCAAAAAATTAAAAAGGTAACTCAAGCTTATTTCTAAGTCCACATCTTCCACATGGAGGGCTAGGATTAAAATATGGATAAGATCGATGGTTGTTGTGCATCCATTTGTTTTGATCGTTATGGGAGCTTCAGAAGCTTAGAATCATGATTTTTTCATCAAAATTCATAAAATTTATAGTGATTTTGTGGCATCTTGTCCTTTTAGGATAAGTGGCATCACTTTCATGGCTCAATTCTTTGATCGAGGTGTTTTTGAAATAATTTTTCCCCATTTCGAGAAAACACGTGAAATGAAAAAATCAAAAGTTGCGTTGAGGTAATTTGAAAAGGTAAAAAGGTGAAAATGATGAGTAAAAGGTGTTTACATGCCTCAATGATGAAAAACATGCCTCTAGGATGAATAATGATCTAGATATTTGTAATGATTTAATCTTTTTGGGCACACTGCAACCTGTGAATGTTTTTCTGTTTGATGTCATTTTCATTGAATCGTGAGGATTGTTTTGTAACAAACTTGATCCCATGGCATATTATTTGCTTGGGAAAGAAGGCTCTAATGTGGCATGAGGTATATAATGCATTTTGGATAAATTTTAAAGGGTTGGGGGAAAAATTGAAAAATCAAGAGAAAATTCTGAGAGAGAACTCATCTTCTAAGAAACCCACCAAAGAACCAGATTAATTTCTTTTGTGTTGGATCTTCATGTATGTGATTTGGTTACAAGTGTATAGCCATCACACAGCTCTGATATTGTTCATGAAACTCTCCCCTTTTGATGAATCTAACAAGCTTTTGAGTTAATCTATGTTTTTCTAGGTAATATGGTGTCTATTATCATTTTTAAATGCTTGCAAATAGTTTTCATTGTTCTTGTTGCAATATTACATTGAAAGTCTTTAGAAATCACATAGGATCTCCATTTCTGGTTGATAGTTTAGTGGCATTTGCAATCTCATATTTAGAAGAGCCTTCATCTGATAAGGAGATAAACAAATTTAAAATCACTTTACCTTCCTTGACTACAGAGATTTCTTGTAAGCCTTTGGGGGCACCTTAGGCATGGTTTGATCAAGGATTTTTGTGTTTAATTGAGTTCTTTACTTCAAGATTTTGTGGTGAGTTCTCAAAGATTGTGTGAAGAGTGTTTCTGGGCTTCCATTTATGCCTCTTCTGGTTGAAATAATGTCTTGATTATTTGAAGCATTTTATCTAATAGTTGTTTCAAGTATTGTAGAGGTTGTCAAAGATCTGATATATCCCAGTTTGTCTCATCAATACCCCACCAAAAAATCATTCTAAACAACCCATCCTACCCATACTACCCCTGCATCTGCATTGTGTGTCAACAAAAGAATACAATCCATTTACAAAAATGCACAAGGAAAATTAGGATCATATAATGTCTTCAGTAACCCTTGCCTTGCATTGAAAATATCTCCATAATCTGGGAGTGACAACTTGTGAAAGTCAGATTTGGAGTGTTGATCATATTTCCCTAAGGCCTTTTCATACTAATTATATAAATTGAGGTATATCTTCATCTCCTTCACCATTTGGGGGTTACAATATAGGTTCTCTTACCTTGGTTGAAAGGCACAACCTAAAATAGTGAAGGTTAGATCAGATCCTTTTCAAAGTGCTATCCATCTCTCCACAAATTTGAGTGTCAGTTAGATCACATCCCTGGCTAAAAATGACACACAACATGATCTATCGACTTCAAGCTTCATGCCATATCTCGATGCTTCTTAGATCGAAAAGGAGAAAATTTTTTTGGTACCAATAGGCTGAGTTTGCAAACAATTTCTCCAACTTCTTATCCATAGAAGCGATTTGAGCTTCCTGAAATGGGCTAACACCAGCGTCAATGCTCCTAAAAATTTCAGCACATAGGGTAGCTTCCAACGCCTTATGTGGGTCTATGAAAGTCTTACGAGATAATTCCCTTCTAAATTGTGTTATCAATTCTCCAACAAACCATTGAGCATGTTGTGAAGGGTGAATGTCATAAGATAACTTTGATACGAGGGTCTTGAACCGTGCATCATACTCTTGCACACTCTCTTCCATTCCCTGTTGGATCTCCTTAAGGGATTTGATGATATTTTGTTCAAACTTAGGGATGTGGAATTCTATTAGGAAGGAATTTTTCAACGCAGCTTCTAATCTACCACCGTATGATGGGGTCATACTTTATATACCAGCTATGCATGTGCCCTTCGCAATGTTGTTGTAAATTGACTGCCTTCGCTTCAAGGTTGTGATCCCCTTTGCGTGCCATAGCAGCTCACACTTTTGAACATGCTCCATAGCATCTTCAATACCTCGGTAATCTAGCAAATGTAAAGACATTTCAAAGAAGACTTAAGGAGGTGGTCTGGGACCCCTTTCCTCTTAGCCTAGATCCTTTGTTTCCTCCAAGTATTCCCTCTACTAGATCCACTAGATCCACCGAGTCCCGTGCCTCCGAGATCCTCCCGTGGCCAATAATGAGCCGAAGTGGTAACGCCTAATGTCCCTAACATCCCACTAAAGCTGTGTGCCAATTGTCTATAAGATTGTGCCACTACTAGATGTGTGTCCTGCGCCACTCCCGAGAAATGAGACCAAAGGCTTGTGTATTTTCTCCTTGTCTAAAAATTCCCCAAACAATGGAATGGTATGTGCAGCCATCCAAGTCCCAAATGAGAAATTGTATCTCCTGAGCACATATCTGTCACTTCCGCTGATACCAACTAGGTTAATGATGCTTCTCCCTTGATCTAGAAAACCAAGTGCTAGGTTTTGGTCACTATGTGGGTTTAGATGCATGCCAATGACTCTTCTCTCTTTGTGTGAAAAACTCTCATCAAAATCTGAAGGGGTCTCTCTTATCCACTTGCCAAGATGGGGTAGCACAGACTGCTTAGGTTCCACATCCTCTACGTGAACCTCAACTCATTCCCGCAACGTCTACCTCCATAAATCCATCACACTTGCAACCTCGTGTTGTCTAGAAATCTTCCTTTCATGCACTTCACTATACTTGAGTTGTCTCTCCTCCCTTTCTTTCTCATTCGTAATGTTTTCCATCTTCTTCCACCCTAGCTTCCTCTAAATGAGCTTTTCATGTTTGTCGAGCGGTTTAGTTGGCCATTGGAAATTCCTCTAAACTCAAGGTAACAATCAAGATATTCATTGCTAGGGGAATAACACGTATAAATGATCTTTTAGGTTCCCTTAGAAATTCAAACTCAGTAACTTCCGAGATAAGAATACGTGGAAATAACGTATTCCATGGTGTAAGCTAGCCAACACCTCTTTCCACCAATGATCCATAGCATGAGTCCACGTCAAATCTGCATCTTTCAACCTCGGTACTCTTATTAGGTCCATGCACGTGATCTATAATACCATCTTGATCTTAACGTATATGCCGAGAGCCATTCATACAGCTTTTTCGGGAAGTAATGAGAAAAAAATTCATACAACTCATGGTAGAGGTTCTCTTCTACCCATCCATGTGCATCAAACTTAGGTCTAGTCCTAGATATTTGAGAAAATTCATCCTTCGTTCTCTTAAACCATGTTTCAACACCTTCCAAAGTTAAACATTGTCAACACTCATTTTGCATATCATGATGTATGTTATTTCCCACTATAACTTTAAAAAGAGGTCCCTAAAATGGAACCAAGATGTAGTCATTTTTATACCCACCAAAGAACAAGGGGATCCCATGTGCACCGACCTATCACTCGGTGGGCGCTGGGTGCTCACCCGAGAAACACACAGTGCGAGTCTCTCCTTTATGTGAGTTTAGTGGGAAACATCATCTATGATAGGAATTTAAAGAGATTGAGTGGAAACGAGACATGCAATCATCATAGAGCTCGAAACGGTTTCTAGACCAATGTAGCCATCCAGCACACAAAGATACTTACAAGATTATAGGACTAAACCAAAATAGAAAGGAAAATGCATAAGGATTCATACTCATTCCATAAAAAAACATGAAATAGAACCATGAAGATATATGTGTGGACGGAATCATTAATGATCATATTCAAATAAGTTAGTAACCTCATTACATCCATTAGATCCATTACTGAGAACATTGCGGTATGGCAAACCGAAGTCATAAATCATAAATGGATTTACATCCCTTAGCTTTTAAAAGAAAATTTACACTCCCAAGCCCCTTGATGCATTCTTCTCCTATATTTTATCTACCCAACCCAATACAACTTCTCCCAACATTTCTATAGAGCTCCGCTCTTTATTGATCTCCTTTTCTTCTTTTGTGGGCACTTGTATTTATAGGCCTCTTAAACTGCCAACTCTTCTTTCTAAGGCTTTAGATCCATCGCCAAGTGTCCCAATGTGGTCCTCCATGGGAGCATGCACCTCCAGTCTTGAGCTCTCCATTCCTTGCCATGATGGTCTTCTAGAAGCCTCCATCATAGGGCATATTCCTTCCTAGGCCAACCTATCGCTAGGTTGGTACCTTATCCACTTCACATGCGCGGATCAGTCACGATTTTCTTTTGTTGTACGATATGACAAATACAACTAAGTCCCAAGACCTTGTTCTTCTAGCATGTATCATGGGTCCTAAAACCCTCTTATAACCTTGCCTTACGCGTCTTCTCCTTATGCGCCCACCCCTTAACTTAGTCCTTACATGCTCATGCGCCCTTTTGTACTTAGTCAATATTTTAGGGGCCCAACAACAATACGTTTAAAATAACACTTACACTTGTAGCCTTTCAAAATTTTAAATAAAACCATAAATAGGCAGTTCATGTGAATTACGATGATTTTGGGTGGAATGTATCTTTCCTAGGATAATAGAAAAAGGGAACTTTGTGGGTATATGTCATTTATGGGATAAAAGGTTCTCTTTTTTATGGATTTATAAAGAATTGATGCCCCATATTTTAGAATATTTTGAAGAAAACTGATCAATGTGGGAATTTTTATTATGATGGAAAATTTGATCGATGCGGGAAGCTTTCCCGGATGCTTTATATTTTGAAGTCTCGATTAAAACAGAACCTCTTTCTCACGAGTAGCCATCCTTCAAGGGTATGGTTGACATTTTGATTTTTGACTTGAATGACCATATTTCGAGGGATAATTCGATGAATTTTATAGGTATCTATCCTTTGAGGTATAATTATACTTCTCTGTAATATATATTTTGTGAATAGCTATGCTTCAAGGATTAGTCTTTTATAATGAGATATTTTTACAAGATAAACATCCAAATGACTTTTTTTACATATATTGTTGAGTTGAGGAAAAACCCTAACAAATCATTTTTGAGGAGGGGATAAATGTATATGTGACCTACACCCACATGGCCCATGTCGTGATGTTTTTGATAGGTGGAGTGATTTTGAGGAATTCTTGTAAAGGAAGTTATTATTTATAATGATAGAATGATAGGATTTGACTAAAACTGACATCATGAAAATCAATCATCTAACAATAGAAAGGCCACAAGTGTAAAGCATTTAGAGGTTCCCTTTCAGGTTCCCCATCAAGAGAAGCAAGATGATATGCTCATGACCCATATTTTTGAGTGATAAAGTATGGACCGATCCAATTAGGGGAAAAAAATTTACGTTTACTTTGTTCTAATGTAGTAACATTTTTATTTTCTTTAAGTACAAGATCACTAATTTTAAATTCAAGTTATTTGACATGTTTATTATATGATATGATAATGTGTTACTAATAGAATTGATGATGTTCAAGGGCTTTTAGATGCTTTTCATCTAACAATTCTAGTTGTGCTAGATGGTCTTGGAGATATTCTTTGACAGGATGAACTCTTTGAGAGATACATAGAGTGATGGAGTTTGAACTTCAAGGGGTATAATGGATTTGGAGCCATAGAAAAGTGAATAAGGTGTAGTGTCGGTTGGTTTGTAGATGATAGCTCAATAAGCCCATATGGAAAATGGGATTTGGATATGCCAATTCCTTCTTACATCATTTACAATTTTCAGGAGGATTTTACTAAGTGTTTTGTTAGAGGCCTCAGCTTTTCTATTTGCTTAAGGATAATATGGTGATGAGAAGCTAAAATGTATCACCGAACTTTTTAACTTCCTTATTTTTGAAGGATTTTCTATTATCTGTGATGATATTATGTGGGATACTAAAACAACATATGATGTTTTGATATATGAAGTTGACAATGGGTCAAGCTTTTTTCTAGGTTAAAGGAATAGCTTCAACCCATTTAGTGAAGTACTTAGTTGTAGTGATGATTGAGATGTTGTTGATATGATTTCATATTGATGGAACCAATAAGATCTAACCCCACCGAGAGAAATTCCATAAGTCTTGAGCATGTTGTACCGCTTGACTAGGAATGTGAATGAGATCATAATGGAGTTGACATTTAACACACCTCTTTACGTATACACAATAGTCTTTGGTGATAGTAGTCCAAAGTAATAACCTAGCCTTATGATATACTTAGAAATGGAATTTCCTTTGAAGTGACTACCATAGATGCCATCATGAACCTCTTCAATTTCTCTAGTTGATTCATGTGATTTAAGACACCATAATAAAATATCATCAAAACTACATTTATACAAGATTCCTCTTATGATGACAAAGTGAGTGACACATTGGAGAAATCTTCATTTAATGTCATGTGATAAATATGGTGGGAGTTTAGATTCAGCTCGATAATCATATATTTGGGTGTACCATAGATCTAGGGGATTTTTCGTCAGTGATGTTGATGGAAGGTATCTCATTTTGATGTGAAGGATGATCCAAGTGCTGAAAAACTATAGACATCTTGGTTTTATCTTTTGATTTTTTTGTTTCAAAGGGAACAAGAGATCAAGAGAATCCATAGTGTTTGCAAACCTATTGGAAGAGTGTGGAATGGTTTGAATATTGTAATGATCAAATGTGCCAAGGATAAAATTGAAAAATATTTATATTTTTAAGTAATTCATTTTTACACTCGTATTCTCCCTTGACACGACTAATGATGAGTTATGAATATTTGTATATTTCCAAGATTTGGACACCTAAGAGAATAACAATTTACAATCCCATGATTAAGGATTAATATTCTTCCATGTTATTGGTGCATTCAAAATTGAGTTTGAATGATAGGGCAATGGGAATGTTCCAAGGTGGTATGATAACAACCCTGTCTCCTCCACCCTCTTGACATTTAACACCATCAAAGAAGAGGATCATTTTGATGAGGAAAAATAATGATTCGTCATTGTCGATTCATTGGACGTTGTTATGGATTAAATCGGGGAAAGTACTCACGGGGTGGTTGATTATCCGAGAAGAGGTGCTTTAATGAGTTAATGTTGTTAGGAAAAGTATTTTTAGTTATCACATTTGATATGGGTTGGATTTATATTTGTGTGTGAGTTATATATTGTAATATTATTAATAATGAGTTGTCATAATACAACTCATATTAATAATATAGTTTATTAATATTGTGTGAGTGAGTTGTAATAACAAATCACGTAGCTATTTAGGAGTGTGAGAGATATGAGGGATTGGGAGAGATAAGTGGATGGTTGAGATTAGCTAGGGATTGAAGATGAAGTTTGACTCCATGAATGTAGGAGTGTAAACTCTATAAAATGTAATCTCTATCATTTTTATTATTATCCTGAATATATTTTCATATTATTTCAATATACATGCATTGAGTTTTATTATAAATCTGTACTAAAACATATCAAATCTGCAATGACCTTACCTTTAATAAATTTGTGTGGTATAATTTCAAGGTCAAATTCAGTCATAATCTTAAGCCATCATGTTATGCAGTCGTTGTGATAAGGTTTAGCATGCATGGCTTTAAGTGGATTGAAGTTGGCAATGATATGCCTCTTGTGATAATGTCAAAGTTTGAAGGTGGTGAAATAAAATGTACAACACAATTTTTTGGCTTTAGTATAGTGTGTTTCATATTCATGGAGTGTGCATCTGATGTAGTACATAGCTTATTCATGACCTTAAATATCATGGTGGGAAAGCATGGCTTCTAGAGCATGTTTTGAAGTAGATATGCATAAATAAAAAATTTCTCCTTCACGAGGTGGAGAAAGGAAAGGTGGTGATAAAAAATATTGTTTGATTTGATCAAAGGCCTTATGGAAATCAAAATCCCAATGAAATTCTACATCTTTGTGGAGTAGATGATGAAATATTTGACATCGGTCAGAGAGTTGTGATATGAAACGTCAAATGGAATACAGTTTTCCTTGAAGGCTACACATCTTCTTGATTAAAAGGTAGATACATTTCTATGATTTCTTTAAATTTTTTGGAATCGAATTCAATTCCACAAATAAAAATGATGAAGCCTAAGAGTTTTTCGATGAAAAGATGAAAAACACACTTTACAGGATTAAGACGAAGGTAGAATTGGATGAGATAGGTGAAGATTAATTCAAGAACCTCAAGATGATAATTTGGTAGTTTAGATTTCCTAAGGAGGTTTTTGATGTAATCTTTAACAATTTAATGGATAAGGTCATGGAATATGTATGTCATGGCAAGCTAATAAGTGGCTCTTGAATGTTTAAGCCAAAAAGGTATGACACGATAATAGAAGGTTCCCCAAGGGGTGATGAAAGAGGTTTTATGTTGATCAATATGAGCGATGAGAATTTGATTATAACTATAAAAACCATGCTTAAGAGAAATTATTTCATGGCTGCGGTTAGGTCAACGAGTTGATCTATGTTTGGGAGAGGGAAATCATATTTTAGACAAGAAATATCGAGATCCTTGAAGTTTGTGCAGATGTGTATTTTTCCTGAGGATTTAGTCGGGAGGAAAAATTGGAAACCCATTGTGGATAGTCAATGGGTATGATGAAATTAGCAGATAAGAGGCATTGTAACTCTTCCTTAACAAGGAGAGTTATACGGGGTACATTTTCTAGATCTTTTGTTTGACCAATCTTAGCATCAACGTATGTGACTATGTTGTGTACGAAAATGTTAGAGTCAATCCCATGAATATCATTATATGAACAAGGGAAGGCTTGATGATATTTTGTTAAGAATGTCGTGAAATCATGTAATTCTTGTTGACTTAAAGATTTACTAACCTTAACTATATGGGGATCATGTGGGGTTCCTAAGTTAATGTCAATGGTTGAATCATTGAGAAGGGTTGGTGTATTGTAGGGTAGGGATTTCTAAAGAAAACAATCCTTAGCTTCCATGTGGGAAAGAATAGCTTGGTTGTCCTGGCGAAGGATATCTATAGTGGGTGAATATTTGTCAACCATTTCTAGCCAAACAAGCAATAATGATTTGGTGGAGTGACTAGATTGAAAGGTAAGTGGCCCTAAAGATACTTATTAATTAAAAAAAAATGTAGACGAGATGGGTACAATTTCATCTGTATCCATGGGGATTTTAGGGTTTATTAGAGGTGACGGTTCTAGTTCGAGAAATAGTTATGGATGTATCTTGTTTAGATGTGATGGCCTCATATATTTTAGGGGTAAACCTTATATAACCTAAACCACTTTTCTCATGATCTTTAAGGGATCATAGGATGGGTTGTTCATATGTACCTTGTTCATAATGCCCACGGCCAAAACCTTTCCATGTGCAATGATGGAGATACATGCATGAAAATTTGGGGTTGTCAAGGGATTTAAAATTTAACGTGAATGGCATGATTTGATTCATATTAATAGGATGGGATAGTGTATTGTAAATTCCCCCATAAATAAGGTTTGTTTTAATATATGTTAGACCATAGGAGACAACATCTCCTACATCGGGGTCATACATGGGTTATTTTTCAAGGTGACCATACATTTTTGGTGAAGGGATGAAGTTGTGCATGAGGAGATGATGTTCCCCAAGAATAATATGATTCATAGCCTCACTAAAAAGGAATCAGATGATAACTTGGAAGAAGGGATATATGTGCCAGTATATGTCTCATTAGATGATTCAGACATGGATTTTGGTACAAGTAAGTCACCTGGGTGGTACATCATGTAGCAGTAAGCAAACAAATTTGGATCAGTGGGCACACTATAAGTCCATCCTCCATGTTCATATTTGAGACATTGATGTAGGGTGGAAGGAGCACAAGACATGTAGCGTATCTAGGGGCATCCTAATAACATGTTGTATTGGAATTCTCCCTTGATAATGTAGAATATTTTCAGTAGGGTTTTAACACCAACTTTGAGTGGCAGGATGACGGTGCCTAGTGTGGGTGTGATAGTGTCATCAAAGGAAAGTAATAGGACCGAGTTTGAGAAAATATTGTGTTGTGTAACTTAAGTTGGTCAAAGGAGAGATAGGATATGATATTGATAGAAGCACCACAGTTAATCATGACTCTTTTGATGAATATTTCATTGATCGAGTGGTTATGAAGAGTGAAAAGTCATGGTCTTCTACTCGAGAGGTATTTCGAGACGATTCAAAAGATATAGAGGTGGATGATTTAATAGCACCATTTTTTTTAATGGAATCAAATCATTAGATGGTATGGTTATAGATAGGAGGGATTTCATCATATATTTTTGGTTGAGAGGTGATGTTTGAACCGGTTCATAAAGTCGCATCCCTACGGAGGATTTGTGTAATTGTTTAATAACAATTTTTTACCGTGGTGAAAGGACTAGTTGTTCCTTGTATGGAAACTTTGGCCTTGATGGGGAATTTGACTAGAATATTCAAGATCCAAGGAAATGTACACCTTAGCCTTGTCAAGTAGAGTTGATAGTTCAAGAGGTGGAGGTATAGAGATGGAAGTCTTACATTTCATAAGCTCAAATTATTCTTTGTTGTAATCTTGTGAATGGGTGGTGATATACATGACATTGATTAAAAGGGTAAACGTTTTAGGAACAGATAATTCATGTTTTTATGATAGCAATGCAGATCCTTATGTTTTTTTATTGAGAAGGAAGAGTGGACTGCGCCAAGTTCATGTACCTTCAAATGAAAGGATCTATAATTTTCTATGGAGTGGCCACGTGTCTTGTGGTAATCACAAAAACATCAAAATCATACCAAGTACGTTTCTACCCATGATGATCTGACATTTTAGGAGGTGGTTGTGTAATAAGTGATCATTGAAGAAGATCATCTAATATGGTGGTGTAATGTCCCTTAGGTGCAGAAATAGATGACGAAAAGGTTGCCTCTATATTATGTGTACATGTATTAGTTAACTATGCAAATGGAATTAGAACTAACACCTAGTAGTCCTAAAAAAAAGATAAAATAAACATATAACATCATGCTAAGAGCTAAACAAGGCTAAATATCAATATTTTGCAATAGAAATTTAAAATGAAACTCACGATAACATGATAAACATTTATCCTCTACTCTTTTGAAAGCTAAACAAGCTATGGACCTAAATAGATCCTTAGATATCAAAATGTGATAGTTGTTTCTTGATCCAAGGGGATTAAGAATGGAGGTTCATCAAGCCATGAATTACTAGGCCTTTCTTGATTAACTCCATTTTTATCTCAAAATATTAGATGGATGAATGCAATATGAAGATACTTGGCTCCTCTAATGGAAGAATTCTCCAAGATGAAATGCATATAGTTTAGGTTATAAACATGTAAAGGTGTAAGTAGAAAGGTTGGAGGAGGGTTCCTTTTATAATCCAATGGATTGAAGGATCTGTGAATCCTATTGTATGTGGGATAATAGAAAATCTAGGTTACTTATGGATAAGCATGGTTTTGGAGTGGTTGAGTTTACTTTAGAATAGTTTAGTCTATCCTCACAGTGACTCGTGGGAGTTGAGAGGGTTTATTGATTAATCAAAGAGATTAATTAATAGGTGTGCAATACTATAAAGGATTTTTAGAGGAACAATTAACATGATTTAGACTATGGGAGGAATTTAATCAAATAAATGATGATTTATTGATCTAATGGAAGAGGAAGCTTAATTAATTGTAAATAATTAATTAATTATGGATAGAAAGGGGGCTTAATTAATTAGAAATAATTAATTAATCTAGATAGAAAGGGGACATGATTAATTGAAGATCATTAATTGGCATCGTTGTTGGATAGAAGAGTTAATTAACTAATGTAATGTAATAAATCAATGACAATGGAAGAGAAAACGTGTGATATTTACTATATAAATCGTCAATTTGTAGGAAAGGGGATGATTAGCACAATTTAAGTATTTAAATTACTTTTTCAAAATTATATGTTTCTACATTTTCCCCTCTTTGGGGTGGCGTGAGTGATGTCATTTCAAAAATAGTGGACAAGTATAAACACATAAATTTTAAATAGATAGAAGAAAAATTAATGGAGTGAAATATGCCCCCTTAAGTTTCGATGTGGTGATAAAAGAGTTCAATTAACGATCAAAAAGATGAAGGAAATGGAAAGAGGAATAGGGAGGTGTAGTATGCCCCAATTGAATGAGAAGAATAATGCTGATAGGAGAATGATATAGAAGAAAAATGAAAACTGAGAGAAAATAATGATATTTCATCTAGTGTCGTAAATAAACTTCCGTGTCATCATATTTCTAGTGATATACATCATTTTTCCTTGTTAAAAATATACGCATACGAAAAAGTGTAGAACAACATGAAAATCCATATTATAAACAATTGTCCCTTGCTGAAAACACTAACTCCATGCAACATACAAAATACAATGCAATATGAGAAAGTAAAAGATGCGTAACTTCCTGCAAAGCATACATAATGTAATGCAATACGAGAAAGTAAACAAGCTAACCTAACATAGAAACATAATGCAATGTTTTTTATTACCAAGATTTGATTTTGACCTGTGCAAATAAAGGAAAAGGGCTAAAAGATGGTGCCCCAAGAAAGGATACATCCAAGGGGAATAATGGAGGAAACTTGGGTCCTATGAAAAGTAATCATGCACTATGTAACACTACCAATAAACTCATTGTACTCCAAAGTACATACATAGTAAGAAAACTATCTTTTTAATGGGGTAAATCAAGATGATCCACGATTCGTGCACAAGAACATGCAAGAACCAAAGACCAACATTTTGTAGGATGATTTTTATTATTTTTTATTTTTTAGAAAAATATTTGAATGTTTTTGAATTTTGAAAGTTTTCTAAAGCTATGTACATGAAGACAAAGAAGTGTTGATGCCCCCAGTGATAGATGGGATGTACAAGGCAGAATACCACGTGTATGTGCAAGAATGTGAAAATGCAAAAATTCCCGGTAATTAGGTGGGAGTATTCAAAGGAGAACTATTCACGTGCTGAAGGGGGATCAAGGCCAATATAAAATAGGTTCAATCATGAGGGAGTAAGGATGCCCCCTAGTGTAAGCTGGCCAAGAAACACATGATAGAAAGGAAGTAGAAAAATGTATTATTAAAAGGGGACAAAAATGTCTACAAACATGGCAAAGAAGACATCCTATACACATGGATGTTCTAAACTATTTTCAAAGAACAAAGGATTCTATGAAAATATTTACAAGGAAGTCAATAAAAAAGTGATTAGCCCAAGGTGAAAATCCTGAGAAAAGACATGTGCTTAAGCAAGAGTTTGAATAAGGTCCAAAAATTAACACTTGGTAACACACTAATCATGTTTACTGATCAAGATCATGTGTGTGCACGTGGGATTTAATTACATCTTGAAGGAAAGATTTGATAGATATTAAGTGAAGACATTATCCAATGTGTAGGAATAATTTAGTTTGAAAGGTGATTTATGAATGGATTCGGAAGGAGAGATATATATTTCTAAGTTCGCCAATATTTCATAGCCCCGATGGAGATGCATTTGATTCTAATCATAACATTTCTCTACTTCCAGTCAGGCATCCATATCCCTAGTAGAGATTATTGTAAATACCCCAAGAGAGTTATATATCAATTTTCATTTTCTTTTAGATTTTATTTTTTGATTGATTGATTTTTGTTCTTTTTCTTTCTAAAAACATTTTAAAGCTCTCTTGTTTGACAAGGGTTAAGAACCACTTATGGCTTGATGGAAGGATATGAAATTGATTGCGATGACGATATTGACTAGTGTTAACAAATATATCCAAAATTTCTTTGCAACAAGTTTATTAAATGTGAATTGTGATAGGATCTCTAAGAGGTCAGTCATTCTTTAATTTACCAAGGTGATAAAAGAATAGGGTCAAATAGATACCATAGAGATAAATGTCACAAAATGCGTGTGAATAGGCTAACCACAATAACATTGAAGGGATGAAAATAGTGGATGACTTGTAGAGGAATATGAAAGAAAGGGAAGAAATAACATCCATCTATACGCAATACCTGATTGCAATGTTTGATCTTTGTACCTTTGATTTTGTTTTTGTAATTTTTTAATGTTTTCTCATTTTTATATTTTTGAACTGTTTAATGATTTTTTTATGGTTATCGTAAGCGAAACATGCCACTCTGCATGATAGGATCCAACACCGATGTTCATGATTTTTTTATAAGAGATACTAAGCGTGTTTTCTTATCAAGTGTAATATTATCTCTTATCCTGGATGATCCTAGTGAGCTCATACTCAACAAATTATTGTGATTTCTTTTGAAACATGGGTTTTTTATGTGGGAGCTTGAGTTCCCTATCCATATTTTTTTTCACTTTACACCATACTTGATGGGTACGTTGGTGTGAATTCTGGAATCACGTTTGATTTTGAATTTTATAATCGTTTGAGTTGTTAGGAGATTTATATCTCTTCAGAGTTTTGATATTATCTTGATAAATAACTTGTTTGGGTTTCTTATAAGTTAATGTTTGACTTGTTTGATCTTAAGAAGTTGGAGAAGAATGTGGACATTTAGAATCGATAGGAGGAATGATGGTGATATTTCCACAATCATTGATAAAAGAAAAGTGTGATGAATGAAAAGGATATGGTCTAAGAAATGAAGAAAAGGGGCTACCAGAAGGTGAGCCACAAATAAAATATGAAGGGATACTAGGACATAGACCAATAATAGAAGAAGAATGGATGCTAGGATGTGACCCATAGATGGAAGATGATGGGATACTAGGATGTGGCCCAAGAATAGAAGATGATGGACTACCTAGGGGTGACCCATACATAGAAGACAAGGGGCTAGTTAGATGTGCCCCAAGAATAGAAGATAGTGAACTACTCGAAAATGTCCCACAAATAGCAGAGGGAGAGTTACGATAAGGTGACCCACACCTTGAAGAAGATGAAGGGATACTTGGTGTTGACCCCATAAGATATTTTGATTGAGGAATTGTGATAGAAAAATAGTGATTGGGTGATGAGAAGATAGGCCATGGATCAATGCAAGACCTAGGAGTTTCATCACGTAATGAAGAATGTGAAGATAGAAGAATAAGAGAAGGATCAAGTTGTGTGATCTAGGGCTCTTCCTCCATTTCTTAATAAAATGAATCGAAATTTTCCTCATAATATGAGGATGCATCGAAGTATAAACAAAATACTTTCTTGTAACTTTTTAGAGGGATATCTTCATGTGCCCCTATAAATTCCATGATTTCTCTTTTGTTTTGAAATAAATCAATCGGCATGGGTTTCCGATCAACCATGGGGTTTGATTGGTTGAAAAATGACCAACTAGTGTGATATATTGAGAATATATTTGATGATGATTGATAGAAGAAGGTGACATGGGGGACAAAGTAGACTTGGAGCTAGATTTCTCAAGAGTAGAAGAAGGTGGTGTGAACCTACCTATACGATGGTATATCATCGTGAACTAGTAGGATTAAGTCCAAATTCTACAAATTATGACACAAGATTCGATTCAAACGTTTGATGAGAAGGAATTTGAGTCATGTGAATCTTCAAAGGAGGAATTCATGGGTGTGATTGATTAATATGGTCCTATGAAGAAGGGGGAGGACCGTGATTCAAGAATCACATTAGATGAATAATAAAAGGAGTCCACATTAGAAAAGGAATAACTTTATTTAAGAATCGTATTAGATGTTTGATCCAGGGACTAAGAGTCACATGTATCTTCAAATGAAGAATATGTCATTGAGGTGACTAATAAAAGATGTTATGCGAAGAAAGGGAGGATAGTGACATAGGAGTCACATTAGATGGATGATGAAGAAGGTACTACAAAGAAAGGGAGTACCATAACATAGGAGTTGTATTAGATGGATGATGAAAAGGGTCCTACAAAGATAGGGAGAACCGTAACATAGGAGTCACATTAGATGAATGAGGAAGAGAATTTATGGTGACACAAATCTTTATAGGAGGAGAACATTGTTTAGGTGACTCATAACAGATGTCCTATGAATAAGGAGAGGACCGTGATTGAATAATCACATTATATGTGTTGTAAAGAAGGTCCTGCGAAGAAGGGGAGGACCGTGACTTAGGATTCAAATTGGATGAATGATACAGGAGGTCTTGCGAAGAAAGGGGAAACCAAAAATTGTAGTAGAAGTATGATGAAGGAGGTGCTGCAAAGAAGGGAGCATCATGAATTAGGATTTGAATTAGATGAATCTGAATATTAGTTTAGATCTGAATCATCACAAGAATTAGAGGAAATATTTGGATTGGAATCCTCAGAAGAAGAGGAAATGTTTGGATTAGAATCAGAAGAAAAGTGAGGGAAACCTGAATAATAATTTGAATCAGAAGTGTCCAAACCATACACTGACTATGAAATGAAGTTGGGGAACATGTTACCCAGTGATTTATCTAGCATTAAGAACCATACGAGGTTTATTCATGATGGGCATCTTTTAATGTGAATATCGAAAATTTGATTCCTTATTGTTGTATGTATAAGGGACATTGAAATAATTAGTTATTGTTGGTGTGTGTTGGATTCAAAGTTCTATACCTAGATTGTATCATCAAACTTCTTCAAAGTGAAACATAATGATAGCCAATGAGACATTTCATAAAGATGGGGATGCTTATGTGATTTTTCCAAAGGGAAGGTAAGGAAAACATACATTGTGATGAGTCAAGATTGATAATCTAGCAAGGTTTGGAAAACAATTTTGGAGCCGCAAATGTCAAAGGATTGATCAAAATTTTAGCAACATAAAGGATACAAAGGAAAATTTTCCAATGTTCGATTGATGCAAAAGTTGCTTGATAGGAAATGTTTTCCAAGGTTTGAAATATATGTTCAAAAATTACCATGAACTTAGGAAAAAAAGAAGATCAAGAGGATCAAAGACCCAAAGGATTGTCCTAGAAACAAGTTTATAAGATGGATAAGTGCAAGGAATAATCACGCAAGTACAAAACAAAATCCAAATTAATGACCAAAGAATAATGAATGATAAAGAATCAATGGATCAAAGTGATTTTCCTAAATGGATAAGTCAAAATGATGAATAATCACAAGACACAATCACATAAGGTTTGTTCTGAACCAATCAATCAATGAACTTACTTCTTATGTTTTTTCAAAATGATATTTGACGTTTAAGATGATCAAAAATATATAACCACTTATTTCAAGTTTAAAGAAATGAACAAGGCGTAAGTAATAACAAAAGTTTTATATGATCCCAAAACAAAGTATACTAAAAGTGAGCTTGAATCCAATCAAGACCTATATCTCAAAAATTGGAAGTTACAAGTATGAACAACGCAATAATACCACTAAGATATGTTAACCAAACTTTATGGAAAATTAAGGTATTAATATCAAAATAATATTGATACGATGTGAAAAAAGGTAACAAAAACACCTTTTGAAATCGAGGTAATGTTTGAAAGAAAAGAAATGCTAGAGTATATCAAGGAATTTTTAAGGTGTGCATAGAGTAACATTACAATATACACACTTAAGTATCAAACAAGATGTAAGTAAAAATTATAGTGATATTATACAATCAACATAATAGTTCAAAGGAGAGTGTAGTGAAGAAAAAATCCTAACTACAATGATAATTTAGACTTGGATATCAAGATCAAAAGCCTACCAATGATATTAAAACATGGCCACACACTTTATATGTTTAACAATTCAACCCCAAACATGGATGAGCATAAACAGACACAAAATTCGTGAATACAATCAATTAACAACAAATGGGTAGTCACTCTTCTATTGATCAACAACGTGTTAAAAGAAAGTGAAGTAAGTAGATCAATTGGGGTTAAAGAGAGTTTGGTATCACTTTGGAAAAAAATTTCCCTGCCTTAGGGTGAGTGAAAAACTAAGAAAAATTAATGCTTCACAATCTTCATGTTCAATGACGTGCCATTTGAACTTTAATGGACTCTCCCAAATCCACAAACTTCTACTTTGGAATTCTACGAAATCACACAATTATGATGTTCTACTTTCAACTTTGGAAAATGGTAGATTTATTGAATATTAGAGCTTTAGTGAATTATTATCTAGTGATATAGAAAGTAAATTGCATATAATAGGAAAGAATTCAAACTCCAAACACCAACAATTTTATCCTGGAAACCTCTAATGGAGGAAAACCAGTCAAGAAGGAAAAACGCTCTTTCTTCCCACTTTTATTGGTCAATTATAGACAATTACATATTACAAGAAGTAGAAAATGGAGACAAAAATGTAAACCTCTCCCTTCATATGCTTGCTTTCTCTATTTCTACACCTTGCTCCTACAATTCCACTCCAGCACTGAAGATCTTTCTCACTTGCTCTCATTAAACTTAAACCTTTTCTCTTTGATCTCTTTAGATCTCCGAATGATCAATTATCTTACTTGTCCTTGTATTTTTTTCCTTCTCACACGTCCTCTTGTAAAATGGAGAATGGGAAAGGTTATGGAGGGAAGAGAAATAGGCGGGTGCTTCAAATTCATGTCCATTCATGCTCTATTTCTCTTTTTTGTTCAAAAGTGTCACCACCGCCGCCCGTGCTGACGAGAAGTTTCAAGACTACCTCCCTAGATGGGCAATGGGTACAGGACCACCATCCTATAGGGTGTTTTTTTGTAACCTCAACTCTATAAAGAGTGGCGGTTCTATCCAGAACCTCCATTGACCTCATTTTTCTTCAATTGTCCTTGGTGTTGATGGAAATGATGAAGTGGTGTGTTTTTCTGGATCCCTATGGATCATACCTCCCATGTTTAGGATAATTTTAGTCCCACAAAATTTTAGTGGGGGAGTGGTAGAGGAATGAACTCCTTCTCTTTCTCCTTCGAGTACCACGGGTCTTCCTTGGTTTCTTCTCACATCCAACCTTCCAAGACTTTTTTGGTTCTCTGGTTTTTTTCTCCTATGCTTCATCCTCCTCCAAGTTTCCTCAATGAAAATATTCTTTGGAAGGCATGTTTTGTATGTTTCCTTCTTTTTCATGCATACATGACTTTAGTAGGTGCAAGCTCTTGCAACTTGTTATCACTTGCACATGTATGAAGTTTGACTGAAGGTTTCTTTTCCAACCTTGCTCAAGTATGGCGAAGGTCCCATATTGTATTGGTTTAGTACTTCTTACTTTTCTTTGTCTCTTGAGATGGATTGTCCAAATCCTCTCCATGTATGTTGCTTCTATAGTCACCATTGTTACTTGTATCTCCTCTTCTCCTTGTTGCCCCATGGTCAGGTCTAGTGAATCCATAGGTAGATACGGTGACTACATAGTGGAAGTTTTTTTTGCTCCTTGAATGAGAAATTCCTGTGGTGGCTTCTTCTATAAAAATTGACAAGTGAAACCCAAAAAAATCCATGCTCTCAATTTAATTTTTCTTTTGTTCCAATGAAAGTAAAAAAAATTGATGATTTTCTTGAATAAGTATTTGTGCTTGGTTGGCACTTACCATAGCCTTCTTTGATTTTCTCTAGTGTTCCCGGATGTTGAAACTGACTTCATCCTTGACCCATCTATATTGGTTCTCCCTCCTTGTGAACATAACATCCCTGGCATACAAGTAAGGACTTTCAAAGACAACATCAAATGCATCAAGTGGAATGATATCAACCTTTAATACATCAATATATTGGGTATTTATCCCAAACTGAAACTTACACTTTCTTGTAACTTGTATTTCTACACCCTTCTTCACCCATCCCAATGGGTATGGATGTGGATGCACATAAGTCTCTAGGCCAAGTTATTCTATAACCGCATCAGAAATCAGATTTGAATAAGAACCAGAATCTACTAAAGTGTTTACCTTAGTCTTCTTGATTTGGATTCTGATTTGAAAAAGCTTACTCATCTCTTCTTCTTCTGCTCCCTAGTACATGTTAGTGGTTGTGCATCCCTGCCTTTTGTCTACATTTGAATCATTCTCGATCTCCTCTTCTCTTTTTGTTTTCACAAGAGCCATGGATTTATTGTAATCCTTGGTTTAGTGCTTTGGGTGCAATTCTAGATGTAACTTCCAACATGTGGCGTCAATATGTCCATTTATATCACAATTCTTACATAAATTCTTAGGATATTTACAAGTATGAAAAGTAGTAGTGGCATGTTTACCTTTCCATTTACCTCTACTACTTGTCTTCCCTTGTTCTTTTTCTTATTAATCTGTTGACTAGTCTTCCTTTGGCTTTGTTTCTCCTTGCTTCTTCTCATCATCAATGTAGTATGCTTGTATACAAGCTTCATTAAGATCCTTGGGATTCATGGATATTACCTTCCTCCGAAGGTGAGTGTGAAGTCCTCCTAAATACTTGGTCAGAATGTCCTCATCCTCCAAGTCCATATTAAGCAACATGGATTATCTCTGAAATTCCATAATGTAGTCTTGCACACTTTTATCATTGCCCTATCTAAAGTACTACCACTTAATCATCATGTCAGTCTCATGACCAATAGAATAGAAGTTATCTCTAATAAATTCTGTAAAAATTTCTAAGTATCGATAATAGGATGTTTCTTCTTCTCACAAGTGGCTAGATGGGTTTCCCACCAAACTAGAGCATGACCTTCCATTTTGAGATGTGCAAAGGTAATCCTTTGTGCCTTAATAACATTATGCACACTAAAATAGACTTCCAACTATTTTATCCACTTATCAAGTAATTATGCATCTAATTTTCCTTAAAATTTATTTATTTCCACTTTTATTTCAAATTTAAAATGTGTATGAGAATATTTTACCTTCTCACTTACAATTGGTGTCTCTTCTTCACGTTCTTCCCATTCTTCCTCTTCGTGGCTATTTTTGATACCAATTTTTTGGCCAGTTCTTAAACCACCGAGTCCATGAAATCATTTTTAATCGAAACCATCTTTTACATATCTCGAAAGCTCTTCTTATTTTCTATACAACCTATCCATCATGGTCTCTAGTATCTCAACTCTACGGATAAATTTCTCTTCCTCTATTTGAGATCGAATTCTCTATTTCCAATTCTTTGTAGAAATATTTTTCTTGCAAGGTAAAAATTCTTCGCCTTTGGAACTTTTCACTGTCATAAAAATCACAAGAAAGAATCAAATTCCAAAGTCCTAGATATATAATCGGCTCTAATACCAAAATGATATGTAAAATTCTACTTTGGAATTCTAAAAAATCACACAATTATGTTATTCTACTTTCAAATTTGGAAATTTCTAGATTGATTGAAGATTAGAGCTTTAGTGACTGATTATCTAGTGTTATAGAAAGGAAATTACAGAGAATAGGAAATAATTCAAACTCCAAACACCAACAATTTTATCCTAGAAACCTCCAATGGAGGAAAACTATTTGGGAAGGGAAAAACACTCTTTCTTCCCACTTTTATTGGTTAATTATAGACAATTATAGATTACAAGAAGTATAAAATGGAGACAACAATGTAAACCTCTCCCTTCTTATGGTTGCTTACTCTATATCTACACATTGCTCCTATAATTTTACTCCAAAGACCTTTGAAGATCTTTCTCACTAGCTCTCATTAAACTTAAACATTTGCTCGTTGACCTATTTAGATCTCTCGACTAATCAATTTTCTTTCTCCTCCTTTTATGTATAGCCTTATCTCATGTCCTCACATGCATTAGAGAATGGTAAAGGTCAAGGAGGGAAGAGACATGGGTGGGCGCTTGAAATTTGCAACCATTCGTGCTCCATTTCTCTTTTCTCGTTCAAAAGTGTCGGGACCGCCACCCTAAGTAGAACGGTAGTTTAAGGACTGCCACCCTATTTGGGTGGTAGTTATAGGACCTATTCCCGTAAAGTGACGGTTCTATAACTGCCACTCTACACAAAGCGAAGGTTCTTTCCAGAACCTATATTTATCTCATTTTCTTCAATTCTCCTTCTTGGTGATAATGGAAATGACGAAGTGGTGTGTTTTTCTTGACCCCTATGGATCACTCCCTTGTTTGACACACAAGGTTTTGAATTTGAGAATTTTCTCCTTTTTATGGCTTTCAACTCAAATTGGATTTGATATGGTCAAAGTTGGCTTCGGACAAGATTTCTTCCTAGGTGGTTCACACAACTAGGTGTCACAATTTATCTAATGCAAGATCAAGTCGCTAAGGTTTCCCAAGGATTATCTCAGATTTACTTTACCCCCTTGAAACATAGTGAGCAATAAATGTGTTCATCATGTGTTCTCACTGGGGTCATGATACGGATAAATTTGAAGCTAAATCTCACATGTATACTAGTCAAGTAGGTGTGCGGAGCACTTCTCGTTTCATCCATAAGGTTCCCTCTTATGTAGACTACTTTAGGGTTCCTAGGAAGTCCCCCATTTTTTAGCTTAAGGCTTATGCCAAAGGGGTTATCTCCTAGTTATGTGGATAGGGTGTACCCTTATCCAAACCTCCAAATACAATCTTTTTATTGTGGTGTTTTTTTTTATCTTTTACTCTTAATGTGGTTTTCTTATACACCTTTTGGAAACCTACACGGAAATTGTATTAGTATTTTTGTATCGATCCTCCTTTCTTTAACAAGTGTTAAGGTCTTGTATGAAGTATTTATTAGTTTTCCACAAACAAAAAGAGGATAAAACATCATTTCTAATTCTCAATATCATCCTAAAATGCAAGAGAAGAGCATACATGATATAGAATCCAACTATGTACTTAACAATGGAAAATACTCCATTTAAACGTGAAATTCGTTCATTTTAACCAAATTTAACATTTTTTCCTTTAACAAGTTTTTTTCAAAGCAATAAAAGATATAGAAATCATTTATGATTCCCAAGATAACCTGAAAGGTGTGAGGGAAGAGAATATGTGAATCTAATATCCTAACTAAGAATGCAAGATTCATTAACCCTTAAACAAACCAAGTTATAAAAAAGCATGTAAATATTCCCTGCAAAATAGAAGTTAATCTTCAATTTAAACTTGCAAGGAGTTAGTACATCTAGAAAAAATGCTTTACAAATTTTAAAGTAAATCTTAAATCTGAATTGTGATGCCTACACTCAAATTTGGTTATGTACGCTCAAGTTTTGGTGTGTACGCTCACCTATATAAAAATGACAATGACAAAGTAGAACATGTACCCTCAACATTTTGTGTGTACGCTCAAGTTTTGGTGTGTACGCTCACCTATAGAAAAATGGCAATGACAGATCAGGATGTGTACCCTTAACTTTTGGTGTGTACGCTCAAGTTTTGGTTTATACGCTCACCTATAGAAAAATTAAAATGATAGAGCAGAACGTGTACCCTCAACTTTTGGTGTGTATGCTCAATTTTTGGTGTGTACGCTCACCCATGAAAAAATAACTAACATAGCAAAATTTGCACACCCGCATTTCTAGAATGATGTGTACACTCAAATTTTGATGTGTACGCTCAAGTTTTAGTGTGTATGCTCCCCTGTCATTTTTTTGTAATCATGTACCCGAAGATGACTTCAAAACATGGGAAATGACATAGGAAACTTAAAAAATCTCAATTTTTTCTCAAATTAGCTCAAGTTAAAGAGTAACCCATCAAAATAAATCACATAAGAGAGATCTAATGCATATAAAGATAAAGAAATAACCTAATAATCTCAATTTATTTCATATTTTCATGATATGGTTTAGCAAAAATATGAGAAAACTACCAAAATTCATCAACATAAAGGGGACTATGGATCCCTCCCACCAAAGCGTGCCAAATGTGTACATGTATTAGTTAGCTATGCAAAGAGAATTATAAATAATACCTAGTAGTCTTAAAACAAATCTAAACTAAAGATATAACATCATGCTAAAAGCTAAACAAGGATAAATATCAACATTATGCATTAGAACTTTGAAATGAAACTCAAGCTAACATGTTAAACATTTATCCTCTACTCTTTGAAATCTGAATAAGAAATGGACCTAAATAGATCCTTAGCTGCAAATTGTGATAGTAATTTCTTGATCAAAGGGGTTTAATAATGGAGGTTCATCAAGACATGGCTCACTAGACCTTTCTTTATTAAATCCATTATTCTCTCAAAATCTTGGATGGATGAATGCAATATGAAGATACCTAGCTCCTCTAATGGAAGAATGCTCCAAGATGAAATGCCTATAGTTTAGGTTATAAGCATGTAAAGGTGTAAGTAGAAAGGTTGAAGGATGGTTCCTTAAAAACCCAATGGATTGAAGGATCTTTGCATCCTATTGTATATGGGATAATAATAAATCTAGGTTAGTTATAGATAATAATTATTTAGGAGTGGTTGAGTTTACTTTAGGAGAGTTTAGTTTGTCCTCTAGTGACTCATGGGAGTTGAGAGGGTTTATTGATTAATCAAAGAGATTAATTAATAGGTGTGCAAGCTTATAAAGGATTTTTATAGGAACAATTACCATGATTTAGACTATGGGAGGAATTTAATCAAATAAATGACAATTTATTGATCTAACGGAAGATGAATCTTAATTAATTAGAAATAATTAATTAATCTAGATAGAAAGGGGAGTTGATTAACGGAAGGTCATTAATGGTGTCATTGTTGGATGAGGATTTGAGTTAATTAACTAATGTAATGTAATTAATTAATGATAGTAGAAGAGAAAACGTGTGATATTGACGATATATGTCGTCAATTTTGGGAAAGGATATTTAGTGCAATTTAAGTATTTAAATTGCTTAGTCCAAATTATGTGTCTACATATTCCTCTTAGGAGAAAGTAAAGACGTGATGTTTAACAAGGAATTATTTATTTGCTAGTCGTAGTGGCTTTCTAGCTATTACAACAGATGGACGATAGGGATCTTGTATGGTTGGAAGTTGCGGAGAATAGCAAGACTATGTAGGAGATGGGGGGTGAGGGTCCAATGTGGATGCCCATTGCAAAATGATAAATGTAGAATACAAACTCAATATGGTAGCTTGATGGATGGGTTTTTTCCCCTATAATAATAGGGTGATTAACCGGTATGAAAGATCAAGGACCGTGCAGGGGATTATTATCTGGAGGGACATAGTGAGGGCCCTTAAAATATTGAATGGTGTCTTGTTTAGAAGTTCCCATAGGCCTTGGTATTGACATGACAAGAGGGTCTCTGAAATTGGGAATGCCCCTTATAGGAAGAGGTGGAAAAAAATGTGGAGGGCCACGAAAATGATATGTTTTATTATAATGAGGACTTATAAAGACCTAAATAATACCCTGTTTGTTAAACCCCTTTGAGGTTTTGGATGAACTAGGTGTATTTGTCAAAGTTGATGCTAATGAAGGAAGAGGAGTTTGGATAATATGATTAATGTAATCTAAATTATTTACATATTTTGTATCCGCTTTTTTTTTACGGATTAAGGACAAATACAACCCATGGTTAGCATAGATAGAGGTGGTTGTGCTAAGAATGTTTCAAGAGATATCATATTTATATTTGAAAACTCATATGCAGAGTGCGAGTAATGTTGTAGTATAGGAGGTGGGTATGGGTTTAGTAGTGGTGTGTGATGATGGCATAGGAATGGTTTTAGTAATAAGTGGTGGTGTAGATAATTTGATCTTGTTAGATTCTCGGTGTTGATTCGGTGGGTTTTGATTTGGTAAGTGACGTGGATGTAAGAAGGGCTTGAGTGGTGGTGTCGCATAGAGGGAGAATCCATAGTCATATTTTTAGGCTCATTGATTGTTAGTGTAAATTCCACGGATTTTGTTTTGTTAAGTGACAAGGTGGGTTTAAGGATAGGTTCAATTTTTGTTATTGTATTGATGGTGTGGAAAACATTCATTTATGGTTGATCGGAAGATGAAGGGTGATTCAAAAAGATTTCTTAAATATGTAAATATTTTTATTCGGAGGTGCGTTTACATTGTCTAAGTGAAGGTCACCTTTGTTGGTCAAATATTGAAGTACGTATGGAATGTATGACATATTTCGATGTCAAGACCATTGACCCTATGGTACTTTCAATAGTCATTATGTCACTACCAAATGTGCTTAGATACCGATATATCAATGAGTTGAATGGGAGGGATATATATCATGTTAGAAGCAAGTAGTTTGTCAAAAACTGCACTATAAATATCTCCGATGGGTGTGTAGTTACGTTGTTGAAGGGGATGCTTGACGGTAGGTTTTTCCTTGGGAGTGGATTTGACTATGATGACGTTGGTAGATTTTTTTGACTTATCAATGATATACGTTAACTTGGATGGGAACTCAAATTTTTGTTTCTTAGGATGAAGTTTTACCTATCCATCTTCTAGAGCTCATAATTCCAGTTTATAGGCCATGGTAAAATCCTCATCAAAAGTTTGAAATGACTAGATCTATAATGTGGATGAGATATGTTTAGCACATGCCTGGAAAAATACCACAATTAAATCTAATTTTGGTAATGTAAATGATATTTGATTAGTCATACCCCTCCAATGAGTGAAAAAATCAATGATAGATTCATCTTTGAATTTTATAATAGCATATAAGTCATTGATAGTGATTTTGTGGGCCATATTGATAGAAAAGTGGTCTAAGAAAAGTTGTGCAAGATGTGTGAAGGATAATAGGGAATTTTGTGGAATACTCTTGTACTAGTCTAAGACAGGACTGGCGAGCGACATGGGAAAGTTCCTCAACATCAGATCTTGATCATGAGCTATTAAATAACATGCATGATGTAGAAGGAGCGTATATGTTGTTGGGGATATTCCTTACTATAAAACTTGATAAATTTAAGAAGTTCCCAGTGGGGTGGATATGGTTTACATGGTACTGAAGGGTGAATGGGCTTGTTGAAAATTTGATCATAAGAGAGCATATTCTTGGATGAGGATGAAGCAAATTTAAGACTGGATATGTAGCTTAAAAGGGATTGGAGAGGGTCAGGTTTAACTTGTTGCTATGAGGAAGATTCGGGTTGGAATAAAGACTGGATATGTTTTGAGTATGTTTGGTACTTCGAGGAATGATTTCCTAGTAAGGAATTTTTTTGGGGATACTTTGTTGATATGAAGTATTGTGTTGATAATAGTTTCTTTGTTGAGGAATACAGTGATTGTGGAATATTTTGTTGAGGTGTGTATTGCTAAGGTACATGTTATTGATATAGAATATTTTGTTGAGGAATACTTTGATGATAAGGTATGTTTTGCAATGGGATATTTTGATGAGATGAGAAACCTTATTACAAAGCTATAGGTTGTGAGGTTTGAATATACTGATACTATAATGGCATTGGCATATAAGTTAGTGGTTGTGAATACGTAGGTGTTTCCTTGAAGTACATGACAGAGGCGGGAGAGGATGATTCCTATTGTGGAATGCTTTTTTTTTTGATATTATATTGTGGGATGTTTTTTAGGGGTGTGGATTTTAGCTGGGATATCAATGGTTGTGAAGGTTGTGGTATGTATTGTGAGACGAGATGTGAACTAGGAATGAAACTAGTTTTGACTAGTGATGTAGTTGTAGGAATATACATAGTGATGTTTTGGATGGGACTAGTAACCTGTTGGGAAGATACAACCTGTAGAAAGGGATATAACACCCAATGGGGATATTTTTACTTGTGAGGAGGTTGGAGGAGTAGACAAGGAAGGAGTGGTACTACTTAGAGGAGGTGTGAGTCCTGTAGAAGGATTTGGTGAAGATTTGGGTTGTTGAGTAAATGTTTTTGTAATGGAATCATTTGGAGATCATAAATGATTACCGAAGAGACATCGGGTGCTTCGGGTTGAATGGTAGAGGATTGTTCATTCGATGTTTCAAAGGGGTTAGTAGAGCTGGTAGAGATATGGGGTTGACTATTGTTTGGTGTTTCAGGTTGATTTGAAGTGTATGGATATAACTATTAGACAACATGGTCTTGGTTTTGATCAATGAGTTTTGTAATAACCGATGAAGGGTTGTGAGTGTATGGAATAGATTGGGGTGTGAATGGTTGCATTTGAAAATTTCTCACTGCTAAATAATCATTGAGAGCAATGGGATTTGAATCTAGAATTTCTTCAAAAATAGGGTCTCCTTATTGTAGAAATGATGTTCGATTCTCTAGGACAAAATGAATGTTCGATTCTCGGTGTATGAAGGATTTGACCATGATATCAATGTGGGGAATAAAAGGATTATTTTTCTATTTCATTGTTATAGTTGAATCTTGATTCAGTCCAAGTATTTTGGGTGTTAGAAAAGGGATGTGATGTGTCCGTTTAATAAATTAATGTTTGTGGTTGCATTGGAGATGAAAATGTTGTAGGAAGTGGTGTAGTATGAAGTGGAACTTGTTGTTGAAATGCAAATGGTGAGGTAAACTAGTCTTCAAAAGGTTGATTATAAGATTGTTGTCTAGTAAGTACCATGGTAAGAAAACACACAAAACCCTAGAAAATGAGAAAGAGCTAAATGAATTGATTTACAAACAGAAAGAAATGGCAAAGTGAAAGCTGTTATTTTGTAATTATCTTGATTAATTATGAAAATTAATGTGTAAGATGGTTAACGAGGGTCCTAGGAAATAACAATATATGGTTGGTTTCATGTATGTTTAAGGTCAGAGTCCTCGATATACCTAAAGGTATGTGAGGCCAAACTTTGTATCGCTTCCAATACAAGCGTGTATATTGGGACCTACCCCCTCACTTCATGGTCTCGCTACAATAAGGGAGTTGGGTGCTGAGCCAAAATATACTTGAAAAATAAGATATTATAATTGACCGAGAACACCAAGTTGGTTTCCCTGTTGGGTGATGAAATCTCAATCAGTTTCACCTAGGTGGGAGTTATTTGAATGAATTTTTATTTGATAGTGATTTGGTTGTGTGTGGGGAAAAATAAGTGAATGCAATGATTTTACCTCCCTATTAAAACTAGATGATCAAGAAGTATGAAATGGTTCATTTTAATACCCAAAATGAAAAGTTTATTTCAACGAGGAAAAGAAAACAAAAATGTAAAACAAAAAGTAAAAAGATGGTTTTTAAGACTTACCATGAGAGTGCTCCTAATTTTTTTCCTAACTATTATCAATATTCTGAAGCATGCAATTAGAAAATCTAGAAAACAAAACTCCCTGCAAAAACTCCTGTAACTGCATTATTATAGGCTAAAAATAGAAAGAAAGGAATAACATGGACTTATTATGAGATCATAAGAAAACTACATAGAGGAATCACAAAGCGATTGGGCCAATTACAAGTGATTAGCCTAATCACAAAATGTTATTATCTAGTTAAAATAGTGAAAATATTATTGATAAAATGAAATAATAAAACAAGGGACAAGGGTCCCACCAAGCGTGCCATAATGTTGAGAACATTTTTACCTTTGGTTTGTTTGATGTCTCAAGGGGGTAAAAACTAACTCAACCTTAGTATGGTGGGGTTTCTAGGATACCCGTGAGATGCGATGATTGTTTTTCACTCCATAAAGAAAGTGAACAAAGCTTATTTTCCTTGAAAGTAAGCCTACAAATCAAAAAAACTTAAACCAGATGGAGTTTGTAAAATAAGGGGAAGGTTATCGGAAAAATCAATTCCATGGAATCCTAAAGACTTCCTTAAATGGATATCAACCTACTTTTAAGACAATCAAGTTTTATTCATGATAATTTTAAGGTACAATATGATAAATGGAACATGCAACTAGCTGATATCACTTATTTGGGTGGGTATATACATAAGATCATAATAACAAGCCTAGAATTAAAGGTCGGATTCTTGATCAGTGTAAAGTTTGTAGAGAAATTTTATCCTACTCGAATGCATTAAGTCCTCCTCAGTGAAATAGGATTCGGGTTCAGATATATAATCCTCCACAAATAAATTGGATACCTCTCCCTGAGTATCATAGAAGTGTGCAAGAGTGGTATCGGTGTCGGTGTCAGGGATGCTTATGTTCTTTTTATTCGGAACTCGGATGTGGTGTGGTATTACTCCGATATGTCTAAGCCAAATTTATAGTTGTATTCAGGCCACAATAAATAATCTTGGATCTATAAAACTTAAAAGTAGGAAATCAACTTGAAGTCTGTACGATATCGTATTCTTCCGAGTATAAGGGTTCGAACAATTGGAGATGAATCAAAATTGGTAATTGAGTAATGGTCACCTCTTATGGCCACCTAATATCAACATGCTATGAAACATGTTAGAAAATTAAAAAAACAAGAAAAAATTGTTAGGAAAATTATAATATATGTATGATAGAAAAATATTGTGCGAAATCACAAGCAATTAGGCCAATCACAAAAGATTACTTTGAATTCTAGCAGACCACGAAATAGAGATTAAAACTCATTTAAACTATGATTTCAATGAATTTTCAAAAGTGTAAATGATACAATAATTGAAAGACAAACAATGTTACTTGTTAATGGTGATAGAAATTGACAAAATCAAAATGAATACCTTGTATGAATGATTGAATTAGATGACAAGAAAATGAGGATGGATTGATGATAACAACGGGTGATACGACAATCAAGTTAAATTTTTTGATGCATAAGTAACAACATTAGAGCTCTGTTGAAGGTGATTAATCTCTAAAATTCCTGTAGAAGAATGCAATTTCTCTATAAAACATGAAAATCTTCCTCCAAAGAGGCTAGAAAATTTGTTTATATAGATCATGACAATCGAGTTTGGGGATGAAATGAAGTGATATTCTTAATATTTTGATCTCAATTTAGGAGGATTTTGAAGGAGGTTAGAATGTTAAGTGGGAGAGACTTGAACTAAGACTAGGTTAGTTAGGATGAGGATAGAGATTATTTTAGGTCTTAGTTATATCTAGTTAAGTGTGGGGAGGTGGTTAGGGATAGGTTAGAGGTAGTTGAGTTGTATTTATATAAGGTTATTAAACTAGTTGGTTATAACTAGTGAATGTGTCCAAGTTATCATGGTAAGGTTTGAGGGTGAGGTGTGAGGATATATTTATTTTAATTTAATATAACTAATTAATTAATTAGACATATGGATGTGGTGACATAAACATTAGATTAATTTAATTAAAGGGGACTATTGGGTGACCTAATGTCATGGAGTATCCTGAGTGGGATATTTTGAATGTGAATGGGTTTGAGATAGTGATAATGAGGGAGTATATATTTTTGGTGTCTATAGAGATATCTAAAAGTAATTCATGGAAATTTTGGTTCCTCATGGTTAGGACTATTCCATATTCAGGAATCATATGGAGAAAACACTCTCTACCTCTTATATCTAGACGACACATAATTGGAATTTCCTCATAGTGGGAAATACTTAAAGTTATATACAAAATGAAATTGGGTTGTCCACTACATGTACCATAGGTGACTTTAGGATATATGTTTCCTTTTCCCATTTTGTGCGTTTTTCCTTTCTAATGTGGTGTGTTTCCTTTTATTGTGTGTGTACACTCATTCCTTTTTTTTTCTTGTAGTGTGACTCAATATAGCCAATTGGATAAGACACTATTAGTGACTTAAGATTTTGGCATGCATGCATTCCCTATCCTCACTATATTTGATCTAGAAAAACTCCCTAGAAAGAGCTAGTTATTGTCATACATAATGTTAACATAAAAATTCAAAAAAAAAAAAAAACATGACAACTTAAACCACCCTTGAAAATTCCTTAATTGAGTAATGCAAACCTTCCTCTGGAAAATTTATAACCATGTAATCCCCATCATGGTAAATATGGATATGATAACTAGATTTTTAGAGTGTGTTTCATGTGCGGGTAAGTGGTGGGAAGAAATTCATGAACTCATTTTGATCAACTTTGAAGGAACTACTCGGGAGGCTCAAAAAGGCTATTTTTAGTATTTTTGCATATGGTGAGCATCCCTTGAAATGTACATTTAAAATTTGATTCATATCAGGTCATAAAATTCAGTTTAGGAAATTTCTACAAGAAAAATAAGGTTTAGGAATAAGTTATGTAAAACCGAGTCTTTGGGGGCAAGGTATTGGGAAATGCAAGTTCTAAAAAGATAGTCACATTTACGAATGGTTTTAGGATCCTCGGAAGAGATATAATCTCATACCATATGAATTGGAAATATTAAAAAGCCTAATTAAATGTGGAATGATCGAGGAAAGATTTTGGGAACATTAAAATGTGGAAAATTATCCAACAAAGTGCGATTCAAGAATCCTCTTACTGATGTGAAACTTAATCAAAAGGTTCCAGAAACTTCGGGAAGATTTGGAAGCCTAATAAAATCTCAAATTAGGGTATTTTCAAAGCTCTCTATTATGCATGATATTTTTGGCTTTGTTTCGTTCACAACTATTCTTTCCACTCGTGTCATTGGTGCACACCTTGAGGAAACATTGAATATATGGGTATAAAATGATTAAGAATTCATTTTCAATACTTTTAAATAGTCCCATTGAATTTATTGGAACTTTTCAATAAATATAATGGCAGCATCTTAGCAGGGCAAGGAGAAAGTGGGGGTGAGAATGGAAAAATTGGCTAAGTCCTGCTATTTATAAGTTTGCAAATAGAAGGGGGAAGGATGGGTCCCATTTTTGTGTCCCTTTCATCATTTTCAAAAATTTGTGAAGGGGACATCAATTTCCACTTCACACCTCATCATGACACCTGTCATTTTAGTATTTGATGTGCACTTTGGAGAGGGGGTGAAGTTTAGCACTTGGGAGCTAACTTTTGGGTGCATGAGAAATCAAGGTTCTTAAGTGTGAAAGTGAATTTTGTGTCCCATATTTGCCTTTTCTAAAGGGAGTAAAGGATCATGAAATTCCCTCACACATGTGGTGTTGACACTTGGCGAACATGGGAAGGCTCAAACTTAGCTCTCGGGGCTTAATCGGCAAGAGCAGGAGATCACATTTGTGTTTTGGGGGATAAAATGGGTTGGGAATTTTTTATCCCTTATGTACCTTTATAAATGGATTAAAGGGACATAAAATCTGTTAGGCTCTGGTGTTGATACGTGTCCTCCTAAATAAATAACTAAGCGTGAGAACTCTTACCTTGAGCCCGACTTGCGATGATGATAACTTGAGCTTCCGAATGAGTTGGGAGATGAAATTTTATATGAAATTTACTAAAAACCACCAAATGAGTTGAATTTTTATGGTTTAAAGATTCAATTATGACCGCATCACCTCCAAATGGATTCTTACTTCTCGGGACCGCTAATTATGCTTTAGAAGAATGAATTTCCTCAAAAAGTGTACAATGTTTCGTGATGTCTCATTTTTTCCACAATTTAGGTAATCCTTCACGGTGTTTGCTCCTTTACGCTTGAAACCCCACTTTTGTTGAATCGGCTCCAAAACCTCTAGATCTTTCCAAAATCCCCCAAAACATTTTCATGAATGTTATTGGCACTTGAATTCATATCATGTTGAATTTTTCTCCTTTTTTCCTCTCTAGGGGGTTGCGTTAGTCTTAGGAAGGCTAGTGGTAACTCTTCCCAAAATTGTTCAAAAATTGGTAGTCTCTAAAAGATCCTAAAATCACCTAGAGGGACTGACTTTGCTTTCCAAAATCACCTCGGGAATTGGATGAAAGACCAATTGAGTATCGTTACATATACCGAGTAAGGGTTGGTGTTAAGAATGGGTAAACTTGGTGCCTTGGAAAGGTAAAACTTGAAAGTTTTTACACATGGAAATCATCATCTTAATCTCTATTGACTTTTGCCCCTGTAAAACCCGGGACAATAGATTGCTATAGCTTGGGGTCATGGTATGGACTGAGCACACTGAAGACATGACATGAGGAATCCTAGAATCTCAACACATAACACATTAACCAATGCCTTATCCGTTTCTCCCTGCAGAGTCATGTAAAAATTACAAGAGAGAGATAACAAGGATGAAAATACACACAAAACAAAGGATAGGAAACACACAACACACAAAAAAATGGAAACATGCCTAAAAATCACCTATGGTAAAAGGAAAGGGATAATCCTCTTTCGTTGAAGCAATTTTACTTTTAGGGGTTACCCCCAAAGAGGTAATGCATAATGTCGATGTCTTGCAAATCTATTGAATAGTTTAAGGAGGTAGCCTCCTTTCCTCAAATGCTTATGAAAGTTAGGTTATTTCATGATTGTTGGTGTACTTCACTGGAGTGAGCCTACATGAGATTTTTGGTTCTTGGGACATCACCTAGAAATTTCCCTTCCTTTATGTTTTCTCGAGATATTTTCCAGAGTTCTGGATTCCTTCCATGTTTATCCATAACACTAATCTTTACTTAAACACTTCATCATCATTCAAAAATTTATCCTTGTTCAAGTTACTTAAATATTATAATCTCTTTCATTCACATATTAACTCTCTTTGTTGGCGAACATTCCAAAGTAACATGATCAATTTGATTTTGAACACATTCCCAATGTTCTTGTTGTAGACAACTCTCCTCAATGTGAGTTGCCTCAATATTTTCCCTACCACCTTCCACCAAGACTAAGGAGTTTTTTGCAAAATTTAATATGTACAAAGGAGTTCCAAGGAATTTTCTCCTTTTGCATTCACAGACTTCCTCTTACATTGTGGTAGAATAAGACATGTTTTCACTCTTACATTTGTTATTAAGTTATCCATCCTATCTTACTACTCCATCTCCACATTGAACATTGGTATATCAAAATGAGGAGCCCTCAATTATTCACACTTGTCTTATATCTCCATGGCTCAAGTTAATATTACAAGGATAGGCTGAGGATTTTGAATTTCTTTTAAAACTTTCAAAATATATTGCACGGATGGATCTTCTAGATTCATCATAGATTCATATTTGTTTTCAAAAGGGTTTTTATATTGTGACTTATAGGAGTGGTAAAAATATGATTTATACCCTTCCATGATTCATTCAAAGAAACTCCATTCTAAATTATGAACCATTCCAACAAGGAGAAGAGGTCCATGCTTTGTGGAAATGGCACACCTTTGAGCTCAAAATCCATATCATCTTCATGATAATCATCTTGCTCCTTGGTTTTGGGAATGAAATTGGCCTCCTCCATATGTTCATCCATGATTGAATCATGAAGAAAATTTGATTCCTCAACTGTTTCTCTGCTTCTTCACATATCTCCATCCCATCATTAATTGAAAAATCAAAGTTTGAAAAGAGATTACTCATGAACACCTGAAATCATCATTTTGTATTTCTTCATCATCAATGGAGTCTTCAGAAAGAATCAAATCATGCATTTTACAACTAGAATTTTTATCTATTTAATATGTTACTCCTCGATGAGTTATATTTCATGCCAGAATGAATTGATAAATGATGATTCCATCTCCATGTCTTTCTTAGTAAGGAAGGGAAAATTTTCATCTCTCTTTGATGTAAGGAAATAGTTTCCTATCCCACTACCTTGAAACAAAATGTTTTCCCTTGGATTGTCTGATTTGTGTAATTTCTATTTCATTTTATACACTGGTAACAACTTCTTCATTTCCCCTTTCATAGGTATGGTTACAGAGGACCAATCCATTTTTATTTCACCACCTAAATCCCTATAAAAATATTCTTAGGAGCATGCCAAATGAGGATGCAATGTCAGCTACTAAAATAGTGAGAAACACTATCCTTTCTAGGAGTTTGACCAAACCATTTTGAGCATCCTTTATTCTACCTACCAATGGTACTTCTTTGGATTCTATGGAATAACAAGATTTGTTTTCATGTTTCAAGGTGATTCCTAAGGCATTTGAGACTTTCATGGGCATCACATTGTTAGAGGCTCTAGAATCTATAATACATTTGTTGAGTTGGTATACTTTGACTAAGAGAGATAGGTAGAAGGGTTCTACCTTATTGGTTTTGGAGGCACTAAGGGCTAACATGTTTTGTGAAGGTGGTGTGGATGGTATGGGGAGTAGGCCTTTAGAATTTGAGCTTGACACTTTAGCACTACCACCATGGACTACATTGACCAACCTATCAAATTGAGCAGGGTATGTTTGCAAGTACTCCATTTCTTTGATCAAAACCTTGGCTTTACTCGCGTATTATACATAATAAAATGGGATCACGGCGGATGAATTTGAGATTCGGGGGTGATGGAATCTTTACATGTTGAATGTGTGGTTATCTTTAGATTTTTATTTTATTTAAAATATGTGGTAAATAGTTTAGAAGGGGATGGAGAAGTGGAATCGGGTGGTACTTTAGATGATTTTGGAGGAGTAGAATTTTGAAGAAGAATAATTATTCGTAGAAACTTTAGAACTAGGGGAAGGACTAGAAGACTTACTTGACATGGCAGTGGGATTCTTGCTAACCAGTGGGTCTATTTTTTCTTTGGTTGTGTCCATTAACAAGTAGTGTCGCCAACCCTATGCTAATGATATTATTTTTGGAATTTTAATGAGAGGATCATCTTTCTTCTTCTTTGTTTTGAGACATAGAAGATGAAGCTACTTTCTTTGATTGATCCCATGTGAACACCGCACATGAGAATCTTAGATATTCTTCATCATCGTCATCTTCATCTCCTTCAACATACTCAATAAGGCCATTTTGAGTCTCATCATTAACTTCTTCGACCTCAAGGTAGTCTCCATCATCACCTTCTTCTTCTTCTTCTTCTTCTGGTTCATCAGTGTCACACATAGCATTGGTGATGGTGATTTGAGAGAAATCCTATGGGGAGGTGGGGTGATTCTCACCGATTTGAAGGATTTAAATCCTTGAAGAATTCCACATGTTGATTTCAGATAATTATTTATTCATGGAAACCATGTCATTGGCCATGTTATAGATCATTAGATTAGTGAGAGATGATATTGAACTTTGGCCTTTATGTTTTTAGACATGATCAAATCATCTTTGGTCTCTATTACGTAATCATTTTATTATTTGAAATCTCTGGATTCAGATCTCTTGAGAAAGAAACCAACTTACGGTGGTAAAGCACTGATGAAGAACCTTTTTATATTTTTTTTTGGAGGTACAAATTCTTCACGAATCATCCTAATTATCCTGTTATATTTTGCAATAAAATCTCTCATTGATTTAGAATATTCTTTATTCATTTTTACCAACTTGACTAAGAGATCTTGGCAGTCCTCTGTGGTTTTTAACCTATGCTCAAATATGCTTTTTATGTCCTCCCAACATGTGATAGATCTTGGAGGAAGCATGCAAACCCATTTAACAACTATCTCTTGCAATGATTTCATAAATAGCTTAATTGATACATACTCGTGTTCCACGCCCAAAACTATGAAAATAGTGATGAAGGATGCTACATGTTCCTCAAAGAGTTGGGAACCATCTCCTCTGAATTTTGGGAAGTTTTTTCTTGAGCCTTTTGGTAGCTCGTGGATTGGTTGAGGAAGAGAAATTGGGCTAGTGTTTCCACCCCATGGTATATTTGGTATGTGTTCTTCATGATCATGATCCACCATTCTATTTTTGATCCTATCCTCTAACCTTTCTAAGGTTACAACTTTAATTTGGTGCTCATGCATCAACTTTGGCTTGAGATATCTTGATTTATTCAATTTGAGCTCTTATCTCCACTTCATCTCTTGTTTTTCTTTCGTAGCTTTCTCTTCGATTTCTACATTGGTGAAGTCTTCAATATTCTCGTTGATGTATGGAAACTCAACGTCCAATGGATTGATGACTCTTGGACTTCCACCGAGAATTTTTGCTTGACGAAGTGGAGACCTTTGATTTCTAAGAAGATCTTGTCTTCTTTGGATTTCTTTGAAGATGGGATCAATTTTTCCTCCTTGTCTTTGTTTCCAAGTGTACCTTCGATCCACCAGCTTGAAAATCTACACTCTTCTCTGTGGATCTTGAACTTGTCTTTGTCTTTCTAGTTCAACGTCACGTTCTTCTTCAAGGTCTAATACTATTTTGGTGATGAAGTATTTAGTGAAACTTTGTCGGTTGTACTAGATGATATCCCTTAAGTCAGAAGTGATGTCTTCCTGAATATGAAATAGTAACTTGGGTCTTTTGATAGGAGGGTTACCCGAATGGCCATGGTTTAGATACATAAGGCTCGAGTGAATTTTCAAATTCTGATTTTTTTATTTGGATTTTTTTTTTTTTGGATTTTCTTGTCCTTCTAGTCTTATTTGGGTGCAGAATCTTTGTTAAATCTGCCCTAAAGTGGGCATTAAAAGCTGTTGGTGAGAAAAATTTTGGGTGGAAAATATTGTGGATTTATTTCCAACACTGGGAATTGAATTATCTCTACTTACACAAGACAACTTCCATATTTACATGTACTTTAAAAGTGTATTTTGTGGTGGCCTTACGGTTGATGATGATCCAATAGGGGCACCGTACGCGTCGGAAAAGCGACAAGTGAGCGTGAGAATCAAAAAGTAACTCTTCCATGTACCCGACCTCCCGAGGTCGTGCGGAGGAGACAATTGGTGGGGATGGAATATGCAGACAAACTAGTTAGGTAGTCTAATGTCTTCGACACGCACTAATGGAATTTGTGAATCTAAGGCAAAGAAGGCCCTTCTAACTTGGACTGGTGTGATAGATCGATCAGCGAGGATGACTGCTCGAAGGCTCCAATCAATATCGAGCTCTGGCGTGATTCGATCTATGGGTTGCGGAATACGTGGAAAATGACCTGGGATTGTTTCGTGTATATCTCCTGATAAGGTCATATATATTCCCTGGGCTCTCTAGGTCCCGTGATTGTCATACGAAACAAAATGCAATCTAATTGTAATGAAAAAAATTCTAATTACATGAAATAAATCTAACTGCATATAACTTTTATTCTTCTAAGAAATATTCTAACAATTTTAAGGAAAGCAAACTATTTTAAGCGTATCTAGAAATAATAACTAAACAATAATTTAAAACAGACAAGATAACCGAGTGTGGTTATTTGCCTGTGCGATTTGTAGAATTATTCTAAATAAAACAGTTTGTCTAATCTACCGGCAAGATTCTCGATCCTACCTCAGAAGTGAGGAGTGAATCATAGTTTCTCAGAAACTATCAATCCCCACAGCTTCCCTGGCAATGTCGAGAATAGAATGAAATGAAATAAAGCGATTAACTACTCTATTTGATATGAATCTGACTAGAACTTTGAAATTTAAAACCTGGATTCCGCAGAACAGTGGCGAATCCGATGGTGTGTGTATGATCTCGTCCCCTCAGTATGATCTTCTCGTTCTTTCGTGTTCACTTGGATCCAGAAAAGTGTGTAATGCTAGCACCGATAGGAGTAGATTTTGGGACAAGGACAGCTCAGAATACAGACTGAGAATGTGAGTAGGAGAGGGATAGCGCAAGAGTACAGAGCTTGGCTTATGCGATTCCTAGCGGGATTTTACTGCGAGTCATGCAACATGGAGTGACCAGAACCTGCAACTATCCTATACGAAGAGCAAAACCTGCAACTTTAATGGCTTCCCAAGCTATTCTATTCCAAAATAAAGACACTGCTTGCACAAGTTGGATATGTGGCTTACCAACAGCTGAATAAAGCTAACCAGGTATATAATGAATTGAACTAAGAACTCCAAGACATAGTAAAAATAAATCTACAAAGCAAAGAGGAATTCAGGGGCAAGCTTCTAACTGGATTGGGTGGAACAACAACACTGCCTGCACAAGATGGGTTTGTGGCTTACCAACAACTGAGCAATTTAACAAAAGATGCAAGTGAATTCAAGCTATGGCTTCTAAACAAGCTAACTAACTAAAACACTAAAATGAGGGAATGAGAGCAAAGATCAAACTTCCAAATCTAGCCAAGCTTCAGACCAAAAACTCTAGACCAAATTCTTCACCAAAATCTTCACCAAAATTAGACCATTTGCATGTACACAAACCATGCATTTATAGGAATTCAAACACCCAAGAATCAAAACCAAATTGAACTCCTAAACAATAAACAAAGGAAAAACACTGTTCCAGGGGACCAAAAACATTAATGCATGCTCAAGTCGGAAAAGAAAAGCTGGTAAATCATGATATTTCACGCGGGTCGCGTCAAAAGAGTGTTCTGGAAAACACGCACAGGACCGCCGCTCTGAGCAGGGCGGCGGTTACAGGACCGCCGCCCTGTTCAGGGTGGCGGTCACGAGACCGCCGCCCTGCAGGGCGGCGGTTTCGTCACTGAAGGTCAAGAAGCCAAAGAAAGAGGGAAAAAGGGGAAAACAAAGGGCGCGGGGGCTAAGCGGGGCATGCGGGATGTTAACGCATACTCCGAGGGCTTTTCCAGATCCCGAACACCTTGCGAGGAGACCTGTATCATCATTGGGGCACTTGTTACACTGTTCTGGCGGTACAGTACCTTACAATTTTGGGTACGTACATATTGCCCCCTCGGAGAAGCGTTTTAGCCATGAAGAGGCATAAAACAGTGGGTCCAAGTATGGCAGTCCCGAAATGGGGAGTTAGAAGTTATACCTTACACGTCCGTGTGTCGAAATGACGCCATCCAAAATTCCCGCTACCTGCAAAATGAAAAGAGAACTCAAGTGCAGATAGATACAATAATTTGGAAAACAAACACTAAAATAACAGGGAAAGAGGACGTACCATTTGTGCGGGGATAGGAACTTACCTCCGTCGGCGCTCCGAACCTGCGAAAAAGTCATTTTAAAACGAAATAGAACAATATATATATGAAAGTGGGCCCATTTTCCTATTCATTTGCGTGAGTCGATTTGATAGATTTTGAGCTCTGGGACCCACGGTGATGATTCTTGTGCGAATAGAGTCGAAACGTCAGAGTGAGATAGTGATCATGCCCCCACGTGTGGAACGCCACCTCGCAAGATCACGAGTCGATTTTCTTTAATTTTGCATTTTTCCCCCTTCAAATTTGAAATGGCAAATTCTTTGCAATGGGGGTATTTTTGAAAATGCTAGGTTCAAAAGGTCCACCTAGGGGGGTGTCTACTGGGTAGGCTTTGTTTTTAGCCAAAATGGTCAATTTTTGCATTTTTTGGGCTTTTTAGGTTTAAAAACCCACGCAGGTTTTCGGACCGCGACCGCCGCCCTGGCTGGGCGGCGGTTACACGACCGCCGCCCTACCCAAGGCGGCGGTTACAGAACCGCCTCCCTGCTCAGGGCGGCGGTTTTGCACAGAAAGCAAAAGGAGCTTGCTTTAGACATTGCACTTGTATTTTTATCATTTCTATATGTTTTTACGACTCTCTCGGCATTGATTAGATACTAACTTGCTCTGTTTTGTGTGTTTTTGGGTGTATGCAGGCGAGAGAGGAGTACATCAGATGGAGTCGAGAGAGGGAGTGTGATTGGTTGCCCGGGGTATTGGATGCCCTCTCACCAGATGAGGAGGACACATTGCAGAGGGCCGGCATACTGCGTATATCGCGCGTGCCTCATGTCGCACCATCTAGTCACATCCTTTGTGACTTGTTTTCTTATTGGGATGCAGATCGGAACACTTTCCGACTGCCAGGGGTCCGCGGTGAGTGGACGATTACTTTGGAGGATGTTTACCGTATCCTGGGGGTCCCGATCATCGGGAGGAGACTCACACTGGAGACAGCTGGGTCCAGAGCACGACAGATTACACGGTGGGCGAGCTACATGGGGATGCGGCTATCTCCACGGGGCCGAAGAAGGAGTGAGAGTCGATCCATTCCTTTTTTGCCCATCCCCATATTTTGACAGGCTATCATGGGGATCCTTGCCTCGAGGCTGATCGGGGACAAGGGAGGGGATACTTTACTATACTGTTGGGCCCCCATCATTGCACAGATAGAGGGGCATGGCCGGATATATGCCTGGGGCGCAGATATTCTGGGGACCACCTACCATGACTTATACAGGGTGGTCCATCTACAGGGATAGTCTTTGAGTCACCCTACTCTAGTTATGAGTTGGGTGTATGAGCGCTTCATTCCCTATGGCAGAGGCGTGGAGGTGGCAGATCCTGGGGGTGTGAGGGCGGCCAGATGGTCAGATATGTCGGTGCTTAGAGCACCTCACCAGCCAGTTGCCTCGCTTACTACAGCAGACATGGAGGCCACACCGTACCAGCTTATGGCTGGTATATGGGGAGAGGAGACTCTTACACTGATCTCTTGCTCCACCACAGGGCAGCTTATTGACCGTGTGGGACGAGTAGAGGTACATCCTTTCGGCAGGGTTCCTCAGCAGTTCGGCCTCCCATATGTGGGCATGCTTCCTCCAGTGGCACCGGTTTATAGATCAGTCCGCGAGGCTAGAGGGGGGCCTAGAGGCCGTGGTTGGACAGTGGTCACTCCTGGTATTCCTATTGTAGCCAGGGGGATTGTTCGGGCCAGAGGGAGAGCTGGTGCGCCTCGGGCACCTTTGCTTCAGATTGCCGCGGGTCCTGCTCATAGCAGCGATGACCCTATAGATATCGACTCTGATTCTGAGGAGCTTACAGAGGGAGGGTCAGAGGAGCAGACGGATGATAGTGATCCTGAGTGGCATGACACTCGGGGATATTTCTGCAGCAGAGAGGGCAAGCGAGAGCAGAGAGAGAGACTCTAGTTTCAGAGGAGCCACTCTCTCAGGGCCGTGGTGGAGAGGATGAGTCTATTGCGGGACGTCATGTTGCCCCTACTACAGGAGCAGCCCCTCAGTCGGCAGCGGCATCTGCAGCGGGCGCTGGCCCTAGTGACCCATCTTGGAGGCCCGGTGACCCGAGTAAGTCATCCTCTCTCCCTTTCAGTGTTAGTTTGATTTAGGACTTGTTTTAACTGCTATCTCTCCTTATATTTGTATCTTGTATATTTTAGCCTCTTGCCTAGCTTCTAATTCATTTTTCTTCTTTGTTTTACAGAGACTGTTGATGAGTGGCGGGATCTAATCCGTAGGGTATGCACTGATTCTCTGATGATCCCTATGGATAAGACCCGTGCGGAGCTATCTGTAGATGCCGGGGAGCCCTCAGCAGCCGGTAGGCATACTGACGTCTTTGCTCCCGTTTGGCACGTGGCTAGGATGGTGTCGACTCTCCGTACAGAGTTGGCGGGCTATAGGACAGCCGAGCGTCTTATGAGGAGCCATTCTCGTGGTGAGACCGTGGCTGCTCCTTGAGACCCTGAGCCCTCCGTGCATTCAGAGCGCCGGCGTAGCCGGAGTCCTAGGCGAGGGCGCGCACCCTCGGAGGGGTCACGTAGGGGTTGAGAGGCGACTTGGCCCTTGTATTTTGTATCATGGATTCTTTTGTATATCACGGGCTCTTTGAGCGTTTTGACCATGCCTAGAGCATGATGGCATTGTATATAAACATTGATTATTTATATATATGCATTTGTTTTTGGATCAAAACTTTGTCACTTGTGTTTTCCCTTTCTGTTTCCAGCTTTCTCGTGTATACTACGATGTATGTTTTATATGCTTTCTAGAATGTATGCAATGGAGAACAGATGATGCAAATGTTTGCTTTCTTTTTGTGTTTCATGATGCTGATACATGATATTGTAGATATACTGTGATCTTAAATCTTAGCTTCTGTGAGCAATTTGGATACCTCATGTTTGTTTTGGCAAAGTGATGAAAATAACCAGTATGATGAACAGATTAACTTGCCCCACTAATAACCGCACGTAACTAGTAGGATGCGAGGGCTCATCACCAAGAGCCAAGAAGGGCACAAGTTATGAAATATGGTGAAACGATAGTGATGAAATACAGACGAAGCTTTGGTGGAACCAAATTGAAAACTACAAGCTTACTCCACCCGAATGACTTCATAGTTTTGGGTGCAACTTGCTTTGCGGTTTATCCATACTTAGACTCGTAGATGGCCACATAGTAGACAAAATCTGGTTTTTAGGATTTTTAACTCTCCAGGAATTTTGAGCATCTGATTCATTCATTTTTGACTCAAAGTTTGAATAGTTTGTTTATGACCTTTTAACGTTTGCATTGTCTAGAGGACCCCCTACACTTTACCCCATGCTACTAGTAAGAAGCGTGGGTTTATCACCGTGGGCAAGGCATAGGCGAGTAAGGGCATTTCCATCCTTTCCCAACCCTACGTCACTAGTAAGAGACGCAAGCTCATCACCGAAGGTTGGTAGGGCAAGGAAATGTGTAAAAATAAAATTTTCTGTTTAATCACTTTTTGACTTGTATTTTTGAGTAAAATGTCAGTATATGCTTGTTTCCAAAGAGATGTATATATGGGATAGATGTGACACCATGAAGCTTCTAGAACAGACCATAGGCAAGACACCTATCCTAAGAAGAAATCAAAGTGAGAACAAACTTGCAGATCTTGGTATGATTACCGTTAAGACTTCGTCATGTCTGATTTTATTTGATAAAAGATTCTGAAGTGATTGATGATATCGTGAAAATGGAGAGATATGATTAGAAAGTTTTGTGCCAACAACATCATGAGTTTGTAATGAATTACTTTGAGAATAGATTCCTTGATCACAATTTGTGTAAGAACAAGTGGACAAAATGATCTAAATCTATATGAAGATGCAATGTAGATAGTTATATAGGTAGTGCTAGCTGCTTATGCGTAGAAACGCTTGAGGTGCAGGGAATTGACTGTTTCGCCAAATTCCTCACCTTCTAGCGTGCATAAGAGGTATGCACCATTTCCATAGTCCTTCGTGACTCGGTATGGGCCCAACCATTTGGGCCAGAATTTCCTTCCTTCGCCGGTCTTCTTGTCGATCCGGCTGTCTAGTCTTAGAACTAGATCACCTTCGTATATATCGCGTTCATAAACCTTCTTGTTATACTGCCGGCACATTCGGTCAGCATAAGCTCTATGCCGTTGTTCAGCATCTAACCTAATTTCATCTAGGCTTTCTAATTGGGAAAGACGTACTTCTCTGTAAGCGTCTTCATCCAGAATCCCTTGTAGTGAAATGCGGAGACTGGGTATTTCGACCTCAAGCGGGAGAACTGCTTCTGCCCCAAATACTAGCGAGAAAGGAGTTGCTCCTGTTGGTGTTCTTATTGAGGTTCGGTGGGCCCACAAGGCCGGATATAACTTCAAATGCCAATCTCACTTGTTTTCTTTCACCGTTTTAAGGAGAATGGCTTTCAGCATTTTGTTTGTTGCTTCAGCCTGCCCATTGGCTTGGGGATAATACAAGGAAGCCGTATGATGGCTTATTTTAAATTTGTTGCATAGTTCACGAACTTCTTCATTCTTGAAAGAAGTTCCATTATCTGAGATAATGATTTGTGGGATACCGTACCTGCAAATGATTTGATTTAAAATGAACTTAGCGATTACAGAACCAGGTACGGTAGTAAGAGGCATGGCCTCCACCCATTTGGTAAAATATTCAGTGGCCGTAATTATAAAATTGTGGCCGTCTGTGGATGAGGGAGAGAATTTCCCTATTAAGTCTAGGCCCCATGTAGAAAAGGGCCATGGAGTAGCGATTGGTTGTAGAGCTTGTGCTGGCATGTGGATCTCGTGGGAGAATTCCTGGCACTTATGACACCTGCGTGCAAACTCTATCGCGTCATGTTCTAGAGTGGGCCAGAAATAGCCCATTCGATGTATTTTTTGAGCAGTGGCATGGCCACCGAAGTGGCCTCCACATATACCGCTGTGGGATTCATGGAGAATCCTCTTGGACTCTTCTGTGTCGACACACCTTAAGAGCATTCCATCGAATGCTTTTCGATAGAGCACCTGCTCTATAATGACATATTTGGCTACGATTATGCGTAATCGCCTTCTTTGTTGCGGTGTAACTACATCCGGGTACGTATGGTCCATGATATAATTAATGATATCAGTGTACCAAGGGCACTCAGAAATAGCAGGTCGAGTTTCGATGTAGTATACGCATTCATCTGGAAAATCCAAATCTACTAGATCGCCTCCGTCTAATGGGTTGTCAGCTAACCAATCCACGATGATTTGTCCTTTAACTGACTTCTGATTTACAAATGTTAATTCGAACTCTCCCATTAAGGTTATAAAACGTCCAGCCTTTTTGGATAAGGAACCTTGTGTGAGAAAAGTCTGTAAATGGTCCGTCTTTACCATGACCTTTGTTTCTTGATTCAGCATGTAATGTCTTAGACGTTTAGTAGCAAAGACTATGGCAAGACATTCTCGCTCTGCTTGTGTATAGCATGTTTCATAGTCGAGCAGTGTTCGGCTAATGAAATAAATCGCACGTTCTCTCTTGTCATCGTCTTCTTGGGCCAACATATAGGCCAGCGAGACATTGGTAGCTCGTGAATATAGGATTAACGGGCGATCCAGCTTAGGTGGCATTAGCGTAGGTGGTGACAGCAAGAAACGTTTAACTGCGTTGAAAGCTTCGTTGCAGTCTTCGGTCCAATCAATGCTATAGTCTTTCTTGAGTAAATTGTTGATTGGATGAATAGCGAAGCTTAAGTCTGGGATGAATCTCCGGATTGCACCCAGCTTCCCAAGAAATGATCTGATTCCAGATTCACTCGAAGGTGGGACCATTTCGAGGACAGCCCGAATTTTGGTTGGATCAACGTCGATCCCTCGTGACGATATGATGTAACCTAGGAGCTTTCCTCCTGTTACACCAAAGACGCATTTCTCTGGATTTAGTGTAACTCCGTATTCTATTAAACGTGAAAGAATGACACGGAGTACTTCGGGATGGTCACAACGCTTCTTGGCCTTAGCCAACAAGTCATCTACGTATGATTCCATGATTTTATGAATTAAATCGTGAAATATATAATTCATATCCCGCTGGTATGTAGCACCAGCGTTTTTGAGACCGAAAGGCATGACAGCATAGCAATAGGTTCCCCAAGGAGTTATAAACGTGGTTTTAGCTTGATCTTGCTCGGATATTCTGATTTGGTTGTATCCCGAGAATCCATCCATGAGAGACAAGAGTTCAAAACCAGATGTTGCATCAACAATAACGTCTATGGATGGTAATGGGAAATCGTCTTTAGGACACGCTTTGTTGATGTCTCGGAAATCTATGCAAATGCGTATCTTTCCGTTCTTCTTGAGAATGGGAATGATATTAGATACCCATTGGGAGTAGTCTACTGGCTTGATGAATCCTACCTGAAGGAGTTTTATTACCTCCTCTTTTACCACGAGAGCTACTTTGGGCTTCATGGATCTTGATTTTTGTTTGATTGGCTTTGCATCCAATCTAGTGACGAGGTTGTGTACCGCAATGTGGGGTGCGACTCCCGTCATCTCCTTGTAATTAAATGCAAACACCTTCTGATGTTCTTTGAGAACCTGAGTATGTATTTCCACTTCTTCTGGTGTCAACGAAGAACCTAGTTTCAATATTCTTGGTTCATCTTCTGTCCCAATGTTGACATCGATTGTTTCTTCGATTAAAGAGGCGTTACCCTCTTCAAACTCAGGTGGTGCTGGAGGTAAATCTAAATCATCCCCATTTTCTATTGCGTATATGTTAGGTTCCCTTTGTGACGGAAGATCCGTTACGGGATTTCCGAAGTAGGAGGACGAATGTGGGATCAGGGATAAATCTAGCATGTGATAGGAGAGATGTAATGCTGCATAGGCATTTAAATAATCCAAAGTAGCTGCATCATTTCCAACATGGTCTAGGACGGTAGATTCACTTCCGCTTAAAAGAGGATTTGTCATTGTTTTTATTAATGGCTCGTCACGAATGGATATTGTGAAGTGAGTATCTTCTAGCTCATTGCTTGGAGTAAAACGTGATGCCGAGGTTGCTATTGAATCGGTGAGAAGATTTTTCTCTCGCGGGATCACTTCAATGGATATGAAGTTAAACGCCTTGCTTAAATCTAATACAGCATTTTTGTAGAGTTGTAAATGTTCATCTTTAGTTTCATATACTTGAAACTTGGTTGTTGTTACTAATTGCGAGTCTCCCAAGACTCGATGTTATTAATACCAATTCTCCGGCTAAGGTGAGGCCAAGGAGGAGGGATTCGTACTCGGCGCCATTGTTTGTGCATTCAAAGTTTAACTTAAATGAGAATGGGAGGACCTTCTCCTCGGGTGAAGTAAGAATTATACCTGCCCTCGCTCCATAACGACATTTAGCTCCATCAAAATGGAGAGTCCAATACTTAGCCGGGAGTGTAGATGTTGGGGCATCTGGCGCGTTTGCACACTCTACTTCTATCATATAGAGATCCTCTACCGGTAAGGAACCAACACCTAGGGAAAATCCTATGCCTACTGAATTGAATGGTAAGAACATTGGTGAATCTTGTTCTATCAATTCAACGATTTTCATGCAGTAGTCCCTAATGATACTGTTTCTTTAGTTTTACCTTTAGGGGTTGGATTTGTTTTGGCTATGCTGGTAGTTTCAAGATCCGTTGTAGGTATCAACTTTTCCTCTGGATTTGGGTCAGAGGGTTTATTAAGTTGGTTTGTTGGCGTTCAAATTCGAGTGTACCCCTGGTCTTTTCTTTAAATCAGCTAGGTGCAAATCGAAAGGTTTTGGATCACCTTTGGCTACAAATACCTTTCCCAGATGCAAGAATCTTACTTCTTGAAATAGCGTGGAAGGGATTGCCTTCATTCGATGTATCCAAGGTTGGCCGAGGATCATATTATAGTTAGTTTCCGATCTATAATATAAAATTCAGTCAAGATGGTTTTGGGTCCTAAGGTGACTGGTAGTATTATAGTTCCTATCGAAGTGGCTTTAAGGCTATCATAGCCTCTAAAGGTATTTCGTGTAGTGGAACAGTTTGTTTCTCCATATCCAAGTTTTTGGAGGAAAGAGAAAGGGACTATGTTAACTGTAGCCCCATCGTCAACCATTGCCCGTTTTACATAGTTATTATAAACCCACACTTGCAAGTGTAAGGCTGGGTCACCTCGGCGTGCGATCTCAGCATCTGTGGGCATTTTACTTATTTCGAAGATGAATTCGACATCCTTTTTGGCTACCCCGGAGGGTGGATATCAAAATCTACGTGATTTACTTGTGTTTCGGGAGGTGGAGTGATGTTAATTAGATGGCCTAGACCTAATGCTTCTAAAAGAGCAGCTCTGTGAGGGGGAGAGTTCTTTAGTAAGTCCAAAAATGAAATGTGTGAAAAGGTCTTTGTTAGGTCACTAATTAAATCATAGGCACCGATGGGTTTTTCAATTATTTCTTTGACTCCTATCCTTTTCTCGGCGAGATGACTTGGGCTCGGTTGAGAGAAATAATCTCGTGTTCTTGTTATAGCTTCGATAGGTAGTTCAACATCTAATTCTACCAAACTAACTATCTTAGGTCTTGGTTGAGCTCCCAATTGTGGTGCAACTGACGGATTTAATGAAGTCGAAGCTTCATGATCATTGTTTCCCATTATTGCACCTTTGTTTGTTCCGGTTGGATTTAGCCTATTGCCATCATGATTTGGGAGCGGATCGTTAAAGATCCTAAGGGGAGCATTCTGAGGGGAAACTACCCCTGCGAGCGTATTTGGTTGTGATGAGATAGGATCTCGCCAAAAAGCAGTGTCCGTGAAGAACTGTCTTTGTTCTTCTGGCAAACGTTGCATAAATTTATTGTAGTCACGGCATGTTCTAGTGTTGTGACCATGAATTTTATGGAAACCACAATAAGAATTGGGATTATAATTCCCGTTTTGTTGGTTTGGTGTGTATTGTGGCCTAAAATTCCGATCAAACTGTTGCCTATTAGGACCAAAGTTTTGGAATTGTTGTTTTTGGTTTTGACTTTGGTTTTGGTAACCAAATGTGTTTTGGCTTGGCCCTTGTATGGGATTTCGCCATTTGTTGTTGTTGTTGTTGTTGTGGATGGTTAAAATCCACTGTATTGACCGTTGGGGTAAAGTTGTTGTTTCGCTGGTTGTTTGTTTGTGACGGAGTATTAACAACATTTACCCTCTTGGGCTGGTCGGTTACCCCATCCGTTGTTACCCCACGATTTTTGTTAAGGATTTTGGGTCCTTGATTGACATTTGTGGTAGTTGTAGTATTTTGAGTGGAGGTGATTAACCTCCCGTTTGCTCCATACGTCTTACGACCACTATCTATTGCTGCCTGGTCTATTCGTAGAGCGCTCTCAAGTACTTCATCATAAGTCCTCAGTGGGAACTTCTGGACTTCTTCCTTCACTTCTCTGCTGAGAGAATGAAGGAATAAATCACATAGTTCCATCTGATCCATGTTTGGAGCACTTGCTGATGAATAAAGAACTGTACGCCACCTCTGGATGAAATGAGCGACAGATTCATTGTGTTCTTGTTTGATATGCAAGAATTCCCTGATTCCTGTTCTCAATAGTTTGTTCATGTCAAAGGCTTTGATGAACTCTGACACGAGTTGTTTAAATGAATGTATGGAAGCTTCAGGTATTCTATAATACCAATCGAGAGCAATGCCTTCCAAGGTTTTGGGAAATATTTTAGCAACAACCCCATCCCAAGGGAGTAATTCTCGTATGGCTGTAGCGTAAGCTTTGATATGTGCGTTTGGATCTCCTTCACCCTTGAACTTGGGCAAATCAGGGAGAGGTCTTGGAAGCATGACGCTTCGTATGGTGAAATCTAAGGGTTCCTTTAGATATTCTGAATAAGTCCCTATTGCATAGCTTTCGACCATTGATGGTGGTTGCTGAGGGAGCGATGGTGGGATAGGTTGTTGATACGGTGCAGCATATGCATTAGCAGGGGCATAGGGAGGTCCCTGCATTTGAGCAAACATGCCGGGAGAGGAGAACATATCTCCTTGCGGTGATTTAGAGTACATGTTTAAATAGGACGGGGTATTGTCGAGGAACAGACTGTTCGACACTAGACCCGGAGGAATAGTATTAGAGATGATAGGCCTTGTTGGCGTTTGCTGTGGATATTGAGGAGGCATGCCTAACGTGCCTACTCCTGTGAGGAGATCTACTTGGCCAGAGTGGTATGGAGGATTGGAACTCCCCGTTTGCATGAACGGAGATTTTTGATTTGCTTGAGCCAGTTCTAACCCTCTCACTCTTTCTACTAACGTTGAAATGACTTCATTTGGTGAAGTCACGGTACTTTTCCTGAGTGGCATTTGTTGTATACCTTGGTGTTGTAAAGGTACGTGATATCCTGTCATAAACTGATCGCTATCTTGCCAAGTTTCTCCCGAGAATATTTCTGTAGAGATATTTTCTTGAAAAGGGGTCTCGGGTTGTACTTGTAATCCTCCTATAGATGGGTACATTCCCCGGGAGCGTTGTTCACTCCTAGGATAATGTGTTGACTGTCCATCATCTAAGACCAGGTATGGATCTGATTGCCTACTAATTTGTGGTCTGAGTAACATTTGAGGAGATGAACCAGATTCTCCTGTAAACGTCATATTGTTTGAACCTGAAGGCTCTGTTTGTTGGGTTCGAAGGGGTTGATCTAACTCTTCAGTTTGAAAAGACGAACTATATCTGATTCTTGGGGTTTGTGTTGACAACTGATTAGTTGAATAGTTGTCACCCCATACTGAGAGTGAGGGTGATGATTCCCTATTCTGTTGGGCGTAGTATGCCTCAAGACCCAGGAGGGGTCTGCCATATGCGTCGAATCCCGACATATTCGGGGGGTATATGAATACCCGCAGAATAATGGGAAGGAGCGAAGGTGGATGAGAGAAGATGAAACTTCTCAAAGAGAAGGTGAAACAATTGTTTGGTTCACGTCGGGTTCACCAATTTTGTACGTCGGAAAAGCGACAGGCGAGCGTGAGAATCAACAAGTAACTCTTCCGCGTACCCGACCTCCCGAGGTCGTGCCAAGACAGTTGGTGGGGATGGAATATGCAGACAAACTAGTTAGGTAGTCTAATGTCTTCGACACGCACTAGTGGAATTTACGAATCTAAGGCAAAGAAGGCCCTTCTAACTTGGACTGGTGTGATAGATCGATCAGCGAGGATGACTGCTCGAAGGCTCCAATCAATATCGAGCTCTGGCGTGATTCGATCTATGGGTTGCGGAATACGTGGAAAATGACCTGGGATTGTTTCGTGTATATCTCCTGATAAGGTCATATAGATTCCCTGGGCTCTCTAGGTCCCGTGATTGTCATACGAAACAAAATGCAATCTAACTGTAATGAAACAAATTCTAATTACATGAAATAAATCTAACTGCATATAACTTTTATTCTTCTAAGAAATATTCTAACAATTTTAAGGAAAGCAAACTATTTTAAGCGTATCTAGAAATAATAACTAAACAATAATTTAAAATAGACAAGATAACCGAGTGTGGTTATTTACCTGTGTGATTTGTAGAATTATTCTAAATAAAACAGTTTGTCTAATCTACCGGCAAGATTCTCGATCCTACCTCAGAAGTGAGGAGTGAATCATAGTTTCTCAGAAACTATCAATCCCCACAGCTTCCCTGGCAATGTCGAGAATAGAATGAAATGAAATAAAGTGATTAACTACTCTATTTGATATGAATCTGACTAGAACTTTGAAATTTAAAACCTGGATTCCACATAACAGTGGCGAATCCGATGGTGTGTGTATGATCTCGTCCCCTCAGTATGATCTTCTCGTTCTTTCGTGTTCACTTGGATCCAGAAAAGCGTGTAATGCTAGCACCGATAGGAGTAGATTTTGGGACAAGGACAGCTCAGAATGACAGACCGAGAATGTGAGTAGGAGAGGGATAGCACAAGAGTACAGAGCTTGGCTTATGCGATTCCTAGCGGGATTTTACTGTGAGTCATGCAACATGGAGTGACCAGAACCTGCAACTATCCTATACGAAGAGCAAAACCTGCAACTTTAATGGCTTCCCAAGCTATTCTATTCCAAAATAAAGACACTGCTTGCACAAGTTGGATATGTGGCTTACCAACAGCTGAATAAAGCTAACCAGGTATATAATGAATTGAACTAAGAACTCCAAGACACAGTAAAAATAAATCTACAGCAAAGAGGAATTCAGGGGCAAGCTTCTAACTGGATTGGATGGAACAACAGCACTGCCTGCACAAGATGGGTCTGTGGCTTACCAACAGCTGAGCAATTTAACAAAAGATGCAAGTGAATTCAAGCTATGGCTTCTAAACAAGCTAACTAACTAAAACACTAAAATGAGGGAATGAGAGCAAAGATCAAACTTCCAAATCCAGCCAAGCTTCAGACCAAAAACTCCAGACCAAATTCTTCACCAAAATCTTCACCAAAATCAGACCATTTGCATGTACACAAACCATGCATTTATAGGAATTCAAACATCCAAGAATCAAAACCAAATTGAACTCCTAAACAATAAACAAAGGAAAAACACTGTTCCAGGGGACCAAAAACATTAATGCATGCTCAAGTTGGCAAAGAAAAGCTGGTAAATCGTGATATTTCACTCGGGTCACGTCAAAAGAGCGTTCTCGAAAACGCGCAGCATGGGACCGCCGCCCGAGCAGGCGGCGGTTACAGACCTCCGCCCCTGTTCTCAGGGGCGGCGGTTTCCATCCGAAGGTCAAGAAGCCAAAGAAAGAGGGAAAAAGGGGAAAACAAAGGGCGCGGGGGCTAGCAAGGGGCATGCGGGATGTTAACGCATACTCCGAGGGCTTTTCCGGATCCCGAACACCTTGCGAGGAGACCTGTATCATCATTGGGGCACTTGCTACACTGCTGCAGCGAGACAAGACCTTACAATTTTGGGTACGCATACGAGGCACTCCACTGACCATGCGAAGAAGCTAACAATCACTTGCTAGAGACAAATTTGTCTTGAGAGCAGGAGAGGGCATGAGAATATGAGGTAGGAGAACTGATGTTGCAAGTAGAAAATAAGATTCCTGCATACACTAGTTATAAATTTCAACACATGTATTTATGAGAAGAAATAACCAAAACTTCCATATTACTCTAGCTAGAGGAAATCATGCATACAAATATGAACACATTCATATGCCTTTGAAAATAGAAACTTCTTCCTTCACTAACATTTCAAATATAATTTTATAAAGTAGGGAAAAGGGGGTAGCATATGCAAGATGAGAATAGAATAAAATGGCCATCTCCTTTGTTCATTCTAAGTACAATGCACTCTTGAGTTTAAAAAATCGATCACCAACCCTTTGATAATGGGAGGTCTTCTCCTTTTATAAGAAGAGAGATGAATCTTCATATACTCCTAATAAATTTTCATATGTCCTCGCACAACTTAAACCTTTTCAACTTCCTAGGAAATTATTAAATCCCTTTTTATAACATAAAGGTGACTTTTACATTAGAAACATAAAGTTGATTTTTAAATTTCATTAAGGGAATATTAAAAGTGCAGCCCCAACAACGAATTATAACATTGAAGAGAGATAAAATTGGGGGTGAGACAAGAGAGAGAGAGAGAGAGAGAGAGAGAGAGAGAGAGAAGAAAGAAGAAGAAGGAAGAATTATGTTGATGATGAAGAATCGCCTCCAATGAAGTTCATTAATCCTTCCAGATGACTCGATGGAATGCTCCAATGTGATGAACTATGGATACCGAACAAAATAACCTCCTTATCCATGATGCACAAATACCTAGACTAGCCGAGTGATTGTTTAAAATCACTTATGCTTCCATGACCCTCATGGAGGTTTCATTTCCCGTTTGAGTTATGAGACCATCTTACAACCCTGTTTTTCTCAAAAATGATATGCTAAACCCTATGACACATTTCAATCCTCCTCTATTAATGATTTATTTCCCATTTTATCTACATTATATTTTTATTATGCCTCACCATGGGAACATGTTATTTTTATAAAGTGCACTAAGGTGAAAAAATCCAATCTATGAACTATGGGGCATGATAGAGCAAGGTAAGACATGCACAATGTAAAAAAATCATGATGAATGGAGAAGTAGGGAAAAATTTATGCATGGGCACATTTTACTATCCCTAATACACCAAGGGGATGAGAGGGATAGAAAAAACCCACTTTGTTCCCAGAGGCATGATTTTGCACTTCAAGATCTAAAAATGGAGGGAGAGCTGGGGAGTGTAAATACACACATAATGAGAAATTTTGGAATCAAACAGAGAAATAGAGAAAAAATTATGCATGGGAAAATTTTACTGTCCCCATTGTACCTTTGCAAAGGGACATGAGGTGCACAAAAATGTGCCATGCACTTTTGAGAGGCAAAACATAAGAATTTGGTCCGCTGGGAGAGCGAACTTGAAATTGAGATTGTCGAAGCTCCAAGAGGTCTTTTTGGGTGAAATTTTATATGATTTTGACTCCAAACATCCTTCCAAGATCAATGGGATGGGTATCATATTTTAATTCTTCTTGAAACCACCTAAAATGGCACTTTTTTATTAGGATTTTCAACTGTCCCTATGAATAATGAGCTCCCCTAAAAAGTGCCAAGAGTTTTGAAGAATATGATGACTCCACCTTGTATAGGGTTCTCTTTTATTTATAATGAGTATTTTTTTCCTTTTAAATGTTTAGGAGTTCCCCAAATCGTCCATCGAAAATAAGGTACATATTTTGAAGTGCATAAGATACAACTTACTATTTTTAGTAAGTTTCATAAGCAACCACTCTCAATTTCAACTAATGTTACCAACTTGAATGTTTATCTCCTTGTATGCTTATTTTGTGAAATCTACCTTCACCTTGACCACTTCTTGGAATGACTTGTTATTTTTAGTAGGTACCCATATAGGGAACTTACTATTTTTAGTAAGTGGTCATTTTCACTATTTTCTGCTCTGAACAATCATTCTGACCTCATGATTATCTTTGGTGCACATTGTCTTCGCCGCCACTACTTCTAATGAAGACTAACCAAAAATAGAAAACCTATGTAAGAAAGCTTACTATTTTGGAAAGTGGGTCTCTGATGTTGGTTTTGCAACAAAACACATTTTTAGATTCATCTAATCATCATGATCTCATTCCCTAAATTTCACTTGATTTCTCCCTCAAGAATGCTTGGAAATGAAAAGACTTTTTTTTTTCTGACAAGGGTTTTGAGACACGAAGCTACCATGGCATCCATTAATGGATTTATGAAGATTTTTGTAGGTCTAGTTTTCACCTCTGATCATAATGAAATTGACTCCATTGGGATAGGTTTTTCATTTGGATTCTATGTGTAAATTTTTAGCTCGATTCCATTGTCGGATTGATGGGAAATCCGACAAATGTGAGCTAGGGCACAAAATGGGGTTTTTATGAAACAAATTATTTAGGGAATAATTCAATATCCTATTTTTTTCATCTTGATCATATTTGAAAATAATGAAGTCTACAAAATATCTCATCTCAATCCAACTTTTATTTTGCAAGATATGAATATTTTTCAATTAAGAGACTACGTAGTTATCTGGCGAAAAATATTCTTTCTTCATTTATTTGTTGTTTTAATCCATTATTTTTATGATTTTAAATGGATTTTTATGGAGAGGAATTTCATGGAGTTATTTGGATGAAACAATGGAGGATTGGAGATCTAGAAAAAGTGGCGCGATTCGGCGGGGAGAGGAGAAAGTGGGGGTGAGAATGGAAAAATTGGCTAAGTCCCGTTATTTATAAGTTTCCAAATGTAAAGGGGAAGGATGGGGTGATTTTTATGTCCCTTTCATCCCTTTTCAAAATTGAATAAGGGTACATCAATTTCCACTTATCACCTCATTGTGACCCTTGTCATTTTTGATTTGATGTGCACTTTGGAGAGGGGGCTGAACTTTAGCACTTGGGAGCTAACTTTTGGGCGCATGAGGAATCAAGGGGCTTAAGTGGGTTGAGGGAATTTTGTGTCACATATTTACCTTTTCTAAAGGTGTGAAAGGGACATAAAATCCCCTCACAAATGTGGTACGATACTTTGTGAACATGCATGCTGGGAGAGGGAAGGCTCAAACTTAGCTCTCGAGGGCTTAACTGGCAAGCGGGAGGTCACATTGGTGTTCTGGAGGCATAAAAATAGTTGGGAAAAATTTTGTGTCCCTTATGTCCATTTTATAAAGGGACTAAAGGGACATGAAATATCACCAAGATCCTAGTGCTGACATGTGTTAACCTAAAGGAATGACTAACTCGTGAGAACTCTTACTCTAAGCGACTTCATGACGACAATAAGTTGAGATTCTAGATGAGTTCGAATGTGAATTTTTATATGAAAATGACTGGAAACCACATACTAATTTTAATTTTTATGGTTTAAATCTTCAATTCTGACTTCATCACCTCAAAATTACCCCTTGTATCTCATAATTTCGATTCACACGTTAGAAGAATGAGTTTCCTTAGAAAGTGTACAATGTGTCATGATGTCTCATTTTTTCCATAATTTAGGAAAGGAAAGTAATTTCCATAGGTAATTATTTGTGCTAATTAATCTTCATGGAGCTCCAAAAATATTTATTTGAATCTTAGGTACTCCTTCGTGGTGTTTTCTCCTTTAGGCCCAAAAACCCACTTTTGTTAAATCGACTCCAAAACCTTCTAATCTTTCCAAAATCTCCCAAAACCATTTTCATAGATGTTCTTGGCACTTGAGTTCATCTCCATGTTTATTTTTTATCCTTTTTTCCACTTTAGGGAGTGCATTAGTCCCAAGAAGGCCAGTGGTAGTCTTTCCCAGAACTACTCAAAAATTGGTATTCTCCGAAAGATCCTAAAATCACCTATGGGGACTTAATTTGATTTCCTAAATAACCTAGGGGAATCGGATGGAAATGAAATTGAGGATCATTACACATAATAATTAAGGCTTGGTGTTGAGAATGGGTAGACTTGGGGTGCCTTGGAAAGGTAAAAGTTGAAAGATTTGACACAGGGGTGTCATTGTCCTTTTCTCTATTGAATTTTAACTCCTGCAAAAACCCAAGATAACACCCTCATCACCTGCAAGTTCCTCCTTGTACTCCATACAAGCACTTTTCCACATATTTAGTGAAGTGTGCTTGTGTGACCCCCTTTCCTATTTATCCATTTGTAAATACAAAATCATGCACTTTGGTACATTTCTAGGTCCTAAAATCATACTAACATTTAGATGAAAAAATTACGGGTGCTCTTGTCCCCTCTAGCTACCCATGAACCTCTTTCCACATTACTCACTCTTTTTGGGCCTCTTTTATCTTTTGGGAACCATATTTTATTATGGGTTAGCCTTATAGTTGTCAATTACAAAATTCGACCAAGGGAATCATATAAATACAGAGTTCTGTGACCAAGATAAAGGACCAAGCTCTAAGAATTATTATTATCACCTAATATTGCACTCAAAAGGATCCTAAAGAAATTCAAAGAATCCATTTGGAATTTCAAAAAGGGTTAAGGGACTACATTTTATCCATACATAGCATACTAAGGGGAATTTTCTTTATTCCATCCACATATCTATCTACATTACTACATCTAGCTAGCCTACTATCAAGTGCACTCGCACAAAGGCATCCTAGGGTACTATTGTTTCACACACTCAAAAGAACTACATGGATTATTATATGTATTGCAACACTCAATTCTAATCTCACACTGTCGGGTGACCTTCGAGTCCGTCTGAATCCCCATATTACATTATTTATATTTTGGATTTGATTTTGTATTGTGGGTTTTGTAGGTGAATATTTGTCTTACGGGTAACATGTACATCGGTGATCAAATTGAGACATACAAGTGATCAAAGCAAAATATTTGTGACACTTGTGTGACACAATGAAGATCAAGTTATGACCATGTTCACAATCATAGGAACCCAAGATTTCGTCAACACCCAAGTGCCCTTGTCAACCTGTGGGTGGTCGTTTCCAACCATTTTCATTATTTACAAAATCCATATAGAGTAAAAATGACACAAATCACTTCTTCTTCATCATTTTTCCTAGCTCAGACCATTCCCATAATTTGTGTGAATCAACTAAGTACATTCCTCTCTCTCTTGCACATAGGTTTTTATATTTTATTAGCTTATTGCTTGTTTCAATATCTATATTTTAGCATTTATTTATCATGTGTCTCTACAATTATAATTTAGCATCAAATTTTCATTTTTGTTAAATCACCACTCCACAACAATTAGATAAGATTAGAATAGTTTAAATTCAATAATGGGAGCCTCCCATAAACAAGAAGGAGGGGCGTAGCCCCACACTGTTGGCGAAGACTAAATAATTTTTAATATGACAAATTATTTCGCCAACAACTCCCTAGGTTTCATCCATAATATATATTCTACTTTTATCTTTCCAAATCATGGTTTCATGCATGCATGCATATATATATATATATATATATATATATATATATATATATATATATATATATATATATTCTCTATCATTAGATGAAGGAGTTACAATGACCAAATACAACCATAAACACATCATAAGACTAAAGATAAATAACAATTGAATAACAAAAAAAAAAAAAAAAGAATAACATGTTTGTAACACAATAACACAAAAAGATAGCTAGGTGACAACAAAGGTCTATTTAGTCATTCTAGAAGGATACACCTTCATACTAAACATCATGGTTTCTAAATCCTACAATAGAATATGAAAACCTACTTCCATATGTTTTGATGACATTAATAGTGTCCATAATTTCTCTTCATCATGAAAAAATCCATGCATTCTTAAAGTTACCTATACAAAATTTGGGTATAGTAAATATTGTCTTTTAGATATATAGATATTATATTAGTGTTATTAATCTTTTATACGCCATAATAATATTATTAAGGAAATCCTAATTAGTACCCTTTGTCTACATAACTAATTAAACCAAAAACTTCTACCTTTTTAAACAAAGTTTATTATGTCTTCATTTCAAGTTGTACATCATTTTTTTTTTTAAGTTAAATAGAATAATTTTCTCCTTTATATTATGTTTCTTTCATTGATAAGTTTTTACTTGTAGGTAGAGAAATATGGTTTGTGGGTTATGAACCTACAACCTTAGCATTGAAGACTAATGTCTGATTTAAAAACATTTATTTATTTATTTTATATAAAATTCATATTTAAAATTAGCAAGTATGATTTAAAACAATATTATTCGATATTGAATCAAAATCAAACATTCATATCTTATGTTTAATGATTTAACCCTTACACCAATATATAGCAATTATACTAACAACATATTTTTTTATTTAAATGAAAAAATAAACCTGAAATGTCTTATAAAAATTCCTAGTTTTAATTTCTTTTGGCTTTAGCTATTTGTTCATGATTAAATGGTTCCTCTTCTTAATATTCCTTGTTGACTATGTATACTTCTACTTTTTAATCCTTCTATCTTCTACTTTCACACGTTACTTAGTTATATTTATCTCTTTTTTCCCTGGAGTCTGTGTGAATCTGATATATTTAATTTTTGACTTCCTTATACCCTCCTTAAATACTATTTTAAAATAACTCCCCTAACTACCCTTGCCACCCGCATTAATTAATCCCTTTCTATTTTTAACATCCCCCAAACTCCACTTAAATACTATTTTTTTAAAATCTAGAAATTCATTATTCTCATTGTTGTTTTCTATTCTTCGTGCACAAATTTGGAGCATTAACTTTTGATTCATATATGTTAACTTAGCCTACCATCCATTTAACTGTCCAAAACTCACGTGCCATAATGGGAAAAATCAGCTCATATTTCATTTTATTTAAGATTTTATATTTTGTGCCACGCATCCATGGAATGAGGAGTTACATTTAATTATTTAATTTTTCCTTCTATATATATTTAATCATTAACTCTTATTTCCTTTTTTCTCTCCTACAAGTAGCTTTTTTAAATTATACTTTAAATTCATTAATTTATTAATACCTACCTTAGGTTTCACCTAATAATGTAGTCATTAATTTGTGTTTTAAAATAATAATTCCAACCATTATAAAGAAAAAGTGACACTATAATTATTATTTATGAGAGTGCACAACATGATCAACTATTACAACAAAACTACCCAATCCTTATAGAAAAAATCAAAATATTCAAAGAAATTTGATTAAATCACACAAAGGGGTTTTTAAGACCTGACCTATGGTATAACAATTTTTTAAAAGCTTTGTATTAAACACATATCAATTCTCTTTTGCAATACCCATTATTACATCTTATTTTCTCTCCTCAATGATACCCTTTCGGCATTATGATAAAATCTACACATGCACAATAAACAATACCTAGTGCATTGTATGTACAATATAAATAATCAACTTTCAATAGATCATATACAACATATTAAAATTAACAATAATCAATAAATATAATTCCATATCCAATATCCATATTTTATCTATTTGATTATTGAAAAATAATTTTTCCATCCAAAACACATCATAATATATAATGTAATAATATATTGTATCTACAAAGGGCCACTACCACCTTCTTCACAAAATATCTCAAAATAATAAATGTATAGTTTCAAGATGTGACATTGTTCCCCTCTAAGAGTTATTATGGTCCCGATTATTGTTACTACTATCAAAGAAAAACAACTAATGAAATAAATGAAAGTATGTCATGTGGACTTCATGATAGTCCTCCAAGATAGCACTCTCTTTTAAATATTGGTCCACTAGACCTTACACCGATAGAATTTCCTATTCTACAAGTGAAGCTTCCGGACCTTAAGCATACGTAGTGGCTTAACTAGAATAAATCTAGGATCTTCTACCTAAAGATAATTTCAATCAATAACATGAGAAACATTATGATGCTATATTTTCAATAAAGACAAGTGCATAACATTATGCAAATGGGATAGAGATGGAGGTAAAAAAATTCTATATGTCAATGGGTTAACCACTTTGAAAACATAAAATGGTCCAATATAATGAGGTGCCAGTTTGGAAGAATTTCCAAACTTGATATAAATATTCTTTGGTCTAACTCTAAAAAAAATCACCCATTACGAATTCTCTAGGAATCCATTTCCTATCCATATAACTCTTTTCCTTTCCACAACCTCAAACAATTGTTACTTAATCAACTTGACCTACTCTTCTATGTCATTAATTATTTCTAAATCTATAAAAATCCTATCCTCAATTTGATCTTAATTGATAGGTGTTCAACATTTTATTCCATATAGAGCCTCAAAAGGAGCCATACCCAATGTCGAATGGTATGAGTTGTTGTAAGCAAACTCAACCAATGGTAATTAATATTCCTATTTGTACTATTGATCCATGCGACACATCCTAAGCATGTCTTTTAGAACCTCGGTTCACGCTTTATGTTTTACCATCTATCTCCAGATGATAAGTAGTACTAAAATTGAATTTGATTATTAAGTAAGATTGTAAGGTTTTCTAAATCCTTGACATCATATGAGTATCTCTATCAAAGATAATATTCTCTCGCACTCCATGAAACTAAAAGTATCCCGAATGAACCTCTTTGCCAAAAATGGCTAATAATATTTCAAATTCCTTAGAATGAAATGTGATACTTTGGTGAGTTTATCCACAACCACCAATATAATGTCATGATTTTTCTTGGATATTGGAATTCCTTGAACAAAATATCTACTTATGACTTTCTACTTCCATTCGGAAGGTTCATGTGGGTATAAAAACCCAAATGGATGCACATGTCCATCTTTCACTTGCTAACACTCCAAACATATAGAATTATTTTATAATATCCTTTTTAATCCTTGGTCAAAAATATAATTGTCTGATCTCAACCATAATCTTAATCATTATAGGGTGATTGTACGCCTAATAATCAATGTGTGACTCTAGGATGCACTTGACCTCCTAAGGTTGTGTTGGGACAATCGATGTGATATGGAAAGATGGCTATATAATGGACAAATAGGGTGAGTACGTGGAATATGTGAAAATAGATCAAGGATAGATAAAGGAAAACGAATTTTTTCTACGGGTACCATGGGAATGTGCTCGTCAAGGAAATTAAATCCTATCTAACATGTGCATGTGAGAATGAATGGTCAATGAGAATGGTTGTACAAAGTTTTTTGTCAGTATTGGAATCACCAAATATTCCTTAAATGGGTTGTGGGATATGTGGGAATCATCCTGCGTCTGATACATAAAAATGTTTAGGTAAAGTCATGGAGGTGTGAAAATAGATGTATGGGAGGGATGAATCTATGGATTATGGAATCTAATCTTAACCAGGCTAATTGTGATAGAACACATAAGCATTATCTTCTTTGATGTTCAAAGATGTCACTGTGAGATAATAATGGGAGGAACTGGGGTGGTTTGAAAAATTAGGTTTCTGAGGCCTTGATCAATGTTTGTCAGTTGTGCAACTATTTTTTATTTCCACACTCTTGGATCACACACTAGTTCTCCGGGTTTCCTAGGGCCTTGGATGGTCATGTGGATGTATATAAAAATAATCTAAGGAATTCAATAAACATGTAAGGAATATGAGAGTGGAAAGGTCAAGTTTCAAGTAACCTAGGCCAACTAAGGAAACATTTGGAGTTGTGTTAATTCTCATTTAATTAATTCTATGTGCCTAAATTAATAAAGAAATGCAAGAATATTTTAATTGAATCAAATTGATTACTCTCCTTGAATATAATTAAAACTATGTGCAACTAATTAACTTAACAAAAGGAAATTAATTAATTGAAACAAAAAAATGAATCTAATCTAATTTTTTTGTATTTTTCAATGGTTTTTATCAAAAAGGAAATAAAACAAATAAAAGGAAATAATTAATTTAATATAATTTTGATGGGGTTTTGTTCTTTTCTGGAAAATAAAATAAATCTACACACAATTTAAATTCTTCTAATAAAATGAAAATTGCTTCTACTCTAAAAAAATTAAACTAAATAGTGAAATAGCTAGATGTGGTTATTTCCTTGTTGCAGAATGATTTAATCTAATCTAATAAAATAAAGGTTTTCCTAATTTGAAGTTGTGGATATTACTTCTTTTGGTTATGCCTCAGGATCATGGGAAAAACAAAAATCTTCTTTGAAGAAATTCTTCCCCTAAAACTTCCCCTTAAAAAAGAAGCTTCCGCAATGAAAAATTAAAGCTAACGCAAAGATACAAAAGCTTATAAAACTAATTTCCCATGAAAATTCATAGGGATAGGTAGGGAGGAATATTTTAATGAAGATTTTTCTTGTGTGTAAATTAGATCTAAATTACATAATAAACTCTATGGGTAAACTGATTGTGGAGAATTAACCAACACTATGGAAAACACCTCCTTTGAATTCTTTCCAAGAAAATTCACGGGGATGGATCAAAATAAATCCTCAATAGAAGCTTTACAAATAAATACTATTGTAAATGTTACTTCCTTAAAACAAGTGTATTCTAAAATATTATAATTTGAAATCTATCTAAATAAGAAAAGGAAACTTCTAGGAATTTAAAACACCTCCAACCTGGAAATGTAGTACAGAGAAAAATCCAATGTTGGTAATGCTTTTTGATCCCCTCATCTTATTTTCTAATTAATGTCCAAATGTGTCTAGGAGCTATGATGGCAAGTGTGTAGAAGAAAGGAGGAGTGTTGGAGCTAGTTGGTTTACAGACACTCTAGGAGAAATGCAAACAAGAGAGCAACAAGGAAAATGAACTGTGTTTTCTTATGTATTTCTTAGCAGGATTCCACTAGCATAAGAGTGTGATTCAAAGTAAAATACTCCAACCAATGCTTTGGGAAGAAGCTTGGTTTTTATAGAAAATTGGCAAAGAAGTGGTCTAGCCCACTTGGCGGTGAATAAATGCCACATCACCCATGGGTGTAGTGGTTAACTTACTAATAAAAGTAAGTAAGAAGGAGAAGTCTATACACATCTAACAAGCTCAAGAATAACTAATTTATTCAAGAAACTGTGAGAAAAGTGAGTTTGAAGAAGGAAACAAACATCCAAAAACCTAGAACTCGGATAAATGAAAGGCTTGGCTAAATGCGTATGGAACCGCCGGTTAGTGCAGACCGGTGGTTACGTAACCGCCACTACGGTGGTTGCATAAGTAAAGGCTCGAAAGCTAAGGAAAGACTAAAAATACTAAGGAAAGCGGGAAAACTAGAAAAGGGACAAGAAAGGTAAAGTAAGCTATAAAAACATGTTGCAAGAAAGAATTTGGACTTGGATATCATTAGAAAAATAATTATCATCATAGCGGATTTGAACGGTTTCTAACAATGTCAGCACGTGTAAAATTGGGTGCTTCCATATTTCCCTCTTAAAGAATAATTTTAGCCATGAAGAGGCATAAAACGTAGAGTCCGAGTATGGTGCTCCCAAATGGGAAGGTTAGAAATTATACCTGACACATGCATGTGTGTTGAAATTATGCCAATCCAAGCTTCCCACTACCTGCAAGAAGAAAATAAGAATCAAGTGCAAATAGAGACATAATCAACAAAACATACTAAAATAAGATTAAAAGAGGACTTACCATATATGTGGGGATAGAAATATACCTACACTAACGCTTCTTCCCTATAAAATTGATACACTCATAATAGAGTTAAATCATGTTATATATATATATTATTTCCATAAATCAATTGCACTTACCCACTTGGTGAAAATTTGAGCTCTAGATTACCATGACGGTTTCAAGTGAGATTATAGTTAAAACAAAAAAGCACTCTAACGTGATGACATCCTAACTTGCCGAAGGAACAGAAAATCAAGAACATGTGAGTTATTTGCATTTATTTATTTCTACCCTAAATTATATAAAATGTGAAAAAATTAATGTTAGGGGGTTGTTTTCGATAATTTTATGTTCAAAATGATCACAAGGGGCACCACCTAGGATATGTAGTTTTTAATTTAAAATGGTCTATTTTTCTCTTTTTGTGATTTTTTTGGGGCCTTATGGTATGGCCCTATTTTCACTAAGGAACCGCCATGCGATTGCACAATTTTCACTCTATGTAGAGAAACGATTATGCAACTACCACGCCGATCACGCAACCACTACATATTCAAAATTGAAAGTGGAATTATCGTGGTGGTTACCTAACCACTACTCTTCATAGAGGGAAGTTATGCAACTATCATTTTGCATAGAGTGGTGGTTCCATAATTATTGGGGAAATTCTTAAAATGGATTAAGTATGGTAAAAAAATTATTTATGATGTTTTTTCGTTGAGCTGATTATCAATTGAAAATATTATAACTTGCTCTATTTTATGTTTATGAGTGTAGGAGCCATATTTTAGATGTAGATAGCTCGAGAGTGTGACTGATTTCCCTCGATTTTAGATTCTCTTACTCGGGATGAGAGGGACCTATTACAAAGGGTCGGGATATGGAGGATATCCCAAACACAATTATTTGCACCATCCTAAGTCACTAATTGTGTGACCTATTGAGCTATTAGGATGCACACTCGAACAATTTCTAGTTACCAGAGTTAGAGGAGAGTGGACAATTACCCTAGAGGACATCTACAAGATTATGGGATTTATTGTCACTAGTAGGAAGCTTACTCTAATGAGCACAACTTTAGTGGTACAAGTCTTGCTGCTAGGATACATATATAGAAGATGAATAGGCACTCAAAATGGGTGTCAATCATGGGATGAAATTTCTATCAGTTTCCTTCACTCCTATCCCCGCCTTAGTGAAGGCCATTATTGGTATCTTGGCTTTATGCTTGGTTGGGGAAAAGAGAAAGGACAAGCCCCTTTATTGTTGGGCATCGATCATTTAGATCATTTAACAACATCACCGCACTTATATGCATGGATCATTGACATAATGGGTACCACTTACCATGATTTATATAAATTTGTCTAATCAAGGAAAGGCCCTGATCGCCCCACTTATATGGAAATTGGGATAGTTGATCCCAAAGGCTATCATAGAGTAACAAGGTGGATTGACATGGCTCCCATCAAGGGGCCACATAGATCAGTTTCTAAACTCAGTACCGACGACATGATTACATAACCATATTAGGACATGTTCATCTTATGGGGTGAGGGGGGAATTATACTAATTACTTCAAGTTCTACTACACAGTTAGTAGATAAAAATAGTAGATGGAGGTCCATCTAGTTTAAGGGGTTCCCCAAACATTTCAATTACCTTACATTTATTCCATCCCAGTAGTTCTCAGAGGATACAGGGGGATCCGAGAGGTGAGAGATGTCCTGAAGGGAAATCTTGATTGGACTATTTTCATTCATGGGGTTGTTATTGGCACTCCACAAGTTACACGAGACCCTATTAGACTAAGGATGATCGTACAGATCAAGGAAACACCCGCACACGGTGGGGAGGTAGGGAGGTCAAGACAAAGGTGGAGATGGATATGGAGGAGGGAGGAGAGGAGGAGAATGACATAGAGTGGGAAGCTATTGAAGAGGCTTATACATTGGCCAAAGATGAGGTTAAGGCTAAGGCGAGACATTACACATGGGAGATACTCTTCCACATGTAGGAGGAGAAGATGAGGATTCGATCTACGGATGTGAGGGGTGTAAGAGAGATAAGAAGAGAGGATATTCAAGTAAAGGATACACCTACCGCAACTCCTCCACCACCACTAGCACAAATTGGTCCATCCTGGATGCCAAGAAATTTGAGTAATTATAATACTCTTTTTTTAAATCCATCGTTTAGACTAGACTTGTTAGTGAACTATGCACTATATTTCTAGTGATATTGTATTCTTCCGATTCTTTTAAAAACCTTTACACTCCCTATAAGGAATCCATGGGATCATGTCCCTGTATACATTGGGAAACCAAAGTGATGGTTAGATTCCATGTAGATGTGTTCACACCGATATGGCATGCTAGTGCATCCATGACCCAGATGAGATCCAAGCTCATTGGATACGATTTGGTCGAGAGAGGAGATAGTGGCGAGACCATTCTCGCAATGAGGCTACTACTACTTGCATATTACCTACCCCATATCATGGTCACTCTCACCGATCATCACATAGAGGCTCTCGGTCCCACCTTAGGATTCGTAGTAAGATCCCTCATCCTACACCTTTATTGGGATCCCATAGAGAGGGATATGCCACATGCGCCTATTGATTGAGATAAGTTTTGGATACATATATATATATATATATATATATATATATATATATATTGTATTTTTAGCTCATAGATGAGCATTTTGACCACACTCGCAAGAGTGTGATGAAATTATATACAAACTTGAACTTATTGATATATACATATATACATCTCTTTTTGGTTCGGCTATTTTGTGTAAGAGTTGACTCACTCATGACTTGTCTCATATGTGTACTCTTAGATGTTTAGAATTTTTATTCGTTTTTATATGATTTTATGGATGCATGTTGTGGATGATGATGATGTAAATGTGTAAACAGAATGATTGTTTCTCATATATATATATATATATATATATATAATGCACATGATAACAAACCGTAATTAGATACTTTATTGTTCAAGTAATATTTAGAACTTTCATTTTATTGGAAAAATGTGATGAATTTGATATAATAGAAAGATGAACTTGCTCCATTCCTAACCCCACGTAACCAATAATATGTGAGGGCTCATCACCGAGAGCTAGGAAGGACAAAAGTTATATGATTTTGTTGAATGGAGATAGTGACAAGAATATAATATTTTGACAAAGATCCAATTAGGAACCTGCAACTCAACCCTAAGTAATGTCAAATAACCAGTTCAGGATGTAATTTTCTTGCAATTTTATCCAAACATAGATCGATAGATGAATTTTGGATTGAAAAAAATGTGGTTGTAGGGGTGGCTCACTTCTAACATATACATCTAACTCATTTTATTGGGATCTTTAAGATTAAAAATCAATTTTTATTGATTAACTTATTTACAACTTATTGCTTATTTTTTGACGGACCCCCTACATCTTGGCCCATGCTACCAGTAAGAAGCATGTGTTCATCACTGAGGACAAGATATAGGTGAGTAAGGGCACTTCCATCCTTTCCTAACCTCACGCCACTAGTAGGAAGCATGGTATTATTACCAAAGATTGGTAGGAAAAATAAGTGTAGTTTTATTTTTAAATGAAAACATTTTTGTATTTATTATTGATTTATCTTTTTTTTATTTATTAAATTTAATCTTGTACTTTTGGGAAGGAACACTTTTCCCTAGCCTTAACCCCATGTAACTAGTAAGATGTGAGAGATCACCAATGAATGTTGAGATAGGTGGACAAGAACTCTAGGTGAAATGTTTAGATTAATTTTTTTACGAGAGATATTTAAAGAGAAATATGTGACATAAAGAAGCTTCTAGAAAAAGGCTATGGAAAAAAACACCCGAGCTAGAAGAAAACTCTAAATAAAACAAAGTGTTCAATCCTTGGTAGAACCAATGTCAAAATTCTATCTTAATTGCTGAAATGATGAAGAGATTTAAATAATTCGGAGATGATATGATGGATACTTGAAGATATATGATTGAATGTTTCTTCCAATATTTGAAATTTTAGTAAAAAGTAAGTTTCTTGATTTACAATTTCACAATATGATAATGTAGATGGTATACAATATGGATGCAATAATGTACAAGTGGAGATACAAATGAACTATGCATAAAAGCATTTTAGGTGAAGTGAATTAACCGATTCTTTGAATTCTTCACCTTATAAAGTACACAAGTAGTAAGAACCATTCTTAAAGGCTTTTATCACTTAGTATGGGCCTAACCATTTAGGTCTAAAATTTCTTCCTTTGCTGGTATTTTTGTCGATCTAGTTGTCTAGTCTTATTACTAGATCTCTTACAGTATTTAACGCGTGTACATTTTCTTGTTATTTTGATGGCACATTTTTGTCAAAATAAACGTGGTGATATTATTCATCTCTAAGTTGAGATTCATCAAGATTTTCCAATTCAATGAGACAAAATTCTCGGTATCCATCTTCATTTAAAATTCCTTTTAGAGATATGTGAGGACTAAGTAACTCTACCTCTAATGGTAAAACCACTTCATATCGAAGAATAGGGAATAAGGGGTTGCTCTGTGGGTGTTCTTACCAAATTCCTATAGTGCCACAAGGCCAAAAATAACTTTAGGTTTCAATATATCTTTTTCTCCTTAAACATATTAAGGAGAGTGGACTTTAGGGTTTTATTTGTAGCCTCATCTTATTCATTAGCCTAAGGATAGTACAAAAATGTTGTGTGATGAGATATCTTAAATCACACATAAAATTCATGCACCTATTCATTCTTGAAATTGTTCCATTATATGAGATAATGACTTGTGGGACTCCATACCTATAGATGTTCTAAATTAAAATAAACTTTGCGATTAGGGACCTAGGTACAATAGTAAGAGGAATGGACTCAACCCACTTTTTGAAATACTTAGTGGTTGTGATGATGAAGTTATGACCATCTGATGATGAGGGAGAGAAATTCCCTATAAAATTAAGACCCCAAGTTGAGAAGGGACAAGGTGTCACAATGGGTTATAGGGCTTGAGCAGGAATATGTATCTCATATGAGAACTCTTGGTTTTTTTGATACATGCGTACATACTCTACAACATCATGTTCTAGAGTAGGCTAGAAATAGCCCATGCAATGAATTTTGTGAGTGGTCACATGTCCTCCAAAGTTACCACCATAGACTCCGTTGTGGGATTCTACGAGGATTTTCTTTTACTCTTCCTCATTGATGCATCTTAACATCATACCATAGAAGGCTCTATGATAGAAACATTATTCCACAATTACATACTTGGTAGTTATAACACATATTTGTCTTATTTTTTTGCGAGTTCACTTCCTCAGGATATGCTTGGTCCACAATGTGACTAACAATATCAATGTACCAGTGGACTCGAAGTGACCAAGGTATTTTCCTTTATATATAATACACATTCATTAGGGAAATATAAATTTACTAGTTCCCTACAATATATAAAATTATCGCTAACCAATAAGTGATAATGTGTCCCTTCATAGACTTTTTCTCAACAAGAGTGAGTTAAAACACACCCATCAACGTAATTAAATGGATAACCTTCTTAGCTAAGGAAGCTTGAGTTAATAATGTTTGCAACTAGTGAGATTTAACTATCACTTTCATTTATTGGCTAATCATGTAGTGCCTTACCCTATTAGTTGTGAAAACAATAAACAAACACTTCTTCTCTCGCTTGCATGTATCACATTTCATAACGAGAAGAGTACATATAATGAAGTAAACGGCTCACTCATGACCATCACCATTGATTAACTAAAAATTAATATAGGTACTAGTTAATCTAATGTATGAACAACTATAAATAAAGTAAATAGATGTTGTAAATAAATGTAAAGATGACCCAAGAAAATATGAAAAAGAAATGTTAACCCTAATGTGTAAGAGAGAAGAGGAAATAACTAAGCTGAATAGAAGATTCTCACATAATTGTGTCATAGAGGTGACTGGAGAATTTGGAAGTAGGAACAATTGTGCATGAGCCTTGAAAAGTATGAATGGATTGATTCTCTAGACCGAGGCACCTAGAGAAGGACCGAGGTGCATATGGGAACCCCTGGTCAATAGAATGGCTGCCCTAGTCTATGAAAAATCTCTGGACTGATCTTCATAGGTTCAGAAGGTGGTCCAAAACCATCATCTTGTGTCACATCAAATCCTCTCAACTGCGCTAGGTTTCGTTGATAATCCAAGATGAAAGGAATACATGTAAAACCCTAAACAAGCATCAATCCCTAAAAAATAAAAATGCATATGATAGGGTCAAACTTACCTCAGCTGCCACAATGGTGATCTTACCAATCGATCACCGCACTACATTCTATATCTAAATGTAGTTTTATTTGTGTGTGAAACATGCCCTAAGTTTCTCTTGTGCCAGTTGCACTTTGTGATGTAGCAAGATAACTATGTGTAGAAAAATGTAATAGATGGTGCATGGAATAGAATAAAATCCTCCCCTATGTTGTGTGTGATGCAAATGTCCTATCCTTATGCCTTGTGATGGAGCTATGTGGATGTAAATGATCTCCAATGCAATATATGGATGCAACTCTAGGTGGATGATAGTAGTGACTAGTTCTTGGTCCCTCATTATGGTCTCATAACTTTATATTTATAGGTTTCTCTTTATCTAATTTTGTAATTAACCCTAAAATGGTCAATCACCACAAATATAAATACCTCAAACATCTATAAAGAGACCAAAAACTTATGGGAAATATCAAGAAGGATTGGGGTGCTCATGGTGGGACTAGGGCACCCACGGGTACCCTAGTACTAGCACAGGTGCCCTATTCAAGGATAAAATAACGTGAAAGTGATGAAACAGACCATGCATATGTGTGGTGGAGGTTGGGAATGACGAAATAAAATAAAGCAAGATGGTCAAAATATGGGGTTAATTAGTACTTTCTTTAGTCAAAACCCATCTAAATAATAGTATGAGACCAAGATTAAATAATGTTTAAAGTGTATGATTTTATGACTACATTCATCCTCCTATGACAACATACATGCAATCGAGACATCAATGGCTCAAGAATATAAAATCATAGGATATTCAACCTTCATTAGCATGATCGTAGGTGGTGACACAATGAAGTGATTTATGGACTTAAACACCTCGTGACACCCATTTGTCTAAATTTTGCAATAGTTTTTCTTCAATAAGCCATTGATAGGGTGAATGAAATACATTAATTTAGGGATAAACCTACAAATTTCCCCAATTTTACCTAAGAAATACCTGATTCTTGACTCATCGTGGGTGGTACCATCTCCAAAACTACCTTGATTATTGTCGGATCAACATCAATGCCTCGGGATGAAATGATGTATCCTAAAAACTTACCTCTTGTTACTCCAAACATGCATTTATCAAGATTTAGCATTACTCCATATTCAATTAGGCATGAGATAATGACACGAATAACCTCAAGGTGGTCACCACACTACTTTTCATTTGTCATAATGTCATCAATATACGACTCAACGATATTATGAATAAGATCGTGAAAAATTTATGCCATTTCCCACTTGTAAGTGTCTCTAAAATTCTTCAAGCTGAAAGGCATGACTACGTAGAGAAGGTTCCCTAAGGAGTTGTGAAATTGTTTTATATTTTGTCCTCCTTAGAAATCTTAATATGGTTGTAACAAAAAAAACATCCATAAGAGATAATTGCTCATACCCAACTTTTATGTCTATAATAACATCAATCGAGGGCAAAGTGGGAAATATTCATTGGGACAAGCCTCACTAATGTCCCTGAAATCAATACAGATGCATTATTTCTAAGGACTATGATTATGTTTGAAATCCACATAAGATAATCCATAGGATCAATAAACCCTACTTGCATGAGTTTAATTATCTCCTCTTTTTTTTATTAAAGCCACTTTTGGTTTCATGGGTATCGATGTTTTCTTGATGGGTTTAGCATCAAGCTTCATAACTAGATTGTTCACTACAACATCGGGAGTGATACTGTCATTTCCTTATAACTAAAATCAAAGTATTTTGAATTCTTTTTATCACATTCATGTGGACTTCTATTTATTTTGGAGATGACAAAGAAATAAATTTTAATATTTTGGGATCCTCTTCCATCTTTATGTTTATATATATCATTCCCTCAATCAAAGAGGAGTTACCCTATTCAAAATCATGTGAGGCTGGGGGTAACTCCAACTCTTCTTCCTTGAATTCATAAATCTCAAAATATTTTGATGAGTAAGAGTTCATCGTACAATTCCCAAATTAGGAGGAAGTGTGAGGTATGAGGTAAAATCCCTTTTTGTGGTGTACGGGATGGAGGTTGATGTAAGAATTGAGATATCCTAATATCACCTCTTAATTTTCCACAAAATCTAATGTAGTGGTCTTGTTTTCAGCCTTGATGTATGCCAAAATTACATTGGTTAGCATCCTTTGAAATAATGATTCGGCTCAGACTAAAATGGTGAACTTGATTTCTTTTAAATTTTCACTTAGATAGAAATGTGAAGAAGAAGTAGCCATAGAATTATCTAATGGGTTTTGTTCTCGTGGAATGGATTCTATATATATGAAGCAAAAAACCTTGGAAATCTTTAGGATGACGAACTTATAGAGTTTTAGGTGCTCTTCTCTAATCTCATAAACTTTCGAGACTTGATTAGAAATAAGTTGAGAGTTACCCGGACTCGGCGTTATTCACACCTATCTTCTTAGCCACAATGATACCAAGAATTATAGCTTCGTATTCAAATCTATTATTAGTGCATTCAAATTTTAGTTTGAAGTAAAAATGCATGATCCTCCCCTCTAGATAAGTGAGGATCACTGATCCAAAGGATCAATAATCCAAAGGATCCTCATTGATAAACACAGATCTAAGATATTCTCATAACAAGTTGCAGTCAGTTGTAAGGCATGGAGAAAAATTAGATGATTCCATCGATATCTTATTTGCGTAAGAAACATAGCGCATTTATAAAATTTATGGTCCATTGAAATTTTCAGACAATTGGAAAAATTTGGGACTGCGTGCAAGTTGGATGGATGCACACTCACCAAGTGGATCAATGGGATTGTGACACATGGACAATGTAGGTGACGAAGAAAAATCTAGGTTTGACACAATCAATTATGGAGGGGTGTCTTGGCCTCCTTCACTTCACATTGCATATCATAAGGGCTCTTGCATATATGTATCAATAATGTGCTATACACCATACATGTGGGACTAATCAATTAGTGCAATTAAATATTGCAACTAATTATTTTTTATTCCCATTAATATTGGTCAAATCCAACTCATTTCATTTAAACTTCCAACTTTAAACACATATTTTCCAAACTGCCATATATTAAAATACCCATGCATAAATACTTGCCAACTCACACCCCTTATCTCTCCAACATCCACGCATTCACCCACTTTGAGTGCCCCATCCTTGGGGATAAGATGGCTCTTAAGCCAATGAATACATACACCACCCACCTATATATATGCCTTCCTGTTTTCATGCCCAACAAATGTGGGATCTTATCCCAATAGAAAATGTGCCCCACAAGGAGTGGGATTTGAACCTGGGCCACTTGGGTAAAAGAATAGGCACCCAACCATTACACCCAGAGCTATGAAGTAGTATAAAAGGGGCTTTGTTGTATATGAAGGGATATTGGAAGGTGACTGTGATATTGTTTTCTCATAACTTGAGCTAGAGAAGGAATAGTGAGGTGATGTAAAAAGTGACTCTTGTTATTTTTCACAGAGGAGCATGATGAGAAGATCAAATTCTTGTAGAAATATTTGAAAATATTTATTTTCAATATTTTAATAGATCACTCCCATTAAACTGGACCTAAAGATGTAGGCCATAAGCACAAAACTCGTTATCAATTCTTATATCAATTTGTTGGTGATTCATCTCTATATTTTTGATTTTACAGAACTTTCAGATTTATTTCCTTTATCAAAAATACAAAGGGTTATAATAATCAATTTCTATATCAAAAATCAATACAAAGTAAAGTTAAGTGTGTGCACAATTCCTAGTTAAAATTGATTTTAGATCAATCACCCCTTCCCAAAGCACCAAAGTGACATTTTGCACCATCATAGTTGAGATTCCAATAGTCATCGGGGAAGATATAAACTTGATTTTTCTTCCTAAACTTTTGAGACCTCAACCATACAAATATATTCAAATACCTCGGTTGGAAGAGAGGTGATTCAAAGAGCATGACCTATGCCCAAGGAATCAAATGGGAGAATAATAGGAAGATCATTCTCTAAAATATTAACAATTTCAGTAGTGGTTTTCGTTGATACAATTTCTACCACAACATTTTTGTTTTCATTAACATCAACCCCTTTAATTTCCTTAGGGGCTTCCAAATCATTCATAGGAGCAATATTAGATGAAGGTATCAATCCTTTTGCTTTTTAATTGATTGGTCTAGAGATAAATCGGTATAAACCCCTAGTTTCTTCTTTAAGTTAGCCAAATGGATATTGAATAGCTTCAGGTCACCCTAAGCCACGAAGTCCATACCTAGATGCAAGAATTTGACTTTTTAGAATAGAGTAGAAGGTATTTCCTTCATCATATGAATATAGGGTTGACTATGAATCTAGGGTTGACTAAGAATCATATTACAGTTAGTTTCCTGATCTATAATATAAAAATTTAGTCAATATGATCTTGGGTCCAAGAATGAGTGGAAGCATTATGGTTATAATAGAAGTTAGTTTGAGACTATCATAACCTCTCAGTATTCTTCGATTGGAGGAAAAATTCATCTCTCCATAACCTAAATTTTGTAGAAATGAGAAAGGTACTATATTAACCACATCCCCATCATATATCATATCTTGCTAGATGTAATTATTATGAATCTAGACATGCATATACAATTCGGGATCACCTCTCTATGTTAGTTCCACAATAGTAGGCATCTTGCTGATATTGAAAAAAATATAGCATCTCTCTCAAGATTCCTAGGGATATACATCGAATTCTATATGATTGATTTGGGCCTCTAGAGGAGGGGTGACATGGATTAGATGGCCAAGACCTAGTGCTTCTAATAAAGTAGATCGATGTGCAGGGGAATTCTTTAACAAATCCAAAAAGGAAATGTGGGAAAAGGTATTAGTCAAATATGTGATCAAATCATAGGATCCTACTGGCTTAGGAGCTATAGGTATATCATCTAACATTGAGGGATAAACGAGAAGAGGTTGTGAATAATAATCATGCATGGGATACACCGTAAGATCTTGAGACTTAGTTTATAAATCAATGATACCTACAATATTAAATTGATTTTAGTTGTCTAAAGGAGGAGCTACTCAAGGATCCGTAGACATAGAAGCTTTGTGATCATTTTTTCCATTTGTTGGTACCATGAGGATTAAGCTTCCCATTTTTAGGATGTGTTGGGAAGGGGTCTTTATAGATCCCAAGAGTAGAATTTTATGGAGCAACATGCCCCATGTGAGTGTTTTTGTTGGTTCCATGGGATTAGCCAAGAACATCTCAATGAAGAGTTCTCTTTGGTCATCTAGAATCCAATGAATTTATTGCAATCACATCATGTCCATTAATCATATCCTATAACCATATGGAAACCATAGTATATGTTTGGATTGTAGTCTCGGGGTCTTTGGTTACGGTTTTTTTTTTATGTAGTTTGTCTTTGTTATTTTTTTGTTGGTTATTATAGTTGAAGTTAGGAGGCCCCTGGAACTAGTTCTAATACTGGTTTGGAAATTGATTCAAATATTGGTTAGGATATTGAAATAGGACCTAAGATTGGACCCTATTGAGGAGGAATGGAAGGAAACTAAAATTAACCACATTGATAGAAGGAGTGAAATTATTACCCCTTTAGTTGTTGATTCTTGATTTTTATTTTCATTATTCACATTGTTAGTGCTAACAACATTTGGCTTCTTGGATTGATTAGTTACACCATCCAGTCGTAGCACTACGGTTCTTATTAAGGACCTTGGGTCCTTGATTTTTATTGTTTGAACCATTGGGGTAATTTGAATTACCTTGAGAGGGAGTGACCAATTTCCCATTTGGACTATAAATCTTTCATCCACTGTCGATCACCACTTGGTCAATACATAGAGAACCCTCTAAGACCTCTTCATAGCTCTTAAGAGGAAACTTTTACACCTACTCGGTTTCTTGATTGAGGGAGTGGAGGAATAGATCACAAAGATCCATTTGATCCATGTTGGGAGAACTTGTAGAGGAGTGGAGGACTTTCCGCCATATTTGGATGAAATGGGTAGTAAATTCGTTATGCTCTTGTTTAATGTGAAGGAATTCTCTAATTCATGTTCTTAAGAGCTTGTTCATGTCAAAATCCTTTATGAACTCGAGATACAAGTTTCTTGAAAGAGTGAATTAAAGCTTTCGAGATCTTATAGTATCATTCAAGAGAAATACCCTCAAGGGTCTTGGGGAATATTTTCACTACAACCGTATCCCATGGGAGTAGCTCTCTAATGGCAAGTCACATACACTTTGATGTGTGCATTCAGATCCCCCTCCCCTTTGAATTTTGGAAGGTCCTTTGATGGTCATGGGAGCATTACACTTTATATGGTAAAGTCAAGGGGCTCCTTGAGATACTCAGAGTATGTTCCCACTACATATGACTCAACCATGAATGATCCTTGATGGGGAGTTGGAGGTAGAACATGAGCCTATTACAACACAACATAGGCATTGACAAGGACATAAGGAATCACTAGTTTCTTAGCATATGGGCTAGGATAAGAAAACATGTCCCCTTGTGGTGATTTTGAGTACATGTGAAGATATGGGGGAACATTGTTTTGATATGGATTGGTAGGGGCAAAACAAGGGAACATTGCATTATCGGTTGGAATGGAATTTGAGAGTGCACTTACATTTGGTCCCTATCATGGTTATCCATATGAAGAATAAGGGGGTGTACCTAGTGTTCCCGATCTAGTGAAAATATCTCTAGGGCTAGGAACACCCATATGGACCTAAGAAGGTGATGGTGCAAAGGGAACATAACTATAGTTCTGAACGTGGTGGGGACTTTGCCTTTCCATGTAAATGGTGTAGAATGTGAAGGTTAGGAAAGTTATAATTCCCTAATTCTATCCACCAACATTGAAATCACATCACCCGATGAAGGTGTTGCATTTTTATTGGGCATGTGTTGAGCCTTATTAGGGGTAAAGGAACATGATGTCCTACTATGAATTGATCCTTAGTAGATGATACCTTTTTATGAGGATTTTCTATCATAGGAGGAGGGGTAATAATGTTGTTATGAAGAATAACATCAGTATACCCTTGCATCCTATCCAAGGATTGATCTATAGCATTGAGACGTCCATTACTTCAATTGAGCCATGTTAGGAAATCATCATTTAGTAATGGTAGGAAGGAATTGAATCGGTTTGCATTCGATTTGAGGCACGGGAAATACCGAATGATGGAACATTTGTGCTCCTATAAATTTCATGTTATTTGAGCTAGATAACTCAAGTTACACATTATAGTTGGGTTGGTAAATCTCCTTAATCCTAACTAATGAACTAATGTTATACCCTTGAGGAGGAGGCATGTGAGGAGATAATATTTTTTTGAGTAGTTATCAACCCACCCTAAAAAAGAAGGTGATTCTTGCATAATCATCTAAGCGTAGTAAGCCTAAAAACCCAAAATGGCATGTCGTAACCGACTCGACATATTTGGGGGTGTAAAAATACCCAGAGAATAATGGGATAAGAGAAAGATGGATGAAAGAAAGTGTAGTGCCCACTTCCCTTTGACACTTTTAGACACTGATCTTGATATTGTTGATCATATTATGGACACTATTATGTTTTGTTTTAGTATGATGGTTAGATGTTAGATCATGGACTATTATTGATCTAGATTTAGTTATCATGCATGGTGATTACTAGATACATTTCCTTTATGTGGATGATGATATATTGTTTGACATGGACATATTATAGATGTTGATTTGGACTTGTGACATTTGATATTTTGAGTAGACCTAGTATGGAATAGTATTGATGATGGTATAGTTGATTAATTAATTGAAAATATTAATGTTGAATTCTTGATGTTGTTGTGATTAATTGTGTTTAGATGATTTTGAAATGTTTTTTATATCATTTTGGATGTTCTGATATGGCCACGAGGCCGAAGGAGGTATTTTCATTTTGCAGAGTTAAAAATCACAACAATGTCGGGGGACTGGAGACTAACCATATTAGAATTCTGGGTGAAATCAACAAGGTCACCATGGCAACTGTTTTGTGTGTGTGTTTGTTAGGGATTCCCATGGGGGAATTTCCATTATATGTGACCATGGGTTATGTATTTTATTAATGTGTTCCTTTTTAATTATTGTTGTATGTATTTTATTAAGTAATGTGTTCCTTCTTGTAATTAATTTAAATGTGGTAGATTAATGTGAGAGATCATATAGTTAAACTTTAATTAAATTAAATTGGGGACATGGAATGTAATTAATGAAGTTGTTGATTTTAAATATTAATGTTGGAAGAGTGTGTAAGAAATGTGTAAGAAGGTGTAAGAGATATGTAAGAGTTATGTAAGATAGATTTTTGGAGTGTAAGACACTTCATCTCCTTAGGAATTCGAATTTGTCCTTGGAGGCCAAATTTGGAGGCTTGTGGGACAAGTTAAACTTGTCCCACACCTCTTAAAATAATTCACCAACCATACCTATGGTTTGGAGGTTAAATTTAGGCATTTTTATTGCATTTTGAAATGACAATTTGTAAGTTTTAATTGCACTTCTCTTACATATTTTTAATTCAATCCTTTTGGAGTATGGGTTGTGTTGGAGTGTGTAAGTCATATTGTCATTTTATTTATTGTGATTTGGTGGAGGATGTTGACTTTCCTCTTGGGGTTGAGGAAGAATGATGTGGCATCCCACATGGATCCACATCATCCTCTTCTCTTCCCTCTCCTTTAAAAGTGAAGCTTCTTGCTCATTTGAGGTTGTTGAAACTTTGTTGTTTTCCTCTTGGGGGCACATTTTTCTTGCTTGCTATTTTGGGAGCTTGTTGTGGAAGGAGTTGGAGTCATTGCATGCTTGAACCTTGCTGATTTTGGACTGTATTTGGCATTTTGGAAAGCTTGTGAGCTTGGAACAAACTCCAGTATGGAGAGGTAGGATCTTGAGCTGTGTTTTACATGTTTTCTTTCTCTTGCATGCATGTTTAAATGGTGAATGTGTTTTGTGTTCTTGGCTGGTTGGGTAGACTGCTTAGGACAAGGTGTAGGAGAAGGCTATGGGGATTTCATATGGGGGAATAAGGGATTTCCAATGGCACTTATTCTATTGTGGAGGGAGTTTTGGATTGGGATCCACCTAGGAAAAGAAACTGCTTGCATTTCTTACTCTTGGGGGGCATAAGGAGGGGTTGGGAGATATAAGGTTTATGGGATTGATATGTTATATTGGCGGTATGATTTTGGTGGATGCCCAATTCCAAATAGGGAGGCATAAGTAGTTCCCCATAGTTCTTTCTCTTGTTGGCTTGCTTGATCAAGCCTATGTGTTGTGTGAATGATTTCAAATGTAGTTGGGAACTGTTGTCTTTCTGTTGGACTATATTTTTCTTATTGTTGTATGCAATGTGAAGAATGTTGCTTGTTGTTGTAGAAGCCATTGTTTCCATGTGTTGATTTTCATGCTCTATTTCAATATGGTTGGGGCTCGGGGGCCAATGAGGAAGGATGGATTCTCCTTTCTCATTAGATGTCTTGGTTGGGTGGAGAGTGTTGCCTTTCCCCCTTCCTTGTTGTGATCAAAGATGAAAAGATGGAGAAACTAGCATGTTGTTTTTGGAGCAAGAAGATATACAGTTTTGACAGTCCCATTCTTTTGAGAAAATTCATTGTAACCTTTCCCACCTTGAGTGGATGAGTTGTATAATAATTGTAATGTGAAGTTATTGTATTGTAGATGGAAGATTGAATTTGAATTGTGAAATGTATAAGAGATTTATATTTGTTCCCTGTTTTGGAAAAGAAATGAAAAGGTTGTTACATGCATGGTGGAATGTATTTTAGAAATCAAATGGAAAGGAGAAAGTTGTAAAATTGTATTTGATAATCAATGAAGAATTACATTCTTTTCTCAAAATTGTATTGTGCATTGGATTTGGATTTGTTGTCAAACATTGAAAATTGTTGATTGAAAAAGAAGAATGCGTGTGAAGATAAGTCAATGTTATATTCCTTTTTAAAATGCATATTTGAATTGGAATCTGAACTACAATCTAACTTAGAAATGAATGGTTGTTTAATCAAGTAAATGGATTATATGCATATTCAAATGACCAAAATTGTAATACCAATTTAAAAGAAACAGTTCACTATCATAAACTTCATTCTGGCAATTCACATTTTAATAAAAATGAGCAGTTCAAACTTATACCAAACAATAAGATAAGAAACATTAAAATTCAGACTTGGTAAGTCCTAAGGAACTCAAATTTACCATAACAGTTAAGAAAGAACTTTCAAACCTTATAAAAATCCAATTTGGAACTTGCACAGTCATTTTTTTCTGTCTATTGCCGGAAAAATAAAATTTGAAATCAATTGGACAAATTGAATTCCCTAAAACACTCTAAACCCTCCCTAGACTGATCCTCCATGTCTGTTTGACATGTTGAGTGAAGGAGGAGTTCCAATTTTACCAAATTGAGAAGTTGTAAACTGCCAGTTCACTAATTAAAACCCTGCAGATTTCTTTCTCAAAATCCAACACATAAACTTCATTAATTTCCAAAATTTATGATTTATGTGCAAAGAGGGCATTGAGGGATTTCTGAAAAGTCCTTGTTTGCCCAAAACCGAGCTTTCTAGCTCAAGTTATGGCCATTTGAAGTTTTACTTCAATTTGACATTCAAAAAAAAGTTATAATAAGATTTAATCTAACTATAGAAAAATTTAAATTTTAACTTTGGAAAAATTTCCCAAAAAGTTCATGGCCCCCACCATCCCACAACCAATCGGAGCTTGTCATGTGGCACCCTGGGAGGGGCAGACCAAATTTAAAACTTATCCCTTTGAAAATTTTACCTTGGGAAAATTTTCCCATTTTACCCCGCCACCCTGCCACTATAGCCAATCACATGCTGCCACATGGCACGGTGGAAGGCGGACTCTTTTCAAACTTTAAACTTATTCTTTTGAAAAAAATTTACTTGGGAAAAAAATTCCATTTTTTCTCTCGGCCTCTGACCCAATCGGAGGGCGAAACGTATCCTCAGGAGCTGAGGTGGAGACGTGGTTCATTTTGAATTTTTACCCTTTTGAAATTTTTTGGGAAAAATTCTCATTTTGGCCCTGTGGACCACAACAATAAGAAGGTGCCGCATGGCACTTTGGGGGTGGTAGTGGGTAGGGCGGAGCCCCTTGTTGTTTTGATTTTGGAAATTTTTTAATTTTCCTTCTGCGGCCCACTTCTCTACCTCCCCCTCGGAATTGGTCCTTCGCGGGTGCATGGACCCATGTGCCCTCTTCTTCCTTTTCTTCCTGTCAGGAACAATGCACCAAAACACCCCGCCACTCCGCCAAACTCCTCACCCTTTTCCACCTTGCGCTGAGGCCCCGACAAGTGTCCTCTCGAGGACCGCGGGGCGCAGAAGGCTTTGTAACTTTGAGCCATGCGATGGGAAAATTTCCCTATGCCACCCCGTGACCCACCAAACCGCCGCCCTAGGGTGCATTCCCCTCCTCTTGCCATGTGTCCCCTAAGGGAAATTTTTCCCTAGGAACTCCGCCCACTCATATCTTGAGTTCTGTAAGGAGTTAGGAGGACTTCTTTATATCACCGGAAGGTGAGAAAATTTCCTATCCATTGGGAATGGTTTAGGGAAATTTTGGAAGCATTAAGTAAGAGAAAATCTAGTTGAATTTTTGAGCCTGTTAGAGAGCAGGTATGGGGGTAAAATACTCCCTAAACCTAACTTAAACATGTAACCATAAAATTTGAATCCTGTGAACCTAATATAAGTTAATAAAGAAAACTTGTGTTTTTGTAAATAGGATTTGTTCGAAACTTGTTAGTGGCGAAGTTTGGCAACCTGAATGTAGATACTTGTAATAAAAAATTTATTCCATAATGTTCTAAGCTAACCCTAGGTTGTTTCTTTGGTCTCAAGTGGTTATTTAAACAGCACTACAGAAAGGAAATGATAGAGGAAATGAAAAGGAACCAGTCCTTCACATTGGGTTCACCAATCTCATACATCTAAGAATAAACATGTGACTCTAAGATGCACTCGACCTCTCGTGGTAGTACGAGATAGCCAATATGATAAGGAAATATGGTTATGGAATGGATAAATAGGGAAAATAGAAGGAATATGTGAAAATAGGTGAAAATGGATAAAGGGTAGATTAAGGAAGATGAATGTCCGATATGGGAACTACAGGAATGTTTTTGTCCTAGGTAATGAAATCCTATATAATCTTTGTAGGTGGGATGGAACGCTTAAGGAGAATTATTTCACGAATGTTTTGATCAATATTAGAATTACCAAATATTCCTTGAATGGCTTATGGGATACATGTGAATCGTCCTGCATTTGTTGTGTAACAATCTCTAGACAATATCATGGAGGTGTGAAAAGAGACATATGGGAGGAAAAAAATTTATGGATTATGGAATCTAATCTCAACCAAGATGATTATGCCAAAACATGTAAGTGTTATCCACTTCAACGTTAAAATTTTTCAGCTATGAGATAATAATGGGTGGAATTGGGGTGGTTTGAAAATGAGGTGTTTGAGGCCCCAATCAATGTCTATCAACTCTGTAACTATGTTTGGTTATGGCACTCTTGGATCACACACTAGTTCTCTAGGTTTCCTAGGGCCTTGGATGGTCATGTGGATGTATAAAAAAATAATCTACATAATTCAAAAACACGTAAAGAATCTAAGAGAGGCAAGGTTATATTTTAGGTAACCTAGGCCAATTAAGGCAATGTAGGGATTTGTGTTAATTGCTATCTAATTAATTCTATGTGCCTAAATTAATAAATAAATGCAATAATATTTTAATTAAGTCAAATTAATTACTCTCCTTGAATCTTATTAAAACTACATGTAACTAATTAATTAAAACAAAGAAATGAATTCAATCTAATTAGTTTTTGTATTTTTCAATTATTTTTTAACAAAAGGAAATTAGACAAATAAAAGGAACTAATTAATTTAATATAATGTTTTTGGGTTTTTTTGCTTTTTGGAAAATAAAATAAATCTACACAGAAAATTTAACTTCTTCTAATAAAATGAAAATTGCTTCTACTCTAAAACAAATTAAACTAAACAGTGAAATAGATTATTTGGATTTTTCCATGTTGCGAGAATGATTTAATCTAATCTAATAAAATAAAGGTTTTCCTAATTTGTAGTTGTGGATATTACTTCTTCTGGTTCTACCTCAGAATCATGGGAAGAATGAAAAGCTTCTCGAGAATTAATTCTTCCCTAAAACTTCCCTAGTAAAAAAGAATCTTTCTACAATGAACAAAATTAAAGCTAACGCACATATACATAAGCTTTTAAAATTCACTTCCCATGTAAATTCATAGGGATATGCAGGGAGGAATATTTTAATAGAATCTTTTCTTATGTGCAAACCTGGATCTAAATTATGTAATTAATAAACTATATAGATAAACTGATTGTGGAGAATTAACAAACATTATGGAAAACAGATCCTCCACATTCTTCCCAAGTAAATCCATAGGGATGGGCTAAGAATAAATCCTCAATGGAATCTTTTCAAATAGAGACTACTGTAAATGCTACTTAAAACAAATGTATTCAAACATATTATAATTTTAAATCTATATAAATAAGTAAAGGAAAATTCTAGGAATTTAAAACACCTCCAACCTAGAAATGTAAGTACGAGAGAGAAATATAATTTTGGTAATGCTCTTTAGATGCTCTCATCTTATTTTCCAATTTATGTCCAAACGTGTCAGGGATTTGTGTTGGTAGTGTGTAGAAGAAAGGAGTGATGCAACTAGTTGGTTTGCAATTAGTCTAGTAGTAATGCAAGTAAGAGAGAAACAAGAGAAATGAATTGTGTTTGATTGTGTACTTCTCGGAAGGATTATGGTAGCATAAGAGTGAAATTCTAAATCAAAATAATCCAAACAATGCTTTGTGAAAAAGATTATTTTTATAGCAAATTGGATAAGAAGTGGTCCAACCCACTTGGCAGAAAGAAATGCCCCACCCATGGGAGTAGTAGTTAACTTACTAATAATATTAATTAGGGAAGGAGAAGTATATACTCATCTAAAAATCTCAAGACCATATAATTTGGTTAAGAAACGTGTGAGAAAAGTGAGTTTGAATGAGGCAACATGCATCTACAAAACACTAGCAAGGCTTGGCTAAATGTGCACAAAGCGTGATCCGATCTGCAAGGCAGACCTTCATGGTCATTATGTTACAGACTTCTTAGGGTTGAATGATGGCTACATAACCATCTGGATCATTCCATAACTAAAGGTCATAAAGCTAAGCTCAAACTACATAAAGACTAAAAAAGTGGGAAAATAATAGAAAAGGGACAAGCGAGGTAAAGTAATCTACGAGAACATACCGCAAGTGAGAATTTGGACTTGGATATCATTAGAAATTATTTTTATCATCATTATGTATTTGAACCATTCGAAAATGTTTCAACATGCAAAATTGGGTGTGTACAAGTGACCTAAGTAAGGAGCATTGTGTGTATCCTCTAATACTATGGTCCTCAATCCATTGAGGTCGGGAAAACATATTCTCTCATGGAATCTAATAAGTCCATCTCTATCCAAAGAGTAACCTCATATCTATGATCCGTCTATCAATATGCAATGCATGTTTGAATTTCCCATAAAAACTATTTGTAGATATGTTATCTAAAAGTGGTCCTTATTAATACCATGACCACTATATGTCTTATTCTACTAAGAGCATCCACAACTCATTTTTTTACCTAACCTTACTATAATTTATATCAAAATCATATTCACTCAAAAATTATAACTAATACCATTATCATGCGTTTAAGTTAGGTTGAGTTAAGATATACTACAATCTTGAAGGATATCTCATAAGCATTAAAGGATTATGCAAAAGGTAATGCATCCACATATACAAAACATGTACTATAGTTGTACTCTCAAGATCATACGGGGCATAATTCAAATCCCATTTCCTAATATTTCATGACTCGTAAGCCACTACCTAATTATCATGTATTAAAACTCCTCCAAATCCTTCACCTAATCCATCCGTGACCACAATGAACTCTTCTTTATGATCTACAACTTTAAAAATTAGTTGTTATCACCAAATCACAACACCCTTTGATTTCTTAGCATGTGAGTGTGTTAAGGAAAGTGTGTGACTGGGTAACATGGGTATTATCTCCAAGTTATGGGACTTGCTACTTGAGATAGACCTCTAGAGAAGGTTAGTTCCTCTTCCTAATCTAGTGCAAACTAACTCTAATGAAGGAAAACTACTGAATATATATATCCTACAATTTCCAAGGGACCAGGGAGAGAGAAATAACATGAAAGTAAATAAAAATACACTACAGAGGTGATGCACCAAGAAAAGGGAATGGGAAAGACTCTCTAATGTGTAGAAATGAGAAGAAATGTTGATTAGAGAGGGTAAAAATAGTTCTCCATAGTCTAACAAAGTAGCACTTACAACATCATTTCCATGAAAACACAACAATATTACACCTTGCAAGAGCATAAGGAGACACAAAACACCTGCAAATAAAATGAAGAGGCAAGAAGAATGTAATAAACATAGACAAGGGAAGAAAACATCCACAAATTTGCATCTACTGCTTCATTAATATGCACAGTTCACTTACAAAGAAAGAGAAAACTTGGATCAACATTCAAGAATGCCAATATGAAGTCCTACAACACATTGGTATTCCAAAAAAAAAAATTCTAGAGTTTTGTTATAAGAATCATCCCCCAAAATGAGAGAACTTCTCAATTTATAGAAAATGAATGAGAAGAGAGAGAATTAGAAAAATAGGATTTTCCTTTTGAACCAAATACAAAGTACTCAAATTTGGTGTAAATCATGATTGAAAATCTCAAAAAGTCATCCCACATTGATTTGTAACTTACAGCACAAGAAAACAGCTCCCCATGCTCATTAATTGCATTCTCAACCACTTGAAGTCTCTGTTCTAGACTGGATTCATTTACTCAGAAAAATTCACCCCTGAAACTCCATCAAATTCTAGGTTTCTTGATTTTTGTGCATAGATATTAAAATCACAATTCCAAAAGTATAATATTGTGTAATTTTGTTAATAAATGCAAAATTTATGAGCTTCTGAGAAGAGGTAGTTTGTTTTGAGATTTTACCCTAGGCTTAACTTTAAATCCACAAGACTGAGCAATTAAAATTTTGGCTGAAAAGAAATTTAAATTATTTCTCCCTCATTCCAATGATAAATTTACAGTATATTAAATATCCCCACCACTTCTTCAACCACTCAGAATCAACCAGCATTGAATTTTTCAAACCTAACATGAGCATCATTAATTTCTTCAAAGCATGTACCCAGAAACAACCTCGAGTCTATTTTTTACAATTTTACATAATTAAATAAATTTAGTGTGGAAAATAAATGAATTATTTAGGTATTAATCTTCAATAAATTTCTGATGAAATATTTTTTTCCTTATTTCGGTTCCGGAGTGAAAGTTATGAGCATCTGAAGTTTGCACATTAAAACTGCGAATGTGTGAAAAAGTTCCTCAAGTCTAAAATTTGAACTTGTTGAAAAGGTTCGTGTCTCGAAATTTGAGCTTTTAAAAATGGATTCCATGTCTTAAACACTTTGATGAAAATTTCCAAGGCTTGAGAACTTGACAAAGACTTCCACCAGCCCGAAATTTGAGCACTTTGGGAAAAGTTCTCCAACCCCGAAATTATTTTTGCAAGGTAACTTGCGAAGGCCATAACTTGAGCTCCGGATGAATTTTGGGGTAAAATTTTATATGATTTCACATAAAAACGACCCTTTGAATCTAATGGTTGTGGTATTAAAGTACAATTTTGAATTCATGTCCTAAAAATGACCCCTAAATCAACTATAAGTGTTCCAAAACATGGAAAATACCGATGAATTCTAGATTCACCGGTTGAAGTTCATCAACTTGCCCAAGTCCTTCTCTCCCAACTTGTTAATTTTTAGCAAGGGGTGGCTGGATAAAAAATTGGAAACTCACGAGGACTTCTACCTACTATATGAGCTAATCGGTGGCCTTGAAACATCCATTGGGCATGGAGTCTACCTGATGAACATGAATGTGATCTGAAACTCTGAAATATGCACCCCTTGAGTTTCTCCAAATGTTGATTTTTCCGATTCAAGTGAAGAGTATAAAAATTAGCTTCTTATCTTGAAGAGATGATAAAAATGCAAATTTTAAAAATTGTCTCTAAATCAGATTTTTAGTTGCTCTTCATTTGAATTTTCTTAAAGATGGAAACTGTTACTTGTAACTATGAGTCTCTTTGTTGTAACTTCTCCTTTTTGGATCATGGTGGACTACACAACACCTACTTAAAGCAAGAGAACATGTTACCAAGGCACGTAGGGAAAATAAATCTACTCTAACAATAGTACAATGTGCAAAAATACTTAGAGGAATGTAAAAAATCCTACTTCTACTCCTCTACTAACTAGATAAAAGAGAAAATTCAAGTAAAACCTGACACTGGTGAAGAGAAGTAGCTTCCCTTTCTTGCAATTTGCAGCCATGTGGATGATTTTGAAACAAATACAACTGATATTAGGAGTGAAATATTGGCTATAAATCGATTTTCCATTGCTTCATTCATCAAGGTATACACTAAGAATAAAATAAATACATCCTCCGACCGCTGCTCATCATCTGGTTCCAAGAGGCATTTCGGTTGATCCTTGGCACATTGATGCTCCTCCTCATGCTTAGAGGAAAAAATTATTGGTTTTGGATCCTCCCTTGGCTCTAATGAATCCAAGTATTTGATCGGGAAAGGTATGGTCTATTGAATTTTCCAACTTCTCTGAATTTCAGTTTCAATAAAGAAGTCTTCTTGCAAGCCTTCCCAGAAAACATGAATATCTGCAACTTGATTTTCTTCTTCTTGGACATTTATAGATAACTGATGTGTCACCTTAGTAGATGGTATGAAAGAGATGAAAAATTCATGTTATTCTCCTTCCTTCTTGGAAACATGTAACTCTCTTCATCATGTCGCTCATTATTTTTTATTACAACATCTAATGAGGTTACCTATACGTCACTGCAATCAGCTGCAACTAATTGTGCATTTGGGAGTCCCTCCTTTATTTCTTGAAGACTGCACTATTCTTAGATAGATTCTTCCACTATCATGAAATTTAAAAAATCAAAATCTTCAATCTGCTGCTCCTGGAGGATTATTGTAGGAAGCAAGGTCTTCTTAAAAGCACTCCTCCATCACAAAATCACTAATCAAATCAGAATTTTTAAATGAAAGAAAAAAATGCAATGATGTTCTCTTCATCAAGTACCTCCAAATATGATTTGGTCCTCCCAAGATGCTCCTCTTAAATTGTGTTTGGATCTGGTTTGTTCCCATCCTCCTCCACAATTTTTCAATTAGTGCATGATCAAAAACTTCCAAAAAGATAGTGTCAATGTGAACACTTCTTTCTGAGCAAACTAATTTTTGATCATCAATCTCTTCTTATTTCTCTATTGTTGTTATAACTGAATAAGATCTTATCACCTATTATTCTCCAACCTTGACCTCCTCTATACATTTGACTAGCAAGGGATCTTCTTTATTCCTAATTTTTCAGCCCAACTCTTCTTGAACTTTGGTCATTTCTTCTATTTTGCTCCTCCATTTTTGTGCCTCTTGACTGGTCTTTTGGGTTTCTTCCTAACATGTACTTGGGAATGCAAGAGGAGGGGTGTGTTGGTTCTCGATAGGTGTTTTTTTGTGGTGGAGATGGTGGGAGGGTTTTACAAATCTACTTCTATGGAGGGATTTTTTTTGGAAGGGAAGAGGACAGAGGAACTAAGATGGGATGAAAGGATAGGAGGTGAAGCATGGGAATATATAACTGGGGTAGTATTTGGTAAGTTAAAATAATGTGGCTCATGTGCGGATTACATGGTTGGAGGCATAGGGAAGCTATAATATGGTGATATAGTGGCTTCCCATAAACAATTCTGATTGACATTAGATTCAAAACCTATGACATCTTGATCCATTTCCTAACTAGAGTCAATATTTTAATTATAAATTGAAGTCTTTGTTGGGGATTTAACTTACTTGGAAAAGAGCCAATCCATGGATATGGAACATTGAAACCAATCTCAGCTGCTCTTTTCATCTCCTTAGCTCGATCAATACCATGTTATCTTCTAATTTGTGAACCTTTCTCAAATTAACATCTCCAATCATAGGATAACCTCCAGGATCCACATACTATTGTTTTGGAACCATTGTATACTCCTCGGTCTTGGAAATGTGTAAAGTTTGGTAGATAACCAAACTTGTATGTATCCTATTCATATAGGCATACATACTAGATCTGATTTTCATCATAGTGCTGATAGGGATCTAGAGGTGGTTGATAAAAACATAAAGATGAATTTTACAACTATGGAGGTATATCCGATGGATATTGATGTTGCTGGAAATGTGAGTTCCATTATGGGAATAAATCCATGACTACACAACTTCATAAAATGAAATAAAATGAAAGAGATGGAAAGGAAAATGGATGGAAGAAAGGTATTCACTTTTATAGATGGGTTGTTTTGGATCAATGGAGTCGCCAAATGTGCTTAATGTGCCTCCAAAGGTTGAGATTTCAACAAGAACATATCAACCTGTTGAAATGAAGATGTAAATCTCCTCAATATTATCTTAATGGGCATGCTATAACTATTATCACCAAATCAAAACACCCTCTGATTGTTTAGCATGTGAGTGTGTTAAGGAAAGTAGTGTGACTGGGTAACATGGGTACTATCTCCAAGTTTTGGGACTTGCTACTTGAGATAGACCTCTAGAGAAGGTTGGTTCCTCTTCCTAATCTAGTGCAAGATAACTATAATGAAGGAAAACTACTGACTATCTCTATCCTACAATTTCCAAGGGACTAGGGAGAGAGAAAGAACATGAAATTAAAGAAAACTACACTATAGAGGTGATGCACTAAGAAAATGGAACGGAAATACTCTTTAATGTGTAGAAATGAGAAGAAATGTTGATTAGAGAGCGTGAAAATAGTTCCACATAGTCTAACAATAGCACTTACAATATCATTTCCATGAAAACACAACAATATTGCACCTTGCAAGAGCATAAGCAGACAAAATACACCTGTAAATAGAATGAAGAGGAAAGAAGAATATAATAAACACGAACAAGGGAAGAAAACATCCAAAAATTTACATCTACTACTTCATTAATATGCATAGTTCACTTACAAAGAAAGAGAAAGGCCTGGATTAACATGCAAGAAGGCCAATGTGAATTCTTGTAGCACATTGGTGTTCCAAAAACAAAAATGGCAGAGTTTTTTTATAAGATTCATTCCCCACCAAAATGAGATACCTTCTCAAGTTATAGAAAATGAAGGAGAGGAGATACAAGAAGGAAAAATAGGGTTTTCCTTTGCACCAATTAAAAGTACTAAAATTTTGTGTAAATCACGATATAAATCTCCCAAATTCATCCCACGTTGATTTGTAACTTGCAGCACAAGAAAACATCTCCCCATGTTCATTAATTGCATTCTTAACCACTTGAAGTATCATTTCGACTGGATTCATTTTCTTGGAAAATTTCACCCCTCAAACTCCATAAATTTCTATATTTATTGATTTTTTTGCGTAGATATCATAATCACAATTACAAAAAGTATAATATTTTGTAATTTTGTTAAGAAATGCAAAGGTTATGAGCTTCGAAAGAGGTCGTTTGTTTTGAGATTTTACAAGGCTTAGCTTGATAACTACTTAGACCGAGAAATTAAAATTTCATATGAAAATATATTTAAACTATTTCTCCCTCATTCCAATGATAAATTTATAGTATATTAAATATCCCCACCACTTCTTCAACCACTTAGGATCAACCAATGTTGATTTTGTAGACCCAACATGAAAATCATTAATTTCTTCAAAGCATGTACCCGAAATAACCTTGGGTCTATTTTTCATAATTTAACATCAATAAATCAATTTAATGTGGAAAATAAATGAATTATTCATGTATTAATCTTTGATAACTTTCCGATGATATAAAATTTTCCTTATTTTGGTACCCGGAGTGAAATTTATGAGCATATGAAGTTTGCAGAGATAAAACTCATGAACGTGTAAAAACGTTCCCGTGTCCAAAATTTTCACTTGTTGGAAAAGTTTCTGGGGTCCAAAATTTGAGTATTTTGGAAAGGATTACAAGGCTTGAACACTTTGATGAAAATTTCTAGGGATTGAGCACTTTGGGAAAAGTTATCCAACCCCGAAATTATGTTTGCAAGGTAACTTATGCGAAGGCCATAACTTGAGCTTTCTGATGAATTTTGGGGCAAAATTTTATATGATTTTACACGAAAATGACCTTATAAATCCAATTGAAGTGGTCTTAAATTCCAATTTTTACTGAATATCTTCCAAATTACACAGAAATCAACTACAAGTGTTATAAAACATGATAACTACCGATGAATTCTAGATTCACCGGTTGAAGCTCGGTTGACCGCCCAAGTTCGTCTCTCCTAACTTGTTAATTTTTACCATGGGTAAAAATGGATAACATTAGTGTAGTACTTAACTTTTTTTGGATTTGAAAGGCTTTTTTTCACATTTTTTTGTCCATAGAAACTTTTTTCCTTTCTTTTGCAATGACATATGATTGTCGGTTTTAGTAATTACCTCAACTAATTTACTCTAATAACCTACAAGTCCCATAAAATTATGTACCTCATGTACATTTCTAGGTATAGGTCATTTCATGACTACCTTTATCTTGTTTATAATAACTACGATTCCTTCTACTAAAATGACATGACCCAAATAGTGCACTTTTCTTTGAAAGAAAGTACATTTTACAACTTGGAATATTGCTTATTCTATATCAACCTTTGAAAAATTAATTTTAAATTATGAATGTGATCTTTTACCATTCATGAATAAATCAGTATATCATCCACAAAAACTAGCAAAAATTCATCTAGATAATCTCTTAACACACTATTCACTAAATTCATAAAGGACCTTGGTGAATTTGTGAGTCCAAAAGGAATAAAAATGAACTCATAATGGCCATACCTAGTGTGAAAATTTGTCTTAGGTATGTCACTTTTCTTAATTCACAATTGATGGTACCTAGATATCAAATCAAAATTTGAAAATATTGTAGCTTCTCACATTTTATTAAAAATATCATAAATACATGGTAAAGGATAAATGATACTTATTCTTTATCATTGTTTTCTCATGCTAAATGTCTAAAGCATGTCAAGTTAATTTTATTGTCCATGACAACTAAGCTCTCACTTTAAAATTCCTCTTCCAGTCATAGTGAACCCTTCATCTAGCTACCTTGTCCTCATTTTCAACCTCATTCTAGATAGTAGAAAGGTATTAATAATATTTTCAAGTGTCTTTCATGTGAGGGGATGAATGTATAAGGTGATTGGATAATATATTGAGTTTATATTGTCCAAAATACCCCGGGATATTTTGAGAACTTCCAAAATCGATTTTGGAGGTTGAGAATTTTTGTTAGAAAACAACAAAACAATATTATTTAGTGTTATGTGGATTTGAGGAACTTGGTATTTCATGAATTTTTAAGTACAGGGAAAAAAGGAATAAATTTTTGGGGACTTAGGTAGGTTTCCAACAAAGATAGTCTTCTACAAGTAAAAAAGTGAAACATGTGTTTTTCTCATCAAAGGTTATGATGTAAAATGGAGAATTTTAGAGTGGCATGGAGTAGAAAACAAACAAGTTTAGATGTGGTAAAGTTTTTATCCATAGAAAAAATGAAATTAAAATCAAAGCATTAAGAGGGTTTTCGATGAAGAAAGCTGTTGTGATGTATGAGGAAAATAAGATAGAAGTGTTATGTGGTATAGGAAGAAGTTTGGAAGCAAAAAATGTTTGAAGATGTAGAACACTATCCTTTTATTCTTCAGATTATTAAGGAGTAATTTTTGCGAGACTCTCCAAGTCTCGTGGATAAAAATAAAATCTACAAAACAAATGGGTTTAAATCTAAGACTTGGGTAGATTTTTGGAAAATGGTAGTTCTTAGAGATAAAATAGAAAACATGGGATTTGTTCAACCTTCAAAGTAGGTCTGTGATGCATTTAGGATAATTCATAGAGTGTCACAAAGAAAAGAGGAGAAATTTATGAGTGACCAAGTTTGGGAGACAAGGAGCACTATCCTAATGTTCTCGTGAGTTTCCAAAATGGAGGAAATTTCGTGAAGCATGCTCGAAGGCCGTAAAAGTCACAAAATTCGTGAAACACTAATAACCCCACCAAACAATAGAAAATTTGTGAGACAAATAAAAATAGTTTTTTTCCCATAAATTTTGATGTAGACCTCCACATTTGACAAAAATTGGTGGCATTGGAAAGATCTCCTCCAGGTGATTCATTTTAGCATCAAGAAAATCATATCTCTAGATTTCCACCGGGTTGACTCAATATTTTTTTAAAAGGATGAATACGAAGGGTACCAAGTATGAAATATTGTACTCATACCCAAATTTAACTTATTAAATCATTTTCAAGAGATGGAGGGTTACAAATGACAAGAAAACAAAAGGTCATGTGAAGGGAAGGTGAAGAGTCTCTTTTTAAATCTATAAACTTTGATTCCTTCTCAATTCCAAGGGTTGGGCATTGTTGATTGATGTAAATGTTGATATTTTTATCACTACTACTACAAGTAATAAATCTACACTTTTCCTATTTTCCACATATTTATTATACTCTATATGTCTCTCTTTTCAACTTTACAGAATCGTGATCTTTTAAAACCAATAAAGAACTTTGTGTCTTTATTTAATATTTTTACACATTTTTGTGTCTCTATTTAATTATTCTTGTTGTTTCTTCTATGGTTAGACTCATTTAATTGAATGTGGACCTATTTTGGTTAATGTATGTAAATCTATTAACTCTACTCACAACATTAATCCCTTCTCACTAATTCTTTTACTCCCTTAGACTCTTTCCTAAGAAAATCCCTCTCTTGCACATTGTACAAGAACTTTGCCACATGTTTATTGGAGCATTCCCATGTGATCCTCATCCTAATGATCACTCCATAGTTTTATTTAGTTTACATTCAATAATGGGATCCTCTCCATACTAAAGGAGGGTCGTATCCATGTGTTCATTAGTGAGAACCATTATTATACACTATAACAAATTATTTCACCAATAATTTTTTAGCGACTTAGCTAGCGAGATATCTCCCTTTGTGTACCCATAAAATATCTCTAAAAATATATATACTCTAAAACCCATAAAAATTGGAAAAATGAAAATACCAAAAATTATCTTAATGTACTTAAGCCTTGTTGAATCCCATTGAAAAAAAAGCATTCCTATGATCTTGCAAACTAGCGAAATATATATAAATATATATATATATATATATATATATATGTGAGGTTTAATCATGTAAGTGACATAGTTGACCCAACATTTGAAGTTAAAAACAATAAAATTTTAGGATTCCTATTGTCTAAACAATGAGGCAAATTGGTCAAGAGTAGTTTCTAAATTTGATCCCAATTTCCCTCGTAAAGAGCCATTATATATCATTCCTATAGAAGAAGAAGCTAAGGAAGAAGAATAAATAATACTTTCATCTTTTCCATGGGGATATAATATAAGTCTATTGGCCTTGACTCCTCAATTACATGAATTTCCAACATGATCTAGGAAATATTTTCCCAAGTTCAAAGGATGTGGGAAACAACATCCAAATGATCATATTGTTGCATTCATCACTGCTTGTGGTGTATTTAGTGTTACTTACGATGATGCATTGGTCCATATATTTTGGAATCAATACAATAATCTGCTATTTATAAGTTGTATCATTTTCTACGAAGTTCAATCAAAAATTAGAAAACGTGAAATCCAAGTTTGAGGCCAAATTCAAGCTTGTTAAATATTCCCATGCCCTCCTTGCACTATGGTCTAAACTAAAAATAACACATGAACCAATGATGGATTTCGTTGTTAAGTTTAATTATATTCTCTATAAAATTCTATAAGTTGCAAGACCTACAGAGGATAACCGGTTGATATTATTTACCACTTCCAAATTATTAGAAGTTAGTTTCATGTTGATATAAACTCAACCTATTACTTTAAATGATTCCCAAAATATTTCCATATATGTGTAAGATGATCTCATGATGTTTATAAAGATTAAGAGAGGTCCAAGCAAATATAAGGCTTAAAGATAAAATTCTAAAGTCACGTAACTGTGGTGTAAAATATTGTTAATGATATGCCTACTCTCAAGAATCAATTTTCTCAGAGTACCATGTATAAGGACATCCTTATGAAGAACTTCTCTAATAAGTAAATAATTATTGCTACACCTCATATAATTTATCTTGATACTCCAACCATGAATTATTCTTGTGGAACCAAGTAAAATAAACAAAATGAGGAAGAGACTACTTTAGAAGATGAATAAGAAGAAGGTGAGTTGTTGGCTTAAGAAATTATATTTATAGAGGTTGGTTTATGTAAAAATGCATCTTAATCTAAATATGTATATGAGGAATCTATAACTGATATGAACAACCATTCTTGTACGGTTTTTACATGATAAAAGACTATTAATAAAGATAAGTTATTTAAATATGAAGAGAAGGAGAAAGAGGATCCTCAACCAATGATTCACATACTAGAAAAAATAGAAACTCAAATAGTATTTCCACTTCCTCCACCCTTGGAATCATTCAGGAAGAAGTAAGAAGCCACATCTCATTACAAGGCATCCTTTAATCAAAGTAATTTAAATAATTCCACCTCTTCTAAAAAAATTAACTAATTCCTCTAGATCAAATCAAATTGTTCATAGTAAACTTGGTTATTTTTAAATCCCTTATCATATCTTTTATATCATTCACCATGTGAAAAAATTAAAAGTTCTTATTTCGAATTAGAATACTTGCAAACACATCTTGAAAATTTTTCTAAGCTATTTAAGTTTATTAAAGGTGGAATTTCCAAATCAAGTGTTTCATCCGCTTCCAAAGGCTTACTTCCCATACAAAAATCAATTCAAATCCAAAATATTCTATCTTATTTCCTTCATCTACTAGCAATATTGAAACTTTCTATGCTTCCTTGTTGATCAACAGGTACCGTATTAACAATTACATAATTGATTGTAGTGCATATGTCAATGTCATGCCCACTCAGGTTTCTCAACCTATTTTTGAGTCTCTCTTGGGATTTATTTAATTTTTACTCAATGGAGATAAAGGAAGTTCCACTTGCTGGAAGAATAAAATATGTATAAATTGATTTTGTGGCCTATCTAAAGAAGAAAGTTAAAAAAAAACATTTAGTGGTGGATATGTGACATACCTACAAGACGCTCCTTAGTAAAATATTTTACCAAGAAATGGGAGGTGAAATACATATGGAATGGTTTTATACCTTAATGCAAATGAAGAATGAGATTACTAAGTTCGTCATTAAGCCTAAAATGAAATACATGGTTAAAAATTTGGATGATACTAGAGTAAAAGGTCCACTTCTAAAGAAGGAATTTGGGAAAGTTACATATGAGAAAATAGGTGATAAAAACTACTTCATGAGTTTAGAACAAGATGAAGAGTTGTACATTCTTTAGGAAATACTAGTTGATATTGGTGATGAGGTTCGGAGAAAGGAATTTGATGGAAGTTGTTCAACATGTTCAGTGTGTAGGTATTGTATTGATTTCTACATAAGGAGATTTGTTCCTTTGGAATGCAAGATGTATTTCTCCAACACCAACACCACTAAGTATGAAGCCTTGTTTCTTGGTTTACATGGTTTCCAAGGAAATGGGAATCGAGAAGCTCATATTACAATGAGATGTTGAGTTGATCATGAAATAGGTAAGATACGTATTCTAAGTGAATAAATATCATCTTTATCACTATCGGAATAGAGTTTAGGATTTCCTAGAGTAATTTGATGTATTTAATATTAAGGAAGTTATTCAAGATAAAAATTCTAGAGCTGAATCATTGACATTTTCTTCCTCTTTGATGATTCCACATCCCAAATTTGGTCGATTTTTTTTTGGTGGAGATGATTTTCTACCCAACTATGTCAAACAACTCAAAAAAATCATTTTTTTAAATAATGATAACCGAATTATGTCCTTATTACAATAGTCTAGATATTTTAGGTCCATGTACTTTAAAGAAAGTGGCTCACCCCACACGGAGATTACCAAAATTATAGTTAAAATAATGTAATCGATTAAGTAGATAAAGATAGATTAATCCAGATGAATTAAATAGAATTCTAAAGGGGATGTTAGCACTAGACAAATTGTATGATAAGTATGATAGGTTTATCCATAGTATAGTCAGCGATCAACCTATTTCTTCATCTTAATATGATTAAATAAATATTGGTACAAGTGAACATCCAAGGGTGGTGAATATATGAAAATATTTTTCACCTAAGGAATGAAGAATATTCTCATCCTTGTTGAAGTATTTGGATGTGCTTGTATATTCATATGATGATATTAAATCCTTTCAACCAAAATCAATGCAACACTCCATCCCTCTAAAACCAGATGTTAAATTTTTCCTTCAAAATTAAAGGCTTTATAATTTGAATATTTCCAAGATCATTAAAGAGGAATTTGAGAATTTGCTCAATGTACAAACCATTTTTCCTATCCATCATTCAACATGGATAGCTAATATCATACTAGTATGAAATAAGAGTAGAGATATTTGCATCGTGTGGAATTTCATAATCTAAATCAATTTTCCCTCAAGGATAACTACCTCTTACCGGTCATCGATCATATCCTATAAGTAGTGAATGGTTCAGAAGGACATTCATGATTGATGTATTTTTGGATACAACTAGATTGAAGTTTCCAAAGAAGACCAATTCAATACTACTTTCATCACTCCATGCAGAAAATTTTAGTATCACCACATTCCCTTTAGGTTGATTAGTGCAGAGCCATATTTCATAGGGATATGGATTTGTATTTCAGGTATTTGAAGGGAAATGTAAAGTATTATATTTGAATGATCTCACTTTGTGTATTTTGAAAAGAGAGAAGAATACTTGAAATATATGGAGTATGTATTAATTCACTATAAAATAAATCATATTTCTCTCAACCAAAATAAATTAATCTTTGGAGTAACCAAAGGAAAAACAATTGGTCACATTGTGAGAAAGGAAGGCACAAAGATTGATCCTAGAAAAAGTGGAATCCATCCAAATATTATGTCCACCCAAAAGAAAGCTAGGTGTGCAGTCTTTCTCTAGAAAAATATACTTCTTAAGGAGATTTGTTCCAAAATTCACTGAGCTTACAAAATAAATTATACATATGATGAAACCAAATGAATCTTTCACATGGAGTAAATAAAGAAAAGAGGATTTCAAGTTTTTAGCCTAGATTTTACCACCAATAGCCCAAAGCATGTTGGGACATCACTTATCCTAAAATGAGTGCTCACATAAAGTGTGAAAGGGTACCATGTCCCTCTTTTATGAAAACTAAATCAAGGAGTTAGCATGATTTCACATATAGTGCATATTCATAACATTTAATTAAGTATATGCAGTTGAATAAATCGGACATATATCTTAACCCTATGGAAGAACAATTAAAAAGAACCAAGATTAAATTTATCATACAAGATCCAATAACATATGCATCTATAATCAATATCCAACCAAAAATATCCATTATATTAATCACTCTAAATCACAAAATATTCATACATCCATAACATAATCACTATAGTCATAAATACTAACAAACTCACGACATAACACTATAGTAACATTTGATTCCTAAACTGTGTAAATAAATACATATTTATAGGGGTGGATAATTTCCCTTCACCAACTAAACATATTTCAAAGTAGTAGGCTACATGCTAATAATATCCATGCGCCGCTACAAGATAAGTATAAAAATCATGCAAGCTCTCTAACAATAGATCTACTTCAGTTATCTCTTAGTTTAGATCCTATTATTAGCTTAGAACCATGCATGTCGATTGATCTTTTGTTTTCCCAAAATAGCCTTTGTGTATTCTTCAAGTATTCTAAAATATATTCTCCACACTCCATGTCTATCTTTAGCTCTTCATTCCAAAACTAGCTAAGTGTTGGTTCCTTTTGCACATAACCTTCCCTAGTTGTCTCTAGTGCGCAAAACTTGTTCCCTTCATGTGCATGTTTCCTTATGTGTCTTTCTCACACATGTTGGCTTATTACTTAGTAATTTTATAAGATCAACATCACCTCACACTAAAATTGTTTCCCAACCTTGGAAATAGTCTGTTCCTCCAAGAAATAATAAAGAAATTAAAGAATGAAGAGTCCATACCTAGCTTTCTCCAAAGAATGAATGAATGCTACTACTGTTGTAAAAGGATTGGGAAATACTTATTTAATGATGTCTCACTTTCATTCCAATAGTATACCTCATTTTTCACTTGATGGAACAAATCCCCCATCATTTTATTGACCTCCTTATATGACAGCTCTTCACCCTTAGCTTTAAATGTGTTGACAATATTTTTTCTTTGTTTGTTAAGGTCTACTGCCATGCTCATCATGTGAGTTACTTGGGGATATAATTCCTTTATCTTATTATTTGTAGAATCCCTCAAAATCTCAATGACATCATTCTTATTTTCTACTTCTTCCAGGATCTTATCACATTCCACCCGATTTCCTCTCGTTTTTGGCCTCCTTAAATTTGTTAACTCCACTCAAGGAAAAAGGTATTTTGCACCATGGACTCTTGGTGTCATCAATCAATGTAAACCTACCAATATAGAAATCTTGGTAGACTGAAAAATAAACCTCATTCCCCACCAAGACTAGTAATTTCTTTGGGATTCTCCATTTTGTGCCGAGGCATCGCATATCCACTTGTATCATTTATCCAAGTGCGATTTATAGGGTGGTATCCTTATTTCACAAGTATATGTCAAAAATATGAGTACTCCCATATGTTAATATTTGTCCCATCGAGCACTCCAATCTTAGAAAAAAATGGTAAGAAAAATATTACCATACATTATCTTGTCCCCATCTCGTGTGGCATCAACGATGTCCTCAACAATGAAGGCTGAGAGGTTGTAAATGGTCCCTTCTAAAATTTTCTTGCAAACATTCAACCACCTTTTGTTGACTTGGGTCCAACATTCTTGTCCACTCAACTTTTTAAGTAGGCGTGTAACCATCTTCATGACTAGGTCATTGATCTTTGAAATATCACATGTGCACTTTCCATTATTTTACTCATACTCCTTAGTTGTTTATTTCATAGCCTCCTTGTCACCCAAGTAATCATCAATTGAATCTCTAGCGCAAATGAGTCTAGTGAACCGCAAGATTAATTGTGGAGTTATGTGCACCCTCATTCCAACGAAGTAAAAGTAGTCCTCATGTATGTGCGACATAAGCTATCAAGACAATATCTCTATCTTACCAAATAATGGCAGTTCAGATAGTTGAAGAAGTCCAGGCTTCTCCAAATTATTCTTCACGGAATCATCATACATTGGTTTTTCATCTTCTGTTCTTTCACTTGTGGGGTGAACCAGCTCTAATGCCAATTCCTTCTCAATTGTATCCGTTTGATGGTTATAATCACTTATAACCATTTTTGCACATGGGACACCCACTCCATTCCCATCAATACCCCATTTGGGTATTGCATCTCCAAATACCATTCCTCATTGAAACTTTCCATCACAACTATTTTTCCCTTGCCCTTCTTCTTGGGTGAAATGGTTTTTCCTCTTCTTGGTGTCATTCTCCTTTGGTCGAGTACTTGATTATTTCTACCTTTTGATTTCTTCTTACAATGCCTCAAACTTATAACCCTACTCTTGTGCAACTTTGTAATCTGTGCCCTAGTTCTTCAAACCCTAACCAGATAACTTGTGTTTCCTCATGCCACATTATCCAAACCCATAGACTCCTTTCACAAACTTTTTCTATGCATGGCCATGTCCATTCACATAATCTGGTTCAAAATTTCATTCTTCACAATCAATCATTCACACCAACTCGCAAGGATTCTCTAGTTTGTAAGATATCTTTCACAAATTATCGCAAGGTAAAAATAATAACTTTCCCGACTCCTTATTTATAGTTTTTCACTTTTTACCACATTAATTACCATGCCACCTACCATCGTACTACCACAATAAATTAAGATTTTAGAAGCACTTTTCCTTCATGCACCCAATCATGTGTAACCTCTGAAATCTTATAGCATGTAAAACTATACCGAATGTATACCTCCTTACATGTGCTCCATGTGCTAAAGTACATCAACCATTGCATCCTATATCAAGTAATTTTCCCTGCCACTACCTACCTCATGTTTCTCTACACGTTCATCACTATACGTGGAATTTTTTCCTTGGCCTCATCCTTATTATCACCATATTTCTTGACACCTTTTCATATTCTAACAACCATTATCATCCCCGATACGCGCATCCCTTTGGTACTTAGGACTCCCATCATGCGCTCTCGTTATCTTCTAGGAAATTTGTCAATGTCAACCTTTACACACTTATCTCTTCGTGTACTCTCTGTACCCCACACTAGGGGTATGTATGGTCTTCTATGCATGAAAACACCTAGATAGTAATCATCTTTTGGCATGCAAGCACACTTATTACACAAAACACTTCACTAAATTGACAAAGCATAGAAACATTTAAGGAAACACATATAAAAGGAATGCATTAAGGAAATCTAATCTAAGTGGCAATACTACCTTATTACAAACACTAAGAAGACTTATTTATAGTAGGGATTTAGCCTACTCTTATTAAAGTAACCATGAAATTGTGATCCATCCAGTGCATCCAACTCGCACGTGCCTAAATAAAGCATATAAGTGATAACATACGGTCCTAACCAATACACCTTAATATTTCTAGGGTGGCACAAAAACTTTGAGTCATAAATAAGAACCATCTATTCAAATTCAATATTTTTATCCTTAATATGTCTATCATGTCATGCCTTCTACCTGGAATTTTATTGCTTCTAACTCCAACTTGTTATAACACACCATTCATCCAATTTCATCAGTTTGTCAATGTTTTCTTCAAGTGTTTTATCATCATCCAAACCTCCCATGTGCGTAATACATAGGGAAGGTAACATGAATTCCACTACTAGAACAACCTCCATACAAAACACCAACTGAAAGGGTGTGGCCTTATTCAACAATTTGTAGGTTATCCTATATGACCAAAATATAGTAGAGAATTTATCATCCTAATCTTTCCTTCCAACATTACAAATTTTAGTCAAGGTATGGCTCAATATATTACTAAAATTCTTAATAGTTCCATTTTCCTAAGGATTATAGGGTGTTTTTTTATGGTGTGCAACCATAAATCAATCCAATAGTATCTTAATAGTCTCATTAATAAAATGAGTACCTCTATCACTTGTCAAACTTACAGGTGGCATCCATACATACTATAATATTTTCCCACATAAACCTTGTTGCCATAGCTACTATGCAATCATTTGTAGTTTTCAATTCTACCCACCTTATAAGATAATCTATACAAGTTATAATGTAACATGATCCAGTTCTGGTGGGTGGGAAATAGGACCCACAATTCAATTGCCCACTTTTCATAAGGTTTTTCACTAACAATAGGTCTCAAATGCATTTCATCTCTTTACCCAAACTTTCCTAGGTGTTGACAATGTTCACATGCCTTACAATATTATTTGCAATCCTTGTATAATGTTTCCCACCATAGAACATATAATATAATATTGCTCGCAGTGGCATCTCCTAGATAGTGTTCACTTGTAATTCCATAATGAGCCTCCTCAATGATAGCTTCACATTTATGTTAAAGCACACATGTGCATAAAACTTCTTGATGACTAGTTCATATAAGCATCCACTAATCAACATGTATGGCTCAACATGGATAACAATTTGTTTCTTCTCTAGAGCCTTCAGTCCCTTAGCGCCACATTTGTTCGCAAAAATTAAACAATTTACTCTAATTCCAAGGGTGCTAGATTAAATCTAAACAATTGTGCATCCAACATTGTGTCTTCAATGCTCTATGCGTCCTCACCCAATCGATCCTTGATAAATGGTCTAGACTAGAATTACTCTTTCCTGGATTAGCCACCAAAGTAAATTTAAATTCTTGAAACAACAGAATCCATTGGCATATGCACCCCGAAAAATGAGATTATTTACCAAGTAATTCAATTCCATGTGGTCTGTATAAAATATGAATGGGGTAGAAATAAAATAATGTCAAAACTTATGAAGCGCGTATATCATTGTCAAGGCCTTGTGCTCTATAGTTGTGTAATTTTATTCTGCTGGAGTCAACTTGTTACTCATAAAGAAAATAGGATGATCAAAAATCCCTTCTCTACACTGGGATAATACTGCACCAATGGCCATGCCAGAGGCATATGCATGAATGTGAAAAGGCTTGGTATATGAAGGAAAGCGCATAATAGGAATTGTAGTAAGCCTTTCCTTTAGTATCTCAAACATGTACTGTTGCGCCTTACCCCAATAAAACTTTCCTTTAGCCTTCAATAATTCCTCTAAGGGCACAATGATCTGGGCATAACCTTTGATAAACTTCTTGTAATACCCTATGTGCCCTAAGAATCCATGTACTTTTCTCTAGTTAGTAGATTCCTCTAAGCCCAAAATGATGTAAATCATGGCGGGATCTACTAACAATCCTTCCTTATAGATGATGTGTCCTAACAAAGTTCCAAAGGATGTAGCAAATACACACTTATTAATGTTTAAGGAGATGCTCAACTTCTAGCACCTCTCAAATATCAGCCTCAAATTATCGCAATGATCTTTCACAAGCCCATAGACTGTCCAATAATCTAAATACATTTGCAAGAACTTATAAATAAAATCCTGGAATGCTTGTAAAGCTATGCAAAAAAATACTTCATGCACATTCTTTAATCTAAATGTCATAACCATGTATGCAAAACTTCCCCACTCAATGGTGAAAGTTGTCTTCTCTTGATCCTCTTTTTCTACCCTCACCTCATGATATGTAGAGAACCCATCAATAAAGAGTATATCTCACGCCCGCAACGTATTCCAATATTTCCTCAATAAATTATGTGGGAAATGGATCAATTACACATGCAAAATTCAAATCCATGTAATACACACAAATTATGATTCTCATATCCTTATTTATACTAATAACCATAGGGCTAACCCATTTAGATTCCTCGATGAGCTTAATGATTCCATAATTCATGATTTTTTCAATTTCTTATTTTGCCTTGATGTGTAGGTTAGGGTTCATCTTGTAAGGCCTATTCCACGATCAAGCATGCACCTTCCTTCGATTGATTCTCATCTCGCCAAAATATTCAATTACCCCTTTCAATTCATGATAGCATCTAGGGGATGAATCCTATAAGTTGCACATCATCTCAATGATCTTAACAACCTCAGAGTCACACCAATAATCTCCAATGATGGCCTCCTTATGTTCAACACCCATTCCAATGTTGACTTTATTAGTCTTCATAGGCTCATGGTAGGTGTGTGACTTCTCGTCAAAATTTTCTAAGACCTCATGCATACCATTTGTATGCTCAACATATAGATTTTTCAATTCTTCATCATCAACTATGTAGACCATCTTACCTTTTTCTCTTTCTAGGAAGGCACACTCAAGTTTATCTACATCTATCTCTTCTTCTTCAAATCATGCCTCTAGTTCTTACTCGCCTAACAAATCCTGAAGGAGGTCATCATCCTTTGCACTATCTCCCATAGTTAAGTGCTTCATAACCTGTAACGCCTCATTTTATTGGGCGTTTAGTGGAAAACATTCAAAGGTTTGAATCATACCTATAGTAAAATCTTGCCAATTTCTAGTCTCTCTATTCAACTTTACATAGACATATCATGCACGCAAGAAACCTTGTAAGGTGAAATAGAGCTTGTGCACCCACAAAAAGGTGGTAAAGCTTCCGAACCTCTATCTAGGGTCTCTCACACTACTAAACGTGGTGATGAACAAGACAATTACAATTAAATAAATATATCTAAGTAGGTGCATTTCTCTTGAGAAGTCTATCGATAAGGAAATTATCACTTCTTGTCACTTCAAAATATTATCCTTGTGAACCATCCACTAGCACATTGTCATCCCGCAAAGAGTATAAACTAGCATATTCCTTCTTTCACTTAACATTATCACTGAAATTCCATAGCAAGCAGGAATACTTTTGGATTTTCCTCACCAATGTACCTTGGTACATGGTTGCTGCCAAAATGCATAACACAACCCATCCTACTTATGCATGTAACTACACTTCTCACTTCACACCCAACCATTTCATAAGTGTCATGTGCCCAGTTATCACATGCAACACTTGTAGTATCGCTCATGGATTGTGCATCATCCCATTAGATAAATCCTTCCTTCGATGGCTCAAGAACTTCTAGATATCTAATTTTGTGCACATAAATTCCATTCAAATATTCTTCACTTAAGGGCTCTACATAGGGTGTAACTTTTCCATCTGTTAAGAGGATGATCACACACTCCTCCTTGTTCTCAAAAGTTATATACCCTTTTTAAAAGTGCAAGTCAACATTGTTTGGATAATACCGAGGGCACCCAAGTATTGTTGGGAAACTGTCGGCCTCCACGAGCTCCAAGACCTAAAATTCCTTAGTAAACTTGGCCTCTTGTATAGTAATAGACACATCTTTTAAGACCCCAATAGGTGTAGCTTTAGTTCTTTTTTCCATGAATATAACATTTGAAGATGGTTGTAATGGTGTCCTTCCCATATGAATCCATGTATCCAAAGTGATTACATTCACTTATGCACTTGTATAAATTAAAACATTACTCAAGAGCCATCCATCAACAATAAAATTCACAGTGATTTCCTTTTCATAATATAGGCTATGAGGAGGGAGGTTAGCATGCAAAATATTTCTTTCATGCTCAATACCAACACGTGGGGTGTTCTCCTTTAACTAGTTCCCCAACAAAGGAGTGATGTTTTCTTATCACAACATATTTCAGACCTCCTTTAAATCATCAACATCCATCTAATGGAGATTTTTCACCTTCTTCTATTCTAACATTTGCGACTACTCTTTCAAACATTATATCTCATCCTACCAATTCCAAATTACCTACATGGTTTCTTGATAAACTTCCTTCTACTACATATGGTCTGGATAATTTGCATGTAGAACCACCTCCTTTGTAATGGCATGATTGTACTTAGGAATATCTCGGGTGTGTGAAGCCTCAACGTGTGTAGTAATCTTCATAGTTACTAACTCGGGTTCGGAACTAATTTTGGCATCCACTAATCTTCCATGACATGTTGTACTCTAATCATTCCCATGCCCTTTTCCTATTTGTGCTTCTTACTCAAGTGTTCATATAAGTATAGGAATTCTTCATAGTTGTGGTTCTTTCCACAAAATGAGCAAATAATATTCTAAGGGAATTCATGCCTGTAGTGATCAGGGGATCCACATGTATAAAATGTTCCTCATGGGAAGTCACTTATTCCACTATTGTGACCTCAACCTTTGAATCCTCCATGGTAACCTTGTCCTCTAGCACGGACTCCATCGAGCTCGATCATGGTCATGATGCTCACATTTCTCCTTTGAGTTATTTGCAACACTAGTCTAATGCACACTAGTATCAATACCATCATAAATCAGATCAATAAACCTATAATTTTCAGTATCATGAGTGGTAGACCTACATATCTTGTAGTAATAAGACACATTCTTCCTTATCATGCATTTTAATAACAGGCACAAAATTTAATCATGATCGAAGTGATAGATCTCTCATTCTCGTAATGCCGGCTTAAATAACCCACTTGAGACCCATGAACAACCTAGGTTTAGTTAGCTGAAAGAGGAGTATTTATTTTTAAACTATCACAAGCATAGTCTAAGACACACGCACGTTTGAGTCTACCACAAGAGGAGATCAAAGTTATGATTTTGCATACATTTAGTTTTATATGTTCATTAAGATCTAATATACTTATTTAATTTGGTGAATCTTGTCTCTCATGAAAACTGATGTTTTTGATGTCTCCATGTACAAAATACAAGGTGTCATAAGCTTTTGAAGTAGTAGGCCCCAGCTTGTAACAACTCCGGCTGTGCTCCTACAACAGCCCATAGCAACTAGTTATCCTCCTACAATAGCCCGTAAGCATGCTAGTTGTGCTCCTATAGCAAGCAGCCCATAGCAACTAGATGTACTCTTACAACATCCTGTAGCCCGGGCTGTATGCCTACAATAGCTCGTAGCAACTGCAAGCCTACCCGAAGCAACTCTGGCTGTGCACCTACAACCACCCGTAGTAACTCCAGGTCTACCCGTAGCACTTGGGTTCCCGCACCTATAGCCACCCGTAGCAACTCTAGGAATTCCTATAGAAACTCTAGCTGTTCACCTATAGCTTACTGTAGCAACTCCAGGCCTACCCGTAGTAACTCTGGTTGTGCACCTACAAAGCAGCCCGTAGCATATTCCAGAACTACTTGCAACAAGAACTTCAAAATGCTATAACTTTTGACTGGGAACTCGTTTTTGATAAAATTGGACTTTTTGGAAAGGTGATGATGTCTAATTTGCACAACAATCATAAAACTTAGGATTGGATGAGGTTTAAATAGTAATTTTTGCAAAATAGTCCTACAGGCTCCTACAGTCAAGACTGGCAATTTCCTGAGTGAATCCTTTTGTTAGATTTGTTTGATTGAAAGCTTCTAAGGTAAATTCCTTGAGTGTGTAGGTCTGTCTTGGGTCTATTTTGGTCTTACAAGGCTTAGTTGGTTCACTTCATTCATTACTTAATGGTTTGAGTGTTTTTTTGGTTCATTCGTTGGTTGATTAAGCATGCATGGAAAGTGAATTAAGGGAAGATCATATTACTGTGTTCTAATCGATGAAACAACAAATCTTAAGTATGTAAGAACATTATTTAAAGTCATTTCATGCTACCTTAAAACAAACTTCTTTCTTCAACGATTTATATCAATATCTAAACGAAGTCCTTCTTATTCTTTATAGATTGAACGTTTCCCAACAAGACAAGTAACAAGAATAACATAATTCCTTTATGTAAGATTTGCTTCCAACATTTCAAAATAGATAATTACATGCATTTGAATGATTATTAATTACACCAACTCATACCAACAGATGCAACAAAGTAATTCTTTTAATAATTTCAATTGTAATATACAAAACACAACTTGATCCCTTTACATCCTTTCAAGCATAAAGTTACATTATGATTGAGCAATCAACTTGGACAAATGTAATCCAATGGAGGTAGTAACATATCTCTTTTTTTCATTATGCCATGAATGCACAAATACAATACCATAATAGTTCTCTCAATAGCAAGAAGACAAGATTGTTTCCCTTTCTCAAATCAAAATACATCTTACATGGTCAATACAACATCTTTACAATATAATGAAAGTTACAGTCCATCCACAAAGAGTGGGTAAAGGAAATTATAGCAAGAAGTAAACTAACAATGATGGATGTTAACTCTGCACCATGACTGATTTCAAAACAACAACATGCTTTAGATGTTTCCTTCGATTGATCACAACAAGAAGAGAGGGGGAAAGGCAACGCTCTCCGCCCAACCAAGATATCCAATGAAGAGATGAAGCCTCTCTCGTCATTGGCCCCCGAGCCCCAACCACAACACAATGAAAGATGGGGTTCAATGCATGGCAACATCCACAGGCTTCCACAACACACACAGGCATATTTTTAACAACAAAATAGCCAAGACACACATACATATTTCCACTATATTTCAAAATCAAACAACACATAGGCTATATTTAATCAAGCCAAAGGAGCAAGGACTATGGTAGAAGCTTCTTATGCCTCCCAATTGGGAATTGAGCATCCACCTATAATCATATCGCCAATATAAAATATCATATCCTGTAAACCTTATGCCTCCCAACCCCTCCTTATGCCCCCCAACAAATTTTCCCTTATGACCCCTACAAGTTTTCCCCTTATGCCCCCACAAGTAAGAAATGAAAGCTATTTCTTTTCCATGGTGGATCCCAAACCCAAAACTCCTTCCACAAAACTTTGATGCCCATGGCATTCCCTTATGCCCCCCCATGATGATTCCCCATAGCCTTCTCCTACACCATCCCTAGGCAGTCTACCCAACTAGACAAATGGAGAAGAGACACACATTTACATTCCATAATAACATGCAAGAAAATGACAAAGTATAAAGATGAACAAGCTCTTACTTTTCCATAGCAATGAAAACACCTTTGCAAGTAAGAAAAGATAGCCCCAAATATTAATTTTAATGTCCAAAAATAGTCTTCAAAGTAGAAACAGGAATGCGTAACTCACATTTTAGAAATAGTAGTCTTTAAATACAATAATGCAGCCCCAACGGTCACTTGAATGTCCACCAAAATATTCCTCAAAATAGAAAAAGAATGCCCAAAATATAGTTCAAAAATAGCAGCTTCAAATGCCAATAGTTCAGCCCCAACAGTCACTTGAATGTCCACCAAAACAATTCTCAAAATAGCAATAAGAATGCCCAAATCACAGTTCAAAAACAGCAGCTTCAAATGCCAAGAATGCAGCCCCAACAGTCACTTGAATGTCCACCAAAACAGTCCTCAAAACAGCAACAAGAATGCCCAAAAAGATAGTCCAACAACAAGCTTGAATGGAGGTGAAATGATAGTCCAAAAAACAACAGCTTCAATGCCAAAATACAGTCCAACAAGCTTGAATGATGATGAAATGATAGTCTAAAAATAGCAGCCTCAAATGCCAAGAGGACAGTCCAATAACAAGCTTGAATGGAGGTGAAATGACAGTCCAAAAAAATAGCATCTCTCTCTAACACCAAGGAGACAATCTAACAACAACATTCCAGTAAGAGAAGAACTCCCATGGCTTCCAAAAACATGCAGCTTCCAAAAACTCTTTCCCAGCTCTCTCTAAAAATGCAAGTGGAAAATAATCACCCTCCCCAAAAAAATGAAAACCAAAAAAAAAGAATGTAATCTCCTCATGCCAATCAAATTGACTTTACTTGTAAGCCTCCACTTACACCTCAAGGACAGCAAATTAAATTTTTGTAAGAAAGTACGCTTACACAAACAAGATTAACAAGTAAAAATCCATTTAAGAGGCAAAAGTAAACACCCCAATCAAGATAAAGTTGGTATGAAGCTTTTAATGGGTGTGGGACAAGTTTAGGTTGTCCCACAAGCTTCCAAAAATACCCTCCAAGTAAAAATCCAAGTTTCAAGATGGTGAAGTGTTTTATACTCTAAATATCAACTCTCTTACACATTAAATGCAAGGATCAACACATCAATAATTATATTTAAGTAATTATTATTTAAATTTATCTTTCACATTCTATTTAAATAAAGGAATGGACACGTTCAAAAATAAAATACATACAAGACAACAATAAACTAAGGACCACATACAAACCCCATGGTCACATATAAAGGCGATCCCCCCATGGGAACCCCCAACAACAAACAACATGCAAACGACTAGTTGCCATGGTGACCATGTTAAATCCACCCAAAATTCTGTTGTGGTTAGTCTCCAATCCCCGATGTCGATGTGATATAAAATATCCAACAAAATACAAGTACCTCCTTTGGCCTCATGGCCATATCGTAACGCTAAAAAATAATATAATATAAATTTAACCATTGTAAGTATAACTACATAACACAACATCAAAATAGCGACTATACCATTTTATAAATAAAATCAACCATTCTATCATCATTTAAAATTTTTAGTTTCTATATATAATCAAATGATTAAACATCACATATCCAGATAGCATCAATGATATAAGTACGTCAAATAAAGCATCAACATCTATATATATAATTTTGATAATAATCATCATACATCCTATATAATTCCAATCAGCAATGAAGTCCATAGCCCAACATCATACTAAATCAAAACATAATAGTGTCCATAATAAGATCAACCTTATCAAGATCAGTATCTAAAGGTGTCAAAGGGAAGTGGGCACTACATAGTCCAACAACAAGGTGCACATTGATTTTTGAGGACATGTATCTGTAGTATGCCTCTCTACTTCATAATTTATACACCAAATTCTATTACACGTCTCATGTGTTGAATTAGTTGATAATTTCTCTAACTATTTTTTCATTTCTATAGTTTGAGCCTCTAAAAATGGGATGACTCATGTGTTTACACTTCTAACCGCCTCATCTTGCAGATCTAGTTCAAGTTCCTCACATGGATTTTTCTAAGTCTTATGAAAAAGTGATCTTATAAAATGCATGATAAGTCCTCCAATAAACCATTGAGCATGTTGTCTCACATGTATGTTGATGGGTGTAATTATTCCCTTAATTTAATCAACTTCTTGTTGATGTCATATCAAACCAGGGGTGTTTCTAAAGCTATATGCAACAAGAGTAATCCTATTGATCTAGTAGTTGACTGTAGTTTTTGTATTTTTGGGGGATCTTTTCAATGTCTTAAGGAATTCTTAGTAAAACCTTATTTAAATCATACTATGAAAACTTTGCTAAAAGTAAACACACTGAAAGCTTTGCTAAAAAGAAACACACTTTGTAGAATGGAAATAAACACACTTGCTTTTGGAAATAAACACACACAACTTAGAATGCTTGATAACGATTGTAAGAAATATAAGAATCTATTTAGATGCTGCATGAAACAATTATACAACAGAGTTTAACTAGAAGAATTAAAAGTGATACATAAATAACTGATCTAAACTATTTACTTAAGAAATATAAATACCAAATAGATGAATATCCTGGTCTTTGGGGGAGTGGGCCCTTGCTCCTCCTCGAATCAGGATTTAACAACTTAGAATTCTCTCAAATAGGAATGGCTATTTTATTGATAAAACATTTAGTATTACAAATTGTACTGGATCTGTGTACTTAGTCTATATCTCTCTTCTCTGTTCTATCTCTATTTCATATGATATTCTCTTATATTTATCTACTACAGGTCTACTTTTATATACATTTATAATCATAGCTATCTCTATGATTATGATCAAATAAAATCATGCCCAAAATAGATCTTTGAGTCGGATCATGGCTGATCGAGATAGCTATAAGATAACTATCCCTAGACCTGCGTTCAAAAATCTTCTCATCCTTTCTTGATTGATAGGGGAGTTGATACAAAATATCCAGATTTGGCTAGGATAGATAAACTTCCATCAGTTTTGGAAATTCAAAGAAGTTCCAGAACCATAGGAAATCATTAGGGATCAAAACCATGAGAGTTCCAGAGTTATACCTAGGAGTTCGGAACTAAATACCGGAGTTCGAACTAAGTTTGAAAGTTCTAGAACTATATGATTACTATGTAATGGAGTTTCAGAACTAGCTTAGAAGTTCGGAACTAATATGTATTGGAACAGATGCTACCAAAAACATATTGAACGCTACATACTTCATTTCCTTCGACTGATTAGACCTACTTTATTATAAAACTAAATTTCAAACACACACTTCGTCAGAATTTCAGAGATTTTAAACATTAGAATCACAATTAATCAAAAGATAGACAATTACATCCTAACTCATATCAGATCAAATAAAAGTCACAAAATGCAATCAAACTTAATAAAAAGGAGAGTAAGATGAGATCATATATTATACATTAATCGGCATATTCGCCTCATTATTTCCCCAAAACTTACTTTTTTAAGTACCTTTACAAATGTCATTCTTTAAAAGTGGGGTTATATGTTATACATTCAATTTGATTTCTCGAGATCAAATGGCTGAAACTAGATTTTCCAATGCTTAAACTTAGAGTATTTGTACCGGCTCCCGCTTCTATTTTCCTCTCCTACTCTTCAAATTCAATAGGATCTTGAGGTTCTCTATTTTTCCAAGGAGATATGTGGGTGAGAATTAGAGGGGACTTGTTCACATTCTCATCCATATTTTCTTGTAGGTCTTATTGATTTGAGGAATTATTTTGCATAACAATTTTTCCCTTTCTAAACTCCGGATCAAATTTGTAGGGGATATTAATTCCCTTATTCTAAAGGAAACAGAAGGAGTTCCCACCTCTTTGAGAATACTTCATAAATATCTTCAAACTTATTCTCCTCATAGGAGGTAAAGGCATCAATACTCTTTTGTAAGCTGGAAAATTTTTGTGTCTTGAATCGCTCATCAAAGGCATGAGTTCTAAAATGTATGAGGAAGGCGGAAGGTTTACCATAGTGAGATCTTATGCAGAGACTAGTTGAGCTAGCTTTTAATAAAAATCAGATTTCCTTTCCTTCCATGTATTTTGGTTTTGTATAACAATGACAAATGCATTGAATTGACTCTCCCACACATAAAAATGATCATAAATCCTGTGTTTTCTCTAGCATAAAATTACAAAGATAAAATTCATAGTGAATATTTTTCTTCTCGAACCGGATAAAGAATAAGTTTTCATGAATTTAGATTCATCCTTGAGTTCATGTGGAAGTCCACATGAAATCCTTGATAGTTGCCATCAAATGAACTTCTCTTCTAAAAACACACTATATGCAGGAGAGGGTCTTTTGCAAGAAAGCAATTTTTCACTCATAATGCGAGACCATATGAGTTTTTGTAATACATTTATATTTGTTTCCTTCTTCCTTATAAAATTTTTCTTCCCACTCTTTTCTTGCCTTCTTTTCTTCTCCCATCTTGGTCTTCAAATCTTCATTTGATGTTTTAGCTTCCCTGAGTTCCCTGAAAGTGTCATTAAATAGTTTTTGAGTGGTAAATAAGTTAAATCAGTTTGTACAGAGACTGTGGACACAACATTCTATTTTCTGGAAGTCTGATATTCTTCCTCTTTTTCTATCAGTTGTTTCTTAATTACTGATAACTCCTCAGTCTTGGCTGCAAGTTGAGTTGTTAGCTCTCTAATGAGCATTTCCCTTTGTTCTAATTTGAGTTTGAGGAAATCCAATTCCTCATCCTTTTCTCTGATAATGAGCTCTGATCTAGACAAGAACATAGCCTATTTAACCTGATGTCTTTCTTCTTCCTCTGAAATTATTTAAGGAGTTGAGCATTCTTCCTCTATCAAAAGAAATTTCCCTTTTCTTCTCCAGGATGCCAACTCTTCTTCTTCATGTGGTAATAGTGATGGTTTAGCAAATTCTTGAAACTCCTACTCTTCAAGTCTCTCATCTCCTCTGTCCATCTCATCTTGGCTTGGTTCAGGAGGAGTCATGGTCATGCTACCCAAAATATCACTAGCTTCCTTTTCCATATTTTCCTATTCATTTCTTCCCTCTAGGGTTTCCCTTGACCTCTTATAATTTTTTTCTTCTTTAGCAAATTTTAACATGCCTAGTGGTGGATTTCCTTCTAGAGCTTCTTCTTACTATTATTTCTTGCTATTACATGGGTGAGCCATCACCATCGAGAGATAGATATTAGCTCCCTGAAGCTACTACGTAAGAAGGAATTTCCTTCAAATTCACAGAGAAGGCACTTATATTTTGATCTTTCTCACAAACATTGTTCTTGGTATATTCTCTCTTTCCATTTCCCTCTGTTCTTCTATAGGGGCATCAATTTCCAAATTAGTTGAAGGAGAAAATGGAGCTGAAATTTTCTTTCTGATAATATTAGGGTTTTTCTTGAACTTGCCAAAAAACTTGTCCCAAATTTCTTCTCCATTTTTCTTTGACAGAAAATGATGTTGGCATACTAAATGAATTAGCCCATGACGTTGGATTGTCCCAACACCCAGAATACCTCTAGGGAATGGTTTGGATAGGATAAAAAAGAAACCTGGAAGGTTTATTATGTACTCTGGTTTTGTGGCTCCATACTTCAAATATATGATCATTTTTAGGGCTTCTTTTCCCCACTGCACCCAAATTGACCATCACAAGTTACATATATTTCACTATCCAAAATGCTACCTTGTCAAAGGGTTTGAGAAAACTAGCCCTTCTGACCCATTTTATGATTTTATTTGTATTGTAAATGTACTGGGGTTCAATTTCTCCTTCTTGTAGTAAGATTTCAACCAGTTCTTTCAAGGTCCCTTTGGTAGGATGTGGGACATGCACAATTGGCACTCCAGACACATTACTTATTGTATTTACAGAAAAAGGAATAAAGATATTTCTCACCTTTGTCCTGGATTGCTCTAGGTTTATGACGAATTCTCTTACTAATTCATCATTATACCTTGAAAAATTCTTCAGGAACTCTAGCCATCCTGCATGCTCAAAGATAGATGTCACTTCTTCATCCGTGAGCAGCTGGGAATCATCCTCTGGTTCTGATTTCTTTTTAATCCCCATATTGGCTCGATTTCTGTTTCCTTTGATTTTGTGCAAATTGGTTGCAGGCCTTCTTGCTTAGCTACGAAATTGACGATTTTGGCTGTGGAACCTCTGTTCTTAGTTGTGGAACCTTTGTTCTTTGTTGTGGAACTCAGGCTTAATTCGTTGCTTCTCCCTCAAAATCTCTCTACAACTTATTTCACTTGATTTTGCACTAATGATTACTAATGATAACCATGCCACCACTTATTCCATCCAATCATCTTCATGATTACTCACTTGTAATCATAATGTATAAATAGATGACTCATCATACCAACTTTTAAATCAAGTCAAATCACACATGCAAACTTTTAATTTAACCCTAAATAAGTTAAAAGATATAATTACCGTCCTTGATGATGTAATCCTTTTGTTATGATGACTCATCATTCCTACAAGTGGAAAAAAACATGGTTAGATAAGACAACTAGAATTCAAAAGAATTCCCTTTTATTTGAATTATCCAAAAGAAGAGGTCAACCGCCATTGTTGGTTTTCAATTGACCTTTGAGAAATATATATATATATATATTATATTTATTTTTGGGGAAGAAAATGCCATTTATTGGTTTTCATCTTCTTCCCTTTATTTTGGATCTATCATCTAGTTATTTTATCATTTTGGAAGAACTGGGTTCTTCCATATGATCAAATTCTTTGTTTGCTTCAATCTTCCTCAAGAATTCATCCTTAGTGGGAGGCTTCCTATAGAATTTTAGCCTATGTCCACCGACCAAGAGTGTTCTTCTACGCCATCAATAGGAACTAACCTGAATAGAACCATTGTCAAATATCTTCTCAATCTGATAGGGTTCCAACCATTTGGTTCTCAATTTTCCCTTGAATTATTGGTACTTAGAATCAAACAACAATGCACAATCTCCTACTTTGAATTTCCTTCTCTTGATATGTGTGTCATGTCATTGCTTCCTTTTCTCTTGGATTATCTCTTTCTATTGAAGTGATTCCATCCTTGATTCATCCAATTCATTGAGTTGAAGTATTATTTTATTTTGAGCTGCATCCAACTCAATTCCCACCTTAAATGTTGTCATCAATGTCTCGAAGTTCAAACTCTATGGGCAACAAGGATTTTTACCATAAACTAACTCATATGGTGAAAACCATGTTGTAGTTTTCCAAGTTGTATTATAAGCCCAGACAGCTTCAAGTAGTCTCTTTACCCAATATTTTCTCCCGGCTTCAACTATTTTAGTAAGGATGTTCTCCAATTCTTTGTTTGTTACTTCAGCTTGTCCATTTGACTGTGGGTGATAAGGAGATGACTTCCTATGATTGATTTGGTAATACATTGTGAAATATTAGATCATATTATACATGAATTGTGGTCCCTGATATGAAACTATGCTCCTCGGTGATCCAAACTTTACCATAATTCTGTTCCAAAGGAAATCAACAACTGCTTCTTCAATGGCATTTGTCAATGCCTACACTTCTGCCCACTTTGTCACATAGTCAGTACACACAAGAATATATTCCTTTCCTTGTGAAGGAGGATTAAAGGGACCAAAAAAATCTAATCCCCATCTCTCAAATGGTTCAATCACTACTTGAGGTTGAAGAGGCATTTCATTGGTGAAAGTTGGTTGTCCCATCCTTTGACAAGGATCACACCGCTTGATATATCTCTTCACATCCTTGTATAGAGATGGCCAATAATAACCAGTGCCAAGTATCTTATGAGCTGTTCTTTTCACTAAATAGTGTCCTCCACTCTTTTCATCACGACATACTCGAGGATGTCAAAGATTTCATCTTCTCTTACACACCTGCGTAAAACAAAATCAGGACCACATTTAAATAGCATTCCATTTAACCATTTGAATTGTGCATTGGTTTTAATTAACTTCTTTATTTGTTTCTTAGTGAAAGAAGGAGGAAACTTCCCTATTGCAAGATAATTTTCCATATCAGCAAACCATGATGTACTTGTTGAAATAGCAAATAGTTGTTCATCTAGAAATTTATCCTTGATGGATCTCGCTCCTCTCTGTAGTGGTTAGTCTTGACAAAAATCAGCTACCACATTATATTTACCTAGATTGTCCATAATGGTAATATCAAATTCTTGCAAAAGTAATAACCATCTAATTATTCTTCCTCCAACCACTGGTTTGTTCATTAAATATTTAATTGCTGAATGATCTGTGTGTACAAATATCTTGTACCTTGTAATGTAATGTCTAAATTTATTGATTGCATAAATCACAACAAGAAATTATTTTTAGTGGTGGTGTAATTCTTTTCAGTGGGAGTAATATTTTTACTAAGATAATAAATAGCATACATTTTTCCTTCTTCATTTTTCTATCCCAAAACTACACCAATGGAATAATTTGAGGCATCTTTTTGGATATAAAATGGCTTTTCCAAATTAGTTCCTCTCAATATTGGGACAGTGACTAATTTTTCTTTAACTTCTTCAAAAGCATGCTGACACTTTCTTATAAAACGCCTATAGTACCAAACATGCCCTAAAAATGACTTGATATATGTGGGGGTCTAAGGAATTCAGATGGATCCTAATTTTGTTTTGATCCATCTGAACTCCTCTTTTTGAAATATGGTGTCCTAATACAATCCCCTCATCACCCATCATCAAACACTTTTCATCACTAAGAGACAGATTGTGTTGTTCACATCTTGTTAACACTCTATCCAGATTTCTCAAAGCATCATCAAATGTATCTCCATGTACAGTGAAGTCATCCATATATACCTCAACACAATCATTTGTTAGATCAACAAATATTGTAAGTACAACTCTCTAGAAATTTTTAGGAGCATTGCATAAGCCAAATGGTAACACCCTATAGGAAAAGGTACCCCATGGACATGTAAATTTAGTTTTATCCTGATCTTTAGTAGAAAATTTGATTTGATTGTATCCACTAAAGCCATCCAAGGAGGAATGGTACTATTTACCTGAAAGGTTATCTAGGACTTGATCTATGAATGGTAAGGGAAAATAATCTCTCATTGTGGCTTTGTTCACTTCCCTATAGTCAACACACATTCTCCATTTTCCATTATTTTTAGGAACAATTACAAGAGGAGATACCCCCTGAATATTTGATATAGGGTAGATAAAACCTATTTGTAATAGTTTTTTAATTTCTTGTTTGACTATATCCCTTAAGGCCGGGCTAGTCCTTCTCCGAGGCTGCCTAACTAGTTTAACGTTTTTAGTATATATGTGATGAGTGATGATACTTGGGTGAATTTCCTTCATGTCTTTGTAATCCCAAGAAAAATCTTTAGTATGATTTTTTATAACATCAAACAATTTAGCTTCTTCATCATCCTTCAACTAGCTGTTAATGTTCAAAGTTTTACCGGTTGAATCTCAACATGCTTGGTTCCAATATGTCATGAATTGATTTGTTGAAAGGGTTATATGAAATTATTTATTAAACATGCATGTGGTAACAACATATGATATGTATCAACATCTCCAATATTTCCTTAAGATAGAATACTAGAAACACGATAGTAATGAGAATTATGATACTTATCTCTTTGCGGGCCAAACTCTTCATCATGCTACTTTCCATAAATTATTCTTCTCCCCACAAGAAATATCATTCCTCTGGAGAAAAATTATTTCCAATCACAGATAACTATTGTTGTCATTGTTTCATAACTTCATGTGGTGGTTTCAGAACTAAATTTGGAGGTTCCAAAACTAAGTTTGCAGGTTCCAAAACTAAGTTCGTAGGTTCCAAAACTATAGTCGCAAGTTCCAGAACTATTTATGATTGCTTCGAGGATAGCTGGTGCTCATCTAATGGTGGATTAATCATCTCTTCTACTTCTCTTACATGATCCTACAATGTGATCATAGCCAAAGAAGATAAATTTTTCTTATTAGTATCAGGAGAATCAACCCACAATTGTTCATGATTGTCAGTAAAAGGTCGTGCAAAAGGATATAAGGAAATTTTTTTAGAGTTCTTACCATTCGAGATTGTCATATCACCTGACCTACAATCAATTAAGGTAGAAATTGTAGCTAACCATGGTCTACCCAAAATAATGGGATAACCCAATGTTTTACCTTTTGGTTGCAGTATAAGGAAGTCAACTAGATATTCCCATGACTCCACCATAACCACCACGTCTTCAATAATCCCTTCTATTTTTGTAATAGAATGGTCTTCCATCTGCAATATGGTATTAGTAGGTTATATACCCATTAATGGTAATGTTTTCAAAGTATCCATTGTCATTAAATTGATATCCATTCCCAAATCTACCAAAACATTATGTATATCCTTATTTCCTATAAAGACAGAAATAACAGGACTTCCAGGATCTCCATATTTGGGAAGCAAAAGTTTTCCTACTAATAAATCAGCAAGTTTCCCATCTACTTTGATAGTCTTGGGGTCTTGCTTCTTCCTTCCAGTGCTTTTTTAGACATAAAATTTTGATTAATTTGTTCAATTCGGAATGTCCTTAATTGCTTGTAATAGTGGTATCTCAATATTCATTTTCCTTACTTCCGTACTCAATTCAGACTCCTTGGTTTCTATAGACTCTTTAAATCTCTTAGGAAATAGAGTCTTAGTAGTGTTGCTTTATCAAGCTCATTTTCTTTTCTTTCTATATCCTCTTTTGGAACAACAAGATTAGGGATTTCATTTTTTTCTGTCATTTCAATGATTATAAGGGGTGGGATGTTGATGATTTTCCAGGTATAGTTTGAGTATCCTTACAATCCATAGGATTTAAATCAACTGATTTTTTAGGTTCTCTTCCATAAATTTGAGTTGTTTGTTTGTTTCTTGGGTTTGCTACTAGTTGTGCTGGTATTTACGTTTGGACTATATTCATAGTTTGTGAATTCTGTGTAGGGGATCCCATGATGGCCTGTTGATTCTAATTTTGATATGTTCTTCCTTGAGCATAATTACTAGGGTTCCATCTAGGTTATGACCAAGTATAAGGATTTCATTGACCATCCCATGGTTTTTGATGTCCCTGATCATACCAAGCTTGATTTTCCCAATATTGAGGGTTCCAAGTTAGTTGAGGTACCCAAGGTGGTTGTCCCCAAGTTTTGGTACTAACTGAGCATCCCATGGCATCATCTAGGGATTAGGAACTGATATTGGCATAAAATTCCCTTGGTTAGGTTGTCTCTAAATAAAATTTAATTCTTCTATTGTAGATGATGTATTGGTTTGTTTAAGCTGATTCTTAATGACTGAAAGTAGAGAACAAACATCAAGATCATGTTCTTTAGATTCACATACAAGACACATTTTTGTTTTATCCAAAAGAGAGTCTATTATTGTATGCTTCTTCCTACATCTAGGACAATACATAGCCAATGGTTCAGTTTTGGAATTTGCTTTAGCCTATAATCCATCCATAGTAGAGGTTAATTGAACTAAAATGTTTGTTTTAAAGTTTTCTAACTCATCCATTAGTTTGTTCATATCTGGATTCAGAATTTTCACGATTTTCCTTTTCTAGGTCCACCTCTTGTTCTAGAATAGCTTCTACAAATCTCATTAATTTCCATTCATCCTTAACTGATCAATGTCTCCATCTCCTATCAAGTTAAGGGCTTCCCTAGATTCATCATCCACACCTTTAAGAAAAATGGTTTTACTTGAATCCTCTTGAAGTACAAATCCACATCTTTTGCTCACAAAGAGGAATATGTCTAAATAGTCTTCTATATTTTCATCTTCCTCTTGCTTGATTTTGAAGAATTCTTCCTTCCTATTTCTCCCTCTAAAATAATCCTGGTATTTGTCTAGGAAGGAAGTCTCCATTTGTGCCCAAGTGGTAATAGAGTTGGATGGTAATCCCATGAACCACCTCATTGTTACATCCTTCAGAGTGGATGGAAACAACTTGAGTTTTTTATTATCTATTTTATAGTCATAGGTTTGACATAGTACCTTAAACTCAAATAAAAATTGGTCAAGATCTTCAGATGCCATCCCTCTAAATGTGGGTAAATTTGTAGGTGAGATATTTTTCATTGATGTATCATCATCACCTAATTGGATTGGATAGGTAAAGGTCCTATCAGTCATCATTTCATCTTCTCATGCCATTTTTAAAATATTTTCTGAATTTTCCTCCCAATCAATGTGGTATGTGGTATGCCTTGGGGAAGGTGAAAAATCAGGAGTACAAGGTTGACTACTTAATTGAGAATCAAAACTCACCCTAAATGGATCTTGAGTAATAAGCCTTTTCCTAAAAGTTCTAATTCCTTCAGGTGTCTGATCTAAGAATTCCAAAGGTGGAAATTTTGTTTCTTGTGTGACAGGGGATGATGGTGCCTCCAATTCTTGATCAATTTCCTTATTTAGACTAGAGGATGTAATGAATTCTTATGAATATGTTTTTGGGAGGAATATAGCCTGTGAGTCTCTTGGTCTACTCATATATTTATGATATAGTAGGAAAGATCCTTCAACTACTATATGTATGATTGTTGCTCTTGCTTAACACTTAATCGAAAATTCCAACTAGTGAATCCTCGGTAATGAAACCAAAATGATGGGTGTCATTATTCCTTCATTTAATCAACTTCTTTTTGATGTCATATCAAATCGGGGTGTGTCTAAATCTATATGCAACAAGAGTAATCCTATTGATCTAGTAGTTGATTGTATTTGTTTTTGTATTTTCTAGGGATCTTTTCAATGTCTTAAGCACTTCTTGGTAAAACCTTATTTAAATCAGATTATGAAAACTTTTCCAAAGTAAACACACTGAAATATTTGCTAAAAGGAAACACACTTTGCATAATGGAAATAAACACACTAGCTTTTGGAAATAAACACACACAACTTAGAATGCTTGAAAACGATTGCAAGAAATATAAGAATCTATCTAGATGCCTGCAGGAACAAGTATACAACAGATTTTAACTAGAAGAATTAAAAGTGATACTAGAATTAATAGATCTAAACTATTTTCTTAAGAAATATAAATACCAAATAGACAAATATCCTGGTCCTTGGGGGAGTGGGCCCTTGCTCCTCCTTGAATCAGGATTTAACAACTTAGAATTCTCTCAAAAAGAATGGATATTTTATTGATAAAACATTCGGTTTTAAAAATGTCTGATCCGTGTACTTAGTCTATATCTATCTTCTTTATTCTATCTCTATTTTATATCACATTCTCTTATATTTATCTACCGCATGTCTACTTTTATATACATTTACAATCATAGTTGTCTCTACAATTCGAACTAGATTATGACTATGTAATGGAGTTCCTAAACTAGCTTAGAAGTTCCATAACTAAGTTGTGCTAGAACAGATGCTACCAAAAGTCCCGAACACTACATACTTCATTTCCTTGACTGATTAGACCTACTTTATTACAAAAATGAATTTCAAACACACACTTCATCAGAATTTCAAAGCTTTTAAACATTAGAATCACAATCAATAAAAAGACAGATAATTACATCCTAACTCATATCAGATCAAATAAAAGTCACAAAATGCAATCAAAGTTAATAAAAAGAAGAGTAAGATGAGATCATATATTATACATTAATTAGGCATATTCGCCTCCTCATATGTCATAATATAACTTAGATAAAAGTGTCTCGAACCGATTATCATACTCCTAAACAATCTCGGAGTGCCTTAATTTATTTCAGTTCACTAATGCTCTTTTCTCAAATTCAATGATATAAAATTCTTTCAAGAAAGCATCCCACAACATGGTGTCATCTACACAAGTATTATTAGGGTCAAACTTTCTATACCACTATGTGCATGCCCTTGCAATGTAGTTGCGGTGAACTGACTTACCTTTCATTCTAGAGATGTAATACCCTTTTTACACCATATTATCTCACACATATGTACGTGCTCAACTACATCCTCTATCCCTCTTTATTCTAGAATTCAGAGAAATATTTCCATATAAATTTATTGGCGCTGGTGTAGACCATGCCCACAAGATCCAGAACTGATATTTCCTAATGTGTTTCCTCTAACCCCAAAGCCACCAGATCCTCTAAAGACCTAAGCCACATGACCCTCCTGATATTCCTCTTGAAGTAGGAAATGAATTAGAGGATGCACTATCTTGAGTTCAAAAAATTGTGCTAAATTGAATTCCCACAATCTTTGAATTTGTGTTACTTCTAGAAATTATGCCAACATTCTTCACGCATATGTTACGATCCGTCGACATGCCAAAAATTATACCTCCAACTAAACTTTCAAATAAAACAGATGGTGATTGACGTCCATATATGAATAAGCTACTTGAGTAAATCTCAAACTTGACCGTAAATCAACTCCATCTCTGCAAATATACTCCCCACACTAGCTTGTTTGCTGTTAACTATAGTAGAATCTATAAAACCAAGTGTAAGGGGTAGGTCACTAGGTAGGTTCAAATTCACGCCCGAACTCCATACTCTTTATTTAGATGCACATTCATCTAAAATTAAAGATGGTTCTCTACCATAATTTACCTAATGGCGGAGCTCTAGATGCTCTAGCTCTACGTCTTCTTCATGATCTCTAAATGATTCATGAGCCATATCTCATCACAACACCATTCTTTCCAAAATCTCTCACTACTTCACCAAGTCCCTCTCATGCACTTAATTAAATTTAAGCCACATTTCTTCTCTATGTCTCTCTACCACTAGGTCCTCCATCATTCACCAAACTTGTTCCTTCCCCTACTCATGGTGGGGTTAATCTAGCCATAGTTTTATCTTCCAAATCCTATGTCACAATCAAGATTTTAATTGCTAAAGGAATACCACACATATAATATGCTTTGAGCTTGCACAAGAACTAGAACTTAGCTACCTGGAAAAGAATAGGTAGTAATTGTGTACTAAAAATATAGCTATTATTCGTAACACGACATAACTAATGATCAACAACGCATGTCTAAGTCAAATCGAATCATAAAAGGCCAATAAATATTCTTACATCTAGAAAAGTGTGTGAAACCTCCAATTCCTCTTAAATTTATATGAAACCAACCACTTGTTTAGCTCTATAGGAAAGATAGTGAAGAATGTCTCATAAATCTCATCATACATATTCTCATTCAACCCACACATGTGCATTAAATTCAAGTTTGGTGATAAATTTACGAGTATACTCTTCCTCTAGATTTTCTAACCACTCTTCAATACTGGCCAAGGTCAACTAGTACGTCTTCATCATGCAACATCCTACCAAACAACTGAAAAGAGGTCCTAACAATGGAACTAAAATGTAGCCTAAATTTTACCACCAATAGCCTAAGGTGCGCTAGCACATCACTCATCCTAAGGCGAGTGCTCACTCGAATCTCGCAAGGGTACCAGTCCCTCTTTTCTGAAATTTTTTCAAGGAGTTAGATGATTACACATATAATTTGGATCCATAACAGTTAATTTAGTATATTGTAATGCATAAACCATATCTATATCTTAACTATATGTAAGAATAATTAAACAAGAACCAAGATTAACTTTACCATAAAATATCCAGTAACAAATGTGTCTACAATACATATCCAACTGCAAAGATCCATTATATTAATCATTTTAAATCACAAAATCTTCATCCATATATAATATAATCATTATACTCGTGCACACTAACAAAATCACATCATAACACTACAATAACATCTGATTCCTAAACTATGTAAATCAATACATATTTATAAGGGTGGGCACTTTCCCTTCACCATCTAAACACCTTTCAAAAATAGGCTACATGTTAATAATATCCATGCACCACTATAAGATAAGTACAAAAAGCATGCAAGCCCTCTAACAATAGATCTCCTTAAGTTATCTCTCGGTTTAGATCCTATTCTTAGCTCTGAACCATGCATGTCGATTGATCTTATGTTTTCCCAAAATAACCGTTGTGTATTCTTCGATTCTTGTAGAATACGTGCTCTGCACTCCATTTCTATCTTTAGTTATTCGGTCCAAAATTGGCTAAGTGTTGGTTCCTTTTACGTGCATACCTTCCTAGTTGTGTCTAGTGTGCAAACCTTGTTCCTTTCATGTGCATGATTCCTTATGTGCCTTTCTCCCTTGCACTACCTTAGTACTTAGTGATTTTACATGCTCAAAAAAATTCTATCAAAAGTTCTATTACAAAATCACCCACTTTTTCCTCCTCGATTTCAATAAAGAGTTCAATATGTATTATTATGCTTCAAGCATACCATTTCAGTTGTCCTTGTACATGAAAATGGTGATAAAATTCAGTCACCCATTGCATTCATGAGTGCTCCTTTGAAGGCACATGAGCTTAACTATTCACAACATGAGAAACATGCCTATGTTGTGGTTAGAGGTTTAAAGAATAGGTTTTACTACTTAAATTCTCATATTGTTGTCGTGGTTCCTAGTATGATTGTTAAATCTATTTTGATGCAGTAAGACCCCAATTGAAAAGAGGAAATCAGGTATCGAAAGTGTAAGAATATGACCTTGAAATTAAACTTTCCAAATTAGTATGAGGTAATGGATTGTGTGAACTCCTTTCTCAAGAAGAATGGGAAGATTGTTCCAATTGTTATAACTATTTGACTAAGGTTATCCCTTTTGTACTCTTCATAAGCACCACCAACCCATGGTACTCAAACATAACATGCTTTCTAACCTATGGTGATTTCCCTCTAGGAATATACTGCAAGGAAAGGCATACTCTCTACCTCAAGATGGGACAATAGGTCGTTTGGGAGAATGTACTATACAATAAAGGACTGAATGTTACTTTCTTGAGGTGTATTGATGAAGAAAAATAGAATAAAATTTTCAAATAATTCCATGATTAGGCATGCACAGGTCATTTTGAGCAATGGTAACAAATCACAATTTGAGAGGTGGATACTATTAGCCTACCCCTCTTCTGAGATGAATATAAATGGGTGAGGAAGTGAGACCCATGTTTGAAGAAAAATGGACTGAGAGAGGTGGTAAATGATTCCCTTAAATTAATTTTAAATTAATTTACCATCACGTACATTCATTCATGTATTCATCCATTGACCATCCATAATCATATGTGTGCATTATATATGTAACATCAATCACAAGAGCATGAAACAAAGTACACAACACAAGAACACCATATGTAAGTGGGAAACTCTCATGGGAAAGAAACCCACTAAAACTATTCTTATATTACACAAATAAAATAAATTTAGTAAATCACCAACCCCACAAGGAGCACTAATCCCTAGTTTAGTAGATCACTAACCCTACAAGGAGCACTAATCCCTAGTTTAGTAGATCACTAAACCTACAAGGAGCACCAACCCCTAATTTAGTGAAGAAACCACTCCATAAGGAGGCTATGATCCCATAGGATGAAAAATCATGAACTAAAACACATGTAGATGTTTTATCTCTAAAATTTTTTCGCCACAATTGATGGAGATCACTTATTCAGCTCATAAACCCTAGGGCAAACCCTAGGTCTTCAATCTTGCTCTATCTTCTTCCTTCTCACCTTGTCTTACATCTAATATCTTGAACACATGATGTCATACTCTCCTCAATATGAAACTTATATTATATTCCCTCAAATCATGCCTTCATACCTACAAACAACTCTTCTCTAGGTCACACTACTCCCCCATGCAAGACTAGCTCACCAAATGAGCCAAAACATCACTTTTATATGCAAATCAACTCACTAACCCAAAGGAGGTAAGTCCCTCATGAAAAATTCAACCCATAAACCTTAATTACATTCAAATAAAATCATTACAATAGTCACATATGACCCAATTAGGTCATCCTAGCTAAAACCCTCATTACATGTGCCAAAAATGGCTCAAAACCCCATGGGCACAAAGATAAAAATGCCTTTACATCAAAACCATACTTATTCATGACCCATAAACCATTAAATATGAGTAAAATAAAATTTAACATCCATATATTGTTTTAATTTAGCTCAACCAATCAAATTATTTTGTTTAATGGGCCCAGTGCTCTTTGTATTTCTCAAAACTATTGTTTCCTTCACCCTTCAACACCATGGAAACTTCATTAGGCAACCTAATAACTTAAAAATGACCAAAATATACCATATAACCACTTGATGTATATTCCATAACCTTAATATCACTTATTAGAACGTTATAATTCATGTAACATCCATATCTTCAAACCACGACTACTTTTGCCTTCACCAAAGTAACTTTGCCAAAATGTTGTTTCCAAAGGCTAGCTAATAAAATCAATTCTACAAATATTCAAGACCTAAAATTGATTCATTGGATTATAAATTAATCCCTATTAATAGTATAGGTGATATTCAGCATCACCCAATCCATATCATGCTTAAAATAACATCAACCTTTCACTAAAACACGTTCTATATTAAAATTGCAAAATATTCCTATCCAAATAATGCACTATAAACCTTGTCAAATCACCTCATCATGATTTAAAACTCATATCAATATAAATATATATGAATTATCTTTCCAAAAAAAAATTTATAATCTTCAAACTCAACATGTAGCTCAAGTTATGCCCATTTTACTAAACCATGCTATTTGAGATCCAAAAACTGCCCTTTGACCTATCAACCTGTATGGAGCTCAAAACACCATGTACCTACATGAAAATGTCTTAAAAAATCCATGGAAATAAATATAATCTCAAATAAATTCCATAACATCAATTTATCCCATACCGATTTGGACAACCTTGTCCTAAAACCTTCTTCATCGAAACTTGAATTTTCAAGTGGGGCCCACATATAGCCATGTGCTTAAACACACATTTATGGAAATATGGAAGATTCCTCTAAAAAATAAAATAATCTCTTCTTAGGAACCAATAAAAACTATTCTAATATAATAACTTTTCGTAAGTCGTTTTAGCTAGGGTTTCAAACCACTTTAGCTTATTAATGATCGTTCATAAAAACGTGAGGATAAAAAAACCTCATTATTATTTTTTAAACTACATGTTGGGCCCCTAAAATACTAGCTAAGTATAAGAGGCACATAGGCATGCAAGTCATAGTTGAAGAAAGATGCACAAGGATAAGTCATGCGGGGTAGGGTTTAAGGAAACTTCCGCACGCGAGGACAAAACCAAGAAAAAATTAGGACTTAGCCATATTGGGAATTTTGGCGGGACACATGGAAAAACATGACCCGTCTACGCATGTGGAATGGATAAGCTGCCAGCCTGGTGACAGGTTGGCCTAAGAAGGAGCATGCCTACGGTAGAAGCTTCTAGAAGCACATCATGGTAAAAAGTGGAAAGCTCAGGCCTGGAGGAGCATGCTCACATAGAGGACCACATTCAGACACTTGGCATCAAATCTGAGGGTGTTGGAGGTTGAGTTGGCAGTCCAAAAAGGCTATATATACAAGCACCTATAGAAGTAAAAAGAGATAGATAGAGGCTCTATAGAAATACTGCAAGAACTCTGTAGCTTGGGTAATTGTGCATAGGAAAGATGTATCATGGGTATGGGGTTGTTATAAATTTTCTTTTGATAGCCTAGCTACATTAGTCTAGTTATAATGCATGACTATGGTCTTCTTCTCTGTGACATTCGTAATGGCTCCATGGATGTAATGAGGTTACCAGGTTTACATATATATGAACATTGATGATTTTGATGCATACATCTTTCTCATAGTTGTCTTTAATTTATGTTTATGACTAAGTATGGAAGCTTGCATAAATTCTTTCTATTTTGGTACAAGTTATATAATCTGTTAAGCACTTTTTGTCTAGAATGACTGCAAGGATCTAGAGGCCATTCTGAGCTCTATGGTACTTGCATGTTTGAATTCCTTTCAAATCTCTTAACATAGATCATAGATGATGTTTCCCACTAAAATCACATAAAAAAGACACTCAACACTCGCGTGTGCCTCGGGTGAGCACCCATCATCCACTAGGTGATAGGCCAGTGTGCATGGGGTTCCTTCCTTTTATGTTAGTGGTAAAAATGACTACATCTTGGTTCCATTTTTGGGACCTCTTTTCGAAGTTGTAGTGGGAAATGGCATACATCATGATCTATGTAGTGAGTAATGATAGAGTGGTTAACTTTGGAAAGTGTTGAATCATGGTTCAAGACAGTGGAGGATAAATTTTCTCATAGATTCAGCACTAGACCTGAGTTTGATGCACATAGATGGGTAGAAGAGAACCTCTGCCATGATTTGTATGAAACTTTTTTCTACTACTTCCCAGTGGATTTGTATGAGTGGATCTCACTTATGCATCGAGATCAATTTGGCACTATAGATTGCATGTTTGGACCCAAGAAGAATATCGAGGGTGCGGGATGCAGATCCGACATGGACTCGTACTATGGATCATTGGTGGAAACGGGTACAAGCTAGCTACACTGAGTATGCCATTTCCACATATTCCTTCTCGGAGGTTGCTGAGTTTGAGTTTTTATGGGATCCCAGAGGATCATTTCTACATGTTATCCCTCTAGTAATGAATATCTTTATGGTTACCATGGGTTTAGAGGCATTTCAATGGTGGCTAAACCATTCTCGAGCGCTGGGTGAGGAAGCTAGGGTGGAGGAAGATGGAAGATGTTGCGATAGAGAAGGAAAGGGGGGAGAGACAGATAAAGTATAGTGAAGTGCATGAGAAGGAGATTTCTAGACAACACGAGGTTATAGGTGTGATGGATATATGGCGATAAATGTTGCGGGAAGGATTTGAGGTTCACGTAGAAAACGTGGAACCGAGTAGTCTATGTGACCCCATCTTGGAAAGTGCATAAGAGAGACCCCTTTGGCTTCTGATGAGAGTTTGTCATATGGAGAGAGAAGAACCATTGGCACACATCTGAGCCCACCTAGTGACCAAACCCTGGTGCTTGGTTTTCCAGATCAAGGGGAAAATATTGTTAGTCTAGTTGGTTATATTGGAAGTGATCGATCTACACCCAAGAGATATAATTTCTCATTTGGGCCTTCTATGGCTGCAAACACCATTCCAGTGTTAGGAGGAATTTTTGAGAAAGGTATAGACATGCAAGCTTTCAGTCTCGCATCTAGGAGTGGCACGGGGTATACTATTGGTAGTGGGGCATTATCACAGACCATCGGCACATAGTTCAGTGGAACTATGGGGGCCCTTGGCATGACCATTATAGGACCTGGTGGATCTGGTGGTTCAGGAGGCACAAGACTTGGTGTACTCGGTGAATTTGGTGGGTTAGGAAGTGGAGGAAACATAGGAGGAAATAAAGGCTCGAGGCTCGGAGAAGACACGGGCCCTAGCCACTCCCTCAAGTCTTCTTTAAAATGTCTTTATCTTTTCCCAATTATAGAGGTATTGAGGATGCTACGAACATGTTCACAAGTGTGAACTATTATGGCACACAAAGGGTCTCACAACCCCGAGTGGAAGGCTAGTCAATTAGAACCACAATGCAAGAGCACACGCATAGCTAGTCTAGGAAATATGACCCTCATCAAATAGTGGTGGATTATAATGCTTTAAATAATTCCTTCTTGGCATAATTCCACATCCCTAAGTTTAAACAAAAGAGCATCAAAGTGCTTTGAAGGATATTCAACAAGGAATGTTAGAGAGTGTGTATGAGTATAATGCGTGCTTTAAAACTCTCTTGTCTAAGTTATCATATGATATTCACCCTTCACAACATGCTCATTGGTTTATTGGAGGATTGATCACACCTTTTAGAAGGGACTTATATCATAAAACTTTTACAGACCCGTGCAAGGCATTGGAAGATGCTCTACACGCGAAGGCTATTGGTAGTGTTGAGCACCTTGGTGTTAGCCTATTCCTAGAGGCTCAAATTACTCGATATGGCTAAGTAGTGGAAAGTTGTCGTGAACTCAGCTCATGATACTTGTAGTGGTTTATGGTGTACAAATTGTGAAGAAGAGGGGCATGTCAAGGATAATTTCCCCCAAAGGATAGTATGCACCATAATAGTAGACTGTGAAATTTTTCATGGGGACCATGATGCAAGTAGATGCCCCTTGTTACATCGCATAGTTTGGAAGAATGTGTCTTGCTACTATAAGATCTATATCTCTATAACCCATGATAATAAGGACTGTAGGTCTCATTGATCATATCCATGAGACCATTGATCATGGGGTGCACCAGACCAATATTACCAGTAGTTCTAAGGGTGATGATCACCGTTATGAGGAGCACATAGATGGAGGCGTACATGGAAGGGGATTTTGTGGTCATGGTAACTGCAGAGGAGGAAGGAGTGAGTTCCCATGTGGAACCTATTTTAATTGTGGGTCTACAGAGCATTACAAACGAGAGTGTCTAGACCTATTGCAGTGTTCATGGTGTGGAAAGAAGCACAAGTATGAGGAGTTCCTGGAGTTGTTTAAGAACATGAATCAGTAGCACCAGAAAGATAAGGGTGTTGTAATGGTCAACATTAATAAGGAAGACACACCGTGGATGCCACAAGTAACATGGGATGTAGGTTTGGAGCCTATTTTGGTAACAACAAGAGTAGGAGCCATGTGTGCAAAGGAGATACCAAGATAGAAGAACCTGGTTTCAAGGGAGGAAGTAGTTCATGGGAAGTACCGGACCCTATGCATCAAAAGGAGGTATATCAATATATCATGGACATCATTCGAGAGTTTACGAGGAGAAATATAGTGTCTAAAGGAGCATTCTAGGAGGGAGGAGCAAGGAAGGATTGTTGAGGCACCAAAGGATGACTTGGATGAGGTCAAGGAAGTATGTAAACTGCTAAGGTAAAAGAATATCATTCCCTTTCTAGGATCATAGTTGAGAGAGAAGGTACCACGTCTTTGGAGGTGAGTGTGAGAGGAAATTATTGCATGCAAACCTTCCCCCTCTTATCCTTGACTATGAAAAGGAGATCACATTGGATGCATTTGTAGAAGGATGGCTCCTTAGTAATATCCTCATCGACATAGGTGTGGAGGTCAATGTTCTAAATTTGGATTCATGTCATCAGATGGGGAGACCTATATTAAAGCAATATTCAAATGTGTTGTATATGGAAAACAAGATGAAGGCGATGCCCATCGGTGTCTTAAAGGATGCAATTATCACTATTCAGGAAGCTAAGTTTACTAGGAACTTCGAAGTCTTGGAACTCATTGAGGCAGACAATTTCCCAGCACTACGTGGGTGCCCATGGTGTTACAAGAATAATGTGGACCTTCGGTTCAACAAAGGGTACATCAGCTTTGAAAATAAGGAGGAGTGGGTCATTATACCCTTGGCTAATGGGAAGTCGACACCCTATACTAAACCTTTGGGAGAAGAAGTCTTGGACATGATATATGTGTGCTCAATCAGGGACCCAGAGATAATCTATCCTACCGACAGAGTTATCCAGTTTGAGGATGCTCATTCAGTAATTGATACCACCAGTCTAGCATGTGATAATTGGGTGCATGGAACTTATGAATTGATCAGACGATAGTTTAGAGGATCGGTAACAAAAGTAACAAAGGCACATATAGTTTGGCACCTAGGAGGAAAGGAGCTGCCTAAGTATTCAAGAGGATCCTTCCCTGAGATATTTTTGTACGAGATGGAAGCTTAGTGGAAGGAAAAGGAATGGAGAAGGATGTTGAGTTATTTCCTACTCAACACAAAGTGGAACGGTGGTGGGCTACACATCGGGGAGCCTTTTGGAATGGCACGAGATAAGAATTGCTCTCTCTGTCAGATTCTCTAGAAGTAACGTTCCCACCGCCATCAAGGAATACAATGGGAAGGAGCCTTCCTCTTTCCATATCCAGGAGTGTGAGAGGATCTAGAGAGAAGGTGTAGAAGCTTTGCCACCATCCCTATGGGTACACAAGTTGTATTCTACATTGCAGGGTTGCTCACACATATGGTACATTCATTCTGAGACACTCCACCAAATAGGGAATTGGCAAGAACTAGTGGCTGACCTCATTCAAACCTTTGAGTATTGGAGTACCAAGCCATCAGTTGATAAGGCATTGTAGGCTTTCAAGTTCCTTACCATGGGGGATAGTACCATTATAGAAGATAGGTTATTGGAGTTCTTTAGTATGATCAGGTTTGGAAGTGTGCTTTGAAGAAGAGGTAGAAGAAGCATAAGAGTTACTGACTTGAGTGCGTGTGCTTGGAAAAGGAGAAAGGGAAATTGGTATATGTTATTAATGGGGAGGAAGCAAAAATATTGGATGTTAGCCATTTTATAGGGATGCGCGAGGTAGTGGACAGTGTTGATACTCACTCGCGTGCCTACCATGAGCCCTTAAAGATAAGGAAGGTTAACATTGGCTCAGGAGAAGAACCTAAGGAAGGTATTATTGGATATTACTAGTCAGAGAAGGAAGTATCTAAGATCTTTGATCTATTGCATGAATTTGAGTATTTATTTCCGCATGGGTACTATGAGCTCAAAGGTTTCCACCATTCTTTGGGGTAGATGAGGATAAAGTTGAAGGATAGTGCGTGCCCGGTCGGGGAAGAGACCCTACCTGGGATGAATTCTAATTTGCGCATGAAGGTTAAGTAAGAGATAGAAAAATGATAGCTTCAGGATCATTGAAGTGGTGGAAGAATCGAAATGGATAAGTCGATGGTAATCAACATCAAGAAGGATGGGTGGATTAGGATTTGTGTGGATTATAGGAAGATGTTTGTAGTTTGTGTCATCGACCCTTTTCCAACCCCCTTCATTGAAGAAATTTTGGAGGGAGTCATTGGGCACAAAAATAATTCCTTTACAGATGGATTTTTGGGATACCACCAAGTCCAGCTTGCAAAGGAAGAATAGAAGAAGAAAAAAAATTCCACTGAATGGGGAAGTTTTACGTACACAGTCATCCCCTTTTGGTTAAATAATGTGCCTATTGTTTTCTCATGCATTGTGGTACATGCATTCTTGGACTTCATCCATAAGTTTCTTCAGGTCTATTTGGATTATTGGACAGTGTATGGACTAGTAAAAGACCATTGTGATAATTTGAGGTTGATGTTTAAGAGGTGTCAGAAGTTGAGGATATCCCTCAACATTAAGAATTGTGTATTTTCCACACCCTTTGGGACATTCTTGCGGGGCTAGTAGATCCTACCAAGGTTACAATTATTGTGGGATTGGGGGAGCCTACTAGCCAAAGCGCTTGATGCACAAATTTCTTGGGCATACGGGTTATTACGGGAAGTTTATCGGGGTTATGCCAACATTGCCATGCCTTTAGAAGAACTAATCAGAATAAAAGTGCCTTCCATTAGGGAGAGGCGTAAAAGAGGAATTTGACACATTGAAGGATAGACTTATCACCGCACCTATATTATGTTTTCCATCTTAGGAAAATACCTTCCATGTCCATATAGATGCCTCAAGAACTACCATTAGAGCAAAGGCTTGCACACTAGGGTGAAGGAATTTTTGATCATCTCCTATGTTTTGCAAGTAGGAAGTTCACACCAGAGAGTAAAATTATACCACGATTGAGCACGAAGCATTTTCAATGATTTACGTGCTTTTTAAGTTCATACAAAGATTTGCTGGCAACACCCTTTATGTTTTACACTAACCACATAGAGTTAAAGTTCTTAGTGAACAAGCCCTTTCTACAAGGGTGCATATGTCAGTGGGTGTTGTTGTTTCAAGAGTTTGAATTCATGGTAGTAGTGAAGCCTGGAAAGAGTAAGTGTGGACCTGATCATCTATCAAGAATTGATTCAGAGGAGGACACGCAGTGTATTGAGGAGACAATGCCAAATGTGTAACTGTTTAGGTTGTGACGCACGCCCTCGATTTAGAGGATATTGCCATATTTCTAAAGGAAGGTGTGGCACCGGAAGGAATGAAGGCATTAGAGAAGAATTAATTAGTGATATGAATTGTGCCCTACATGTTGATTAGTGGGGACTTGTACAAGTTAGGGCGTGATGAAGTTTTGCGTAGGTGTGTACTAGAGCGTGAGTGCGTCGCTATCATAGAGGAAGCACATGGAGGAAGTGTGGGTGGGCATTATGAAAGTGACACCACCACACATAAAATATTAATGGAAATATTATGGTGGGAAACCCTATACAAGGATTATAAAGACTATTGTAAAGCGTGTGACCATTTTCAATGCATTGGCAAGCCATGAAAGAGAGATGAAATGCCTTTACACCCTATCCCTAGCATGAAAAAATTTGAGAAGTGGGCAATAGAATTTTTGGGCCCTATTACACCAGCAACGCATAGGACTGGATCACGCTATATCATCCCCTACATGGACTATTTGACAAGATGGGTAGAGGTAGCCCCAACCAAAGATTTCACAATAGCCACAATGGCAAGATTTTTTTGGGAGAACATTATCACAAGGTATGGATGTCCTTTAAGTTTAACCATTGATAGGGGTATGTATTTCTTGAAAGAGACTGTGAGGATCGTATTAGCAGAGTTCATGATGGCTCATCATAAGACTACACCCTATCACCCACAAGAAAATGGAACCGCGGAAGCATTTAACAAAATACTGAGTCATACCCTAACCAAAATTTGTGATTTCGGTAGACAAGATTGGGATGAAAAAGTACTAGGTGTATTATGGGCTTACAGGACAACTTATAAAAGGCTAAACAAAGCCACACCATTTCAATTGGTGTTTGGCATGGAAGTTGTTCTACCATTGAATTCATGTTACCTTCTCTGCAAATAGTGTGCACAGGAGAATTTGGTTGATGAGCAAGTCTTTGGAAGAAAGAATTGATGAACCTGATGAAGGTGGATGAAATATGATCACTCTCGGTGGAGCCAAACAATAGAGAAAGCAAAGAAAAAATCTTGGCATGATCACCACATTAGAAACAAGAAGTTTGAGGTTATGAATATGGTCTTACTGTATGATTCTAATTTTTTGTGTCATCCTAGGAAGTTGAAAGTCCATTGGCTGGGTCACTACACAATCTCATACATCCTTGATTTAGGATCATTTCGATTCAAGCGCTGGATGGAAAGAAATTTCCTAGACACTTTAATGGGAGTAGGTGAAGCCCTACTATAAATAATTCTTCTTTATGTTTGTAAATAAGGTAGTTTTTCTAGTTAATTTAGAATTTCCTTTATGCATTTATTTTCTTATGTTTCCTTTCACATTGTTTTTTTGCGCCTTGGGCATTGGTAACCTTAGTACTTCTTGAGAATTTTTGAGTGCACAGAGGACCGTGCATTGCTTTAGTGTGGGGTGGAGAAATGTGAAGGTGAGCATGGTTAAAGTGCCAAAGAAGTTTGTGTTAAAAATCCCTGTTGAATGGCTCTGTTGAAAGAGGTGCATGGAAAGAAAATATGGAAAAGGATGGTTGGTGTCAAGATAAGGCTACTTTCAGATCCCATATACAAAGGAGGAAAAAGCACATAAGCAACACAAGGTAGGTGAGAGAAAAAATCAGAACACGGAAGAATTTCCTTCGGCACTAGTGATGTGCACACAAGAGTCTCTGTCATGTTGGATTGGTTGTGTGCCGAGGAAGGTTGGAGGATTCTCTGTGCATGTTTAGGCACATGAGGTGAAGCACTAAAGTCAAACTTTGTTTGAAAAAGCCACATTAAATGTTAACGGTGTGGTGGTAGGTGAAGTAGAACTTAATGCTTAAAAAGGGAAAAACTATAAATAAAGGGTTGAGGCATTTCATTATTCACTTTGCATATAAGGAGGAAGAAGCAATTTTTGCATCTTTACAAACTAGGGCTTCCAAAAATGGATCCGTGTGAAGAAAAATTTGAAGAGTTAAAGCGTGAGTAACTAGTTTGGAGTTGTAAACTAGGAGGAAGAGATTTCATGGGTGTAATAAAAGTTGTGACAAGATACCGTCTTGTGAAGGGAGTATCCTAGGTAGGGTTTGAAGAACTAGGGCATGGGTTTAAGGATTTTTCTTCACAAGTTCGAGATCTAAGGTTAGAGAAAGCGGAAGAAGAGAGTAACATGGAGTGATTGAAGTGGTAAGAAGACCTAGACAATAACACCAAGAAACTAATTAGCAAACCCAAGAGGGGCAAGGGCAAGGGAAATGGCAAGCAACAAGAAACCCACTCATGTACAAATGAAGAGTGATATGCAGAAATGCAAAGTACCGGATGGAGTGTTATTGGGGAAGGAGTGGGAGTCCCATCGAGAAACATGGTTGTAAATGACTATAATTATTGTAGGAACAAAATCGATAAGGAGATGGCACTTTGGAGTTAGTGTGCCCAACAAAAAAAAGGACACCAGAGGGTTAGCCCATTTATAATGATGATGTGAAGGTCAATTTGGGGAATGCAAGGTTATTACAACTCTTTGAGTTTCCCTACTTTGGGAAGCTGGGTGCACGAATTCAATAGCTGATGTCACACGTGCATGAAGACTACTTCCACTTTTTAAGGCACAAGATGCACATAATCCCTTAGCTCATTTCACATTTCATAGGCCTCATCTGTGAAGGAGATGGGTTGGAAGATGACTTAAGTGACAAAGAGGTGATTAAGGAAACTATTGTCACCTATGCATATAAAAAGGGGTCAAGGTATTATGATATAACAGACATTAAGGACCCGGTAATGAAGATGGCTATGCACACTGGTGTCAAAGTTAAATGGCTAGGAGAGATGGACCCAGGTTAATAAGCCATGGTTGCATGTTTGCAGGAAAATTTTAGAGGGCACCATCTACAACTTGTTTGCATTCATCGCAGATGATATTGTCAGTTACGTGAAGGAAGGTGATAGAATCCTTTCTGGTAATGTCCGGTAATCATTTTTTTAAAGATCGGGGTACTAGATACATCATAAAAATTCATATGGGAGCACCCTGCTGAGGACCCTTCACCCATAAAGAGATTTGAAAAATACACTTGTGACACTATGACAACCATGCACAAGGCGCGCTTGGAGAAATGGTATACGTGCCTAAGGAATGTGTTCGGGGTAGAATGGAGGATCCCTGAACAAATTCCAATGACCACTAAGGGAGAAGCTAAATTTGCAATGTACCAACATTTCTTCTTGGGTAGATTCAAACTAACAGATGAGACATGGAGCCCATGGTGCAATACTTCAAAGTGGGAGTAAACAGGTTCAAGGAGTTCAAGAAGTTGAAGCTGGACCTTGGTAATCTGGACCAAGACCATAGGGAAATTCACAAAGCATTGGTCTACCCAGCAAGTGTGCGTATGTGGAATGGTACATGTCACATGATGTTCAAATGAAAAGGACCATGAATCTACCCATTGCATTAGAATCCACGGCGCGTGTATACATCCGCATAAGACCCAAGTTAGAGAAAGGCACATATCTGGAGAATGAGGTGTCTATACCTTAGGACCTAACTGGTAGGAAGAGACTCATGCCCAAACAAGAGGAAAAGGAGCCAGAGAAGAAAATTCCAAGTGTGGTGGACACACGGGTAATTAGTTCCCTTAGGGACAAGTGCCAAAACCAGTATGTACATGTGCAAGAATAGGCCCATAGTGAAAGAAAATACTCCAGAGCCAAAAAATCCATTAGAAAAGGAGTCATTGGAAGTAGAAGAAATAGATTCACCTACACTAGAATCCCCAGTTAGGAAGAAGAAGAGGATAGAAGAGGAGACCACCTCAGAAGAAACTGGGAGTTTGGAGAAGTACATAGGTGAAAAAGATGATAGTGAAGAGGATGATGGTGGAGAAGAAGTTAGTGGGGAAGAGGATCTTGGAAAAGATCAAGGGCCACCTGTCTTCAACGTGCATGATTGGAAGAAGAAGGTAGAGAAGAGGAACATGGGTTCCTTTTCATGCAGTGCAAGGATAGCTAGGTGGGGAAGGTGCCCGGGACATAGGAGGAAGTGAGGAGGTTGGTGTGCGAAGTAAAAGGCCCTAAGCTCTACGTAGGAATAGATAACCAAGGTGGTAGAAGGAGAAGAAACGAATAACATTGAGACTTTGTTGAAGGATAAGTTGGAACACAACACTAAGCTAGTGTTGAACAAGGAAAAGGAAGAAAGCACATAAGATGACCACGATAGCACTAGAGGCTCAATTTTAACTATAAGTATTCCTAAGGGCACGTGCATGGGAGGAAAGTGTGCAGAGGAAGGGAGGCTAGAGATGGGTTATATTGATGACCCCAAGAAAGTGTTTCATGCATGGTTCCAAAGCATGATTCTAGCAGAGGAGCTCATGGCAATGTCATCTTTTGACAAGGAGGATGCATACCCGCAGACAAGGAAAATGCTCTCATGGGAAGTTGAGTCCCATCTTAATGAGCCATAATTTGAAGTGAGCCATAGGGCAATAATAACATTGTCAGGACCAAGAGAAGACAACCCAGTGGTGGATACCCAATAGCTCTCATATGAATAGCTCTGTAACGTGCTCAACAAGGTCCTCGTTGAGATCGAAGCTAGACTCTTCAGGTAGAATGATAGAATCAGAGACTTGGAGGAGGAACTAAAGAAGGAAAAAGAAGATCTAGCTAGAAGGACAAAGGAGCTAAGTCAAGAGAAGTTGATCAGATCCCAGTGGCAGCGTGAGTTGAAGGATGAAAAGGCTAAGGTATGTGCTTTATACAAGAAGGTAGATATCATTAATGAGGACATAGTATTGAAGCATTTGGACCTAGCATATCCCACACAAAATTATGGATATGCCTTCGGATGCCTTAAGGATTTAACAAGAGTCCTCACCATGGAAACATAGTCGCTAGCCTTGGAGTCTACAGAACATGTGGCCACGTGCCTATAAAATGAAGATAAGTTGAAGGTCATGACACTTGTAGTATAGTGCAAGTAAGGTCCTTGCTAAGGTAAAAGTTTCTTCTTAGACTGCTATGGCCACGCACGATAATTACGTAGACAAAGACAAAGTGGCAGGCACCTTGGTCACCACTCATGAAGCTAGAACTCAAGGATTTCCAGGAGAAGAATAAGGAAAAAGGGAAGAAATGGAAAGAATCCTTGCCAAGGTTGAAAAGCAATTTGAGGCCATTGAAACCTTAAGGGGTTCAATCAAGAACTGGTTGAAGGAACTGTATCCATAGATTACACAAAGAATGGATGTGCTGGAAGATGTAGGCAAGGAGTTAGAGAAAATTGCTGACACCATGAGCACACAAGGAAATGGACTAAATTTTTGGGAGGTGAGCACCCTGGTTGGTAACCTCTCACAAAGAATGCGGGAAGAATTCAATTCTGAAACAAGTTAGAGGCCGATTTACAAGCCGATTTTCCAAGCTTATTGCAGTGATGCCATCACTTCCCCATTCTTTCTTCTTTCCCAATTCTTTCATCCCCTTATTCTTGTTCCAAGGCATAAGCATACTATAATTCTTTCTTTTTCATTGGAGAGGTGTTCCATCGAGATGAAGAACATGTGTAGTGTGGGGTGATGTTGGGCCCCTAAAATATTGGCTAAGTATAAGAGGCACATAGGTGCAGAAGTCCTAGTTGAAGAAAGGCGCGCAAGAATAAGGTGCATGGGGCAGGGTTAAAGGAAGGGTTTAAGGAAACTCATGGCACACATGGCACGTGTGGACAGAACCAAGGTTCAAGACTTAGCCATATTGGGTGTTTTGGGTAGGACACGTGGAAAAGCATGACCCGTCTGTGCATGTGGAATGGATAAGGTGCCAGCCTGGTGACAGGTTGGCCCAGGAAGGAGCATGCCTGTGATAGAAGCTTCTAGAAGAACATCATGGTAAAAAGTGGAAAGCTTAGGCCTAGAGGAGCATGCTCGCATAGAGGACCACATTCAGAAACTTGGCATCAGATTTGAGGGCGCTGGAGGTTGAGTTGGCAGTCCAGAAAGGCTATATATACAAGCGCTTGTAGAAGTAAAAAGAGAGAGAGATAGATAGAAGTGGAGCTCTGTAGAAATACTACAAGAACTCTATAGCTTGGGTAATTGTGCATAGGAAAGATGTATCATGGGTATGGGGTTGTTATAAATTTTCTTTTGATAGCCTAGCTACATTAGTCCAGTTATAATGCATGATTGCGGTCTGCTTCTCTGTGACATTCTGTAATGGCTCCATGGATGTAATGAGGTTACCAGTTTACATATATATGAACATTGATGATTCTGATGCATACATATTTCTCATATTTCTCTTTCATTTATGTTTATGACTAAGTATGGATGCTTGTATAACTTCTTTCTATTTTGGTACAAGTTATATAATCTATTAAGCACTTTCTATCTAGAATGACTGCAAGGATCTAGAGGCTGTTCTAAGCTCTATGGTACTTGCATGTTTTACTTCCTTTCAAATCTCTTAACACAAATCATAGATGATTTTTCATAATAAAATCACATAAAAGAGAGACTCGACACCCACGCATGCCTCGGGTGAGCACCCAGCATCTATTGGGTGATAGGCTGATGCGCATGGGGTTCCTTTATTTTGTGATAGGGGTAAAAATGACTACACTACATAACTGAAATAATAATCTATTTATAATATATCATGTCCCCATTCAAATCAAATAGCTCACAATGAGCATCATAAGGTCAATTTTTTTCTTGAAAATCACACTACAACTTACCTGATTTTGCAAAAACTTGCATAACTTTAAATTTATTTAGAAATTTGACCTAAAAATCTACATGAAGTACCATGAAAACTTCCTATAATTTCTAAAACTCACCTCACATCTCAAATATTCCTCAAAATATCTAGATAATCTCATTTACAAATGTTAAACTACCTAATTATCACATGTATCTTCCCAAGGAAATCATACAAGTACAAAACCACTAAATGAAGACATGAAACTCAACATACATTCCTGTATACCATAAACATTCTAATACCATGCTTGGAAAAGACTGATTTGGTTAAAATCTCACATCTCCTTACCATTCTACATGCTCTAGGGCTAGAAACAATCCTGAAATGACTTGACTCAACCATGAAATGACTATGTTGACTCAATGCAGACCCATGTACACTAATGACACATCATGTGTACGATATTTGGACTCATGAAACACTCCAAAAATTCAATAATGCATATACCATGATTCATCCTATCAAACCAAGCACCAAGACCACTTAGAACACTCCAAAACTTGACACTACTAATCAACCTTCATGATTGACACATGATAGAGATTCATACATCATCATGACACCCTTTTCCATCAATGGGAGTTGAACTAAATGAAAACCCAACCACATAATGGCAAATAACACATGCCAATAGTTTGTATGGAAATGAAGGCTTTCTTCTTTACCTCGAGGCTCGTGATCATTGATGATTCCTTCCAACAATGGGGTTTGAATTTCATTGGTGATTTGAACCCACACTCCATTGTGGGACATATGTATATTCTTATATTCTTACTACTACTAATTACTTCAAAAAGTGGTTGGATGTTATTCCAACTAAACATGTAAATTTTGAAATAGTTTACAACTTCTTGTAAGAGAATATCATTGTTAGGTTCAGAGTACTAGAAGAAAATTTTAGTGGAAAATTCTAATTATTTATTTTTAGGTAAGGTGATGTATTTTATATAGACATGGTGTTTTACTATCTCACTTTTTCAATTACTATCTGTAAGGCAATGTCCAGGTGGAGTCAAGTAATAAAAATATTGTCACCATTGTTTGAAAACTAGTGGAGGATAATCAAAGGTATTAGCATAAGAAACTATATGATATATTATGAGTTGTTCAGATAACACCCAAGAGGGCTATTGGAACCTCTCCTTTTAAAATGATATATGGAATCAAAATCATATATGAATTTCTATATAATTACCTTCCTTACAACCGTAAAGGAAATAAATAATAGTTAATACTCATATTCTCTTGACAAGAAGATCATCTACTTGGAGAGGTTGAATGAATATATAGGTAGAAATTTATGTGCTAAGGAGAAACCAATTGAAGGTGAATAGGCCCTTTGATAAAAAAACATAACATAGAAGTTTTCTAATTGGCGACCTTTTCCTACTCTCGAGAAAATAGGAGAGAGCCAAAGGGAAGCCATGAAAATTTTGACTCTCTTTGGCTTGGCCCCTTCACGATCACACACTTCTATGGAGAAAACACATATTATATTATTTATATTGATACATTCCCATTGGAATTTCCTCATAGTGGGAACCATATGAAGCTCTACAAGTAGTGAGGTTAGTTATCTCCAACCATATATCATAGGTGATTTAGGAAGTTGCATTATATTTTTTTTTTTTTTTTGTGTTTCCCTTTCCATTTGGTGTGTTTACTTTTTTCCCTTGAGTGTGTTTTTTTCATGTGTTAGTGAAGGAACAAATCTATTTCCAAATGGATAAGGAACTGGTCTACTTACCCATGAGATACTTGAGGTTCTTCATTACTCCTTTTGATCTAATCTCCCTAAGCTAAAGCCAGATGTTCTCATTTTAAATGTGTAATATGCAAAATTGAAAATTTCAGCCATGACAACTAAGCCCCCACTTGAAATTTTCTCTCTCAATCATTGTGAAACATTCCTCTAACCAGCCTATCCTCAGCTTCACCCTCATTTTAGCTAGTAGGAATGTGGTAAAAAGATTTTCAATTGTGTTTCACATGCATGGATTGATTCCTAATGTGATTAGAGAATCCAAATAGTGTTTTCTGTCCAAAATATCCCCCACAATATTTTGAAAAATTCCAAAATCAATTTTGGACTTAGAGAAATTTTTGTTTAAAAATCCATGAAGCACTATTTTTTAGTGTTACATAGATTTTAGGAACTTAGTGTTCTGTGGACTTTTCAAGTTTTCAGAATAAAGGAATACATTTGGGGTGACTTAGGTGGATTTCCAATAAAGACATACTTCCATGTAAAAAAGTGAAACATGGGTTTTTCTCACCATAGGGCATGATGCATGGAGGAGAATTTTGGAGTGACACGAGGTATAAAACATATAAGTTTGGATGTAGTGAAGTTTTGTATAGAAAAAAGGAAATTGAACTCAAGGAATTAGGTAGGTTTTGGATGAAGCAAGTGACACAATGTACATGAATACTAAGATAAAATTGTTGTGTGGTATAGGAAGAAGTTTAGAAGTGAATAAAATTTGAAGCCATGGAACACTATTATAGTGTTTTATTGGCTTCTCAAGGAAAAAAATGTTTGAGGAAATCTCCAAATCTACAGAGTGAAGGAAAATATGCAGAAGAAGGGGTTTGAATCCAAGACTCAGGCATATTTTTGGAAAAAGGTAGTGCCCCACAAAAAAGAGGCCACGATGCATGGAGGAGAAGCTACGAAGTACCAAAACTGAAAGGGGAAAAATTTACGAGTGACAAAGTATGGGATCCAAAATGATAGAAAGCCAAAAATTCACAAAATATGCTAAACAATGAAAAAACTGATAAAATTTTGAAAATCCGTGTAGCACCATAAAATTCGTGGGATAAAGTAAAACTAGTTTTTACCAATAGATTTCGATTTGGACCTCCAAATTTGGCAAAATTGGTGGCATTGAAAGGTCTCATCGGGGATTAATTTTAGAATCAAGAAAATTATATCTTTGGATTTCCACCTGGACCGAATCTTAAAAGTTTTCTAAAAGGAACAATGTGAAGGGTACCTCATATAGAATATTATACTCGAACCTAAATTAAATATATTAACTCAATTTTAAGATCTAGAAGGTCGTAAATGATAATAAAGTGAAAGGTCACATGAAGGTAAGGTGAAGAGTCACATTGAAAGTCTATAAATTTTAATGCCTTCTATATTCTAAGGGTCAACCATTGTTGATTATTGTAAGTGTTGATATTTGTATCATTAAAACTACAAGAAGTAAAGATTTATTTCTTCTATTTTCTATCAATGTTCTATTATTCTCTTTCTTTCTATCTATTTTTAATCTTTACAAGCATGGTGATCTTGTAAAACTAAGAAATAACTTTTTGTCTTTAACTAATGCATTTACAGACCTTTGTGTCTCTATTTCATTAATCTTTCCATTTCTTCCATGGTTGGATTCCTCTAATTGAATGTGGACCTACTCAAGTTAATGTATGTTAATTTTGTATGTCTACTCACAACATTAACCCCTTCTTAATATTTCTCCTACTCTCCTTCACCTCTTTCCTAATAAAATTCCTCCCTTGTACATTGTACACATACTTTTCTATAGGTTTATTGGAGTATTCTTGTATGATTCCCATCCCAATGACCACACCATATTTTTATTTAGTTTACATTAAATAATTCAAGATTCCATAAACCCAATAAGAAGGGGCTTAGACTCATGACTATTGGTGAGAACCAATATTCTCCATTGCGAAAAAAATATTTCACGAACACATTTCAATGTTCAACATCATATAATCAAAACAAAATCTAAGGGTCTCATCCTTAGTTTTGACAAAAGTAACTAGTGTTCTCCATGGTGTGACACTAGGATAGATCATTACCTTAAGTAATGGTTCTTACAACTATGTTTTTAATTCAAACAAATCTATTTACATCATTCATAAAGGTTATTTTGATTTAGGCTTAGACCTTGAAATTATGTCTATAGAGAAATAAAATTCCATATTTAGAGGAATTCACGGAAACACTTCTAGAAATATATCACTAAAATCCAGAAGAAAATGGATCATCTAATGTATGTTATTTTTCCTCACCCACATCATCAATATATAATGCATACATTATAAGACCCTTCTTTTGTGCCTTCTTCAACTACATAGCTGAAATGTTCCTTTACTTAGTGGCCTTCAATCCTTTAGAAACTTTGATATTTACCCCTATCAAAGTATTGTTTTTTCATAAAAATCACTTTAGCATGATGTTGGCATAACCAACTCACCCATAGAATGAAATTATATGAACCCAATAGTGAAAATTATAAGTTAACCTCAATTGTGAAACTAGTAGCTCTAATTTGGTCGTAACTAGACATTATTATACTCTCTTTAGATCTCGATTTCCATATTGAATTGTCGAATGTTTTTCCATATAACTATATTTCCTATAATTTTTCTCAATAAATCAAGTCAAAGAAAAAAATTCAGTATCTTCGAGTATTAATTAGAACAAAAATTTAAATACCAAAACTTTTACCTAACACTTCTACTGGAGTGGCTCTGAAATTCACTTGGTAATTATCAACCTGAAATATATATATGTTGATGACTCTAAGATTGTGAAGGAGGTCCTCTTGTATTATTTTTAGATAATTTATAGTTTAATGATCCCCTTGTTAGGTAAACTTAGTTTACTAGGTTAAATATGCATTGTAATTACATTTTTACCTTAAGTAATTACTAATTCATTAGGGTGATTAGTTTTCTTATAATTGTTATATGGTTATGTTGTTATAACTATTATATTTGTTATTGTTTACTGATCATGTATGTTTATTGTTGCATAGTTGCAATATATTATTTGTATGATATTTTCATATGGTTTTGGTTTCACCTATGCAACTTCTCATTTGATTATACTCGGTTGTACATATCTATAAATATTACGAGGCATCTTTATTGTACCCGATCCGATTGAATATCAATAAAATTACGAGGCTTATGTCCCTCTTCTTGATTTGGTATTAGATAATGTTAGGAGCCCATATGAGCAGAGAAGGAGGTGTGCAGAGAGAGTGCAAAGCAGATAGAGGATCTTGGAGAAGAATTTGTAGCATTTGCAGAGCCTTTGTAGCCTCCTACAACATCCTAGCCCCATTCATGCATCCCCACTACTCATGTTCATCCGGTGTTTGGAAAGTATTTTTGCATTGGTGCCTCCTATACCAGGAAAAATTTGTTGCATTTGGAGAATTCTGATTTAAAAACTCAAAAAAATAATAAAAATCCCCCTCCAATAGGGGTTTTACAACTAAAATTAGTGAGTTGTTTAGTTACAACCATCTTTAATTTCCCGCCAACTCTAGCGAATTTCTTCTAGATTTGGAGGATTTTGTGGTTTGGGTCCTCACCAAGCTCATCAAGATCTTGATTGAGTTGTCTTTGCATGACATGCTAAAAGGCTTGTTGGTGAGTTGAAGATTGATTTTCTTGAGTGTATTGTCAAACTATCCCCCACCGAGTTACACTCTTCATGAGCAAGCTAATTAGTTTACATTGGATTGAGTATCGCTTGAGTTAGGATTTTTAAAAAGACTAAGCCGAGTTGATTAACCCAAGTGATCTCACTACCTACTACCCCCCGTCTATCATGTTTTGCATTGGTGTAGAACCGATTCTTTTGTAAAGTATCTTGAGATTTGGATCGACTTCCTATGGTAGAGTACAATAAATAAGTGGTGGATCTGTACAACACAAACCCCGCGACCTTTAAATAGCAGAAAGTAATAAAAACTTGCAAATAAATACATTGAAAAACTCCCCTACCTTGAGTAGTCCCTTCGTCAAACAAATCAAATGATGGCCGGATAACCAAAAACCCTTCTAAACCCCCTATTCATAACCAAACCCCCACCAAATTTAGCGGAGAAAACCCTAATTTTGGGGTAAAAAAATAATTTCTCCCATTTCGCATAAAAATCATTTTGAGTAATATTTGTAAAGAAGCGGGTATCAAAAACTTTATTTTTCATCTTCTTGTGGTTTTTCGCTGACTGAGCCATACTAAGCTCCAGAGGCCACCAAGGCCAAACAAAACATAAAAAAATTCTTGTCATTCAATTTTTCTACATATTGGATCTAATACTTTATTTTCAACATATATTTTAGTGGATTTTACTAATTTTCAGAGTTATTGTTAGTGCAAATTCACAAGACTTCCCCAAATTGACCCATGGATTTGCTTTTCTAAGGAAATTCATTTGGTGTGAATGCACAACATTGAGTTTTCTCCAAGGTGTGGGACCTTGCAAGGTGAGAAAACTCTCCAGATTGAAATTGGTTCTTACTCCTCTATTTAGGTGTATGCATGCAATTCTTTGCAAAGGTTATGATTCAAAATTCCTACTCTAAAACTACCAAGGAGACAGGGTTGAGAGAAAAACAAGGAAATGGAAACAAAACTAAGCAAAAAATAGAAAGGTGATACACCAAAGGAGTGTTGAACTCCTTGCTTTGCAAATATAGACACAAATCATGAATATTGCAGCAACAAAACATGCACAAATTACCAGAATGCAATGAAGGATCAGAAGACAATAATAACTACATGAGAGGATTGAAAATTGATCACAAAACATACATTATCATGCCCAAATTTGATACAATATGTTGCAATAGCAAAGAAGTAAAAAACATGTTACAATCTCTATGGGAGGTCTGAAACTCCTTCAAATCCACCTGCTAAGGGGAAAAGAAGATATTGCAAAAGTAATAACATCCAACCTCTACAAATGAGCCAAAAATTGACATATATTGATGAAAAATAGAGTCCAGGGAAGGAGAAACACGAGAAATTTGAAATGACGGTTCAACCACCAATGAGATTCATAAAATGGCATGGGTACCCTTAAAAGTTCATTCCCCAAGATTTTTGACCATGCTGGAGAAGAATGGAAGCCATACTACATTAAAAGCTGGTGGTTGAATGTCGGTTCTACTCTTTTTTCTGTGCCAAAGGTGTTTTTTTTCATTTTTCTCCCACCAAAAAGAAAAATTGAATATTCCATCATGTAGATTACTTCAATATATTTCCAATGATACCAAAATCATGAAAATCGAGCTTTGGTGTGAAAGATATGCCCTTTTGAAGATTTAGAGCAAAAGCTGGGCAAAAATCGTGGGCGTCGGTGGGCTGAAACTTGAAAACTTTCCCTTTTTTGAATTTGGGAAAATTTCCCAAAAATTCTCTCGTGACCCGCCACTCTCTTGCCACATGGTGCTTTCTCATTCACTGATGGAAACACGGGCTCAAACCTCACTTTTCCCCTTTGATTTTTTTATTGGAAGAAATTCCCAAATTTTCCCCACGCTCGTCACTCTGCTGCCATGTGTCAGCTCCTGGTTGCTTGGTGGGGGTGCACTTCAAATTTTTCCTTTGCACCTCTATCACTTTGGAAAAAACAAAAATTTCCTCCGTGCCTTCGACTCCCACCGCTGTCATGGACACACCGCATTTTCACATTGGCCGGCGGGCCTTCGCAAATTTTCTTCATCCTCCTCCGTGGGCCCATGGGAAAAACTTTTCCTCTTGCGCCCTTGACCAAAGTGTCAAAACTCCAACATTTCCTCGACGCGTCTGCATTGCTCCACCCTGCCATGTGTCGGCTTCTCATTCGCCATGGGCCTGTCTAGGGAAATTTTCCCCAAAAAACTCCCTCGGGGCATAACTCGAAATTTACAAGGAGTTAGGAGGAAAATTTTACCTTTTTGGAAAGGTGAGAAAATTATCTATCTGATGGATCCATTTCCAAAAAAAATTGAGTCCTGAAGTATTCCAAAAATTCATTTAAGTTCCAGAAAAGGAAAAGGAGGAGGAGTTAGCCAAAAATAAGCATGGGCTTATTTTGGATAACACTTTTGGCGACTCAGAGGGTCATCTGCCTACTAGATGAATGATCAGTGGCCTTTGAAGCATCCATTAGGCATGGAGTCAAGCACGATAACCAATTTTGATTTAAACTATGAAAATATGACCTCTCGAGCCACTTTGAAACCAATCAAACTGGAGTTGTTTTTTTCACCAAAACCAACTAAATGCACTTTGTGCAAGAGCAAAACCAAGCACCACAAAAACTATGTACAAACTGAAAATAATCCATGCTCCAAATGGAACATGCAGAGTGTGCACAAGAAATTCTTTACGCTGAAATAAAAACTACCTACTCTACTCTAACCAAGAGTAAAGGGAGCTCAAATAAATCCTACAACTGGCAGGGAGAAATAACTTCCCTTCCTAAAAAATGGTAGCCATGCAACTGATTTGGCACTGAACATGGCTGGTTGGATGAGTGAAAAACTGACCATAAGCTGGTCCTCCACCCAAATCATCAAGGTATCAACATTAATGGAAAATACCTCCTCAAGCTGACCTGCATTAGACTCCTGGAGGTATTGATGGTGACCCTTGGTACTTTGATGCTCATCCTCATGCCCTGAAGTAGGCATGACTAGTTTTAGTTTCTCCTTTGGCTCCAATGAACCCAAATACCGATTGGGTAAGGTCCGATCATTGGATGTGCCCATAGCTCTAAATTTAAACTTCAAGAAGGGATCCTTCTTGTAAACCTTCTTGAATGAATGACATGGAAGAAGTGGTGAAAATCTCTTGCTCTTCCCCTTCCTTTTCCCATGAAGTACATGGAAGATATAAATCTTCCAAACTTGGTTCCAATGAGCTATCACAAAACACAAGTTGCTATTTTTCAATGTTCTCCTTTGTGGCAGTAGGCTCTTGATGTTGGAGAATGAATGGTGGAGAAGAGAATGTTGTAATTTCAGCTGGCTCCTCATCCAAACATTCTTCTAAGTCTGATAGAAAATCAAACTCTTCAATGTCCTACTGCAACAAAGTCTCTTCCTCTTGCATGGTGACTTTCAAATCTACATTTTCTTCACCATGTGCAACTTCATTTTCAAACATGAAACTTTTCAATTCGAACTCATCCAAAAAATCAGATTTTTGGAGAGATGAAGTGGGAGAGAAACATGAAATTTCTTGTGCCTCTTGCTCACAATTTGGACCTGTTTTGTTCACCTCCATAATGGCTTCATCAATCAAATCAGCCCCTTCAAATGAAAGAAAAAATGTATCAATAATGCTTCCTTCTTCTGCTGTTGCAAAAACTGACTTGATCTCATCCATTTTCTCCTCTTCAATGGGGTTTGGAGCTGGTTTTTCTTCCTCCACGATGACTAATTTTTCAGTGCAAATTGGATCAACATTTTCTTTGGGCAAAGTGCCAAAATGGAGACCAAACTCATCACCAACAAACTATTGTTTTTCTTGCTTCACTACTGCTATAAAATCAGCCTTGTTTACCACTTGTTCCCCAACTCCAACTTCCTCTTTTGGCTTCACCATCAAGGGGATTTTTGCTATCCCAAATTTGGCAGCCCAAATCTTCAAGTTTTCTGTTATTTCTTCTCTGTTGGGATCTTCTTCTTGCTGTTCTCCTTGACTGGATTTTTGATTTTCATCTTCCCAACATGTATTTGGGAATGCAAGAGGATGGATGGGTTGTGACTCAACTAGTTTTTAAATTATTTTTGGTGGTGGAGGAGGTATAACTTCTTGTTTCTTTAGAGGGAATTGCTGTTTGGAAGGGAAAAGAGTGGAAAAATTGAGGTGGGATGGGAGACTAGGAGATGGAGAAATGGAATCAACTTTTGGGACAGCAGATGGAGAGTTTAAAACTTGACACTGGTGAGATAAAATAGATTAGGAAAGAGGAAAAGAAAAGGCATGAGATGGTGTGCTTACCCATTGACAAGGTTGCTAAATAATCCTCTCATACACCTCTTTTCCTTCAGTCCACTTTGTAAGCAATGGAAGTGTTGCAAAAATGAAGTTAATTTTCTCTTGAGGGTTGTAATGCCTTGGAAAAGGTCCCACCCATGGACAAGGTGCTCTGAAACTGATTCCAAATGCTTTCATTTGTGCTTGAGCCCTGGAATGCACCATGTTTACATCCATATTTTAGATCTTCTTCAATAGATCTGCATTTCCTTCTTGACTGCGCTCATCATATGCATACTCTTGTGCTTGATATGCTTCATAGCCAAACTGATTTTGGCATTGCTCGTATGGGTATGCATACTAGTTTTGAATATGATCAAAATGCTGATTTGGAGGATTTGAGAAACATGTAGGAGGTGGACTATATATCTTCTATTGTAAATGTGAGTTCCATGATGGAAATGAAGTCATGATTGCACAACTTCATGGAATGAAATAATATGGAAGAGATGAAAGAAGAATGAATGGAAAATGGAAAATGTATGCAACTCAAAGAATAAGTTGTTTACCAGATGGAGTCATCAGATGTGCTTTTGAATATGCCTCCAAAGGCTGAATATTTAACAGGAACACACCAACCTATCAAAAATAAAGTGAAGACCTCTAAGGTCCCACCAGTGTACAAAAACTATTAGTGCAAATTCACAACACCCCTAAAATAACCCATGGATCTACTTTTCTAAGGCAAGTCATTTGGTGTGAATGCACAACATTGAGTTTTCTCCAAGGTGTGGAACCTTGCAAGGTGAGAAAACTCTCCAGATTGAGTCTGGTTCTTACTCCTCTATTTACGTGTATGCATGTAATTCTTGCAGAGGTTCTGATTCAAAATTCCTACTCTAAAACTACCAAGGAGATAGAGTTGAGAGAAAAACAAGAAAATGGAAACAAAACTAAGTAAAAATAGAAAGGTGATACATCAAAGGAGTATTAAACTCCGTGATTTAAAAATATAGACATAAATCATGAAGATTGCAGCAAAAAAACATGCACAAATTACCAAAATGCAATGAAGGATCAGAAGATAATAATAACTACATGAGAGGATTGAAAATTGATCACAAAACATACATTATCATGCCCAAATTTGATACAATACATTGCAATAGCAAAGAGGTAAAATACTTCTTACAATCCCCATGGGAGGTATGAAACTCCTTCAAATCCACCTACTAAGGGGAAAAGAAGAGTTTGTATAAGCAAGAACATCCAACCTTTACAAATGATCCAAAAATTGGCATATATCGATGAAAAATAGAGTTCAGGAAGGAGAAATGTGGGAAAGTTGAAATGAAGGTTCAACCACCAACAAGATTCATCAAAATGGCATGGGTACCCTTAAAATTTCATTCCTCAATATTTTTACCATGTTGGGAGAAGAATGGAAGCCATCCGCATTAAAAACTGATGGTTGAATGTCGGTCCTAATCTTTTTCCATGTCAAAAGTGTTTTTTTCATTTTTCTCCCACTAAACTCCACAAAAAACTAAATTGAATATTCCATTGTGTAGAGGACTTCAATAGATTTCTAATGATACCAAAATCATGAAAATATGAGCTCTGATGTGAAATATATGCCCCTCTGAAGATTTAGGGAAAAAATTGGGGCAAAAATTGGGTCGGCCAACCGAAACTTGAAAATTTTCCCCCTTTTTGAATTTGGGAAAATTTCCCAAAAATTCTCTCGTGCCCCACTACTATATTGCCACATGGCACTTTCCCATTCATTCGATGAAAACATGGGCTCAAACCTTGCTTTTCCCCTTTGATTTTTAATTCAGAGAAATTCCCAAATTTTCCCGCACATTCACGCTGCTCGCTGCCACATGTTGGCTCTGGTTGGTTGACAAGGGCGCACTTCAAATTTTTCCTTTGCACCTCTGCCACTTTTGAAAAAAACCAAAGTTTCCTCTATGCCTCTGACTCCCACCACTGTCATGGACATGTGGCATTTTCACATTGGTGGTGGGTCTTCACAAATTTTTTCATCCTCCTCCGCAAGCCTATGGGAAAAACTTTTCCTTTTGCGCCCTTGACCTAAGCGTCAAAACTCCAACATTTCCCCATTGCCTGCCACTTTTCCTTGCTACATGTCAACTTCTCATTGGTCATGGGCCTGTCTAGGGAAATTTTCCCCAAAAAAATCTATCGGGCCATAACTCGAAATTTACAAGGAGTTAGGAGGAAAATTTTACCTTTCTGGAAAGGTGAGAAAATTATCTATCTGATGGAGTCATTTCTAGAAAATTTTGAGTCACTGAAGCATGCCAAAAAGTAATTTAACTTCAGAAAAGGAAAAAGAGGAGGAGTTAGCCAAAAATAAGCATGGGTTTATTTTGGATAACAGCTTACCATTTTCAAGCAAAACATCATAATCGATAAAACTGAAAGAGATTTGAAAATAAAAACTAGTGAAATTTGGTTCTCTAACACTCACAAGATGTTTGGATCTCTTTCCCAGAATTCGGTATAGATAGTGCCTCTAGGAAGCACTTATGAGTAAAATCATCATGACTACTACTACTGCACTTTATGCCTAATATAGTTGTAATAACATCATTTGGGCATCGTCCCTATAAATCAACGAGAGAGAAATAAGGACACAATGCACACTTTGAGCCCTCACATCCATCTATGAATGATTTCATAACATTGATCCAGACATTAAAATTATTTGAGTATATAGCAAAGTTACATGTGCGTATGAAGATATTTCTTTGATTCGGTGTCAATAATTTCATAGACCCCTTTCAATATTTTCTTTATACCATGTATCAAATATTTCATGTATGTTAATGCCTCTTTCACATATTGTCAAGTACATTGAAATGGAGAGATTCTTCCATGTACCAACACGTATATCAAAGGGAGCATATATAGAAAGGTCCGGTATATCGAATAATGGTATATAGATTGGGAGATCATATACCTGGAGTGATAAGAGCCTTCACCTTTGTCAAGAAATTCATAAAATGGTCACTAATTTCCCTAAGTTCTTTTTCCAAGTTCACAGCTCCTAAGAGGAGATAGTTATGATGTATGGAATACTAAGATCAAAACACAACTTGAGTTTGAAGATATTTGGCCTCTTGTAAATGGTTTCACAACCAGATGATCGATGATGTAGCCAAACAAAGATAGTTTGATAGGGCCAATTAGAAGGCCAAGATGATAACCTCATTCACATTTTGTAATGATGTGCAACCCCACATTTGAGATTCCAAAATATCTAAATAAGTATGGAATAATTTGATAATATTGTATGAGGATAGAAATAAGAACACAATACTAAATTTCCATAGTCGATTACATGCTTTGAAATTCAAACCGAATGAGAAAGTGAAATCTTTTGTACGAAGAGTTGTAAAATTGATGACTTCACTTCTAGCCGTATGATAGGAGGTCATCAATACATATCTTGTTCCGATTATTTTGAGATCATTTCCTCCTTCTTATCACATTTTTTAATGACACTAAACTTGTCAGATCAGATAGTTAATTTTGACAAGTTAGTGAATCTACCGCAACAATAAGAAGAAATGTATAACAAAGATGATGAAGAGGAACATTCACTATCTTCTCACCTAAAAGTAAGAGAAAAATATAAATGTTCTCAAAAGTCCCAAAAATAACATCAGTAAGAGAAAAACAAAAGAATAAATGTCATATCTATAAAAGAGGACATGAGTTGAAATATTAATGGTTGAACACATACAAGAAAGATTCATCTATTAATTTGGGACCACAAAATCAACAATCTCATCAGGGAAAATTATACTACAAGAAAGGGCAAAAGAAGAGGAATTGGTGAAGAAAACCCCATCATCAATGTAATGTAGCTGAGTAAGAAGATCATTCAAAAAAATAGGACTTCTTGTACACTACTCACTCCAGTGAACCATCTACATCATCTAGTGTTGTTTGACATGTTCATTTGGGATCCACTTGACACGTGACTAGGAACATATACTAGTTTATAACCATGAGGGACACACCTTCAAAAAATCATGTTTCATTAGGTGATGATTATTCTTACACAGTATAGGGTATTTGAAATATTTCTCTATCTCTTGGTTCATGAAATTGTAGATTATCAAATGTATTATATGTCCTTGGGTTAGAAAAGAATCTACTATATGTTAGTCAACTTTTATATCATAATATTAAGATTGAATTTGATATTCATTCTAGTAAGAAAGTGTGTTTGATTCAAAAAAAATCAAGAGGCTCAAAAATTGTTGCAAAATCCTCCAATATGGGATGGATGTTCCATCTTTACTTTGTCCACAGGGATGATCAGGAACTAGTGGCTGAGAATTCTTCCTCGACACATTTATGGCATCAGAGAGTTAGACACATCAGTTTCAAATATATTAAAACACTTCATCAGTACAACATGGTGAGAGGTTTTCCATCTCTTCGGAAGGATACAAATAAGTTCCATAACTGCCTAGTAGGTGAAAAACACAAAGCTTCATTCCGTAAGAGTACTTATCGAGTTCTGGTAAGCTTGATTTGGATCATATCAATATTTGTGGTCCGATGTAACCTATTTAAGGAAAATGTGAATATTTTGTCTTTGTGATAAAAGTGAAGCTTTTGAAAACTTCAAAAGTTCAAAGTAGTTGTAGAGAACGATATTGGTCACCATAGCATATCTCTCTTCTTAAGTTGAGATGGAATTCGCTAGTAATGAGTTCAAATCCTACCTTCAAGCTCACAAGATTCTTCAATAGATTCCTCATCAACACTCATGGCAATATAATGGTGTTGTCAAGAGAAGAAACCATACTATCTTGGAGATGGTGTGTTGTATGATCGATAATTTTGGACTAGTGAGGACATTCTATGTAGCAAAGCAACAAAGATAATAATATATTTATTGAAAAGAGTACCCATAGTTACTCTTGATGGATTAAATTCACATGAAGCATGGTCAAATTGGAAGCCATATATTGCACACCTTAGATTATTTGGGTGCAAATCTAGCACACACATACCCAAGTAGAACATAAATAAGTTGGATATGAAATCTAAAAAACTCATCTTTATTGGCTACAGTGAAGAGGATTTTTGGTATAGATTGATGGATCCAAAGACCAAAAAAATCTACACCAGAAGATATGTTGAGTTCTTTGAGAATAAGGAAGATGAGACTCCCTCTCCAGACTCACCTAATGTAGATATTTCACCTATTATGAAAACAAAATACGATGTTCTCACTGATGATGATAGTGATGATGGGGATGATGGTGATGATCGTACATGACCAATACCAATGGGAACAATACAATATATGCCCAAGTGGTATACTAATATGATTCGATATGCAAAATTAGATGCTCCACCGAGATACATCCACCACTAGACCATAAACTCACAAAGTAAAGCATGAGAAGTAAAATTTTCTTTGATGAGTAGAGTTGTTGAATCTATTGAGCCCTCTACTATCTAGGAATCCCTACAGTCAAAATATTGGAAAGATGCCATGGATGTTGAATATTAGTCAGTGATGAAAAACAACACTTGGCAGCTTGTCGATCTTCAACCAAGGAGGAAACCCATTGGTTACATATGGATATTCAAAACAAAGTACAAAGTAGTTCGAGACCATAAAAATTACAAAGTGATACTTGTAGCAAAAATGTATGCAAAAATGAATGCATAGACTATGAGGATACATTTTCTCCCAAATCTAAGATCAAAATGATCAAGATGATCTTGTCTCTAGTTACTCAATTTGGTATGAAATTCCATTAGATGGATGTAAAAAGTTCCTTTCTAAATGCATATCTATAGGAATAAGTCTACATGACCCAACCTGATGGATTTTTCATAGCTAGTGAAGAAACAAAGGTATGCAGACTCAAGAAATCTCTGTATGGCCTTAAACAGCACCTGGGCTTGGTACATCAAAATTGATGAGCATATCATTCAACATGGATTTTTAGAAATCCATATGATCCCAATATCTACCTCAAAATGAAAGGAGGAGAGATTGTGATGGTGGTTGTATATTTCGACAATCTATTCATCACTGGAAGCACAATGAAGATGATTGATGCAACAAAGAAATATATTAATCAATCATTCAACATGACAGATCTCGGGATCATGCACTATTGTCTTGGATTGGAATTATGGTAGAAGGAGAATCACATATTTGTTTCTCAATTGAAGTATACCAAGACAACACTCAAGAAATTCAAGATGATGGATTTCACACCTATTGCTACACCTATGGAGATGAGACTATAATTATCTTGTTCAAATCCATCTCCTTTAGTAAATGAAACTCTATCGATAATTGATTGGGAGTCTCATTTACCTAATATATGCTAGACCAAATATCATATTTATAGTGAGCTATCTTTCAAAGTTCATGTAAGAACCCAACGTTTTTCATTGGAAGGCAACAAGGTGGATCTTGAGGTATTTCAAGGGTATAGCGGATATTGGTCTAGAGTAAAAGAAGAACAATAACTTCTTATTGACTATATGTTTAGATTCAGATCATGCATGTAACATTAAAGACAAGAAATCCACTTCTGGATTTGTATTATTTTTAGGATCTGGACCGATATCATGGGGAAGAAAGAAACAAAAAAATTTTTCTCACTCTTCTTTAGAATTTGAATATTATGTTGTAAATGGAGTTGTCTCATGAAGTGATATGTCTATGTCGCATACTGGAAGGACTTGGAATACCATAGGAAAAACATACCACCTTGTATGTTGACAATGAATGTGTTCTCAAACTTTTTCACAATCTAGTGTTTTACAAAAGAACAAACCACATAGAGGTACAAGTTCATTTCATACGCAAACATGTCTTAAAACACAATATACAACTTCATTTTCTCCCAACAGCTGAAAAAAATATATATCTTCACAAATTCACTTGCATTTGACAAGTTTGACATGTTCAGCTATTTCCTCTCCTCATCCCTTGAGGCAATGCAAAATTAAGGGGGTGAATGTTAGGGTAAACTTAGTTTACTAGGTTAATTATGCATTGTATTTACATTTTTACCTTAGGTAATTAGTAATTCACTGGGGTAATTAGTTGTTTTATAATTTTTATATGGTTATGTTGTTATAACCATTATATTTGTTATTTTGTGCAGTCACGTATGTTTATTGTTTTACGAGTTGTAACCTATTATTTATCTGTATTATTTTTGTATGGTTTTTTGTTACACCTGTGTAAATTATCATTTATTTGTACTCATCTATAAATATTTCAGCCATCTCTATTGTTCCTAATTTGATTGAATATCAATAAAATTATGATGCTTCTCTTGTAGACCCCTCTATAATTATAACATCCTAGAATTTTCCCTTTCCTCCACATAAACTTCTTTCCTACACTCCTATCTTAACCATTTGCACCATTTCCATGTCGTTGGTTCCTCTAATTGTTTCCTAGCTTGGATATATTCCCAATCTTATTTAGTTTACAAGTGTTACCTATTTTTTCCTTTATTATTTTTAACTTGGTAAAGTATTCTTGAATGGTCTTGTCGTCCACTTTGAATTGGTCCAATTATTTGGAGCCTTATAATACTTTTATAAACATAAAATACTTGTAGGTTTTACTCCTAATTCATTACCTTTTAGAAATACTTATATATATATTATTCACCCCATGGACATCTACCTTAGGTCCAATATGAGAAGTAAATCCCATAATAAACTTACGGATTCATAATCACTCATCCTTTTGTTATGGGCACATATTTGATAAGTTTGATATTCTTGGATCAGATTCTGAAACTCAACAACTTTTATAACAAAATAAATATGTGGAAAACATATTTTCTTGAAAATATCCAAAAATAACTCCCATATTTTGTTCTCAACACTCAAATTCTTATCAACCTTTTTATTATTCCGCCAATTGCATGCTTCGCTTATATCACCGATCTACGGTCCATAACACCTTTATTTCCTATAAGAAGTTTTTTAATCTCAAAGTAATTATTAATTTCAATAATCCATGCCTCAAATACATATCCTAATGTTTTTCCTGATTAATTTAGTGGAATAAATGTTTTAAGGTCATTATCCAATTCTATTTCAAATCATTCTCTTTTTGGCATAGGTGTTCTATGGTTTGATCATGAGAATTTTTATAGCTTTTCTCATTCTATCCAATACCCTGATCAACCTCATTATCCTAGTTTCATTCCTCATTAGGTTACACATTTGGTTCCTCATCCCAAAAAATATCAATAACCTCAAAACAATCTCAAGTGTCACTCAACAATACAAGAATTTTATCCAAATTCTCTTGTTGTTTCCTTACAACATCATCATCAACATTAGGAATTTTTTTACATTAGGGGCATCATTAACATATCCAATATCAGATTATTCCCTTTTCTTTTCTATTTCAAATCCTATAAAAACAAAACAAAAATAATAATACAACTTTTAAAATGTAGTAAAAACATTTACGGTTGTAGCGTTGAACCTAAGCTCGATACCAAAGTGTATCGAGCCCTCAACTAGTGAACAAAATAATAAGATGGATTTCTTTTAATAAAAATTACATTCATCCTTTAACTAGGAATGGAAATCAATACCTCACGATTCCCTAGTCCTACTTAAACATACATTCACATGTATGAGGAATAAAAATAATAATATACATATATACAAGGTTTATTTTATCTCTGTAAAATTTAATGTGAACATCATTAACTTGCATACATTGCCTATGAATTTAGTAGGTGAATTAATTGTGTAATCATTAAGTATTAACTTAAATGAGTTCACGTATTAGTAGTTCATCCATTACTACATAAGGCATTTTAATTAACTCTAAAAGCATGTGTATCTATAATTCCATTTCAATACATCCATACATAAGATCAAGCATAATCCAAGTGACGATTTCATTTAATTAATTTTATTTATTTAACCATTCACATATCCATATACCAAATAATCTCAAATTCATCATACTAATTTAACCACATGATTTCCATCAATTTACTAGTGTACCACTATAATCAATTCATCATCAATAAATATAAATACATTCTCTCATTGATCAATTTACTATACCATTACTGACTATGTCCCAAATTCTTTAGCATTTTGACACAATGAGTTTATAGAAAACTATCTTTCATTCATATAAAAACATATGATATTTTCATATTGTTATATATTGCAAATATAAAATTTCGATTGACAAGGTTAATAAGTTCCAAAATCATAATATTTATATAAATATCAATAATAATAGTATGATACAATTTGTCAAAGTGACATCGTGCCACTAGTTGTAAGAGATCCATCTTCCATGAAACTTATATGAGAGAAAGAGAATAATCTGATTGATTTACATCCAACCACGAGCCTTACTGATTCCTACACACCTCTTAATAATCAAGAATGTCCCTACCCTTAAGAATAAGGAATATGTGGTAATAAATGAGGAAATAAATAATCTCATGTGTAATATAGTAACCCAAATCAACTAGTAGACATAAAATGGAGTAGGAATAATATACATCCTAAAATATAATCATAATGATTTTGATTTTGGTTAAAATTACTAGGATAATAATAGGTGATGATCCCAAAAAATTACCCATTATATGTAAAATGTGGAATTCCTTTTTCCTCACATATATGACATACAAGTGGATCTAAGTGTAATTTCTGAACTTATGGTTTATTTAGGATAAAATAGAGAGTATAATTCGTGGTTATTTTTTTAGAATTCCTTTTTATATTTTTGTTAGCTATTTCTAATGATTTTGGGGAAAATGTGTCATTATAACTTTAGAGTTGAACATTATAGCTTTAGAGTCTAACATTATGGCTTTATATTCTAACATTATAGCTTTGTAGTTGGACATTAGAGCTCTAGAGATGAATATTAGGGTTAGATATATGAGCATACCTCTAAGGGTTGTTTATGAAGCATTGTTATCTTTTTTTGGAACTTATTCTAAAAATAAATATTTCTATAAGTGATTCATTAGTTTTGAAATAAATAATAATCAATATTCATTTTTATTCTCAAAAATAAAATAAGAGAGTCGGATTGTTAGAGTTAGATAATCTCTCTCCATATTTTTTAGATATTGATTCTTTTTGGACATATTGAAATCTTAGTTGATAATTGATCGAGATGTATGCCTTAAAATAAGGAGGGGGTTGAAAGAAAGAAATTATAAATGAAACCTCCTACAATAAAGAATGTAATCTCCATTATTTTTATCAATTCATTCTGAGGTTCCATTCCATCCATTTGTAAATAAGTCTTGATTAAAATCCTCTTCTGAGGAATGATTTGACCACTCATTCCAAGGAAGATGGATCTATATGTTTATGTTTTTTTTTCATTTCATAATTATATTTTTATTATCTTTTTCTTTGTACCATGTAATTATTCTTTTGATGTATAGTTTGTTGTGAACCTACAGGTGTTTTTGTGTTTATCATTTCTTTCCAATTTAGCAATATCCAATCCTTGCAAGTTTTCTTTCCTTATATGCAAGGGTGTTTTAATTTCATTTATGTGTTACATTTAATTTCTTAAGTATGTTTATAATTTTTACAATATTTGTTTTTAATTCCTATAAGTGCGGATTTGGAAGAAGGGACCATTTTCTAGAGATCTTTCTCTCTCCTATTACATACTACCATGGACACCGACCCTAGATTGACATTATTTAATGAAAAGAATTGGTGACCCTCATCAAAGTAGGTACCCACCTAATCCCTAAAATATGAAAATATGCTAGAGCATGAAATAATATGAAAAATGACTAATCAAAAGGGTAGTTTATGTGTCAATATATAGTCTACCTTGTGTCCCCTCATAACATATGTCATGTGTGATCCAATGTACTAGGTTGTCTATCCCTATCTATATACATCACCATATAAAATTACACATCTCTCGTATCATACCTCTTTTTCCCATCTAAAAATTTACAACAAAACATATATCTTCCAAGGTATCATTTGGGCAAACAAGAATTAGAACACTAACAACACTAACCCTTCAAAATGTCCCATACCACATGTCTAGGTTAATGCTAGTAGGGTTCTATTCTAGTTCATTTATTCCATTAAAATAAAACACAACAACCGAGTATGACATAGAAATCACAACCTTCTTAGGTGTCCCATACCACCTAAGGAGGTCATTATTACAAGGTCTTGAAATTGGTTTTCTATTATAAACATGAGATTATAAGTGTATGTAAAAAAATTATTTACATCATTCCTTATTTATACAGTTTTTAGTTTCCATGCTAATTCATAAACTTTCACTAACTATATATAACAATAATACCTTTAATGTTATACTAAATCGTAATGCAAAATAGTATCATTATGTTCATAATATCTTCTAAGCTCCCTAGGTTTCATCTATAATATATATTCTACTATTTTATTTCCCAATATTGGTTTCATCATGTATGTATATATATTCTTCTATTATAAAATCAAGGAACCACAATTACCAAATATAATCATAAACACATCATATTACTACAGATAAAGAACAACTAAGTAGCATAACAACATAACAAAAGAACAACCTATCGTAACATAATAATAATAAAAAAGAAAACTAGGTGAAAATAATGGTCTATTTAGTAATTTTAAAAGGATACACCTTCATACTAAAATGTGTGGTTTCAAAATCCTACACTAGAATATGAAAACCTAAAGCCCATACATTTTGATGACATTAATGCGAGTTAAATTTTAATGGAGATTCTTCACTAATTCACGAATGTTTACATTTTTAAATTTGCATTTGGTGATTTTTAGGAGTCATACAAAGCAACATTTCACCTAAAATTTTGGGATGAAAATTAATTTTTGGGCCAAATCTCATAGTATTTAAAATAAATTTCATACGTATACATGTACATCATCGCTACCTCAAAACCCCAATCAGTATATTCACCAATATATACTAATAAAAATATAAGCATCTATAAACATGCAACAGTTTGACCACATTTATCGACACTCGACTACATGAAAAATTAGGTGTCTCAGTACATGCAAATACCCGAGTGTATATGCTTGGACACCCTGTCGCATATGCAACCATGCAACAGCAGTATGCATAGATGCATGATCACACATGTAGCCAAATACCTATGCATGTAGTCACACGGGTACATATGTAGACAAGCATATGTGTATGTGGATGCCCATTTGCATATACACTTAGGTGAGTGCATGTAAAAATGTTGCATATACTCTTACATCTTCCTACTTCGAATTATGTACAACCAAGTCAATTGTATATTGTTTTCTATTCGACCCCTTGTAGCCATTCCTAGTGTTCCTTTCCCTGGAAAATTTATTTTCCTGCATCACTATATACATTTTTATCATATTCACCATCAACATCAAATCCTTTTTTATAAATTCACCAAAAAAAATCCAATTTGGATTTTAGTAAGGTGTCTTAATATTTTTCCTGCATTAATGGTGTCCATAATTTCTCTTCATCATGAAAACATTCACACATTCTTGTAGTTACCTATACAAAATTTATGTATAGTAAATGTTGCTTTTATATTTACAAATATTATATCCATGCTAGTAATATTCAATACGAAGTTGGCCTAATTAGTACCTTTTGTCTACGTAACTAATTAAACTAAAAACTTCTACCTTTTTAAACCGGGTTTACTATGTCTCTTTTTAAAGATGTGTATCATATATTTTATTTTATATTTAAATACGATAATTGTCTCCCTTTCTATTATGTTTCATTCATTGACATGTTTTTACTTGTGTGTGGATAAAAATGGTTTTTTGGTTATGAACCTACAACCTTGACATTGAGAACTAATGTCTAATTTAAAAACCTTTGTGATTTCTATATGAAATCAATATTTAAACTTACCTGGGATGCTTTACAAAAATATTATTATATCTTGAATAATACTCAAACATTCATGTTTTACGTTTAACTATTTAACCCTTACACCAATAATATAACAATTATACTAACAACATATTTTTATTTAAACAGAAAAAGAATAAACTTGAAATGTGTTATAAAAATTTCTAGTTTTTAATTCCTTTTAGTTGTAGTTATCTATTCTTGATCATAGTTGTGCCTATACTTCACCTTCCTTTCGAATTTACATCCTTCTATTTTTAACCTTCTATCTTCTACTCTCACACTTACTCATCCATATTTATCTCCCTTTTCCTCTGTAGGCATAAATATAATATATTTTATTTTTGACTTCCTTATCCTTTCCTCCATGCGTTGTAAAATAATTCCCCCTCTAGATTCCCCTACTTCCTGAATAAAATATGATTTTATATTTTTACCATCCCCAAAATTCAATTAACTACTAGGTTTGTTTTTAATTTGGAAATGTATTATTCTCATTGTTGTTTTTTTGTTCTTCATGTGCATATTTTGAAGTATTTACTTTGGATTATCCATTATTAATCATTCATCTATGTTGGCTTACCATTTATTTAACTTTCCAAAATTCACAACCCATAGTGTATATACAAATTCAATATTGTATTTTATTTAAAATTATTATGTTTTATGTTACTAACTTTTTGATATATATATATATATATATATATATATATATATATATATATAAAATTATTAACTCTCTTTTCTTTTTTCTCTCCTATAAGTAGATTTATTATAATTATTATTTTAAATTCATTAATTTATTAATTACCTACCTTATGTCCCTTTTTTAATTATAAATTTATTATTTACCTACCCTAGGTTTCACCTAACAATGTACTCATTAATTCAAGTTTTTAAATAATGTAGCAAATACGAATAATTATATCAAAATCATAAGCATACTATTGTCACATATTGGCAATAATCCAACCATTATAAATCACTAGCGATGTTGCAATTATTAATGACAAGAGTGTACAACATTGTTAAATATTACAATATAACTACCCAACCCTTACCAAAACATTCAACATATTCAAATAAAATTGATTAAATCACACAAAGAGGATTTTGAGACCAAACTTATAGTTTAACCAATTTTTCAAGCATTATGTTGCGCATATCAATTATGTTTTACAATACCCATTATCGCATCTTATATTCTCTCCCAACTCTTGATGGAGATCCTTGGCAGATGAATCATAAAAGTCATAGGAAACCTTAGGTTAGTGGGATGTGTGCCCTAAGGTGACCTCCAAATTTTAAATAAGTTGGATCTTCTTTGTTGTATGAGTTGAGGGTCCGAGAAAATGAACTAATCTTTAAACTTAACGAGGGCGTTGTGCCGAAAAGCAAAAGAGTTAACTCATAACACGAATGGATGAAATAGAGAGAAAGGTGGGTAATGAAAAGGGTGGACAAGATGCACCACAAGACAGAGATGATCCACACAAAAATACTACTCCAAACTTATCGAAGCACAACTTCTGAAGATAGTAATAACACCTAAACACACAATTTTCTATATCGAAATAAAGGCTATAAGAGATAATAAAAATTATGCAAAGGATGAAAAGAATGAATCACATGGAATATTATTTTAATCCAAATGTTGTGCACAATATTATAATAGATACGAGGAAAAATACCATTACAAGATCAGAAAGAAGGCCAAATCTCCCGACTTCTTGCCTTTTACGAGAAGAACTAAGATAGAAGAAGAAACAAAATAACTCCAGAAGTGTCTATTTATTTTGAAGCCTTTGGTTCAATATATAGGAGGAGAAGGGTGTGAGAAACCCTTCTCGAACTCTTTTTAATTATTATTAATGGTGCGAAGTGACAGAAATATATTTTTGAGATATTTGTCACACTTTCCCATTATATTTTCTTTAAAGAGTGAGAGCCATGCCTATTTAATGCATCTTTAACTATTTTGCAACCGACTCCCTTGGAGCAGACTTATTCTTCCAAATCATTATTACATATTTGGATCTTTAATTTCTTATGCATTGGGTTCTGAGCTCATGATTCAAGCGGTGCCTATCTATGTTATTTTTATGAGAATGAAACTTTGAATGCAGGTGAAAAATTAAGTATTCCTAGGTTCACACTCTTCACATGAAACTACGCATTAACTTCATCCCTGAAAAGACCAGTTGAATGACCCTTTGCCTTTGATCTTTTCAAAAGATCTGAATATTTAAACCTTTTAGATAGGTTTCATAACTCCCCCTACGTGGATGTTGGCTTATCACCAATATTTTAGCAATCTACCTCAAACTTGGAGCTGATTTAATGAAATCCATGTGGAGGTCAAGTGCTTCTCTAGGGTCCATGCTTTTATTGTATCTTACGGGAGTGCAGGGGATGACACCCAACCTTATTCATGATTAGGACGTTTTCCTTTGGGTAAGCAATGAGCCGGTCATATATTACTAAGACTTTTACTTTGGGTAAGTCATCCATAGTTGACTCCACGTGGAAGCCTCATGGGGCTCTAAAGCTTCGCTTCCTTTGTTTCATGGAACTCATGCCAACTTGACATTTGGCAAAACCTGTGGGATCGTGGATTCCTTTTGAGCTTAGTGTGTCCTAATCTTGGCTTTAATCGTGGATTCGGCTGTATTGCCAAAGGCTTAACTCCTGGTGAGATTCGAAACTTCGGGAAATTTTATTAAGTAGGAATCTGCTTGTTATCTAATCTTAGCGGGTAGCGGGAATTAGATAATAGTTTAGTGAATCACGGGGACCATTAGCCTGCTAAATAGAAAGAACCCACAATCTCCCATTGTCCCTTGGGTCTGGGTCATGTTATGAGCTAATCGAACCTTGTCCATAGTGTTTGAATGGTTGCTAAGCCTTTGCAACCATTTAGTCGATCCTTGTGCCTTCCTACTCTCATAAGGGAAACTTTGTTATTTGTTTTTGTGAGAGTAGAAAGTTGAAGAATCCACAATGTCACTTTATTGACTAATTTTTATTTCTTTGCATTTTCTTGGAGTGAAAAATAAAACCACTATAGGCCATTAAGAATTCTAATGTGAGTTGGAGTCTTCTTGAGGAACCCAATGCCTCTTAATGGAGTAATAAAAATGCAGGCCTATACAAAGAGACAAAACATACATGACTCAAATGAGTCATAGAGTGTGCATATGCACTTATTTTGTAGAAAGCAATCTACTCCTACTCCTAAGCTAACTATTTTTGAAAAATCTAAACAAAACCTGAAACTAGCAGGGAGAAATAACTTCCCTTCCTTATAAAGTGTGACCATACAATTAATCTAGCTATAGGCATGGCCTGTAATAAGAGTGAAAAATTACCTTTCACTCTTCCACCCACGGTATAAACAAAAAAATGAATACCTCCTCAAGATGTTCATCTTTTGGTTAGAGGTGTCACAGCTGACCCTTGGGGCCTTGAAAATTATCCTCATGCCCTAAAGTGAGCATGACTGGTGTTGGTGTCTTCCTTGGTCTTGATGAGGACTGTCCTCCGGTGGGAGTCGCCTAACTCTCTGTTCCTACCCATTTTTCTCGGATTGCATCTTTTGGAATGAGGCTTTCTTGCGAGCCTCCCTTAAGGGTGTCATATGTTGAGTTGTGAAGCTTAATTACTTCATTTTAGCATGTAATTGGAACTTACTAGAAAATACAAAGAATCGGTGTCGATTAGAGGTGACCGGCGTTGGTCGGGCTAACCGGCGTTGGTCAAGACAAGTCAGAAAAGTGATCCATACCGGATCGGGGTTAAGCGACGCCGATTACCTATGCGAGAAAGTTTTAATTAACTCTTGGGAATTAAATCTATTTTTAGCATTAAAGTATATTTATTAGATGTAATTGCATGGCTAAGTGCCCTAAGTTTATAAATGACTATATAAGCATAAAAGCTAGGGTTTAGAAGTAATGGATGTATCATAATTACAAGATAATTATGTGAGAGAGAATTCTTGGTGAAGAATCAAAAAGCTTGAAGGAAGAAAGTATTGAACATCTGACAAGTGTAGAAGATTGTAAATCTTCATTGTATATCTTGTCAAAGCTTTGGGTAATAGATTGGCTTATTTCTTGGTGGATGTAGCCCACCTTTGGGTGAATGTACGTACCCAAAATTGTAAGGTACTGTACTGCCGGAACAGTGTAACAAGTGCCCCGATGATGATACAGGTCTCCTCGCAAGGTGTTCGGGATCCGGAAAATCCCTCGGAGTATGCGTTAACATCCCGCATGCCCCGCTTAGCCCCCACGCCCTTTATTTTCCCCTTTTTCCCTCTTTCCTTGGCCTCTTGATCTTGATGAAACCGCCACCCTCGGGCAGGTGGCGGTCTCGTGACCGCCGCCCTGATCAGGGCGGCGGTCCTGTAACCGCCGCCCTGCTCAGAGCGGCGGTCCTATGCGCATTTTCCAGAACGCTCTTTTGACGTGACTCGCGTGAAATATCACGATTCACCAGCTTTTCCTTGCCGACTTGAGCATGCATTTATGTTTTTGGTCCCCTGGAATAGTGTTTTTCCTTTGTTTATTGTTTAGGAGTTCAATTTGGTTTTGGTTCTTGGGTGTTTGAATTCCTATAAATGCATAGCTTGTGCTGAGGCAAATGGCCACCATTTCCTTGTTAGAGTCTTCTCATTTTTCAGTGGTTTGGTCTGTTAGCTTGCTTAGGATTGATAGTATAGTTCATTTCATACTTGGTTAGTATTGTTCAGCTGTTGGTAAGCCACATATCCATCTTGTGCAGGCAGTGCTGTTGTTTCACCCATGGTCTGGAGTTTTTGGTCTGAAGCTTGGCTGGATTTTGAAGTTTGATCTTTGCTCTCATTCCCTCATTTTAGTGTTTTAGTTGGTTAGCTTGTTTAGAAACCATACCTTGAATTCACTTACATCTTTGTGTTAAATTGCTCAGCTGTTGGTAAGCCACAGACCCATCTTGTGCAGGCAGTGCTGTCATTTCATCCAATCCAGTTAGAAGCTTGCCTTTGAATTTCTCTTTGTTGTAGATTTACTTTCGTCGTGTCTTAGAGTTCTTAGTTCAATTCATTATATGCCTGGTTAGCTTTATTCAGCTATTGGTAAGCCACATATCCAACTTGTGCAAGCAGTGTCTTTATTTTATCCAATCCATTAGAACACGATAGCTTAGGAAGCCATTAAAGTTGCAGGTTTTGCTCTTCGTATAGGATAATTACAGGTTCTGGTCACTTCATGTTGCATGACTTGCAGTAAAATCCCGCTAGGAATCGCATAAGCCAAGCTCTGTACTCTTGCGCTATCCTCTCCTACTGCATTCTCGGTCCGCATTTTGAGCCTGTCCTTGTCCTAAAAATCTACTCCTATCGGTGCTAGCATTACACACTTTTCTGGATCCACGTGAACACGAAAGAATGAGGAGACCATACTGAGGGGACGAGATCACACACACCATCGGATTCGCCACTGTTCTGCGGAATCCAGGTTTTAAATTTCAAAGTTCTAGTCAGAATCATATCAAATAGAGTAGTTAATCGCTTTATTTCATTTCATTCTATTCTCGATATGCCTGGGAAGCTGTGGGGATTGATAGTTTCGAGAAACTATGATTCACTCCTCACTTCTGAGGTAGGATCGAGAATCTTGCAGGTAGATTAGACAAGCTATTTTATTTATTTAGAATAATTCTACAAATCACACAGGAAAATAACTACACTCGGTTATCTTGTCTGTTTTAAATTATTGTTTAGTTATTATTTCTAGATACGCTTAAAATAGTTTTCTTTCCTTAAAATTGTTAAAATATTTCTTAGAAAGATAAAATTTATATGCAGTTAGATTTATTTCACGTAGTTAGAATTTGTTTCATTACAGATAGATTGCATTTTATTTCGTATGACAATCACGGGACCTCAAGAGCCCAGGGAATATATATTTGAGCCAATCGTGCCTCAACCAAACCTCTCACACAGCGATAGTCGACATAGACCAAAATCTCAAGATACAAGTATTCCGAACAACCACGCATTTACAACCGATCGGTTCTCGCTAAGAGGATTAAACATAGAAGACGACCAAGCACATGCGTTTTGGTCAAGTCAGCCAAACTACAGATTACCCTAGAAAACATCCACATGACTGTAGAAGGGCTCGAAAGAGAACAAACATTCAGGTGTGATCCTTTAGTTCCACAGACGCTGGAGACACCCTCGTAGATATAGATACCAGCTTAAGAATCCAGGTTGCGAGAACGCCTGTAAGGTATTCTGAGAAGATTGCACAACTGTTGGTTCTAAACATAGAAGCTGAGAAAGCGTACGATTACTGGATACTAGGGATTAGAACTTAATCTCGCGTATGACCATAACAGGACCACAACAACCGAGAAGCTACATGGTTGTGATCCACAGTCCCACATGCCCAACGAGTCCACAAAGTCAATCCAATATAGACACTAGCCTACGCACCTTGGTATTCGTGTCCACTCCACTTCCACCTATCATCATCGAACAACCTGTCCTTACTAGATATATAGCTAACGAAGTTAGGGAATTCTCGACTAGGCCGTAAAATCATCCGTAGAGTCAATTATATTCATCATCCACCATATGACCTTATCGGGAGACATACACGAAACAATCCCGTGTCATTTCCCACGTATTCCACAACCCATAGATCGAATCACGCCGAGCTCGATATTGATTGGAGCCTTCGAGCAGTCATCCTCTGGCGATCGATCTATCACACCACCAAGTTAGAAGGGCCTTCTTTGCCTTAGATTCGCAAGTTCCACTAGTGCGTGTCGAAGACATTAGACTCGCCTAACTAGTTTGTCGCATATTCTACCCCCCCACCGGCTGTCTCGCACGACCTCGAGAGGTCGGGCACGCGGAAGAGTTACTTGTTAGATTCTCACGCCGCCTTATCACTTTTCGCGTACAAAATTGGTGAACCCGACGTGAAACAAACAACTAAAACTTCACCTTCTCTTTGAGAAGTTTCATCTTCTCTCATCCACCTTCACTCCTTCCCATTATTCTGCGGGTATTCATATACCCCCGAATATGTCGGGATTTGATGCATATGGCAGACCCCTCTTGGGTCTCGAGGCATACTACGCCCAATAGAATAGGCAATCATCACCCTCGCTCTCAGTATGGGGCGACAACTATTCAACTAATCAGTTGTCAACACAAACCCCAAGAATCAGATATAGTTCGTCTCTTCAAACCGAGGAGTTAGATCAACCCCTCGAACCCAACAAACAGAGCCTTCAGGTTCAAACAATATGACGTTTACCGGAGAATCTGGTTCGTCTCCTCAAATACTACTCAGACCACATATTAGTAGACAATCGGATCCATACCTGGTCTTAGACGATGGACAATCAATACCTTATCCTAGGAGTGAACAACGCTCCCGGGGTATGTACCCACCTATAGGAGGTTTACAAGTACAACCCGAGATCTCTTTTCAAGAAAATACCTCTACAGGAAATATTCTTGGAGAAACTTGGCAAGATAGCAATCAGTTCATGACAGGATATCACATGCCTATACAACACCAGGGTATACAACAAACGCCGCTCAGGCAAAGTACCGTGACTTCACCGAATGAAGTCATTTCAACGTTAGTAGAAAGAGTGAGAGGGTTAGAACTTGCTCAAGCAAATCAAAATTCTCCGTTCATGCAAACAGGAAGTTCCAATCCTCCATACCACTCTGGCCAAGTAGATCTCCTCACAGGAGTAGGCACGTTAGGCATGCCTCCTCAATTTCCTCAACAAACGCCAACAAGGCCCACCATCTCTAACACTATTCCTCCAGGTCTAGTGTCAAACAATCCATTCCTCGACAATACCCCGTCCTATTTAAACATGTACTCTAAATCCCCACAAGGAGATATGTTCTCCTCTCCCGGCATGTTTGCTCAAACGCAAGGACCTCCCTATGCCCCTGCCAACGCATACGCTGCACCGTATCAACAACCTATCCCACCACCACTCCCTCAGCAACCACCATCAATGGTCGAAAGCTATGCGATAGGGACTTATTCAAAATATCTAAAGGAACCCTTAGATTTCACCATACGAAGCGTCATGCTTCCAAGACCTCTCCCTGATTTGCCCAAGTTCAAGGGTGAGGGAGATCCAAACGCGCATATCAAAGCTTACGCTACAGCCATACGAGAATTACTCCTGGGATGGGGTTGTTGCTAAAATATTTCCCAAAACCTTGGAAGGCATCGCTCTTGATTGGTATTATAGAATACCTGAAGCTTCCATACATTCATTTAAACAACTCGTGTCAGAGTTCATCAAAGCCTTCGACATGAACAAACTGTTGAGAACAGGAATCAGGGAATTCTTGCATATCAAACAAGAACACAACGAATCTGTCACCCATTTCATCCAGAGGTGGCGTATAGTTCTTTACTCTTCAGCAAGTGCTCCAAACATGGATCAGATGGAACTATGTGATTTATTCCTTCATTCTCTCAGCAGAGAAGTGAAGGAAGAAGTCCAGAAGTTCCCACTAAGGACTTATGATGAAGTACTTGAGAGCGCTCTGCGAATTGATCAAGCAGCGATAGATAGTGGCCGTAAGACATACGGAACAAATGGGAGGTTAATCACCTCCACTCAAAGCACTACAACTACCACAAATGTCAATCAAGGACCCAAAATCCTTAACAAAAATCGTGGGGTAACAACGGATGGGGTAACCGACCAACCCAAGAGGGTGAATGTTGTTAATACTCCGTCACAAACAAACAACCAAATAAATAACAATTTTACCCCCGAAATCAATACAAAGGATTTTAACCATCCACAAAACAACAACAACAACAACAATGGTGAAATCCCATGCAAGGGCCAAGCCAAAACTCATTTGGTTATCAAAACCAAAGTCAAAACTAGAAACAACAATTCCAAAACTTTAGTCCAAATAGGCAACAATTTGATCGAAATTTTAGGCCACAATACACACCAAACCAACAAAGCGGGAATTACAACCCCAATTCTTATTGTGGTTTCCATAAAATTTGGGGTCACGACACTAGAACGTGCCGCGACTACAATAAATTTATGCAACGCTTGCCAGAAGAACAAAGACAGTTCTTCACAGACTTGTTTTTGGCAGATCCCGTCTCATCACAACCAAATACGCTCGCAGGGGCAGTTTCCCCTCAGAATGCTCCCCTCAAGATCTTTAATGATCCACTCCCAAATCATGATGGCAATAGGCTGAATCCAACTGGAACAAACAAAGGTGCAATGACGGGAAACAATGATCATGAAGCTTTGACTTCATTAAATCCGTCAGTTGCGCCATAGTTGGGAGCTCAACCAAGACCCAAGATAGTTAGTTTGGTAGAATTAGACGCTGAACTACCTATCGAAGCTATAACAAGAACACGAGAGTACTTCTCTCAACCGAGCCCAAGTCATCTGCCAGAGACAGATAAGAGTCAGCAAATAGTTGAAAAACCCATCGGTGCCTATGATTTAATTAGTGACCTAACAAAGACCTTCTCACACATTTCATTTTTGGACTTACTAAAGAACTCTCCCCCTCACAGAGCTGCTCTTTTAGAAGCATTAGGTCTAGGCCATCTAATTAACATCACTCCACCTCCTAAAACACAAGTAAATCACGTAGATTTTGATATCCACCCTCCGGGGCAGCCGGACAAGGATGTCGAATTCATATTTGAAATAAGTAAAATGCCCACAGATGCTGAGATCGCACGCCGAGGTGACCCAACCTTACACTTACAAGTGTGGGTTTATAATAACTATGTAAAACGGGCAATGGTTGACGATGGGGCCGCAGTTAACATAGTCCCTTTCTCTTTCCTCCAAAAACTTGGATATGGAGAAACGAACTATTCCACTACATGAAATACCTTGAGAGGCTATGATAGCCTTAAAGCCACTTCGATAGGAACTATAATACTGCCGGTCACCTTAGGGCCCAAAACCATCTTGACTGAGTTTTATATTATAGATCGAGAAACTAACTATAATATGATCCTCGGCCGACCTTGGATACATCGAATGAAGGCAATCCCTTCCACACTATTTCAAGAAGTAAGATTCTTGCATCTGGGAAAGGTATTTGTAGCCAAAGGTGATCCAAAACCTTTCGATTTGCACCTAGCTGATTTAAAGAAAAGACCAGGGGTGCACTCAGAATTTGAACTTCCAACAAACCAACTTAATAAACCCTCTGACCCAAAGCCAGAGGAAAAGTTGATACCTACGACGGATCTTGAAACTACCAGCATAGCCAAAACAATTCCAACCCCTAAAGGTAAAACTAAAGAAACAGTATCATTAGGGACTACTGCAAAAATCGTTGAGTTGATAGAACAAGATTCACCAATGTTCTTACCATTTGATTCAGTAGGCATGGGATTTTCCCTAGGTGTTGGTTCCTCACAGCAGAGGATCTCTGTATGGTAGAAGTAGAGTGCGTAAACACAGCAGATGCCCCAACATCTATACTCCCGACTAAGTATTGGACTCTCCATTTCGATGGAGCTAAATGTTGTTATGGAGCGGGGGAAGGTGTAATTCTTACTTCACCCGAGGAGAAAGTCCTCCCATTCACTTTTAAGTTAAACTTTGAATGCACAAACAACGGCGCTGAGTACGAAGCCCTTCTCCTCGGCCTCACCTTAGCCAAAAGAATTGGTATTGATAATGTTAGAGTCTTGGGAGACTCGCAATTAGTGACAAACCAAGTTTCTGAAATATATGAAACCAAAGCCGAACATTTACAACTCTACAAAAACGTTGTATTAGATATAAGCAAGGCGTTTAACTTCATATCCATTGAAGCAATCCCGCGAGAGAAAAATCTTCTCGCCGATTCAATAAAGAACCTCAAGATCACGTTTTACTCCAAGCAATGAACTAGAAGATACTCACACACAAGATCCATTCGTGACGAACCATTGATAAAAACAATGACAAATCCTCTTTCAAGCGGAAGTGAATCTACCATCCTAGACCATGTTGGAAATGATGCGGCTACTTTGGATTACTTAAATGCCTATGCAGCACTACATCTCTCCTATCACATGCTAGATTTATCCCTGATTCCACATTCATCTTCCTACTTCGGAAATCCCGTAACGGATCTTCCCTCACAAATGGAACCTAGCATATACGCAATAGGAAACGGGGATGATTTAGATTTACCCCCAGCACCACCTGAGTTCGAAGAGGGTAACGCCTCTTTGATCGAAGAAACAATCGATGTCAACATCGGGACAGAAGATGAACCAAGAATATTGAAACTAGGTTCTTCGTTAACCCCAGAAGAAGTGGAAATACATACTCAGATTCTCAAAGAACATCAGAAGGCATTTGCATTTAATTATAAAGAGATGACAGGAGTTGCACCCCACATTGCGGTGCACAACCTCGTCACTAAATCAGACGCAAAGCCAATTAAACAAAAATCAAGACCCATGAAGCCCAAAGTAGCTCTCATGGTAAAAGAGGAGGTAATAAAACTCCTTTAGGTAGGATTCATCAAGCCAGTTGACTACTCCCAATGGGTATCCAACATCGTTCCCGTTCTCAAGAAGAATGGAAAGATACGCATCTGCATAGATTTTTGGGATATCAACAAAGCGTGCCCTAAGGATGACTTCCCATTACCATCCATAGATGTTATCGTTGATGCAATAGCTGGTTTTGAACTCTTGTCTCTCATGGATGGATTCTCGGGATACAATCAAATCAGAATATCCAAGCAAGATCAAGCTAAAACCACGTTTATAACTCCTTGGGGAACCTATTGCTACGCTGTTATGCCATTCGGTCTCAAGAACGCCGGTGCTACATACCAGCGGGCCATGACATACATATTTCATGATCTAATTCATAAAATCGTGGAATCTTACGTAGATGACTTATTGGCTAAAGCTAAGAAACGTTGTGACCATCCCGAAGTACTCCGCGTCATTCTTTCACGTCTAATAGAATACGGAGTCACGCTAAATCCTAGAGAAATGTGTCTTTGGTGTAACAGGAGGAAAGCTCCTAGGTTACATCATATCGTCACGAGGGATCGATGTTGATCCAACCAAGATTTGGGCTATCCTCGAAATGGTCCCACCTTCGAGTGAATCTGGAATCAGATCATTTCTCGGAAAGCTGGGTGCAATCCGGAGATTTATCCTGGACCTAAGCTTCGCCGTTCATCCAATCAACAATTTACTCAAGAAGGACTATAGCATTGATTGGACTGAAGATTGCAATGAAGCTTTTGATGCAGTTAAGCATTTTTTGTTATCACCACCTACGCTAATGCCACCTAAGCTGGATCGCCCGTTAATCCTATATTCACGAGCTACCAATGTCTCGCTGGCCTGTATGTTGGCCCAAGAAGATGATAACAAGAAAGAATGTGTGATTTATTTCATTAGCCGAACACTGCTCGACTATGAAACACGCTATACACAGGCAGAATGAGAATGCCTTGCCATAGTCTTTGCTACTAAACGCCTAAGACATTACATGCTGAATCAAGAAACGAAGGTCATGGTAAAGACGGACCATTTACGGACTTTTCTCACACAAGGGTCCTTGTCCAAAAAAGTTGGACGTTTTATAACCTTAATGGGAGAGTTCGAATTAACATTTGTAAATCAGAAGTCGGTTAAAGGACAAATCATCGTGGATTGGTTAGCTGACAACCCATTAGATGGAGGTGATTTAGTAGATTTAGACTTTCCAGATGAATGCGTATACTACATCGAAACTCGACCCGCTATCTCTGAGTGTCCTTGGTACACTGATATCATTAATTATATCATGGACCATACATACCTGAGGGCAGTTACACCACAACAAAGAAGGTGGTTACGCATAATCGTAGCTAAATACATCATTATAGAGCAGGTGCTCTATCGAAAAGCATTCGATGGAATGCTCCTAAGGTGTGTTGACATAGAAGAGTCCAAGAGGATTCTCCACGAATCCCACAGCGGTATATGTGGAGGCCACTTCGGTGGCCATGCCACCGCTCGAAAAATACATCGAATGGGCTATTTCTGGCCCACTCTAGAACATGACGTGATAGAGTTCGCACGCAGGTGTCATAAGTGCCAAGAATTCTCTCATGAGATCCACATGCCAGCACAAGCTCTGCAACCAATCGCTACTCCATGGCCCTTTTCTACATGGGGTCTAGACTTAATAGGGAAATTCTCTCCCTCATCCACAGACGGCCATAATTTTATAATCACGGCCACTGAATATTTTACCAAATGGGTGGAGGCCATGCCTCTTACTACCGTACCTGGTTCGGTGATCGCTAAGTTCATTTTGAATCAAATCATTTACAGGTATGGTATCCCGCAAATCATTATCTCCGATAATGGAACTTCTTTCAAAAATGAAGAAGTTCGCGAACTATGCGGTAAATTTAAAATAAGCCATCATACGGCTTCCTTGTATTATCCCCAAGCCAACGGACAGGCTGAAGCAACAAACAAAACACTGAAAGCCATTCTCCTTAAAACGGTGAAAGAAAACAAGCGAGATTGGCATTTGAAGTTATATCCGGCCTTGTGGGCCCACCGAACCTCAATAAGAACACCAACGGGAGCAACTCCTTTCTCGCTAGTATTTGGGGCAGAAGCAGTTCTCCCGCTTGAGGTCGAAATACCCAGTCTCCGCATTTCACTACAAGGGATTCTGGATGAAGACGCTTACAGAGAAGCACGTCTTTCCCAACTAGAAAGCCTAGATGAAACTAGGTTAGATGCTGAGCAATGGCATAGAGCTTATGCTGACCGAATGTGCCGGCAAGTATAACAAGAAGGTTTATGAACGCGATATATACGAAGGTGATCTAGTTCTAAGACTAGACAGTGGATCGACAAGAAGACCGGCGAAGGAAGGAAGTTCCGGCCCAAATGGTTGGGCCCATACCGAGTCATGAAGGACTATGGAAATGGTGCTTATCTCTTATGTACGTTAGAAGGTGAGGAGTTTGGTGAAACAGTCAATTCCTTGCACCTCAAACGTTTCTACGCATAAGCAGCTAACGCTACCTATATAACTATCTACATTGCATTTTCATATAAATTTAGATCATTTTGTCCACTTGTTCTTACACAAATTGTGATCAAGGAATCTATTCTCAAAGCAATTCATTACAAACTCGTGATGTTTCTGGCATAAAGTTCTTTAATCATACCTCTCCATCTTCGTGTATCATCAAATCATCTTGGAATCTTTTATCAAACAAAATCAGACATGACGAAGTCTTAACGGTAACCATACCAAGATCTGCAAGTTTGTTCTCACTTTGATTTCTTCTTAGGATAGGTGTCTTGCCTATGGTCTGTTCTAGAAGCTTCATGGTGTCACATCTATCCCATATACACATCTCTTTGGAAATAAGCATATACTGACATTTTACTCAAAAAGACAAGTCAAAAAGTGATTAAACAGAAAATTTTATTTTTACACATTTCCTTGCCCCACCAACCTTCGGTGATGAGCTTACGTCTCTTACTAGTGACGTAGGGTTGGGAAAGGATGGAAATGCCCTTACTCGCCTATGCCTTGCCCACGGTGATAAACCCACGCTTCTTACTAGTAGCATGGGGCAAAGTGTAGGGGGTCCTCTTGACAAAGTAAACGTTAAAAGGTCATAAACAAACAATTCAAACTTTGAGTCAAAAACAAATGAATCAGATATTCAAAATTCCAAAAAGAGTTAAAAATCCTAAAAACCCAGATTTTGTCTACTATGTGGCCATCTACGGGTCTAAGTCTGGATAAACCGCAAAGCAAGTTGCATCCAAAACTATGAAGTCATTCAGGTAGAGTAAGCTTGTAGTTTTCAATTTGGTTCCACCAAAGCTTCGTCTGTCTTTCATCACTATCATTTCACCATATTTCATAACTTGCGCCCTTCTTGGCTCTTGGTGATGAGCCCTCGCATCTTACTAGTTGCGTGGAGTTAGGAGTGGGGCAAGTTAATCTGTTCATCATACTGGTTATTTTCATCACTTTGCCAAAACAAACATGAGGTATCCAAATTGCTCACAGAAACTAAGATTTAAGATCACAAGTATATCTACAATATCATGTATCAGCATCGTGAAACACAAAAAGAAAGCAAACATTTGCATCATCTGTTTTCCATTGCATACATTCTAGAAAGCATATAAAACATACATCGTAGTATACACGAGGAAGCTGGAAACAGAAAGGGAAAACATGAGTGACAAGTTTTGATCCAAAAACGAATGCATATATATAAATAATCAATGTTTATATACAATGCCATCATGCTCTAGGCATGGTCAAAACGCTCAAAGAGCCCGTAATATACAAAAGAATCTATAGTACAAAATACATAGGAGCCAAGTAGTCTCTCAACCCCTGCGCGACCCCTCCGAGGGTGCGCCCGCCAGGACTCGGCTACGCCGACGCTCTGAATGAACGGAAGGCTCAGGGTTCTGAGGGGTAGCCGTGGTCTCACCATGAGAGTGGCTCCTCATAAGGCGCTCAACCGTCCTATCAACTCCGTACGGAGGGTCGATACCATCCTAGCCACGTGCCAAATGGGAGCAAAGACATCAGTATGCCTACCGGCTGTTGAGGGCTCCCTGGCATCTACAGATAACACCGCACGGGTCCTATCCATGGGGATCATCAGGGAATCAGTACATACCCTACGGATCAGATCCCGCCACTCGTCGACAGCCTCTGCAAACAAAGGAGAAAAACGAATCAGAAACTAGGCAAGAGGCTAAAAATATACAAGATACAAACACAAGGAGAGATAGCAATTAAAGCAAATCTTAAATTAAACAAACATTGAAAGGAAGAGAGGATAACTTACTCGGATCACCGGGCCTCCAAGATGGATCGCTGGGGCCGGCACCCGCTGCGGATGCCGCTGCCGACTGTGGAGCTGCTCCTGTAGCAGGGGCAACATGTCGCCCACAACCGACTCATCCTCTCCACCATGGCCCCGAGAAAGTGGCTCCCTCCGAGACTAGAGTGTCTCTCTCGCACTCGCTCGCCCTCTCCACCGCAAAATATCCTGAGTGTCATGCCACTCAGGATCGCTACCATCAGTCTGCTCCTCCGACCCTCCCTCTGTAAGCTCCTCAGAATCGGAGTCAATGTCTATAGGGTCATCACTGCTATGAGCAGGACCGCAGCAACTGAAGCAAAGGTGCCCGAGGCGCACCGGCTCTCCCTCTAGCCCGAACTACCCTCCCGGCCGCAATAGGAGTGCTGGAGTGATCGCTGTCCAACCACGGCCTCTAGGCCCCCTCCGGCCTCGCGGACCGATCTCAGTAAACCGGTGTGGGCTGGGGAAGCATGCCCGCATATGGAAGGCCGAACTGCTGAGGAACTCTGCCAAAAGGGTGTACCTCCACCCGTCCCACGCGGTCGATAAGCTGCCCCGTGGTGGAGCAGAGATCAATGTAAGGGTCTCTCGCCCCATATGCGGCCATAAGCCGGCACGGTGTCACCTCCATATCTCGGGTAGGGAGGGAGGCAATCGGGCCTGGTGAGGTGCTCTAAGCACCGACATATCTGACCATCTAGCTGCCCTCACAGCCCCTGGATCTGCCACCTCCACGCCTCTGCCATAAGGAATAAAATGCTCATACACCCAACTCATGACTAGAGTCGGGTGGCTCAATGACTGTCCCTGCAAACGGACCACCCTGTATAAGTCATGGTAGGTGGTCCCTGAACGTTCTCGCCCTGGCGTATATCCGGCCATGCCCTCTATCTCGTGCAATGATGGGGGCCCAGCAGTATAGTAAAGTATCCCCTCCCTTGTCCCCGATCAGCCTCGAGGCAAGGATCCCCATGATAGCCTGTCGAAATACGGGGATGGGCAAAGAAGGAATGGATCGAACTCTCACTCCCTTCTTCGACCCCGTGGAGATGGCTACATCCCCCATGTAGCCTGCCCACTGTGCAATCTGTGCTCGGGACCCTGCCATCTCCAATGTGAGTCTCCTCCCGATAATCGGGACCCCCAGGATACGGTAGACATCCTCCAAAGTAATGGTCCACTCACCACGGACCCCTGGCAATCGGAAAGTGTTCCGATCTGCATCCCAATATGAGAACAAGTCACAAAGAATGTGACTAGATGGTGTGACATGGGGCACGCGTGATATACGCAATATGCCGGCCCTCTGTAATGTATCCTCCTCATCCTGAGAAAGGGCATCCAATACCCCTGAGAGCCAATCACACTCTCTCTCTCAACTCCATCTGATATACTCTGCTCTCACCTGCATACAACCAAAACACACAAAATGGAGCAAGTTAGTATCTGAACAATACCAAGAAGGTCATAAAAACGTATAGAAGTGCAAAAAAATACAAGTGCAATCTCGAAAATTAAGTTCTTTTGCATTCTGTGCAAAACCACCGCCCTGAGCAGGGGGCGGTTTTGTAACCACCGCCTTAAGGGTGGCGGTCATGTAACCGCCACCCTGAACAGGGCGGCGGTCATGTAACCACCGCCCTGGCCAGGGCGGCGGTCGCGGTCCGAAAACCCGCGCGGGTTGTTAACCCCAAAAAGCCCAAAATGAGCAAAAATAGACCATTTAAACTAAAAATGGAGCCTACCCAGTAGGCGCCCCCCCTAGGTGGACCTTTTGAACCTAACATTTTCAAAAATAACCCCCCCATCATGACGAATTTAACATTTCAAATTTAAAGGGGGAAAAACACAAAATTGAAGAAAACCAACCTGTGATCGCTGAGGTCGGCGTTCCGCACGTGGAGGCATGATCATGATCTCGCTGCGAACGTTTCGACTCTACTCACGTGAGAAACCGTCACCGTGGGTCCCAGAGCTCAAAACCAATCAAATCAACTCGCGCAAATGAATAGGAAAATGGGCCCACTTTCATATATATATCGTTCTGTTTCGTTTTAAAATGACTTTTTCGCAGGTTTGGAGCGCTGATGGAGGTAAGTTTCTATCCCCGCACGAATGGTACGTTCTCCTTCCCTATTATTTTAGCGTTTATCTTCCAAGTTATTGCATCTATCTGCACTTGAGTTCTCTTTTCATTTTGTAGGTAGCGGGAATTTTGATGGCGTCATTTCAACACACGGACGAGTAAGGTATAGCTTCTAACTCCCCATTTCGGGACTGCCATACTCGGACCCACCGTTTTATGCCTCTTCATGGCTAAAACGCTTCTCCGAGGGGGCAATATGTACGTACCCAAAATTGTAAGGTACTGTACTGCCAGAACAGTGTAACAAGTGCCCCGATGATGATACAGGTCTCCTCGCAAGGTGTTCGGGATCCAAAAAGCCCTCGGAGTATGCGTTAACATCCCGCATGCCCCGCTTAGCCCCCACACCCTTTGTTTTCCCCTTTTTCCCTCTTTCCTTGGCCTCTTGATCTTCAGTGACGAAACCGCCGCCCTGCAGGGCGGCGGTCTCGTGACCGCCTCCCTGATCAGGGTGGTGGTCTCAGAACCGCCGCCCCCGCTCAGCGGCGGTCCTATGCACGTTTTCCAGAACGCTCTTTTGACACGACTCGTGTGAAATATCACGATTCACCAGCTTTTCCTTGCCGACTTGAGCATGCATTTATGTTTTTGGTCCCCTGGAATAGTGTTTTTCCTTTGTTTATTGTTTAGGAGTTCAATTTGGTTTTGGTTCTTGGGTGTTTGAATTCCTATAAATGCATAGCTTGTGCTGAGGCAAATGGCCACCATTTCCTTGTTAGAGTCTTCTCATTTTTCAGTGGTTTGGTCTGTTAGCTTGCTTAGGATTGATAGTATAGTTCATTTCATACTTGGTTAGTATTGTTCAGCTGTTGGTAAGCCACATATCCATCTTGTGCAGGCAGTGCTGTTGTTTCACCCATGGTCTGGAGTTTTTGGTCTGAAGCTTGGCTGGATTTTGAAGTTTGATCTTTTCTCTCATTCCCTCATTTTAGTGTTTTAGTTGGTTAGCTTGTTTAGAAACCATACCTTGAATTCACTTACATCTTTGTGTTAAATTACTCATTGTTGGTAAGCCATGACTCCATCTTGTGTAGTGCAAAGGCTGCCATTTCATCCAATCTAGTTAGAAGCTTGCCTTTGAATTTCTCTTTCTTTGTAGATTTACTTTTTCGTGTCTTAGAGTTCTTAGTTCAATTCATTATATGCCCGGTTAGTTTTATTCAGCCTGTTGGTAAGCCACATATCCAACTTGTGCAAAGCGGTGTTTTATTTTATCCAATCCATTAGAACACCATAGCTTAGGAAGCCATTAAAGTTGCAGGTTTTGCTCTTCATATAGGATAATTACAGTGTTCGGGTCACTTCATGTTGCATGACTTGTAGTAAAATCCCGCTAGGAATCGCATAAGCCAAGCTCGACTCTTGCGCTATCCCTCTCCTACTCGCATTCGGCCTACATTCCGAGCTGTCCTTGTCCTAAAAATCTACTCCTATCGGTGCTAGCATTACACGCTTTTCGGATCCACGTGAACACGAAAGAACGAGGAGACCATACGAGGGGATGATCACACACACCATCGGATTCACCACTGCTCGCGTAATCCGTGTTTTAAATTTCAAAGTTCTAGTCAGAATCATATCAAATAGAGTAGTTAATCGCTTTATTTCATTTCATTCTATTCTCGATATTTCAGGGAAGCTGTGGGGATTGATAGTTTCTGAGAAACTATGATTCACTCCTCACTTCTGAGGTAGGATCAAGAATCTTGCAGGTAGATTAGACAGGCTATTTTATTTATTTAGAATAATTCTACAAATCGCACAGGCAAATAACCACACTCGGTTATCTTGTCTGTTTTAAATTATTGTTTAGTTATTATTTCTAGATACGCTTAAAATAGTTTTCTTTCCTTAAAATTGTTAAAATATTTCTTAGAAAGATAAAAGTTATATGCAGTTAGATTTATTTCACGTAGTTAGAATTTGTTTCATTACAGTTAGATTGCATTTTGTTTCGTATGACAATCACGGGACCTCAAGAGCCCAGGGAATATATATTTGAGCCAATCGTGCCTCAACCAAACCTCGTCACAGCGATAGTTGACATAGACCAAAATCTCAGGATACAAGTATTCCGAACAACCACAGATTTACAACTGATCAGTTCTCAGTTAAGAGGATTAAACATAGAAGACGACCAAGCACATGCGTTTTGGTCAAGTCAGCCAAACTACAGATTACCCTAGAAAACATCCACATGACTGTAGAAGGGCTCGAAAGAGAACAAACATTCGGGTGTGATCCTTTAGTTCCACAGCCAGACGCTGGAGACACCCTCGTAGATATAGATACCGGTTTAAGAATCCAGGTTGCGAGAACGCCTGTAAGGTGTTCTGAGAAGATTGCACAACTGTTGGTTCTAAACATAGAAGCTGAGAAAGCGTACGATTATTGGATACTAGGGATTAGAACTTAATCTCGCATATGACCATAACAGGACCACAACAACCGAGAACCTACGGTTGTGATCCACAGGTCCCACAGCCCAACGAGTCCACAGGTCAATCCAATATAGACACTAGCCTACGCACCTTGGTATTCAGGTCCACTCCACTTCCACCTATCATCATCGAACAACTGTCCTTACTAGATATAAGCGGCTAACGAAGCTAGGGAATTCTGGACTAGGCCAGAAAATCATCCGTAGAGTCAATTATATTCATCATCCACCATATGACCTTATCAGGAGACATACACGAAACAATCCCAGGTCATTTCCCACGTATTCCGCAACCCATAGATCGAATCACGCCAGAGCTCAATATTGATTGGAGCCTTCGAGCAGTCATCCTTGCTGATCGATCTATCACACCAGTCCAAGTTAGAAGGGCCTTCTTTGCCTTAGATTCGCAAGTTCCACTAGTGCGTGTCGAAGACATTAGACTGCCTAACTAGTTTGTACGCATATTCTACCCTCACCGGTGTTCTCGGCACGACCTCGAGAGGTCGTGCAGTGCGCGGAAGAGTCACTTATAGATTCTCATGCTGCTTTGTCACTTTTCCGGTTATATTGAACCATGTTAAATCTGGTGTCAATTTATGTCTCTTATTTTGTATAATTCTTCCGGTAGAATATCCTCTCTTATTTGCATGTATGCTTAGATCTGATATATTGTCTATATCTGGTGTGCTAACCCCAACAACTGGTATCAGAGCTTTGTTTGAGGGTTTTGTGTGTTGACATATTTACTCATAGAGGGTTTTTGATTGAGTGGGAGCTACAACAATGAAAAAGATAATAAATACAAGGTAGAGAAGTTTGATGGCCAAAATTATCAATTATGGAAGATGCAGATTGAGGATTATTTGTATCAGAGAGATTTGTACTTACCGTTGGATGAGAAGTCTAGACCTACGAAGATGACTGATGAAGAATGGAAGATTCTTGATAGAAAGGCTTTGGGATCTATAAGATTGAGCCTGGCAGCATCTGTGGCTTCCAATATTACAGAAGTGGCTTCTACGGTAGACTTAATGAAATCTCTTGCTAATTTATATGAAAAACCTAGTGCTTCAAATAAAGTTTATTTGATGAAGAAACTTTTTAGTTCTAAGATGCATGAAGGTGAATCTACCTCTAGTCATTTGAATGATTTTTGATCTATTGTAAATCAATTAAAATCAGTTTCAATACCATTTGATGATGAAGTAAAAGCACTTTTATTCTTATGTTCTTTTCCTAATAGTTGGGACAACTTGGTAATGGTTGTTAGTAATACAACATCTGCTAATAATATTTTAAAGTTTGATGATGTGGTTAGTATAATCTTGAATGAAGAAATTCATAGGAAAAGTACAAAGGAAACATCATCTGGAAATGCTTTGAATGTAGAAGCGAGGCAGGCAGAAGGAGAGATCCAAGAGTAAGAGTAATGGGAAATCAAAGTCAAGGGATAGTAGATCTAAATCCAGAAGTAAGGGAATTACTTATTAGAAATGTGGAAAGAAAGGACATGCAAAGAAAGATTGTTGGTCAAAGAATAAAGAGAACTAACAACCAGACAAAGGTAAAGAGGTGAATCTTACTGCATCAGAGGTAATGTAAGATGCTCTTATTCTTTCTTTAGATAGTAGAATTGAATCATGGGTTTTAGATTTAGGAGCTTCTTTCCATGTAACCCCTAATAAGGGTTATTTCAGAAATTATGTCGTGGTAATGCAAGATGCTCTTATTCTTTCTTTAAATAGTAGAATTGAATCATGGGTTTTAGATTCAAGAGCTTCTTTCCATGCAACCCATAATAAGGGTTATTTCAGAAATTATGTCCAGGGTAATTTTGGGCATGTCTATTTGGGTGATGATGAACCTTGCAGTATTACTAGTAAAGGGGAAGTTCATCTAAAATTACAGAATGGAAATACATGGGTATTGAAAGATGTGAGGCATGTGTCAAGCCTCAAGAGGAATCTTATTTCTGCAGGACAACTAGGTGAATCTGGTTTCATGGTTACTTTTACAAGACACTCTTGGAAAGTCACTAAGGGTGCTTTTGTTGTGGAAAGAGGTAAGAAGGTACGAATGTTATATTTATCTACTTGTATTACTGATTCCTTTTCTACATTATCTACTTCAAATTCAGATGCATGCATGTGGCATAATCGGTTGGGTCATATGAGTCAAAAAGGAATGTAGATCTTAAAGGCTAAGGGTAAGTTATCAGATTTGAAAGATTTAGATCTTGATTTCTGTGAGCATTGTATCTTTGGAAAGAAAAAGAGAGTGAGATTTCTCAAAGTTGGGGCAACTAAGAAGGAGCAAAATTGGAGCTTGTACACTCAGATGTGTGGGGACCAACTCAGGTAGCTTCTCATGGTGGATCCCAGTATTATGTTACTTTCATTGATGATACTACAAGAAAGGTATGGGTTTATTGTATTAAATGCAAATCTAATGTTTTGAAACTTTTAAAAGATGGAAAGCCCTTGTTGAGAATGAATCAAATTCTAAGTTAAAGTTCCTTAGATCTGACAATGGTGGTGAATACTGTAGCAAGGATTTCAATGATTATTGTTTAGTGAATGGGATACGTAGAGAAATAATGGTTCCAAGAACACCATAGGAAAATGGTGTTGCAGAGAGAATGAACAAGACAATCATGGAATGTGCTAGAAGTATGAGGATACATTCGGATCGCGCTTGTAGTTTTGGGCGGCGATTGATACATGAGTTTATTTGATTAACCATGGCCCTTCAAGTTCACTAGATGAAGGAATACCGAGAGGAAGCATGGACCAAAAAAAGAGGCAAATCTTTCTTTTCTTAAAATTTTTGGTTGAAGCTTTTGTGCATGTTGATAGAGAAAATAGAAAAAAATGGATGTAAAATCCGAGAGGTGCACTTTCATTGGTTATGGATCTGGTGATTTTGGTTTTCGTTTTTGAGATTTAGAGAATTCTAAAATTGTTAGGAGTCGTGATGTTGAATGGAATGAAAAGAGAATGTACAAGGATCAAATTTTGGTACCCAAGGATGAGAAAATTGAGAAGTTTATTGATGAAAATGAACTCTCGGGTTTTAAAAAACACCTACAGAAATACACAGTAACCATGGTCGGTTAGGCCCTGACCGACATCGGTCAGATGAAATGCCGATGGCTATAGAGGATCAGAACTGGTGTTGGTTAGCTGACCTGACATCGGTTAGAGGTAACTGGTGTTGGTCACTGTCAAAAGTTGATACTAATGTCCAGGAGGTCCAGATTGAGCCTCCGGTACCCCAAAATCTTGTGAGAAGGTCACAAAGGGTAAGTAAACTTCCAGAAATATTTTCACCTTCTCTATTTTATCTATTATTGATTGATAGTGGTAAACTAGAAATCTTTAAAGAAGCAATGCAGGATAAAACTCACATTTAGTGAGAGCATGACATGGATGAGGAGATGAACTCTTTGGAACAAAACCAAACTTGGGATTTGGTTAAATTGCCAGCAGGAAAGAGAACATTGTAGAACAAGTGGGTTTATAGAATTAAGGAAGAAGAGTGTGGATAGAAAAGGTATAAGGCAAGGCTTGTAGTAAAGGAATTTGCACAAAAGGTAGGTATTGACTTTGGTGAAGTATTTTCTCTGTTGTTAAGATGACTTCTATTTCGTATTGTATTGAGTTTAGTTTGCAATAGAAGATTTGCATTTAGAGAAACTAGATGTGAAGATGGCTTTCGTTCATGGTGATTTGGATGAAGAGATTTATATGCAGCGACCGCTTGGGTATGAAGTCAAGGGTAAGGAGAAATTAGTGTACGGGTTGAAAAAAGCCTATATGGGCTCAAACAAGCTCAAGGCAATGGTACATGATGTTTGATAGTTTAATGTATGAGCATGGTTACTTGAGATGTGAATCTGACCATTTTATTTATTTCAAGAAGCTTGAAAATGGGAGCTATATTATTTTGTTACTGTATGTGGATGATATGCTTATTGCAGGATCTAGTATGTAGGACATTGGTGAGCTTAAGAGAAAGCTAGTTCACACGTTTGAAATGAAGGATTTGGGAGATACAAAAATAATTCTTTCATGCAAATACATAAAGACATGAAAAACAAGAAATTGTATTTGTATCAAGAGGATTATATCTACAAGGTGTTAGAAAGGTTCAACAAGTAGAATGTAAAGCCTGTTAGCACACCTATGGCTAGACACTTCAAATTGAGTAAATATCAGTGTCATTCATCACAAGAGGAGGTCAAATACATAACACGAGTGCCATATGCTTCAACAGTTGGAAGTCTCATCTATGTTATGGTTTATATAAGACCATACATTGCACATGCAATGGGAGTTGTGAGTAGATATATGGCTAATCTAGGTAAAGAGTATTGGAAAGTAGTCAATGGATACTTAGGTATTTGAAAGGGAAATCTAGCATGCAGTTATGCTATGGAGGTTTAAAAATGGCTAGATATCTAGATGGTAGGAGGAGCACTACTGGATATATTTTCATAGTAGGTGGAACGACGATTAGCTAGATTTCAAGATTGTAGAAGGTTGTGGATTTTTCTACTATAGAGGCATAGTATATTGTAGCTACAGATGCTAACAAGGAGATGATATGGATGAGTAGGTTCATGGAAGATTTGTGAAAGGAGAAAAGTAATTGTAACTGTTCAGTGACAGTCAGAGTGTAATTCATTTGGCAAAGAACTCAGCATTTCATTCTAGAACGAAACACATTTAGTTGAGATATCACTTCATATGGCAGGTATTGGAGGATGGAAAGTTGAATCTGGAAAATATTCATATAAGAAAGAACCTTACTGAGATATGCTAATGAATCCTTTAGCAAAGGAGAAGTTGGAGCTACACTCCAATTTTGTTGGTCTTTGAGTTTGAGACTTGAAGAGGAAGAAACAAAGCCAAGGAAGGATCCAAGAATGATGTTGTACATGTATGGTGCAGTAATTAAACTCCAAGTGGGAGATTGTTGAGTTGTGAAGCTTAATTACTTCATTTTAGCATGTAATTGGAACTTGCTGGAAAATACGATGTAAGAGCATCGGTTAGAGGTGACCGCATCGGTCAGGGCTAACTAGCATCGGTCAGGGCTAACCTGAGCGTCGGTCAGTACAGGTCAGGAAAAGTGATCTGCACCGGATTAGGGTTAACCGACGTCGGTTACCTGTGTGAGAAATTTTTAATTAACTCTCAGGAATTAAATCTATTTTTAGCATTAAAGTAGATTTATTGGATGTAATTGCATGGCTAAGTGCCCTAAGTTTATAAATGACTATATAAGCATAAAATATAGGGTTTATAAGTAATGGATGTATCATAATTACAAGATAATTATGTGAGAGAGAATTCTTGGTGAAGAATCAAAAATCTTGAAGGAAGAAAGTACTAAACATCTGAGAAGTGTAGAAGATTGTAAATCTTCATTGTATATCTTGTCAAAGCTTTGGATAATAGATTGGCTTGTTTCTTGGTGGACGTAGCCCACACTAGGTGAACCATGTTAAATCTGGTGTTGATTTATGTCTCTTGCTTTGTATAATTCTTCTGGTAGAATATCTGCTCTTATTTGCATGTATGCTTAAATCTGATATATTTTCTATACAACAGGTGTGCTAACCCCAACATCATCCTTATCTCCTCCCACCTTTTTTGGCAGCTTTGTTGACAAATCCATGCTCTTTGATTGAAAGAAAAAGCTTTCAATGATAATTTTTCTAGAGCGCTTGGACTAGTTCCAAGGGAATTGTTGTGAGAAGAAGGTTGCTTTTGTTGTGGGGGTGATGAAGTGTCGAAGGTTTTTATTTTCACAGGCTCTTCTTCATCGAGGAATTCCCCCAAATATGATAAGTAATTAAGATTATCTTCTTCCTCCTTTGTCAAAGTCTCCCACTTTTGTATGATGGCTTTTGAGTCTAAAAATTTTCCATCATGTGTGGATTCATCTTGAAATATGAATCTGTTGGCCCAAAATATTCCAAGGGCTCTGCTTTATGGGGAGGAAAAATGGAGGAAACATCTCGTAGCTTCTTGAATGCCTCGGAGTTGTGATACAAACCTCCCGAGTTCGTATCACTTCTCACCATATGATCCTCTTCTTTTGTATTTGGAGCTATTACTTGCTACTCAAAGAAAGGGGAAGGGTGGAATGGATGGCTTGGAGATGGAGAAGGGAAGATCCCTTGGTGGTAATGAAGTCATGATTTAATAACTCCATAGGTTGAAGAGAAATAAAGATGAGTGGAAATGGATGAGAGGGAGTCAGTAAGATTTTGTAATAATTTTTTGACCATGTAGAGTTGCTAGATGTTCTCTGTGACTATATCCATTAAATCTTGAACTTTACGGTAATAGACCGAGTTAACACAATGATTAAATATCACTTTGATTTGTCCCATCGGGCATGCCAGAAAAGCTGGCGATGGAGAACCTTGGAGGACAAATCGTCAAAGTCGTAGGAAACCTTAGGTTAGTGGGATGTGCACCCTAAGGTGACCTCCAAATTTTAAATAAGATGGCTCTTCTCTATGGTATGAGTTGGGGGTATGAGGAAATGAACTAATCTTTAGATTTAAAACGGGGTGATGCGCGAAAAGAAAAAGAGTTAACTCATAACGCGACTAGCTGAAATAGAGAGAAAGGTGGGAAATGAAAAGGGTGGAAAAGATGCACCATAGACCAAAGATGATCCACATAAAAATACTACTCCAAACTTATCCAAGCACAACTTTTGAAGATAGCAATAACACCTAAATGCACAGTTGTCTATATCAAAATAAAGGCTATCAGAGATAATACAAATTACACAAAGGATGGACAGAATGCATCACATGGCATATTATATTACTCCAAATGTTGTGCACAATATTACAATAGATAAGAGGAAAAATTCCATTACAAGCTCAGAAAGAAGGCCAAAGCTCCAGCCTCCTACCTTTTACAGAAGAAGAACTGAGACAGAAGAAAAAACTAACTCCAGAAGTGTCTATTTATTTTGAAGCCTTTGGTTCAATATATAGGAGGAGAAGGGCGTGATAAATCCTTCTCGAACACTTTTTAATTACGATAAATGGTGCGAAGTGACAGTAGATTTTTTGAGATCTTTGTCACACTTTCCCATTATATTTTCTTTAAAGAGTGAGATCCATGCCTATTTAATGCATCTTTAAATATTTAGTAACCGACTCCTTGAAATGGACTTATTCTTCCAAATCATTATTACATATTTGGATCTTTAATTTCTTATGCATTGGGTCCTGAGCTCATGATTCAAGTGGTACATATCTATGTTATTTTTATGAGAATGACACTTTGAATGTAGGTGAAAAAATTAAGTATTCCCAAGTTTGCACTCTTTGCATGGAACTACACATTAACTTCATCCCTAAAAAGACCAGTTGAATGACCCTTTGCCTTTGATATTTTCAAAATATCTAAATATTTAAACCTTTTAGATAGGTGTCATAACTCCCCCTACGTGCATGTTGGCTTATCGCCAATATTTTAGCAATTTTCCTTGAAATTGGAGTTGTTTTAATGAAATCCATGTGGAGGTCAAGCACTTCTCTAGGGTCCTTTCTTTCATTGTAGCTTCTAGGAGTGCGTGGGGATGACACCCAACCTTATTCATGATCGGGCCATTGTCCTTTGGGTAAGAAATGATCCAGTCATATATTACTACGAAGACTTTTAATTTGGGTGATTCATCCACAGTTGACTCCAAGTGGAACTCGCGCCAAGTTGAAATTTTACACTGCCTATGGGATCATGGCTTCCTTTTGAGCTTGGCGTGTCCTTATCTTGGCTTTAATCATGGATTTAGCTGTATTGCCGAAGGCTTGAATCCTGGTGAGATTCAAAACTGTGGGAACTTTGATTAAGCAAGAATCCACTTGTTATCTAATCTTAGCAAGTAACAGAAATTACATAACACCAACGATACAATTTCTTGTATTATGAGAATACCTACACATACACAAGAAACAATACCCGATGTATTATATGTCCAATATAATTATTTAAATTTAAGTAGATCATATATAAAATATTAAAATTTACTTTAATCAAGATCATGGGAGGAGACTCATGTCATGTGGATCCATTTCTTTATATATCTCGAAAAAAAAATCACTTATGGAGTATCCTTCAATTTTGTGGCTTTAATACCTTCATGGAAAGAGTGTAGAGTTATGGCAGACATATCTCTATTGATTTCACTAAGAGTTGGAAGAAAATATGGGTTCCTATCCACAATCTATGCATCGAGATCACTAGGATCTTATTGTGACTATGACCAACTTGAGAAAAGTAGGGTTCAAATTTCATTAAAAAATATTACAACGAAGAGGTTGAGGAACAATTTTTTTCTTGAATGGAAAATATTACTCCTCTTTATAGTGGCTTTTGGAGGGACTCATTTTCCCATCTCGTTAATGTGTTTTCTAGGATTATGATGAAATATTTAACATTAGGTAATAGGTACCGGATGATGAAGGCCCATCATATGGTTTTTCTTAACCATTTTAGACATCATGTATAAGTTAGTATTGTATTTTATATATTACTTTATTTGGAAGCCTTGATTCTTGAAATCCAAAAGATTAGAAGAATTTTTCCTTTACATAAATCAATTATTCTTCTAATCCATAATCATGGCATGGGAAAAATTCCCAAAATGTTCATTAGGGTTAAGGTTTTTCCTATCCCCTGCGGAAAAAAACCCTTAAATAATGATTTTGAAGGGCATAAGGTTTCTCAAAAAATTATTTGGAGTCATGTTAATAAGGGAAAAATATTTTTGATGAGATTAATGACCAAGGAAGGAATAATAGGGAGAATAAGGCCACCAAAAGTCTCCCTAATATGGTAATTTTTTTATCGAGAATCATTTCAAGAATGTAAAGGGTATAAAGGATTCTCTAAGTAAGCATAGCTATGCATTTGAAATGGAGAGATTTATTAGGGATAACTCTATCATCATGAAAAATTTAAGTTCATTGGTTAGCTATTCCAATCTCAATTTGGAGGCGTGGGATGATAACTTAAAAATTCTTTATCTGTTGGTTTCCCAAGCGACTCATTATGATATCGATACCAAGAAGAGAGGATGTTATGGATTCTATGAACATCTGCGAACACCATAACTAACAATGTCAATAAGTATCATGAGACCTATTATCGTACAAAATTGACAAGGAAATTTGCGAGTAACCATACCCAAATTCTGTTTTGGCCCCTTGGAAAGTTTGTTGATGTTTGAAAAGAAGCCAAAACTCCCTTTCAAAAATCAAATTGTTTCGGGACTTAGCCATTTTCTGCTTATCCTTCGGTGCAGAAAGTTATGTGTCGACACTCTCAAAAATGTGCCTTTTTGAACAAGGCGTTGTTTCATTCATGTCAACATCCTAAAAATCGCGCCCACCTTTAAAATCCTTAGGCGCAGAAATTGTTATGTCAACATCCAAAACATTGTGCCCCTTGAAACCCTTTGGTGCTAGAAATGTTGTTTTGACATCCAAAAATGTTGTGCTAAGGCACACTTTTCCTCGTGTCGACGCTATGAAAATCACGCCAAAAGAAGTTGGTGAGGTCATAAATGCCAATTTTTCTATAAATATACACCTACACCTATCATTTTCATGAATTGAAAATTGTGAAAGGTATTTTCTCTGTGCTTGTCAGCCATCCTTGTCAACCCCCGCGTGCCGTTTTTCGAGCTTGTGGACCCCACGTCATTCTTTGTCTTTTATAAATCCTAGTAAGTGGATCCTCTCCTTGTTGTTTTTTTTTTGTTGTGTTAGGTATTAGGGTTGGTGTAAAAAGATAAAATCTAAAGAAACACACCTAACAATCTACAAACCCATGAAGCCCTTTTGCCTCTCCTTCCAAATCTGTAAATTTGGAAGACCCCTGCCTCTGAAGAAACAAAAAAAAAGACAACCTTTCCTTGCTTGTTTCCTCTCCAAACAAATCCTCTATTTGCCATTTGAAAAATATAAAAGAGAGAGGAAGAGAAATCAAGGATAAATTGCCAAAGTTACCCAACTGTTGAAACCATTGGCACGTTGTTTTTCATGTTACACCTCCCAAAGTTGCATTTGGTGCACTTTACACCAATGTAATGTAACCTTTTTCCACGCCCAGTTAAAATAACACTTATCAGTTTTTGTGGGGTGTAGGTGCCACTTGCACAACATCAACATAAGATGTTGTTTACCACTGATCTGTGCCACACGCTTTTTCCCTTGCTTGCACTTTGATTTTCCTTACAACATATTTTGTAGTTACACTTTAGCACACTTTAAACACATGCAACACAAACTTTTTCTGTGCCCAGCCAAAGTAGATTGTTCCTAAGGCACAGGCGCAACTTCCTTAACATCAACATAACATGTTGCATGCTACAAATCCACACCCTGCGCTTTACCCTTTGGTGCTACATTTTTCATGTAACACCTCTCCAAATTGCACCCTTTCCAACTTAGCGCAACTTTTCCCAGGTCAACACCAAGCACAATTTTCTTCATGTTGACACTTGCCTAACTGTGCCCCTTCTAACTTGGCACAAAAAGTTGTATGCTGACACCCCAGAAAGTGCGCCCAGTAATTTTAAGCCCTTGTAGCCTGCTGTAAACCTGCGCCTTATGCCCTAAGGCTTATAATTTCTCGTTCTTCATTCTGCAAGCTTTCATTATGAATAACATGATGGTTGACATGGATCTTCTGTGTTGGACCTCCTTGATTCTTCTTGCAGAACAACAACATCCATCCTTGGGCTCACATATGTCTTCATCAAGCAAAAAACCAGCTAAAGCTAAGCAATCAGAACAAGAGATGAAGTATAAGTATCAGAGAGTCAGAATGCCTAACTCATATGTAGAATGCAGCCTTGACATTAGAGACTCTGAGCTAGGTCATATTGACATGGATGAATTTTGGGCAAGAACCACCCAGGTTAGTAGTGGCCCACATATGAATAAATTAGTAGGCAGCGGGTTGCACTTTGTAGCTGGGCTCCAAGTGAGCACTGTAAATAATGAGTTCATCATGTTGGTTTCTCGGTGTTATAACAAAGACACTAGATGTGTCGAAGACAAAGAGCACAAGATGATCATCGACCTCATAGCTCATCACTTTGAGATGATCCTGGGCATTCCTCACCACAGGCAATATGTAGAAATAAGTATTGAAGACTGCAAGAAGACCTGGGATGATAATGAGGATAAATGCATGTAAATGATGAACGGGCTTTATCTAAAGAAGAAGAAGTCGGTGAGTAGATGGCTACAAACCATCCATCGTAGTGACTTCAATGAGGAGTTGAGTGATACAATACCCTTCTTAAACAAAGTATTTGGGCTCCCTGATGCCCATTATTTCCACAAGTGGATGTTGAGATACCTAGAGACCATGGGCAACAATACACCATATCGGTGCTTCGGCTAGGGTGAAATCATAAGCGACACCATCGACAAGTTAACTCCAACACATTCTAACAACTAGGAAGTTCTACATGAATTCCTACATTGCATATGCTTACGTGTGAGAAAGGGATTTCGCAGGTTAGCTTGAAATGGGGTATGGCCCCAAGTCAAGATATATGAGTTCTATCCAGAGCTAAGGCTCGAGGCCAGCATCTCCCAGTTCTCTAAAATTAATGATGCCTTCTTCTATGAGGTAATCTGCTTGCTGAGGCCAAACATGAGACATGGTCGAGACCAGCCCGAGTGTGATTTCTGCTACAAAGAAATGGGGAGCGTTGTTCACATAATTCCCCACATTCACATACCTCAGAGCTATGAATTTTGAGGGAGAACCAATGAAGCTACCAAGGTTTACAGGGCCGAAGCTAATCCTGTTGGAATTGTCAAGGTAGCTAATCACTTATCATGAGAAGTGTATGAAAAGAAAGAAAGGAGGAACTCCATTCCCCCTTACAGTTGGCCAATACACCTGCCCTACACTTACCAAAGCACGAGAGATGTATGCTGAGCTAGAGCTACTAAATTTGAAGCACAACTTCCCAACAAGGCCGACCTTGGAATTCCTAAGTTACCTCCCAAAGGAAAAAATTTATCCCATCCATGTTCCCAAAGCATCAAGGACATTTGGATCGACGACACATGAGATAGACATCATGCGAAAGGACCACTCCCTGGCTCGGCTCTAGAGCGAGATCATCCACTATGGTGTTGCCATTTTCCTAAAGGAATTCCAAGAGACTGATCAAGAAATTTATCGGGTTTACCTTGACACGAGATGGGGATGATTATCCATTCACGAGAGATTGTGACAGAGCCAAAACACGAAAACCATTCAAGAAAGAGTTAAGCCCACATTTGCAACGCACCAAACATTGGTGCAAACAAAATGGTCTCACCTACCTCAGAGTTGAATTCACTACTTCTCTTTCGGGTAGAGCACCCGACGACACGGTCCATGTGTTGAAAGGAAAAGGAAAAGATAAGGAGGGTGAATCAAGTAAACAAGAAGAAACTCTTGAAGGCCTTCCTTTTATTTCTAAGAAGCAAGTAGTCGACCTGGTGTCTCCAGGTAAAGAAGAAACAATAGAGGTTTCAATGGATACATCCACCCAAGATGTTATCACAACTACAACTACAAAGGTACCAGTGTTCCTTCTTCCATTTCTTCTCCTCCTCCTATCATTGAAGCATCTATTCCTATGGATGTGTCTTCTCCTCTCCCTTCCTCCCTTCCTCCCTTCCATCTCCCACCTCTTCCATCTTCTCCTCTCTCACGGATCTGTCACCCAAGTATTCCCTCCATCCAGTTGTAGATCCCTTTGTTTCCATGTCCTTCTCTTCTCTTGTAGTAACTCTAGGCTCCACAAGCAGTGGTGCATTAGACTCCTTGTCAATGCCACCACCGAGTGTTTCAACATACTTCCCTGAGGCCTCTACAGTTTCTCCCCCTCTCACTCCCATTTCTTCTTCTATTTCCTCTACTCCCACTCCCATAAGTCCTGGTTGGATTTCTGACCATCTGAGCCAGCATAAGAGGAAAGTTCCCATTGCGGCCATGGATTTCTCCATCATTCTAAAGAAGGGTACCAAGAAGTAGAAAGTGATAACTCACTTTTCTAAAATCACTTCGGGGGAGAGAGTCATGGAGATAGCTTACCCGGACCCCACCAAGAAAAAGGAGGATCTGTCTCCCATAGACTTCACAGTGACTCAAGTCACAATGGGGACCTCATCTAAAAGCCTGTAAGGGGAAGCCTTATCTATTGTGGATGCTCTCTACAAGAAGCTCCAAGAGGAAAAAGAGGAGAAAAGGATACTCAAAGAACAAAACCAACATCTCCTCCAAGAATTGCAGAAAATGGGCAATGCTCCTCCTGTGACTACCGCCGAACCCATTCAAGTTCCCAGTCAAGAGAAAATAAATGAATATGTTAAGATTAGTGAATAAGGCATAGTAGTATCATCCTAGATCGAGCGAATCCTCAAAGATGGTGAAGAAATGATTGGGAAATTCATAGTGCTCTATCAGGATATAACTCAAGAAAATAAGGAGCTACAAGCAGTAGCAAGCACCCTATCTGAAGAGTTGGATAACACCAGGTTGTAACATGAAACATTCCAAACCATGGTTAACTACTCAGCTAATGACCTATTGAAGGTCGGCGTTATCGATCACCCACGTGCACATAACAAATCTCTCATCGCTTTAGATTACTAGGTTGATCAAATGGAATATATCCTGGAGAGAATAGATAAAATCAAAGATGAAGCCCTAGACGCACGATACAACATGGAGCAGAAAGTTACAAAAATGGCTCTGGAAATGCTCAAAGTGAATCATATAACTTGAGGGAAGCAGATGATACATTCCAGTGCTTCAAATCTATCATCACTCAAGGTTTGGCACCAAAGGTCACTTTTGACTGAGAGTCAATCAATAACCTCTTGGCCTGCCATGACTTCATTGGATTTTTGATCGATGCATGTGAAACTTTCGCCGAGTTACCTGACAAGCTCAAGAATAAGAAAGAAACTTGCGAAGTCATTGGCGACCATTTTAAAGGTCTAGATCATGATCAACTTCAAGTGATGATCAGAAATTTTATGGAATATCGAGCGCAGTGTCACATCGACTCTCCTAATCAAAAGTAGGATACCAAGTTTGAGCAGAGGGATGATGAGGAGTAGTTTCTTCTTCCTGGGATCCATTGATCTTTTTTGTAAAATGTTTAAAAAGCATGTTGGCATACATGATGACATCATCCATGTTGCACCATGGGATGTTGCCATCCAAAAACTTGCCCAAGTCAACTGTTGACTTTTTAGATATTTTGTAAATATCTTGTAAGATATTTTGTAAAGTGGTTGGTTTGCTTTTGTCTTCTTTCCTCTTCTCCTTCTATAAATACTTGAATACTTGTTGTATTCAAAGGGTGAACATTTTTGTATGAAAATATAAGTGAGGAGAGAAAGACTTTGTGTTTTCTTGCAATAGAAGAAATATTAATATACATATTCAGAATTTGTGCTTAATGTGCGTGTTATTTGCATCAGATCATTCTTAAGTTAGATCTATGCTTTATTCATTAGATTCATTCCTACTCTTGTCATTTGTTCATCAATATTGCTTTAATTGTTTATGCAACTAAGTTTGGCTATGTTTCTTGCCAGCTCAAAGCATAAACCTTGTGACCTTTCCGTCTTGGAATTCATTTCTTTTATTCCTTGAGATCTACCCTCCTCCATTCCTTCCTTCCTACCTTATGTTCGTAGTTGGAACTACCTCTCTCTGGGATGAGATCCCAAACCCCCTAAAGTTAGAATAGTGTAGATTTACATAGTTTCCTACTTGATAGATTAGCAAAAACTAGTTTCTCTTTGCTACCTCAAAGAGGGCTATGCCCTATGCTGTTGGCCTATTTCCCACGACACCGCCTACCGAGCGGTTTTCGGACCAACAAGACTATGTTTTATTAAGTTCATTTTTTCTATTTTTATTATTTGGTTACTTTTCTTGGGTTATTTATCTATTTTACTATTGTTATTTAGTTTATTTTGTTGTCTTCTAATTGTGCTTAAGCTTCATGATCTATCTCGGATTAATGTACTTTTGATGTAATAGGGTTATACCCATTATTTTTTCCCCCTTTATTAATATCTAAAAATATTAACAATAATCAATAACTATAATTCCATATCTAATATCCATCTCTTGTTTATTTAATTACTAATAATAAATGTTTTAATCCAAAACACATCATAATGTTAATCAAAAAAATCTCTTGAATAATAATATGTTGTATCTATGATGGCAATTGTCACGTTGTTATCAAAATGTGTCAAAATAATAAATGTAGAGTTTTGTGAGGTGACAAGGAGAAATCATTCATAATGATCTTTTGGCTAATGACAAAACTTGGTTGTCTTATTTCAACATTCTATTTTCTATATTTTCGAGTTGTTTAATGTCATCCTTTGTTGGTGTAAAAGAGTTAATGTTATAGAATGATTACCATTTTTATATATTTGAAAGGGAATATTCAATGTGTAGATCATGTTTGGTGATGAAGCACTTATTTGTGTTGTGAAGGAATATATGAGTATTAATTTATAAAATCCTTACATGTTTGCACTTATTTGTATTTTTACAATTTTTACAATATTAGTGTGTTTTCATTTTATGATATCTTGATTTGATAGGTAGTGAGAGGTACATGTAGGATCATTTCATTATTTTTCTATATTAATGTTGAAATGTGTGGTAATTTTGTATAGATTATTTTCTATTGGTTGTCATCAAATTTTTTTGTTTTAGTTTCAAATAATATTTTCTCAATGGATTTGGTCATTGATCATAGTTCCTTTGGCTACTCCCTTTGTTAAAATTTTCATTCACCTCCATACATTATTGTAATCCCACTTTGTATTTGTAAATCCTTAAGGTTTTAGCCATTACAAATTTGGATTCATTTCTTATAAACTTTCCTTTGAACATTTTACTTTCCTAGAGAGAAATAATTATAGATTACATATATCTTTTTCCTTATCATCTTTTTAAGTGTAAACTTTACCCATTCTTAGGTAGCCTTATGAGTTTACTTCTAGTGACAACCAATTGGGTGGGAATTCATAGTGGTTAGGATACTTTGTTTGGTATCTTTGTAGTGTATTTATATTAGCTTTTAACTTGACATAGTTTAGTTATTATGGGATCTCTACCCTAGGTCACATAGATCTTGAAGAGTAGAATGTTAACCACAATCTCATTTGTTTACCTTAAATATTCCCTTCTAGGTGAATAAATAGTCAACTATAATGGCTTATTCAACTCTTCTTTATTCATTTACACCTGGAACATATTTGGGAGAAAACACCTCCCCCTTTGATGTATTCTAGAATCCTAAGTCGTACATTTATAGGCCTACTAACCTTCTCCTTTTATTTATACATCCTTTATTTTTGTATTACATAAATCCGCATCCTCCTCTTCACCCTATGGTTCCACCACATCAACCTTACATTTGGGATTTAAGTAATAAAATATTTAACACGCTTTATCATTCACCACAATCATTTGTTGTGGCAAGATTTCATAGATATTAGTTTCTTATTTATTGATGTATGCGCTCTTCCTTGAATACACACACACACACACACACACACACACACACACACACACAGATATATATATATATATATATATATATATATATATATATATATATATATATATATATTAAGTTGTTTATAGTAGATGGGCATCTACATCTAAACACATTATGTCAAGATCAATCTTATCAATTATATTAATATGATTTATGGATTATACAAAGTACTCAATACTAAACCCAAATGGGAAATTGGCCCATGGAAATATGCTCTTGTTGGTCATAACAATGTGTGTGGGGGAATAATGTTGCATGACCATGAATTGAGCACGTCCTCAACCAAGTCTTCTAGGAGATTGGGTATGTGAAATTTACCCGCAAAGGCCTCTTTTAAGTGCCTTAACAAATTTTGCACCCTAGTTTTTTAATCATGTTTGAAATTTGATCAATAAATATATTATTTATTTCAGGTTACCAAGGAATTTTATTCCATAAGGAACTTCCATGTTACTTCATTTTATCCTTATGGCATGCCTATTTCATTGAATACTAGAAGGATTATAATTTCACCCGAAGACAATTTGAGTCCTATGACGGGCACCAATTTTGTGTCAACCTCCATGTTATTAATAATATAATGGGAAATATCATAGTGTGTCCCCTTTACCATTTGGTGCTTGGTATGAAGATTTTTTTAACTTGACCAATCTCTTAGATCCACCATCTTACAACTAACTAGGTGTACTAAAAACCTTGTTTTTAGATCTATAATGTTAGAAATGGTGAAAGTGGACTCTCCTATCTTATATTTCAATTCTTATCTTATGTTCTCTACCACATTTTCATCGCATAAGGTGAGTGTAACACTCCCACAAGGGTAATTTACTAAAAATATGTAATATATATTTTTTGAATACATTTAATAGATCACACTTTACTAATTCTTAGAAAGTACCAAATGATTCCATAATTTTCATTTAAATCTAGTATTTAATAGTTCACCCCTTTTTAAGTTTACACCTTATCATAATTTCCAAAATAATGGCTTAATAACTATTATCTAAAAATTCCACAGCTATGAGGTTTCCTGCGTTTTCAAAGTCCATTGAATTGAATCTTCGCCAATGGAAAAAGAACTTATCAAAACATAAAGAAAGTAGAGTAGGCTTGCGGACGATGCCAAGTGTCGAACCGTTGCAACTTCAAGGGTCAAAGGAAGGCATAAAATCTTAGAAGCCCATAGGGTTTCCATGTGGAGCTAACTACAAAGGTCCCACCCAAAAAGGAGTTTTGACGTTATATACGGTGGGGCCCTTTACTCACCAAAGGATTGAATGGTGTGCTAGCAGATGATGCCAAGTGTTAGCATAACACATTCTTAAAACCCTGAAGGGCAGTAGAAATATTAAGGATTCACGGGCTCCCCAAGTGGATCTGGCAAGAAATGAACTCCAATTTGAAGTAGGTCACAAAAGGTGACAAGCCATGTATCACGTATGAGTGATTATGAGACTTATCTATAAGATCTAAATGCTAAAAAATTTCAAAATATCGGAGGTGAAGGGTCATCTAGCTTGTCATTTCAGTAGTGAATTAATGTGTAGCCCCATGTGAAGAATGCCAACCTATGAAGACTCAAGTTATTCATCTACATTCAAAGGGTCATTTTAGTATAGCGAAAAATATGTGTCATTTGAGTCATGAGGCTAGGAACCAATGCATAAGAGATCAAAATATTTGGTTATGTATTAAAGATCCAAAGGGATGTTCCTCAAAAGGTGAGTCCATTTTAAAGGATTCAGTCACAAGATAGTAAAGATGCATTAAATAGGCATGGCTCTCACCCTTTAGAAGGGGCAGATAATGGGAAAGTGTGAGAAAGATCTCTAGAAATATATTCATGTCACTTCACTCCATTTATCATAATTAAAATTAGTTGGAAAGGAGTGTAGGAGGGATTCTTATCTTCTCTTCCTCCTCCTATATATATTGTATGCAAAAGAGATAAAAAGAGGAAGGATATAGTTGGAGATATAAATATAGTGAGATATAGTTCTAGGAGTCGATCGGTTTTCTCGTTTGTATCAAGTCCCCCTTTCATAAAAGACAGGGGATGAAGTTCTAGCCTTATTCACAGGTTTTGTAACAACAATCTTGCCTCTTTTATGATGTAATATTGTGCATAATTGTTTGAGTAATATATATTCCTATGGTGCTTTTTGTTCATCATTTGCATATCTTTATTGAATCTAATCACCTTTCTTTTCACATAGAAACTGTGCATATTACAATGTTGTTGCTATATTTGAAGTTGTGCTTAAGTAGTTTGAAGTAGTGTTCTATGTGAATCTTTTCTGACCTATGGTGCATTTTCGACCACCCTTTTTAGTCATTCACCATTTCCCTTTTCAAACAGTTGTGGTCTCGATTGATCTCTTGGAAGGATCGTTTGGTGCATCGCCCCCTTTAAATTCATGTTTTGTTTCATTTTTCTAACCCTCATCTCACATAACAGAGAAGATCCAGCTTCTTTAAAATATGGAGGTCTCCTTAGGGCACACGTCCCACTAACCTAAGGATTCCCATGACTCTGATGGTCCATCCACCAAGGATGATCATTAACAGTTTTTCTAGCACACTCTGGTGGGACCACTCAAAGTGATATTTTATCATGGTATCAGCTTGGTCTATTATTGATAAAATTTGAAATTCAATGAAGATAGTGTCGAGCATATCCAACGACTCCACATACTCGAAAAAATCATTACAAAGGCTCGTAGACCTCCCTCTCATCCATTTCCACTCATCTTTCTTTCCACGTCTTCTATTTCTCTTCATCTTATGAAGTCGTGCAATCATGAATTCATTACCACCAAGGGATAATCCCTTTGTCTATCTCTAATCCACCCATTTCACCCTCCCCTTTCTTCGAGCAGCTATACCCCCACCAGAAAATAATGGCTCCAAATCCAAAAGAAGAGGAACATATGGTGAGAAGTGATATGGGATCAGGAGGTTCATATCACAAGATGAGTAGAAGAGAGGCTACAGAAGTTGCCTCTATTTTTCCTCCCCACAAAGCATCTCCACTAGAAAAATTTTTATCAACGGGCTTCATATTGCAAGATGAAGCCACATATGATGGAGAATTTACAAACTCAAAAACCATCATACAAAATCATAAAGCTTTGACAGAGGAGGAAGAAGATAAGCTCGAGTGCTTATCAGATTTGGGGGGATGGATCAATGAAGAAGGGCTTGTAGAAATAACAATATTCATAATTTCATCAACCCTGCAACAAAGTCAGCCTTATACTCATGAAATCTCTCCTAAGACTAGTCCTAGGACTCTAGAAGAAATTATTATTGAGAGCTTCTTGCTTTTAATCGAAGATCTTGGATTCACCGAAAAATCTACTAAAAAAAAGAAGGAAAGGATAGGGATGACACCCTTTAGAGAAGCCTACAAAAAATCCATGTTCCAAAAGATGCAATCCGAATAATGGGAATAATCAAAGAGTTAGTGAATCCCACTAGAGAAAGGTCCTCATGAGAAGGCTCAACACCGAGTCATGAGATTAAGAAGGCATGAGAATTGGTCGGTGACTACAAAGGCTCCACAAAAAACCAAAAGTGCTACAAAATCAGATTCATAATGACTTCGAAGCACGTTCTAGACCAAATTGAGAACAAAACATTGTGGGTTCTTTCCATTTAACAGGCTAATGGTCCCAGTGAGTTACCAGACTGTTATCTAAAAATTCCATAGCTAGGAGGTTTCCTAAGTTTTGAAGTCCATTCGAAGTTGAATATTTTCCAATGGAAAAAGGAACTTAGCCAAAACATAAAGAAAGTAGAGCAGGCTCGTGGATGATGCCAAGTGTCGAACCATTGTAACTTCAAGGGTCAAAGGAAGGTGTAAAATATTGGAATCCCGTAGGGTTTCCACTTGGAGCTAACTACAAAGGTCCCACCCAAAAGTATTTTTAATGTTATATACAATGGGGCCCTTTACTCACTAGAGGAATGAATGGTGTGCTCACAAATCTTTGCCAAGTGTCAGTACAACTCATTCACAAAACCACGAAGTGCAGCATAAATCTTAGGGATGCATGGGCTTCCCATGTGGATCTAGTAGGAAATGGACTCCAGTTTCGTAGCAGGTCACAAAAGGTGACAAACCATGTATCTCGTATTAGTGATTATGAGACTTATCTATAAGATCTAAATGCTTAGGACTTTTTCAAAAGATCATAGGTAAAGGGTCATCTAGCTTGTCATTTCATGGCGAATTGTCGTAGCCCCATGTGAAGAATTCCGACCTATGAATACTCAAGCTATTCATCTTCATTCAAAGGTTCGTTTCAATATAGCGACAAAATACGCGTCATTTGAGTCATGAGACCAGGAACCAATGCACAAGGGATCAAAATATATGGTTATGTATTAAAGAGCTGAAGGGACGTTCCTCAAAAGGCGAGTCCATTTTAAAGGAGTTGGTTACATGATATTAAAGATATATTAAATAGGAATGGATCTCACCCTTTAGAAGGGGTAGATAATGGAAAAGTGTGAGAAAGATCTCTAGAAATCTATTCTGTCACTTCACTCCATTTATCATAATTAAAATTAGTTTGAAAGGAGTGTAGGAGGGATTCTTATCTTCTCTTCCTCCTCCTATATATATTGTATGCAAAAGAGATAAAAAAGAGGAAGGATATAGTTAGAGATAAAGATATAGTGAGATATAGTTTTGGGAGTCAGTCAATTTTCCCCTCTATCTCAAGTCTCCCTTTTGTAAAAGACAGGGGCTAAAGCTCGGCCTTATTCACGGGTTTTGTAACAAAAATCTTGCCTCTTTTCTAATGTAATACTATGCACAATTGTTGGAGTAATATATATGTCATGTGGTGCTTTCTATTCATCATTTGCATATCTTTATTGACTTTGATCACCTTTATTTTCACGTAGAAACTATGCATCTTCCAATGTTTTTGTTATCTTTGAAGTTGTGCTTAAGTAGTTTGAAGTAGTGTTATGTGTGAATCTTCTAACATGTGGTGCATTTTTACCACTCTTTTCAGTCATTCATTGTTTCCCTTTTTTAGATAGTTGCGGTCTCGATTGATCTCTTAGAAGGCTCGTTTGGTGCATTTACCCCTTTAAATTCATGTTTTGTTTCATTTTTATAACCCTCATCTCACATAGGAGAGAATATCTAGCTTCTTTAAAAATATGATGGTCCATCCACTAACCTAAGGATTCCCATGAATCTAATGGTCCATCCACCAAGGATGATCGTCAACAATAACTTCAAGGGTCAAGTTTACTTACTTGATAAATAAGTTCCACAATATATATAAATATCCTCATGTAATAATTACAATGATTAATAAATTATCATACTTTAATACATAGAGAAGTACATCTAATCAACATTGTTAATAAGTATAAATAAGGACATAATCCTGCCTCATAATCTGTAGGTGATAGTAAAAACATCTTAATTTTTATATATATGTCTTAATAGCATAGATGTTAATAGGGAGAGAATCATTTGGAGAATTTTAACATCTAACACAAACCTCAAAGGATCCTCCTTTACCTCCCTTTTGGGTGGTGGCCCTTCCGTTCAACAAAGGAAGTAGTTAAAGACATTCAAGTATCAATTAAGAATAATAAAAAGAGAACCATGTGTATATATCTACCCAAATCCATATAATAGTCAATCATTAGATTTTAGTACCTAATACTATCTAATGATTTACGAATATATTGAAAAATGGGAAAGTGAATTGATAATGTGTACAAAAAAATACATTACTTTGGATAAAGTTTCAAGTCTAAATGATAATATAACATCTTATAGCTTTGCACTAACTAATAATATTTGTCTTCTATCATATACATAACAATGTCATACACAAATTCTTATTTATACCCTAATTAGATTTAATATGAAACCTAATTGATTTTAGTGAATTAATACACTAAAGGATGTAAGGGTTAGAAACATGTGATTATTCTAATTAATTAACCTCTAACATTAACTACCAAAATCAAAATAATTCTTCTATAATTGTAGCTGGTATGTTGAATAAGATGTGAACTTGGAAATATAAATGAATGAGTGCACTTAGTTGATTATAGATGGTTATATAAAGTTATGATATGATGCCTTTGTTGGAATTATGAAGATATAAACTTAATGATGTTTTGTTACGGAGATCGTGACTAGAACATGTACTAGGGTAGGAATGTAAAAATTTTCTAGGACCGTCTATACGGTATTGACCTCTACTATATGGTCTTAACTTTCTTGGTTCGGGATTTTTAGATTTTTAAATTATTAGTTACCTAGAGCTATATGTCATTCTAAAACCCTAATTTGTGATCATGTTGTGAAGCTCTATAAATTATTTGATCATGACTTCAAACCCTAACCATGGATGAGAAATTTTTAAAAAAACATTAGTTAATTTTTAGGCACCCCGTGCATCACTAATGTTGGAACTACTATGAAGAGGCATTAAACGGCATGCCATTCTCCATCTATCATGTGGTATCTAAATCAATGCAACTAGATTTGATAACCACATTTGAAAATTCTTGAGTTTAGTTGGTTCTTGTTATGATAATGGGTAAAGGGATGTTTGAGTGCTTGACAAGAGAGAGAAAGAGAGAGAGAGAGAGAGAGAGAGAGACTGATGTCTTGACACTGGTAAGAATCTTCGAGGCATATATATATATATATATATATATATATATATATATATATATATATATTGCTTCCTAGTGATTTGTAGATGGTCTATTGTGATATTTATAGAGCCTTGGGTTCCTTTTGCATTAGCATTAGTGTATTGTCAAAACTAGTAGCATCAAATAGTGAATTTCCAAACTTGAGTGTATATAATTATAATGTTCATAACATACTCATAATAGAAGTGAGGATTCATAAAACTTGGATATCCTTTTGTGAACCCTACCTTGTATTAAGAGTCACAAAAATAATCAATTAAATCATATTATAATCACTAGTGTTTACTCCTTTAAGTCATACATCAATTTGCAAACCAGAAAACACATAAAGAGTTTGGTTTTATTCCATTTCTCCTTTATGGTCATGTCCATTTCAACAATATTCATATTTACCTTACTAACATTATGTCTATAATCATATAACCTTTTCATGTGTATAAAATTTATGCAAATATATATACTACCCATATGAGTGTTTACATGTAGAACACAATTAATTATAAAGTAATGAGTATTAAACACTTATGAGGATAAATTAAGTAATGTCACAAAAAAAGTAACAATTTTTTTCATGTCTTTTATTACTTCATGTTTTAACACATATTAATAATGTGCTCCATTATTCCAAGTCTATTAAAATTTCATAACTTAACCATTAAATGTTTTAAGTCAAACAATAAAGTTTCATTTAAATTTATTTGTAAACTTTAAACTATATTCTAACTCGAATATGGTGTCACTAACTAATATCAACAAGACGAGTTAACCCATCTTAATATATTCTAAAAATAGTCCATGTAATTCATATGGATGGTTTATGATATCATGTATATGGTGAATCCATTTGCATGATAATATAAGCTGATCCAAATTTGTCATGTTTTAAAATCATGAAAACAATCCAATAATCAATGATACAAACACATCATTATTATATTGGTTAATAATTAGTTTTCATTTCATCCAATATATGAATCAACTTAGAATTTATATAAAACATTAATATTAAACACACACACACACACATAAGTCTAGACACTACAATACCATCTCATTATACAAAATTTTCTAGTATATATTTAAAATCCCTTTATTGAAAAGTTCAAAAGAAATAAATCCAAATGGAATAAGAATATATAACATAAAATAATGATGAAAGTCCAAAAATGGGATGATAATTTATAATAAAATATTCCTTTTTGATATTCAACAAATGAAAGAAAAACTAAATGAATTATTCATTGATTAAATAAAATATCAAATGTGCATGCCCTCTTGATGGACCATATAATGCCATGAATTTTAATATCCAACAAACCCAAATTGATTTACTAAAATATCTCCTCCTTAGATCTCGTTGGATTGGATCATAACCCAATAGTCCTCAACTTCAGTGAAAGGGGGAAAACTAAAGGCAAACCTTTCAGGTTTGAAAAAATGTGGACTACACACCTAGACTTGGAGGGAATGCTAGAAGAATGGTGGAACTTTGAAATCAAGGGAAACAACATGTTCTAGGTATCAACAAAACTAAAAAATGTTAAATCAAAAATCAAGACTTGGAACAAAGAAATATTTGGCAACATTTTCCTACAAAAAAAAAAAATTTCTGAAGAACTTTGGGAATTGGAAGAAATAATGGAACAGGGGGATGGATCAATGAAGAGAAAATTAAGGAAAAATATCTTCTTTTGGAATACCATAAAATACCAAGAGAAGATATTTATTGGAAACAAAAATCTAGAATAAATTGGCTTAAAGAGGGTTACCGCAACAAAAAAAAATTCCACATCTTTGTCACTATTAAATAAAATAAAGGAAGGATCCAAGAAATTATAAAAGAAAATAGTGATCTAGCTACGAATGATAAAGATATCTCAAATATCATTATCTCTTTTTCAAAAACTTGTTTATTAAAAGTCAGCTCCCTTTAGATATATCTATTTTGAAACTCTAAATATCTTTGAGCTTTTCATCAACCATGAGGAAAATAGAGAACTCATTGCTATACCCTCAGAGGAAGAAGTAAAAGATATTTTATCATAAATGGAGGGGGAAAAATAAAGGTACAAAAGGATTCCTTGCTTTTTTCTTTCAAATGTATTGAGATATAGTTAAAAAAGAGGTTGCCACGGTTGTTCAAGATTTATTTGAGTTGGGAACCTTGCTAATGAAAATCAACCACACCTTTATTTCTCTCATACTCAAAAATCTAGGTGCTACGGAATTGGGAATTGGATACCCATAGTTCTTTGTAAACACAATATAAAAACACATTTCTAAATAATGGCTTTGAACGAGGGAAGTCCTTAGTAATTTTATCTCTCCTAATCAAGGGGCCTTTGTGCTGGCTAGATAAATCCATAACAACATTATAACCATTCATGAGATGATACATTCAGTGGAAAAATCCAACAGAAATGCTATGATTATTAAGCTCGACATGCAAAATGCCTATGACTGTATATCTTGGAATTTCATGTTCCCCCTTTTACATAAACTAGGTTTTCACCCTCATTTCATCAAAATGATCCAAGCGTATACTTATGCCCATAGTTTTTAGTCATTATAAATGGGAAACTAGATGGTTTTTTCAACTCAAAAATGGGTCTTATGCAGGGGACCTCTTTCCCCTTTTCTCTACATTATTTTTGTTGAATATTTGAGTAGGTTATGTTCTAAAGCTCAAAATGAAGAAAGAAGCGAGGTTATAAACATTTATAATGTAGTTAATAATGAAGTCTACGAGTAATTTGTGGATGATACGGTACTCCTTGGGCAAGTTGTTTTCTTGGAGGCTCATACCTTCAATCATATCACCAAATTATATGAATAAGTAAAATGACAACAAAGTTAACTTTTGTAAGAGATTTTTTTCTTCATCAACATTAAGGAGAAACAAATAAGGCTTGCTAGTAATCTATAATGAAATATAAAAATCCTTCCGAGATATTTACCTTGGAATTTCACTCTGTAGGAAAAAATTAGAAGAAGGGGGTGGAAAAAAATTATAGTGAGGTTTCATAAAAACTAGTATCGTGGAAAGGATCTTTTCTTTCAAAAGCTATAAATCTCAACTTATTCAAATTTATTTGCACATATTTGTTGTTTATGTTATGTCCATTTTCATCATCCTTATGAGAGTCAGAAAATATATTGAGAGTATCTAAAAGAGGTTCTTATGGACATGCTCAGAAGATAAGACAAGAATCCCTTTAATAGCTTGGGAAAAGGTCACTCAGCCCAAGGATAGGGGTCTGGGTTTGAAGAACCTTCAATTTATGAATCAAGCACTAATAGCTAATGTGGGATGGAGATTTCACATAGAAGAGGGAACTTGGACAACTATTATGAAAGTAAAATATTTACGACACGTTGGTGGACCTTTGGTTTTTTTCTTTGAACATGAGCTACCTAGAGGATCAATGTTTTGGAACAATCTCTATCAAAATAGGTAGTTGTTGGTTAAAGGGAGAAAATGAAACCTTGGGGATGGAACAAATATTAAATTCTAGGATTATCCATGGATCAAGGATAAATCCCTAAAAATTGAAGAGCCATGGAGTCATATAAGACATTTTGTATTCTAGAATTCAGAAATTTGGTTTGTAACTATTGGAATGAGGAGAGAAGATGGGTTCATATTATTCCACCCCCTAACTATTTAGGACCTCAATAGCCCTTTGATGATCTTAACTAGATTCGAAGGATTTTTAATTACCCTATAGTATGGCCCATGATGAATTTATATGGAAGAACATGGACTCTGGAGGGTATGAGGTTAAATCTAGTTACCTACTAAACTTTGAGAAAATTGAATCAAACCACTATTGGATGAAGATATGGAATAAAACCTTATACCCAAAATAAAAAATTTATCCGGGAGGTTGTTAAAAAATAATCTTACTGTGGATAGGATAAGGAAGAGAGGTATGATCATTACTAACAGGTGTAATTTGTGCAAACTACAAGAAGAGATGATTAATCATTTTTTTGGAATGCACCTTTTCCTTTCAAGTCTTCTCTATAGTACTTGGTTTCTTCAGGATAAAAATGGTTCTTCCTGGGGATGTCTCCTTACTCCCAGAACAATGGAGTTTTAATTTCCAACATGAAATTACTAAAGATATCTGGAAATTGGTTCTTCCACATACTATTAGGGCATATGGCTTAAGATAAATAACTGGATCATCAAGAATCAATCTTCAAGTATAATAAAGTTCATCTAGAGAGTAGGAATAAATCTTAAAGACAATGCATGGATCATTAAGATTAAATCTTCCAATTCTTTCCCTGCTCCGGGAAATAAACATTCTTCAAGGTATGAACCTCAACCCTAAAATCCCTAAGGTTAATAATGACATTCAAAAATAGAGTTAAGTGGTCTAGACCTTTGAAGGATGTTTTAAACTCAATTTTGATAGCTCAATTAAGACGGGATAGGGCTCTTATGGGGGTGGTGGCCTTGTTCATGATCATTATGGGATATGTCTAAGATCTTTTGTGGGTCCCCTTGGAAATCATACCAATAATCATGTGGAGGTCAGTGAAATGATCTGGGGCATAAACTAATGCATAGCCTTAAATATTAAATCCCTCATAATTTAGGTTGACTCATTATGTATTATAAAATCCCTCAAAAAACAAATCAAATGCAAGTGGGGACTAAACAACATAATCAAGGAGGCCAAGAGGTTGCTTGAATTATTTTATGGAGTGGAAATTCAAAATACCTACATGTTAGGTAATAAATCCGTCGACGGGCTTACCAATCATGGTAAAAATATGATTGATATGATGATGTGGCCATGGGAACTCATACCTTGGCATAATATTTTAAACTTGGTAAATGATGATGTGATATTGGAGGCTATTTAATTATGGAACTTGAGTTTCTCACGCTTGGTATCATATGAAGGTCCTTCATTTTTTGGGAAATGATACATATTATGTCGTTTTGCATTTAATCTATTGTCTTGGGATTAACGGCTCCATTTTTTGTTCCAAAAGATAGAGGGTTTTCGGCTAAGGATGGGTGGAGATAGGGTCAGAACGGAGCCATTTCGTTCCTCCACCTCAAAAATGACTCCACCCTTTGGAGATTGCTTCACAGATGAGGGTTCTCAAAGTACATTTAGCATTTAAAAGGTAACGACCCTCATCTCTCTATGAAATTTAGTAATTATTGGGTTGATGGGGGATATAATCTAAAGGGGTTAAAATAAGGGTTAATAAGGATTCTATTGTTGAGGTTGTGAGGTTAACTATGGAGGGTCTCAAAATTTCAAAGACAAAACTAGGCGTAAACATGAATTAGCTATTTTTTTGGTCCTAGTGAATGTATTGTGTCGTATGATGATGGCATTTCTCACACATGTCTTCTTGAATGTTGGGAATATGTTTGTCTTGTGGTGATGAAGTATTTGACATTGGAGGGAAAATTTAGGAAGATATTCTCTTATCACCTTTCTATCCTGAATTACTTGTGAAGGGATCAATCAATGAGCTTAGCCTTTTTCCTTTTTAGGTCCTTGACTTCCTCCATTGCTGACTTTAAGAACAATAAAATTGATGTTCCCCTTCATCAGGGTATGATTCTTTTACTTTTTCAAAATGGAAATTTTTTATCCCTTCCCAACCGATGATCACTAGTAATATTGATTCAGATAATGAAATCCTTGCAACCTCCATGAAACGTCTCAAGAAAGAGAGTGAGAAGGATAACCTAGAGGGGATTACAAGTGTCTTGTGCAACTTGAAGAAAGGCTCCATGAAAGGGGAGAGATTTTGGGTAGCAGAGATATCGAGGATTTGGCAAGTTGGGAAGCCAAGTTAATAAGAGTAGAGTCGAATATCGACACAATCATATTATCCTCATTGTTAACAAGAATCTAGTTTAGGAGGTCAGATATTTTCACCACAAAATTGATGTCCAAAATCAGAGGATTGGTGGAATTCATGTTGAGTTTTATATGAAAGAGAAGAGGATATTTATTCAGTAATATCAAGTCGATAAGGTTGAGGGTAGCAAGTATAAGATGAGGCTCATTCTAAGCAACTCTAACGGTGAAGACACCTTAGACATCGAGATCAAAGAAAACTTATATAAGTCCTAAGAGGGTGATCATAAAGGTTGTCAGATCAAAGGATTGTGGGCCGAGTGCCAAGACTCGCACCAAGGGTCCTACTACCAAAGAGAAATAATGGCGGGCTTTTGGCTGACCTTTTGGTATTTTTTTGTTTCTTACTTCTACTAAGGCTATTGTTTTTTATATCTATGATTATTATAAAAAAATGTTAGTTTAATATTGTAGGCTTTGTGGAGTCCGGATATTTTTGGGGTTGCCCTCTTGTTAAGTATATTTTACAAGGATCCTTTGGCTCTCTTTCGATTGGATTGTTTGACCATGCTTCTTTTTTTGTAAAGGGTTTTTGGTCCCTTCAAAACCAAATTTTATTTACCTTATCTTTAAAAAAATATCATATAAAACATATAACAATCATATTTGTACTTATAATTAAATTTTATATTTGGATGGCTCAAATTTAATAAAAAAGAAAAAATGATACAACAGTTTAAAATACATGTTTAATATGAATTCTTGACCTAGAAATGAGTTTTATTGTAACTTGGGTTACCTAAAATAGCATATTGGTTTTGGGTTTTTAAAATAAAATCACTATCAAATACAACAATCCTAAAAGGACATAAATTTTATCAAGTTTTAATTTAATTTCCAGGACACAAAATGGGTTGACAAGTAAATCATAGTTTATAGTACCACAATTTTTATTTGTGATCAGTACCACTTCCACAAGTGTCTCTAATAGAATTTAAAAACTAAAACATTTTTATAATTTAGCAACCTAAAATGGGTTACCAAATTGCTATGCAACAAAAAACAAAATAGTCCCATAAATGGGAGGAACCAAAAAACATAATTTATATACATGCCCTATGGGCCATTTAAACCATTTTCAAATTTCCTTTTACAATTTACGTGACAATCCCAGGTGGGTTTAACATGTAATTTTAAAATGTTCAATAAATTGTATTTCCATGAACCTGTGAATGGGTAATTTCTATTTTCGAATAAAACAAGGGGGAAAAACTAATACATACATGTAAATAAGACTCTAAAAATGACAAAAAAATTCCTTTCTCACGAAAAACACACGTTCCCTATCTTTTCCAACCCACACTTATTTTCTTCTATTCTCCTTTGTGGTTCCTCCATACCAAGAATGCTAATCACTTAACCTAGATTTCCTACTATTTTCCACAAAACATGCACCTTCATTCTCTCCAAAACCATGTCCATGGCATTGTTAGCGCATTAGTTAATAAGTTAATACATTGTTAGTTGTGAACAATTATTTAATTGTTCATGTTCCTCTCTTCTCTGCAGCCTATATATGGCTCGCATGTTTTGTTTTACAAATGCATTGAATAAAACATTGTCTATTTTTCATCATTGGTATCGAGCTAGTTTTTCATTCCTCTTCCTACGTGAAGATTGGAGTGCCAGTTTTTGGAGCAAGAAAATAGTTTTTGGCGTATTGTTTGTATGTTGTGCATGGAAGTGATGAGCCACTGTTCCTTCCAAATGACCTCGCTAGAGTGGAGGTGGTGAGTTGTTGTTCCTTCCAAACGACTCCGATAACATTCTTAGACCAGAGTTATTTTCATTAGAGCCATTATTTTTTTGTTTGGACGTGGGCATGATAAAGACTTTGCCGACACCTACGTGGAAGGCATTCTCTTTTCTTTGGCACTGACACTTGCGTGGAAGTCTATCCAGTGTTTGAAGACCTATGTTTTTCTTTCACCAGTGGGTGTGGCAGTTTGGAGATCCCATGCGTCCAGCATTGGAGGATCAACCTGTTTCAATGGAAACATACTATGACCTATGCATGTAGCCCATATTGTGTGAGGAGTCTTGAAATTGCCTAGTATTGAAACGTGGGAATCTGAAGACCTAGTGCGTGAAATATCTTCTCCACCAATTATTTTGTGCTTGCTATTTGTATTCTTTGGCGTCAATCATAATTAACCAGGCCTGGCATGGAACAACCTAGCATGTGTTTTGGTTGATGAGATAACTGAAGTAGATGGTTTAAATTTGCAAAAGTTGTTATTCTGATGTGGAGGAGGAAAAGATCCATAGAGCTACCAGTTGGCCTTGTATTTATGCCCACCATGAGCACTCGCGTTTCAGTAGAGCCACGTTTGATAGTTTCCAGCATGTACATGCCGTACATTTCGATCTTTGAGATTGTTACGAGTGCTAGGTCACCTCTTAGAGCGCAAGAGGACACCACCGAAATCTATTTTGCCTTGCTCAATGAATTGTTGAATACCGGCAACGTCTTATTTGACGAATTGGTGCGTCAAGGATTGTTCGACTATTTTTGGTTCGACGTATGTTGTCAAGCACGCCGAATCCATGAAGAATTGGAGCACAACTATGATGCAGATGATGAACGTGAATTAGAACACCCACAGAAGCATCCGTGTCTCATTGCACAAGCTTATAGAGCCCATCTTCGTGATAGGTTCCTTCAGTAAGCATTGTAACCATTTTTGAAAAATAAATAAATAAAATACAATTTTGAGTTTTTGAAAATGTCTGCACCTCGCATTTTGTTGTCGGATGCCTAGTTGCTCAAAGGGCCAAATTTTGCCACATGGAAAACCAAGATGTGGATGATTCTTCAGTTTGAATATCTTTGGGGATTGTTTTTGGAAAAGACGCCCCTCCCAGAGATGCTAATCTATTGGCTAAGTATGAAAAGGCTGATGCAAAAGCACTAATGCTTATCACCCTGAGCCTTTCTGATGAGGTTCAACCTTACATTTAGGAAGCAACCACTTCCTCTATGGCATGGGCCACGTTGTGTACCATCTATGAAGCCAAGAATCTGACGATGAAGTTACATCTTTAGAAAAAGCTTCACACAATGAGTATGCATGATGGTGAATCACCAAAGCCTTCTTACAAAGACATGTGGTGAGTTACGCATGTAACTTTCGCTCTCCGTGAACCGGTGGACGACAAGTTACTAGTCCCACCAACCTATGCGAGATATTTCTTCCTAGTTTTGGACACTGATCACCACATTGACCATCACTCAACAGGAGGTGAGGTTTGCCACACCTTTGGTGAATTATCTCTAGTAGGAAGAAGGAATCCTTTGAAGACAAGGCTCTCATCACGAGGAAAAAGCATAGCAATAAGCCTCGAAAGGGAAGTTAGTCCCCCAGGAATCGAAGTAGCATCCACAACAACAACCTTCTCAGCGGCCACCATAGCGGCCACCCTAGAAGCAGCAGAACAACAAGGCGGATCGATGGTGCCACATTTGCTCCATGGATACGCACACAACTGTGAACTATTATTACAATGGTCACAAGTATGGAAACTCTAGCGAAGAGAGAACTTCTGGCCAAGGATATTCCAAGAAATCCCAATGGCATGCTCGTAATCAGAGGTAGAAGGGTCACATTGCTACTTAGCAGGATGCCACCTCCAATGAAGAGGTTCCAGACACAACTCATTCGGACATTGTCCTAGTCTCGTAGACTTCACAGCTGTCAGAAAGTGTCTGGTTGATTGATTCGGGCACCAACAAACACATGACTAGCAATAAGAAGTTGTTTAATACCCTGAGTGACCGGCCCACTGGAGATTAGATCACCATCACAGATAATCAGGAGTATATTGCAGTGGGGATTGGTGATGTCATCATTCCTCTTAGGACATGAAGATGTGCACTCACGAAGGTGCTATATGTTCCAGGTTTGACCTCAAATCTCTTATCTGTGAGTCAACTTCTTAATCATCAAATGCGGGTTGAATTCTTTGTTGAGAAAGGGGTGAAATCTTGCATCATTTTCTAGGGAGACTCAGTAATTGCTCAAGCATTTCTAAAGGGTTGTCTATTTGCACTGGATGCGGTCACTTCATCTAACATTGCTCTCTGCTTCAACGGCGGAGTCCACTGCACTATGGAACTTTCGATATGGTCATCTTTCTGTTGGGGCTCTGCATCAGCTCAGTGCCAAGGAAATGGTAAGAGGGCTTCCTCCACTCTCCCATTCCTTACCTGTTTGCTCGGGATGTCTTGTGGGAAAACAACATAGAGGTCCATTCAAACAGAGCTCTTATCATTCTACGGAGCATCTTTAGGTTGTACATATTGATCTGTGTGGACCCCTACCAGCTAGCTTCCAAGGTTTTGAATACTTCCAGCTCATCATTGATGATTAATCACGAGAAAATGTGCATATATTTTCTCCGGCAGAAGAGTGAGGCATTTTCCAATTTCCAAACCTTTTACCAATATGCCACTAGGCAATCTGGGAAGCCTCTCCTTCTCCTCCACTTAGATCGAGGGGGAATTTGTATCAAAGAAGTTCTTAGCATACCTGAAGTAGCATGGCATTCAGCAACATCTGACTGCACCCTACACTCCCCAACAGAATGGGATTTCTGAGCAACACAACAGGACTATCATGGAGATGGCTCATTATATGCTCTCCACCGCCAAGTTAGAGGATCATTTTTGGGCAGAAGCAATCCAGAAAATAGTGTATCTACTCAACCTGGGCACCCACGAAGATCTTGTAGAATAGGACACCGGAAGAGGTATGGACTGGTCGTAAACCTTCTATTCATCATTTGAGAGTTTTTGGTTGTACTGCATATATGCATGTTCCAGATGAGAAAATGAAGAAGATCAATCCAAATACACCTTTGCCATGTCTTTTCTTGGGGTATAGTACTACCACAAAGGCATATCATCTCATGGATCTTGAGATGAAGAAGATCTCGAGAGTCAAGATGTGGTGTGTGACGAGTCATCCTTTAACTCACTACCACACAATGGAGATCCAGTACCAACCTCGTCACATAGATTGATCACACATCCGGATGATGGGCAAGATGATTCTTCTCAGAGAGAAGAAGAGATGAGTGAAGACTTGTTAGTTAATCTAGGCACCATTGGACAACACATCTTCACATTAGTAGCAGCAGCACCAACATCTGAAATGGGTCCAGAATACTATTAGGGATGCACACTTGAACTCACTTCCAGGAACTTCTATGGGAGTCAGAACTCGAAGTCAAGCCAGACATGAGGTAAATGTTGCACTCATGAGTTCAGTTGTTGAGAGCACTTGAACTGACAGTGTTCATGAGGCATTAGACCAACCACAGTGGAAACAAGCTATGGATGTTGAATATGATTCCCTACTTTAGAATCAGACGTGGGAACTTTTCAATCTTCCTCCAGGTAAGAAATCCATTAGCTACAAATGGATTTTCAAAACAAAATATAAGGTAGATGGTTCAATAGACAAACACAAAGCATGACTTGTTGTAAAGGGTTATGCTAAGCAAGAAGGAATTGACTATGATGAGACCTTTGCATCCACTACAAAGATCAAAACTATCGAGTTATGCGTACACGATGCAACACAAAATGAATGGAAACTTCAGGTAGATGGATGTCAAGAGTGTTTTTCTTGAATGGTGATCTCAAAGAAGAAGTATACATGGCCCAACTCCTGAAGGGTTTGTAGACAAGCATCAACAACACAAGTTATGTCGTCTCGATAAAGTATCTTTATGGACTCAAACAAGCACCTAGGGCATGGTATATAAAAATTGATGATCACCTATTGCAACATGGATTCACTTGTAGCCCCTCATATACAAATTTGTATATCAAGAAGGTAGGAATAGATATTATTATTTTGGTTTTGTACGTAGATTATCTTTTGATCACAGGAAGTTCTGAAAATCTTGTGGATGATGTAAAGAATGATCTGAAGAAATCCTTTGACATGACCGATTTGGGGCTACTTCACTACTGTCTTGGCTTAGAGATATGGAAGAAGAAGAATCGTATCTTTGTCTCCCAGATGAAATATTCCAATACTCTCCTAGAGAAGTATGGAATGTAAGATTATAAACCAATGTCCACACCTATGGAAAAAGGTTTGCAATTATCTAGATTCCAGGATTCACCGTAGGTAGATGGCACTCACTACAGGTAGCTTGTGGGGAGTCTCATTTACTTTAATTATACCAGGCGGATCTTTGCTTTGCAATGAGCTATCTCGCGATTTATGCAAGAGCCAAAGAAGCTGTCATTGGATACCAATAAAGCATGTGTTGAGATATGTCGAGGTACTGAGTTGATTTTGGTGCTGGAGTATCAAAAGAACACTCGAGTTTTTTTATAGGGATATACTGAGACTTGGACTATGCAGGATCCGTTGATGATAGGAAATCCACTTCAGGGTATGTTTTTCATCTCAGATCTGGACCTATCTCGTGGGTTAGCAAGAAGCAAATTGTTGTTTCTCTCTCATCCACTGAGGTTGAATACCACGCCGCACGAGGAGTTGTGTGCGAAGTGATTTGGTTATGTCGCATTCTTGCAGATATAGGGATTCCTAAAGAGAAACCTCCCATCATTCACTATGAAAATCAAGGTGTGTTGAAGCTTGTGAAGAATCCTATTTTTCATGAACGAAAAAATCATATTGAGGTCGAATGTCACTACATTCGTGAACAGGTCTTGAACCACCAAATTCAGCTCCAGTACTGCCCTACTGATTTTCAGGTTGCAGATATTCTCACCAAGCCTCTCGGTAAGGTGAAGTTTGATTTGTTTAGGGGGTACATATGTAGGAACAATGTATTAAGGGGGAAATGTTAGAAAATTAGTTAATAAGTTAATACATTGTTAGTTGTGAATAGTTATTTAACCGTTCCTATTCTTCTCTTCTCCACAGCCTATATATGGCTCGCATGTTTTGTTTTACAAATGCATTGAATAAAACATTGTCTATTTGCCATCAGGCATAACAAACTGCCATAACAAAAAAATATTAACTTTTCCCACTACTTCCTTGTTGGATATGGCTTACCAAACACAATCACCATTCCTGAAATTTTACATGGTATAAAATTAAACCGACTAAATCCCATAAATATAATGACATTCAAGCTGAGAAGGGTGGTTGTGTAGGATATTATTTTCCTCATATTTATTTACTTGGAAATTCCTCACCTTTATTGACTCATCTTGCTTAGGTGTCACTGTGTGTCATAGGAGTTACTATGACATGTCTTACATGTCATAGAGTGTCATAGTATTTCATAGGATTTACATTCCTATTATGGGAATGTAACTCCCCTTCATATTCTAGGAATATTCCCATGGAGGAGCTACACAACACTCATATTTTTACACTACACTTGAGCTATTAAGAAGAGTTGACATTACATGTTTTCACACTATTCTTGTGGTATTGTGAAATTGATTGTATTACATCTACTTGTTATAGATTTAATTTTTGTAACTTCAATTGTGCAAGTATTCTTTATCATAGATCCTTATGGAATCCCGATATGGTATCGGAGTTGGTCTAGTAAAATGTTTTTTTTTTTTTTTTTTTTTAAGTTGTGGGTTTTTTCGAAATATTCATTTATCTAATAAGGCTATGTGCAAATATTTGTCAACATTCTCAAAAACATGCTAAGGGATTTTTTTTGAGAAATTTGGTTTTTTGTGTGGGTGTATGTTTAATGTCTTACAAGTTTTATTAATATTACTATCTCAATTAAGATCCAACTCAGCCAACTTGCCATAGTTAACTTGGATCAATTTACATCGGTGCTCATCCTTGGGAGAACTTGACACTACCTAGTTTCATTGGTGTTCGACCCCTTGAGGTAACTTGGCCCGAGTTGTAAGATTTCTGTAAAATAAATCTCCTTGGTCTCTGTGAACTTTCTGCTTGGCTCTGTTTTCTCTTCTCTGACTTGACGGTGAAAGTCTGCTCTATTCCGTGGATACCTCCATCAACTTCACAACATTATGTAACTCCTGGATCGATGATGTAAATGATAATTCAACACAAACCATATCAGTATCTCCTTTGTCTCCCGCAAAACCGTATCAGGATCTTAAGATCCAATAATAAAGTATGATCTACACTATCAGTTGGACTTAACTGCTCCATTGTGACTTTCCTCTGCAAGATTCACACCTCCTGGCCTTTCCATAACAGTCCATTCCAACAATGTATAACTTGAGCTCAACTTCCAACTTACTGATAGCTTGGTCCACCTATGCCCTAGCTTGGTTTCAAACAAATCCCGCCTATCACTACGACATGTTTAAATTTACTTTGAATATTCTAATTTTTGCGTTAAGCCTTAATATGGATTTTTTTAGTTCTAGGTGAATAGGATAGTTAGATTAATGCCTAGGAATTGATGTAAAGGGGTCCCATGTTTCAAATATCCACCCCTTTGTTTTTTTCCAAAAAAGGCACTCATTGATGGGAAATTAGATATTGTAATAATATTTAATTAGTAACTTAGAATTGAAATTCGTTTTCTTCAAAAGTTCATATTTTTTGGTTCTTGTGGAATTTTAAAATTGAGTGGATTAAAATGCAAATTTTAGGGGGTGTTGTAAACTAATGCAAATGCATTTTGAGTTGAGTATGATGTCTCAAATCTTGATTGTGTTCTCGCACTCATATCTTCTTTCATTCCATGGATGTATTTTTGGATGAGTTTGATGTCCATCTAGGTGTGCATTTATCACATATGAATCATTTGCATTTATTTCTCTTATTTGTGGATGCACGATGGAGGATGTTATTTCTGGACTTATGCTTTGTAGAACCAATTTTACATCACAACCTCCATCTATTTTTCTTGTTACGGATAATTATGTATTGTGGCATTAGAGGATGGAATTTTTTCTCATTCAGGATGACCTTTACCCATTTTTGTATGGAAAAGTAATTTCCCCCAATGACATGGATCAACTTGAATACTGGATTGATTCTTATGAAAGTGTTCTTGGTCACTTGTTGATGTACATTTTTGTGCCTTTCCACCATCATGTGGCATACATGGATTTTCTTTGCACTATTTGGATCATTCTCTAGACCTTATTTGGAGACCCTTGAGAGATTGTTATTCTTACTCATGATATTATTGTTTCCACATCCACTTCATGTGATGATGGTTTTGATGATACTAATTTTCCGATCATATTCTAGATGATGAGAATTATTCTTCTAGTTATGATGACATGAGTATTGATGAGGATACATCTCCTCCCTCTCCTAATCACCTTTTAGAGAACGATGAATCTCCTTTTTCATTTCCCACCATCGAGAGAGATCCATCAAACACCGGGTAAACATGTTCATAGTTCCATGGTGTTGCACATTTCTTCATTGCGTTTTCCTTTGATCCATAGTCATTATGTGAGGCATCTTTTACTCCTCCTTTTGTTTATGATATATTCCTTTTAGAAATTTATCTTCTTTTCATCGAGCAACCCTTTTGGGATGATTTTTTTATCATACCTCATATGTCTTTTTGAGACCATACTTATGTTGTAGTACAAGGATATGCTATTCCATTTGTACAATATACACACATTTATACTTCAGAGGAGTCCATCTCCATTGGTGGGAGTTACCATTTGGGTATCGATCGCTTTTTCTATTTTGGAGATCATCACTGCTCCACCCCTTCTTGTGGATCCTCATTTTATTGTTGTGAGGGATATTGTGCCTTCACTTCATTTGGACATTATTTCAACAAATTATCCATACCCATTCTATGACATGTCTACTTCAATGAAATTACCATCGGTTCTTATTTATACTCTTTCTAGACCTATGTCACATTTTAGTCATGGACTACCTTCAAAGTTATTTGTACTATTGCCTTTAGCTTCCTTCATGGTGTGGGTAGAATTTTAGTATAAATTTTTTCTTTTATTCCTAATGGTATAAATATTGTTTGATGTATATGTACCTTATTTAGTATTTACACATAATACCACATCATCCACACTCTTCTAGGGAGGAATTATATACCTCTTGTCTTCTTTCTATCTCTACTTTATGAGAGATTCTCTATGTACTTCAAGGGGATTATTTACGAGGGATATGTTCATTATGTACTTGATTTTCTCTCTTTTGGGGGAGTTTTCTCACTAGTTTTTATCCTTTTCTCCATTTTATGAGAGATTTAAATTGTTTGTGGGTCCCTCATTAGGCCTTTTTGTCAGGACCCACCTTTCTTTTACGCCCACATAAGCTACGCTTAAGGGGGTGTTGGTGTAGGATATTATTTTTCTTGTATTGAGTTCCTCACCTTTGTTGACTCATATTTCTTAGGTTTCTCATCATAGGATCTACTATGACATGTCTTATATATCATAGAGCAGCATAGTATGCCATAAGAGTTACATTCCTATTTCTGGAATGTAGCTCCACTTTCTATGGAGTAGTTACACAACACTCCTATTTGTATGCTACACTTGATCTATTCAGAGAAGATCCAATGCTCCATGTTTTCACACCATTATTGTGGTACTATGAGATTTGTCATATTGCATCTACTTGTTAATGATTTTCTTTGAAAATTCATGTGCAAGCATCATTTGTTAGAGATCCCGATGGAATTATCGATAAAGGGAATGTAAAACAAAATGAGTTTCCATCAAGGATTAACAAATCAATTAAATATCCAATATCCACAAGGGTTATGGATGTGTGCTAAATCAATTAACATAAGTAGCTAAAAAGATGGTAGAGTCATCATGCATTAAATATAGAATATTAAATGGGAGGATCTAATGTCAAACTATCCACATATTACAAATTGTGATAATAATAATGTAGTGTTGAAACATGCCCGAGGGCAAAGGATATCAATATGCACCAAGATTAATGTTATAAAGTGCATGCTTGAAAATGGCCACACTTTTTAGTAAAACCCTTTATAAATAAAACACTAGGAATTTACAAAAGAGAAAGAATACTAATAAAAATTCACCGTAATGGTCAAAATTCAAACGACACCCAAAATAAAACAAGACAAGTTTTCTTTATAGTTTGTAAGAGCTAAGACTTTCGATTGGGCCAACATAATAATAGAAGTTCGAATACTAAGGAAAGTTGATATAATCAACTGATGTAGGAGCATCACTCCAAATATGTAAATGTGACTTGTAATCTCCAAATTTTGGTTTTATAGTTTTTGTAGGTGTAAGATGTCTTTTATGGTCATATTTGTGTGTTAGGTTGTATCTAGTCCTTCATAAATTCAAATTGTGCAATTTCCTTCCAAAACAGAAAATTTTAATTTTCGAGGCCATTTGGCTTGCTTAGAAGTTTTAATGTAATCTATGGGACATTTATGGAGTATTAAGTATGATAAAATACCTATAGAGGTCTAGGATTCATAATGTGTGTGTTTAGGAGTTAGGCCTTGGAATGATAGCCAAATATTAATATTGTGATTAAAGAAAATCATATGACCAAAAAGTCTTAGAAGCTTCCACTCGGTTGGAAACTGATTGAAGGGATATAAAATGCAAAATGTAACTGATTGTATTTGATCCATTTGAGTTAGAATCAAAGTAAAAGTTCCAAAAATAATATTGAAATAATTTTTGTAATAGTTGGTTAATAACTTTCAATCTGTGTATAGAATTTGATGAAAACTTAAATGCATGTGTATCTATATCCTTGAATCTTAGAGAAGGTACTTATAAGAGGGTGGTAGAGTGTTATTTACTAGTTTCAAAGAATTTTAATAGTGTATTGTGGTTAAATTTTCATGACATATTTGTTAGAACTTAGAACTCTGTGATAGGCCGTAAAGTAAACACATCTAGGCTTAAAAACACAAGTGTAGGTTAAATTGATTGCATGTTTTCCTTGAACTAGGAAATTTTTTTATCAATGAGAAGTGATTTTTGGGTGATAAAGGTAGTTTTACATTGCTTTTTGATGAGATGATACTTTTCTTCTACTATTACCTCTTGGAGTGAAGCTGTTGCACGATCTCTATGGTATGGTTAGGTAGTTCCAACTGTAGAGTGTGAATACTTCAAAGAACTAGGTGGTTTCTTGTTTTAGGAAGTTGTAACTTGATTTCTCAAGTCTAAAACATTCTTCACATTCATTATAAATAGAATAAAACCCCTCAGAGTCACTAACAATACTATCTCAAGTAGAGACAAGGTGTATGCAAACTAGTCACTATGAAAATGAGAATACAGAGAGTGGGAGTGGTTTAAAGGATCTAATTTATGTTTTGATAGCTCAAGATTATTACCACATACCTAAGAAATGTATATCTATCCTTGAGGTTAGGTCTAGATGTTTTAATAGTTAAATAACCCTTCTTGGGTTGGAATGAAACGCTACCTAGGGTATAGGTTATAACAAAGTTTTGAAGTCTTTTCACTTAGGTTTAAGAACTAAAACATATTAGTAAACATCTCAATATTGATCTTAATGATTTTAAAAATGAATTTGGGAAATACAAGGTACTAGTTATCAGATATAGTTGACAAATCCTTTAGGAAGATTGTGATGAAAAATATTGACAAGAATCAAGGGAAAATTGGAAGGTTGAATGAGTTCAATAAGTATTTGGACTTTGATATTAGAAACATAACACCTAATTAAAGGGGATAAACATATTTAATAGGAATTTTTTCAAACTAGTTTCATAGTTAAGAGTTATTGGTGACAATCCTCAACCTTAGTTGGAAGTGCATACTAGAGACCTAATTCGAGATAAGGAAGGTGCGATTCGACAATTTTTACTAAAAAAATATATCTTGAAATTCTGCATGAAAAATAAAGGGACAAATTGGTATCCCAAATGAATTCTATTTCATCAAATGAGCCACTAAAACAAAATTTGTGTCAAAAAAATAGTGTTAGCAGGGCTAGACGAAACTTAGGCAAGGGAAGGATGAGTGAGGTTGGAAAGACACTTAGAAAGAGTTGAGCCAAGAATTTTTACCCAAACCTCAAGGAGGAAAAAGGGTACTTATAAATGTATTATATTTGTTCTAGGTATGCCTATGTTGTCTTAACCATGAACTCACTAGTGTAATTTTCTTGAGAAGAACTAATGGGAATTTTTACAAGAAAGTGAGACAATTGACACTTTTTCTTGATTTGAATCATTTTTAATGGTTGAATTAACTTTGGATAGGGTATAATTTCATGGTGAAGTAATTAGGAAAGTTATATAGGGTCATACTCTCAAAATTTATCTTTATTTAAAGCTTCTTGGCTTGTATAAATTGCTCATAGAAAGGCATAAGGGGAAGTTAGTGATTTCTTGGTTCATACTAGCATTGTGGATTGTTTGCCAATGAATAGAGTTATACATCATTGATGGTTTAAAAAAAAGGAATAAGACAACAACCAAACATTAAAGTGATGGTATACACTCATTATATTATGTCGGTGGTGGTACACCACCTTGACATAATACGATAGTATATATCATGACACACACTACAAATAGGAGAAGTAAATAAAATAGTCTATACAAATAATCATATCCAAAATTAACACATAATCATAAATTATTAAGTTAACTTATAATATATGTTGTAATTTAATTTTATAACCTCGTCCCATGCGTGTGTGAGTAGTTCTTATTTTACCTTCCCCATATGAAGTCTAATGTTATCGATTTGTGACCTCCTCCCTAATCATGCCCTCCTCCCAGTCTCTTACATTTCAACGAGGGTAGTTCTTCATGTATTCAACACATTTAACAAATGGATAGTTAATACATTTAATTTAAAATATTAATATATTTCAAAAATAATGACTTTTCATAAAGCATATAATTTAAAGCTAATTGCAACATCATAATATCCATGTTATTACACCATTTATTGCATATTAAAGTTGGATTTAGCATTTCCATGAATAACATACAAAATAGAATGTGAAATCTTTCCCTTCTCATAAGATTCACCATCTTAATTACAAACAATATGTCAACAACATCATTAAATTTAACAAGTAATATCATCAAATTGCCATCAAAAATAATATTTTGAATGTCATCATTCCAAACACCTGTATGAAATCTAGTAAATTTAGAAATTCCAATTTTGTTTATAACAAAAAGATAACACTAGTATGTATTCTAAATGAGAAACATCAATAGCTAAGTAAAAACTTACTATTTCATTAATTTCAAATAATACCATCAAAACAACCATTAAATTTCTAGTGAACTAGCTGAAATATGTCTATATATACAACCCCTCGTAGATAATCAAAAGTATAATGTTGATAACAATAGAATTTTCAACAATAATACACCATATTACAACTTATACGGAGATGAATTATTTTTAAGACAATCTTAATATTAACTTTCATAACAATTATATAATGGGTAAGTACACCAATATGGGGGGCAAAAAAATGACAAGAAAGTGAAAATGAGTAAAACACGATCACGTTTTGCAATAACACAATCGCGTTATGTTTTATTTGGTTTATTAATTCATGAAAATAACATGTGTATGAGTTATAACATCTACGTGTTTCTAGTTTTATGAAACACATAAGCATTTTGAGCTATTTTAAGTATATAAGGGCATGTAGGATCTGTATTTACTAAAATAAATGTTAAGTATAAGATATAATATTAAATCTTATACTTTAAATTTATTCTAATAAATATAAGAAGTTAGTGTCATTCTACACACGATGGAAGTGGTCATGTAGTTCGACATAAATCTAGAAGATTGTTTTTCAAAATATAATCTGGTTAATACTTACTCATTTTTATAATTTTAGTAATGACCTAAATCTTTTAGGCCACATATATTGTAGTCGGTCTTGGTTCTAGTAAAACATATAGTCATTTTGTAGGTTTTTACCTTCTGGATTGGATTTTGGCCCTACCACTAGTTAAATTGGTACCAAATTTTAAATTTGGTCCATAATTCACTTTAGTGACCATGAATCGGCTCTATGATGCTTGTCCACTTCTTACTAAAATGAGATCCTCACTTTGTAGATAAAGGATTGCTCCCGAATGGGATTCCTATCCTATGGAAAAAATGAGGTGATTTTAACGTGCCTCCTCCTAAAGGTTTGATCACACTACTAGGTGATTGAATGAGTTTTTACAAATAGTACAAAGTTAATTGCATCAAGTGAACTCAAATGATTGCTCATTCTTAGAAACAAGGTGCTCTATATAAAAACCATCACTTCACCTTTCACGACTCTAAAATCATCCTTGTATAGAATCAAATTCAATATTTTCATACATGTCATTGCTCATATGTATCTCATGGAGATAGACAATGCCTTCATACTTCACACATGATGGTCTCATTAACCTCGGTTGCATGACTAACTCATTTTAGATTTTTCCATGGAGATATTTGGGTATAATGATGGAGTCAAGATATGATGATCATCAAGTCACTCCTTAAGCTCCACATTTCACCCTTAAATATGATGAATCCTTCACAATTTAATTATACAATCGATATCTGTTTTGTGAAATAATATAGTCATTTTTAGGTTTTGGGGCCTTTTGGATTGGTTATTGACATTTGTAAGAGTGTTAAATGTGTCAAAATTAGAATTTACAAACCTCACAACTCTCAAAGGTAGTGACAACTGATCGAATATATGGACTCATGAATTTTCCCATGAGCATGGAGTTGAATCCCTAATTTTTTCTTAGAATATGGTAAAATCATACTATGGATGAGTACCTACTTTACAAGCTTAGGGAATGCATCTTTCACTTCTTGGTCAATGGTGCATCCTTCCTCTAGCCAGCCTGCCTCAGTACCACTCTCAACCTGGATCAAAATAAATTATTAACAAGTTTTTTTAAAGTTTGTTTCAATGTGTAGGGATGATTAGATACGATGGTTGATGAGTTCAGTATGACTTGATGGAAGATAACTTCCTCTAGAGGCCTAAAAAGGCCATTATGATCTAATCAAACACCTTTTGGGAGTTCAAAAAATATATTAAGCATCTAGAGGTGATGTTAGAGAATCTTGGAAGTGTTGGAGGAAATTAGGAATATTTAGGAATATTTTTAGGACTTAGGGTTTAGGTTTTAAGGCTCATGGTTTAGGGTTTAGGGCTCATGGTTTAGGGTTTATGGTTTATGGTTTAGGGTTCAAGATGGTAAAAATAGGGTTTAGGGTTTAGAGTTTAGGGCTCAAGGCTTAGGAATCAAGGTTTTGGGCTCATGGTTTAAAGTTAAGGGTTTAGGGTTTATGGTTGAGGATTCTAGAGTTTAGGGTGTATAGTTTAGGGTTTAGGGTTTATGGTTTATAGTTTAGAGCTTAGGGTTTACGGTTTAGGGCTCAACCTTTAGGGTTTAGGTTTTAGGGTTTAGGATTTAAGGCTCAAGGTTTATGGTTTAGGGATTAGGGTTTAAGGTTTAGGTTTTAGGGTTTAGGGTTTATGTTTTAGGGTTCGGGGTTTATGGATTAGGGTTTATGGATTAGGGTTTAGGGATCAAGGCTTAGGGTTTATGGCTTAGGGCTCATGGTTTAAGGTTTAGGGTTTATGGTTTATGATTTAGGTATTAATGTTTAAAATTCAAGTTTTACGGTTTAGGGCACATGGTTTAAGGTTTAGGGTTTATGGTTTATGATTTAGGGATTATGGTTTAAGGTTTAAAATTCAATTTTTATGGTTTAGGGAACATGGTTAAGGTTTTAATAATTAAGGCTTAGGGTTTAGGGTTTAACATTTAGGGGTTAGCGTTAAGGGCTCAAGGTTTAAGGATCAAGGTTTAGGGATCGAGTCTTAGGGTTAATGTCTTAGGGTTTAATTTTTAAGGTTTAGAGTTTATGGTTTATGGTTTATGGATTGGGATTTAGGTTTTAGGGTTTAGTTTTTAAGGCTTAGGGTTTAGGGTTTAGGGTTTAGGGCTCAGGGTTTAGGGTTCAAGGTTCATGGCTCAAGGTTTAGGGTTTAGGAATTAGGGTACATGTTTGAAGGTTCAATGTATAGGGATCAATGTTAAGGGTTTTACTAAGTGGTGTAATGTTTTTGTCTTATCCATTCTTATTAGTATTAACAGAGAGTATTCAATTGAAAATGATTCATATGTTTCGTAGGAAGAACATTCAAAGAGTTTCATCAAAATTTGAATCCTTTCATCTACTTATATTTTAAAGGTGAAAATGTCGGATATCCAAGAATATTTCAATACAAAGAAATGTTACCTAATACAACTATCTCCTTTTCTTCTATAGCTTGTGAAATATATGGAGCTCCAAGAGTTTTATAAATTTATAATAAGTCATGTGGTATTTTGGTTATGACATGATTAGGATCACAAGAAAATTTGATCATTTTTAATGCACTTTTGAATAATTATTTCAGTTTCAAGTATTTGAGAATGAAGGTTTCATTCAAAGAACAGATCTTGATATGTCCAATACTTATGTAAACTAGTAATTTGAGAGGATTTATGAGGTTCAATTTTATTTTCAAAGATGCAATACTCTAATGTTTGAAAATGTTTCTCCATATGCAACGACATTCTGATTCAGACACATGATGATTCCCGAATGTTCAATCCGCCACAGACCCGGTGGTCCTCGATCCTTAGATACTGAGAGAGACACCATTACTTGGCTTCCATATGTGTGTGTGTGTGTGTGTGTGTGTGTGTGTGTGTGTGTGTGTGTGTGTGTGTGTGTGTGTGTGTGTGTGTGTGTGTGTGTGTGTGTGTGTGTGTGTGTGTGTGTGTGTGTGCGTGTGTGCGTGTGTGTGCGTGTGTGTGTGTGTGTGTGTGTGTGTGTGTGTGTGTGTGTGTGTGTGTGTGTGTGTAAATCTATGTTATGACCTCTTAATATGTATGCATTTTAAGTTTTTGGAAATAAAATCACACCCTTTACTAGGCTTGATTACTACCCCTACCTTTTTGAAGGAAATTTTGAAAGCATCCATGGGTTTATCATAGAAGGAATTATCAATAAATGAAAGGTTAGTAAGTCGTAGGCTAGCTGAATCCCATTCAGAAATAAATAAGAAATATTTACTAGGCAATTGATAACCCCTTTGTTTTCTTAGTCATTCCCTTGTTGATATGTTTATTTTGAACACTTAAGGAAGTTTTGTCAAATTTTCTATCTATTCCAGTAGCTGAAGATATTTCTCTTTCTCCAGAGGAGAGAATACTACAAGAAATTTGATTTTGATCTTTATGTTTCTTCCATTTCCTTTGAGATTAATTTTTGTGTTGCGATGGTTACTTTTATTCATTTTACCCACCCCGGTAAAATGGAAAATAAAGGATAGTTGGCCGGTGCACTAGAAAGAGTGATCACGGGAGATTTTGGGTTTGCAATACAAATTTCATGATTAGAGAGTATTGGTAGAATTTGTAGAGTCTCGTGAAGAATTTGGGGCCATTCAAGTCAATTTGGGTTCATTCTGGTTAATTATGGGTTCGGGAGCTCCATCATACTTAGAATAGGTCCCCGGGCCCACTTTCAAGCAAAATCAGGAAAAAATAGAAAAAAGGTTGAAAACAACTTTGGGACATTCCATGGCCTTCTCCTCAAACACCAGCACTAGAAAAATCCAAAAAAATCCCTAGCAAAGGTCAAAAATGGTGAAAAAACTACTTTGGGGGCCTCATAGGAGAGTTGAGCTAAAACTAGCTCACCGAGCGACTTCTTTGAGCTGCTCATCAATCCCGAATCCCAATGTAGTAAGGGGTGGGGTGTTTACATAGCTCGGTGAGCTCATAGTTCGGTAGGTTAGGAGAATCCTTAGCCCAACTTGGGTGAGTCGGGGTCCTTTTCATTGGGGCTAAGTCAATTTATAGCTCGGAGTCAACGCGAGCACATCGGTGAGATAAAAATGAAGGGTGCACAACATATGTCGTGGTCGGGTGGCTCATTTTCATCGAGTGATTTGGGCTTAAATACTATGGGGTCGGAAGCGAAATGCATCCACATGATTCATGGAGGTCGGTGAGATGTAGATGCTCGGTGGGATCCAGAGCCGTGAAATAGGAGGTGGTTTGTCAAGGTTTCATCACTTGAGCGCATCGGATGGAGTTCATTGGGGATCGGGTCGAGAGGAGGATGTCGGGAGGCATAAGGTGGAAGCATGAAAGAAGGGCTAGTTGTCCCGACAAACACAGATGGGTGAGTTGGGAATTGGTGTGGCAGAGACATATCGGGGGATCGATGAACCGACATACATAGAAGATCTTGACAATGGGTTAGGTAGAAATCGGGGCCTAATAAATAAGAAACACATTACACAACCCTATCTGATGCAATGTAGGGTCAAAATGCTGACCTGATATGTAGGAAACTCACCTTGAACTAGGTATGCGGTGGTGGAATGGGAGAAACATGAGCATATTGTATAAGCCCCTCCACATGTTGATGCTGATGTTAAAAGTGCCCCCAAATTGCAAGGAGCCCTTGAGTTAAGAAGGAAGCCGAATGAGGAGGTTGGTAGGTGGGGCAATTGAAAAATTCAATACATGTAGGTAAAAAGAAATGAAGTAGCTTGATGAAGAGCTCAACCATGGAGAAGAGCTGGTTGGTAAACACAAAGATACCCCCCTTACAAAATTGATCATAACTTTCACCCCGGTGGTCAAAATTTGACAAATTTATATTCATCAAAAAGGGAATTTGGATCTTGTCTTCATGAAGCCAAGAAATTTAGATTTTGGTGATATTTTTAGGGTGAAATGGATGAGGGAGATGCAGGTCCCATAAGCGAGACCCAAGTGCAAGAATGAATTAAATGAAGTATGGGCATGTTTCCTTCTCCCATAAGGTAGTGTACAATTGGGTATGGGCTTTACATACTTTCCCATCAGACTTACAGTGTCATAATTGATTTTTTTGGGATTTTGAAGTAGGCTTTCATATTTATCTCCCTTTCTCTCACATTTTCTCATATAAATTGTAATGGGGTTACAAAATTGAAGGGTTGATCATTTTCTTTTCTCATGCACCCCTCTTCTTCTAGGGATTAAAAGATTTCCTCCAAAGCATTGTAATGGCTTCATTCCCTCCCATATTGGATAATATACTATGTAAATTCTAATGGAGCAATAAAATCATGCTTGTATTAATCTTCTAACCTTTCATGGTTTTTTGTTTCTCTTACCTCTCATTGTCAAATTGGTGGTTGTGTATATTTCTTGTTCATTGAAAATTTGGTGGTCATGCTTGTCATGGAATGGATAATGTTTACATTTTGTGTTTGTGATTCAATTTTTATCCTCCCATTAATGCTTTGGTGTAATTTTTTGTCTGTGTTACATCTTGTCCAACATCCCAAAGTTCACCATTTCATTATTTTGTAGGAAAGGGAAATTGATTAACATCCCCTTCTTCCAGTGTATCATTTCTCTTAGTGTAGATTTTACTTTCATGTATCTCTTTCCATGTCCCCTTGGAAGCTTTAGAATAGGCGTAGTTAGTTGTTTTTCTTTCATTATGATTAGTTAGTGGTAAGTAGGATTAGGATCAGTATCCGGACTTCTCTAGAGAGCTATCCCATTTCGTAAGGTCCCACACTTAGGATATCTCCATGTTATGCAGATTACACTGAATGCCCCACCTATAATCGGACCATTCGGGAAGTGCTATAATTTTACGCTAATAGTTTTCACATGCCAAATAGGATATCATTTAAGTCAATTTTCCATTTTTAGTGTTCCATCACAAGATCAACTTTGGAGGCATCTACAACAATTTAAGGATTTCAACATTGAAAAAAATCATAAATCCTTCTTTTCAAGTTTACATGCATGCAAAACAGGTCTCAAGATCCGACTATTAGTGTTTTGGGTTTTGGAGGTTGCTAAACAAGTCCCAAACCCCAAAATATTTCATTTTGGGTTTTGAAGGTTGCATTGCATGGGCCTATTACCGTCAGTAGTGCATTTCAGGTTTTTAGAGGTGCAGAACATGCCCCAAGTTCTGACAAAAGGCAATTCAAGTTTTATAGGTTTCATTATATGACCTAAGTTCCACCTTTGTATTTCATGGATTAACAACTACACGACAAGGTACAAACCATGAATTGAAGTATTTTATCCTCCAATGTGTGCATCCATGTATCCACTTCATTCCATCAAGTTTCATTGTCTTTGTTGGTGGAATCCCAACCTTTAGAGGCACAAGAAAAGCACAACTAGAAAATCCATTTGGTAAACAACCCACTCTTTGAGTTGTAGATCTCCATTTATTTTCCATATATTTCCATCCATTTTCCCTTCCATCTCTTTCATTTTATCCTATTCATGAAGTCATGCAATCATGGATTCATTCCCATAATGGAATTCACACATGCAGCAACAACAATTCCATTCAGACATACCTCCACATTTGCAGTATATATTCTCAAGGTACTACTAGCCACCTCCGGATCCATGCTACGATAAAAGTCAGAAATGGTCATACCCATATGATCATAATTCAAATAAGTTTGGTTGCCCACAAAAATATGGATATTTTCAAGAGCAGAGGTACATAGATTTTGGAAGGTATCCAACACCTGAAGATCTTGAGTTATAGAGAAAGGTTTAGGAGTTTGAGTATCATATGGACCAAATCAGGATTAAAGAGATGGAAAATTCAGCTCATATCATTTTTGAATTCCATACCCTTGGAATGGCCTCATACCATGTGAGTTGGACCCTCAACAAGAGATCTGTTGGATGAATGACATAGTGTTTGGGATCAAATAATGGATTGGAATGAGGGAGGCCTATGAATGTAATGCTAGTCATTTCTCTTAATAGGAAACCTTTTCATAATCTAACAACCTCTCCTTTATGTCTCGAGTCATGCCCATCCATCCTAAACCTCAGTTTCCAAGTTTTGTACTTGATGCTCTAAGTGTTGAATCCCCTTCTCCATCTCCTAGTCTTCCATCCCATCTCAGTTTCTTGGCACTTTTCCATTCCAAAACCAACTCCCCTCTATGAGAGAAATAATTTACACCTCATATTCCACCACCAAAAATCAAAAATCAGTATAAACCCCACACACCACTCCTTTTCTAGTCCCTAATCAATGTCCGAAAGAGAATCAACAAACTAGTCCGGAGGAGTAACAAAAAGAACAACCAAACAAAGAAGAAATGATGATTTTTTTGTGATTTTGGATCTAAGATTCGGGATAGAGAAGATTTCCTTATTGTTCTATCATTCGGAGGAGTTCAAGGTGAAGGAACAGGTGGTAAATTCCAAGGTTGCAACAATAATAGCAGAGAAATAACAAGTGGAAAAAATCAATAATTTGTTTGTTTGAGTGTAGCATCCATAAGAGAACCCTATTTCTAAAGATTGTTGATCAATTACCTACTACGAGAATCGAGTTGTGGAGGAAGACAAAGAAACTAAAATTATAAAAGAAGATGAGTTTCATACGAAGTGGAAGATAATAAAAAACTTTTGGAAGACTCGACACAAGGAAAACCATGCAAGAAACTTCAAAACTTATCTCACTTTATCCTTTAACACTTATTTAACTAAATTGAGACATATTCCGGTGAGTGGAACTCCGAGATTACAAGTAATGGAAGAAATCCATATCCATTTTTGCATATATTGGATTCCATTTTTGGCTTTCTTGGATTCTATTAGTAGCAATATTGGATTCCATTAGTATTTATATTAGATTCCAATATTTTCATTATTGGACTTATTCGAGTTCCATTTTCTCTATTATTGGATTTCAATTTTTCTATTATTAGATTTCAATTTAACTATTACTAGATTCCAATAACACTATTATTGGATTACATTTTTGCACTATTAGAATCCAATTACTAAATCCTGATTTTTGGATTTCAGTTTCACAATTTTAGGATTTCAGTATCGTTATTTTAGGTTTTTCTAGCATACATAACCCAACCAATTGCAAAATTACATAAGCCAAGTGACCGCTTACGTACATAAGCCGAGTGGCCACTAACTTAAAGATAGTGCGTAAGTTATTGTTTTCATTTATGCCACATATCAATCTTAATATCATCATACACATATGAATATTCATGCATACCTTATTCAAATCAATAAACATTGATATTAAAAATCCCTTCCTTGAACATCCTTGAATGGTGTTAAATTTGATGGTTGTTTAGAAATTTTTGTGATTTTAGATGTAACATACTTTCAAATATTTTATAGAACTAGAACATGTGACTCGCATGTTTAAAAGGTGACCGTCAATATTTATATACATTTATATAAAAAATTATTCGTATATATTAAGCATAGTTAAAAAATATGGAATTTTCATTTATAAATTTTGTAAGTAGTGTATAAGTGCAAGTGATCACACTTACAAGTGTGATTTTCCATATGTCTAAGTGAGATCCTTGAGTCGCACATCTCTCAACTTTCACTTTAATTGCAAGTCTCGATTGGCACTTCCAAGTACGAGTATCGACTCACACTTCTAAGTGTCAAGTATCGACTCGCACTTCTAAGTGTCAGTCTCGACTCGCACTTCTAAGTGTGAGTCTTGATTTACACTTCTAAGTACGATTCTTGATTCACATATCCAAGTGCAATAAATCACTGTCAAACAATTTTTGGGTTACAGTAAATTTTCAACACTTCCCTTCAAAAATACAAAACAATGTTTATTTATACCAATTATTATGTATAAATTTAAATTTTTATAATTTTTATCATTTATATATAAATATCTATTAATAATTGAGGATTAAATATTAAATATGCAATTTGCATGTGACGTTTGTTACAAATATTTTCTTTTTTTTTTCTACAATCAACACAAACGTCTAAACGGGTGTCAAGAGTTACATGTTAAAGTGCAAGCACAAAAATTAAGGGATTTATTCTTTACCCGAATTATGTAAGGGATTTTATTTACCAAACAAAAATTATAATATTAAATTCTTACATTAATTATTTACAATACCAAATGTAGTATTAATGATAACCATTTTGTAAGGAAAAATGCTAATTAATGTTGCAGTTGCCTCAACATTAATTAGCCATTAATTCGAGCTATGTAAAATTTTCCATTTAAAAGTACATGTGCCATTCAAAATATGTGCACCTTTTGGAGCATGCAACTATTGTTAGCCATTAATTAGCCATTTAATAAAAAAATTAATGTAAAATTGTACGTGTGCCCTCTTAATTACGTGTGCCAATGAAATTGGCAGTTAGATTTGTTAGTTACATATCTCTATAAGTATATAGTTTTGGAGTTTATATTTTTAACATTTTTATTTCTATTATCTTCCTCAATGCGTAAGCTTATTCATCAATAGAAAAATATCACTAGCGCAACTGTCGAAAATTATGTGCTCAAGTTATAGAAATGTTTTGATTTCCTCTCCGTACCAAAAATCGGTATGCATTCTCACTGGCAGTACCTCCAAAATTACGAAAAATTGTTAATGTAAAATTTTCCATAGATGATTAAGGCTTATATCCATGTAAAAATTTTCATAGCTTCTTAGGGCTTATCTCGAATGTAGAGATTTTGTAGATAATTAGACGAAGTAAGTTTGTTATTTAATATTTTGTAGAATTTAGTTTTTTTATCATATAAATAATTTCATAATGTAGTAATAATTTGTTAGAGAATTGAAAGAGGATAAAATGGAGCACATTTTGACAGAGAAAAATGGTGCAACCTAATAAGTAATAACATGAGAGGAAGATTTGTATAATTTTAAAAACCCAAAACAACTGCCAAGAACTTGTTTTGTTGAATCTTGAAAAATAAGTCTGGTGGTATGGATGGTGGCTCAATTTGCACAAAAAGTGAATATATGAATCAATTTATGGTCATGGTGGTGAACAGGAAAGAGAAGATGTATTTTATAAAATTGATATTATTTTTTCAGCCTTATTGTTGTCCATAAATAGTCCTCTACTATGCATACTTAGCAAAATTCAACGGCTATGACATTGTTGACATTGTCAATGGAAATATTTTATAAGATATTCATGTTAAGAATGATTTTCCATTGAATGTGTTGGTGATGGATTACAGTGATCTATTTGTGAAAAATATGGTAATGCAAGAGTAGGAGAACCAAACAGATTTTGGAGAACAAAATAATGAATACAAATTTGTGAAAGGAGAATTCGAGGAACAAGGAAACTCTAAGATGCTGCTACTATGGAAGCAACAACTATCCTAAAAAAATTTCACAAAAATTAAATTTTCTCTGTTTGTGTCGTGGCTATGTGGATTTTTTTTTTTTGCCTATGAGATTTCTCTCTTCTATGCTTCAATGTCATATTCTTCCTTAAGGACCTTTTTGTAAAAGGATGCAAGTCCTTTAAAAAACCCCATATTAACTCTTATACAAAAATGGACATAGTTTTTATACATCAAAATATATTGTTGTGGCATAACCTAATGACTCTATGATGACAATATCTTACTTTATTTTGTTAATTCTTATCGATCGATAATATCCAATTACTATGGTGTTGCATAAGCTAGCGGACGCTAAGCTAAAAATAATATTCTTTGACTTGTTAAATGCTAGCAATCCATAAGCTCAAAATTTTATATTGTGGAAGTATTAGGTTACCTTAGCAGGTCTAAGCTCAAAACATCTTACTTAAAATTTCTCCTCAATCCACCAATCAAAATAAAAAAATGATAACTTTTTAACTTTTTAATGTTTGTAATTTATTTAAATAATTTTTTAAACTACAAAACTTATTTATATTTTTATTTATTTGCTAGTTAGTATTGATTTGAAAAATATGAGGCCTTGTTGTAACATTGATTTATTCTATTTAATAAAAATCATAATTCTATGAAAACAATCACACAACTAGCACATCTAGCACAATCACACAACTAACACATCTCCCATCTGTGAGGCATGAAATTGCTTCTCTGTCTTGTTTAATTTAAAATTTTGTTAAAAAAATTACTATTAAAAAGGTTTATCAAATATTCATGAACATAATGATTGCATACTGTATACAAGAATTAAGGCACCCAAAAACATTACAATAGAATGCATCGTGAGCATCACCAAAAGTGAACAAAAAAGAAACAGGACAAAAAAGGCTAAAACAACATATCCCAAAATACAGTCCAACAAATCAATACAATGAAAAATCACAAAACATGGAGGGGAAAACATCCCAAATGATACATTCCACAAACAATCAAACAAGATCTCCAAGAGCTAATGCACTAGTTGATTAATAAAAATAATATAATAGTATGAAAAGTATAGTCACTAGTTAATCTAAATAGGAGGACTAAAACATTATATAAATGAATTGGAACAATATGGAATAGATGTAAATAAATATTCCAAGTAAAATGAAACCCTAAGTATGTAAGTAAAAGGAAGAGAAATGGATTAGTTGGTTGGTAGAGATTGTCATAGGTTGTCACAGGTTTGAAAATAAAATCTAGAAGTGAGATAACCAATTAGAAGTCCCGCAAAGACCAAATCTAGATGATCTAAACTAAATGGAGCATACGGGAAGGTACTAGGGTTCCTTGAGGCACCCTAGTATGTAGTTTAGGTGCTTTGATCTTTGTAAATGTTAGAATCCTAATTTTTGTAGGGTTACAAGGTATTGTCGAACATTGCCTATCTATCACATTATATTTGCTAGATCATGTCGTATATGATGAATAATAAAAAGATGAAATAAAATTAAAAAGGAAGTATCAAACCCTAAGAAAAAAAAATGCAAAATGAATTGGTCAGACTAACCTCAAACACGAAACTAGTGGCTTATCTTTGAGCGTTGCACTACATTTTAGACTCGATGTAGTTTTGGTGAGTGGTGTGCATGTCATTCCCTAGGTGCTCTTGTATTAGTCACACTTTATGAAGTAGTGAGAAATAGTAACTATAGAAAATATAAATAACATGTGTGCATGGAATAGAATAGAATCCCTGCTATGTTATTTGTGTGATGCAGATCTCTTAGCCTTGATGCATGACACTATATGGATACACATGATGCAATGTATGAAACTCTAGATGGAGTGATAGTATTATGTTACACTAGGACCCTTATTATGGTCTCAAAACTTTGTATTTATAGGGTTTTCTTGATTTAATTTCATAATTAATCCCAACATGACTGACTATGAAGAGGATAAGAATGAGAAATGACTAGAAAGATCCTAAAAGAGGTAGGAAAGTGGAAAAATGGACCAGGGCACCCTAGGTGGGAATGAGGCACCATGGGGTGCCCCTATACATGCATGGGTGCCTGTATTTATTTGAAATTGATGAGAAAATGCTGAAATGGGTGGATATGTGAGTGGGATTATGTGGGAAATATGAAATAAAAACATAAAGAAGAAGAAAAAAAGTTGGGATTAACTAGTACTTTATAAAGAATGATGACCAAGGCTAAATAATGTCTAATGTGCAAGATTTTGTGTCTACATTTTCCCCCACTTTATGTTGGTGAGCATACCACTGGTAACATAAAGTAGATAGAGATGCATACTTGATATCCATGTAGAGTGTAGAAGAAGACGTGTCGATGGAATAGACTCATGAATGGAATAAAAAAGAAAAAATGTGGAGGAGCGTGGATTATAAAGACGAAAAATACGCATAAAAAGTGATGAGAGTGAACCTAGGGTGGAACACGTGTGTATTTATTGTTGTGTGTAGTGTACCTGCATGGTTAGTAAAGAAAATTTCCTATAGCGGTGTGTTCTTGTTGTTGTTTTAGCTTTTTTTTTGTTATTTTTACCCCTAATTTGACTACTTGTTTCTCATACGGATGGAACAACAAGGAGAAAATGATCAAGTAGTCAAATATGTATGTATGTAAAAATGTTGTGTAGAATGTGAATGTATATATAAATGTGTAAGTGCGTAAATGTAAAATAAATGAATAGAAAAAGTGTAAATGGAATATGTGCACCTCATCCATGTCAAGAGAAAGGGTGTAGAAGGATATCTGTACCATGGAAATTTTTTTGGGTGATCTCACGACACCCTGGATGAAGAAGTTGTTATCTAAATAACTCTCCCAGTTATTTAGATAACTTGTATACACTTTATGGATTTGAGATATTCATTGTGAGGTTTCGCACACTCAAGTTCACTTGGCGCCTTCCCTTGGTTGCATTTCCTTGCATGCCTCCCTACTTCTCCTCATGCTCCCTTGTGTGCTTCCCCTCCTCCCTTCCTTTTACTTTTCCTCTTTATTCCATCTTCCCCTTGCACACCTTCCTTCTACCTCCTTCCCACACCTCATTCTTCTATGTGCATATCTTTGTGCCCTCCTTGACACCTTTTTTGTCAAGTCATCCTCTGACACACTTGAGTGTGCCACATAAAACTAGTCGAAGCATGCTAACAGGTGCTAAAAAATAATGAGTGACATGTGGTAGAAACGACAAGAACATTTGCATAGTTTTTCTGTCCTTTCATCCAATCCGCACACACCACATGTATTGTGTGCACAAACAACTCGATAAACTTTTGACATCCATATCTCCTGCTACAAATCTCTTATAAGAATGTACCTAGTCTCAATTGATAGTGATGATATAGGCTACAGTGCTAAACATTAAAATTCAAATTCTTGGCTGATCTGGTAGGTGATAAATGTGAAAACGTATTTCTAATTATTAATGAGAAAATGTAATCCACCCTCCTTCCTTCTCCAACATGGCAAACAAACTTGGGGAAACGTATTTGACAAATTTTTAGGTGGATTTACAGAATTAAACGCTTCTTGTTGGTGATTGTTTTTCAAATTCAGGTTTTCCCTCATTCTCTTCTTCTTCCATGGATTTATAAATAAATGTAAGAGTTGAGCTCATTATTAATGTTGGAGATTTTGGATCCTTACGTATTTTGATAAGGACTTCATATTTTTCTATACTCTGAGTCGTAGACCTCTAGATTTTCTCTTTCATGTGGATATCGACCTCTTTCACCATTGGAACAATTGCATGCATTTACGGAAGTAACAAAAGCATCGTTTTGTGACTATTCTCTATCCTAACATGTTTGCAGTCCTTATTACCTTCTATTTTGCATTTATTTCTCGTTGTTCCATTATATGTCCCTTGTTGCTCCTTATTTTAGAACAAATAGTTTTCATCCCTTTTAGTGTAGGTTTCCTTTCGTGTTATCCTTCTCCCCTGGTCCCTTGGCATTGTTAGTTCAATTTTCCCTTTTAGCACTAGGAGAATGTGATAGCAATAGAATTATATAGAGGAACCGGCATTTTCTATAGATTCATCCCAAGCGCGTAGGGTCCCACAACTTGGGGACGGTTCCATTTTTGTCACAAATGACTTGGTTCTTCCGGATATAAGACACGGGTGAAATTTTGATGACCAATAGTTTCGGCACACCTGGGGGACAAGCAATGAAATCTTATATTTCATATTGCTAAGTTCTCGGTGTGTGTGCACTTAGTATTTCTAGCCTTTGGATCCTCATTTGAACACATCTGGTGACTCCCAATATCTGTAGATCTCTGTTTTAGTAGCTCTGAGCACCTTTCATGAGAAGAGTGCATACAAGGAGAAGTGCAACAACTGAATATTATTTCAAGTACCTCTCACTATCCTTGAGAAGAGTTCATTCTAAAAGCCCATGCACACATCATCATCTCTAGCGCGCCATGCCCATTCAACTCCTCCTCAAAGAAAATAACTAGAGCTCCATAAAATGGTGCATCACCCACCTCCTCCACTAAGGAAATTTTTAAATTCACTATAGGAATTCCCTTGGTTCTCGGCCATGTAACACGATATGCAAAATGACATGCTCAAAAGTATTCCATACTTTATTGATGAGAATCAAGTCACCCCTCAGGAGCATATCCAAGATGTAGCAAACATATGTTTACTCTATTTGATAACACATGACGATGTAGCAATTAGGATACATAAGGGCTCTTTCAAAGGAAAAGTGCGTAAATGGTACCGAGGCTTGAGACTTGGATCTATTGCCACCTAGGATGAGTTGGGAACAAATTTTTGTAATTATTTTGAAGATAAGTCAGATCACCTATCTTTGGTGGAACAATTGACAAAAACAAGGAGGGCGCCCAACGAGCAGATGATTAATTTCAACATCAGATTTCATAAGACTTGGGAAAAATCACTCTTTTGGTAAGACCTACAACCCAACATGTTTTTTTGTATTATCTAAAGGTGTTGAACAACGATATATCAGTCATGATTCAATCCATGGGAGGTAAGACTTTACCAATCACTTATAATATTTCATTAAGGGTGGAAATAGTCTTATTCAGGTAGGAAAGATAGCTCCTAGACCTCATATGCCCTTGTTCCCGAAATATCATAAGCACCCCAACTTTCTTTAGAACCTATTCTTGTTTCTAAGAAAAGTGTGTAACTGTTGCATCAATATCCTACTCTTCGGCGTGATAGAAAGGAGATGGAATTAAAGACCCTAATTATAAATTTATCAAACAAGGTCATATCATTAGAGAAACAATAGGAACAAGCCTATAGAGGTAGTTCTAATTAGGTGCATAGCCAAAGCGATCAGCCTTGGTGGAATCAATAAGGAAACCAAATATATACACCCAACCAACAGAATGATAGATGGTATGTTAACACACATCTACCCTTACAAGTTGTACCTCACACGCCCTCTCTTCCATCTCCCAGCATAATTCAAGAACTTGTTCCAATTAAAAATAATTTGGCACAAGAGTTAGAGTGGTGTTTCCCCTGTAACATGCCTCACAGTCAATATCACTATGCCAATGTTGCGCATGCACAAGCTTACATGATTCAAAATGCTTCTATCTATGAACCTTCAATGAGTGCACCTAAGATAAATAATTGACAAAGGACAGAGATTCTTCCCGATTCTAATTAGATGTTCTTTGGTGCTGAAGAATTTTGTGCAATCAACCAAGATGCAAAGGATACAAGCAGACCACATTCCCAAGTTGCGGAAAACACAAGATACACGAAGAAAATTCTCGATTCTAGCATGTAGGTCACAATTCCAATAATAAAATCCAACCTTCATAAGTAGAAAGATGCAGCCAGGGCATTCAGTGGTAAAATTTCTCAAGTCCCTACATAAGAGGCCCCACGTAAATCTCCTCCTAAAGTAGCGGTGCCCCTCTGTTGGTAGGAAAAGCCTCAACTTTGGCTAAATCCCTTATTTCTTTGCTTGAACAGTCAAGAGAATATGTTTTTTCCCCTCAAATGCACAAGTTAGTGGGTCTTCCATTTAGCATTGTGGACCAAATGAAGAAGAAAAATATAAGTGTCACAACGTGGGATGCTCTGACAATTCCATCTCAACAAGATTTGTTGCATGAGGCCTTATCCCAACTTCCACATGTTGATCCAACTATTCGCAAACCATGCACTTCTATCAATATTTTTCAGATAGAGGAGAAACAAGTAAGTAATAATGTTAAAACCCCACCCTTCTATATGTCCTTGATCATAGGAAAACACCTAGTGCATAATTGCATGATAGAATTGGGTGCTAGCACTTCTATTATGCCCAAGAAGATAGCTGATGTCCTAGGTCTTGAGTATAACCCCTTGTCTAAAGGAGTCTTGTAACTCGATGGCTCAACTGTCACTACCCTAGGAATTATCAAGGATCTTGAGTTGACCCTTTATGCATGTCCAAGCCTCACCATAACTCAAGATGTGTCTATTATTGACCTACCTCCTTTATTTTCCCTATGTCTATCAAGAGAATTTATTGTGAAAGTGGGTGGTTACTTGTCTTCTGATTGGTCTCATATGTTACTCAAGACAAGGTATGGTACCTAGTTTACCATACAAGATGAGATAATATTTTCCTATCATGTAGAGTCATATGTCTCATCCCCTCTCTAAGCCAATTGTTTAATCCAAGAGGAACAAGCTTCAGTTCCTGAAGAGAAGCCTCTTCCACCTTCTATTCTTGATCTGGTACTTGATGAATGGGTAGAGAGGCACCATAAATTTGACCCATATGCTGAAGAACTGAAAGCTTATGAAATTGGGCTTGGTACTTACCGAATCCTTGAAGATGAAACTATGCTACCACGTGTGCTCAAGAAACATCAAGTTGAACCTTGTCTATGGAAATTATACTTTGATGTATCTAGAAGTAAAAACAACATGGGAGTAGGATTTTTCTCATTTCTCCCAAGGATGAGAAATTATTCTTTGCTCATAGGTTACAGTTCACATGTTCTAATAATATGGCAGAGTATGAGGCTTTGGTGTTGCATAGATATTGGGGACACATAATTGGTTATCCATAAGGTTACCAATAAGTTCTAGAAAAATAATAAGCTTCTAAAATATTATAAACACATAGTTTAGGACCTCCTTAAGAGCTTTGATGCTCTAAATATACAGGTGATGCCATGTAAAATGAATAAGGAAGCTTATCAAATGGCCACACTTGGTTTGTAGTTATCTCATGTTGAGGAATTTGTCAAAGGAAACACTCAACACATTAAGATAGTGATCAGACCATCCATTTCAGACAACAATACCAGTTGGAAAGTGTTTGAAAGTGATGTAAAGATCATCTAGCTCATTCAAAATGAATCTGAGTTCTCATCAAGAATGCAATATGACTTGTATGACAACTATGGTGACCAAGTGATTCAGCTAAATTCAAATAAGTTTCCTAAAGGGTTAGTCACCTTAGATCAAATGTTTAGCTCTGATGATGACTTCAAGGGTGAAGAAAAGTATATACATGTCATGTAATAAGATTGCTCCCCAATCACCATTGCACACAGAAAGGAGTTGTTGCTTGGTAAGACTTGTTCACATAATGAAAAGTAGGAATTCATCTCTCCCTATCAAAAATACAGTGATATATTTTCATGGGAGTATGAAGACATCAAGGGTTTCTATCCAAGTGTTGGTCAACACTCCATTGACCTTGATCATGGTATCAAGCTCGTTAGATAGAAGTAGAGACCATTCAATCCAAAGATAGATCCCCTCATGAGAAAGGAATTATCCAAATTCATTGAGGCAAAAATTATTTTTCCCATCAAGTACTCACCTTGGGCCATGAATCTAGTTCCAATGCATAAGAAGAATGGTGAAATCAGACTCTGTGTTTATTTTAGAGATTTGAACAAGGCATCTCTAAAGGATCATTATCCTTTTCCTTCAATGAAGTAGATTATGTAGACTATGGCTAGCACACAAATATTCTCAATGTTATATGGATATTTAGGTTTCAATCATATCTTGGTCAAGAAAGAGGATCAATTCAAAAATACCTTTACAACCAAGTGGGGAACATATACATATAAAAATATGCCCTTCGGTCTATCAAACATGGGCGCTAAATTTCAGCATGCCATGGACATTGCCTTTAAAGGTTACATCAATGAGTTAATCTTGGTTTACCTTGATGACATAACCATATTCTCAAATAAGAGTGAGGATCATATGATGCACCTAAAGAAAGTATTTGATAGGTGTAGAAAGTATGAGGTCTCCCTTAACCCCAAGAAGTGGAATTTTGTAGTGGCACAGGAAAGCTCTTGGGCCATGTGGTTTCAAAGGATGGCATCAAAATTCATCATGAACACATTTTAGAAAGAATAGCTCTTTCCCTAGTGACACACAAGAAATCCTTATAGTCCTTCCTTTCCAAAATCAATTTTGTTAGGAATTTTATCCCTAACTTTACAAGACTGGTCCAACCCATCACCCTCATGCTCAAGAAGGACATAGCCTTCAAATGGACAACAAAAGGAAAATAGAGCTTCAACAGAATCAAATAAGAAATTACTTATGTGCCAATACTCATCAACCCAGATTACTCAAAGGATTTCATCCTTTATGCTTATAGTCGTTGATGCGAGTGTTGATGTTGTCCTAACACAATAAAATGAACAAGGGATGGAACAACCAATGGCCTTCTTCAGCTAGATCCTGAAGGATTATGAATTAAAATAAAATCACATGGAGAATCAGGTCTTCACCAAAATGTGTGTGCTCATGAAATTCAAAATTATGCTCCCAAAAAATCATATCAAGGTGTTAGTCTCCCACTCTTATGTCAGAGACTTCATTATAGGAGCATAAACCTGTGAAAAGAGAGCACGATGGGTGACCAAAATCATGGAATATGATGTGAATATCAAAGCCAAAAACTGGTATGAGGAAGCAAACTAAAAAGGTAGATTGTTGAGGATGCACAGAATGAGCCTGAGGCTTCATTGTTTTTGGATGAGGATCTCATGCGCACGAAATTGAGAATAATACTGCACTGGTGCACATGACTAGATGAAGGACATGATCACATTCCTTTTCAAGGGTGCATATCCTCCTGGTTTAAAAAAGAAAATAGAAGACATTTGAGGTTGCAATCTATCCCTTATGTTTTGATTGATGGAATTCTCTTCAAGAAAAATATTGATGATGTGCTGTTAAGATGTATCAACAACGCGTAGAATGAAAAAGTGTTAGTAGAATTTCACAATGGATTCTTTGGTGGAAAATTTTCTACCAAGACTACAACAATGAAGATCATAATGGCAAATATCTTTTGGCCTACTCTATTTGTAGATGCACACAAGTGGGTCACAAAATGTAAGTAATGCACTTTCTTTATAGGAAAGAAAAGATTGGTAGCGCTTCCCCTCCAACCAATCCAAGTGGATCAGCCTTTTGTGCAATGGGGTCTTGACTTCATAGGCATGATCAATACAACTTCAAGTGCTAGACACAAGTGGGTACTGATAGCTATGGACTACTTCACTAGATGGACAGAAGTGGCATGCTTAAAGAATCAACCAAGTCAGTCATCCTTGACTTTCTTAAGGTATAGTCACAAGGTTTGGCGTTCCTCAAACCATTATCTCCGATAATGCAAAAGACTTCCTTGGGACCAAAATCACTGATTGGGCTCTAAATTTGGGAATTTACCCAAAGAATTCTTCTAATTATTACCTATAAGGAAATGGTCTATTAGAGTCAATAAACAATAACCTTATCAGAATCATAAAATGCACAATGAATATCAGCCAAATATAGTGGCATACAAAGTTCTTGCATGTGCTCTGAGAAGATAGAATCACACTTAAAAAGGCAATAGGAACTTCACCTTACAAGATTGTCTATGGAAAGGAGGCTACCCTTACTTTTATGCTAAAATTAAACTTATTGGCACTTTCTAGTAGCTGGAATTTTAAGGCGTGGAACAGAGAAAATGAGAATGGAAAAGTGGTTAATCTTGAAGAATCAAGAAAATATGCCATGATTAGGTTAGAGAAGTTTCAATAAGAAAAAAATAAATGGTTTGATAGAAAGGAAAGGCCTCAAGATTTCAATGTTATGGACTTAGTCTTAATATGGGATGCTAAAAGGCTAAAACAGGAATCCATTCAAAGTTTTATGCACTTTGGAGTGGCCCATACATCATCAGTTCATGCAAAGAGACTAACTCTTTCGAATTAACTCATCTTGATGGAGTGCACTGCAAATCCTAGTAAATGGTATCTATCTCAAACCCTTCCATTAAGTTTTCTACATCATTTTGTATATATTAGAGTAGTTTTAATTCCTCCAAGTGTGTTGTGTGCATATTATTTGTTTGTACATAGTTATTTCTTCTTGTGTGCTTCTTGTGCACAGTCTTCCTTTACTTACGGGGGTGCTAGTATTCTTCCAATAGTTTTCAGTATTTTGCAGGATCTAGAGTAGAGTCAAGAAATGATCCTTTAAGTGACTTTAGGGGTAGTTCTTCAAAGCTACATATCAGAATTTCATGATTATATGATAGACTCCATGCCCAATGGATGCTTTAGGATATTGATCTCCTTCATCTAGCAGGAAAATGGCCCCGAAAGTTGCCAAAATTGTTATCCAAGTAACTCTCCCAGTTATTTAGATAACTTTTATACAGTTTCTTGATATGATCTCTTCATTGCAGGGTCATGCGCACTCAAGTTCACTTGGAACATTTCCTTGGTTGCATTTCCTCACATGCCTCCCTACTTCTCCTCATGTGCCCTTGTGTGCTTCCCCCTCTTCCCTTCCTTTTCTTTTTCCTCTTTGTTCCATCTTCCCCTTATGCACCTTCCTTTTTCCTCCTTCCCATGCCTCATTCTTCCACATGCATATATTTTCACCCTCCTTGGTGCCTTTCTGTGCCAGTTCATCCTCTGACACACTTGAGTGTGCCACAAGCAACCAGTCAAAGCACGCAAACAGGGCGCTAAATCCTTGCAACAAAATAATGACTGACATGTGGTAGAAATGTCAAAAACATTTCCATAGTTTTATGTGCTTTCAGCCAATCCACGTGCACCATGGGTCTTGCATTCACAAACGAATATGAATTTTTTTAACAATCGCATCTCCTACTATAGAGCTCGATCGATTGCATTCCTAGTCTTAATCAATAGTTGTTGACATAGGATATAGTGATAAAAATTCAAATTCAAATTATTGGTGAATCGATAGGTGAGAAATGGGAAACTTATTTCTAAGCATTAATGAGAAGATATGATTGCTTCAACCACCACGATTTGAAATTATCTACCCTCCTTCCTTCTCTAACACCCCAAATAGACTTGGGGAAATGTATTTGATAGATTTCTAGGTGGATTTATAGGCATTAAAAGCTTCTTGTTGGTTTAGCATCCTTTTCTCTTCTTCTTCCATGGATTTATCTATAAATTTAAGAGTTCGTCTCATTATTAATGTTGGACATTTTGTATCCTTACGTATTTTGCTAAGGACTTCATATTTTGGGACTGTGAGTCGTAGAACTCTAGATCGACTCTTTCATGTGGATATCGACCTCTTTCACCATCATAATAGCTATGTGCATCTGTGGAAGTAATAGAAGCATTATTTTTGACTATTCTTTATCGTAACATGTTTTCATCCCTTCTTCTTTCATTTTTTTTTGCATTACTTTCTCATTGTGCCATTCTACATCACTTATAGCTGCTTATTTAGTAGTGTTCCATAAACCGATATGGTAAATACATTTAAAGTTGTTCTAAATATTCCTAGCATTCTTTCACGCATTTCCCTTCATTTTTATTTAGAACATATAGTGTTCATCCCTCTTTTCTCGGTGTTATCAACCTTTAGTGTAAGTTTCCTTTCGTTTTATCCTTCTCCCCTTGGTCCTTTGACATTGTTAGAACTTTCATTTTTCCCTTTTAGCACTAGGAGTACCAGTAGTAGTAGAATTAGATATAGGAATCATCCTTTTTGGAGATCTATCCCAAGTGCACAAGGTCCCATAACTTGGGGACAGTCCATTTTGTCATAAACAAATTGGTTTTTCTAGATCCGAGACACGGGTGTATGTTTGACAAAAAAATATAAGTATAGGGAGGAAATGTGTTGCATCCTCCAAACTTTAAACACTTATGATAAAATGTGTGAAGAGATCTTTGTATTGTCCTATTTTTTTGGTGATCTGACGCCACTAGATGGAAAAGTGTAGAGAGGCACACCCACTATAACCCCCAATCCTATAACTGCTCCATAAAATTCTCAAAGGACACCATGTCCTATAGAGGTCATTGTGTATTGATTTTGTAGACTGGTCTGAACTCACTCATTTTATGTGAACCAATGTAAATATGTTGTGTCAGTATAAATCCTCAATGATGCTCCCCTCTTTGGGGGTGCATGCTATGACAATGAAAGGAGAATGTAACCCCAAAAAGAGGACCAACTGCACTCGAACTGTAGAACTTTGCCCCGTAGGGGAAAGGGAAAATTCTTGGTAGATACCAAGGCGCACACAAAAGGGGATGGCTAGCCAAAACAAGTGTTATTCCAAACACATGCATGTAAATAAGACAAGTGTAAAATACACAGACAATGTAGAAACTAACAAGCACAGTAGTGTAAACACACAAGAAAACAAAGTAGGTCATAAAAAGTGGGTTACAAACATGGGACAAAAATAACGATTTCACAAGACATACAAGGCCATCATGGCCACAAAAAAATAAGAGTGTGCACACAAGTAAAGGGAAAATCCCACATACAATGGAAAACAACACAAACAAGTATAAATAAATAGGTATTCATGGAAACATGTAATCCTAGAAAACAAGTGTTTCCTATAGAATAGTTGTTAGCATGTCGAGTGATATCTAATATGTCAAAGTATGTATGAACAAATATTATGAGATGTTAAGTACAAAATGAAATAATAACACTTGGATAAGATTAATTTGAATGCCCCCAGCAACCGGTATAGGAAGGGTAGAAGGAAAGCATCCATCTTTGCGTGTAGAGTTCCATATTTGTGATCACACTAGACAAAGGTGTGAATTCACATGTGTTTTTGATAATTGCATATAAGAAAACAATCTAACATATGCAATAAAGTGAGCATGCAAAACACTAGTAAGAAAAATTAAATTCCCCTAAGACAATGCACTATGTTGTGGATGGATGGAATGGAATGCAAGATGGAATAATAGGAGCAATGTGCCCCCAAGTGGATGGAAGCATATACAAGTGGGGTTCAATTTTCCCCCTTAGAAAGTCAAGAATGAACCGTAAATGAGATTGCATCATCGGGAAATGGTCGAGTAATGTTGGTTGTGTCTAGCAGCGCTTGTTTGTGATGAGTGTGTATATGTAATGGTAAAGAGATGTGATATGGGGATGAGATGTGCATGAAAATGACTTGTTGAATGGATGAGTGATGATTTATCCTAGAGTGTATGTCACTACAAGATGAAAGGAGGAAGTGGTGATGTAACCTAAGGGTGTAGACCACTACAAGATGATCCTTTATAATATATATTAAATAAATACATCTAATATCACTAACATTCAAACCTTCAACCTCCACTAAATGTAGTAATTTCGAACATTAACTAACATTATAATAAAATTTGTTAGGTTATGTTGAGGCATAACCTCTTTTGGCAGTGGTAAGAGGATACAACATTTGTGGGGTTTTTGGGAATTTATGGCATTCATAGATTGCATTTGTGTGATGGGAGGGACCAATTAATGAATATTAATAATTACGTAATATTTCAATTAGAAATCTTGGAGACACGTGTTGAAGATTGGAATGAAGGTGCTTAACATTTCTCACTTTCATAATATCCCTGTTCACTATGGGTGACACCGTTAAACACATTGAGCCTTATTCCTATGAAGAGGTCAAGTCCAACCCAGTAGTATGGAATATTTTGCATGATGGTGGTGTTACATCATTTATGGAAAGACTATCTAGTCACTATGTCCGAGTGACCAACAATATGCTAGAAACCTAGAAGAAAGGAAGAGTCAAAGTGGGCAAGATAATTTTTTTATTTCAACAGATTCCATTGTGGCTATGATGAGGCTCCCCATGGAGGGAGACATTTATTTTAAATGTTCACTTTAAGAGGATATGGATGATTTCTGTATCCTGGTGAAAATACGACAATGTATCACTTGGGCTATGAATGCTGGACTCACTTCCACAACCTTGGGATAGGGTTTCTGGGCAAGTGAGGAGGTACTTCATGTTGCAGTGATGCTATAAAGTGATATATGGACCTCAGCATTTTCTTCTCATGCATATTCAACATGATTGGAAGGTAAAATTTGTGGATTTTTTGTTTCAATTGCTTAAGAGGTCCCTTAAACTGGCTAGAGAAGATGAAGGTCCATTCCTACACCAAGGTCTTTTGTATTTTCTCTTTAAAATTGAAGCTTCCCAAAAAGAAATCTTGTGCTTCCCCTCTAAGTCATGCAAGTAGCATCGTGTCTCCCTCCTCTTCCTCAACTAGCTCCCTCTTTTTGTCTTTGTCATCACCACCTTTGTCTCCAATCGACTCTAATTTGGAAATAAATATCATTAGCCCTAAATATTTTACTCCCGTTATTTCACTCTTATCACTCCCTCATCTTCTTTGGTGGCTCTTAACCCTTTGAACCCCTCAGAGCACTCTCCTAAGATCTCTAAACCAATTTCAGACCCAACATATACTTCCTCTCCACCTCTTACCAATGCTTCTTTGGATTCTCCTCTCATCTCTAGTAACATTATAATGGCTACAACCAACTAAACTCACCTTATCATGGAAGCATGTGTAGATCTCCTCCCACCTTTTTACATGGAAGTTATCATGAACTCGAGAAATTCTAGATTTTTGTAGGATATATCCTCATTTTACTCGATTCTCCTTTTTTAGAGAAAATGGGCTCCCCAATGTAGCTTCGGAACACAAGGAGAATTTAGAGAAGATATCTCCTAATCGCACAAGGCCATTGAAGATTATGTTACACTCAGTATCTACTATCAAGGAATGGAAAAGTCACATGGACATGACCTGGATGAAAATCAATGAAGACTTCCTAGAACACATTAAGTTAGTGGACATGCTGGTTCAAGGAATCCCTACTTCCGATGCTAAGGATGAAGAAACTACTCTCATGAATATCCATAAAATGTAATTTGGCTTTGTCGGTTTGGGACTTTTTGGTTTTTTTGTTACATATGGGATTGTTCTCTTCTTGTTTCACTATAATACCTGGCCATGAGGTATTTTTTGTGCAAGTATGTGGGTCATTTGGGAAAACCCCCTTTTACTCTAATTCCAAATAGTTTTATGTTTTGGCATATTGTAGTTGTGGCTAAGCTCCTAATATCTTAATGAGTTTTCTTACATCCTTAAGATTGTTATGCTCTAAATTTTATGTCTTGGTATAACCTAACATCTTCTCAGATGACAATATCCTACTTTATTTTGATAAAACCTAACGACCACCAAGCTCCAAAAATTTATGGTGTGGAATAATGTACCATTGTCTAATATCAAAATATAATTATCTTACTAGTTAGGTGCTAACAAAAACTACACTTGGAATATTATATTGTCGGTTTAGCACCAACAAGTTTATGAATATCTACCTCCAATTTGCTAGATGTTGTAAAATATCATAATTATGAATTATTAAACCCTAGTGATGAAATCAGAAAATAACATGTTTTGGTAAAACCTAGTGCCCGAAGATCAAAATAATATATTGTTTAAGTACCTAACGTCTACTAATCTCAAAATATTGTTTAAGTACCTAACTGCCCTTTCTTGGCACCTTAACTTCTATATCTCCAATATCCTTTTCTATCTTGGAAAACTACATAGTTGGAGTGTTAATAATGTTTATAGGGAGGAAAATTGTGTTGCCGATCATCTATATAATGAGGAAATTGATGGTCCATGAGTTGAATTGATTTCTAATAATATAGAAGATTGGCACAACTTGGAAGATATTATTATTCATGATGGGTGGCATAGGAAAAGATCAAAGAATTAATGGTGGCATGTGTCACGTACATCGGAAAAGTGATGTGCAAGCTTGAGAATCAACAAGTAACTCTTCTGCGTACCCGACCTCCCGAGGTCGTGCCGAGATAGCCGGTATGGGTAGAATGTGCAGGCAAACTAGTTAGGTAATCTAATGTCTTCGACACGCACTAATGGTATTTGTGAATCTAAGGCAAAGAAGGCCCTTCTAACTTGGACTGGTGTGATAGATCGATCAGCGAGGATGACTGCTCGAAGGCTCCAATCAATATCGAGCTCTGGCGTGATTTGATCTATGGGTTGTGGGATACGTGGAAAATGACCCGGGATGGTTTCGTGTATTTCTCCTGATAGGGTCATATGGTGAATATGGTCAACTCTATGGACAATTCTCTGGCCTAGTCCAAAATTCTCTAGCTTCGTTAGCTGTTGTGTCTAGTAGGGATAACTGTTGAATGATGATAGGTGGAATCGGAGTAGACTGAAATACTAATTTACGTAGGCCAGTGTCTATGTCTAATTCTCTTATGGATTCGTTAGGCTGTGGGATCTGTGGATCACAACCATAGACTCTTGGTTGTTGCGGTCCCGTTATGGTCATACGGGAGATCAAGTTCTGATCCCTAGTATCCAGTAGTCGTAAGCTTTTTCAGCTTCTATGTTTAGAACCAACAGTTGTGCGATCTTCTCAGAATACCTTGGTGTTATCGCAACTTGGATTCTTAAGCTGGTATCTATATCTACTAGGGTGTCTGCAGCATCTGGCTGTGGAACTAAAGGATCACACCCAAATGTTTGTTCTCTTTCGAGCCCTTCTACAGTCATGTGGGTATTTTCTAGGGTAATCTGTAGTTTGGCTGATTTGACCAAAACAGATGCGCTTGATCGTCTTCGATATTTAGCCCTCTCAACTGTGACCTGATCTGTTGGAAATCTATTGTTGTTTGGAAGACTTGTATCCTAAGATTTTGGTCAATGTCCGTTATTGCCACTACGGTATTGGGCTGGGGTATAATTGGCTCGAAAATGTATTCCCTGGGCTCCCTAGGTCCTGTAATTGTCATACAAAAGTAGTAATGAAACAAACTATAATAAAGTAAAATTTAAATGTACTTCTAGCATATATAATTTCTTTTTGTATTTTCTGGCAATTTATAAGAAAGCAGCTATTTAAAATATTTAGAATTGACAACTAAACTAACAACGTAAAACAAACAAAATAGCCGAGTGTAGCTATTTGTCTGTGTAATTTCGTATATCTATTCTAAACAACGAAATAACTATTCTATCTGCAAGATTCTCGATCCTACCTCAGAAGTGAGGAATGAATCATAGTTTCTCGAAACTATCAATCCCCACAACTTCCTGGCAATATCGAGAATGGAAATAATCTGAAATAAAGCGATTAACTACTCTATTTGATAAGCTTTTAACTAAAACTTTGAAAGATGGAACACGGATTTCGCAGAACGGTGGTGAATCCGACAAAGTGTGTGTGTTCTTGTCCCCTCAAGTATGATCTCTTCGTTCTTTGTGCTCACATGAATCCAGAAAAGCGTGGAATGCTTGCATCAACAGGAATAGATATTTGGATCAATGGACAGCCTTTAGAATGCAGACAGAATAGAATGCGGATAGGAGAGGGATGGCGCAAGAGTACAGAGCTTGGCCTATGCAATTCCTAGCGGGGTCTCTCTGCGAATCATGCAAAAAAGTGTCCGAACTGAAACTAGTCTGTATGAAGAGCAAAACTTGCAACTTTAATGGCTGCCTAGACTATTCTACTCCAAAACAATAATACTGTTTGCACAAGTTGGATTTGTGGCTTACCAACAGCAACACAATACTAACCAAAGCACTCAATGAGAAAACTAAGAATTCTAAGCAAAGGAAAACTAAATCTACTGCAACAAGAAATTCAAAAGCAAACTTTGGAGCAAAATTCAGAGCTAAATTCAGGGGCCATTTGCATGTGCACAAACCATGCATTTATAGGAATCCAAACATCCAAAAATCAAATCCAAACTGAACTCCTAAATATTAAACAAAATAAAAACACTATTCCAGGGGACCAAAAACATTAATGCATGCTTAAGTCGGCAAGAAAATCTGGTAAAGCGTTGATCTTTGTGTGCGTTCCGTCAAAAGCACATTCTGGAAAACGCGCATAGGACCGCCGCCGCCTCGCCGGGCGGCGGTTTCGTCACTGAAGACCAAAAAGCCAAGAAAAGAGGGAAAAATAGGGAAAACAAAGCACGCGGTGGCTAAGCGGGGCATGCGGGATGTTAACGCATGTCCGTAAAGCTTTTCTGGATCCCGAACACCTTGCGAAGAGACCTGTATCATCATCGGGGCACTTATTACACCGTTCCGTAGTACAGTACCTTACAATTTTGGGTACGTACATATTGCCCCCTCGGAGAAGCGTTTTAGCCATGAAGAGGCGTAAAACGGTGGGTCCGAGTATGGCCGTCCCGAAATGGGAAGTTAGAAGTTATACCTTACACGCCCGTGTGTTGAAATGACGCCATCCAAAATTCCCGCTACCTGCGAAATGAAAAGAGAACTCAAATGCAGATAGATACAATAATTTGGAAAATAAACGTTAAAATAATAGAGAAAGAGGACGTACCATTTGTGCGAGGATAGAAACTTACCTCCGTCGGCGCTCCGAACCTGTGAAAAAGATATTTAAAACAATTAGGGCGCTATATATATGAAAGTGGGCCCATTTTCCTATTCATTTGCGCGAGTCGATTTGATAGGTTTTGAGCTCTGGGGCCCACGGTAACGGTTTCTCACGTGAGTAGAGTCAAAACATCCGCAGTGAGATAGAGATCATGCCTCCACGTGCGGAACGCCACCCCGCGAGATCACAGGTTGGTTTTCTTCAATTTTGTGCTTTTCCCTCTTCAATTTTAAAATGCTAAATTTGTTGCAATGGGGGTTATTTTCGAAAATGTTTGGTTTAAAGGGTCCATCTAGGGGGGGCGCCTACTGGGTAGGCCCCATTTTTGATTAAAATAGTCATTTTTGCATTTTTGGGCTTTTAAGCCCAAAAACCCGTGAGTTTTCGAGACCGCGACCGCCGCTCCTGGATAGGGGCGCAAGTTACACGACCGCCGCCCTCCACGGGGCGGGCGGTCACGAGACCGCCGCCTTTAAGGCGGTGGTTACAAAACCGCCCCCTGCTCGGGCGGCGGTTCAGCAAAGAATGCAAAAGAACCTATTTTGAAAGCTCGTACTTGTATTTTTAGCATTTGTACGTGTTTTTATGCTTCTCTTGATATTGTTTAGATTCTAACTTACTCTTCTTTGTGTGTTTTTGGGTGTACGCAGGAAAAAGAGGAGTACATTAGATGGAGTTGGGAGAGAGAGTGTGACTGGCTGCCTGGGGTATTAGATGCCCTTTCAGCAGATGAGGAGGACACATTGCAGAGGGTGGTATATTGCGGATATCGCGTGTGCCCCACGTTGCTCCATCCAAATCACATTCTTTGTGACTTATTCTCATCTTGGGATGCAGATCGGAACACTTTCCGATTGCCAGGGGTCCGTGGTGAGTGGACCATTACATTAGAGGACGTCTATTGTATGCGGGGTCCCGATTATCGGGAGGAGACTCACACTAGAGACAAGAGCTCCGGGCATGCACAGCACCGCACGGTGGGCGACATATATGGGAGATGCGGCTATTTTCCACGGGGCCGAAGAAGGAGTGCGAGTCGATCCATTCTTTCTTTGCCCATCCCTATCTTTCGACAAAGCTATTATGGGGATCCTTGCCTCGAGACTCATCGGGGACAAGGAGGGGACACCTTATTATCTTTGTTGGGGCCCCATCATTGCACAGATAGAGGGACATGGCCGGAAATACGCCTGGGGCGCGGACATTTTGGGGACCACCTACCATGACTTATACAGGGTGGTCCGATTGCAGGGACAGTCCTTGAGCCACCCCACTCTAGTCATGAGTTGGGTGTATGAGCGCTTCATTCCGTATGGCGAGCGTGGAGGTGGCGCAGATCTCGGGCGGTGAGGGCAGCCCGATGGTCAGGTATGTCAGTGCTCAGAGCACCTCACCAGCCAGTAGCCACCCTTACCACGGCAGACATGGAGGCTACACCGTACCAGCTTATGGCCGGTATATGGGGAGAGGAGACCACGACATTGGTCTCCTGCTCCATCACAGGGCAGCTTATCGACCGTGTGGGACGGGTAGAGGTACATCCCTTCAGCAGGGTTCCTCAGCAGTTTGGCCTCCCATACGCGGCTATGCTTCCTCCAGTAGCACCTGTTTATAGATCAGTCCGAGAGGCTAGAGGGGGGCCTAGAGGCCGTGGTTGGACAGTGGTTACCCCTGGCATTCCTATTACAGCCAGGGGGATAGTTCGGGCCAGAGGGAGAGCTGGTGCGCCTCAGGCACCATTACTTCATATTCTTTGTAGGTCCCGCCATGCAAGCAGTGATGACCCCATAGATATTGACTCCGATTCTGAGGAGCACACAGAGGGAGGGTCAGAGGAGCAGACGGACGAGAGCGATCCTGAGTGGCATGATACTCAGGACATTCTGCGGGCAGAGAGGGAGGAGGAGAGTGCAGAGAGAGAGACCGTGGCTTCTGAGGAGCCACTCTCCCGAGGCCATGGTGGAGATGATGAGTCCGTTGTGGGGCGCCATGTTGCCCCTACCACAGGAGCAGCCCCTCAGTCAGCAGCGGCATCAGCAGCAGGTGCTGGCCCTGGCGACCCATCTTGGAGGCCTGGTGATCCGAGTAAGTTATCCTCTCCTCCTTTCAATGCTTGTTTGTTTTAGGATTTGTTTTTGAATGTTAACTCTCCTTATATTTGTATTGTGTACACTTTAACCTCTTGCCTAGTTCCTAATTCGTTTTTCTTTCTTTGCTTTGCAGAGACTGTTGATGAGTGGCGGGATCTAATCCATAGGGTTTGCGTCGATTCTCTGATGATCCCTATGGATAAGACCCGTGCGGAGTTATCTGTGGATGCCGGGGAGCCCTCAGCAGCCGGCAGGCACACTGACATCTTCGCTCCCGTTTGGCATGTGGCCAAGATGGTGTCAACTCTCCGTACAGAGTTGGCAGGCTATAGGACAGCCGAGCGTCTTATGAGGAGCCGCTCTCATGGCGAGACTACGACTGCCCCTAGGGACCCCGAGCCCTCCGTCCATTCAGAGCGCCAGCGCAGCCGGAGTCCTAGGCGAGGGCGCGCACCTTCAGCGGGATCGCGTAGGGGTTGAGAGGCCACCTGGCTTTCTGTATTTGTATTTAGATTCTTTTGTGTATTACGGGCTCTTTGAGCATTTTGACCATGCCTAGAGCATGATGGCATTGTATATAAACGTTGATTATTTATATATATGCATTGTTCTTGGATCAAAACTTTGTCACTTTTGTTTTCCTTTTCTGTTTCCATCTTTCTCGTGTATACTACGATGTATGTATTATATGTTTTCTAGAATGTATGCAATGGAAAACAGATGATGCAAATGTTTGCTTTCTTTTTGTGTTTCATGATGCTGATACATGATATTGTAGATATATTGTGATCTTAAATCTTAGTTTTTGTGAGCAATTTGGATACCTCATGATTTGTTTTGGCAAAGTGATGAAAATAGTCAAGTATGATGAAGCAGTTAACTTGCCCCACTCTTAACTCCATGCAACTAGTAGGATGCGAGGGCTCATCACCAAGAGCCAAGAAGGGCGCAAGTTATGGAACATGGTGAAGTGATAGTGATGAAAGACAGACGAAGTTTTGGTGGAACCAAATGAAAACTACAAGCTCTATTCTACCTGAATGACTTCATAGTTTTGGATGCAACTTGCTTTGCGGTTTATCCAGACTTAGACCCGTAGATGGCCACATAGTAGACAAAATCTGGGTTTTTAGGATTTTTAACTCTCTTGGAATTTTGAACATCTGATTCATTCGTTATTGACTCAAAGTTTGAATTGATTGTTTATGACCTTTTAACATTTACTTTGTTTAGAGGACCCCCTACACTTTGCCCCATGCTACTTGTAAGAAGCATGGGTTTATCACCGTGGGCAAGGCGTAGGCGAGTAAGGGCATTTCCATCCTTTCCCAACCCTACGTCACTAGTAAGAGACGCAAGCTCATCACCGAAGGTTGGTGGGGCAAGGAAATGTGTAAAAATAAAATTTTCTGTTTTAATCACTTCTTGACTTGTCTATTTGAGTAAAATGTCAGTATATGCTTATTTCCAAAGAGATGTGTATATGGGATAGATGTGACACCATGAAGCTTCTAGAACAGACCATAGGCAAGACACCTATCCTAAGAAGAAATCAAAGCGAGAACAAACTTGCAGATCTTGGTATGGTTACCGTTAGGACTTCGTCATGTCTGATTTTGTTTGATAAAAGATTCTGAGCTGATTGATGATATCGAAGATGGAGAAGTACGATTAAAGAATTTTATGCCAGAAACATCACGAGTTTGAAATAAATTGCTTTGAGAATAGATTCCCTGATCACAATTTGTGTAAGAACAAGTGGACAAAATGATCCTAATTTGTATGAAAATGCAATGTAGATAGTTGTATAGGTAGCGTTAGCTGCTTACGCGTAGAAACGCTTGAGGTGGAGAGAATTGACTGTTTCACCAAACTCCTCACCTTCTAGCATGCATAAGAGGTATGCACCATTTCCGTAGTCCTTTGTGACTCGGTACGGGCCCAACCATTTGGGGTGGAATTTCCTTCCTTCGCCGGTCTTCTTGTCGATCCGGCTGTCTAACCTCAGAACTAGGTCACCTTCGTATATGTCACGTTCATAGACCTTCTTGTTGTACTGCCGGCACATCCGGTCGGCATAGACTCTATGTCGTTGTTCAGCATCTAACCTAGTTTCATCTAGACTTTCTAATTGAGAAAGACGCGCTTCTCTGTAAGCGTCCTCATCCAGAATCCCTTGTAGCGAAATGCGGAGACTGGGGATTTCAACTTCGAGTGGGAGAACTGCTTCTGACCCAAATACCAATGAGAAAGGAGTTGCTCCTGTTGGCGTTCTTATCGAGGTTCGGTGGGCCCACAAGGCCGGATATAACTTTAAATGCCAATCCCGTTTGTTTTCTTTTACCGTTTTAAGGAGAATGGCTTTCAACGTCTTGTTTGTTGCTTCAGCCTGCCCATTGGCTTGGGGATAATATAAGGAAGCCGTATGATGGCTGATTTTAAATTTGTTGCATAGCTCACGAACTTCTTCATTCTTGAAAGAAGTTCCATTATCTGAGATAATGATTTGTGGGATACCGTACCTGCAAATGATTTGGTTCAAAATGAACTTAGCGATTACGGAACCAGGTACAGTTGTAAGAGGCATAGCCTCTACCCATTTAGTGAAATATTCAGTGGCCGTGATTATAAAATTGTGGCCGTCTGTGGACGAGGGAGAGAATTTCCCTATCAAGTCCAGGCCCCATGTAGAAAAGGGCCACGGAGTAGCGATCGGTTGCAAAGCTTGTGCCGGCATGTGGATCTCATGAGAGAACTCCTGACATTTATGACACCTGCGTACAAACTCTATTGTGTCATGTTCTAGAGTGGGCCAGAAATAGCCCATTCGATGTATTTTTCGAGCAGTGGCATGGCCACCGAAGTGGCCTCCACATATACCGCTATGGGATTCATGGAGAATCCTCTTAGACTCTTTCGTGTCAACACACCTTAAGAGCATTCCATCGAATGCTTTCCGATAGAACCTGCTCTATAATGATGTATTTAGCTACAATAATACGTAACCGTCTTCTTTGTTGAGGTGTAGCTCCTTCTGGGTACCTATGGTCCATGATATAACTAATGATATCAGCATACCAAGGGCACTCAGATATAGCAGTCGGGTTTCGACGTAGTATACGCATTCATCTGGAAAGTCTAAGTCTACTAAGTCACCTCCGTCTAGCGGGTTATCACTAACCAATCTGCAATGATTTGTCCTTTAACTGACTTCACGGTTTACAAGCGTTAATTTGAACTCTCCCATTAAGGTTATAAAGCGTCCACCTTTTTGGACAAGGACCCTTGTGTGAGAAAAGTCCGTAAATGGTCCGTCTTTACTATGACCCTTGTCTCTTGATTTAGCATGTAGTATCTTAGGTGCTTAGTAGTAGCAAAGACTATGGTGAGACATTCTCGTTCCGCTTGTGTATAGCGTGTTTCGTAGTCGAGAAATGTTCGGCTAATGAAATAAATTGCACGCTCTCTCTTATCATCGTCTTCTTGGGCTAGCATGCAAGCTAACGAAACATCGGTGGCCCGTGAGTACAAGATTAAAGGGCGATCTAGCTTAGGTGGCATTAGCGTAGGCGGTGATAACAGGAAACGCTTGACAGCATCAAAAGCTTCATTGCAATCTTCAGTCTAATCAATGCTATAGTCCTTCTTGAGTAAATTGTTGATTGGATGAACGGCGAAGCTTAGATCCGGGATAAATCTCCGGATTGCACCCAACTTTCCGAGAAATGATCTGATTCCAGATTCACTCGAGGGTGGGACCATTTCGAGGACAGCCCGAATTTTGGCTGGATCAACATCAATCCCTCGTGATGAAATGATGTAACCTAGGAGCTTTCCTGCCGTTACACCGAAGACGCATTTCTCTGGGTTTAGGGTAACCCCGTATTCTATTAGGCGTGAAAGGATGATGCGGAGCACTTCAGGATGGTCACAACGCTTCTTGGCCTTAGCCAACAAATCATCTATGTAGGATTCCATGATTTTATGAATTAAATCGTGAAATATGTATGTCATGGCCCGCTGGTACGTAGCACCGGCGTTCTTGAGACCGAATGGCATAACAGCGTAGCAATAGGTTCCCCAAGGAGTTATAAACGTGGTTTTAGCTTGATCTTGCTTGGATATTTTGATTTGATTGTATCCCGAGAATCCATCCATGAGAGACAAGAGTTCAAAACCTGTTGTTGCATCAACAATAACGTCTATGGATGGTAATGGGAAGTCATCCTTAGGGCAAGCTTTGTTGATATCTCGAAAATCAATGCAGATGCGTATCTTTCCATTTTCTTGAGGACGGGAACAATGTTGGATACCCATTGGGAGTAGTCAACCTGTCTTGATGAATCCTACGGAGGAGTTTTATCACCTCCTTTTACCATGAGAGCTACTTTGCGCTTCATGGGTCTTGATTTTGTTTAATTGGCTTTGCATCTCGATCTAGTGATGAGGTTGTGCACCGCATGATGGGTGCGAAATCTGTCATCTCTTTGTAATTAAATGCAAATGCCTTCTGATGTTCTTTGAGAACTTGAGTATGTATTTCCACTTCCTCTGGGGTTAACGAAGAACCTAGCTTTAAAATTCTTGGTTCATCTTCCGTTCCGATATTGACATCGATTGTTTCTTCAATTAAAGAGGCATTACCCTCTTCGAACTCAGGTGGTGCCGGAGGTAGATCTATATCATCCCCGTTTTCCACCACGTATATATTAGGTTCTTTTTGTGAGGGAAGATTCATTACGGGATTTCCGAAGTAGGAAGATGAATGCGGGATCAGGGATAAATCTAGCGTGTGATAGGAGAGATGTAGTGCTGCAAAGGCATTTAAGTAATCCAAAGTAGCCGCATCATTTCCAACATGGTCTAGGACGGTAGATTCACTTCCGTTTGAAAGAGGATTCATCATTGTTTTTATTAATGGTTCGTTACGAATGGATACCGTGAAATGAGTATCTTCTAGCTCATTGCTTGGAGTGAAGCGTGATGCCGAAGTTGCTATTGAATCGGCGAGAAGATTCTTCTCTCGCGGAATTGCTTCAATGGATATGAAGTTGAACGCCTTGCTTAAATCTAATACAGCGTTTTTGTAAAGTTGCAAGTGTTCGGCTTTAGTTTCATATACCTCTGAAACTTGGTTTGCCACTAATTGCGAGTCTCCTAAAACTCTGATATTATCAATACCAATTCTTTTGGCTAAGGTAAGGCCAAGGAGGAGGGCTTCGTACTCAGCGCCGTTGTTTGTACATTCAAAGTTTAATTTAAAAGAGAATGGGAGGACCTTCTCTTCGGGCGAGGTAAGAATTATACCTGCCCCCGCTCCATAACGGCATTTAGCTCCATCAAAATGGAGAGTCCAATACTTAGCGGGAGTATGGATGTAGGTGTATCTGCTGTGTTTGCACACTCTACTTCTACCATACAGAGATCTTCTGCTGGCAAGGAACCAACACCTAGGGAAAATCCGATACCTACTGAATCGAATGGTAAGAACATTGGTGAATCTTGTTCTATCAACTCAACGATCTTTGCAGTAGTCCCTAATGATACTATTTCTTTAGTTTTACCTTTAGGGGTTGGAATTGTTTTGGCTATGTTGGTAGTTTCAAGATCCGTCGTAGGTATCAACTTTTCCTCTGGCTTTGGGTCAGAGGGTTTGTTAAGTTGGTTTGTTGGAAGTTCGAATTCTGAGTGTATACCTGGTCTTTTCTTTAAATCAGCTAGGTGTACGTCAAACGGCTTTGGATCACCTTTGGCTACAAATACCTTTCCCAGATGCAGGAATCTTACTTCTTGAAATAGCGTGGAAGGGATTGCCTTCATGCGGTGTATCCATGGTCGGCCGAGGATCATATTATAATTGGTTTCCCGATCTATAATATAAAACTCAGTTAGGATTGTTTTAGGTCCCAAGGTAACCGGTAGTATTATGGTTCCTATCGACGTGGCTTTAAGGCTATCATAGCCCCTCAAGGTATTTCGTGTAGTAGAACAGTTTGTTTCTCCATATCCCAATTTTTGGAGAAAAGAGAAAGGGACTATGTTAACCGCAGCCCCGTCATCAACCATTGCCCGTTTTACATAGTTATTATAAACTTGTACTTGCAAGTGTAGGGTTGGATCGCCTCGGCGTGCGATTTCAGCATCGTAGGCATTTTACTTATTTCGAATATGAATTCGACATCCCTCTCTGCTTGTCCCGGAGGATAAACATCAAAGTCTATATGATTTACTTGTGCTTCTGGTGGTGGAGTGATACTAATTAAATGACCCAAACCTAACGCCTCTAAAAGAGCAGCCCTGTGAGCAGGGGAATTCTTTAGTAAATCAAGGAATGAAATATGCGAGAAGGTTTTTGTTAGATCATTAATTAGATCGTAAGCACCCATAGGTTTTGCTACGGTTTGTTGGATGTTATCTGCTTCCGGCAGATGGCTTGGACTTGGTTGAGAGAAATACTCTCGTGTCCTCGTAATTGCTTCAACGGGTAATTCGGAGTCTAACTCTACTAATCCAACTACCTTAGGTCGTGGTTGACTTCCTAGTTGTGGCGCGACTAATGGATTTAGCGAGGTTGAGGCCTCGTGATCGTTGTTTCCTGTTATTGCACCTTTGTTTGTTCCAGTTGGTTTCAACCTATCGCTATCATGATTTGGGAGTGGATCATTAAAGATCTTGAGAGGGGCATTCTGAGGGGAAACTGCCCCTGCGAAGGTACTTGCCGTTGGTGACGTAGGATCTGCTAAGAACATATCCATAAAAAATTGTTTTTGTTCACTTGGCAAGCGTTGCATGAATTTGTTGTAATCACGACACGTTCTAGTGTCATGACCCCGAATTTTATGGAAACCACAATAAGAATTGGGGTTGTAATTCCCATTTTGTTGGTTTGGTGTGTATTGTGGCCTAAAATTCCGATCAAACTGTTGCCTATTAGGACTAAAGTTTTGTTGTTTCTGGTTTTGATTTTGGTTTTGATAACCAAAGGAGTTTTGGCTTGGTCCTTGTATGGGATTTCGCCGTTGTTGTTGTTGTGGATTATTAAAATCCACCGTATTGATCGTCGGGGTAAAATTGTTGTTTCTTTGGTTGTTTGTTTGTGACGGAGTATTAACGACATTTACCCTCTTGGGCTGGTCAGTTACCCCATCCGTTGTTACCCCACGATTTTTGTTAAGGATTTTGGGTCCTTGATTGACGCTTGTGGTGGTTGTAGTATTTTGAGTAGAGGTGATTAACCTCCCGTTTGCTCCATACGTCTTACGGCCACTATCTATTGCTGCTTGATCAATTCGCAGAGCGCTCTCAAGTACCTCGTCATAAGTCCTTAGTGGGAACTTCTGGACTTCTTCCTTCACTTCTCTGCTAAGAGAATGAAGGAATAAATTGCATAGCTCCATCTGATCCAGGTTTGGAGCGCTTGTCGAGGAATAAAGGACTGTGCGCCACCTTTGGATGAAATGGGCGACAGATTCATTATGTTCTTGCTTGATGTGCAAGAACTCCCTGATTCCTGTCCTTAGTAGTTTGTTCATGTCGAAGGCTTTGATGAACTCAGACACAAGTTGTTTGAATGAGTGTATGGAAGCTTCAGGTATCCTATAATACCAATCGAGAGCAATGCCTTCCAACGTTTTGGGGAATATTTTAGCAACAACCCCATCCCATGGGAGTAATTCACGAATGGCTGTAGCGTAAGCTTTGATATGCGCATTCGGATCTCCTTCTCCTTTGTATTTGGGAAAATCGGGAAGAGGTCTTAGAAGCATAACGCTTCGTATGGTTAAATCTAAGAGCTCCTTTAAATATTCTGAATAAGTCCCTATTGCATACGTCTCAACCATTGATGGTGCCTGTTGAGGAGGCGGTGGTGGAACGGGTTGTTGATATGGCGTAACGTACGCATTGGCAGGGGCATAAGGCAATCCTTGCATTTGAGTAAACACGCCGGGGGATGAGTACATATCCCCTTGTGGTGATTTGGAGTACATGTTTAAGTACGAAGGGGTACTATCCAGGAATGGATTGCTCTGTACTGGACCCGGAGGAACAGTGCTAGCGATAGTGGGTCTAGTTGGCACTTGTTGTGAATACTGAGGAGTCATACCTAACGTGCCTACTCCTGTGAGGAGATCTACTTGGCCAGAGTAGTATGGAGGATTGGAACTCCCCGTTTGTATGAACGGAGGATTTTGATTTGCTTGAGCAAGTTCTAACCCTCGTACTCTTTCTACTAACGTTGAAATGACTTCGTTTGGTGAAGTCACGGTACTTTTCCTGAGTGGCATTTGTTGTGTATCTTGGTGTTGTATAGGCATGTGATAGCCTGTCATGAACTGATTGCTATCCTGCCAAGTTTCTCCAAGAATATTTCTTGTAGATATATTTTCTTGAAAATGGGTCTCGGGTTGTACTTGTAAACCTCCTATAGGCGGGTACATACCCCGGGAGCGTTGTTCACTCCTAGGATAAGGTATTGATTGTCCATCGTCTAAGACCAAGTATGGATCTGATTGTCTACTAATAGGCGATCCCGAGTAATACCGAGGAGATGAAGCGAGACTCTCGATTAATGTCATATTGTTCGAGCCTGAAGGCTCTGTTTGTGTTTGAGCAAGTTGCTCCAACCCCTCTGTTTGGAAGGACGAGTTATATCTAGTCCTTGGTGTTTGTGTTGACAATTGATTAGTTGAATAGTTGTCACCCCACATTGAGAGTGAGGGTGATGACTGCCTATTCTGTTGGGCGTAGTATGCCTCAAGACCCAAGAGGGGTCTGCCGTATGCATCGAATCCCGACATATTCGGGGGGTATATGAATACCCGCAGAATAATGGGAAGGAGCGAAGGTGATTTGGAGAAGATGAAACTTCTCAAAGAGAAGGTGAAAGAATTGCTTGTTTCACGTCGGGTTCACCAATTTTGTACGTCGGAAAAGTGACAGGCGAGCTTGAGAATCAACAAGTAACTCTTCTGCGTACCCGACCTCCCGAGGTCGTGCCGAGACAGCCGGTGTGGGTAGAATGTGCAGGCAAACTAGTTAGGTAATCTAATGTCTTCGACACGCACTAATGGTATTTGTGAATCTAAGGCAAAGAAGGCCCTTCTAACTTGGACTGGTGTGATAGATCGATCAGCGAGGATGACTACTCGAAGGCTCCAATCAATATCGAGCTCTGGCATGATTCGATCTATGGGTTGTGGGATACGTGGAAAATGACCCGGGATGGTTTCGTGTATTTCTCCTGATAGGGTCATATGGTGAATATGGTCAACTCTATGGACGATTCTCTGGCCTAGTCCAAAATTCTCTAGCTTCGTTAGTTGTTGTGTCTAGTAGGGATAACTGTTGAATGATGATAGGTGGAATCGGAGTAGACTGAAATACTAATTTACGTAGGCCAGTGTCTATGTCTAATTCTCTTATGGATTCGTTAGGCTGTGGGATCTGTGGATCACAACCATAGACTCTTGGTTGTTGCGGTCCCGTTATGGTCATACGGGAGATCAAGTTCTAATTCCTAGCATCCAGTAGTCGTAAGCTTTTTCAGCTTCTATGTTTAGAACCAATAGTTGTGCGATCTTCTCAGAATACCTTACTGGTGTTATCGCAACTTGGATTCTTAAGCTGGTATCTATATCTACTAGGGTGTCTCCAGCATCTGGCTGTGGAACTAAAGGATCACACCCGAATGTTTGTTCTCTTTCGAGCCCTTCTACAGTCATGTGGGTATTTTCTAGGGTAATCTGTAGTTTGGCTGATCGACCAAAATAGATGCGCTTGATCGTCTTCGATATTTAGCCCTCTCAATCGTGACTGATCTGTTGGAAATCTATTGTTGTTTGGAAGACTTGTATCCTAAGATTTTGGTCAATGTCTCATTATTGCCACTACGGTATTGGGTGGGGTACAATTGGCTCGAAAATGTATTCCTGGGCTCCTAGGTCCCGTAATTGTCATACAAAAGATAATGAAACAAACTATAATAAAGTAAAATTTAAATGTACTTCTAGCATATATAATTTCTTTTTGTATTTTCGGCAATTTATAAGAAAGCGGTATTTAAAATATTTAGAATTGACAACTAAACTAATAACGTAAAACAAACAAAAAATAGCCGAGTGTAGCTATTTGTGCTGCATGCGATTTCGTATATCTATTCTAAACAACGAAATAACTATTCTATCTGCAAGATTCTCGATCCTACCTCGAAGTGAGGAATGAATCATAGTTTCTCGAAACTATCAATCCCCACAACTTCCGGCAATATCGAGAATGGAAATAACTGAAATAAAGTGATTAACTACTCTATTTGATAAGCTCTTAACTAAAACTTTGAAAGATGGAACCGGATTTCGCAGTAACGGTGGCAAATCCGGACGATGTGTGTGTGTTCTTGTCCCCTCAGTATGATCTCTTCGTTCTTTGTGCTCACGTGAATCCAGAAAAGTGTGGAATGCTTACATCAATAGGAATAGATATTTGGATCAATGGACAGCTTTTAGAATGCGAGATGCGAGAATAGAATGCGGATAGGAGAGGGATAGCGCAAGAGTACAGAGCTTGGCCTATGCAATTCCTAGCGGGGTCTACTGCGAATCATGCAACAAAAGTGTCCAGAACCTGAAACTAGTCTGTATGAAGAGCAAAACCTGCAACTTTAATGGCTGCCTAGACTATTCTACTCCAAAACAATAATGCTGTTTGCACAAGTTGGATCTGTGGCTTACCAACAACAACATAATACTAACCAAAACACTTTTAAAGAAATCTAAGAATTCTAAGCAAAGGGAAACTAAATCTACTGCAACAAGAAATTCAAAAGCAAACTTTGGAGCAAAATTCAGAGCTAAATTCAGGGGCCATTTGCATGTGCACAAACCATGCATTTATAGGAATCCAAACATCCAAAAATCAAATCCAAACTGAACTCCTAAATATTAAACAAAAGAAAAACACTATTCCAGGGGACCAAAAACATTAATGCATGCTTAAGTCGGCAAGAAAAGCTGGTAAAGCGTTGATCTTTGCGTGCGTTCCGTCAAAAGCACGTTCTGGAAAACGCGCACAGGACCGCCGCCCTGCTCAGGGTGGCGGTTACAGGACCGCCGCCCTGTTCAGGGAGGCGGTCACGAGACCGCCGCCCTTCGGGCGGCGGTTTCGTCACTGAAGACCAAAAAGCCAAGAAAAGAGGAAAAATAGGGAAAACAAAGCACGCGGGGGCTAAGCGGGGCATGCGGGATGTTAACGCATGTCCGTGAAGCTTTCTCGGATCTGAACATCTTGCGAAGAGACCTATATCATCATCGGGGCACTTATTACACCGTTCGCAATACAGTACCTTACAATTTTGGGTACGATACGGTCACCCTTTATTTTGTTGGCGGTTGTAGTTTTCTCTCCCTATTTTTGTATGTTTGTGTCTTTGGGATTGCGAGAGAATGGTTTTTTTGGGGTTTCCTTTCATTTTTATACATGGGGAGAGAAGGGAAATGACCTTTACTTCAGCCATTTCCCACAAGCGGCTTCAAGAGGTGTTTCTCTTTAATCCAATGCTTGGGACTAAGGCCAATGAGTGAGTGATAGGATATTCCTATATGCAGGAATCTCACAGGGCCAGAGTCAATTGTGAACTCATTGCGGCATTCATTTGTAATCGCCTCTTGTTCAATCTAGTTAAGGTGGATGTCATGGCTATCACGGAATTATTTTCTTATCATATTCATCGAGTCGGTTTGTGATAATAAATGGATAGGTTCCACATCCTAGACCCTCTCTACTTAAGAAAATGACACCAGGCGTGGGGAAGATTGGCTTGGAAAGTGGTATAGGGATCTACTCCTCTACATAGAGGTTGTTCATGTTCTATTCTAGCATGGTGGTCTGACCCAACTAGACTACATTCTCTAGATCTTACCAATGCTCGCTCACCTATCAACTCATCCATTGACCACCTCAATGAGTTTTGGGATAATGTCAAGGAGATATTTCTTCTTTTTATCAAGAAGGTAAAGCAATTGGAAGGCATAGTTTTCGAGAGGTGGTGGTTGGGGTGAGACAAGAGGCGGGAGAGATGCGATAGATATGGTGCTCGGTGTAACAGACGGGGAAGAAAGCGAGTCTCCAGAGCTAGGGGTGGTGGTTATATCATATGAGGATTAATACTCTTTTCTAGCTTGTTTTTAGTTTTGTGGCCATGTGTATTCATTGTTTTGAAGCCACTTATGTTAGTTCATATGGTGTTTCTCTTAATTGATTAAGTCACCTATCCAACTAACATCCCGATTAATGATCTTCTATTAATTATTCATCCCTTCTATCTAGAATAATTAAGTATTATTAATTAATTAGCTCTCCTTCCATTTAACCAATAAATAAATATTTAATTGATTTAATTTCCTTTTAATAGCCTAAATTATACTAATATTCCTCTAATTAGCTTCTATAAGCTTACATCTACCTATTAGTTAATCACCTTTGATTAATTAAAACACCCCCAACTCCCATGACTTTCTAAGGATAAATTAAACCCTTCTAAAGTAAGGTTACCTTTTATAAAGCAACCTTATCCATTCCTAATCATGTTTTACCTTTATCCCACATGCAAAGGGATGAAGTGTTTCCTTTATCCATTGGGCTATATAAGGAGCCCTCCTTCTACCTTTATACCTACACCTAAACTTCTTAAGAAAGTAAATGCAAAGCATATAGCAAAATAGACTAAGAGATTGCCTTTTTTTTCTTGAGAGTTCATTATCTTGAAGATTTAAGCCTCTTTCCTAAGTGCTTAGGTCATATGAGAGGTGTCAAAAGGGTCTTGTAGCCCAACTTTGACAAGCCCTCATTCCTAGGTTCTTGGAACACCAAAGACAACCATTTTTGATAGCCATGGAGCCTACATAGGTCCATTCATTTATTTTTTGTTAGAGAATAGAGGATTTAGATGCTTAACATTGTTAGTTTCAAAGTTTTGTATATTGATGAATGTTAGCATCTAACCTTGTTCAATTCTTATCATGATGGTGCTTAGTAGTTTGTTTAATTTTTGCTAATTAAGGCTATTAGGTGTTAGTATTTGTTTACATTAGAATTAGTTTAAAAAAATTCATGCACACATTTGGCATGCCCGGTGGGACTTACTCCATTGTCCTTTGCACTTAATTTCAAGTTTTTGTAGTTAAGTTTCATTTTTGGTTACTAACCCTCTTTTACACATGTTGATCTAACTTATTTTTCTTAACTTGTTTTGTTGAGTTTGCATGTGTTGAGTATTCCTTTATAGGTATAAAGGAGGTGAAGTGCTATCAAAATTGGAATTGATGGGAAAATTTCAAGATTTCTCCATGTTTTCATTTTTAGAGCTTACTTTTTCAACATTCTACATGCTAGTTTTGTCAATTTCTTGAAAATTTTAAATTCTTGAGCATGTAGGTTAGTGTTTGATAGTGTTGAGTCTTCTATTTACATATTAATGTGGTGGGTTTCTATCAAAATTAAATCTTGGTGAGAAAATTTCAAGATTTCATCATGTTTTCATTTTTAGAGCTTACTTTTTCATCATTCTACATGCTAGTTTTGCCAATTTCTTGAAAATCTTAAATTCTTGAGCATGTATGTTAATGTTTGATAGCATTGAGTATTATATTCATATATTAATGTGATGGGTTGTTGTCAAAATTGAATCTTGGTTGGAAAATTTTGACCATTTTGCAGATTAAGGGTTTTTTTACATTTTTTGAGTGCATGTCAAGTGCATACCCGTGAGCATAAGAGCATATGCGTAACCCATCTTCCGAAGGCCATAAATTTTGCTCCCGAACTCAAAATGACTCCATTTTTTCTACGTTGGAAAGGTATTGAAGTTAAATATGCAATAAAAAACATAAATTCAAGATTTATACTTAAATAAATTATAGGTTTTTCTATTAGTTTAAAACTAGTCATTTTCTAACATGTCTAATGTTTTGATGAATATTGTATTTCTATGCTTACTCGATTTAGAACAAAGCATGTGTATGCTATTATTTTGAAAACCTTTTTGATCTTGAGAATAAAAAAACTTTGATCTCTATCTTTTAACATTGGGATTAAACTTAGAAATTTGATTATTCATTTTGCTTAAGGGAATGAACCTTTTACAAAGCATTTTTCAATGGTCCTTTGATTTGAAGTTTTCCATTTCTATATAGTTGGGATAAAGTTTGTGTATGCTCTTATCTTGCACCTTAGGGTGATCTTGAGAATCAAAATCAATTTTAGTCTTCATTTTATAACATTTGGTAAATTGGAAACTTCATCTTTCACTTTTGGTTTAAGGGAATGAACATTTATCAAGATTTTTGTATGGTTCATTGATTGCAAATTTTTCTTTAATTTTTAGTTAGATTATTTGTTGTGTATAATTTTCTCTTGCATCCTTGGATGATCTTGAGAATCAAAATCAAATCTTAATCCTCTTTTAAATAATGTGATTTTTGAGAACTACTAACGCTTGAGGACCTAAAAACACTTTTCAAAGAAAGGTGGAATCAAAATGAAGTCAAAAACTACTAATACAGTTGTTATACAAGTTGCCAAAAGGTGTTCAAGAAAACCACACCTAATTAAACAAGATAAAAAGAACAACATATTCAAAACACTGTATTGCAGGTTTCGGAAAAGGGTACGTCCCTCTCCACTCAACTGGAACATAACCCCTTTGGCATAACGCCTTAAGCTACAACAATGGGGGTGGTTCAAGAACCCCAAAGTAGTCCACACAAGAGGGAACCTTGTGGATGAAACAAGAAGTGCTCCACACTACCTACCTATGACTAGTGATTCCTTTATGAGATAGCATTACAAGTTGTCCCTATGTGACCCTTTTAAGTACACGATGGATGCATTTACTACCCACTATGCTTGAAGGGGGAAAAGTCGAGATACTCCCAAGATAGTCGGGACTATTTGGGTAAATCATCCCGCTCGTGGATAATTTTGTAACACCTAGGATGAGAGAACCACCTAGGAAGATATTCTTTGGCCAGAGCCCACTTTGACCATTTCAAAATAGTGTTGAGTTATGAGCCATCTTTGCATCACAAATGTGTGACGCGTTACTTTCACTTAGTTTTTCACTTACCCTAAGGTAAGGTGAAACTCTGCCAAAGTGAAGCCAACATTTTTCATCCCCATTTTGATCTACTTCCTTCACATTATTTTGACACTTTGTTGATCAAAAGAAGGGTGACTACCTCTGTGTTACCAATCGATTGTTTTTGCCACTTTTTTGTCCGTTTACGCCCATCCATGTTTATGGCTGGGTTAGTTAAACATCTAAAGTGTGTGGAGATGTATTTATATCATTGGTAGCCTTTGTGATCTTGATACCCATGTCAAGATCGTCATCATAGTTAGGAATGATTCATCATTTTATCTCCCTTTGACATGTTACCTCATTTGCATTGTCTCGACATAATTAAGATACTTATGTCATGTTTCTCGTAAACATGATCTAAGTGTCCGTATTGTGGCATTACGCTACCCATGTTTTAACACATCCTTAGTATACTTTGACTTAGTTTGATTTCAAACATTGTCCCAAATCTTGAAGGGTGTCACTTACTTTGTTTGTGTCATTTCGATACCACTTTGACACTAATATCTCACTTCTCCACAAAGCTTGATAGACGTGTCCAATTGGTGTGGTTATGTAGCTTACATTTGTAAACCTCACCCTTTAACATTTAGGCCTTGTTGGTTGTTAAACTTGTTGTGGTATCCTTTGATTGGGATTCACATCTACCCTTTGTTAATATTTACGCCTTGTTCATTTCGAGCTTGACGTAAATATTGACGTTGTGTTGATCATCTTTGCATCACATTTTCATATGGTGTATTTCCTTGTTGATTGGCTTTGTGTTTCACACTTGCATGATTGTTCCTTGTGATTATTCATTCAGAAAACTTATTTTCTAGGACAATCCCTCTCAATCTCATCGAGATTGCATCATCACGATGTCTATTTTCCTTAGACCTTCTTTGGAAAATCACACACGCATCTCCATACTTACACAATGTCTAGTTAGTTTTCCTTATGCTACCCAAATCGACATGTCACTTCCTTCCCTTTGAAGGAGTTCCATCACACTATCTAGATCTAGACATTTGTGCTTAAAACAATGCCAAAAATGACTGACTATCACGTGGTTCCCCATACTTACAAAAATATGGAACCTAGGTTTAGCAATTCAAATCAAAAGATTCCCATTACAACTAAACCTCGTTTGGTTCTTCGTGCTAGAGAGCCCATATGGGTAACTCGTTCCCCACCTTCATCTCATAGTTGGTGGTATGATTTGAACACTTCTGATCCAAATTATTATTCGAGTTCCCCCCACTCTTCTTCTAATTCTAATCCAAACATTTCCTCTTCTTTTGAGGATTCCAATCCAAATATTTCCTCTAACTCTTCTGATGATTCAGATCCAAACTACTATTCAGATTCATCTAATTCGACTCCTAAGTCATCTAATGTGACTCCTATGTCATGGTCCTCCCTATCTTCATAGGAACCTCTTCATCATACATTTAATATGACTCCTATGTCGTGGTCCTCCCTTTCTTCATAGGACCCCTTTTATCAGTCACCTCGACGATGTATTCTTCCTTTGAAGATACGTGCGACTCCAAATCCCTCCAATCAAACATCTAATACAATTCTTGAATCACGGTCCTCTCTTTCTTTGTAGAACCCTTGTTATTATTCATCCGATGTGATTCTTGAATCACGGTCCTCCCGCTTCTTCGCAGGACCTTCTTCATCAATCACCCCTAATAAGTCTTCCTCCTTTGAAGATTCGTGTGACTCAAAGTCCTTCGAGACAAATGTTTGAATCAACCCATGCTTCAAATCTACATAGACTTTGGACTTAATCCTACTATTTTACATATGACATACCATTGTATAGGTAGGTCCACACCACCTTCTTCTACTCCTGAGACATCTAGCTACACATCTTCTTCATCCCCACATCATTTTCTTCTATCAATCATCATCAAACATCTTCTAAGTCTTCCACACCAATTGGATCTCTTTCTTCCAATCAACCCCTGGTGGTTGATCAACAACTCATACCGATTGATCTCTTTCAGAATGAAGAAACAATCAAGGCATTTATAGGGGCATATGAAGATATTCCTTTAGCAGATTACGAGAAAGGATTCTCTTTAGACTTTGATGCATCTACATATTGTGAGGAAAAGGTTGATTCCTTTTATCAAGAAATGGAGGAAGAGCCTCAGGTCATGCAACTTGACCCTCCTCTTATTCTTCCATCTTCACATTCTTCATTATGTGATGAAACTCCTTGGTCTTGCATTGATCCATGGCCTATCTTCTCATCACCCAATAACTCTTTGTCTATCATAATTCCTCAATCACAATCTCTTATGGGGTCAATGCCAAGTAGCCCTTCATCTTCATCTAGGTGTGGGTCACCTTCTAGTAGCCCTCCCTCTACTATTTTTGGGACATTTTCAAGTAGTCCACTATCTTCTATTCTTGGGGCACGTCCAACTAGACCCTTATCTTCTATGTATGGATCACCCCGGGTAGTCCATCATCTTCTATTCTTGGGCCACATCCTAGTAGTCCATCATCTTACATCTATGGGTCACGTCCTATGTAGGTCACTTCTTCTTCTTGGGCCACATCCTAGTAGCCCTTATCTTCTATCTATGGGTCACATCCTAGTAGCCCTTCTTCTTCTATTCTTGGGCCACATCCTAGTAGCCCTTCATCTTCTATCTATGGCTCACCTCCCAGTAGCCCATCTTCTTCAATCCTTGGACCGTATCCTTTTCATCAATCACATCATCCTTCTACCAATGACTAGGGAAATCCCACCATCATTTCTCTCGTTCCTATCATCAATCGTAAACGTTCACTTTCTTCTCCTTCTCGAGGTCAGAAAAGTCACAAGTTAGCTTATAAGAAACCCAAACAAGTTCATTATCAAGCTCAGGTCAAAACTTCCAAGAGCTCAAAATCCCCCAACAACTTGAACAATCTCAAAGTTGTAAATCAAGCGCGATTCAAGAACACACATCAACGTAACCATCAAGTATGGCGCAAAGTGCATAAACCTCTAGATAGGGAACTCAAGCTCCCACATACAAAATCCATGTTTCAGGATAAATCACAGTCCTTTGTTGAGTGTGAACTCACCACGATCATTGAGATTGGGGAAAACATGACTCTTGATAAACAAACATGCCTAGTCTCCCTTATCAAGGAAGTCACAAACATTGTTGTTGGATCTTACCACACATAGTGACTTTTTTAGTCCCAACCTCTTAAAACTATCAAAAATCTAAAAATAAAAAACAATTCAAAAATTAAAAAAACATTGAGAAAACACAAAAAAATCAAAGGTACAAAGATCAAACATTGCAATCAGGTATTGCGTACACATGGATGTTTCTTTCTTCCCTTCCTTTTATTATTCTTCGCAAGTCTTCTTTCCATTTTCATCCCTTCGGTGATATTTTGTTAGCTTATTCACACGCATTTTGTGACATTTATCTCTATGGTATCCATTTGACCCTGGTCTTTTATCACCTTGGTAAATTAAAGAACGAGTGACCTCTTAGAGATCCTATCACATTCAACATCTAATAAACTTGTTGCAAAGAAATTTTGGACATATTTGTTGACACTAGCCAATGTCATCATCATAATCTTCCACCTCCTTCCATCAAGCCATCAGTGGTTCTTAACCCCTTGTCAAACAAGAGAGCTGAAATAAGTTTTTCAAAAAGAATCAAAATCAATCAAAATCAAAAGCTAAAAGCTACAAAGCAAAAGTAAATTGATATATTACTCTCTCTTGGGGTATTTCCAATAATCTCTATTGAGGCTATGGACACCTAACTAGTAGTAGAGAAATGTTGTGATTAGAATCAAATACATCTCCATCGGGGCTATGGATTCCCTGGTGGCAACGGAGTAATGTACGGCTATCCTTTCACCATCCATTCACAAAATCACCTTTCACAATAAATCATTCCTACACATTGGTTAGGGTCTCTTCACTTGTTGTCTATTAAATCTTCACTTCAAGAGGTAATAAACTCCACATGCACACACTGGATCTCTATGAGTAGGCAGGATTAGTATGTTACCAAGTGTCTCATTTTGGATCTTGTTCAGACTCTTACTCTAGTCCATATCTCATCTTACGATTTTTGCCTTTGGTTAATCACTTCTTCATCATGAGGCTTCTAAGCTACATTCATATCATTCACATCATTCTTCTACTTCATTCAGAACATCCATGTGTATAAGATTACTTGTTTTCCATGTTTGTGGACATGTTTGTCACCTTTCACAAAAACAATCTTCTCCTTCCTTTCTATCATGTGCTTTTAGGCCAACTTACGTTGGGGCATCCTTGCTTCTTCCCAGCATTTCATTGGTTTATGTTCATCATCATGTTGAACCTATCCATAATGGCCTGGGTCCTACTTCTACCTGTGAAGATTTTACCTTTGAATACTCCCACCTAATTGTTGGGGCATTTTTACATCTTCACCTTTCTGGTACGCATGTGGCCTTATGCCCTTGTACATCCCATCTATCGCTAGGGGCATCCACACTTCCTTGTCTTCCTGTACATAGTTTCATAAAACTTTCAAAATCAACCAAAACATTCAAATATGTTAGAAAAATCATCAAAAACATTCAAATATGTTTAAAAACTTATAAAATTTGAAAATCATCCTACAAAATGCTGCTCTTTGGTTCTCACTTGTTCATGTGTGTGACTTACGGATCATCTTGATCTACCTCCATCAACAAAAGCTAGGCTTGCTTACTTCATCTGTACTCTGGGGCACAACAAGTTTCTTGGTACTATTTCATAGTGCACATTGCTTTTCCATCAGACCAAGTGTCCTTTGTTATTCCCCTCACATGTATCCTTGCTTGGGGCACCATCATCAACCCTTGTCATTAATTTTCATAGGTCAGAACTGAAGCTTGATAATAAAAACATTATATTATGTTTCTCTGTTAGTTTAGCTTGTTTAATTTCTCGTATTGCATTACATTTTGTATGTTTCATGGAGTTAGGAATCTTTCACTTTCTTGTATTGCATTACATTTTGTATGTTGCATGGATTTGGTGTTTTCAGCAATGGACAATTGTTCGTAGTATGGCTTTTCATGTCATTCTACTTTTGTCGTATGCTTATATTTTTCATAAGGACCGATGACATAGCTCTTGTGGAAATATGATGACATCAAAATTGTTCCAATATACAAAGGCTAGAGGCTAAGATCTTCTCTCCCCTCCTCCATATTTCTTCTGCATCTCTTTCCTCTCACCCCTAATCTTCCATCTTACTAGGGCATCCTGCCCCTTTCCATTCTTCTATCTATCTCTCACCTTTTTCGATCATCGATCATCTTCCTTCATCACCCTATCGACACTCGAGGGGGCATCTCTCCTTCCTACTAATTTTTCTTCTATCCCTTCAAAATTTCTTCCATCTACTATCTTTGAAGTGGTGTCACTTACGCCACCCCAAAGAGGGGAAAATGTAGACACCCATAATTACACCTGAGAAATTTAAATACATAAATTGCGCTAATTATCCCCCTTCTTGAAAATTGGTGACATATCGTTAATAAGTGCTCATATTCCCTCTTATTGTCATTAATTAATTACAATACGCTAATTGATTAAGTCACCTATCCAACTAACATCCCGATTAATGATCTTCCAGTTAATTATTCATCCCTTCTATCTAGAATAATTAATTATTATTAATTAATTAGCTCTCCCTTCCATTTAACCAATAAATCAATATTTAATTGATTTAATCCCCTTCTAATAGCCTAAATCATACTAATATTCCTCTAATTATCTTCTATAAGCTTACATCTACCTATTAGTTAATCACCTTTGATTAATTAAAACACCCCCAACTCCCATGACTTTCTAAGCATAAATTAAACCCTTCTAAAGTAAGGTTACCTTTTATAAAGCAAACTTATCCATTCCTAATCATGTTTTACCTTTATCCCACATGCAAAGGGATGAAGTGTTTCCTTTATCCATTGGGCTATATAAGGAGCCCTCCTTCTACCTTTATACCTACACCTAAACTTCTTGAGAAAGAAAATGCAAAGCATATAGCAAAATAGACTAAGAGCTTGCCTTTTGTTTTCTTTTGAGAGGTCATTCTTGAAGAGAGCCTCTTTCTAAGTCTTATCATATGGGAGGTGTCAAAAGGGTCTTGTAGCCCAACTTTGACAAGCCCTCATTCCTAGGTTCTTGGAACACCAAAGACAACCATTTTTGATAGCCATGGAGCCTACATAGGTCCATTCATTTATTTTTTGTTAGAGAATAGAGGATTTAGATGCTTAACATTGTTAGTTTCAAAGTTTTGTATATTGATGAATGTTAGCATCTAACCAATTCTTATCATGATGGTGCTTAGTAGTTTGTTTAATCCTCAAGGCTATTAGGTGTTAGTATTTGTTTACATTAGCATTAGTTTAAAAACAATTCATGCACACAAGTAACATGTTAAATGATTGGAACCAATATAATAAAAATGATATATTATGGAAGTACCTAGTCTTTGCATAGTTCAAAATATGGTAATTTAATTTGTTTAATCATATCGACCATAACCTCCATATATTATGTTGTTGTTTAAAATAGCATCAATTATTTTGAAATATCTTCCAGTAATTTGTTAATTTATGTAAAATATCTTAACTATGAATTATTGAACTATAGTGAATTCAATCTCCAAATAATATGTTGTGGGAAAGGGTATCGGATGCTAAGATCAAAGTATCTCGAAACCACCGATAGTATTCAAATATTATGTGGTATCATAACCTAACAGCACTAAGCTCGAAATATCTTAATTTAAAATCTTAAATGCATACAAAAAATTCAACTAATTTATATTGGTCTTGATTGCTATAAGGATTTCCAAAGTCAATGCCTTTCTATTATTTGTTAAATACTATTGTTTTTTAGCTAAAAATATTTATATTCTTAAGTTCTTACTTTCTTTTTTTGAAACCTAGAGACTACTAAGATCTTAATATTATGGTTTGGCATAACCTAGTGGATGTTATGTTAAAAATATCTTATTTTAATTTTTCAAATCCTAACCACCGATAGGATGTAAAGATTGTGTGGTGGCATAAAATAATGGGCACTATGATCAAAATATCTTAATTTGAAATATTAAAATCATACAATAAAGTCGACTAATTTATACAGATCTTGATTGTTATACATTTCTCCAAAGTTAACATGGTTGATTAACTTAGAGGTCGATAAGCTCAAAACAACTTACTTTAATTTGTCAAAATGTAGTGACTTATAAGATTTTAATAAAAATTGTTAGATTATTCTGAGGGGTAACCTTTTTGGTGGCAAAAGAGGATATGGCATCTGCAGATTTAATGGTCATTTATGACATCGATAGATTGTATTCATGTGATAGATGAAATCGATTAAGGGTTATACACACGTGACATGTAAGATGACGTTGGGAATTTAAGATTTTTAATGGGAAGTGTGATATTTATGATAAGGATATCTAATCAATGATCTTTGGTATTGTCACACTTACCTCCTTTCGTGTGTTATGTACTTGTGGCTTTATATCTCCGAGTCTAATAGACATTTCACTACCCCTTTCTTATTTTCATCTTTGTTCATTGTGATTTTTGTCTCTCTGTGATGATGACAAGGGTGTTGGTGGTTTCTTGGGTAGTATGGAATATGATCATAGTAGGAAGAGGCCGAGAGATATGATAGGAAAGGACGTCAGGGAATCATTTACTTCTTGGATGGATAGGAAAATTCAGAATGTAACTATGTAGAATTGGCTTGATAAGGTTTGGTCAGTCATGGAGTGATTCAAAGAATAAAATGACAGTGATATTTGTGATAGCATGTGCAAGCTAATATTTGACTAGAACCAATATAAAGGGTAGAGGACTTTTTTGACATGGCTGAAGGGTTGAGCATGGAAAATATATTATTCAACTCTTCGAGTAAATTTATCTTATATAAGGATAATGAGAAGTTAGAAGAGCATCTATTCATCCTTTAGTATCATGTCCATGCCTTGATGTAGGGGATGCAAATGATTATGCGTGGTCTAGAGGTAGTTGTGGAAAATCAGGGTATAGAACTCCCTACTTGCACTAAAGTGAAAACACCTGGAATGGTGTGTAAATTCATCCTCCTATAATTAGAGAAAAGGGGAACAGATGTCAAGGTAATTGACATGGTTGATACGAGAGGCCGAATGGCCTAATATTTCCTGGATGCATTTTTCTTTAGTTTTTTATTAAGGGTTAGAATGGTTGTCTGTATAGCGAAGTGTATAGATATAAGAAGTATTTATGGGTGAAGTGAAGCTGATTACAACTATTCCCAATATTTTGGCATATATTTAGTAAGATAAGTTGCTTATAATCATCATGTGAGTCCACTGCTGGAAGAATTATAATGGAATGGTTCCTCATGTAATTTAATTGAAGACTTAGCATCGAAATATCCTAGTTTAAAATCTTAAAATCATAGAATGAATCCATCTAATTTATATTTATCTTCTTTTTAATACATATAATGTTTTTAGTACGTAAGCTAGCAAATTGAATACCCAAATACTATATTGTGGCATAACCTAGCATTGTTGAGATCTAATACCTCAATTTAGTTTTTAAATCCTAACTACCACTAGGTTCCAACGATTATGTGGTAGCATAACCTAACAGGAGCTAAGCTCAAAATATATCGATTTAAAAGAACATATCCTTTTTGAGATACATTAGTGAATTAAATACCCAAATAATATGTTGTGGAATAACCTAGCAGACACTAAGTTCTTAATACCAGTATTCATTAAGATCAATTTATTATGTTTTGGCATAACCTACCTGCCACTATGCTTATAATATCTTACTTTATTTTATGGAAACCTAGAGACTTCTAAGATCCAAATAATTTGTTATGCTATAAGTTAGCATATGCTTATCTCAAAATATAGTTAGGTAATTGGATTTTTATAGCACCCACTAATCTCGAAATATTATCTTTGTGGAAGTACTTAGTGCCCACTTAGCTCAAACTATTCTAATTTTATTTGTTTAATCCAACCCACCGTAAGGTCTTAATTATATACAACACAATATACTTGATGAATCCTAGTGTACATTAAGTTATTCTTAGTCGTAAACACAAAGATCAATTGACCCCAAAAAGTGTGTTGTATAAAAATAAAAAAATATTTAACATGAGATAAATAACAAAGCGATCTCTTGACCAAAAAAGTGTGTTTCCTATAACAAAATCCACCTATCATTGAGTCCACAAATGTAATGAATGCTTCGTCCAAATAAGAATTATAGCCTAGCGGTTGTTAAAGTAGGAAACATTTTTCATTTAGATCGTATTTAATTTTTGTTTTATATAAACGGTAAAAAAAAGTTAGAACTTATATAATAGTATACGTATAGACTTGAACTCATTGTACCCCATCAGATGTTAAGATATAGTTAAAGGTAAATATATCATATTCATAATGAAGTTGTGTACATTTAAAATCATGTTTTTCATGTGTTACACAACTATACATCTAGAAATCTATATTTCTTATGATATTTTGGTAGAATATTTTTACATTTAGGACAAGAAAAGAAACCTAGACTAGCAACCAAGAAGTTATACTACAATTTTTTAAATACAACACGATCTACTCATTGCACCCTAACGGCTACTAAGCTATTCCTAAAGGGAAATTTATCATGTTCATAATGAAGCTATGTTATAAATCTAAATTCTTAATCTTTGCTAGAAATCATATTGAAAATCTATAAAAGATAACAAATAAATATGGCATTTATATAATGGATACATAAATATATGTGTAAAATCATATCTTTAATATGTTATACAAGTATACATATAGTTTTATCTACTTCTTACAAGATTCAGCGAGAATTAATTTACGATTATGAAAAAAAAATAGAAAAACGCAAAATTTAGCATGAGAATATCTAAAACAAGATTTTACATACGACGCCATCTATTCATTGCATCCTAGTGGCTTCTAATCTATTCTTAAAGGTAATAATATCATGTTCAGAATGAAGTTATTTTATGAATCTAAATTGTTAATCTTTGTGAATATAACAGTTGAAGAAGAACAAAAGTGATCGCTAGGACAAAAAAAAGTTGTTTTTCCTATATAAAAACAACTGATCTGCGAGGGGCCAATGAATAAGAATGCTTTTCCAAAATTAGAATTATAGCCTAGCAGATGCTAAAATTTTCCTATGGTAGAGTTTATTCATAGAAAAATCATATTGAAAAGATACAAACGATAACAAATAAATCCAAAATTTATATAATGGATATATAAATATACGTGTAGAATCCAGTATGTAATTCTAAATACAATTGAGGTTTTGTAAATAGGTTGTCGAAAAAACCAATTTTATAATGGAAGCCTCAAAGATATGTTAATTTTTTGGCGTAGATTAGCGGGCTCAAAAGGAATAATATATTAATTATAAAATACATATTGATTAAAATTATATTTAATAATATTATTAAATGTATAATGTGTTTAAATTCCAATGTACATACCAAAAAAATGATGAAGACATTACATTTGGTTAATTCTACATGGAAACACGTATACAATTGGAAATAATTATCATACAATTGAATTCTTAATATAGTTTTATAGTTTTGAATCAAGTTTTTACCTCATATTTTTCCTAAAATATCTACGTGGAAACCATGTAAAAATGTAATGTGCATTAATTAGCGAGGTTTATTTGCATCATATTGATGAACAACATTAAAATATTTCTGGTTATCCAGGACCAAAATAAAATTAAAAATAAGGTGATTGTGCAAAACTATCATTATCCTAAAAAAACAATCGCAAGAACGAGAACAAAAAATTCAAAACAAAAATAGCCAAAGAGAGACATAGAATGGTGGAAATGGGAAAGCGTTAAACAAAGATAAATACTAGAGTAGAAAAGTGATTAAAATTTCTTTCGTTAATGCACAAAAAAGTGAGTTTTCATGAAGAACAAGGTAGTTTGGCATGGAGATCAAAAGAAACTGGAAAGCAAGGCTTGACTATAGAGCACAATTCAATAGGAAAAAGCAGGGCTTATGTGGATCATGATTGGACTGTTGTGTAAAACACATGAACCAGTCAAATACAGAGCAACTAATATATCCCACAATAAAAAAAGGTACACCTTTACTATAAATACATGGTTTAGTAATATATGGGATTATTTCATGTTTTATGTTGTCTGTGAAACCTCCATCTGTTATCTCATTCAAACAATCATCACAATTCTTTTCGCAACCTTTGTTTCTATCCTCATTCATGTACATCATTTGTGTGCATCCTTTATGTTCTTATTTTGTGTTTCTTTCTCTATGAACAATATTATAATCACATGTAAAAAAATTAAGATTTGAACACTTAGCCCTGTAATCTACGGTGCGTGCATATATATTTTTAAAGACATGATTTTACGATTGACAAAAAAAAATCTAAAACCCTACTCAATATTTATTTGAGGTATTTAATAATTTTTTTAGCACATTCCATGAAAGAAATTTCAAAAATAGAAAAAGAGTGGGATACGAAAAATTGAAATTTTCACTTTCCCCCTCTAAAAGCAAAAAAGGGAGCTATTGAAATTTCAAATATTCAAAAATGTGGGGGAATTGAATTTCCCAATTTTTATTTTTCCATGGTTTAAAAATTAAAAACTAAACATTTTTCATTTTTATATCCTATAATAATATAAACATAATAACAAATATATTATACAACATATAATTAAACCAAGCATAACAAAAATATATTAAAAAAATTGAAGAAATAAATCCTAAATATAGTTCTAGATATTATTAGAATAATATATAGATATTATTAGAATAATATATAGATATTTACGTTTCATTATTTATCAAAATCAATTTCTACATTGTTAGATATAGTGTGCACTAATTTAAATTAATTATCTAGTTAAAATGTGTCACGTGGCATGTCCAGAACAAGCTCTTTCATATACATAATAAGGCTAGTAATCCTAGACTATGCAATTAGTATTTTGTGTGGCTATTTTCAAAATAAGAAATGTTTGAGCCTAGGGTCTAATATTCCATTTTTTCAATAAGTAAAGGAGCATATCGAGTGCTAAAAAAATTATTTGTTAAGAAACAATGTGAAATATGTCTTGAAAATAATGTATCTTATGGTAACTACATACTAAGCCTAGTGATCCACAACTTTATAGATAGTTTTAAAATGAGAAGAGGTAAAGGTAGGATCCTAGTAGCCACTAAGCTAAACCATGATTTATTATTTTATGTCTACTTTCAAAATAAGAAACTTTTGAGCCTAGGGTCTGATATGCCATTTTTGTCAATAAGTAAAGGAGCTTAGTGGGTGCTAAGCATTTTATTTGATAGGAAATGATGTGAAGTATGAGTTGAAAACCATGTATCTCATTAGAACTACATACCAAGGCTAGGGATCCAAAACTGTAAAGATAGTGTTTAAAATGAGAAGAGGTAAAGGTAGGATCGTAGCACCGCTAAGATATACCATGATTTTCTGTTATTTTATGGATATTTTCAAAATAAAAAAATTTTGAGACTAGGTTCTGATATGTCATTTCTATCAATAAGTAAAGGATCTTAGCGGTCACTAAGAATTTTATTTGATTGTAAATGATATAAAATATGAGTTGAAAACTATGTATCTTATGGGAACTACATATTAAGGCTAGTGATCCAAATTGTAAAGATAGTATTTATATTGATAAGAGGTAAAGGTAGCAACCTAGCGGTTTCTAAGCTATACCATTTAACTCAATACATTATGGCATTTCATTCAATACATATAAAATCTTAGGGTCACTAAGCATTTTCTCTTGTAAAAATAGATGTGAATTATATGTTATAAACAATAAGTCTTGTGATTACTACATAATAGATGAAAATACGGTTGGATTGTATAAGCGAAATACGGGTATATTTGGAGTGGGGTGTTTGATTAGAGATGTTGAAGGTAATTTGGTAATAAAAGGTCTTTCCCTCTTGAAGTTCTTTCGTGTAATGTTACGGAGGCACAATCCCTTCTTGAGGGACTTAAGTTGGTGGTCCAAACTGGTTGCGTAAAGTGTTAGAAATCGAAGGGGACTCCCAAGTGGTGATCAATGCCATGAGAAAAGGAAAGGCTATGTCTTGGAATTTGGATTATTTCATTAGCAATATATTTTTTTGGTTAAATAAAATCCCAATTTGGAACATTAAGCATGTTTATAGGAGATTAATGGTGTTGTCAAACTTCTAGCTAATCGAGGCATTATTAATAGAGATGGACCAATCATTTCGAGAATGTGAGTGATTGGTAGGATTTGGAATAAATTATTTATTGGGAAGGAGCCCCTACGATCTTTAATTTGAGGTAGTGCGGTTTGTTTCCATCTCATATTTGCTTGGTGGTCTATGAAGGTGGAGGTTTCATCACATTTTTTTATGGCGAGTTCGGCCTCTACCATTATTGTTCTTACATGGAGAGAATAGGGATATAGAATTTCACCTTTGAGAGGTTTTGCGAGGCTTTCCTATGGATTATTTTCAGGTGAGTCGATTATGTGGGAATCCATTGCTCATATTCGATGGGTGGAATATCTAGTGGATTTGGCTCATTCTTGTGTTAACTCTAAGGTGGATTCCTGGTTCATGTCATGGATATTGTTAGTGAGGTAAAATATTGAGGAGGTTAGGGTGATAGTGATGCATTTCATCAAACCCATGCATCAAGCTAACTTGGTGGAAGCACTAGAGGAATTTGGTAGAGCTCAGCCTTTTCTGGCTTTGTTTAGGATAGATAAGATTTGGGGTAGGCATGGAAAGTGATAATAGAGCTATCGTCTAGCATTTTGGTCTTGATGAAATTCACTGAAGTGGTACATGTTGCCTATGTGGAAGGGCTCTCTAAAGGGAAACATCTTGAGAAATTGGATCTCTTAGGTCTCTCAATGCCAATATTCATAAAGACTATACGCATCACGGGTCTTCGTAACAAGCTCGGTCTTACCTATAATTTCCTCCTTTGGATGACTAGTGAAGGGGGACTTTGGGAGGTAGTAAGGTGGTTGGTCCTCACCGACTGCTTCTCTGGTTTAATTTTTCTGCTATGTCTAGTTTTGTTCTTAGTTTTTGTTCTAGTGGTCTCTAGTGTGGTTTTTGGGATACTAGCCTCCCTGCATGCTTGTAAGTGTTTTGTTCTTTTGGTTTGGGTTGGCTAGTTTATAGTATGGTCTATGTTGTACTTAGGTTGGATCCCTCTAATCCCTAGGTTCTGAGCTCCTGTAGAAAACATTTAAATGTATTAAAAATTTGATAAAAACACATTAGTGACCCAAAGCTATATACATATGCTATTTATAATGACTGATAGTAATGATGGGAGCCTAATGACCACTAAACTAGAGCATGATCTTTTATTTTATCACTATTTTCAAATTATAAATTGTTGAACCTAGCGTCCACTATGCCCTTACTTTTGATAAGGAAAAAATGCTTAGTGTTCACTAAGCATTTTATCCCATAATATCCGATGTGAATTATGTGTTTCAAATAATATACCTTATGGGAACTATGTAAGGCTTGATCCCTCTATATGGTATGTAGTGCAACTATTATCTCCATTTAGGTACATTCTAGCTAGCATGATATAATTATAATCAATGAAAAACACTAGTGATTCAAAGTTGTATATATAGTGTTTACAATTATCGTAATAGTGGGAGCTCGAGATAGGTCATGATTTATTATTTTACCAGAAATTCCAATAAAATAAACTATTGAAACTAGTGGTTGATGTTTTGTTACTTTCGATAAAAATCGAAACCAAACATTAGGTAAACAATTTTTCCGATATGAAACGTTGTGAATTATATGTTACAAACAATATATTTTATGGACAATACATATGGCTTGATCCCTATTCGAGGATTTATAGTGTAGCACTTGTTTCCACCATGGATACGAGCCAAAAGTGTACAAACAATAAATGTTTATAGCCTAAGAAGATTGACACTATAAATAAGTTAACATAAGTTCAAACAATTTGGAATAAATTTCTTCAATTAGTATTGTAAATATAACTTATAGTCAGAGTAAGAGAGAATAGACCCTTGTTTTAGTGGTACTCAAAAAACATTGTTAATAATCAAATATTTTCTCAAATAGGTTTAACCCACCATGACCTTATAGAGAGCATTGTTTCCATGAAAAATGACTATTATGAAGAGGGCCATACTTACATTTAGGAAAAGTGTAATCCTTCCCATTTTTATAGCTTGTTGTGGAATTTCCCACCAAGCGCTATGCTTAAAATATCGTACTTAGAGTAGTTATAGACATTTAGACATAATGAATAAAGTATGTCTGATATACATATATTTCACATTGTCTTATATAACAAAAAATGATGAGATATCACTAACTCCGTTAATGTGATTTTTTTCTCAAATACTCTCCTCAAAATACCAAACATTAGATCTTTCGACCACTATCCTTTAAACATGTTCATTAGTCTTGTTACAGGCATCTAATCCTCACTACTACAGTATGGCCGATATACAAATAAACCACATACTATTGTACAACAAAAAATCCCAACCTATCGCAAAATATCTTCTAAATACCAAATATTACATCTTAATGTTCTCTACAATTTATTGTTAAGAAGGTGTAAACAGCTTAAAATTGTTTTATGTTGTTATTTTATATTTTGACTAGAAGTCTATCTTCCACTAAAGTGTGTATTTTTTAACGTTTCTATCATGTCATCTATACAATGTTATGGCTTCTCTGACTCATATGTAATACTTTTAAAAAGGTGCAAATGGTTTCGTATCTTGCAATGCATCATAATTAGATTTCAAACTTTTAGAAAAATTCTGTTATTATTGATTTGATCTACAAAATATGAATTATTATAACCAGTTGAATGATACATAAGATGTCCTATCAAATCCTAGTAGTCGCTAACCATTAAGTTAATTAATATGTTATGATACATAGTAAATAACTCTAGAAGTTGGTGTATACTAGGGTAGTATTTAAATTCCTTGACAGACAATGCGATAAAAACACTTTAAATTTTGGAAATGACCTAATTATTAATGTATTTTAATCTAAATATAGGTAAAATTTCTTCCATTGTTCATGCTCCATTCAGAATAATTTCATTCATCGCAGATGGTATTTGTTGGAAGAAAAGAGATGAGGAATGGTTTGTGGAAATTAATTCCCCTAAAAACTACCACGTCAACCTATGGTTGTTTTTTTATAGATGAAAATCACGAGGAAGTTGGTATTGTTCTATCATCAAAATTTATTGATTTGGGGACACTGTGTGTCCAGGTGGAATGATTTGACTTTGAAAACAATAAGTGTCTTATTCTAGATATGGAGTTGGATGTTTCTTTGTTCAAGAAACAGAAATGCATGCCTCCATAAATAGCAGACCATATTCTGTTCAAAATATGGTTGGAATTTGGGGATTCTAATAGATTATGAAAAAACTGGTTGTTCAAATGTAGAAGTCATTCAAAATGGTATATTTATAGTATTTAGAAAATTTTATAGAAATAAGAAAGTATATTTTGTTTTTCATTTCCTACATAGAAAATGTTCTCTCTCACCTCCAAAACATTCCAAATTGTTTATTATGTGTAGGAGAACATATTTAACTAAATTGGAGATAGACCTATTTAAATCAAAAAATCATTTGTTGAAAAGTAATACTAAATCAACTGGGTCTTTTGAGGCTAGTGTAATAGCAAAGACATTTGATTCTTACTACCGAAGAATAAAAGGAGACAACAAAATGAGAGCAAAAGTTATACATTATTTGAGAAATAAGCATCCGGATAATATTGTATTGAAATCCTATAATGAATCCAATGTAATCAAAAAAATTAAATTACATGAATCACACTACCACCAATTTTCTGTACTATTGGGTGAAGAGAGAAATGGAAAAATAAAATTTGATTCCCATATTGGGGAAAAAATGGAAAAATGGAAAAAATATCATGAGGTGGAAGAAGTTCTTCCCGTCGCATGACTCAAAAATATTAGACAACTATGTGATGTCATTGGAAGGAAATATACTAGCAAGGGTGAAAGTCACAGACAATTTTTCTTGTAAATGTGCATATCCATTCTAGTTTCCATCAACTTTATCAGCTATTCCTTCGACTAATCCTTTCAATTTTAAATGTGTGATGGTGATTTTTACAATTTGGCTGTGATATTTCTTTGGATGTCATAATGGAGCTTCGAAACCGAGTGTGTTGGATTATATTATTATTTTTCTAATACCAACTGGTTATTCAAAAATCTTAAGTGACACAATACAAAGATACATGGAAAATGTTAAAGACATTGGAATATCGATTATGGATGGATGCTACTGAGACTTTACGATAGGAACATGATATTTAAATTTTTGTGTATTATATAAACAATATCTTGTGTGCACAACCGCGATAATAATGATGATTATAGAGAAGAGGTCACTATGTATTGGATGGAGAAACCACCACAAAAATTGGTAACTACACGCGTAATTTTCCTATAAGGAAACATCCATCCTTTTCTTTGTGAAATATTGTATGAGTTCTGGGCTGAGATGTTCACTCGATGTTGTTCTGTAAATTCTCTAGTACTAGTGCTTTACGACGACAGTGTTGCACTCCGTGCATTGGTGGATTCCAAACTATCTGTTATTTTTATTGTTGAGACACATAGTCAAGCGATGTTTTTGAAACATTACTATTCTCATATGAAGAAAGGTTCGTCTTCGAAAAAAATTTAACAAGTGATTTTGTTTAATGGATTTTAACCTAAATATGTTACTTATACAATTATTGTTTATGCAAACAACCACAAAGCTATAAAATTTTATGTACAACTATTTCACCGTGACACTACACAACCAATTCAACATGGTGATTTACTTTCAATCATTTTATAAATATGTTTAATGAGCTATATCTTCAATTTCCATGGTTTTCAATTTTTTAACAAAGTTATGTTTTTTACAGTTCAAATGACAAATGTGGAGGACGTAGGCACATCGGCCATGAATATGCCATTAGATCTAGGTATGTTAATTGTGTGAATTTATAAACAAAACCACTAATAAGCCCCACAAATTTATAAGACAATAAATGATTATGCTAGACAACCAATAAGGCCCACAAATTTATAGGAAACGATATGATATCCATGTGTATTTTACAACAAAATTATTTATAAGGCCAAAAAATTTATAGGAAACGATAACTAACAGAAATTAGTTTATATGCTTGGCTTAGGGAAGAAGAAAAGTTTAAGGAAATCCATTTATAAGCTATGATAACAATTTAAAATGAACTATATAGAGCTTAGTGGACTCTATGCATCCACATTCAATACAGAAATGGTTTGACTAAAAAACCTTACATTCATCAATATCTCGTTGATTTACAATTGCATATTGTCTACAATGTTTCATTGATTCACTACTACATACTAACTACTTACATTGAATTAACATTTTTTTGGCTTCAACATCATCATAAAAAGAACTACATATGGCTTGATCCAACTTATACGTATGTAAAGAAGCACTTGGCTAGCCTCATTAAAGGTTTTCTAACTAAGTGTAGTTCAACCAATGATGGTATAGCCTAGTGGTCGCAAATCCTCATCAATAGCTGAGGACTGTTCTCCACCAAAGGGTGGTTCGACGAATATAAGCATAGCCTAACGACTGCTAAATTTGAATTATAAGATAGATAATAATTGATATTGTACTTACCATATCACCACAGAAACCACTATGTTTATCCATTTAATTTTTCCACAACATGAAATCGATTATGAATTGATTAATGTTTATTTCAAATACATTATGCTCGCATTTTCAATAGGAAGAAATATATTATGAATTGATGATTGTTTATTTGAAATAGCTCTTGCATCAACAAATCCAACAACATGTAAATGCGGTGTAATCCAATCCACAATATCAATTGGTAATTGTTAGTCATAAGCTAAAATGTTGTTTATTTCAATTGGTTGTAATTGATATGTGGCCAACAAAAATAATATTTGTTTACTTCCTTGCAAGTAGCAATAAGAGTTATTTACTTATTTTGGATATGGAGGACATGCTATGTGGGATAAATAAAACATACAATAGGAATATGTCATTCAATTTTGGTATGAAAGTTGTCAACTGCGAGGTGGCATGTCCAAATTTATAAAATTATTATCACCATACTATGAAATAGGATTACGATATGACAATCTCATTTCTCTTGATGTTAAAAAGATATCAACAGATTGAATAAAAAAATATCAAATGTATTGAATCCAAGAATCATTTAGGGAAATGAACATTGAAATATAGCCGAGGAATAACAATAAGAGACCTAGAAAAGGTTTGGAGTAGAAATGATTTTTCATACATTTGAAAAATAATTTGTGTATAACATTTGGTGTAAAGGGAAACCCTTCGAAAATTTTATGGTGGGTATGAAAAGCATACACAAAGATTGTACAAAATATAAATGGTTGATGGCTGATTTGTACAAAAAAAATCACAAATAGTGTCTCAAGGATTGAATGTGGTAGAGGGCATCAAATACTTAGAGCAAGAAAATGTTAAATAACTATTTATCTTATCGAATGTTGTTATGATTATGTACAGTTCAACATTGCCAATAATATATACATTCATATGTTATTATGAATGTACTGCGTAACTCTATTATATTATGTTGAGATTGTAGAAATATAAGTTGGGAGGATTTATATTTTCACTGATTATAAGATGACAGTATGATTGAATAACTTCTATGGTGAATTATCGAAAAACGTGCTGTGAAAATTTGTAAAACAATATTTTTTTACATTGTTCATAAAATAAATATAAAATTATACTATATATACTTAATTATTTTAAATATTTTTTAATATAATTAATATATAAATAATCTATAAAAATTGATGGTCATATCTAAAATATGAAAGTCATATGTGACGGTTCTTTCAAATATTTACAACTATTTTACTGAGATAAAAACGTCTAAAGAAGCATCAAATTTAACACCACATTATTGCCATTGTTGCTTGACCATTAAAGGACAAGAGAAGATGTTAGGGATGATATTTGATCAAAAATGAATTTGAGGGAACTTATTTTGTTGGAGATTCACTAAAACAAAGCATAAATAATACTAGTGGTTACTAGCTTTGTTTAAAACATAACCATTTTCTGTATATAACATAGCATAAATAATGGGTGGCGGCAACTAGCCCTTAGAAAACAAAAACATGTTCTGTACATATCAAATCATAAATAATTCCTAACAGCTGCTAGCCTGTATAATGGATTCTAATATTTAATTTTCTGGATTCCAATATATGGGACTTTGGAGTACATATAATTCCAATACAGGTTATTTTGGATTCCAATATATGTGATTTTGGATTCCAATATATGTGATATTGAAATCCAATATGTGTAATTTTGGAATCTAATATGTGTGATTTTGGAGTGCTAGATAATTCCAATATTTGACATTTTGGAATCCAAAAATAGCAATATTGGATTATGATATTGGCTATAATTTTTAGTTGTTGGGAATAGAATAAGTCCCAATTTAGTGAAATAAGCGTTCTTCTCAGATTTTGATTTTGGGGATAAATTTGAAATCTCAAGTTTTTTTGGAGGATGAAAATGACCATGGCAAGAAAATTTCAAATCCAAAGAACACCATGGAGGATAAAAAGCCAACTATGGAGGCCTTGCAAGAGGATGAGATCATAGAAAGCTTTTTTCTCTCTTATGGTATTGAAAATTCTGATTTCCCTCTTCCTTCAAGTTTTGTTGAAGATAGCTTGCTTAAGGGATCCATTATAGAGGAGAGATTAGGGGATTTGATATTCCATAACATCCTACAAGAGAAGAAAATAGAGGAGTTTGACATGTCAAAATTCATGTTGGAGGAAGAGGAAAAATGTGTAGAGAAATATTTCCTCTAGGGAAAAAAGAGGAACTCTAGGATCCAAATAATGAACAACAACATTTAACCACTTACGAGAGAGATAGCACAACCCAATCAGAAGTTACAATAAGTCCCAAAGAGTTGTATACCATAGATCGGTTTCTCACCGCCACCAAAAGGAATATGCGGGAGAAACCTACCCCTCATAAGGATTATCTTGAACTCGGGATTGGAGGAATTAAATCTTCTAATTTTTTTAATGGGAAAGGAAGAGAGAGAGAACTATAATTTCTTCACTTTGATATAATTAACCAAGGTGACACATCAATTTTCTATAGATGTGCAAAAGGAATAAAATTAAGTTATAGAAAGTCACCTTTACCAGGAAAGTCTACATCAATAATTTCTTATTGAGATTGGAGCTTAGAGCAATGGTTAGATCTAGCATGTCTGGCCATGTCCCATCAGTTATCTAGCTTCATTATATTTAGAATCAAAGTTTCCACAACCGTAATGTTCACTTTTGAACATGAAGACGAGTCTTAAGACCAAGGATTAGCTACACCAGCTACACCACCTCTAGGAGTAGATCATTCTAAGGAGGTATTCCCTTTATTAATAGTTTATACCTTGATTATTTGAGTGGAAAATTGAGTCTATATCAAATTTTCACTCATATATATAGCTATGAATAATTCCAAACTATACGCATGGCTTCAAGTTATGAGGAAAGGGAGCTACTTTGTCTTGCCACTATCGGGGTTTGCATGAAGTTTCTCTAGTCTCTTGTTAATGTAGGGTAGGTAGGTTTTCTTCCGGTATATAAAAAGGGCTCTTACACACTTTACGTGTCTCGCTCTTGCGACATGTATGAATTTTTCATTTTTTACATAGTTTTTGGTTTGTATTGCTCTTGGTACTTTGATGTCTCAACATATTGCATCAAGTCTAGTATACCTCTCACTAGAAAGAAACTCAAAGTTGCAGGGGAATAGTTGTAGATTTCAAATATTTTCAAATGCAGAGAAACTAAATCAAACAAGGACATTTTTCCAAATGTTCCCTCTTCTTGTTCATATAGATCAGTAGTTGAGCTTCAATTCTTCCGGCCCACAATAGTGTTTCTAGGAAGCCCAAGTATCTCCCAAGTCAATAAACACATGCTCCCACCTTTGCAGGTGTTCATAGTGTCAAGAAATAATCATTCATGTGCTCCATACTTAGAAAAATCAGATTATCGAGATAGTTCCAAGTGTTACCATACAACCCCATAAATCAATATTACAAATAAGAGATTTAAGATCTAGAATCAAAATAAATTTCCACTCTCACAAAAATCTCAAGTCGAAATATTACAAAGAGAGATGGTCAATGTAGGTCAACTCATGGTTTAGTTGTGCATTAGATTAGACTCGTGATCAAATTTTAATGGTTGAATTAGTTATGGGCTTTAACACTAACTCTGTGCCCAATGGATGCTTCAGGGAAACTAGTGAACCCACTTAGTAGGAAGATGGCCCCGCGAGTCACCAATTTTTTTATACATTTTAACCACCCGGGGTAGAATGGACAACATGGTATAGTTTACGTAGGCACTAGAAAAGGTGATCACAAGAGAGTCTTAGTTTACTGGCCAAATTTCATTATCAAAGAGTATTGGTAGAATTTATAGAGTTTGGGGAAGGATTTGGGGCCATTCAAGTCATTACGGTTCATTACGGTTCATTCAGGTTCAAGAGCTCCATCATAGTGAGAATGGGTCCTTGGGCCCACTTTCAAGTAAAATTAGGAAAAAATAGAAAAAAAATTAAAAACTACTTGAGGGCATTCCACGACCTTCTCCTCAGTCGTTGGAACTAGAAAAATCCAAAAAAATCCTAGCAAAGGTCAAAAATGGTGAAAAAACTACTTTGGGGGCCTCAAAGGAGAGTTGAGAAAAAACTAGCTCACCGACTAACTCGGGAGCTCATCCAATGTAGTAAGGGACAAGGTGTTTACATATCTTAGTGAGCTCGAGTTATTAGTCCATAGTCTAACTCAAGAAATTAGGGGTCCTTCACACAAGACCTAAGTCAATTTGTAGCTCGAGTGAGCTAACATCGCGAGATTCAACAACAAGCACATCACAAACATAATGATGGTGGGAACTTGGCATATTTTGGGTTTAAATGGCTTATTTAGATCGGTGTTTTGGGGTTAGATACAATGGGGTTGTAAGAAGAAATGCTACTGCATAATGCATAGAGGTCGGTGGGGTGTGGATACTCTATGAGATCTAAGCCCGCAAAAACAGAGGTAGTGTGTCAAGGTTTCATCACTCGGTCACATCGGATGGAGTTCTCCAGGGATCTAGGTCAAAGGAGTATGCCAAGGAGACATAAGATGGAATTATGATATAAGGGTGAGTTGGCCGATAAACACGGCCAAGTGAGTTGAGAATTGGTGTGGCAGGGGACATGTCGGGGGGCTCGACAAACCCAACATACCTAGAAGAGATTGATGATGGGTTAGGTGGAAATCGGGGTTGGAAAACAAGAAATGTGTTACAAAACCCCATTCCGATGTAATGCAAGGTCTAAATCGACCCGACACATAGAGAACTCACCAAGCTAGGTATGCGAGAGGTGGAATGGGATAAATATGAGCACATTAGATGAGCCCCTCCACATGTCGATGTAATGTTAAACCCATCCCCAAAATGTAAGGATCTTGTTGAGTTAAAAATAAATCCACCCTAGGAGGTTGGTAACTAGGGTAGTCAAAAATTCAATGCGGGTAGGAGAAAAGTGATGGAGTAGCTTGATGAAGAGCTCAGCCACGGAGAAGAGATGGTTGGTAAACAAAAAGATACCCCATTACAAAACTGATCATAACTTGTACCCCGATGATCAAAATTTGAAAAATTTAGTCATCAGAAAGGAAATTTTAATCCCATCGTCATGTAGCCAATAAATTTGTATTTAAGTGAGACTTTCATGGATAAAATGGAGGAGGGATATGCAGGTCCAATATGCTAACCCAAGTGCAAGAATGAATTAAACAAAGTATAGGCATGTTTCCTTCTCCCATAAGGTAGGGTACAATGGGGTATGGGATTTTTAGAATTTCCCATCACTCCTGCAGGTGTCATAATGGAATTTGGTAGGAGTTTTGAAATAGGATTTCAGATTTTTCTCCCTTTTCCTCACATTTTTGCTATAAATTGTAATGGAGTTTCAAAAATCAAAAGGTTGATGATTTTTATCCTCCCATGTACCCCTCTTCTATTGGAGATTCAAATGATTCCTCCAAATCATTGTAATAGCTTCATGCCCTCCCCTACTAGACAATGTATTGTGTAAATTCTAACAGAGCAACAAAATAATGCTTGTGTTAATTCTCTTACCTTTCATGGATTTTTGTTTCTCTTACCTCTAATTGTCAAATTAGTGGTTGTGTACATTTCTTGTTCATTACAAATTTGGTGGTCATGCTTATCATGGAATGGTGAATTTTTGTATTTTGGAGTGCGTGATATAATTGTTTAAACTTTCCTTAATACTTTGCTCTAATTTTGGTCTGTGTTGCATCTTTTCCAACCTCCCAAAATTCACCCTTTCATTATTTTACTAGGGAAATTGATTGAAACCCCCTTCTTTTGTTGTATCACTCTTTGTTAGTGTAGGTTTTATTTTCATGCATCTCTTTCTATGTCCCCTTGGAAGCTTTATAATAGGGGTAGTTAGTTTTTTTGCTTACATTAGGAGTAGGAGTCAGCCTTCTCCAAAGAGTTATCCCATTTCACAAGGTTCCAAATTTAGGATAGATCCATGTTATGTAGATTACTTTGAATGCCCACACCAACAATCGAGAATATTCAGGGGTGTTGTAATTTTACACTAACAATTATTTTTCCATCTTCCAATGGGCCATCCTAGTTTGCATAATACCATACATGGAATTATGAGAAATGTAAAATTTGTTTTGAGTGTGAAGAAATTGACACTCAAGAGCGCAAGTATATGTGAGGAGAAAAAGGTTTGATAGAGATGTATGATATGAATTTCAAGGCATGAGGTAGATGTTATATCCATTTAGTTACTTTTCCAACCTATCATAAACAAGTTAGTTGTACAAGAATACTCAATTATGGTTCTAGGCATGAGACTAGGAAATATCGTCCTAATATTGATGTTCAAAAATATGAACTCATTCAAAGCGACCTACTAAAAATATATGATGTTTACGAGTTAGAGCTTAGGGCTCTAGATTTAGTGTTTAGGTTTTAGGGCTCGGTTCTCGGGGTTCATGGTTTAGGGTTTATAGTTTAGGGTTAAGGGTTTAGGGTTTAGGGTTTAGGGTTTAGGATTTAGTGTTCATGATTTTGGGTTTATTATTTTGGTTTTAGGGTTTATGGTTTATAGTTTAGGGTTTAGGTCTCAGTGTTAAGGGTTAAGGGTTTAGGTTACATAGTTTAGGGTTTAGGGTTAAGTGTTAGGGCTCAAGGTTTAGGGTTTAGGGTTTAAGGTTTAAATTTTAGGGTTTACATTTTATGGCTCAAGGATTAGAGTTTAGGATTAAATGTTTATGGTTTAGGGTTTAGGGTTTAGGGGCCAAGATTTAGGGTTTAGGGTTTAGAATTTAAGGCTCATGGTTCATGGTTTAGGGTTTAAGATTTAGCATTTAGGACTTAAGGTTTATGGTTTAGGTCTCAAGGTTTAGGGTTTAGAATTTAGGGATTATGGTACATGGTTTAGGGTTTAGGGTGTAGGGTTTATGGCTCGGGGATAAGGGTGTAGGGTTAAAGGCTTAGGTTTTGGGTTTTTGGGTTTAGGGTATAGGGTTCATAGTTCGGGGTTTTTATGACTTAAGGTTCAAGGTTTGGAGTTACGAGGTTTAAGGGTTAGAGCTTAGGGCTATAGATTTAGCATTTAAAGTTTATGGCTCATGGTTTAGAGTTTATATTTTAGGTTTTAGGGCTCAAGGATCGGGATGTAGGGTTCAAGGCTTATGTTTTAGGGTTTAGGGTTTAGGGTTTAGGGATAAGGGTTTAGGGATAAGGGTTTAGGATTCATGGTTTAGGGTTTATGGCTCAAGGTTCGGGGTTTAAAGCTACAGGTTTAAGGTTTATGGGTTAGAGCTCAGGGCTCTAGATTTATTGTTTAGGTTTTAAGGCTCAGGGCTCATGGTTCAAGGTTTAGGGTTTATGGTTAAGTTTTTAGGGTTTAGGGTTTAATATTTAGTGTTCAAGGTTTAGGGTTTATTATTTTGGTTTTAGGATTTAGGTCACATAGTTCGGGGTTTCGGGTTTAGGGTTTACTCATTAGGGCTTAGGGATAAGGGATTAGGGCTTAGGATTCAATGTTTATGGTTTAGGTTTAGTTTTTAGGGTTTAGGGTTTAAGATTTAGTTTTTAGTTTTTAGGGTTTAGGGTTTAGCCTTTAGATCTCATGGTTCATGGTTTAGGGTTTAGTGATTATGGCTCGGGGTTTAAGGCTTAAGGCTCGGGATTTAGGGTTTAGGGTTTAGGTTTTAGGGATCATGGTTTAGGGTTAAGGGCTCGAGGTTTAGGGTTTAGGATATAGGTTTAGGGCCTATGGTTTAGGATTTAGGGTTTATGGTTTTGATTATAAAATTTAAATGTTAAAAGCTTTAGGATGAATGCTGAAATCTGAAAAATTACCTATGTGCTTGACCAAATTATACTATAAAAACTATCTCCTAAACTGTGACTCATGGAGATGTGAGACTTGTTCCATAAGGTTTAGGGTGACCTAATTTCTTCTATTTACTAAAATAAATTCAAATTATAAGAAAAAAGCATGCAAAAATCACATATATTTTTGTACTATGAAGAAATCATACATGTTTTATGTTTTTACTTTTTCAAGACATGCCTCAAGGCTTGGATCCACTTTGGATCCCTACAACTAAGGCATGGACCTGCACAAACACAACAAACAATTTTTTTTTTAGAAAATTGCTAAAATTCCACTCCCACCATAATAAATCAAATTAAACAATCGATTCGTTTGATAATCATATAAATATGAGGTAGAGAAAACTTTTTCTTTCTAAAAATATAATTTTTCACATTTTCTGACTAATATAAGGTTTCCATATTATTTATTTTCTGATTATGCCATTTTTAGGTATTTTTTAAAGTTTAAACACATTTATTTTTCATCGTGTACCTTTTTTTGGCTCATCAAAATTGAAAAAACAAATACTAGCCCAAAGTAGGCCTAATTCTATACATATTCCAAAAAACAAAATCAATATTTTTGAGGTAGTTAGGAAGTGCAATTCGAAGCTCCATTATTTTTCAAAATTTAATATTTTTGTACTAGAATTTTTTAAAAAAATCTTGGCTAAAAAAACCTTTTAAAAATGTTACCTAAACTAGATCCTTCTAGCTATCTTTCTACCAAAGGGTTTTCAAAAATACTAAATGGTGCTCAAAAAATGGTTTAGCACACAAAATTCACTCTATTATGTTTTTAACCAAATTAGTAGCCTCTTTTAGTATTTTAGTTATTTGAACCACATAAACTTAACCGTTTTCAATAAAATTTAGTAGATTAGAAACTAGACTCAAAATGCTATGATTCATGTTCTTAGAACGTCTTCCAATTTTGAGTGTAACTATTTCGAGAAAACTAGTACAAGTTGAATATTTTCTATATTTCAAAAAAAAGCATCCACTTAAGACCCCCTTTCCCCCAAACCTGGTGCACTTACCCTCATTTATTCAAACAAGTGAGCAAAGGATGAAAGTATATCATCATTGTTTCCCCAAGTGACACTCTCCTTAGAGTATTTGTCCCATTAAATATTACATTGAGCCACCTCATGATTATACAATAAAATCTTGTGTGTATCAATACTATAACTAGCTCTATGATCACTATTTTGGGGTCCTAAACTTGTCATAATTTCTAATCAAGAACATGAGGTAAGTCCTCTTCATAATTTTTTAGAAGAGTTATATGGAATACATTATACAACTGTGACAAGGTTAGAGGAAATTATAGTTATCCCGTCCGGAGAGATGATATGCCCCAAATATTACCTTCCTTTGAAAGAAGGAAAATTTTGAAAACTCGAACAAAAATATCTTACAATATCGCATCTTATCGTAACTTACGAAATGAAGGATATGTTATTCCTCATCCTTAGATTAAATAATAAAATGTCATCCGAAAAGGAAAGCAAAAATTTATCCATGTAATGTCTAAACACATTATTCATTAGGTTCATAAAGGTGGAAAGCGTATTTATTAGCCCAAAGGGTAGGGGTGTGAACTTATAGTGCCCATACCAAGTTTGAAAATCCAATTTATGGATATCCTCATCCTTGATCCTTAAGCGATGATATCTTGACTAAAGATATATTTGGGAGAATATTTTTCCATTGCATTTAATCAAAGAGATCATCAATGTGGGGCAATGGATATTAGTTATTGATCGTGTCTTTATTTAAAAATCTATAATCCACACATAATCTCAAAGTGTCATCTTTATTTTCACAAAAATAATTGGTGCTCCCCGAGGTGATATACTAGGATCTATCAAACATTTAGAAAACAAATAATCTAATTGAGCCTTTAGTTCCATTAATTTAATAGTTGTCTTCTTGTGGGGTTCTTTTAAAATAGGTTTTAAACCAAGATATATTTTAATTGATAAGTCAAAATTTCACCGAGGAGGTAGCCCAGGTAGTTCCTAAAAACAAACATCTTGAAATTACCACAATATGGGTATGCCTCCATTAGAGTCTCTTAATTTTAATCGATCTCGAGATATTTGAACTGTATACAACATGTATCCTTTTCTTTTATATCTCTTAAGTTGTATTGAATATATATTCCTTAGAATGAATTATCTTTTTACTCATTGAATAATAGTTTAGTAACCAAAAAATATAGGCATTCAATTTTCTTTGAGTAAAAATGTAACTTAGCTTTTGTTGTGTCAACCGACGTATTCCCCCAAAAGTATTGATGGTATAGAGCTTGAAGAATTAATTATCTACAACTAGAAGTATAATTTGTATCGCATTAAATTATTCCAAAATAAAAACTTTAACTAAATAGCATAACTATAATAATAATTATATATCATTAAAAACATTTTCATATTAACGATTTTGAACAAAATGGGAAGATATCAGATCTTAACTTTCGGGAAAAATAGAAAGAATGAGAAATATTAGTGTATGAGAATGGGTAGATGTCCATTCTCATAAAGGGAATATATAGAGATAGAGAATGATGATTGTATGAGTCAATGGATAGAATGGTCATATTCCCATTCTCATTTATAGAATATAGGAGAAATGAGAAGATGAGTATATGAGAATGAACACTATAGGAATGTTTCCATTATCATGTTAATTTATAAAATGATTAGATTGGGCATATGTCCATTCATAACATTCAGGAAATATAGAAGGAATGAGAAAGATGATTTTATGAGAATGAATACAATGGAAATATGTCTATTATTATATTATAGGATAGGATTAGAATGGGTATATGTCCATTCTGAAAAATCAAGAAATAGAGAAGGAATGATAAAGATGCTTGTAAGAGAATTAATAGAATGGGCATATGTCTATTTTTGTAAAAGTAATATAGAAGGAACAATAATGATGATCTTATGAGAATGAATATAATGGGTAGATATTCATTCTCATTTAGGTTAAATATATAAGGAATGAGAAAGATGGTTGTATGAGAATGAATAGAATGAGAAACTTTCCATTCTCATTCATGTTAAATATAAAATGAATGAGAAAGATGATTGTAGGAGAATGAATAGAATTGGAAGATGTCCATTCTCATTCAGGTAATATAGATTGAATGAGAATTTATATGATTACATGAAAATAAATAGAATGTGTAGAATGAATAGAATGACATTTAAATATAGTATGGTCTGGAGATGGAAGTATAAATAATCTAGAGCTAGAAGTATATATGGTCCAGAGATGGAATCTTGAATTTCTTAAATCAACATTCACATTCTCATTACTAAGCAACATATAGAAATAAGGTCCATATATTCAGATTAAATATTTTTGGTTCTCTATGAATATCAAATATTTCGGTTTATAGTTTCCATGTGTTATACATTACACTACGTATGAACATAACCTATAGTTTATTTATTTATTGTGTTTTGGCTCTTTACATATTTGGATGTCATACACATTACTAGTATTCCTTAATTGTCTAAATGCAAAAGGTACCATATTTAAATATTAATTGTATTTACCGTATGAAAATATTTATAATGGGATGAAACTCATTCTCATATAGGAAATATTTATGTTCAATACTATTAGGTATTGCATTCAAACATATACGTCTTTCCTGGTATGTATTTTTTTGTTCTTTCTTTTCATTTGAACTTTGCATAGAATAAAGGTTACATTTTTACTTTGCATAGAATGTGAAACTACCTTGTCTAAATATTCTTAGATAAATGTTATTAAATGCAATCAAATGTTATTATTGGATTCTTATCAATTTTTAATTTAATCATGAGTATTTGAAACTCTAGTAGTTGGGAGAAATTTGGTTGCAATTCTTTAAATAGGATGTTGGAAGTCCTATTAGAGGAAGTGGTTAACAATGAACTATCTTCTTACCTTCATTATATGCAAATAAAATTGTAACCTCTATTTTTCACATCATTTGAAATCAATTTGGTCAAGTTTAATCATCAATTAGAAACCATGTTATAATTTCATTCTTGTCGATTTTTATTGCATTCATAATTTTGAAGTATTTTTTATATGTCTCCTAGGTTTATTTATCTTTTTGATTTCTTCATATTCTCTTTCAAATTGTGTTGTTTGCTACTTCCATTTAAATTATTTTTCCTATATTTGAACTTATCTTTTAAACCATCTTATTACAAAGTATAATTGGGGATCATGTATGCAGTGGCTACTTTTGTAGTCTCCTTGTGTGTAGTAGGTGGATTTTGGGTTGCTTGATTGGATCTTCAAAACTTTCCTCTGAATCAACATGTGGTGGACTAAAATGTGTTTGAGTAGATTCTATATCTATAACTTACTTTTGGGTGGGTGGTGGATTTTAATTTGGATGAATTATTTCCTCCACATTATCAAGCTTTTGGATTTTTTGAATGGTACGATCCTTCTCCTTTATTGCTTGCTTTATGAGAAGGATTTCTCTCCTCCATTCTTCAATAATCCTCTCAACATTAGAAAAATATAATGTATATTTCAATTCTCTAATTTAAATGGGTGGACATGTTTTATTCTCAACTTATTCTTTAATTATTGGGGTCTCTTCCTTTTTATTTACTCATATCTCTCATTAGTATATCATGAATAGCCTCTTCCCTTTCTTTGGGTATAATGATCTGCATCACATACATTTCATCCCTCATGTTTTCCATGATTATATCTACCATTTGTTCCTCTTCATAGAATTTCTCATCAATAATGAATAGCCTTATTCTTATCTTTATTCTATATATTGGAGTATTTTCCTCCTCAAAATATACTTTAGATACAAATAAATACAAAAATGGTTGAACTGAATTTTCTTTTTTGTCTTTTGTTGGAAGGAGATGTTAGGATTTATTCATCAATTTACTATGTATGGTCCTCAGTTGGCATACTTGGAGGAATGAGTATAATTTTTCTATAAGAAATCACTCCCATTTTGTCTTCCCCTTCTTCTGTTCTAGAAAATGGTGCTTGCAAATCAATTGTATCAACCCATTATGTCTCATCCATTTTTTATATTTTTATACCTTTGAGACCTAAAATGAATAAATTGATATAAAAAAATTGGGATGCCGAAAGGATGTTATTCCCCTTTTGATATGGATCATCATTTTCATGCAACTCCCTAAAATAGTCCCAAATTGACCATCATAGGAAAAATACCTCATGATCCAAATGGCCACCATGTCTTAGGGTTTAGGTAGGGTTTCTCTTTTGATTCCCTTTTTCTTACCTTGTCTATATCTACTTTTTCATTGTCTTCTGAAAAAATATCTGCAAGAGATGAGTATGATAATTTCCTATTGATAAAATCTACTCTCGTGTTTGAAGTTGTAGAAATTTGTGTAATAATATTGAAAGTCATAGGGATTTTGAATCCTTTAACAATAGTATGGTCAGTATAAAGGCTCTGTTGGTGTAGGATTTTACCCACCTTGTGGAATTACCTGCATGGTCTTATTTATCTTGCTTAGGTCATAATAGGTCATTAAAGGGAAATGCACTTTAAGTCATTTTCTATTTCTTTATTGAGAAGTTACCTTTTTGGGTAACCTAATTTCTCACTATATAATGTACATTCATATGTACTTTATTAGATAGTGAAGTCTAATCACCTAGTGAAGAGTTATATTTCTCATGTACTTTTTCTTGTTGTAGAAGTACAATTTCTTCATCATTTGAGTATTTTTTAGATCTTATTGTTACATACAAGTTTATTCGTGCATTCAATCCTATCCAAAACCATTCCATTATTTTTACCTTCTCCTACATGGTATCAAAGCTATTTTGATAGTCGAATGCCATAACCTTTTTGTGAGATCTTGCATTCTAGATCTTTCCATTTTTCTTTGATTTTGGTTTTTAAGGGTTTGGTGGGGTTTCTAGAAAATCCGCGTAGATATATTCCTTCATATTCTTTACATGAAAAAAATAGTGCCATTAGCTTCAAAATTAGTAAACTCGTGTAATTTTGGGCTCAAATAAAAAAATACCTTTTGGGTTTTTATAGGTTTCTCAAATAACTTGGTGGGTATTTGTTGTTTTGTATGAGAAACTTAAGGTTTTATCATATTTGAAGGTTTTAGGGTTTGAATTTCTTTCTTTAAATTTAGAAAAGTGCAAGTTTGGGCTTGAATAGAAAAATCCCTTCTAGGGTTTTTTGGGTTTTTCTATTGTATGAAAAATTAACCATTTTCTTATATCTGGAGGTTATTTGTATTTTTCTCATTTTTATGTTTTGGGTTTTCAAGCATGTTCAGCAAGTCAAAAAATCTACCCAAGTGCAAATCAGATTTTCGAGCGTGTTCAACAAATCAAAAAAAATTCCCAAGTACAAATCAGGTTTTCAGTTGTGTTCAAGAAGTCAAATTATCCACCCTTAGTGTGTTGGGATTATTACCTTACTTTATACCTATCAAGTTCTTACACCTACTTAGCATCTGTTGGGTTCCAAATCTTGTTTAGCACCTGTCAAGTTTCAACACTTACTTTACACCTGTCAGGTTTTGACACCTATTAGGTTCTGAAACCTAATTTTCATGTGTCAGCTTCGACATCTTATTTGCACATGTTGGGTTCTGACACTTTTTTTACTCTTTTCAAGTTCTGACACCTACTTTGCACCTATTGGGTTATGATACCTGCTTTGTACCTTTCTAGTTCGACACCTTTACACCTTTCAGGTTCTAACACCTTCTTTGTACCTATCAGGTTCGAGACACTTTCATTTCTCGTATCATGATCCAACACCTATTTTTCACATGTGTTCTAACACCTTCTTTACACCTATCAGGTTCTAACATTTTATTTGTATCACCTAAACTCTAATTTGGAATAAATTTCAACTAAGCTGGTTCATTTTAGGTGTCATTTTTTTAAGTGCATGTTTTTTTGTGCTCTTCACATTGGAGGTATCCTCATTCTTTGAAAAGTTTAACCTCTATAATTTTAGGTGTTTGATCTCTTTTTTTCTTTTGATTTCCTTTTTATATTCTTCATAATTTTTGAAAATGGATATCATTTCTTGACATCTTTGCTCACATCATTCAACTATCTTGAATGAAAGTAAAAATACAACTCATTTTGAGGGGTAAGGGTCTACATCAAATAACAATGGGGATTGAAACAGAACCAAATTCAGATTTAGACAAAGTGAAATGGTTTAACCATTGTGATGAAGCCTTTGGGTTTTTGTGTCTATCAATGTCTCTGTATATTCTCTTTCATGTTGATTCTGCTAAATCTCCCAACAAAGTGTGGACCATATTGGAAAGTCTCTTTAGGAAAATAGATGAAATGAGAGCACATGAATTGGAAAATTAACTCATTAGCTTGAGCCCCACCAACTTTGACACACTCTAGGACTTCTTCACAAAGTTCAAATCAGTAAGATTATAGTTGAAGGAATGTGGAATTGATAAAAATACTCTCAACTCATTCTTTCTATCCTTTTTAAATTGGGTCTACATTACTCGGTTTTGTTTCCACCTTCCATGTCACCAAGGATGCACTTTGAGCATCATGGAAAATACCTTCATTTGATGTGTTTATTGGTCAGTTGACTAGGGAACAAGATAAGTTGATACAAATGGGAAATTTTGAGTCTTCAAATAACATTCCTTAATTTCATGGAATGTGAAACCTAAGGCTTCTAATAACAAGGAGAAGAAACAAGAGAAGAAGGATCAAGGATAGAAGAAGGATCATAAACAATCACAACAAAAACCCAACACTTTGAATCCTTCTCTTTTGAAGATAAACCTAATAAGGAAAAGGTAAAGTGTTCTTATTGCAAGAAACATGGACATGATGAACACAAGTGTATGAAAAAGCAGATTGACCACCTTACTCATATTCTTGAGAAAAATAACATAGGGGTCCCTAAATCTATCAAACATAATTCATCCAACCAAGAAAATTCTAAGGAGATAGATAACAATAACGAGAAGGAGGAGGAAAGGATTTAGTGTCAGTAATGGTTCGAATTCATCTTGGGTCAATGATGATATTGCTTCACAACACATGGGTTCCTCATTGGTTTAATTTTATTTTATGAAACCATGTAATATGTCTTCTATCACATTGGGTGATGACACCTCTGTAGCAGTCGCGGGGTATGGATCAATAGAAGTAGATGGAAAATCATTCAAGAAGGTTCTAATTGTTCCAAAAATTTCCACCAATCTACTATAATTTTACCTAATCACTCACATGGGTAATGAAATGAGAGTTAAATTTAACCCCGATTGATTATCATCGAGAGAGGTACACAATCACACTTGATTACAAAGTGAAGGGAAGAACACCAAGCACACTTTTATACCTTTTCTTATTTTTCTCTAGACTCTTCTCCAACTACATTTCGACTCATTCAAATGGGGTTAAAAAATTATGACATGAATTATTTTTCCATCTTAACTATCGATACTTAGAACAATTGAGTAAACATGAAATGGTTGAAGGATTTCCTAAAGTTAGTTTATATAAAGGTATCTATGAGGGTTGGACCCTTGGAAAGAATCTAAAAGAAAGATTTGAAAAATATATATCTTGGATAGATACAAAGATATTGGAGCTAGTTCACGAGAGATGTCTCAAGGCCTTTTCCCAAGCCTTCATTCACCGGGGCATGTTATATTCAAACTTTCATTGATGATTTTTCATGATATACTTAGGTCTATTTTCTTTATCATAATTTAGATGTTTATGAGTTCTTTCGGGACTTCAATGCCATTTCATAAAAAATATGGTAAATTCATCAAGATTCTATGAACAGACAATGGTGGGGAATATGTCAATAAGAATTTTGAGTAGTTTTTCACTATAGAAGGGATTGAGTTGCAATGAACAATTACCTATAGTGCTTCACAAAATGGAGTTACAAAGTGAAAGAACGGGTTTCTAAAAGAGATTGTCAACTGTATGCTTCGATCTAAATATTTGGCACCACAATAATGGGGAGAAGATATTAAATTTTAAAATTACATACATAATCATGTCCCTCATAAATAATTAGATAGATCAATCCTTTTGAAGCTTGGTATGGTAAAAATTGTCGAGTTAAGAACTTTAGAGTCTTAGGATCTCCAGTTATGGCTTGAATCCCTAAGAAGAAACAGAGGCTATGGAACCTCGAATTAGCCATGTATATTTGTAGGACACCCAAATGTTGTTAAGTGTTATCCTATTCTTCATCCAACCGCACATGAGTTATTCATCCAGAGGAGTGTCAAATTTCAAGAAGGCCCACTAGATTCCACACCTTAATCTTCTCTACTTCCATTAACATCACTTGGAATTTCTATGGATTATTCTAATAGTTTAAAGGATCTTGAACAATTTCATATGCTTATTCTTATTATCAAGGACTCTTATTCTTCTAGTTCTTAAAGATAGTTATGGAGCTTCGTCTCTTTTGGTATCTAGCCATAAGCGAGATGATGACGATCTTATTCCTTACACTTCCACCATTAGTCCTCATTGGGCTAGATGAACTTTGCAAAGTGTACGTAATTGGATAGGGGATCCAGTAGATGTCAAACGTAAACTATCAAAGTTTAGGGATGGGCCTCATTCTTTCCTTTCCTTTGCCTTTGATTTATAAAAATTTAGAGAGGATTTTGGAAATCCTAAGCGGGACATTGTTATGTAGGAGGATTACAACTCCTTTATCAACAACCACATCGGGATTTGACACCACTTCATAAGGGAAGAATTATGGTATGATACAAATGGATCCATCAAAATAAATATATAACAGATGGGTATGTTGACTATTGGAAGTGACAAGGACTAATATGGGGTGAATCAATACCCAATAAAACCTTTGACACTATACTTCAAAACATCAAACAAAAATCCTCATGAAATAAAAGTATCAATGTGTAATCACAAGCAAGTATAATTCACCATGAAATAAACTCAAAGAAAGGATCATAAGATATACACAAAACCACTTATATTGAAACTAAAATCATATTACCACACTTTATTAATATTAATATCATATCAAAATGAATTAATTTCTTCAACAATATTCAACAAGATACAATGCAAAGATACCAAGACAATAAACCTTGTATCATAAATACATATGAAGATATAATTATTTGCAAATTCATTCAACTCAATATCAGATCTGAAAACACTTCAAAAATCCACAAATGACATCAACATGCTAAATAAATAGCATTCAAACACATAACATAAGATCTTCCCTCCTTGAACTCACCATCAAAGAAACGTTGTCATATTTTCTTTGCTCAAATCCTCCTCATTAAAAATCAACCAAATACTGACCTAGAATGAAATTATAGATGTTTTGAGCCAGGTCCAAAGGATTTTATTTGCAGAAAAACTTTCTTCAAAAGAAGATAAAAGGTGTTCCAAAATATTAGTAACGTTGTACCTAAAACATCAATTTTATAGCCTCTCCTTGATAAAAATTCAAACTCAAACATTTTACCTCTTTTTTCATGACCAATACATCATAAAAAATGTTCCATATACTTTTAATAATAGATACAAGTGACCCATATGGGTCAGCCTAGCAAAAACCCTTCTTTCATGCACCAAAATTTCTCAAATTCCATGCATTGGAATGGAAAAAATATCCTAATCCCAAAACTATTTTTTATTCATGATTTAAAATTCACCACACATGTTTAAAATAAAATTTAAGCATCATAAATGATCTCAATTTTCATGAACCAATAAAATTATTTCATTTAATGGGACCACTTCTTCTTATCCATCTTAAAACACATATTTCAGCACCCTTCGGGCTTCAAAATCATCAAAAAACACCGAAAATATGGCATGTGACCACCTGATGGAAATGGAATGAACTGAAAAACACTCTTAAGTAAGTTAGAGCTCATGAAACATCTACTGGTTTAAACCATAATAACTTTTACCTTCACCAAAATAAGTTTCCCAAAACCTTGTTTTATAAACTCAACCGATAAACACCCTTTATGATACTTTCAAGACCGCAAAATGCATTAAATAGATTAAAAATTCACCCCTATTTAGTTTATAGGTGATATAAAACATTAATGAAACCATTTCAAACTCCAATCAACTTATTCTTTCAGCAAAAGTAGTTTTTTCCGAGAAATCCAAGTATCTTATTATCTACAAACTAACCTAGAAACCATATCAAAAATCATCATCATGAAAAAAACATTATATCACTAGAACTTCCTAAAAATCCTATTTCCAACACAACTTTAAATGCCTTCTTATTTAACTTGAAGCTCCAACAATGTTCATTTTATTGAGAAGCTGCTTAGCTACTCTAAAACTACCCTTTGACCAGTCAACCTAAATGAAGCACATTTGACCATGTAAATACATAAAAATGATCTAAAACCTCTTTGGAAATCAATAAAACTCACATACATCACACAATGGATATTTTTTAATAAATCCTTTAGACAACCTTGTCTCAAACTGAACTTCTTAAGAAACTGACATGTTCAAGTGGGGTCCACTCATCAAAGCATAACATCTATCATACCTTTCTAGAAATTTTAAGGATTCCTATACATGTTCCAATAATCAATGTTCCACTAGAAATAAAAAAATGCTTAGTATACACACTTTTTTTCAAACTTCTCATGACTAAGGTTTTACTAGGGTTTAAAACTTACCTTATGAAACATTGTTCATAAAAATATGACGATAAACCGGCCTCATTATTTTTGTGAAACCTTATAAACTAGATATGGAAAAATCCATGAAATCCCCAATCTCCCATGTAAAGCACATAATTCAAGGTGAACATCAAAAGATCCAAATCAAGCTAGAAAACACACTACCAAGTACCTTGTTTCACCAAAACTGATGTATCATGTAAAATAATCATCATTGAAACTTTAAATGTTTCCCACACTATCATGAAATACCTTATTAACATCTAAAATCATCACCATGTCACAAATATATCTCAATATTTCTAACCATTGATACTTGCATAGTTATCCCTTAGAGTTTTTCACTTTGTAAAGGCTAGGGTTAACTGAAACAACCTCAAAACACATCATAAAGACACTAAAAACGGTCCTAACATACTTTATATATCATGATATAATTTAATAGATGCATCCATGAGCTCATATATCTCCATATCCTCCATAGCTCAACTTCATGCCTCCTATCAATCATACCTACTCCAAATGAGCACCTATAACATGGTCACCAGCCTGTATCATCATTTTGAAGCTTATGTGAGTGCCCAAGAACTCCAAAAACATGTTATCTGTCATACAATCATACTTATAAAGTCACCAAGAAGATCTAAAATTTATGCACTATCACATAAGCTAGCAAGGCCACCTAAATAGGCTAGTTAGAACAAGCAATCCTAATTTAATCAACCAATGTAACCAGGAACATAACTGAATCTCCATGCCATCATTACTTTGAGCATCATCTGACCATACTCCATCATCCACTTTTTCATTAATGAGGTTTTGCATCAATGACAACACGTATGCAGAAAGACATGCAACATGCCAAAAATTTACCCCTTTGTCATTGATGGAAAACCACCTGTAATTCTCCCCCTTTTTACATTAATGACAAAGGCATAACTATATCAACCCATTCTCAATATTTCTTGGCTTCATATAGTCATTATTTTATTATAAACATCAACCACAGATCTCAATCAAGCTCAAAAACTTTAATTTTCACTCAAACCTGATTTTTAACCTCTTTTTAAGCATAAGACCACTATGCTCCCCCTAGGAACAACATATGAATCATCTAATCTTTCTAATAACCATGAAGAAAACATCATCATACCTCTTACTAGGATTAATTTCACCATCATTCATCTCCAAGAATGTAAAAACTTGTCCTTTTACCTCCAAATTTGTTTTTGTCATCATGGAATTAGTTTACAGGACCTATGCTTAAAGGATAAACACTAAGAAACATTCCAAAAATGATGTACAAGATTCAAAGCATCCTTATTACCTCCAATTTTGGCTAACACCGTCTTGTTTAGGTAAAAAAAAAAAAATTTAGTCACCTGATTCTTGTCAACATCCTTAATTGATAACAAAGGTCCTTGAATAGACCCTTCGGTGGTTTTAGGAAACACTTTGTCAAGCTTTCAAGAAACATTATCATCATGAAAGGCATAACATCACTCCACCTAGACTAATATTCTCAAACTATACTAGAAAGGACCAAATTCAATCCTCTTACATTGTTCATATGGATTTAGAGAACTTAAAACACTTTGGTACAATCCTAAAGCACATTATTAGTCTTGATCGAGTCATATATAGATGAGCTAATAAAAATATGACCTTGAAAATTTTCACTTTAGAGAGAATTTGAAAACATACATCATACTATATGTAGACCTCCAAAACACCTTCTCGAAGTAGATACCATGTTCCCCTAGAAAACTTGGACCATGCACATCATTTACATTTGTAGAGGCATCTGTTCTTATCACTGTAGCACTATCTTACTTCTTATGATATCTTTAGATCTTCTATTTTACCTAAGCACAACTAATGACCATATTCAAATATTACTCCATTGTTAGCCAACTTGATCAACACTTCATAATACACCAAAAAAATCATAAATTTTATTCATCATTTTCAACTACCACCTATAGGCACGTATGTTGCAATATTTAAGCAACAATGACCAATACCGATAATAACTCGGGCCCAAGTTATTTCTTTTCTTCTTTAATGGTGATTATGAGAAACATACCTAAAATTATAAACAACATGAAACACATCATCTTATGATTTTAGGCCTTTACTTGATATACTTATATAGATTTATAAGACTTGATCTTCACCGAGACAACCAAATTTGAAGGCATAAAGTTGCACTCGGGACGTAGACACCTCATATTTGAACAAACATGATTTTTTTTTCAAGACACAAACTCATTAGGCCATTGATAGTATTGATATAAGATTGACACATGTTTTTAAACCTCATAAAACATTATAGCTTATCATTGACATAATGTTTGAGACCATTTCAAAGAGAAATACTCTAGAAAGCTCATACTATATGGACAATACTGAGAAAATTTTATGTCTTAAAGAACATTATCCTCACAAGATGTTTCACATACTGTTACATCCCTTTTGATGGCCAAGTCTTCTAAAAAAAACATCTATTTCTATGAAGGGAGACATATCTTGATTTCATGTCCAAGATACTAATCACTAGATACTTATCATGGATGTGAAGGTATTCAAGATACCCTATAACTTTGTCCAACACTTTTGGGATGAGAAAATTCTCATTGTAGACACACTTGTTTCAAGATTGGAACATACAATGAAGACATACCTGCAAGCTATAATCCAACCTTCTTTTTACCTTGATGAAACTTCTTTTGTCTGTAGAATAATATTTTGAATCCTTAGAGAATTACTTACCCTTCTCACGCTTGGAATAACTATCAAACCATGCATTTACCCCTAAGAACCCTACGAGAAACCAATGTGATATATTCTACCCTTACTTTTTATAGGCCTTATAATTAGATAACATTAATATGATATTTCTCAAAGTTACAACATCCGTAGATGCTCATTTTTCAATTTTGAGCATGAATAAGAACTATAACCTCTAATGCACCATACATATTCTTGTAATAGTAATGTAATCTTGTATGATTCCATGATAGACCACATAATGAATTGTAGTATACAAAACCTTGTGATAGTTACTAAATCAATATTATTGATTTTGTTAGAGATCAAAATCACTGAGAGGGGGTGAATCGGTGCAAATTAAAAATTTCTCACATTAATTCTGATTTTGAGTTATTTAGTAATGTGTAGATATGAACAACAAGCATCTAATCAAACAAACATCATGCATAATAACATTGAACACAAAGATTTTCTGTGGGAAATCCTTGCAGGATTAAAAACTCACCAAAACCATTGCTTGTATTACACAAAGCAAGGAATTACACAAATATTTCACATCCTATAATATTTTTTTAGTGAGGCACCAACCCCATAACGATAAAAAACCCCTATACTTGTGTTGATATTATGCACAACAAAGGACTCAAGTGAATATTACACATCACAAAATATTGCAGAACCAACCTCACAAGCATCACCAACCCCTAAAAGTGCTAAGCTACAACTTAGAATTGATTTTTACATACAAATTATTAATCATCTAGTTATAACAATTGCTTATATAGTGGATTATAATCACCTTTTTGTATCTATATGTGTTCTTCTTTTCACTGTCTTCTTATCATCCAATATATCCATATGCTCTCTATATTTGATGAATATTTTCTTCATTAATATGGTTTCCTCTTTCCTCTCTCTTTTATTCTATCTATCTTTCTTATCTTTATTGCATCGTATTCTCTCTTCTCGCATATCTTTCTTATCTTGAATACTTATTTTCTTACTTTAGCAACACACTAAATTTTTTTCCAAGTTCAAACTATATTCCCAATCAACCATCCCTACACTTCACGTTGTGTGTCATGTACCTTCCAGCTTGGTCGCTTTGAGAATATGAAATATTAAATATATGAAACTATCTCTAGATATTGTTCCTTCTATATTTGGGTTTATTACACCACTTTCCATGGATTTCGAAGCCATTTGTTAGTCAATTCCAAAAATAGATTTTCCCATCTTTTTACAATTTGCATCGTGACAACCAAAAACAAGCCATTTGCTTCTTCAATCATTTACTTCACCTTGGAACTTGGAATCACATAGAAAATTTCAACTGTATTACCCAAAGTCAATAAACATTAAATGTTGATAGCTATAATAGTATACTTCACGATTCTCTATGTATTCAAGTCATGCACTTAGCCAAAATTACCCTACAATCGAATCACCATCGATTTTAGAGAACCAAATCTTACTTGTACATGTTTGATTCAATTTGATTGCCTTCGATCCTTGTCCATTCCATATCATCTCATTTTGCGGCTTCCTTTTACTTCTTTGACCTTTTATATCACGGCTTCTTTATCTCGTTATGTATAAAATCTCCTTACTCAATGACTTTTTAGTTATCCATGGATCTTCTATGATTTTATCATATCATACAATGTCTTGTGGTTATCCTCATTGTTTGATGCCTTTCGCATACATTTTCTCAATTTATGTGACTCTAACTCTTTTATCTCGTGGTTTTTAGTCTTCCACGGCTATCTTCCATCCTTATCGGGTTTTCTAGTTCTTTAAATATTTTCTCTTTATCCATGGTTTTTCTTATGACTCCCTTAATTTCACAACTTTACCTTCACCTTCACGGTTCTACCTTCACATTTGCAATTCATCCTATCTTACTCGCAACTTGTCCTTTGGCTTCACTTTTCTTTGCAACTTCACCCCTTTACTCACGGTGCTCATTTACCTTATGCGGCTTCTTCTAGAGTTTTTGGCTACTTCAAGTCATAGGCGGCTATCTATAGGCTTTGGAGATATCTCCTTTTATGCTGCTTCTTGCACAATTATTGACTAAGTCCCTTAGAATTTATCCTTAGTCATCCTAAAGCCTTTGTGAGCTAACACTACTAATTAACCTTCATCTTTTCAGCTTACTCACTTTACCAATTCACTCCTTTTTCCATCAATGTAGCTTGACATCAACTGATTCAGCTTGACATCAATGACAACACATATGACATATGACAAAGGTCCAACAATTTGTAGGTCACATATCCAGGTATTATAGCAAAAAAATACCATTTGAACTCTCTCGATCTCCTCACAGAGCTAGCTAGATACTTAACACTTTCTTTGAAGCAATAACATATATTCGATCAATGTTAGATAACCCCGAAAAACTCATTGGCCTTGGAGACCTCCTTTTGGTCTTGAACAATTTCCTTGAGACCTAGAAACACCCTTATAACCTTGAAAATCTTGAAATGATGAGGTGTTCACATGCATACCTTTTTAAGAGTGGATAACCTTCTTCATACTCTGAATCATTCATTATGGACTTAGATTTCTTCATTACGTAGATGTACATTTACAAACTCGGTGCATGTTAGATTCTTAATCCCACATTATGCTTTATTGAGATCATTACATTAGGATAAAATGGTCCTTATAGACTACATACTTTTATTAGAAGAGAAAACTCATATCTTTGAAAAAACAAGACTCATCCTAAGAAACACAGAGAGAAAAATTGAAGACAAGATATTTACCAACATATCTACATTTATCTTTACCCACCTTGTATTTGATGCTTCATTGAGTCATTAAACTTTGGATATTAGCCTCACTTACCTTTAGAGATCCATTAAATAACTTTATATCCTTGATCAATTATTTATAAATATTGCAAAACCATCATGGCTATTGTTTAACCTATTTTCATCTCTTCTTCTGTATATCCTGGTTGTCATTCCTACTAGCCCTTAACAAATGATGAATCAAACATAACTTTTGATGTACAAGAATTCATGATGAAAACTCACTTATTGTTGATACCAATTTGGCTAGAATATAACCTCCAAGAATCTAGAAGACTCAAACTAAAGGAATCATATCTCGGATTTCAAGATTTACCTTCTCTAATTAGGTCATTTTGCACTTTTCTTGTCAATCCTAAATATTGTCGAGAGATTCCAAATAAATTGGGAATTTTAATGGTTTAAAACCACTTGAATCATGTTGCACAAATATTCTAGATGATTAGTTCCAATTTTTATCCTTGGAATCATCAATTTACACCTCCAAATATATCTTTCCTTCCATACCAGTTCATAAACATACCTAAAACCAGTTATGACAATGCCACCTCAAAAATACATACATTTTGACTTTTAAGGACTAAATATATACCATAAACATTGGAACAAGATTTTTTAACCTCTTAAGCACATTTTCACATTATTTGGAGGTTGGAACAACATTATCATACCTTGATTTTTCCTCATTAATCATCAAAAACATTGCATAGTCATTTTTCTTCATGATGTTTGATCAAACCATCATTCTTGATGGCTCACAACATCTTAACATAATAATAGAACTTTTGAATTTATGATAATTACACCATACTTGGCATATAACTTATAGCACTTGAATTAAAACTTGCCTTTATGACTTGAAAATTCAATAAAGGACTTGAATAGATAGAGAGACGCTTCATATATTGACCTACTCTCCAAATAATATATCATACACTAAACACCTTTAGACACACATGAATCATGTATTTTAATCTTATAAAAACCTTATGGTACACCATTTATAACACACAATAGACTTGTTGAGACATCATGGACCATAGACATATTGATGCACCTAGAATATAGTGTGGAAAAAACGCGGGACTTGGCATCACTTAGCTTGAGTTGAGTGCTCACCCAAAATGGGAAATGGTATCAGGCCCCTCTTTAGAGTTTCTTGTGAAATATGTTAGTGTGATGATGTCAAGCATATTCATATCCATAAACTAATCATAAACATTTCACAGCACATAAACCGTATATATATCTTATGGAATCATGAACTAAATAATGACAATAATAAGGCTAACCATACAAGAACTAGATTCAGTTATGTCTAACACCATTATCTAGCTAATATACTCCATTGCATTAAAAACTATAAAACATAGAAGCTTCTTACACTATAAATTGTATCTATGAGTCATGCGCGTATTAGAACCAACAACATAACTCTACAATAATTCACACACACTAAACTACATAGTTCAATACATATTTATAGAGGTGGGGAATTTCCCTTCACCACCCATGTACTTCTCAAAATAGGTCACATGTTGATAATAGCCATGCACCTTTACAATGGCATGCACAACATGCAAGTGTTCTAATAATAGATGTCATATAGTTAACTCTAAGAAGAAATCCTATTATTAGCCTAAACTATGCATGGCGCTTATCAGCCACTTGTTCCCAAAATACCATTGTGTGTCACGCAAGTATTCATCTCTATGTGTGCTCGCATGCTATCTCCAAAATATCCCTTATCCATAAAAATGGCTAAGTCTTGAGCCAAAGTGTTTTGGCATGCGTTTCCTTTCCTATCTTCCCGCACCTTCAAATGTGCCTTGTTCCCACGCGCACATCCTTTTTGTGTCTTCTCTTTAGAGAAAAATATGTCTTCTCAAAAATACCCCACACTAAAGTACATTTCCATCCTGGAAATGGGAATTCTTTCTGATGTTCCCAATAATAAAGAATAAGGAATGAAAGAATTAATGAAACACTGTACAAAAGAATGAATTTTCACTCTACAACACCCTCTTCTTCAATTGGGAGGATTAGCTCTGGATATTCATTTTTCACCTCAATTTCCACCTTTCTCTTCCCCTTCATACTTGCTCTAGGTGCTTTCCTTGGTGCCATGGTAAAAATATCACCTTTTTCCTCTATTGAGTATGCTTGCATGCCCTAGCTCAAAACTACGTGCCCTAGCTCCTTCTTAATGTTTCTACTTCACTCAAACCCTTCTCCAATGGGGACACAAGCCACTTCCATGCACAAATTTTCTCTCCATGATTGGTTTTGCAACTCTCCGCACCTTAGAACATTTCACTTGGCTTGGTCGCAACTAGCTCACTCGAATACTTGTGATCACAAAGGTAAAAATAAATCTACATCACATCTTTATATAGAGTTACTAAAATTTATTGCATTTATTTATCCTTTAACTACCACTGATCCCCTCACTAATTGACCATTTTCCCAATTTCCACATGATACACCTACACACCATAGCTATAGCCTTCTAGCACATCTTCCTACGGCTACAAACTTCCTTCTACGTGCTTCCATGCGCCGAAGTACCTCACCACTGTGCCTTCATCTAGTAGTTTCTACTGACCACTTCCTACCTCAAGTTATATTATTCATTCATTTATTTCCAGCTATGGTCTTCCTTAAGAGAAATATTCTTTCTATCATCTCCCTTACATTTTTGAATAACACGTATAATAGTATTTTTTCATGTGTACCCAATTTTGAATAACAACCAACCCACACCAATGGTATGTGCAGTCCTCTACACATAAAAATACTTCAGTTTGTAATTAGCTTCCAATGTGCAAATGCACTTATTACACAAAACACCGAACTAAATTGACAAAGCATAGCGATGAAGAAGGAAATACATTAAAATAAATATAGAAAAGGGAAATCTATACTAAATGGCAATACTACCTTATTACAAACACCAAGAAGACTTATTTATAGTAGCACTTCACCTACTCCCATTAAAGTAACTGGGTAACCATTTTCCATCTAGTGCCTCTAAATGACAAGCTCCTAATTCAAGGATGCGAGTGATGACATACGGTCCCAACCAATGCACCTTAATTTTGCCTTGATGGTGTAGAAAATTGGAATCATAAAGAATTACATTCTCATCCAACATCAAGATTCTTATCCTGATGTGTCCTGCATCATGCCATACCTTTTTCTGGCCTTTTCTTGATTCTAACTCCAACATGTTATGGTGTGCCTCTCATCCAGTTTGTATTAACTTATCAATTATTTATTCCAATGCTTATTCATCGCCTAGACCTCCCTGCATGCACAATATGCAAAGAAGGTAGCATGAAGTCTATGGGAAGAACTTATTCTATGCCAACTACCAAATGAAAGGGTGTGGCCTTATTTAATATTTTGTAAGTTGATCTATATGCCCAAAGTACAACAAAAACTTTATCATCCCAATCTTTCCTTCCAACATCAAAATTTTTTGTTAAATTTTGGCTCAATATCTTGTTGAAGGCCTCAACAGTACCATTTTATTAAGGGTGATAAGGTGTAATCTTGTGATGTACAACCATAAATTCATCCAACAATATCCCGATTGTCTCATTCAAGAATTTTGTGCCCCTATCACTTGTCAAACTCAATGGACATCTATACCTAGTAAGATTATTTTCACATAAAAACCTTGTTATTGTAGCTATTGTACAATCCTTGTAGGTAATACTTCTACCCATTGTGTAAGATAATTTATATAAGTGATAATGTAGCCTTGCAACCCGATTCTATGGAAAACTAGATAAATAGAACCCACAAGTCTATCGACCATTTTTCAAATGGTTTTGCACTAGTAATAAGCCTCAAAGGCATTTCATATGTTTATCTAGGTTTACTAAGGCACTAACAAAGTGATCCCATTCCTTACAATACTCTTTAAAATCCTTGTAGAGGGTCTCCCACCATTGCAAAGCTGAGTAGAATCTTGCACGCGGTGGCATTACTCGCATAATTCCCACTTGCAATACCTCCATGAGCCTCTTCCATGATATCCTTGCACTCATGTTCTAATACACACCAGTGTAATACTTCATCTCAACCTAGTTTGTATAAGTCACCACTGATCAACATGAAGGGTGAAGTGCAAATTGAAAGTTTTTTCTTCTTTAATTATTTCACCCCTTATGAAGACATACTTGTGCATAAAAAGAAAACAATATCCTCTAATTCAAAATGCATGGAATGTAACCTGTACAACTGTGCATCAGACATTGTATCTTCAATTTTCTGTGCATCCTCTCCTGATTGAATTCTTGATAAGTGGTCTGGGATAGAATTACTTTTACCTAGTTTTACCATGACTGTAAATTCAAATTCTTGGAATAAGAGAACCCATCGACATATGTGCCCCTATAAAATGGGATTATTTACCAAGTATTTTAATACCATGTGATCTGTATAAAATACAAAAGGTGTTGCTAGAAAGTACTATCTAAACTTATGCAACGCGTAGATCATCGACAAGGCCTCATGCTCTGTAGTTGTATAATTTTGTTCTATAGGAGTCAAATTTCTACTAGCAAAGCAGATAGGATGATCTATAATACCTTCTCTAGGCTGAGCTAACACTGTGCCAATGGCCATGCTAGAGGCATCCACATGTACATGAAAAGGTTGGTTCCATGAGGGAAAACATGAATGTTTACTTTCTTGTTCTTCATAAGTTCATGATAGGTGTGTGCATGTTTATCTACACTTTCTAAAACCACGCGCATACCTTGAATGATTAATGTCCAAATTTTCTACTTCTTCATCATCAACTATGAAAACCATCTTTCCTTTCTCATTCTCATAGAAAAAATGCTTAAATAGTTTGTCATTTGTCTCATCTATTTCATCAAAGTTCACTCCTAGTCCTTCCTCACCAAATAACTCTTAAATGAGTTCTTCAGCCTTTGCACTATCTCCCATATTCAAGTGTTCCATAACCCACAATGCCTCTCTCACCGGAGGTTTAGTAGAGAAGTAGTAAAAAGTTTTGACCATTACTACAATCAATTTTTTCCAATTTCCAGTCTCCCTATGAAATTTGGCATAAATATACCAAGCATGTGCGCAGCCTTGAAAAGTGAAATAAAGTTTGTATACCCAAAGTCAAGGTGACAAATCTTCCTTCCCCTCTATCCAGAGTCTCTCACACTACTGAATGTCATGTTGAATAGGTTGATTACCATGATATATGCATATCTGAGTAGGTGCATTTCTCCGAGAAACTAGGTTGTTAGATCAATTCTTAATTCATTCCATTCTATGAGATTATCCTTGTGAACCATCCACTAGCATGTTGTCATCCCACATAGGGTATACACTAACATATTTCTTCTCTCCACTTGATCTATCCACTGCTCCTCCATGGCACACATGAATATTGTAGGATCTCCTTCTCCAATGTACCAGGGTACAGAGTTGTTACCTATCCACCTAATACAACGAGGTTTGCTCCTCCGTGTAAAGGCACTTCTTACTTTGCACCCAACCATCTCATAGGTTTCATGCACCTAATTATCACAAGTAATACTTATAGTATCACTAATAGATTATACATCTTCCCACTAGAGGATTCCCTCTTTATATCACTCAAGTACTTCCGGATCTCGAATGACATGCTCATAAATTCTATTCAAATCTTCCTCACTCAAAGGTTCAATATAAGGTGTATATTTTCCATCTATTAAAGGGATAATAACCCATTATCCCTTGTTCTCAAAGCTTATACACCCCTTGTTGAACCGTAGACCAACATTATTTGCATAACACCAATGACTCCCAAGTAGAGATGGGAAGCTATTTGCTTTGGAAAGTGCCAAAACCTCAAAGTCCCCAATGAACTTGGCCCCTTGTATAGTAATGGATGCATCCTTTAAAAATCTGATTGGAGTGGCCTTAGTCCGATTAGCCATAAACAATACATTAGAGGATGGCTGTAATGGAGGTCTACCCATCTACACCCATGCATCTAAAGTAAGCACATTCACTTCCGTGCTTGTGTCAATAAATATATTTCTCAAAATCCACCCATCCACAACAACATTCAAAGTGATTTCCTTATCATAATCCAAGCTATGAGGGGGAATATTAGCATGTAGGATCTACCATCCATTCTCAATACTTGCATGTGGAGTGTTTTCCTATAACCAATTTCCTAGAAATATAATAATATTCTCTTGGTGCACCATCTTTCATACCTCTTTCAAATCATCAACATCTGGCTGGACCATCTCTATTGCCTTCTTTTGTTCTAACTTCTATGACTGTTCCTTTAAACATTGTATTTCACCCTGAAGATTTATAAGTACCTCCATGGTTTCCTAATAAACCTCCTTTTGGTGTGTAGGATCTAGGTACCTTGCATGTAAAACCTCTTGCTTGGTAATGGTAGGCTCTGTTGTAATTTTCTCTAGCACACTTTAACATGTGTAGTAATATTTATAGGTACTACCTTAGGTTTTGGTGCTAAATTTGGCATCCATTGATTTTCCATGGCGTGTTGTATTCTAACAATCCATGCACCCTTGTTTTCCTATTTATACTACTTGTTAAGATGCTCATATAAGTCTAGCCATTCCTCATAGTTATGATTCTTCCCATAAAAAGAACAAGTAATATTCTGAGGGCATTCACACTTGTAGTGGTTAGGGAATTTACACATATAACATGTTCCATAAGGAAACTCACCTCATCCACCACCACGGACCTTGTCCCCGAATCCACCACGGTAATCTTGACCTCTTCCACGACTTCCTTCAAAGCATCTCTCATTCTAATCGTAACACCCTTTGATGTGATCATGATCATGGTGCTCACTTTTACTTTTAGATTTATCTGATACTCCTTTCTATCACACACCAATATTTATGGTATCATGGATTTAACCAATAAACCTATAGTCTTATGTATTATGAGTCGTGGACTAGAAAATCTTACAATAAAGCAAGATACATTCTTTTTATCGTGCATTATAATAATGGGCAAAGTGGCTCTAATCATGGTCTAAATGACATATCTCGCAATCTAGCAATAATGAATGTACATACCTATGGGGAAAATTATCCTTAGTGTGCCCTTTCACTTCAAAATATATAAACCAAATCCCAATTCGTGTCTCATGTGTTGGATTGGCCGATAGTTTCTCTAACTACTTTTCCGCGGACTTGTTTCACCGTTTTCTTTAAGTTTTTAGACAAAATAGATAAGAGTGTGGGCCAAGGAGGAATACCTATTGTGTTTCTCGGTTTGAAGGTCATTGCACGTGTTCGACTTCTTGATCCAATAATTGACCGTGAGATATTCCTTTTGGCTAGGAGGAACTACCTGAAATACACAACAAGACCACAAGAAAGAGTTAAACAATATATGTCAGTGGGCTTCCTAGCATGTGCTAGATCTAGGAAGTGTGATACTTCCTGGTGGCAGTTAACCCACTGTTTAATATAATATAATGCAAGAAATGACATAAATAAATAAGGTTATACTATAGTTGATATGATTTAGGTATTTCATCCAAATATAATAATCAAATCTAACATAACAAGCTAGGCTATGATCAGATTTGGAAATAAGGTAAATAATTAAGGTCTTTGGAACAAGTCGGGTCGATTGGGTCACGTTACTTGGAAAAGGTTATTGGGATTTGGTATTACAAGGACTTCCAAAATACGAGAGATACCTACGTCATTCTAGTATGACCAATGTCATTTTATTAAAAAAACAACTATGGTTAAGGTGGGCAAATAATAACTCAATAGTTCATGGTTTTGGGGATTTTTCTGAGACTAAATCAGAGATGGTAAGGAGTTGGTTTAGGTATGGGGAGGTGTTGGGAATATTCAGAGGTACTCAGAGTAGAAAGAGGTGATTAAAATGGTTATGAGTGATGGGAATGGTCGGGTTCACAGGAAGGCAATAGTGGTGGGGTAAAAATATAAATGGTGGTTGATAAACAAAGGTGAAGAACTCTTTATAAAATGAATAGAAATGAAATGGTGTAGGTTAGAACACACTTACTATTGTTAATGGTTCAATGGTGGTGGTGGTTGATCGGTGAAATGGTGATCACTACGGTGTTGTGGAAGTGCTTCCAGAATGTCACTATGAATGCAAAAACCTCCTGATCAATGGTTGTGTTGGCTATGGCTGTCTGGATGTGTGAAAGAGCTCTGGTTCTTTCTTACATGTAGATATCCTTTTCTCCCAAAACTTGAGAATGTGTCTAACCTCTCAAACAAGGTTACCAAAATGGTTATATGGTAACCGATAACGGTTTAGGGTGACCGATGTCGGTTTTGGGTTGACGATTAAGGTGGGATATCCTAGGTTGCCTAAAATAACAGATCTTGGCTATCTTTTCTCATCTTTTCTAGTTGGTGTAGGTCTAAATGGAACGTTGCACTTAGATACACAAGAATATGGTTAGAGGAAGAATATGCATGTTCTTTTAGGGTTATACTAAGTCTTAGTTCATTAAGGTAAGTAGGGATAAGTCTTAGTTAGTTATGGAAACATGCTATGAATAGGTCTATGGTGAGGTGTCTAGGTGAGGTGTGCATCCATTTAATTAAAGTAATTAAATTAATAAATGGAGTGAGGGTGAGTATTGAATTAATTGTGGATAATTAAATTAATGTTAATATGGGGTGAAAGGGGGCTAATGTTAGGTGAGTATGTTTAAGTTAGTTATTCGAAAGGGGACCAAGGGGAGTGTGACCCAATTTTGGTGTCTACATTTTTCCCATTTTTGTTGCGTAGCTTGTATTGGTAAGCGATGCTAAAAAAAAATAGGAAGTGATTACCCCATGTGTGGTTGAAGGTGATCCCCCTCAAACCAAGCACTGATGAGGTAAAATATGGAATCAATGAGTGGTTTGATAAATGTGTAGGTGGGAAGATAGGTGGGGAAAGGTTTGAGTATTGAGGGAAAGGGTGATGGTCAACTCGGGTAATGGGTAATAGGTCGTGGTCAAAATCAGGTCATGGGTAATGGAAATCAAATGCACACACACATATAGATTGCAACATAGTACCAGGTTGAAGAGCTTGCAAACTCTACATCATCCAAGGTCGATAGGTTTATCCAAATAAGGGTGAAGTGATTCAGGTATCCAAGGTATAGGATATGGTCAAGAAACACAACATAGGTCAGGTGTAGGAACATTTAGGTATGCTCGGTACACCAAAGGTTTGGTTGGGATAAACAACATGATAATAGGAAAGGTATGGTTGTTAGGCTAAAACAACATAGGTAACAACATCACAAGGTATAATGAGTACATAAGGTCAATGGTCACACCAAGTAGGTCAAGTTCAGGAAAATAGGTCATGGCATGGGTAAGGCCAAGGTATAGGTAAAATAACAACTCCTAAGACGTGCAAAAGAAATGTAGGGGTAGGTTGGGCTTGTAGGTATGTTTCAATGGGTGGCTGGAATGATAAAAAGTGTGTGTTGGCACTAATGATGACAGTGAAAAGGCAAAGGAAGGAAATAGTTTAAAGGATAAATAGTTAGAAGGGTTGACCGATGCAATTGGTTAGATGCACAAAGAGGGTGGTCATTCCAGTTGGGATTAAAAAAAAATTCCATATTTTATGGAATCATTTTTTTTTGTGACATAGTAGAAAATGGAGCATAGGACCCAATTTTCTTGGAAAGGATACTTGGGTAAAGTGATGAGGGGATGAGGCAAGAAGTGAGAAGGATAGGAGAGTGAGTCCACTGAGTACAGAGGTTGATTTGATGATTCACCTTTGTTTACACAATGTGGGATACAAGCACATCATATGTGTGCGTCTTTACAGTTGGTATGGATTGTGTGATGAATTTGAGGTGGGATTTGTGAGGAGGGATTTGAATGGATAGGCATTGGGTGCTTATTGTTGAGATCACATGGCCAAGTATAGAGATGACATTGCGATGACTAGGGATACACATGATGTAGCACGTACTACAGGTGCATGCTAGAGGGTTTATCCAATGTAGAAATTATCTAGAGGTCGATGTCGATTCCCCTCATATAGGAAGATGGTATGTGGAGCTAGATGGATTATGTAGGTGAGATTAATAGAGGGGCATCATGCAAGAGAGCATGAGATGATCCCCATTGGTAGGGAAGGGATATAGTTGGGATTTCCCTAGGACATGCCACCTCCATTTCCACAGTATAGGAGGGATGACATGGAGAGACCTATGTCTCCACCATGACCTACAAAGATCGAATGGGTAGGAGGAGCAAAATACCAACCACTAGATTAATGATGTGGGTTGATAGATGCATATAGATGGTCGTGGGAGCCCAGCTATGAGAAACACCATGGCTAGGTTGTAATGATGTGGCCACCCTCACAATTGGTTTAGAGGATACACTATGGGAGGTGGCCACCTTACAGAGCTAGATTACATGATTATAGGGTTGGTAGGGTAGTTGGTAGGGTCACTGCGGGTGAGGTGGCCATGTTATAAGGATGTAGTGGCTCTTCATAGCCTAGGGTTAGACAGTGGACATGCACATGTATAAGGGGGGATGGAGACAAGGGGCAGGTAGCCACCCTACATGCATATGTAGCAGGGTTTTAGGGCTAGTTGGGCATTTCTTAGGTGCATATTGTGGCCTTACAGGCCCAAGTTGCAGCTCAAGCACCAACATAAGGTCAGGGATAGGGTCCCATGGTACAGGTACGTGGTCTGAGACCAATGGGGCCACCTCATACAAAGTACCAATGGCATGGTTTAGGGATGCCCTGGGTGAGGCATGGTACTATCAAGATCACTTGATAGCTTTAGGGATAGATGTCCCCTCTTATGTAGAGCACAGAGTACAATAGGCCTCAAGTGAGAGGATGAGATCTTAGACACAAAGTGTTAAGAGTATAGGGTTTCAACAAGCCCATAGATAGGTTCAAGGAGAGGCTACCAACTCACGGAGGCCTGACCCCACTGTAGGCTAGGAAGAGGCTGATATGAGACCTATGTAGGGTGGAGAGATGTTAGTAGGGTGCCACATGAGAGAGGAGGAGGAGGAGACAGATGAGATGGGGATGGAAATCGGATAGGGAGATGATTGATCCCCCATGCACCCTAATTTTTTATTTTTGTGATATATATATTGGCCTGTGTGTCATAGATGTGAGGATGTATATGAGATATTTTTGATATTTTTGTATATTCTACCAGCCTGCGTGCCAAAGATTTTGAGACATTTGTATATGAGAATTTTGATATTTTTGATCATATACCGAATGCCTATGTGGTGTCCGAAGATGGTGAGGTTGTATATGAGAGTTTTGAGAGATTTATATTATCTATATCAGTGTATATTGGATGGATACATAGATTTTTATGATGAGATCGATGATTGTGTATGATGTACTTGTGTTAGAAGAATTTTTTTTTAATTTGGAGATGGATGGAAACTAGGTGTATTAGACATGGTGGAGACAGGTTGGTGTAGGCATGATTGAGTCTGGTCGTAGGCATGGTTGAGTCAGGTCATAGGCATGATGGAGTTAGGTTATAGGCATGATGGAGTCAAATTATATGCATTATGGAGTTCAGGTTCTAGGCATGATGGAGTAAGGTCATAGGCATGATGGAGTCAAGTCATAGGAATGATGGAGTAGAGTCATAGGCATATTTGAGTATAGTTGATTTAGGCATGGTGAGTTAGGTTTTGGTTTTGATTATTTTCCAAGTTATTGGTAACATGGGGAATAAATTATGAGTTATATGTATGTTATGGTGTATATTTTCAAAATCTTTGATATTTAAAGTGGAAAGGTGAAATGATTGATTGGATGTTGTTATGATGTGGTGACATGGTAGATATGTATGTTTGTATTAATTTCCAAGTGTTTTAGAAATTAGAAATGAAGATAGAATATGAAATATGAAAATGGGGGAAAAGAGGTTAGGGTAAAGAGTGGTTGAGCTAACCTCCAAGGGCCCCATGCCCTCAGAGTGCTGCCTACATGGCCTCATGGGAAAAGGGACCTTAGAAGGATGTAGTTCTCCCATAATCTAGGGAGGAATATGATGAATTAGAGGAATGGGTTAGTAGATTTTAGTCATGATTAAATGTAGGTCATAGGCATGGTTGAGTCATTTTAAATGTAGGTTTCGATGGTCTGGTCCTGTATAGGATAATAATTAAGTAATGAGGAAGGAGAATGGTAAGAGGTGGTAAAAGAGCCACTTAATTGATAAGAACCCTAATGAGTCTACCATACCCAAGATGGGATTATGAATGTAAGACCCTAAAGGCATTGCATAATGGACTATTCTAAGGGTGAAGAAAGTCACATGATCATGAAATGTTATAGTTATGGCAAGTCCCTTGAGCAAAGAGGAAAATTAGGGCACAAAAGGAAATGATGTGAAAGTGGATGGTTTAGCGTAACTTAGTGTACAAAAAGATTTTACTTAGAAAGAAACCCATGATTAAAAATAGGAAAGTCCATGATGAAAATTTCATCATTTTCTTCATTTTTGTTTGTTTTTAATAGACTGATCAATGCGGGAAGTCTATATGGGATGAGTATATTATCTCCTTGAGGTGAATGATCGATGCGGGAAGCTTTCTGGATTTTGGTTTTATTATTTGTTTTTTAACTTTATATAGTTTTCCTTCAAGGGAGCAGTCTATTTATAGCGGAGAAATAGAGAGAAGAGATGTCCCATTTTGAGGGATTCATCTTTTGCTGGAAGTTTGAATCAAGGAGTTGAATCCCATTTTTTTTTTGGATGTTTAAGTCATGGACAAGACTATAGAGGAATATTAGGTTATTGTTTAGAAGACAAAACCATAGTACATAGGGGTTAAATATGAAAGACGTGGTTTTAAGTGATAAACGACCATGGATTCCATTTTTAGAAAAAAAAAGATGAAAAGTATCCCATGAGAATCATGTTGTGAGTAGAGCCGTGGTACTCATATTGAAGATAATTCTAAAAGGTGATGGGTAATCACACGATTCTTGTTTATTCGTTGATCCTAAAAATGAGTAATATGGAAGGTGAACAATGCTCAAGGGATGAGTGATAAATTTATGAAAGTGATATAGGACTTGATGTCAACAATAAAATGGTGAAGATGAAGGCATTGAGAGGCTATGGTTTGGTTTACCTTTGAGTGAAGAAAAATGATAAGTACCTTATCCATAGGCATGGGTAATGATATAGGGTCAAATCCAATTAGGAGAAAATTTTCCCGTTTACTTTTCTCTTCTTTGGTTACATGTTGATTTTCCTTTAGGACGAGGTCGCCAACCTGAAAGGTTCATTCATGGACACATTTTTCATAGGCATGTTTGATATGTTTTGGTAGATTTGGAGATGGTCAAGAGCATTGAGATGGCGTTCATCTAATAACTCAAGTTGCGCCAAATGATCTTGGAGAAAGTCATCATTGTTGAGCATGTCTTGTAGTGAGATGTAGAGAGATGGAATCTAGAATTTGAGAGGCAAGATAGCCTCGGTACCATAGACCAGAGAAAAAGGTGTGGCAATAGTCGAAGTGTGAATACTAGTGCGATAAGCCCACAAGGCAAAAGGAATGTGTGAATGCCAATCCTTGCCAGTATCGTCAACTACTTTCATAAGAATTTTGTTCAAGGTTTTATTGGTTGATTCTGCTTGGCCATTTGTTTGTGGGTAATAAGGTGACGAGAAACTAAGTTGGATGCCAAAATCATCACACAACTTACGTAGGGTTTTGTTTTTGAATTGCTTTTCGTTATCAGTGATGAGATGGTGAGGAACACCAAAGTGAAAAATGATGTGATGGTTGATGAATTCACATATTTTCTCAGATTTTGTAGAAATGAGGGGAATGGATTCTACCCATTTAGTATAATATTTAGTAGCAGTTATAATCCATTGATGGCATTGTGAAGAATGGGATTGATCTCACCAACAAGATCTAAGCCCCATTGAGAAAAGGGCCAAAGGTCTCGTGCTACCTGTAAGGCATGACTAGGTGTGTGATGAAGATTAGCATGTTGCTGGAATTTCACACAATGTTTGACATAGTCACAAAAATCACGGTTTAGGGTTGGCCAATAATATCTAAGGTGAAGAATGCATTTAGTGACAGCTAAACCACTAAAGTGGCCTCCAAAATTCCATCATGAACTTCCTTGATGGTGTAGGGAATTTTAGAACTTGTAAGGCATCATAAGAGAATACCATCAAAGTCACACTTATAAAGGAGACCACCCATGATGACATAGCAAGAGACACTTTTAAGAAAGGCACATTGTCCATTACGAGTGAGATCAATGGGTAGAATGGAAAGGGAAAGATAGTCTACAAACTACTTATACCAAAGGTCACATGGGTTAGGTGCAATGGTTCTAGATGGAGTAGACCTCACGAGGTAAATAAGAGGGTGATTGTAACCTTTGTATTGTGACAAATATTTTAGAGTCGGCAGTGAAGTGGGTATTTGAGAAGCCAAGTAGGCCATGGTATCCACAAATTTATTGGTAGAACATGGGGTGGTTTGAAGTTTGTAATGGTCAAAGGTAGTCAAAAGTATGTCTACATGATGTTTATACTTTTGAAGTATTTCATTATGACACTGGTATATACCATTGACTTGGTTTACGACTAGTTGGGAATCACCAAAGATATTGATTGACTTAACATCTAAGGCATAAGCATCCTAGAGACCCAATACGAGTGCTTCGTATTCAGAAATATTGTTTATACAATCAAAATCTAGTTTGAAAGATAAAGGCATAGGTTCACCATCAAGAGGAATGAGGATAACACCAGCCCCACCTCCATGCTGACACTTGGAGCCATCGAAGAAGAGTTTCATTTGGTAAGTGGTATCATCCAAGGAGAGGGTAGCTATGGATTCATCTGGGAAATCAAAGTTAGAGGGTTGATTCCTGGAAAGAGGTGTGTCTGCTAGTTGGTCAGCGATGGTTTGGCCCTTGATGGATTTTTGATGAGTGAATTCGAGGTCGAGGTTGGCAAGAAGCATAAGCCAACATGTGGCATGTTGATGTTGATAGGGTTTGGCATACATATAGTGTAGGGGGTCAATATTGGTAACAACAAAGGTTTTTTGGTTGAGTAGGTAATGGCGGAGTTTGGTGGCAAAAAAACTAAGGCTAAGAAAAGTTTTTCAACATGGGTATCTATTTTCATAGTCCAAAAGGGTATAACTTATGTAATAAACCGCTTTCTCTTTGTGTTCTCATCACGATGAGCAAGCATGGAACCTAAAGAATGGTTAGTGGTGGAAATGTATAGGTAAAAGGGTTGGTCATCCTTAGGAGGAATGAGCATTGGTGGTTAAAGAAGGTATTGTTTTAAGGCATCAAAGGCTTTATGGCATTCATCATCCCATTTGAATGAAACATCCTTCTTGAGAAGATGATGAAATGGTTGACAAGTGGTTGGAAATTTGTGAGATAAAATGACGAATGGATTATAACTTACCTTGCAGGCTTTGAAGTTGATGGAGATTAGTAGGTGGAGGCATTTCTAGAATAGCCTTTACTTTAGCAAGATTGACTTCTATGCCATGCAAAGAAATGATGAAACCAAGGAGTTTTCCTAAAAGTACCATAAAGACACACTTCTTTGGTTCAAGATGAACACAATACTTGATGAGGTGGTAAAATATGACCTTAAGGAAGGTCAAGTGTTTGGAATGATGTTTTGATTTGGCAAGAAGATCATCTATGTAATCTTCAATATATGATGCATGATGTCATGGAAGATGTAAGTCATGGCTCACTGATATGTAGCACCAAAATTTTTAAGGCCAAAAGGCATGACTGATAGTAGAAGGTCCCCCGAGGAGTGATGAAGGTATTCTTGTGTTGATCTTCTGGAGAAAGTAATATTTGATTATAACCCAAGAAACCATCCATAAGTGATAGCATTTCATGGCCGAAAGTGAGATCAACTAGTTGGTTAATGCCTAGTAGGGAAAATCATCTTTGGGACAAGCTAGGTTGAGGTCACAGAAGTATGTGTAAATGTGGAGTCCCCTATGCCTTTGTGATAGGAATGATGTTAGAAATCCATTGGGGATAGTCAATGGGTAGGATGAAGGAAACTAAGAGAAGCTTGAAGTTCTTCTTTGACTAGAAGAGAAATGTGAGGATGCATTTTCCATAGATTTTGTTTGATGGGTTTGGCATTAGGAATGGTTACGATATTGTGGACCATGATTTTTGGGTCAATACCGAGCATATCGGCATAGGACCAAGAAAAAACGTTGCTATGGTCCCGAAGGAAAGAGGTAAAATAATCTTATTCAAAAAATCTAAAGACTGACCTATCTTTAGGATGTGCGGGTCATCCTGAGTATTAATGTTGATTTTGATAGTTGATTCATTCAACATGGTTTGTGTCTCAGAGGGTAACGATCGGTGAATATAAGAGTCTTCCACACCAAGGTAGGTGAGGATGGAGTCATCATCCTGACATTGAATGAAGTTAATAGAATGTATATCTTCATCGATCATGTTAGGATATAAGAAGGAGAGAGAAGAGGGAGCCTCACCATCACGTTGATAGGTTAGAGGTCCCAAGGAAATTGTGTTTACGAAAAAAAAGGTAGGAGGAATAGATTTGGGATCTATGGACTTCATGGGTGAATGAGGTGGAGAAGGTTTTCTTCCTCAATGAGGTTGACATAGGCCTTCTTGGGAGATGGTGTGGAAAAGCCAATGCCACTATGGTCATTGTGTTTATGGGTAGTACATGAAATGACACTATGGTGGCCATGTTCATAAAAACCAAGCCAAAGCCTTTCCATGTGTAATGGTGGAGGAAAGTGTGGGTGAAGTGGTAGTTAGTAAGGGATTGTAGGTCAAATGAAAATGGTCATGTTTAGGATGGAGGTTTGGGTGAATAAGTGGCAATATCAAGTCCCCCATATGTTAGATTAGTGCAAAGGTGGGGAGGACCATAAGGAAAAACCTTGCCTATGCGGTAGTCATAACTAGGGTGGGCGCAGGTTTCCATACTCTTGTAGAGTGAGGAATGTGTCGATATTTTATAGGTGGTACTCCCCCAGAGTGAGGCATTAAAAACACCTTCTAAGGGATCAGTAATTATATGTGGGTAGTGGGGATAGACAAATCGCTAGATGATTGGGAAGTAGATGAGTCAGTTGTAGAGGCTGCGGTGGCAGTAGGAATAGTAGGGTTAGATGTGGGAGAGGTGGTGAAAACATTGGTGGATGGGCTTGTGGGTGAAGGTGAAGTGGGGGTAGTGGCAGATGCTTGACTGGTATAAGCACATCGTTGGGCGGTATACATGTTACAGGTCTTGAATGGTGACGGGTCGGTGGGGATGGTGTAGTTATGTCCCTCATGCTTGAATTTTACATAGCGGTGTAAATTTGAAGGGACACAACCCATGACATGAATCTAGAGGGTCCCAAGAAATAGGTTATACTAGAATTCCCCCTCTAAGACGTAGAATAGTTTTAAGATAGTGTGAGGGCCTACACGAACATGAAGGATAATAGTGCAAAGGGTGGAGGTGATGGCATCATTGAAGGAGTGCACAACATAATTGGGTTATTATGTATACAATTAGAAGGAATACACATTTGATTGTATGCGTGGGAGGAGATGATGTTAATTCTAGCACCACCATCAATCATGATGCTTCATACACATATGTTATTGATATAAACATAAATGAATAGGGTGGGATCAGGGTCATCTAACTGGAGAGGTACAATCTCCTCTTTAGAGAAGCTGAGGGTGATGACTTGAGGAGTGGTCATGGGGGTAGAAGGAGGATCTGATTTGGTTAGCAAGGCCACATGGTGAGGGGTGATAATCGAGGCCACTGGTGTGGGGTCATTGGGGAAAAACTTCAATGGATTGTAAAACCTTGATAAGGGCTTGTCTATGGGATTTGGAAGTCTGGACGAGATCATACAAAGACATATTTAGAGGAGACTGATGTAATTGTTTTATCATTGTGTGATGGGTGACCCCATCAGAGATAGGGTATGTAGGTCCATGAGATGGTGATTTTGGGAGTGGTGCAGATGGTATATTAGGTACGGGGTTGGTTGATGGGATAATTTCTTTTTCTTTGCATTTGTCTTTACGGGCACGTGTAGTGATGTGAACCATGTTAATCTGAGGGGAGGTGGATGATGAGGGTGTGTCATGAAAGGTATAATGACATGAGGGGAAAATCCTAGGGTGGATAAGAGCCTTGTGAAATGAGTAGGAACACTGACATTTGGGTGGTGGTTTTGCCAACTCTCTAATACGGACCATGTTGATCTCAAATTTTGGAGGTGGGAAAAATGGTTGTGGGGGTGGAGATATTGATCGCTAAATTGTTAAAGGATGATGATGTGTGGTGATAGGTGAAGGTGGAGCATGGTCCTCATCAAGAAGGTTGTCATTATCAAAATTTTTTTAGGAGGAAAAAGTTGGAGAAGAACAGTTTTCAGAGCCTTACAATTTTTGACATCATGTCTTGGTACATGATGATAGGAACAAATCTTGGTTTCATCAAACCCTTTTGGTTTGGGTTTGAGAGGATCGTAAGGTCGAAGTGGAGGTAATGTGATGACAAAAGTTTCTAAGAGGTTGGTTAAAATGTTGGCATAAGACCCCATTAATGAATCAAAATGGGAAGTGATTTTGGGTTTGGGTACATGTGTGGATGATTATGAGGGAAGACGCTTTATAGGAGGGGAATGGGTTAGTCTACTAGTTTGGTATGTGGAGTGGTCTTAGGTATTTCTAGCATCTACTTGCATAAAGGTGGGGTAGAAGAGTAGGCAATGTAAGGTTTTGTTGGTTTGACTACCTTATTAGAGGGTAGTGGATTATTATCTTTGGGTTGCACCTTCTTGGGTAAAGGTGACACGGGAGTATAGGATGTAGAAGGGAAACTAGATGGTGGAAGCAGGTGGGTTACCACGGGGGGTAACCAAGTTGTGGTGGTGGTGGTTGGTAAAGGTTGGGTAGATGATATGGGTTAAAGTCATATAGGCAAGGTTGGGGTTATAATAACTGGAAGAGGTATAGGTGGTAAGAAGTGCATGGGTGAGGGTGAGGGAGTTTGGTTTTTGGGTGAATGAGGTGTAATAAAGGATCGTGATGTAGTAGTAGGTTGTTTATGTTTTGGTGGCCTTAGGTAGGGGATTTTTTTGATCAAGGTTGATGATGGGGCCCTAGGATGGATGGAAGGGGGAAGGTGACAAAGGTGTGGTAGGCGAGACTAGTGTATGTCGATTAGAAGGTTGGGTTTTAGTTTTAGGGTGGGGGGATAAGATATTGTGGGCTTGGAAAGATACAAATAAGTCCAATCTGATAGGTGGGTGAGTAAGGCTTGATGTTGGCATGACACCCAAAGTAGTGATGGGTCTAGATATGGGTGAGGAGATAGGTGTGGGTAGGTTTTGAGGTTTGGGAATGGTTTTAGTTATGGGTAGAGGTTTGGATGTAGGAAGGGATGATGAAGAAGAGGACATTTTAATAGGTATGTTCAATGTTGATTTGGTTTCTGAAAATACCTTTGGGTAGATCGTGGAAGTATCCTTAGGCAACATTTGCATTTGGGTCAAAATAGGGAGCCAAAGATGTCCCTAGAGCATGGAATGATCAACGTAATCTAGGTGATTGACCAGCCATGAAAATGGGACTACTGAAGAAGAGGATGGAATTGGTTGGGTGGCAATCCCTATAAAATATGTCTACGAGATAGGGAATTAGCTAGCTCTCAGAATCTGTAGGTAAAAGATCCGAGATCATGTCAATGGGGTTTTAGGATGTTGATGGGGGATTTCCCCCAAAAGGTAGTGGCATGTCTGATGATTCTCCCATGGGTAGGAGAGACAATAGGTAGTGTGATGTAGACTTCATCCTTACTAGAGGACAAGGCAATGATTATTCTTACGTGGATGGGAGAATTAAAAGTGTTGATTGTTTGGTAGGTTATGAGGAATACGGTGAAATGGAATTAGTAGAAGGTGTGTGTTCCTCCATGAGATTAGGGGGAGATGTGGGGGAATCCTCTGTGGGTGGAGTATAAGTGGTATGATCCTCTATGGGTAGATGGTCTCATGCCATAATTTCCTCAATAGATGAAATAGGTGGTATTTGAGGAACGGTTGGTACGATATCAAAAACAACATGGACTTCATAGAAATTGTTGTCGCTAGATGAAGGTTCACTATTTTGATCAGATGATGGTTTATGATTAGGGAACATATTTTTAAAGATGTGCAATTTTGGTTTTCTAGCATGTTGGGTTGTCCATGACAAGGTCTCAATCATCTATCATCTCTTGGACATTGTTGTTAAAAGTTACGTAGTTATAGTCGTTATGGCCTTTAACATGATGGTAATTATAGTAGTCGTGTTCTTTATACCATGTGGGCATAGGATGAGTGGGATCGAAACTTGTATGAGGTTTTGTGGGAGGAAGTGTAATGGCTCTAGCTTTAAGAAGTTTTTTCAAGACTGAAGAATAGGGCTCTCCGATCAAAGTGTACTTCCGCTCCTCCTTTGGAGTGAAAGGCCTAGATATAAGAACGATTGGAAGAATTTTGGGCCTAATTAGAAGGATTAGGTGGACCCACCTTGAGGAATACTGCGTTGGAAGATCCTTCAGGATTTTAATAGTTATTTTGAGGTTTTGAAGAAGAAGAAGAATCATTTGATTTGAATGGGGTATTCTTGTTCCATAATTGGATTTTATTTTCTTCAATGGTGTGAATTTCCAATTTTTTAGGCCATGGTGAACCCTTCATCAAAGGTTTAAAAGGTTTGGACTTGCATATTTGGTGAGATGTGTCTAGCACAAGATTTATTGAACAACTCAATAAGTTCAGTTTGAGGTAGTTGGAACGTGAATTGGTTAATAAGACTCTGCCAACATGTAACAAAATCTATGATAGTTTTGTCTTCATACTTTTGGGTTGAATAGAGATCGGTCATGGTGACTTTCTTGGTAACATCAATTGAGAAATGATCTAAGAAAGCTTGGGCTACTTGATTAAAGGAATAAATATAATGTTGAGGTAGTGCACTATACCAATTCAATGTTGGTCTTGTCAAGGACATTGAGAAATTTTGTAGGAGCAAAGCATCATCATGGGTGATTAGGTAGCACCCATGTTTGAATGACCGCAAGTGTTGTTCGTAGGTCTTCTTTACTATTGAAGTGATTGAATTTAGGAATTTTCCAATGCACTGGGTAAGGCCAAATGGGAATAGATGGATGGATAGGCTCATTATAGATTTCATCATATGTTAAAGAATTACGGGAGCCAGAAACAAATGCTTGTAAGGTATACATCTTCTCCATCATCATTTTAATGAGGTTATTAATATGTTGGGATGAATGGGTTCCCCCTACATAAAACGAGGGTTAATGCTGAATGTATGAGGTGGGTGGTATCTTTGGTGTATGGTGGTGTTGAGTATGTAAAGCGTGTAGAAGGAATAGATGTAGGTGGCACATAGCCAAAGTATAAGTGATAGATGAGATAGAGGGTTATTGGTAGTATATGTAAATGGGTGGGGTAGTCGTAAAAACTCTAGTGGTGATTGGGGGTAATGACTATGGGATAGAATGGACAAGATTTTGGAAAGGGGTGAAAGTTGTCCACATCGAGGTGGTTACGATGCAATGGGTATATGTGAAGTGGTGGGTTTAGATGAAACCATACTTAAAGTGCCTATCGGAGGGATAATCGATGTCGCAGTGTGATTGATGATGTAGATGATGTAATTATAGTAGATGTGGGATTTAGCTAAGACACCACAAGTGATAAAGTGGATGCCGATAGTTCGAATTGGTGTTAGTTTATGCAAAAGTGGGGGCTAGAGTAGGAGGGATAGATGCGGGAGTGTCTTATATTAAATATCTTGAGGAATCATGGGTGGAAGAATGAGCAAGGTAGTCTTTGGAGGGACACACGATTCTTGTCGAGGAATCTCACAAAATCCTCGTATTTGTAGCGATGGGGATAAGTTGAGTTGGACCCATAGGTGACAGGATGGATGGCGGTGATGGAATGGGTGGGAGTGGTGATGGATGGCATGAAACACGAGGGATTTAGTTTGGCTATGATTCAACACCATGTGAATTAGCATATATCGGTGAATTGTGCTCTATAAATGAAACAGGGAACAACAAAGATGGGAAAAAAAAAAATTTTGAGATGGAAAGTTGGTAAATGATTTGATTAAAATCCAAACATAATGATCGACGCCAAATTTGAGGAACCGACCAATGACGGTTAAGGGGTGACCGATGTCGATTACATAAGAACCGATCATAGTTACTATGAGAAAATAATAGTTTTAGCAAATGAGGTAGAAATTGATGATTGTCAGACAGGAAAGGTGTATTTGATGACTATTATCAGAGTATAGAGAGTAAAATGATACGAGACTCTAAATAGAAGAGAAGATGAGATAGGTTCCTTTTCAATAAATTAACCAAAAGAAAAAGGAACTCGATTGGTTACGTAAACCAATGGTGGTTAGATGTAAACTGATGGAGGTCGCTGGAGCGATGCTGATTACTATGAAATATAAAGAATGAGGAAAAAATGAATTTTTGTGAATTTAGATTAGATGAATAATCAACCCAAAAGTTTGGAGATGATAAGATGAGGTCCTGACACACTCTAAGAAATTCAGAATACTCCAACTATGATGGCGGAGTGTGAAAGGAAAAAAAAATGAAGAATCGTATCCTCACACCTCAAAATACAAGTCAAGCACAAAGCTAAGAAAAATACATAATCCAACAAGTGAATTTAGTGTGTTTAGCTTATGCTATTTAAAATATTGACTCATGAATTTAGAGTAGAGTTTTTGGTTGGGAAGGCTTCCTATGAAGAAGGAAATTCTAAAGGTGAGGTTTCAGGTTATGTTATGATGGGGCCAGATTGTCCTCTGATGGGGTACTAGATAGAGATAACCAATTGGGTGCCCACTTTCAATCCTCTTGATCGTGTGAGAATTGATAGCTTCTTACGAGTGGGATGTTGTTTTAAGAAGATGTATACATTTCAAATTTTGCATTTTGGCAAAGAGAGAGAAGAAATAATGTGCTTTTATATAATTCAATTATGTCAAGCATCAGCCTAGGCATGCCTTCCAGGATATAGGTTGCCCTCATTTTAATGCGAGTTAAGATGCAATGAATTATAATGTTATGCAAATGTTTGAAGCCCAAATCAAAGTGTGATATTTGATGTAACAAGTAATGAATATGAAGAGGAATGTTATTTCACTAATTCAATACTAATGAAAGAAAAGAAGTATTCTTTTTATATCACCAAAAACATGATTTATTTTAGAGAGTAGAAAGAGAGAGATTCTAGAGAGGAAAATTAATGTGTAATATTTTCAGAAGGAAAAAACACACCTTTTACCTAGGAATGAACAAAATTCAAGAAACCCCAGATGGGTCCCACCGGACATGCCAAAATGTTTCACCGTTTTCTTTAAGTTTTTAGATGAAATAGATAAGGGTGTGGGCCAAGGAGGAATACCTATTGTGATGGTTAGTTTGAAGGTCATTGCACACATTTTGAATTCTTGATCCAATGTTGACTGTGAGAGATTCCTTTTGGCTAGGAGGAACTACCTAAAATACACAACAAGACCACAAGAAAGAGTTAAACAATATATGTCAGTGGGCTACCTAGTGTGTGCTAGATCTAGGAAGTGTGATACTTCCTTGGTGGAAGTCAACCCCATTTTAATACAATTTAATGTAATAAATGACATAAATAAATAAGGTTCTACTGTAGTTGATATGATTTAGGTATCTCATCCAAATACAATAAGCAAATCTAACATAACAAGCTAGGCTATGATCAGATCTAGAAATAAGGTAAATAATTAAGGTGTTGGAACAGGTCAAGGTCAGATTCTGGGTCACTTGGGTCACTTGGAAAAGGTTATTAGGATTTGGTATTAGTAGGACTTGCCAAATATAGAGACCAACGTTGGTCTGGTATGACCGATGTTGGTTTAGTAAAACTGACGACGGTTAAGGCGAGCAGATAATAACTCAATAGTTCATGGTTTTGGGGATTTTTCTAAGACTAAATCAGATATGGTAAGGAGTTGGTTTAGGTCTGGGGAGGTGTTGGGAATATTCAAAGGTACTCAAGAGTAGAAAGAGGTGATTAAAATGGTTATGAGTGATAGGAATTGTTGGGTTCAGAGGAAGGTAATAGTGGTGGGGTAAAAGTATAAATGGTGGTTGATAAAAAAAGGTAAAGAAATTTTATAAATTGAATAGAAATGAAATGGTGTAGGTTAGAAACACACTTATCTTGTTGTGCGGAGTTCAATGAATGGTTGGTGGTGATGCTTGATTGGTGAAATGGAAATCGGTGTAGCGGAAGTGCTTCTTGAAATGTCACCATGAATTCAAAAACCTCCTGATCGATGGTTGTGATGGCTATGGTTGTCTGGATGTACGAAAGAGCTCTGGTTCTTTCTTACATGTAGATATCCTTTTCTCCCAAAACTCAAGAATGTGTCTAAACTCTCAAACAAGGTTACCAAAATGGTTATATAGTAACCAACAATGGTTTAGGGTGACCGGCGTCGGTTAAGGCGAGATATCCTAAGTTGCCTAAAATAGCAGATCTTGGCTATCTTTTCTCATCTTTGCTAGTTGGTATCAGGTCTAAATGGAACATTGCACTTAGATACACAGGAATATGGTTAGAATAAGAATAGGCATGTTGTTTTAGGGTTATACTATGTCTTATTTCATTAAGGTAAATAGGGCTAAGTCTTGGTTAGTTATGGAGACATTTTATGAATATGTCTATGGTGAGGTGTCTAGGTGAGGTGGCTAGGTGAGGTTTGCATCCATTTAATTAAAGTAATTAAATTAATAAATGGAGTGAGGGTGAGTATTGAATTAATTATGGATAATTAAATTAATGTTAATATGGGGTGAAAGGGGGGCTAATGTTAGGTGAGTATGTTTAAGTTAGTTATTAGAAAGGGGACCTAGGAGAGTGTGACCCAATTTTGGTGTCTATAGGACCAATTTGTGCTTCTAGGAATGGGCTCACTCTAGTTTCTATACTTTCAACTACCTCAACATGTAACATTGCTTCAAGTTCTTCACGTGGATCCGTATACGTCTTATGTGGCACTTCCTCCTAAACGGTGTGATCAAGTCCCCAACGAACCACCGTGCATACTTGGCTTTCATGGATATCTAACGAAAGTTTAGACAAAAGTATTTTGAAACAGGCATCATATTCTTAAATGCTATCATTAGTGCCTGCTTAATATCCTTGAGCGCACTTATACTCTTTTCTTGAACTTAGGGATATAAAACTCCTTAAGAAAATCTTCTCGTAGTGTTGCATAATATACAAAAAGTCGATAAGGGTCAAACTTCCCATACCAATCTGTGTGTGTGTCCTTACAACGTAGTTGTAAATTGATTTTCTTTGGGCTCGAGAAGATGTAATCCCTTTTTCATGCCACATTATCTCACACATGTGCACATGCTCAACAACATCTTCTATTCCCTATTCCCCTATAATCTAGAAGACGAAGTGACATCTCCATATAAATATTATGGGGTTAGTGAAGACTCGCCAACCGACCCATAACCTCCCATGTTACCTATTACTCCAAACCCACCGAGATCCAATAGAACTAGAGCTACCTATTCCCTCTAATCCTCCACCTATAGCTGGAAGTGGACTAGTGGATTTACTTCCATGTGTCACAAAATTGGTACTAAAGCGAACTTCTACTGATCTGCGAGGTGGTACTACTCCCCGAAGTGAGTCCAAATTTCGTGCACATGAATTTTTTTCCAACGATGCACTGAAAAGGTATCTCTAAATACCAAAGAAAATGTTTTCCCGGCCATAGATGTACTTGTTATTTTATTTACTCTTGTTCTTATACTACCCAAAATTTCTTGCTGACTACTGGTTATACTAAATATTGGAAAATTAAGCGCAAGGGCTAGGTTGTCAGGTATATTAAGATGCACGCTCGCGGCCTATGTCATCTCTCTCGACATGATCTAATATGAGGCCGATGAGGGTTCCCATTCATGCTTTCCCAAATGGGGGAGTTCCATAGGTTATGGCTCATGCCTTCTGCGTGAGCTCCAAATACTTCACGATTCATCTCTCTCCTCAACGCCATCTATTTTGCAATATCACGTTGTTTCTATATCACCCTCTCGCACACTTCATTGTACTTAAGCTTCCATTATTTTCTTTTCCTCTCTACTACTAGGTCTATCATTCTTCACCAAACCTACTTTTTCCCCTATGCGTAGTTTGGTTTAGCTAGCCATTGGATTTTCTTCCAAGTTGGGATTACCATCAAGATCTTGGTTGCCAATGGGATTCCTTGCAGATAAGTTCCCCAGGATAACGTAAAAACTTGAACTTAGTTACCTCTAGGTAAGAGTAAGTTGAAAATGGGTACTCCAAAATATATCTATTTAAAACACCATGGACCTAATTGTCCACAATGCACGTCCAAACCGAGATCAACATCATAGAGGGCTTGAAATTCTTCCTAACTCTAGACAAGTATGTGATACCTCCAATTCCTTTTAGATGCATAAGAAATCAGCCACTCATACAACTCTACCAGAAAGATATCAAATAAGGTCTCATATAAATAGTCATATAAGTTCTGCTCCACCCAGTGCATGTGTCAAACTTAGATCCAGGTCTTTGAACCTCCGAGTGTATTCTTATTCCTAATCTACTATCCACTCCTCAACACTTGATAGGGTTAACCGGTATATATTCATCGCAAAACATCCTAAAAAAATGAAAAAGAGATCTTGGAAATGGAACCAATGATGCAACATTAATTATATAGTGGAAAAACCTAGGTGCACCGACACATCACTAATCCCGAGTGAGCGCTCACACAAAGCACACAAAGGTACGGGCCCCTCTTTAGAGTTTCTTATACATGATGTTAGTGTGATGATGTCAAGCATATTCATATCCAAAAAATAATCATAAACATTTCATAGTGCATAAACCAGATCTAGATCTTAGGGAATCATGAACTAAATAATGAAAATAATAAGGCTAACCATACAAGAACCAGATTCAATTATGTCTAACACCATTATCTAGCCAATATACTCCATTGCATTAAACATTGTAAAACATAGAAGCTTCTTACACTATAAAGTATCTCCATGATTCATGCGCGCATAAGAACCAACAACATAACTCTACAATAATTTACACACATTGAACTACATAGTTCAATACATATTTATAGAGGTGGGGAATTTCCCTTCACCACCAATGTACTTCTCAAAATAGGTCACATGTTGATAATATCCATTCATATTTACAATGACATGCACAACATGAAAGTGTTCTAATAATAGAATTCCTATAGTTAACTTAGAAGAAATCCTATTATTAGCCTTAACTATATAGGGCACTTATCAGTCACTTGTTCCCAAAATGTCATTGTGTGTCACGCAAGTCTTCATATCTATGTGTGCTCCACACGCTATCTCCAAAAATATCCCTTATTCATAAAATGGCTAATTCCCTGATCCAAAGTGTTAAGTGCATGTTTCCTTTCCTATCTTCTTGTGCATTGTTCCCATGCACAAATCCTTCATGTGTCTTCTCCTTAGAGCAACATTTTTTCTTCTTAACATACATTACAATTGTGTTAATCACCATTTAAGACCATTTTCTTGACTGATAAGATACAAAAATTTGTCATAATACATCAACATGACTCATACACTCACTAAGATAACTCATATTGACAATATACCATGAATAAGTGATCTTGGGAATTAAGGACATGGACTTGTATACTTGAAGAACAACGAGACTAGAATCTTGACATCTCAACATGATCAACCATTTTTAATCATAAGATCCTAATTATGGAATTGAAATGACATACCTTAACAATATGGAGAAGACACACACCGACCAAGACAAATCCTCACTCCAATTCTTCATTAGAATCAATACCCTTCTAATAAGCCTAGTAGAGGCATATATCATCATGTAGAGGCTAAATGAGAGACCTAAGAAGGTCTCAAGCCTTATTTTTGATCCTTGACTAAATCATTCTTTTTTATTCTTCATTTGTCACGAGAAAACTTTTTATTTTGATTAGTCACACTCTTGGGATCCTCTTGAGCAATTTGACTAGCCTCTTCCTTCTTCTTGTACTTTTAAACTTGTTTCTTGGATCCATGAGTTTATTTCTTCAACTGTCCTACATCATAAAAACTTGCAATGTGCCCTACCTTGTGGAACCTAAAACATTCCACTTGTCTTCTTCTTTTGCAATCAAATGCCTTATGTCCATACTCATTTCAATAAAAACAATATCCGTTAAACATTCTTAAATACCTTCTAGTGTTTGGTTGTTCATTATTACAATAATTTGAAAGATATCTTTGTTCATGACAAATATGACACACATCACCATATTTTTGACCTACATTTTGTTCCTTCTTGTCTTGAAATTCTTCTTCATTCTTTCCTTCACAATGATTCCTCCCAACTTCACCATTCCATTCATCAAGTATTTTCAATCTTTTGAATGCACATGCTAGCTCTGTGTCCATAAACACCACACTTATAAAAATTTCCATGAGAAACACGATACCTATATGCATTTGGCTATTTGATAGATGGTATTCCATGAAATGCAAGCTTTTAACTATATCTCGTAGACACCAAAATTAGGTCATACCACCCTTATAAGCTCGTTAATTAAATTAACCATGCCTTACATATTCATATCCCATAGTACACATGATTAATTGAATTAATTACTTTAATTAACTTCCTCACTTGACCACCTCACCTAGCCACATCACCTAGACACCTCATCATGAACCTATTCTTAGCATGTTTCTTTTAACTAAGACTCAATTTCTACTTACCTTAACTAACCGAGACTTAGTCTAACCCTAACATTAGATGCCTATTATTTCTCTAACAACATACCCACTTATCTAAGTGCAAGATACCATTTTAGATCGGGACAAACAGGAAGAACTAGCCCAAAAGATAGTCAAGATCTACTATTTTAGAAAACCTAGTATTTCCCACTGTAACCAACATTTGTTAACCCTAAACTGACACCGGTCACCGTAACCATCATCGGTTACCATATATTCATTCGGAAACTTTGTTCTAGGGGTTGGAAAATTTCGAGAGGTTGGTCATTTTTTGAGTTTGGTGAAAGAGATATATGCATACAAACATGAACCAAAGTCTTCTCGAGCATCAAAACACCCTAGCTAGTACCAGGACTGATATGAAGGAATTGGTATTCACGGTAACATTTTGGGAATCATTACCTCAACACTGATCACTATTTTCATAGATTAACCATTTGATATCCTCCACTAACCAAGCCTACAAATACAAGTAAGTGTGTTTTTATCTGCATCATTTTATACTTACTTAGATTGTAGTTTCTTTATCTTTATTTAATTAGATCCTATTCTCCTTTGCATTCCACCATCCCCACTTTCTTGTCAATCCACCCATCCAACCACCCATAACCGTTTAGCTCCCCATACCCGACTCCTAGGCATTCCTGAGCCTTCCTAGAATTTTTACGAACCTAACCATCCTTCTTCCATTCTCTGTGTAATCACATAGAATATCCAAAACCAATTTTATTTTATTTCCACCATTCTTCACCTAACGACGTTAGTCACCTTGACTATCGTCAGTTTCCCCTTTACCAAGTATTGGTCACCCAGGACCGACGTCGGTTCTTGTGTCTCGATAGAATTTCACTAAGTTGGCCTTAACACCCCAAAACCTCACAGAACCTTACCTAATACTTGTACCCCACCTACAAACCACAAACCTTCCCAACTCTCTTTGTAGACATAGAGATATCCTAGGCATCTATTTTGACATTCTACCATTATCCACCCAAGACCATCATCAGTCAAATATAAACTATTGTCGGTCATTCCCTAACCGGCATCGATCTCTGTGTTTGACAACCCACTCGGGAAAAAAAGCTAATATCCATTCCCAAACTACCTAGAATTGTTTGCAACCTTTTCTAGACCTACGAAACTCTAACCCACCCACCCAACCTCCAGATCTGATCATAACCCTACCTGTTAGATTAGATTTTCTTATTTTATTTGAATGATATGCCTAAATCATATCAACTACAAGTAGGATGTTATTTTTTTATGTTATTTATTGCATTAAATTATATTAAAAAGTGGATTGATAGCCATCTAGGAAGTATCACACTTCTGGATCTAGCACACGCTAGGTAGTCCATTGACATATATTGTTTAATATTCTTCTTGTGGTCTTTTTTTTGTTTACAGGTAGTTCCTCCTAGCCAAAAGGAATTTCTTCACGGTCATCCTAGATCGGAAATTAGAAGCACGTACATAACCTTCAACCGACATCACAAATAGGTATTCCTCCTTAGCCTATCACCCTCTATTTGTTTCATTAAATCTGTTAAGAATCGGTGAAATTTTTTGGCATGCACAGTGGGGCCCTATCTTGGGTTCATTGTACTTTCTTCATATAGGGAAATATTGTGTGTCTCTTTCTTTTTGAAAAATACACATTTAATCTTCTCCCTGGTAACATTCTTTTCTTCTAATTGTCTAAATGACATTTGTGATTTGGTGTTTAAAATGAATCATTTATTTTTTCATGCATTTACATAGTAGTGAAAGAGCATGTTCTTGACCTATTCATCATTTGCTACATCGAATCTAATTGTCAATTTGGGTTCTAAAATATGTTGCATTTCATCCTTGTATGTTGCATTTTATCTCACATTAAAAAAGAGGGAAACCTATACGCTGGAAGTCATGCCCAACTGATGGTTGACATAATTGAATTGTAGAAGCACTTTCTCTTCTCTCTCTCTTTTCCAAACTACACAAATAAAAATTCACACATCTTCTTAAACAACACCTTACCTAGAAGAATTTTTCAATGATCATACAATCATAGGATTGATAGTGGGTACCTAGCTGGTTTCTCTATCTAGTCATTATCTCAGAGAAAGGACTGCCCCCATAAAAACATAACCTAAAACCACCCTTTAGAATAAAATTATTCATTTATAAGTCAGTCTTAAATAGCATAAGTTGAACACATAAAATTCACTTATAGGATTACATGTTTTTATTAGAATTTTTATGAGTTACGTTTTGAGTTATGAGGTTACATTCTCCACTTCCCTATTCCTTTGACACACCATCATCATAGTTGGATTATTTTGACTGCTTCGAGTGTTTTTGGTCTAATACTATCATCCTTAGACTTATGGGTTGATATTGCATCTAACTCAATTCACAACAATTTTTTTCTTCACTTCTTCAAATTTCACAATAACCGGCGTTGATCCAGATGATGTCACCGGTTTCCATCTAACCGCGTCATTGGTTTACCTAACCAAGTGTTGCTTTACGAGATATTTTGGTTATTTTACCCAAGAAATAATTCATCACCTCTTCTATTCTATTTGAAATTCTCAGGACATCATCATATCCCTAAAATTCTAATATCAGTGTCATATACAGTTTCCTCATTCCATTTTCATCAGTTTTTGGCCTCATTTACTAAAAAAATTGATTTCCCACAAAGAACTAGGTATTGTTTATCAGTAACCATCATCAATCATCCTTTAATCGTCATCGGTTAGTCTAACCAAAGGATCACTCTATTTTTATTTTTAATTAAAACACCAACCAAGTTCACCTCCCAGAATCTATCCTTCTCCATTTATGTTGTTTTCTATGTTATTTATAAAGTACGTTTATCAGGTCTACGCTAATTCACATGGTTCTAACTCACAGTCAAACCAACACCCTTGTGTTTCATGCTAGCCTTTAACCACTTCCACCTAGCCCATCACCACCTTCTATCTTGTCACCTATGGATCCAACTCAACCCATCACCATTAATACTTGATGAATTAGAGTTTGTAATTCTCCTTGACCAGAATCTTGTTGCCCTACAATATTATCTCACCCACTCATCTACCCGAGACTCCTTGGGATAGTTAGTATATGACATGCCCGTGTCTATCCCTCCTACCCTCTCCCCCACTTCCACATCAACTACCACTAGCTTAACATGGCCTTTATCCACCTTACCACCTGTGGTGTCTCAACTGGACCCCACATCCACTATAACTGCTACACCAATGGCATCTTTTACACTGTGATGTTGACCATTCTTTCACCATATTCCTTATACATGGACCCATATGCACTCTTTACCTCTTATATACTAATTGCATCACAACCACCCCTGGTGTCGGAAACCCACACCCCATTTCAAAACCTCATCCTTTCCATCCCATAGTCTCTACCCCCAATTACCACGAGAGTCATTATGACTACCCCACCCACTTACACGCATCACCAAGTAACCCCCAATCTTGTCTATCACTTATTCGGGATATCTTCTACCCACATCTATTCCCCCTTTACAGTTCTCATACTTGGAACCCCCATATACTGGGATGTCATCCACATCATACATCCATCATCAACCTCCCTTTACTGTAGGAGGCACCCATTCCTCACAACCCACCAATGACCTCATTAGGATGATGATGGAAAAGATGCAAACATTAGAAGCATCAGTTTTTGGCTCTTGCAACTCCTTAACTTATGACGAAATCTATAATGATCCTATTCATCCATCTATCCCCATTCTCCTGTACCCTATACATTGGGAAATTCCCAAGTTCAACCATTTCAACAGTAAAGAAGACCCACAACAACACTTGTGGTCATTCAAACATGGGTGCTATCTAATTTCCCATGATGATGCTTTACTCCTACGAACATTCCCCATGTCCTTGACAGGACCCACCTTAGATTGGTACAGTGGTTTACCCAGACATTCCATCTAATCCTTTAACTAATTAGCTCAAGCATTCTTGAACCACTTCTCAATCAATGTTGTTAAAAACGTCACCATGAATGACCTATACTCAACACAACAATATGATGATGAATCTATCATAGATTTTGTTGCTTGCTGGCGAAGCCTTATCAACCAATTAACATTAAATCTACCTCAAGTTGAGCTTGTAGAGTTGTTCACTAGAACTTGTTGTAGACACCAAAATTAGGTCACACTCCCCTTAGTCCCTTGTCAAACAAACGCCTTGAACATATTTACCTAACCATGGCCCCTTTCATCCCACTCTAATATTAATTTAATTAAATTAATTCATTATCTCACAATATTTATTATTTAAATATCTTAATTGGATAATACCCACACATCCACCTCACCTATCCACCTCACCCTAAGACCTATTCTTAGTATGTTGCCATAACTAACTAAGACCTACCCAAAACCTAAAAATCAAAGCCTATATTCCCTCTAACCACATTCCTACTTGTTAGAAGGAGTTTTCCATTCTATTCGTGGGGAAAAAATGGGCGAGATCCAAGAAAATCAAAAGGATCTGCCCATTTTAGAAAACCTAGGAAATCCCATGCTAACCGACACTGGTCACCCTAAACTGTCTCCGGTCAACCAGAACCACCGTCGGTTACCATTTAACCCCCAAAACAACCTTATTTCAAGGTTGGCACATTGTTTAAAGCTGAACACATCTTTTGAGAATAAGTGACGAAACTAGAGTTACAGGAAAGTAGAACCAACATTAGCATGTGCATCAGAGCATCCATAGCAAGTACCTAAAGTAACCACAGAGCCATTTTACCTTCATGAGAGCATCTGGGGAAGCGCCATCACCACATCAAGTTCATTCCAATTGATCATGTACCCTTACCAACTAGGACGTCAAGCTCGTACAAGTGGTAAGTGATTTGTTAGCAAACATTTTTCCATTTATCATTTGGTAGATTCTTTTGTTGTTGTTACTAGTTTCTGCCCTCATTTCATTCCACCACCATTTTACCTCCATGTAAACTGGACCATCCTTTTCCCATACCCTTGAACTGTCCATATCCATATTTTAATCATTCCTATGCATACCTGAGACCCACATGAACCCTTCCATTGCCCTTCCATTCCCATCTAGCCTCATATTTGTCACCCCACCCCATTTTACTAAGTTTCCTATACCACAACCATACCAACACCGGTTACCCACAACCATTGCCGGTTAACCTAAATTGACATCAGTCATACTAGACCAACGTCATTCTCTCGTGTCTTTACCGTAGAAACCAAGAACAGAGCTTCTAAACTTCCACCAAATACCCAAAACCACCCAGAATCTCACGCCGACCCATACCAAGTACTCGACTAAGACCTTTACCTTCAGATTCAGTCATAGCTTAGCTTGTTGTGAATGAATTTACTTATTGTAGATGAATGAGATACCTAAATAATTTTAACTACAATAGGATTTCCTTTATTATTAGCATTAAGATTTCTTAAATAGTCGGTTGATAGCCATCTATGAATTATCACACTTCCCGGATCTAGCACATGCTAGGTAGTCCACCGCATCTACTTGTTTAATTGTTATTTGGTGGTCTTGTTTTCCATTTTAGGTAGTTCCTCCAAGAAAAAAGGAAGTTCTCATGATCAGTTGTGGATTCTAGAAGTCATACACACGCAACAACCTACAACCAGCATCTTAATAGGTATTCCTCCTAGCCCTTTACCCTTGTCTATTTCGTCAACATTCGAAGAAATGCTCTAGAATCAGGTGAAACCCTTGTTCTGACACACATCTCACCAAATCTATAGGTACAAATTTTCCATACCTTAAATGAAGCATTTACCATGGCATGAAAACTAGAAATTTGTGCCATCAAAGAAAATAAAATCCAATTACAAAACAAAAACACTTCGTTCAAATCAAATGATGCTTATTTGTCTTCAAAGACCTAAAAAATTATTCAAAAGCCAAAGGATCTGCCAACATGGTAGTTCTCAAATCTGCTCCATCTCATCCATCTAATCAAGCCAAACCTTCCTCCAATATTTATCCCATTTAGACTTTTCAGTTTGGTGGGAACAACGAAAATACACTCCAATTGGAGAGACATATTCTTGATCTTAGAAAATCTTCTTAAGGCCTGGAGCCATTTCACTTCCCCCATAAAACATCATACTAGTTTTGATCCCGCTCATCCTATGCCTACATGGTATAAGTAACATGACTATTATAATTATCATTGTGTCAAAGGCCATAGCGATGGTAATTGCATAACTTTTAAGAATTTTATCTAGGAAATGTTAGATAATGGATATCTCTTCCTAGACAACCCGAAGGCATCAAAAAATCAAAACTTTCATATATTTAAGATTTTTTTCCTAATCATACACCATCATCTAATCAACATGGGGAATCTTCAACTAATGACAATAATTTCCGTGAATTCCACATTTGTTTTGATATCATACCAACCATTCCCCAATTTCCTCATGTCCCCTCCATCAAGGAAATTCTAGCATGATCTCCTCTACCTACAGAGGAGCCTACCTCATCTACTCCCTCACCCATAGAGGAGTCCTCTTCATCTCCTCCCTCACCTATGGAGGATTCCACCATTTCTACCAATGCCATTTCACCACTCACCTCTGAACCCAATGAAAAATCAATGGTATTAACTCTCCTACCCATGGGAGAGTCATGTTTGCCTTCCCCATCATCTCCCCTACCCATGGGGGATCCTTTAGAAGTGCCACTTCTTGTTGGTTACTATTCCCCATCATCCTTTCAGGATCCTGTTGATCTTCTCTCGGATCTCTTACCCACAGAGTCTAAAGCCAACAAATTCCATATCTCATAGACATACTTTACAGGGATTTCTACTAAATCAACATCGACTCCTCTTACAATAGTTCCATTTTCACGCTTGGATGACCACTTGGATTACGTTGATAATTCCATGCTTTAGGGATGACTTCAGTTCCCATTTTTAACCCAAATGCAAATGTCCCTTATTGATACCTCCACGATCTATCCAAAAGTGTTTCAAGTGACCAAACCAACCATGACTATGCCTGTTGAAATGGCCTCTTCTTTGTCACCCTTTTCTACATCTGAACCTTTACCCATGACTAAAACCATTCCTATGCCTAAGAACCTACCCACACCTACATATTCACCAAAATATAGACCCATCACTACCTTGGGTGGCATGTCGATGTCAAGCTTTGCCCATCCACCCATTAAATTGTATTTAGCCACGTCTTCGAAGCCTACACCAAAATTATTCCTCTGCTTAAAAGGAAGACCCAACCTTCTAGGCCACATAGACTAGTTTTGCCCACCACGTCTTTATCACCTTCACCCCTTCCATTCATCATAGGACCTCACCCATCAACCTTGGCCAAAAATTCCCTACCCAAGGAAAATCAAAAGTGAAGCAACCTACTTCTTCATCACGATCTTTTGTTATACCCAAGTTTCCTGCACAACAAACACCCCCGCCGTCACCCATATATTTCTTACCACCTATACCTCCGCTAGCTACCATAACCCCAACATTACCTATGTGACTTTAGCCCATACCTTCCACCCGGCCTCCACCAACCACTTCCACTGCACCTCCATTGTCCCCATGGATAACCCATCCTCTTCCACCATCCTCTTTCTCTTCTGCATCACATACTCCCACCTCACCTTTACCCAAGAAGGTGCAATCCAAGGATAAGAACTCAATACCCTCCAATAGGGTAGTTAAACTAGCAACACCTTCCATTTCTAGTTCATATGCCACATCCTTACCCAAACATGTATCATCAAAATGTAAGACAATATCACCTACTAAACCAAAGTGGTCAAAATTATTCCACCTCCTATAACACCTCTTCCACCACAATCATCCACACCTTTACCCAAACCCACACTCACTTCCCATTGTGATCCATTGGCAGGATCCTATACAAACATTTTAGCCAAGCTCTTAGAGACCTCGATCATCACATTACCACCGCTTAGACCTTACAACCCCTCAAACCCAAACCAAAAGGGTTTGATGAAACTAAAACTTGTGCCTACCATTGTGTGTCCTGGACATGATGTAGAGGGTTGTAAGGCTCTCAAAACTATTCTCCTCCAATTATTTCTCCTTGAAGCAAATTTTGATGACGATAATCTTATAGATGAGGACTCTATTCCACCTTCACTAATAACCATGCGCCTTCATCCAATACCTATTCATCCACCTACATCTCCACCTCCATAAATTTTTTATCCAACTCCAACATTCGAGATCAACATGGTCTATATTCAAGAGTTGGCCAAACCACCACCTAAATGCTAGTGTGCCCTAATTATTTCGTAAGTTTCTTACCCTGCAGTAGGATTTTTTCCATCATGTTGTTATAATACTCATGATATAAATTCTCCATCCACCTCTTTCCCTAAGGATTAACATGTTCCAAGTTGTCACTCGTGCCCAAAAATGACAAAGGGAAAACAAAATAAACCATCCCATCTCGCTAATCATGTGTCTAAAAATACGACCACACTCACACCCAAAATCACAATTTGACATCCCACATACCCTATTTCTGACGGGGTTACCCATCATACAATGATAAAACAATTACACCAATCCCCTTTAAAAATGTCTTTGTATGACCTCATCCAAACCTTTGAATCTCACCGACAAGCCCTCATGGAGGTCCTCCAATCCATTGAGGTTTTACCTAACGACCCTACACCTGTGGCCTCCATTATTACCCCTCATCATCTGGCCTCTCTCACCAACTCATCCCCTTCCTCTACACCTCCACCTACTCACCAAGTAGCTGCTCTTAGTTTTTTAGATGACGAAATCATACCTCTCCAATCGATGACCCCAATCCTCGCTATTTTCATCTCTATCTATATCAATAATATATGCATATGATGTGTTATGATCGATGGTGGTACCAACATCAACATCATCTCCTCCCATGCATACAACCAAATGTGCATACCTGCCAATTGCATGCATAATAACCCAGTTATGTTGCACTCCTTTAATGATGTCATCACTTCCACCCTTGGTACCATCATTCTCCATGTTCGTGTGGGCCCTCGTACTATCCTGGAATTGTTCTACATATTAGAGGGGGAGTTCTAGTACAACCTGTTGCTTGGTCAACCTTGGATTCATGTCATGGGTTGTGTTCCTTTGACTTTACACCGTTGTGTAAAATTTGAACATGAAGGACATAACTACACCATCCTAGATGACCCGTCACCATTCAAAACCTACAAGATGTTGTACCAACCTATGGAGGTTCTTATACTAGTTAAGGCATCTACCACTACCGCTAATTATCCTTCACCCATAGCCTCACGCAAAAATGTTGCCACTACCTCACCCGTGCCTATCTCTTTTATTCCCACTACTTTCATGACCTTTGCGGTGACCGGTCTAATAACCCTTCTAGTTCCCAACCAAATAACCCTTCTTCTTCCCAATTTCCTATTAATTCATCTATTCCGGCTATACACATATCCACTACTTGATCCCTTATAGGGTGTTTTTCAATGCCTTAATATGGGGGAATACTACTTATACAACGTAAAAAAATTCCTTACTCCACAAGAGTATGGTAAGCTGTACATACCCAAAATTATAGGGTACTGCATCGTCGAACAACGTAACACGTACCCCAATGATGATACAGGTCTCCTCGCAAGGTGTTCGGGATCCGAAAAAGCTCTCCAAGTGTGTGTTAACATCCCACATGCCCTCGCTTAGCCCCCGCATGCTTTGTTTTTCTCTTTTCCCTCTTTTCTTGGCCTTTTTCTCTTCAGTTATGAAACCGCCACCCTACCTGGGCGGCGGTCTCGTGACCACCACCCTAAGCAAGGCGGCGGTCCCAGAATCGCTGCCCCGGGGTGGTGGTCCTTTACGCATTTTCTAGAATCCTCTTTTAACATGACTCACATAAATTTCAACGATTCACCAGCTTTTTCACCACCATAAGCTTGCATTAATGATTTTGGTTCCCTGGAATAGTGTTTTTCCATTGTTTATAGTTTAAGAGTTCTATTTGGTTTTTACCTTGGGTAAATCCAAATGCTATAAATAGTTGGCTTGTGCTCAAGCAAATGGCCCCTCAAATTTGCCTCTGAATTTCTCATTGCAATAGATTAGTCTTTCATTTTGCTTAGAATTCTTAGTTTCTTTCATTGCATGCTTAGTTAGTGTTGTTTTTCTATTAGTAAGCCACATATCCATCTTGTGTAAATGCTATTGATATTTTATCCAATCCATTGGAGTAAAATAGTTTGTTTTCAATATGAAGCCATTAAAGTTGCAGGTTTTGGACGTTTTATGTTGCATGACTTGCAATAAATCCCGATAGGAATTGCATAAGCCAAGCTCTATACTCTTGCGCTATCCCTCTCCTACTCGCATTGTATGGGCCCGTATCTTCTTGCGCCTTTGTCCCAATATCTACTTCTATTGATGCTAGCATTACATGCTTTTCTCGGATCCACGTGAACACGAAGGAACGAGGAGATCACACTGAGGGGACATAGCCACACACACCATCGAATTCGCCACTGTTCTACAAAATCCATGTTCTAGCTTTCAAAGTTCTAATTAGAAACATATCAAATAGAGTAGTCAATTACTTTATTTCAATCAATCAAATAGAGTACTGCACCATCGAAACAACGTAACACGTACCCCAATGATGATACAAGTCTCCTCGCAAGGTGTTCGGGATCTAGAAAATCTCTCCAAGTGTGCGTTAACATCCCACATGCCCCACTTAGCCCCCGCGTGCTTTGTTTTTCTCTTTTCCCTCTTTTCTAGGCCTTTTACTCTTGATTATGAAACAACCGCCCCGCCTAGGCGGGTCTCATGACCGTCGCCCTAAGCAGGGCGGCGGTCCTGTAACCACCACCCTACTCAGGGTGGCAGCGGTCCTTTACACATTTTCTAGAATGCTCTTTTAACACGACTCACGTAAATTTCAACGATTCACCAGCTTTTTCACCACCATAAGCTTGCATTAATGATTCTAGCTCCACGGAATAGTGTTTTGCCATTGTTTATAGTTTAAGAGTTCTATTTGGTTTTACCTTGGGTAAATCCAAATGCTATAAATAGTTGGCTTGTGCTCAAGCAAATGGTACCTCAAATTTGCCCTCGAATTTCTCATTGCAATAGATTAGTCTTTCATTTTTCTTAGAATTCTTAGTTTCTTTCATTGCATGCTTAGTTAGTGTTGTTTTGCTGTTAGTAAGCCACATATCCATCTTGTGCAAATGCTATTGATATTTTATCCAATCCATTGGAGTAAAATAGTTTGTTTTCAATAGGAAGCCATTAAAGTTGTAGGTTTTTCTCTTGAACAGGATAGTTTTAGGTTACGGATGTTTTATGTTGCATGACTCACAATAAATCTAGCTAGGAATTTCATAAGCCAAGCTCGTAATCTTGCGCTATCCCTCTCTTACTTGCATTGTATTCAAAGTATGTATCTTGAGTTGCCTTTGTCCCAATATCTACTTACATTGATGCTAGCATTACACACTTTTCTCGGATCCACGTGAACACGAAGGAACGAGGAGATCACACCGAGGGGACATAGCCACACACACCATCGGATTCGCCACGCATTCGCAAAATCCGGGTTCTAGCTTTCAAAGTTCTAATTAGAAACATATCAAATAGAGTAGTCAATTACTTTATTTCAATCAATTTTACTTTCGATATTCCGAGGAAGCTATGGGGATTGATAGTTTCTGAGGGACTATGATTCATTCCTCACTTCTGAGGTAGGATCAAGAGTCTTGAAAATAGACTAGATCAAGTATTTCACTATTTAGAATAGATTCACAGTTGCACAGACAAATAGCTATACTCGGTTATCTTGTTTGTTTTAATTTGTTATTCTAAATTGTCAATTTCTAGATATATTAAATAGTTACTCTTTTAAATTCATTTGAATAGTTCATCAGAAAATACAAAAATAGAGAAATCATATATGCTATAGATATACTTAACGTAGTTAAATTTCACTTTGCTGCAGTTAATTTTCATTGTTGCTTTTGTATGACAATCACGGGACCTAGAGAGCCTAGGGAATACATATTCAAGCCAATCATGCCCCAACCCAATCTCATCACAGCCATAACTGATATAGATCAGAATCTCAGGATCCAAGTCTTCAAAACAATGGTAAACTTACAACAAATCAGTTTCCAACTGCATGGGTTAAACATAGAAGACGACCAAGCACACACATTTTGGTCAAATCAACCAAAGTATAGATTACCCTAGATTCATATCCGCATGACTATAGAATGGTTTGAGAGAGAGTGGAAATTCGGTTGTGATCCTTTGGTCCCATAGCCTGACATAGGAGATACTCTCAAAGATATAGATACCAGCTTGAGAATTCAGGATGCACAAACACCTGTAAGATATTCTGAGAAGATCACACAATTATTGATTATGAATATAGAAGCTGAAAAGGCATATGACTATTGGATACTAGGAATTAGGGATTGATTCCGCGCATGACCATAGTAGGACCACAACATATACGAATCTACGGGTGTGACCCACAAATCCCACAGCCCAACGAGCCTATAGGTGAATCAGACATAGATGTTGGCCTACGTACACTAGTATTCAGATCTACTCCACTTCCACCTATCATCATCGAACAGTTATCCTTAATAGACATAGCAGCAAGCTAAGGAGTTCTGGACTAAGCCAGAGAATCTCCCATAGATTCAATTATATTTATCATCCTTCCTATGACCTTATCGAGGGACATACATGAAACTATCCCAGGACATTTTCCACGTATTCCACAACCTATAGACCGAATCACACCAGAGCTCGATATTGATTGGAGCCTTTGAGCAGTCATCCTTGCTGATCGATCTATCACACCAGTTCAAGTTAGGAGGGCCTTCTTTGCCTTAGATTCGTAGTTTCCACTAGTGCGCATCGAAGACATTAGATTACCTAACTAGTTTTTCTGTATCCCACACATATTCCATCCCCACCGGCTGTCTCGGCACGACCTCGGGAGGTCGGGTGTGAGGAAGAGTTACTTGTAGATTCCCAAGCTCGCTTGTCACTTTTCGTTGTACAAAATTGGTGAACCCGACGTGAACCTTTCTAATTTGTAGTCTGGAGTCAGATTTCTACTGGTTCTTTCAAATTAAAAATGACTCTTTCATCTTTACTACCTCATTAGCTTTCACCATCACCTTCACTCCTTCCCATTATTCAGTAGGTATTCATATACCCCTTGAATATGTCGGGATTCGATGCATATGGCAAACCCCTCTTGGGTCTCGAGGTATACTACGCCCAACAAAATAGACAATCATCACCCTCGCTCTCAGTATGGGGTGACAACTACTCAACTAACCAGTTTTCAACACAAACTCCAAGGATCAGATATACCTCATCCCTCCTAAACAAAGGAGTTGGATCAGTTCACTCAAACACGGAAAACAGAGCCTTCAGGCTCGAACAATATGATGCTCACAAGAGAATCAAGTTCGTCTCCTCAGGTACTACTTAGACCACAAATTAGTAGACAATCAGACTCATACCTGGGTTTAGATGATGAACATTCGGTACGTTATGCCAGGAATGAACAACATTCTTGAAGTATGTACCCACCTGTAGGAGGTTTACAAACACAACCCGAGGTCTCTTTTCAAGGAAATACCTCCATGCCACTACACATAGGAAATGCCCTCGGGGAAACTTGGCAGGGCAGCGATCAATTCATAGCAGGATATCACATGCCTATACAACATCAGGATATACAACAAACGCCACCAAGGAAAAATATCGTGACTTCACCAAATGAAGTCATTTCAACTCTAGTAGAAAAGGTTAGGGGGTTAGAACTTGCCCAAGCAAGTCAAAATTCTCAATTCATGTAGGCAGGAAGTTCCAATCCTCCACACCATCCTAGCCAAATAGACCTCCTCACAGGAGTAGGCACATTAGGCATGACTCCTCAGTATTCACAACAAACCCCAACTAGACCCACCATCCCTAACACCGCTCCTCCCGGTCTGGTACAAAGTAATCCATTCTTGGACAATACCCCTTCATACTTAAACATGTACTCCAAATCACCACAAGGGGATATGTTCTCCTCTCCCGGTATTTTTACTCAACCACAGGGGTTCCCTTATGCTCCTACCAATGCATATGCAACACCATATCAACAACCCATTCCACCTCCGCTCCCTCAGCAGGCACCATCAATGGTCGAAACCTATGCGATAGGGACTTACTCAAAATATTTGAAAGAGCCCCTAGATTTCACCATACGAAGCGTCATGCTTCCAAGACCTCTTCCGATTTTCCCAAATAAAAGGTACGGGAGATCCAAATGCCCATATCAAGGATTACGTAAATGACCATCCGAGAACTACTCCTTGGGATGGGGTTGTTGCTTAAAATATTCCCAAAACTTTGGAAGGCATTGCTCTTAATTGGTATTATAGAATACTTGAGGCTTCCATCCATTCATTCAAGCAGCTCGTGTCAGAGTTCATCAAATCCTTTAACATGAACAAACTATTAAGGACAGGAATCGGGAATTCTTGCACATTAAGCAAGAACACAATGAATCTGTTGCCCATTTCATCTAGAGGTGGCGCACGTTCTCTATTCTTTGGCAAGTGCTCGAACATATATCAAATGGAACTATGCGATCTATTCCTTCATTCTCTTAAAGAGAGAGGTAAAGGAAGAGGTCCATAAGTTCCCACTAAGAACTTATGATGAAGTACTTGAGAGTGCTCTCCGAATAGATCAAGCGGTAATTGATAGTGGTTGCAAGACATATGGAGAAAATGGGAGATTAATCACCTCTAACCAAAACACTACAACTTATCTTGCTATCACGAATGTCAATCAAGGACCTAAAATTCTTAACAAAAATTGTAGAGTGACAACGGATGGAGTAACTGATCAGGCTAGAAAGACAAACGTTGTGAATACTCCACCACAAATAAACAATCAATGAAACAACAACTTTACCCCGAAAATCAATGCAGTGGATTTTAATCATCCACGACAACAACAAAAACAACGACGGTAAAGTCCTACATAGGATTCAAGCCAAAGCTCAACTGGTTATCAAAATCAGAATCAAAATAAAAAACAACAGACACAAAACTTTAATAGGTAACAGTTTGATCAAAGTTTTGGGCCACAATATGCACCAAACCAACAAACTAGGAATTACAATCCTAATTCGTATTGTGGTTTCCACAAAATTTGGGGCTATGACACTAGAACGTGCCGTGACTACAATAAATTCATGTAACACTTGCCAGATGAACAAAGACAACTTTAAATAGATATGTTCTTGGCTACATCATCAGCACCAAATACTTTTACAAAGGCGAGTTTCGCTCAAAATGCACCCCTCAAGATCTTTAATGATCCGCTCCCAAATCAAAACAATAACAAGTTAAATCCAAGTGGGACAAACAAGGGTGTAATTGCAGGAAACAATGATCATGAGGCTTCAACGCTATAAATCCATTAGTTGTGCCACAAGTAGGAAGTCAGCCACAACCTAAGATAGTCAAATTAGTGGAGTTAGATGCCGAATTACCCGTAGAAGTCATGTAACAAGGACATGAGAGTATTCCTCTTAGCCAAGTCCAAGCTACCCACTAGAAAAAGACAATATCCAACAAGTATTAATAAAACCCATGGGTGCTTATGACTTAATTAATGATCTAACAAAAACCTTCTCGCACATATCCTTTTTGGATTTATTGAAGAACTCTCTTGCCCACTGTGGCTGCTCTTTTAGAAGTATTGGGTTTAGGTCATCTAATTACCATCACTCCACCTCCGAAACACAGTAAATCATATAGACTTTGATATCCATCCTCAGGGAAGCTGGATAGGGACACCGAATTCATATTCGAAATAAACAAAATGCCAACAGATCTTTGAGATTTCACGCCGAGGTGATCCGGCGTTACACTTGCAAGTATGAGTTTATAACAGTTATGTGAAACACACGATGGTTGATGATGGGGCAGCAGTTAACATAGTCCCTTTTTCTTTCCTTCAAAAGCTAGGGTATGGAGAAACAAATTGTTCCACAACCCGAAATACGCTAAGAGGCTATGACAGCCTTAAAGCCACCTTGATTGGAACTATAATATTACCAGTCACCTTAGGACCCAAAACCATCCTGACTGAGTTTTATATTATAGATCGGGAAACTAAATATAATATGATCCTCGGCCAACCATGGATACACTGCATGAAGGCAATCCCTTCTATGCTATTTCAAGAAGTAAGGTTTTTACACTTAGGAAAGATATTCGTAGCCAAAGGTGATCCAAAACCATTTGATCTACACCTAGCTGACTTAAAGAAAAGACCAGGTGTGCACTCGAGTTTGAACTCCCAACGAACCAACTTAATAAACCTACCGACACAAAACCAGAGGAAAAATTGGTACCTACCACAGACCTTGAAACTATGAGCCTAGCCATGGCAACCCCGGCCCCAAAGATGAGGCTAACACTATAGAAACAGTGTCATTAGGAACTACTACAAAAATTGTTGAATTACTAGAACAGATCTACCAATGTTCCTACCATTTGATTCTGTAGGCATGGGGTGCACCCTAGGTGTTGGCTCTCTTCCAGTAGTGGAACTCTGCATGATAGAAGTAGAAGACGTTAACACAACAAGTGTCCCAGCGCCCATATTCCCAGCTAAGTATTGGACTCTCCATTTCGATGGAGCTAGATGCCGTTACGGAGCTGGGGAAGGTGTAATCCTTACTTCTCCCAAGGGAAAAGTCCTAACATATGCCTTTAAGCTAAAATTCGAATGCACTAACAACGGCACTGAGTATGAAGCCCTCCTCCTTGGCCTCATCATAGCTAAGAGAATCGGTGTTGATAACATCAGAGTGTTAGGAGACTCGCAATTGGTAGCAAACCAAGTCTCTGAAGTATATGAAACCAAAGCCGAGCACCTACAGCTCTACAAAACAGCTGTATTGAATTTAAGCAAGGAGTTTGACTTCATATCAATTGAAGCAATCCCGCAGAGAAAAAATCTTCTCACCGATTCTATAGCAACCTCGGCATCACGCTTCACTCCAAACAATGAATTCCAAGATACCCATTTCATGGTGTCCCTTCATACCGAACCATTGATAAAAACAATGTCAAATCCTCTTTTAAATAGAAATGAAAACAAATATGCTATCCTAGACCACGTTGGTAGTGATATGGAAAATCTAAATTACTTAAACACCTATGCGGCATTACATCTCTCCCATCACATGATAGATTTATCTTTGATCCCACATTCATCTTCTTATTATGGGAATCCCATGACAGAGCTTCCCCCACAAAAATAACCCAACATATACACAGTCGAGAATGGAGACAAGCTGGGGCTACCCCCAGCCCCGCCTGAGTTTGAAGAAGGTAACACTTCTTTAATCGAAGAAACAATTGATATTAACATCAGAACGGAAGATGAACCAAGGATGTTGAAGTTAGGATCCTCGTTAACTCCATTAGAGGTAGAAATACACACTCGGATCCTCAAGGAACATCAGAAGGCTTTCACATTTAGTTATAAAGAAATGATAGGAGTTGCACCACACATTGCGGTACATAACCTCGTCACTAAATCAGATGCAAAGCCGATTAAACAAAAATCGAGACCAATGAAACCTAAGGTAGCTCTCATGGTGAAAGAGGAGGTGATAAAACTCCTCCAAGTAGGATTCATCAAACCAGTCGATTACTCTCAATGGGTATCTAATATCATTCCCGTTCTAAAAAGAATGGGAAGATATGCATCTGCATAGATTTTCGAGACATTAACAAAGCGTGTCCTAAAGATGACTTCCCGTTGCCATCCATTGATGTCATTGTTGATGCAATAGCTGGATTTGAACTTTTGTCTCTCATGGATGGATTCTCGGGATATAATCAAATCAGAATATTTGAACAAGATCAAGCTAAAACCACATTTATAACTCCTTGGGGAACCTATTGCTATGTTGTTATGCCATTCGGTCTCAAGAACGTTGGCACTACATACCAGTGGGATATGACATATATATTTCACGATCTAATTCATCAAATCATGGAATCCTATGTAGACGACTTGTTGGCTAAGGCCAAGAAGCGTTGTGACCATCCGGAAGTACTTCGCATCATTCTTTCACGTCTGATAGAATACGGAGTCACGCTAAATCCAGAAAAATACGTCTTTGGTGTAACATGAGGGAAGCTCCTAGGTTACATTATATCATCACGTGGGATCGATGTTGACCCAACCAAAATTTGGGCTATCCTCAAAATGGTCCCACCTTCGGATGAATCTAGAATCAGGTCATTTCTCGAAAAGCTTGGTGCAATCCAGAGATTCATCCCGGACTTAAGTTTCGCCATTCATCCAATCAACAATCTACTCAAGAAATACTATAGCATTGATTGGACCGAAGACTGCAATGAAGCTTTCAACGCAGTTAATCATTTCTTGTTATCACCACCTACGCTAATGCCACCTAAGCCAGATCACCCGTTAATTTTATATTCGCGAGCTACCAATGTCTCGCTAGCCTGTATGCTGGCTCAAGAAGATGATGACAAGAGAGAACGTGTGATTTATTTCATTAGCCGGACATTTCTCACTATGAAACACGTTACACACAAGCATAACAAGAATGCCTTGCCATAGTCTTTACAACAAAATGCTTAAGACATTACATGTTAAATCAAGAAACAAAGGTCATGGTAAAAATGGATCATTTACAAACTTTCCTCACGCAAGGGTCCTTTTTCTAAAAAGGATGGACATTTTATAACCTTAATGGGTGAATTCGAATTAATATCGTAAATCGAAGTTCGTTAAGGGAAAAATCATTGCGGATTGGTTAGCTGATAACCCATTAGATGGATGCGATCTAGTAGATCTGGACTTTCCAAATGAATGCGTATACTACATCGAAACTAGACCTCCTATCTCTGAGTGTCCTTGGTACACTGATATCATTAATTATATCATGGACCATGCGTATCCAGAAGGTGCTACTCGCAACAAAGAAGGTGGTTACGCATTATCATAGCCAAATACGTCATTATAGAGTAAGTACTCTATCGAAAAGCATTCGATGGAATACTTCTAAGATGTGTCGACACAGAAGAATCCAAGAAGATTCTCCACGAATCTCACAGTGGGATGTGTGGAGGCCACTTTGGTGGCCATGCCACCGCTCGTAAAATACATCGAATGGGCTATTTCTGACCCACTCTAGAACACGACGCAGTAGAGTTTGTACACAGATGTCATAAGTGTCAAGAATTCTCCCATGAGATTCACATGTCAGCACAAGCTCTACAACCAATCGCTACTCCGTGGCCCTTTTCCACATGGGGCCTAGATTTGATAGGGAAATTCTCTCCCTCATCCATAGACGGCCATAATTTTATAATCATGGCCACCGAATATTTTACCAAGTGGGTAGAGGCTATGCCTCTTACTACTGTATCGGGTTCTGTAATCACCAAGTTCATTTTGAACCAAATCATTTGCAGGTACGGTGTCCCACAAATCATTATCTCAGATAATGGAACTTCTTTTAAGAATGACGAAGTTCATGAATTGTGCAATAAATTTAAAATAAGCCATCATATGGCTTCATTATATTACCCTCAAGCCAATGGACAGGCTGAGGTGACAAACAAAACATTAAAATCCATTCTCCTTAAAACGGTGAAAGAAAACAAATGAGATTGGCATTTGAAGTTATATCTAGCCTTATGGGCCCACCGAACCTCAATAAGAACACCAACAGGAGTGACTCCTTTCTTCTTGGTATTCGGGCGAACGGTTCTCCCACTCGAGGTTGAAATACCCAGTCTCCACATTTCATTACAAGGGATTCTAGATGAAGACGCTTATAGAGAAGCACATCTTTCCCAACTAGAAAGTCTAGATGAAGCTAGGTTAGATGCTGAATAGTGGCACAGAGTCTATGCTGACTGGATGTGCCGGTAGTATAACAAGAAGGTCTATGAATGCGACATATATGAAGGTGATCTAGTTCTAAGGCTAGACAACCGGATCGACAAAAAAACTAGTGAAGGAAGGAAGTTCCGGCCCAAATGGTTGGGCCCATACCAAGTCATGAAGGACTATGGAAATGGTGCATACCTCTTATGTACGCTAGAAGGTGAGGAATTTGGCAAAACAGTCAATTCCCTACACCTCAAACGATTCTACGCGTAAGCAACTAGCACTACTTATAATTATATCTACATTGCATCTTCATACAGGTTAGGATCATTTTGTCCGCTTATTTCATACAAAAATGTGATCAACGAATTTTTCTCAAAGAAATTCATTACAAACTCATGATGTTGTTGGCATAAACACTCTAATAATATTTCTCCATTTCCATGATATCATCAAACTATTTCAGAATCATTTCATCAAATAAAGCTAGATATGACAAAGTCTTAACGGTAACCATGCCAAGATCTCTGCGGGTTTATTCTCACTTTTGGTTTCTTCTTAGGATAGGTGTCTTGCCTATGGTCATTCTAGAAGCTTCAGTGTTACATCTATCCCATATGAATATCTCTTTGGAAATAAGAACACACCGACATTTTGCTCAAATAAATAAGTCAAATATAGATCAAACAAAAAAATTTAATTTTACACATTTCCTTGCCCCACCAACCTTTGGTGATGAGCTTGTGTCTCTTACTAGTGATGTAGGGTTAGGAAAGGATGGAAATGCCCTTACTCACCTATGCCTTTCTGTGGTGCTAAACCCACGCTTCTTACTAGTAGCATGGGGCAAAGTGTAGGGGTCTTCCGATAAAAAAATGTAAAAGGTCATAGACAAACAATTGAAATCTTACAATCTTGAGTCAAAAACAAATGAATCAGATGTCCAAAATTCCAAGAGAATTAAAATCCAGATTTTGTCTACCATGTGGCCATCTAAGGATCTAAGTCTAGATAAACCACAAAGCAAGTTGCATCCCAAAACTATGAAGTCACTCGAGTGGAGTAAGCTTGTAGCATCCTAATTTAGTTCCACCAAATATTTTTCTATCTCTCATCACTACCATTTCAACACATTTCACAACTTGTGCCCTTTCTAGCTCTTAGTGATGAGCCCTCACATCTTACTAGTTGTGTGGAGTTAGGAGAGAGGCAAGTCTATCTACTCATCGTACCGGTTTTGTCTTCACCACTTTGCTAAAACAAATATGAGGCATCCAAAATTACTTACAGAAACTAAGATTCAAAATCACATTATATCTACATTATCATATATCAGCATCATGAAATACAAAAAGAAAGTAAAACACTTGCATCATTTGTTCTCCATTGCATACATTCTAAAGAGCATACAAGCATAACATCATAATCTACATGAGGAAACTGGAAAGGAAACAAAGTCATGAATGCCAAAAGTCTGATCCAAAAAATATATATATATATATATCAAAGTTTCTGTACAATGCCATCATGTGCCAAGCATGGTCAAAATGCTCAAAGAGCCCGGGATATACAAAAGAATATATCATACAAAATCTAGGAGAGCCAAGTGGCTTCTCAGCCCCTATGAGACCCCTCTAAAGGTGCACACCCACGCCTAGGACTCTAGCTACGCCGGCACTGTGAGTGCACAGAGGGCTTAGGATCCCGAGGGGCAGCCACAGTCTTGCCACGAGAATGAATCCTCATCAGGTGCTCGGCTGTCCTATACCCCGCTAGCTCCGTGCGGAGAGTCGATAACATCTTGGCCATGTGCCAGACTGGGGAAAAGACATAAGTGTGTCTACCCAGTGCCGAGGGCTCCCAGCTTCCACAAACAACTCTGCGCGGGTCCTCTCCATGGGGATCATCAGGGTATCGATGCATACCCTACGAATCAAGTCCCGCCACTCATCGGCGGTCTCTGCAAACAAAGGAGAAAACAAATTAGAAACAAAACAAGAGATTAGAAATACAAGATAAAACAAAAGGAGAGATAGCAACTAAGGAAATCCTAACTAAAAACAAACATTAAAAGGAAGGATGGTAACTTACTCGGATCACCAAGCCTCCAGGATGGATCGCTAGGGTCAGCACCTGCCACGGATGTCACCATTGACTGAGGTGTTGCTCCTATGACTGGAGCAACGTAGTGCCCCAAAACAGACTCATCCTCCCCGCCATGGCCCTAGGAGAGTGGCTCCTCTGAAACTAGAGTAACTCTCTCTCACACTCGCTCGGCCTCGCTTCTCGCATGATATCCTAAGTGTCATGCCACTCAGGATCGTTGTCCTCCTCTATCTCTCCCCTATAAACTCCTCGGACTCAGAGTCTATGTCAATGGGGTCATCGCTGCTATGGGCAGGACCCGCGGCAATCCAAAGCAAAGGTGCCTGAGGCGCACCGGCTCTCCCTCGAGCACGTACTACCCTCCTGGCCGCAATAGGGACGCCAGGAGTAACAACTGTCCAACCCCAGCCTCTAGGACCCCTCGGCCTCTCAAACGACTATATACCGGCACTACTGGGGAAGCATGCCCATGTAAGGTAGGAAAAACTGTTGAGGAACTCGACCAAAGGGGTGTATCTCCACTCACCCCACTCTGTCAATAAGTTGCCCTGTGGTGGAGCAGGAGATCAATGTAAGAGTCTCCTTGCCCCATATGCCTGCCATGGTCTGATATGGTGTGGCCTCCATGTCGTCGGTGGTCAGAGAAGCAACTGGCTGATGAGGTGCTCTGAGCACCAACATATCTTTCCATCTAGCTGCCCTCACAGCTCCAGGATCTGTCACCTCTACACCTCTGCCATAGGGGATGAAGTGCTCATAGACCCAACTCATGACCAGGGTCGGGTGGCTCAAGGACTACCCCTGTAAACGGACTACCCTGTATAAGTCGTGGTAGGTAGTCCCAAGTATGTCTACTCCCCAGGCATATATCCGGCCATGTCCCTCTATCTGTGCAATGATGGGGGACCAGCAGTATAGTAGTGTGTCTCCTCCCTTGTCCCCGATCAGTCTCGAGGCAAGGATCCCCATAATAGCTTGACGAAGCAAGGGGATGGGAAAACTAGGAATGGATCAAACTCTAACCCCCTTCTTTGACCCCATGGAGATGACTACATCTCCCATATAGGAAGCCCACTATGCTCTCTGGGCCCGCGAACCTACTATCTCAAGGGTGAGACGTTTCCCAATAATCGGGGCCCCCAAAATGCGATAAACATCCTCCAAAGTGATGGTCCACTCACCGCGGACCCCTGGAAATCGGAAGGTGTTTCGATCAGCATCCCAATAGGAAAATAAGTCACAAAGAATGTGACTAGATGGTGCAACATGTAGAACGCGTGAGATACGCAGTATCCTGGCCCTCTGAAGAGTGTCCTCCTCATCCTGAGAAAGTGCATCTAGTACTACTGGGAGCCAGTCACACTCCCTCTCTTGGCTCCACCGAATATACTCCTCTCTCGCCTGCATACACCCAAAAACACACAAAACAGAGCAAGTTAGCATCCGAGTGATACTGGAAAAATCATGAAAACACATAGAAATGCTAAAAATGCAAAAACAATCTCAAACAGATGTACTTTTGGCATTCTGTGCAAAACCGCCACCCTGAGCAGGGAGGCGGTTTTGTAACCACCGCCTTAAGGGCGGTGGTCGTGTAACCACCACCCTAAACATGGCGGTGGTCGTGTAACCGCCGCCCTGGGCAGGGCGGCGGTCGTGGCCCGAAAACCCACGCGGGTTTTTAAACCTAAAAAGCCTAAAAATGCAAAAAAAGACCATTTTAACTAAAAACAAAGCCTACCTAGTAGGCACCCCCTAGATGGACCTTTTGGACCTAACATTTTCAAAAATAACCCCCCACGACAAAGATTTTAGCATTTTAAAATTAAGGGGGTGAAAAGGATAAATTGAAGAAAACTAACTCGTGATCTCACAGTTGATGTTCCGCCATGCGGAGGCATGATCACTATCCTGTCACAAATGTTTTGGCTCTACTCATGCAAGAAACCATCGCCGTGGGTCCCAGAGCTCAGAATCAATCAAATCAACACGCGCAAATGAATAGGAAAATGGGCCCACTTTCATATATATAACAACCTGACTTGTTTTAAAAATCTTTTTTTGCAAGTTTGAAGCACCGACGGAGGTAAGTTCTTACCCCCGCACAAATGGTACGTCCTCATTTTCCATTATTTTAGCATTTGTTTTCCGATCTATCTTGTCTATCTCGCACTTGAGTTCTCTTTTCATTTTGCAGGAGCGGAATTTTGGATGTCATCATTTCGACACACGGGACATATCGTATAACTTTCAACTTCCCATTTCGGGACCACAATACTCGAACCCACCATTTTATGCCTCTTTATGGCTAAAATACTTCTCCGATGGGGCAATATGTACGTACCCAAAATTGTAGGGTGTTGCACCGTCATAACAACGTAACACGTACCCCAATGATGATACAGGTCTTCTCGCAAGGTGTTCGGGATCCGGAAAAGATCTCCAAGTGTGCGTTAACATCCCGCATGCCCCGCTTAGCCCCTCGCATTCTTTGTATTTCTCTTTTCCCTCTTTTCTTGGCCTTTTTCTCTTCAGATTCTGAAACCGCTGCCACACAGGCGGCGGTCTCGTGACCGCCGCCCCAAGCAGGTGGTGGTCTGTAACCACCACCTGCTCGGGGAGGTGGTCCTTTATGCATTTTCCGAATGCTTGTTTAACACGACTCATGTAAATTTCAACGATTCACCGATTTTTTCACCACCATAAGCTTGCATTAATGATTCTAGTTCCCTGGAATAATGTTTTGCCATTGTTTATAGTTTAAGAGTTTTATTTGGTTTTTACCTTGGGTAAATCCAAATGCTATAAATAGTTGGCTTGTGCTCAAGCAAATGGCCCCTCAAATTTGCCTCTGAATTTCTCATTGCAATAGATTAGTCTTTCATTTTTCTTAGAATTCTTAGTTTCTTTCATTGCATGCTTAGTTAGTGTTGTTTTGCTGTTAGTAAGCCACATATCCATCTTGTGCAATGCTATTGATATTTTATCCAATCCATTGGAGTAAAATAGTTTGTTTTCAATAGGAAGCCATTAAATTTGCAGGTTTTGTTCTTCAAACAAGATAGTTTCAGGTTCTGGACGTTTTATGTTGCATGACTCGCAATAAATCCCACTAGGAATTACTTAAGCCAAGCTTTGTACTCTTGCGTTATCCCTCTCCTACTCGCATTGTATTCAGTCTGTATCTTGAGCTGCCTTTGTCCCAATATCTACTTCTATTGATGCTAGCATTACATGCTTTTCTGGATCCACATGAACACGAAGGAACGAGGAGATCACATTGAGGGGGCATAGCCACATGCACCATCGGATTCGCCACCGTTCGCAAAATCCAATTTCTAGCTTTCAAAGTTCTAATTAGAAACATATCAAATAGAGTAATCAATTACTTTATTTCAATCAATTTTACTTTGATATTGTGGGAAGTTGTGGGGATTGATAGTTTCTGAGAGACTATGATTCATTCCTCACTTCTGAGGTAGGATCGAGAGTCTTGCAAATAGACTAGATCAAGTATTTCATTATTTAGAATAGATTCACAGTTGCACAAATAAATAGCTATACTCGGTTATCTTGTTTGTTTTAATTTGTTATTCTAAATTTTCAATTTCTAGATATATTAAACAGTTTACTCTTTTAAATTTGTTCGAATAGTTCATCAGAAAATACAAAAATAGAGAAATCATAAATGCTATAGATATACTTAACGTAGTTAAATTTCACTTTGTTGCAGTTAATTTTCATTGTTTCCTTTGTATGACAATCACAGGACCTAGAGAGCCTGGGGAATACATATTTGAGCCAATCGTGCCCCAACCCAATCTCATCACAGCCATTACATGAAATAGATCAGAATCTCAGGATCCAAGTCTTCCAAACAACGGTAAACTTACAACAAATCAGTTTCCAACTGCATGGGTTAAACATAGAAGACGACCAAGCACACACATTTTGGTCAAATCAACCAAACTACAGATTACCCTAGATTCATATCTCGCATGACTGTAGAAGGGTTTGAGAGAGAGCGGACATTCGGTTGTGATCCTTTGGTCCCATAGCCAGATGCAGGAGATACTCTCACAGATATAGATACCAGCTTGAGAATTTAGGTTGCACAAACGCCTGTAAGATATTCTGAGAAGATTACATAATTATTGATTTTGAATATAGAAGTTGAAAAGGCATATGACTATTGGATACTAGGGATTAGGGATTGATTCCATGCATGACCATAGTAGGACCACAACAAATATGAATCTACGGGTGTGACCCACAAATCCCACAGCCCAACGAGCCTATAAGTGAATCAGACATAAATGTTGGCCTACGTACACTAGTATTCAGATCTACTCCACTTCCACCTATCATCATCGAATAGTTATCCTTATTAGACATAGCAGCTAACAAAGCTAAGGAGTTCTGGACTAGGCCAGAGAATCGCCCATAGAGTCAATTATATTTATCATCCGTCCTATGACCTTATCGGGGGACATACACGAAACTATCCCAGGACATTTTCCACGTATTCCACAACCTATAGACCGAATCATGCCAGAGCTTGATATTGATTGGAGCCTTCGAGTAGTCATCCTTGCTGATCGATCTATCACACCAATTCAGGTTAGGAGGGCCTTCTTTTCCTTAGATTCATAGTTTCCACTAGTGCGCGTCGAAGACATCAGATTGCCTAACTAGTTTGTTTATATCCCACGCATATTCCATCCCCACCGGCTATCTCGGCACGACCTTGGGAGGTCGGGTGCGAGGAAGAGTTACTTGTAGATTCCCAAGCTCACTTGTCACTTTTCCATCGTACAAGTAACCTATGCCAACATCTTCATTATGACCGTCGCATAGGTGAGGTCTTTCCTTTATGGTCCTCCCTACCTTTACACTAACTTAATGTATGGGGGACTTTCTATTTCCACCTATTCACCTGAGCCACCTTCCCAAACATGACCATTTTCATCTGACCTCCAATCTCTCACCAACCAACGCTTTTCCCACGATTTCCTTAATTGTTGTGCATGGAAAGGCTTTGGATTTTGGTTTTACAAATAGGGTCATCATATTTTCATCCCGTGTACCACACATAAACACAAATACCGTAGTGGTATTTTATTTTCCGAACCATATTCCAAGAAGGCCCACATCGACCTCATTTAGGATGAAAACACTTATATACCCCATTCACCAACGTCACCACCTTCACCCACGGAGTCTATAGATCTCAAATCTATTCCTCCTAACTTTTTTTTCATGAACACCATTTCCCTAGGACCTCTGACTTATCAATGCCATGGCGAGGCTCCCTCTTCTCTTCCCTTTATGTATCTGTTAGTTTGAAAATTTGTTGCCTGGGCATATTTATGGATAGACGAGCCAGCAGTGTGCAGGGCATAGCCCCTCTTTGAGTCAGCAAAGTGAAACTGGTTTATTGCTATTCTACTAGCAGGAATCTGTGCAAGTCTCACAATATTCTGCCTTCGGGGGTTTGGGATCTCATCCCAGTAGGGGTGTTTCCGACTGTGGAAAGAAAGGAATGAAAGAGAGGATGAAGAAAGATCAGGTCCGAAGGAAGAAAAGAAATGAATTCCAAAGTAGAAAGGTCAGAGGGTTTATGTTTTGGGATTGGTAGTAAACAGAGCCAAACCTACTTGCATAAATGAACAAAGCAATACTGATGAATAAATGACAATAAAACAGAAGTAGATCCAACAGAATAAACACACAGATCTGACGTAAGAAAGATCTAATGCAAATAACACATGTATTCAGCACAAAGTCTAAATATTGTATTAATATTTTCTTCTGTTACAAAAAGCTCAAAGTCTTTTCTTCTCACTTCTATTTTTCATCTAAAAGATATCCACCCTTAAATACAACAAGTATTTGAGTATTTATAGAAGAAGGAGAAGAAGGAAGGCAAAAAGGAACCAACCACCTATTTACAAAAAAATTACAAAATATCTCAAAGTCATGTTGACTTTTGGCAACTTGATGGATGACATCATCCCATGGTGCAACATGGATGATGTCATCATTTGTGCCAACTTACCCTAGATATTTACAAAAAGAAAGTCGAAGAAGAGAGAGAAGAATAGAAAGAATTTATTCGTCGTCGTCGTCCTGCAGCTGAAAGGGGATATCCTGCTGTTGCTCGGGTGACGAGATGTGGAATTGGGCATGGTATTCCATGAACTTGCTGATCATGGGCTCTAGTTGATCCTGGGAAGGATCCTTGTGTCGCTCGCTGATCGCCTCGCAAGTCTCCCACTCATCTATGAGCTTCTCTAGGAGTTTGGAATATTCTTTCTCTGCTTCTATTAGGAACCCGATGAAGTCCCGACAGGCCAGCAGGTTATTGATAGATTCTGCATCAAAAGTGACCTCTGGCCCCAGCCCTTGTGAAATGATCTCCTTGAAGATCTAGATGGTTTCATCAACTTTCCTTAAGGCGAAGGGAGTAAGTAACCCTGGAGACATGTTGAGAATGATTTGTTCCATTTGGTGCATCGCGTCCAGGGCTTCTTCCTTTACCTTATCGATCTTTTCAAGGATGAATTCCAGTTGATCCATCCGGTAGTCCAGAGTGGAAAGGACTTTATTGAGGGCCCTGGGATGACCGAAGACACCGAACTTGACCAGATCTTCAATGAACAGTTGAACATTCGTTGAAAGGTCTCACGCTGCAGCCTAGCATGGTCCAGCTCTTCTGATATGGGTCCTGCTAACGCCTGGAGTTCTTTGTTCACCTTGTTGATGTTCAGGTACAAATCGGTGAACTTGGCGATCACTTTTTCACTGTCCTTGAGGATTTGGCTCCTCCAGGTGGAAACTGCCATACCCTGCTCACCGATCTTTGCATATTCATTAATTTTATCCTGGCTCAGAGGCTCAGGAGTCTCGGTGGCAGTTGTGGGAGGTGCATTGCCCATCTTCTATAAGGCTTGGAGTAGATGTTTATTTTGCTCTTTCAGCAGCCTTTTCTCTTCTTTTTCTTCTTGAAGATTCTTTCAGAGGGCGTCAACTGCAGATAGGGCCTCTCCCTGAAGGCTTTCAGAAGACGTCCCCATTGTGACTTGAGTCACTGTATAATCTGTCGGAGATATATCTTTTTTATCCTTTAGAGGATTGGGGTATGCGATCTCCATTACCCTTTCTCTCGAAGCACTCTGAGAGAAGCGTGTGATGGGCTTCTGCTTCTTTGCCCCTTTTGACGGGATCATGGAGAATTCCATCGGAGCGATGGGAAATTTTCTTTTCTACTGACTCAGGTGTTGGGAGATCCAAGTTGGACTTATGGGAGAAGGACCAGAAATAGAGAAGGGGGCAGCTACAGTAGTTGAAGGGAAAAAAGTGGAGACACTTGGAGGCGGCATCGAGAGGGAGGCCGAGGAAGTGCTCACGGGAGGAAGAGATACTGTAGGAGAGGAAGACATAGGAAGGGAAGGGAGCTCAGAGATGAGGGAAGAAATGGAGGGGGACAGGTCCACGAGAGAAGAGAAGATGGACGAAGAAGCAGGAGGGACAATAGAAGAAGGGGGAGAGGACACGACCAAAGGAATGGTCGCTTGAGTCACTCAAGGAGGGGAAGGAGGAGAAGAAGAAGGAACAAAAGGGACCTCGGTTGTTGCAGCAGTGGTGACATCCTGAGTGGATGGGCCTATTGGAACATCTTCTTCCGCTTCTTTCTCTAGAGAAGCCAGAGTTACAACTTGTTCGGGTGCAGCGGAAGGAGGAATTTCAGGAGCTTCCTCTTGAGTGGTGCTGGATTCACCCTCTTTACCTTTACCCTTGCCTTTAGGCTGTTGTTTTGATCGAGGAGGTGTGTTACCCAATGGAGAGGTTGTGAAATTGACTCCGAGGTAGATGAGCCCGTTCATTCGGCACCAATGCTCTGTTCTACGCAGAGTTTCCTTGACCCTTTCCTCAATTGTCTGAGGTGCTTTGGTTCTATCAATTATCGCGAAAGGCCAATCATCCCCACCTATGTCAAGATACACTTGATCCACTTCCTCCTCAGTAGTTTGGTAGCCTTTGGGGATGATGGCCACCCCGTACTGGATGATTTCTGCTAAGGCCAAGCGAGAATGATCCTTCCTCCTGAGCTCAACCTCGTGATATATGTCGATGTAGATATCTTCGATCTGAGGGATGTGGATCGGATCGAGCTTGGCCCTAGGCAGACAATTTCTTGGGTCAAAGGTGGGCCTTACTGGGAAGTCATGTTTCAGATTCAGCAGCTCCAGTTCTGCAAACATGTCTTTTGCCTTGTGGTGAGTGAGACATGTATACCTACCCACTGTGAGGGGGAAAGGAGTTCCACCCTTCTTTCTCTTGAGGCATTTCTCATGGTAGGTAACAAGCTACCTCGACAGCTCTAACAGGATCAACTTGGGCCCGACATACCTTGGCAGTCTAGTCGGTTCCCCCAAGAAATTAACTGCCCTCAGATAGGTGAATGTGGGGAACTGAGTGAATAGGGCCCCCCACTTCTCAGTAACTACAACTATGCTCTTGGTCGTGTGACCGTGAGTCATATTCGACCTCAACAGGCAGATGTTGAAGTAGAAGAATGCATCGTTGATCTTTGTGAATTGGGGGATGCTATTTTCCAGCTTCAGCTCTGGATAGTATTCATAAATTTTGACTTGGGGCCAAACCCCACACCGCATCAGAGCTGGGTAGTCCCTTTCTGAAGCTGTAGCATAAACAATGTAAGAGTTCATATAGAACCTCCCCGTTGTGTTAAGTTGTTGTAGCTGCTCTGATATTGTGCTGCTTATGATTTCTGCCCATTCAAAGCGTTGATCGGGCACATTTTTGTTCATTGTTTCAAGGTACCGCAACATCCACTTGTGAAAATAATGGGCATCAGGAAGCCCAAAGACTCTGCTTAGGAATGTAATTGTGTCACTGAGTTCCTCTGAAAAGTCACTGCGATGAATGACTTGTGGCCACCGAGTCACTACTTTTTTTGTTCTTGAGATAAACCTCATTCATCAGTTGCATGCACTGATCTTCATTGTCATCCCAGGCCTTGATGCAATCTTCTTGGCTGATGGCCACAAAGTGCCGGTGATGAGGAATGCCGAGCATCATTTCAAAGTGGCGGGAAGTGAGGTTAATTATAACCTCGCCCTTCTCCCCATGAACACATCTTGTGTCCTTGTTATAGCATCGGGCTACCACCATCATAAACTCATTATTCATGGCACTGACTGGGATCCCACCAGCAAAGTGCAGGGCACTGCCTATCAGCTTGTCCATCCATGGACTTCTTGTGACCCTCTGGATTCTAGCCCAGAAATATTCCATGTCAATATGACCCAGCTCTGAGTCTCTGATGTCTAGGTCACACTCTCCTTGGGACTCGGGCATTCTGACCCTCTGATACTTATACTTCATTTCTTCTTCTGTGAGCTTGGCCTTGCCTTTAGATTTGATAGGTTTCCTACTTGATGTTGACATATGTTCTTCTGAACTCAGTTGCTGATCTGCAAGAATAAGAAGTGAAACCCAATTGAAGAAAGCCATGTCAGCTGTCTGATTTTCCATTGAAATGTTGACAGAAGAAAGAGTTAGCAATTTAAAGGCCTCAGGGCACAGGGCGCATGAATACTGCAGGCTACAGGGCTAAATAGGTAAGGCACACAGGAAAGGGATGTTGCAAGGGGTAAATCGGTGCCAAAGGGTGCATGGCGCATGGATACTACATGTTGCATTTTTTTGTTGTAAGCACAAGTGCACTGCGCCATGTGGATGCATTTTATAAAGGGCGCATGGATTCTTTATGTTACACGGGAACAGGATGCGCCCATGGCGCATATATCTTTCATGTTGCATGGAACTTCGGTGTGCCAAAGGCACATATAAGGTTTGTGTAACATATGATTTTTGTGCGCTAAAGGGAACTTGGTGCGGCGCATGGAAGGAATGCATAACATGATGTTGTTGCAATGATGGATGTGCCTGCACCGTTTAAAGCTTTGCACTTGGCGCGGATAATTTCTATGTTGCACACATGCGGGGTGCGCCACAGGGCGCAGGTTTTAGCAATGCAACAAATGAATTTGGTGCATCATGAGGGGGCACAAGGAAAGTGTTTGTAACAAACTAAGGAAGTGCGCCTTGAGGGCGCAACCTTTCACGATGCAAAGCAGCAGAAATGTGCGCCATTGGCACGGCCGCTCTTTGTGTAACGAGGGGTGACAGAGATGCCAAAGGAGAAGGAAAATATAGTTTCCTTTTAAGGTTGATTCTCTCTCTGAGGGGTTTGCATATGGTTAAGCTCCTTTTGCAAGGTTCATTTGGGTGATGAAGAGGCTTAATACCAATATTTTTGAGTAATCATTTTCAGACAGAGTCCCCTTCCCAGCAATCTGGAAAGAGGGGAGGAGAACATGAGGAAGAATGGAAAAGAGAGTAGCAAGGGGGGAAAAACATGATTTCTCATCTTTCCAATCCAAACTGAACCAGCCTAGCATCCAAAAACCTCAAATACAAAATGCACAAAAGAAAGAAGGCCACTTACCCAGATTTAAACAATGAAAAAGCGTGAAAACGGGTCCACGACGTGATCGAAAGCGACAGGGCAGGTGCGCTGACAGGCTCAGAGAAAATAATATTAAAAATAATCACGTGATAGCTCTGGTGACAATGACATTGCAGATGCGCCTATATATAGGCGAGGAGGCAATAAATGTGCCACCAACTTTTCAAGTGGCGCACCAAAAGAGTTGTCGACACAAGAAAACATGCACCCTTTGGCGCACCAAAATGCTTGTCAACATGAAGATATGTGCACCCTTTGGCGCACCGAAAGTGGTGTCGACAAAGGAATATGTGCACCCTTGGTGCACCAAAAAGTGGCGCAACAAATGTTCTATTGACATGAAGGTGCATGCGCCTTGGCGCACGCAAGGAAGTCTCAACATAGTGAGGTGCACCAAAATGCTTGTTGACAGGAGAAAGCATGCACCAAAGGATTTAAAGGGGGCACATCAAAAGTTTATGTTGCATAGTCATTATATGCGCCGGCCAAAAAGACCAAAAATGACTAAGTTCGGAAAACTGGATTTCCCGGGAAGGGATTTTGCAACGCTCTGAACGCAAGGAATCCCCGACGAGGGATCGGAACAAAATTTCAGTATGGTTATCTGTAAAATTTCCCTTTCCAATTTTATGGGATAACAAAGTATCCCGACATGATCAATGATGATATACCATCCATTAACGACATTCAATGTCATGTGATGAGTCTATCCTCACCTACTTTGGTGTGGAAGATTCTTATATTCACCGGTCATTACCTTCTGAGATGTAAACCATGTTAACTGAGTCAACCATAGAAATCAATATTAACACTTAGAACGACCCACACATTCTAAATATTGGTCAATCTTTAGATTCTTTTGAATAAGAAGCTTTCACTTCTTTCCTTCGAGATTATAGCAATTCCTTTTCTTGGTCCTACACTAATATGCCCAATATTTACCCAAATATTGTGGTCCACAATATCATAACTATTCATGAAGCCAAACCCATAAAATAGAAGCTACGAAAAATACATCCTCGCATTTCCCTTCTTGCCAAAGAAGAACCAGCGCCTTCTCTCTCTGTTTCCTAAATCCTACCCATTGACTAGTCCCAGTGGATTTCTTACATTGTTCTTATCACAAAAGCAACAGGAGGACTCCGGCATTTGCACATATTTCCATGACCTCAACTTAGCTTTCCCAAAAGAATACTTTCCTGTACCTAATATTGACCAACTAGTTGATCTTACCGCTAGTCATGAGATCTTATCACTCATGGATGGTTTCTCAGTTATAACCAATATTACTCACCCCGGAAGATCAACACAAAACTTGTTTCATCACTCCTTGGGGATTTTCTCGCTATCGATTCATGCCTTTTTTCCTTAATTTTGGTGCTACATATAAGTGAGCTATGACCTATATCTTTCATGTATTGTATATTGCAAGATTACATAGATGATCTTCTTTCCAAATCAAAACATCGGGTCGACAATATTAGAGTCCTGAAAGTTATCTTTGATCGTCTCATCAATTATTACATTCACCTTCAACCAAAGAAGTGTGTCTTCATTGTTCTCTCAGGAAAGCTCCTTGTTTTCATCATTTATTTTCTTGGCATAGAATTTGATCCCATTAAAATAAAGGCTATTCTCAAAATGACTCCGCCTACTAAACTTGACCAACTGTGAAGTTTGCAAGGTAAGTTGCAATCTATTCATCATTTTATTTTGTAACTTTTTGACCACTTCCAACCATTTCACCATCTCCTCAAAAAGGAAATCTCCTTAAAATGGGATGATGAATGCCAAAAAGCCTTTGATGCCTTAAAACAATACCTTCTCCAACTACCGGTGCTCATTCCTCCTAAGGAGGACCAACCATTTTACTTGTACATTTCTGCTATTGATCATTCCTTAGGTGCCATGCTCACTCATCGCAATAATCAACACAGGGAACATGCGGTCTATTATATAAGCCATACACTTCTAGACTACGAAACTAGGTACACCCATGCCAAAAAAATCTACTTAGCCTTATTTTTTGTTGCCACTAAACTTCTTCATTACCTACTCAATCACAAAACCTTTTTCGTCACCAATACTGACCCCTTACATTACATGTATGCCAAACCCTACCAACATCAACGTGTTGCGCGTTGGATAATGCTTCTTGCCGACCTTGACCTCAAATTCTTCTATAAAAATATATCAAAGGCCAAACCATCGTTGACCAACTAGCAGATGCACCCCTCTCTAGAAATCAATCCTCTAACTTCAATTTCCTGGATGAGTCCATTGCTACCCTCTCTTTGGATGATACCGTTTACTAAATGACATTATTCTTCGATGGTTACAAATGTCAGCGTGGGGGTGGTGCAAGTGTTATTATCGTTCCTCTTAATGGCGAACCTATGCCTTTATCTTTCAAACTAGATTTTTATTATACTAATAATATCGTTGAATATGAAGCACTCTTATTACGCCTTCAAACTGCCATCTCTTCAAATGTTAAATCAATTAATATCTTTATCAATTCAAAATTGGTTGTAAACTAAGTCAATGGTATATACCAGTGTCATAAAAAAATACTTCAAAAGTATAAACACCATGTCGACATAATTTTGAATACCTTTGACCATTAGGAATGTCACACCACTCTACCTTCCACTAACAAATTTGTGGATACCATGGCCTGCCTAGCTTCTCGATACCCGCTTCACCTACTGACTCTAAAATATTTGTCACATTACAAATGTTGTAATCACCTTCTTAATTATTTCAATATGTCAACTTCGCTGGAAACCTCACACCTAACCCACATGAACTTTGGTATAAGAAGTTTTCGACTCACCGTTCCTTTCCATTTTGCCTCCGGATCTAACTCGTAATGGAAAATGCACCTTTCTCAAAATTTTCTCTCACTATGTCATCATGGGTGGTATTCTTTATAAACGTGGATTTGAAGGTATTCTCTTATGATTCCTTACAAGTTTTGAAATTACTTATACCATCAAGGAAGTTCATGAAGAAATTTGTTGAGGTCACTTTAACGGCCTAGCTATCTCTAAAAACATCCTTCACCTGGGCTATTATTGGCCCATCCTCAACCGAGACTATTATGACTATGTCAAACGTTGTATGAAATGCCGAAACATGATAATCTTCATCACACACCTAGTCATACCTTATAGGTCACACAAGACCTTTTACCTTTCTCTCAATGGGGTTTGGATATTTTCCGAGAGATCAATCATCATTCTTCACAATGCCATCAATGGATTATAACCACTACTGAATACTACACTAAATGGGTAGAAGTTATCCCCATCATCTCTACAAAAGCCAAGAAAATATGTGAATTCATCAATCATCACATCATTTTTCACTTTGGTATTCCTCACCATCTCATCACTGATAATGGAAAATAGTTCAAAAACAAAACCCTATAAAAACTTTGTGATGCCTTTGGCATTCAACTCAGTTTCTCTTCACCTTACTACCCACAAAAATGGCCAAGTAGAATCAACCAATAAAACCCTGAACAAAATTCTTATGAAAGTAGTTGATGATACTAGAAAGGATTGGCATACACACATTCCTTTCGCCTTGTGGGCTTACCGTACTAGTATTCACACTTCAATTGCTTCCACACCTTTATATTTGGTTTATAGTACCGAGTTTTCCTTGTCTCTCTAAGTCCATATTCCATCTCTTTGTATCTCACTCCAAGACATGCTCAATGATGATGACTTTCACTAGGACCATTTGGCACAACTTGAGTTATTAGATGAATGTCATCTTAATGCTCTTGATCATCTCCAAATCTACTAAAAACGTATCAAATGTGCCTATGAAAAATATGTCCATGAGTGAACCTTCTAATTTGGTGACCTCATCCTGAAGGAAAATCAACATGTAACCAAAGAAGAGAAAATTAAATGGGGAAAATTTCTCCTAATTGGCTTGGACCCTATATCGTTACTCATACCTATAGATCATGTGCTTATCATTTTTCTTCACTTGAAGGTAAACCCAAACTTGAACCCCTCAATGTCTTGAATCTTCAACCGTTTTATTACTTGAGCCAAGTCCTATATCACCTTATTTCTATTTCAAGATAATCCCTTGAGCACCCTTCACCTTTCATATTACCTATTTGTGATTCCCATTAAAACAACCCACTTGAGACCCAAGAAACAACCTAGAGTTAGTTAGAAAATTATGGAATAATTTTTTTTGTAGAAGTGTCCACAACTAAGTTGCAAGACAACAGTTGAACCTATTAGGTTTCAAAATAAATATAAATTACTAGAACATATTTTTTTCTTTTAAAACAATTATCAAAGGTCACAAGGTTCACATTTTAGGGTTAGAAGTTTCAGTTAGGTTCAGGAGAAATTTACCCCATACCCACTCTCTAACAAGATCAAAGTTTTAAATTGATTTTTCTCATACTTAAAACTTCTAAAATTTCCCTAAATCATTCCCATTAGATAGGAAATTTTGTCACCTTTCCGGAAATATAAAGAAGTCCTCCTAACTCCTTGTAGAACTCAAGTTATGAGAAGGAGGACTTTAGGGGTCAAATTTTCTCCAAGGGGACATGTGTGAAGCTTGCGTGAAGGGAAAATTTTGGGTGAGCGGGTCACGGGGCAGCGTTTGGGATTTTCCCTTATGTAGGATAAATTTCCCAGTTGCTCCCACACCTTCGTGGGTCCTCCAAGGACACGTGTCAGCCTACGAGTTGTCACCGGCAAAAAGGAAAGGAAGGGTGGGGTGGAACGAGAGTTTGGGGTATTTCACCCAAATGGGAAGAAAAAAAACAACGCCCACACACTCGCAGATTTTCTAGGGGCACATGACACTCCACAATTCACTACGGGAGAAGGGAGAGGGAGAGGTGGGTGGTGGAGTTGATTTGTGAATTTCGCCAAAGGGAGGACAAAGGGGAAGTTGGACGCGCAGGTCCGCATGCCCGCAAGAAGAATTTCCCAAGGCGAGGGCAGGATATGGGGCCACAGGAAATTTTTAAAAATTTCCAAAGATAAAATTAAAAAAACAAAGGGTCCTTCCCCCACTAGCACCCAAAGCTGCCATGTGGCAGACTTGTGATAGGTCACGGGCGGCGGGGTGAAATGGAAAATTTTTCCAAAATTTTAAAAAGGTCTAAGGGGAAAAGAAAATGTCGTGCCTCCGCCGCTGCCTCGTGAGGACACATGGCACCCTATGACTTATCTTTGTAGACTGGTGGAGGAAAAGATGAAAAATTTCCCAAGAAAAAAATTTCAAAATTTTTATAAGGATTTTCCGACGAGAAATTTTCGGGACGGGCCTGGAAAATTTTCCCAAATTTTCCCGCCAAGGAAGAAAAACTTCAAAGTTCCATAACTTGAGCTAGAAAGCTTGATTTTGGGCAAACAAGGACTTTTTAGAAATATATTGATGCCCTCTTTGCACATGAATCATAAATTTCACTTTTTGGTAAATTTTAAGGGGTAAATTTTACAAAAACAATCTAAGCTTTTAAAAAGCCAACTGGTAATTTCCAACTTCTAAATTTGATTAAATTGGATCTCCTCCTTCACTCAACATGTCAAACAGACATGGAGGATTTCTCTAGGAAGGATTTAGAATGTTTTAGGGAAGTAAATTTGTTCAATTTCTTCAAGTTGCATTTTTCCAACAAATGACAAAAAAATGATTGTTAAAGGGATGAATTCATTCTTGCATTAATTTAACTTGTCTTCTTAAGTGTTCTTTGTCAATTTGAGTTCATTTATGAAACAACATACTAAATTTTAACATCTCCAAGTTGATTAATGTGTGCAGGTCTGAACTGTACATTTTTATTAAAATTAATTGCCAGTTTTAAGTTTTAAATGTAAATCCCATTTCAATATTTTTTTAATCTAAGTCATCCTTCAAATATGGCACTTCATTCCTAAACTAGTCCAATACATTTAGTTGTTTATAAACAAACCATTTCAAAGCTAAATTGCAAATCTGATTTCCACTTTAATATATTTCAAAAGAAAACAATGTAATATAATTCCCTCATACGTATTTCTTCTTCTTTCAATTTTCAAAACAGAGATTCCAATCACAATTTAACATTCCAACTCAACCCAACAATGCAATGAGAAGTAAACTTGCAATTCTTTATTAACTTCAATTATACAACTTACATCTTTACATTGTTTCATTCCTTGATTGCAATTAACAGAAATTCTATTTCTTTCTTTTCCATGTACAGAATATAAATTTCTTTCACAATTCAAATATCCACTTTCATAATCAATTACATACATCTTTTCTTTACAAAATACATATTACAATTTCATCCACTTCAAGTGGGAAAGGTTACAAATGACTATGTTTTCACAAGGGACTGTCAAACTATATTTTTCCTTTGCTCCAGGACAGCAACATGCACATTTTCTCTTTCTCCAAGTTGATCACAACAAAAGAGGGGGAAAGGCAACACTCTCCACCCAACCAAGACATCCAATGAAAGGAGAATCCTTCCTTCATCATTGGCCCCCGAGCCCCAACCAAGATACAATAAAAGATGCAATTCAACCCATGGCAAAAACTAGATTCCACAACACACATCATTCTTTCAAACATGCATATTTCAATAAAAACACAGTTCAACACAAAACAATAGTTCATAACTACAATTGAAAACATTCCAATCAAAACTCAAGCTTGATCATGCAAGCCAAAGGAGTAAGGTCTATGGGGGAAGCTACTTATGCCTCCCAATTGGGAATTGGGCATCCACAAAAACAAACCACCAATAAATTTCACCACACATATCCTTATGCCCCCACAAATCCCTCCTTATGCCCTCCCATGGATTTTCTTATGCCCCCACAAAGTAAGAAATGCAAGCTATTTCTTTTCCATGGTGGATCCCAAACCTAAACTCCCTCCACAAAACTCTAATGCCAATGGCATTCGTTATGCCCCCACATGGATTCCCCATAGCCTTCTCCTACACCTTCCCTAAGGCAGTCTACCCAACCAGCCAACAAATAAAATAAACATGCACCATTCACACAACACAGCAAGATAATAACAACATAAAAAGGAGAGTTAAATTCCTACCTCTCCATGGTTACTCTGCTTCCAAACAGCAAGCTTTCCAAGAGAATAACACAACTCCAAACAACAATGTCAAGTATGAAGATATATCTACATTCCTCCATAATCTTCAAGAGCTCCAACAAGTAAAAAATGCGCCTCCAAGGAAGAATGCAAAAAGGTTCAACAACCCAAAACAAGCAAGGAGTTTGAATTATATAGAAGAGGGAGAGAAGAGGATGATGTGGATCCATGTGGGATGCCACATCACACATCCTCCAATTCAAACACAAAAGACAAAATCCATTCTCCCAAGCACAATAAAGAGGTGGGTGAAAATATGACAAGTTACTTGCACACTCCAAAAGCCCACACCTCAAGGGACAAAAAAATAAATAACATGTAAGAAAGTGCAATTAAAAACATGCAACATGACTTAATAAAATGCATTATAAAAATCACAAATCACATCTCCAACCATAAGTATGGTTGGTAAATTAAATTTAGAGGCATGGGACAAGTTTTACTTGTCCCACAAGCCTCCAAAAACAGCCCCCAAGGAAAAATTCGAATTTTTCATGGAGGTGGAGTATTTCATACTCCAAAAATGACTTACACAAGCTCTTACACAACTTACACATCCCTTACATATTAAATGAAAACAGCCAACAACTCTTATAATTACTTTCCCATATCCCAATTTAATTTATTTAAATTTTAATCATATGATTCTCACATTAATTCTATCACAATTTAATTAATTAAAAGAAAGGAACACATTACTAATAAAATACATACAAAAATAATAAAAGAAACACATTAATAAAATACACAAACCCATGGTCACATGTAAAGGAAATCCCCCATGGGAATCCCTAACAAAACAACACACAACACAATAAAATGAGTTGCCATGGTGACCTTGTCGAATTCACCTAGAATTCCATTATGGTTGGTCTCGATCCCCGATGTTTTGTTGTGATATTTTTAACCTACAAAATACAAATACCTCCTTCAGCCTCGTGGCCATATCATAACATCCAATATGATACAATTAAAATCACAAAATCATCTAAGTAAGTGAATCACAACAACATCGAAGTAACAACTACATCAATTACATTTTTAATCAACAACTATATCATCATCAAATAATATCCATTTTCTAGATCAACTCATAATATCCAAATCACATATCTGAACAACATCCATAAAACATCCATGTCAAATAATATATCATCATCCACATATAATGTGTCTCTAATAATCATCATACATCATAATCAAATAAAGATCAACAATAATCCATGATCAAGTGTCTAACAACATGCTAAATCAAAACATAATAATGTCTATAATGTAATCATAGTATCAAAATAAGTATCCAAAAGGTGTCAAAGGGAAGTGGGCACTACACTATTCTTGGGGTCAATGGATAAACAAGAATCATGTGATTACTTGTCACCTTTCAGCCTTATCTTAAATACGAGTATCATGGCTCTACTCATGGCATGATTTTCATGGATACATTTTTATTTTTCAAGATGGAATCCCATGGTCATTCATCACTTAAAACCATCTCTTTCATAGTTGACCTCTATGTGTTATGGTTTTGTATTCTAAGCAAAACCTAATCTTCCTCTATAGTCTTGTCCATGACTTAAGCGTCCAAAATAAAAATAATTTCAAAAGAAAAATGGGATTTAACTCCTTGAGCCAAACTTCCAGCAAAGATATGAATCCCTCAAAAGGGACATCTCTTCTCTCTATCTCGCCGCTATAAATAGACTTCTCCCTCGAAGGACAACTATACAAAGCTAGCCATACTGCACATAGTCTATCATAAAAAGGACTACAAAAACAAAATTAAATATTCAGAAGCTTCCCACATTGATCAAATTCATGAAGACCTCAAGGAGATAATATAATCATCCCACATAGACTTCCCGCATCAATCAGTCTATCAAAAATAAGAGAAAAATAAAAAGATAACCTTTTTGTCATAGACTACCCTATTTTGATCTTGGGTCTCTTGCCAATATGGCATGTTGTCTCGCACCAAGTTAAGCTAAAACCAACCATTTTCACCTCATTTCCTTTTCACCTTGATTTCCTATTTTCTCAAGGGACTTGCCATAAACATGTCATTTTGTGATCATGTGACTTTCTTCCCCCTTAGAATAGTCAATCATGCAATGCCTTTAGGGTCTTACATTCATAATCCCACCTTTGGTATGGTAGACTTGTTATGGTTCTTACCAATTAGGTGGATATTTTGGTCACATCTTACCCTACACTTTCTTCATTACTTATTGATTCTATAATATAGGATTATACCATCAAAACCTACATTTTAAGAATTATTCTTTCACCTAAATCACCCATGCTATATGACCCGACTCAACCATGCCTAACAAACCTAAATCCATCATGCTTATGACCTAAAATAAATCATGCCTACCTGACCTAGACTCAATTATTTCCAAAACCTACCAACCCATCCCTCTACCTCATCATATTCTTCCCTAGCTTACGGTAGAACTACATCGGCCTGAGGCCCCTTTTCATCAGAGGCTATATAGGCAGCACTCTGAGGGCATGGGGCCCTTGGAGGTTAGCTCGGCCACTCCTTACCCTAACCAATTTCCCCCATTTTTCTATTCACATTATACCTTAGTGAGTTTTCCATTTTACACAACAATTGGAAAATTAAAACATACAAACATACATACCTACCATTTTTAACACACCATCATATCATCCATTTATCATTTTACATTCCCATGATATCAAATATTTGGAAATTTAAACCACATACATACATATAAATCATCATTTATTTCTCATGATTACCAATAACTTGGAAATTAAATCAAAACCATAAACCACAAATTAACCATGCCTAATCTACCTAGACTCCACCATGCCTAACAAACCTAACTCCATCATGCCTATGACCTGACTCCACCATGCCTAACAAACATGACTCAATCATGCCTATGAACTAAAATCAATTATGCCTACATGAACTTGATTTAATCATGCCTAATTCACCTAGTTTCCATCAATACACAATAACAAAGGAAATTGAAAACATAGGTACATCATCCATCCAATAAACATCATCAACTATATAATGGGAGATTATATGTATTAATACATATATACACACATAAAAATAAATATCGTATCTCAAATAATCTCAGATACATTCTCACCATCTTTGGCATCCAGGCCGATATAAGATCATAATCTCAAAATCTCATGTAAATCCTCACTACCTTCGAACACAAAGCTAGTATATATATCACAATCTCGAAAAAAAAATCATAGCAAGTGGCTAGTCATCACCCCACCCGAGATCCTCGAGGCCGAGTCTCATCTGTCTCCTCCTCCTACCCTATTTTTCACCTTGTCAACATCTCCCCACCTCACATGGGTCTCGGTTTATTCTCTTCATAGCCCGCAATTGGGCCTAGCCTCCTTAAACGCATAGCCTCACCCTGACCCTATCTTTAGGCTCGCTGACCCCCTACGATCTCTAAGTTATGAGTGCGAGAGATATTCCTCTCGATTTACTACCCATTAGGCTCTATACTTATCATAAGAGGGTATGTCTATCCCTATAGTCATCAGATGATCTTTGTAATACCATGTCACATTCATGGCATCCTTGAAACTCTCCACAGATATTGTCTAAGGTGATACCATCAGCCTCATGGCCACCTATCCACTCAGCCTTACTACCATCGGACTTATAGCCACCTATCCTTATGCTACCCGTATCACGGGACCCTATCCTAATGACGGCCCTTATGTGACAGGACCCTGTCTCGATGCCCGTGTTTGTCTCCCTGCTACCACCTGAGCTTGTAAGGCCACTACCTATGCTTAGGATGTGGTTAGCTACCCTTGAAAACCTGTGACATGTGCATGTAGGGTGGATATCTTCCCTCCATCCTGTATAAGAGCTTGACCCTATACCTGTGCTTGAGCAGCATTCAATTTCCCCTTTAGTGTAGTCACTTGCCTAGTTAAGGTGGATACAAATTTCCGTGCTGCTGTCAATTGCACTATCAGTGCTGCCACCTGTCCTTGTAGTGAATCTATTTGCACTATCACAGTTACCAAAGTGGGTTTCCTAGACGTGGTGGTGATGCCTATAACTCTACTTCCCACCAGTGTATGTATCCATCAGATACCCCTACATCATCTATCTTGTTATCCACCGGTAACTCCTCCTGACCTGTTGGCTCTATGGGGCGAGGTGGAGACAAATGCCTCTCCACATCCTCCTGCTGATACTATGGAAATTGTGGAGGAACATCCTACACTAGTTTGAAGCGCCATCGAATTCTATCTCTGGGATCATCTCATGCTTTCGGCATGTCTCCCTATATCCATCACACCATATGCATCCCATGTAGCTCTCACCTCATGCCTATGAATCTTTGGAAAGTGACATAAGGCCTCCATACTATGTCTCTCACATATAGCCCTCCATCTCTTTCCCATAATTTGCCACATTATATAACACCTTTGCTACTTGTGACCGACCTCATGGGACCACCCATCGTCTAAATCCTACCCTCTTCCCCCCACAATGCCAATCTATTATCTGTAGTTGTCATGGTTGTACTACCACAATGTGCTCATAGGCCCAACAATGTAAAAGGAAGGTACAACACACATCATATTGAATCATCCTCTGATAGCCCCACAACTCCTGTATAGTTGTACTAAATAATCTGATTCCCATACAAAGCACACCCGCTCCTTGATCATGTCTCATAATACTCCCATCGGACCTATGAGAAAATTACCATCCTCTTAATCGGGCAGTGCATAACACTCCACTATCACCATCATCAACACGAGATAGTCATGTATCCTATGGGTGTGTGCAATACATTACCCCTTACACCAAGCTTGTACTATGCTTTGTCAGCTCACTAGCCATCTCCTCGAACACTCCAATAATCTCCTTGAAGGCGTCATCTATGGATACACTATAAACCAGATCCCCAAAAATCGGTAGCTATAAAATATGATAGACATCCTCCGCCGTGGTTTTCATCTCACCGATAGGAAGGTGGAATGTGTTGGTCATTGCATCCCATCTATCGATGAGAACGACCATGCGACTAGGATCCCATCAGATCCATCTATATAACCTAACCTCGATCAGCCCTACCTCCCGCATGTGAGCCCACTCCTCCTCTGTTACACTATGCCTCAACTCCCCTAGTAGGGAAGGTACTTTATCTTGGAGCGTCAACCGCTATCATGCCTACAAAAAACCCAACACAACAATGTCAGGGCCTAAATTAATTTTTTGTCAACAATAGAATTTTACACCCTGCTACCCCATACACATTTATCATGTTCCTACTTTATCCTCGACCGTTTATGTATCCCATTCCTACTTACCCAAACCCCGTACACACCGTGACCTAAGTCCCACCTACTCCCTACCTATGTTTACCTATCCACGCCTTCGATCACCTACTTTTCTTCCTCCTTGATCCCTATTCCCTTCATTTCTTATCTATTTATCCTACCCTATCTTTTCCACCACATCTTCACCCTCTGCATCTAACCTATTTTGGCCTTATCACCTTTTTACAGTGACCGATGCCCATCACCCATGACCACCATTAGTCACCCTTGACCGATGTTTGTCCCCTATGACCACCATTTGTAATGTTTTCCGCACCAAATCGGTAATACATAACATACATTTGCCGACCCCAAACTAGTGTCGGTCTCTAGTTTGGCCCCAAATTCAAACCCCACGGCCCTAAAATTCTAAAATTGACCAAACTAAGCCTAAACTACCCCCATTATACCCACACCTCACCCAAATTCATTTCCCAACCTAATTAGCCTACATTCCACCCTCCCCATACCCAAATTGGTTCATTTTACCCGTATTTTTGAATTTTTAATTCCCCCTTCCCATTTTTTCACTATACCACAAAAAATAATTCAAAATACACAATAGGGGTTAGAACCTACCTCATCCCGCTACCTCCTCCTTTCGGCACCTTCGATCTCTACACTAGTGGGCCTTCACTGCTGCTCCCTCATGTTGCCGCCATGTCTACAACCTACCTCCCGATTCTCGGAAAATCAACTCATCCCACACAATCATGTGGGACCATCTTCCTCACTCCAAAACCACTCAAATCCCTCCACCTCGGTCTCATCTAATCACCTTGTCCTCTACTCCTTGAAAAAACCACACACTCCTTGCTCGTCACTTTCTAAACAATATGAAATGTAAAATGAATCCAGTAACTATACATATTTTTATTTTTTTAACTATGGCTCGACCCAACCGACACCGGTTTTCCCATACCGATAGCGGTCACGTGCCTAGTCTACGATATTGGTTTATGGTGACCGATATCAGTTTTCTATGACCGATATCGGTCATATTCCTTATACCCCATTTGGCCCCTTCTCATCAATTTAACCACCTTCATACACTTTTACCCTTCACCGCCTTCACCACTAACCCCAAGGTATTTTCTACCACCTAACCACCCAACTGGTACCTCTCGTATTTTTCCCTTCCACCTCTTTCTCTCTATATCAACCTTACCCACAACCTTACCTCCTAACCTCCACACCACACAACATTCATCCCTACCCACGCTCTCGCCTCTTGACCTCTCCACCATTGAATTTTGGCTTGAACCCCCAGCTTAGGACATTTTTACCTTCCACCCACCCTCATTTTCCATTGGGGAATATTTTGGCCCCTAACATGGCCTTACCTACGAGCTTTCCCAACTCACCCAACCCAACCTTGACCCTCGTGACCCTCACATTCATGTACTCATTATCCCTTGTGATAATGATACTCGGGTTGTTTAGCTCAATACCCTTACCTTGCCTAAATGTCATGTCATTTATCCAAACCAACCCATACCTTTGGTGTACCAGATCATACCTAATGTCCTACACCTAACCTTGTTGTGATTCCTAACCATATCCTATGCCTTGGATACCGAATCACTTCACCCTTGCTGGATAAACCTACCGGCCTTTACCAATGTAGATTTTATGCACTCTTCACTTGGTACCTTATCACAATCTATATTTGGTCTTCACTATAACCCCACCCATTATACCCTACCCAACAACCTAAACTACCCCTACATTTCCTTAATTGTGTTTAGGGATTTGTTATTTTACCTATACCTTGCCCTTAACTCGTGTCATTACCTATTTACTCGGAACCTGACCTACCTTGTGTGAATATTGACCTTGTTTACTCATTATACCTTGTGATGTCGTTACCCATGTTGTTTTAGCCTAAAACCATACCTTTCCTATTGTCATGTCATTTATCCCGCCAACCATTTAGTGTCTTTGGAACATACGTAAAAGCTCCGCACTGACCTTATGATTTCTTACCATATCATATGCCTTAGATACTGAATCAATTTAACCTTATTTAGATAAACCTATCAATCTTGGACGATGTAGATTTTTCAAGCTCTTCAACTGGGTACCCTATTTCATTCTATATGAGTGCGTGTGTTTGATTTTCATTTACCATTACCCAATTTGACCCTAGCCCATTACCTATTACCTGATTTGACCATTACCCATTCCTAATTTGACCCTGGCCTATTACTTATTACCCGAGTTGACCATCACCCTTTCCCAAAGTACCCATACCCTTCCCCACCTACCTTCACTTACACCAACTACACATTTATCAAACCACTCACGATTCCATATAACACCTCATCAATTCTTAGTTTGAGGGGGATCACCTTCACCCACACTTGGGGAAACCCCGCTCTCACCCACACATGGGGAAATCACTTCCTATTTTTGTCAGGCCGCTTACCAATACAAGCTACGCGATAAAAAGGGGCAAAATGTAGACACCAAAATTAGGTCATACCACCCTTATAACCCCATTAATTAAATTAACCATACCTTACATATTCATATCCCATAGTGCACATGATTAATTTAATTAATTTAATTAACATCCTCACTTGACCACCTCACCTAGCCACATCACCTAGACACCTCATCATGGACCTATTCTTAGCATGTTTATTTTAACTAAAACTCAATTTCTACTTACCTTAACTAACTAAGACTTAGTCTAACCCTAACATTAGATGCCTACTTTTTCTCAAACAGCATACCCACTTATCTAAGTGTAAGATACTATTTTAGATCGGGACCAATAGGAAGAACTGACCCAAAATATAGCCAAGATGTGATATTTTGGTAAACCTAGGATTTACCACCATAACCAATGCCGGTTAACCCTAAACCAATGCCATCACCCTAACCATCGTTAGTTACCATATATTCATTTTGGCAAGCTTGTTCTAGGGGTTGGAAAATTTGAGAGGTTGGTCATTTTGCAAGTTTGGAGAAAGAGAGATCTGCATGCAAGCATGAACCAAAGTCTTCTCGAGCATCCATACACCCCCTAGCCAATACCAAGACTACATTGAAGGCATTGGAATTCACGGTAACATCTCAGGAAGCACTTACGTGGAACTCTGATCACCAATTTCACTGATAAGCCATTTGTTATCCTCCACTAACCAAGCCTCGTAAATATAATTATGTTTTTGATCTGAATCATTTTATACTTACTTAGATTGTAGTTTATTTTTCTTTTTTTAATTAGATCTTATTCTCCTTTGCATTCCACCATCCCCACTTTATTTTCAATCCACCCATCCAACCACCCATAGCCGTTTAGCTCCCCGTACCCAACTCCTAGGAATTTCTGAGCCTTCATAGCAATTTTATGAACCTAACCATCCTTATTCCATTCTCTGTACAATCATAGAGAAGCTTTAAAACCAAGTTTATTTTATTTCCACCATTTTGCCCCTACCGATGTTGGTCACCTTGACCATCGTCGATTTCCCCTTTACCAACATTAGTCACTAGACCAACATTGGTTACTATGTCTCCTGATAGAATTTCACTAAGTTGACCTTAACACCCCAAAACCTCACATAACCTTACCCAAACCTGGTACCCCACCTACAATCCTACCATAGACCTTCCTAACTCTCTGTGTAGACATAGAGAGCTTGGGAATCTATTTTGACATTCTACCATTATCCACCCTAAACCTTCATTGGTCACATATAAACTGTTGTTGGTCATTCCTTGACTAGCGCGGCTACCATGTGTTTGACAACCCAACTCGTAACAACAAGCTAATATCCATTCCCAAACTACCCAGAATCATTTGCAACCTTTTTCCAAACCTTTGTCAAACTTGTAGAAACTCAAAACCACCTACCCAACCTCCAGATCTGATCATAACCCTACCTGTTAGATTAGATTTGCTTATTGTATTTGAATGAGATGCCTAAATCATATCAACTACAGTAGGAAGTTATTTTTTACGTTATTTATTACATTAAATTGTATTGATAATTGGATTTACATTCATCTAGGAAGTATCACACTTCCCAAATCTAGCACACACTAGGCGGTCCACTGATATATATTGTTTAATATTCTTCTTGTGGTCTTGTTTGTGTTTACATGTAGTTCCTACGAGCCAAAAGGAAGTTCTTTATGGTCATATTGGATTGGAAATAAAAGCACACACATAAACATCGACTGAAATCATAAATAGGTATTCCTCATTGGCCTATCACACCCTATATGTTTCATTAAATCATTAAATATCCGGTGAAACATGATCCGTTGCTTATTTATCTTATTTTAGTATATTCTTAACTTTATTCTTATTAATATTTATCTAGTTTGGATGAATCCTCCATAAATCCTAGGCCTATTCTATCACCATAAACCTTTTTTTTTTGGTAACATCTTACTCATATTTTTTGAACTCTCTGAAAATATAACACCTTGTTTGTCACGGTACTTAACTCTTTCTTAAGTTCCTTTTTCTCAGCCTCATGTTTGAGACACTCTTCCCTCTTAATCTTTAACTCAAATAGGGCCTCCTCACTTTGATTCCTTAAAATCTCAAGTACTTCCTTATTACATGCAACCAATGACTCCAACTATGTTTCACAACCTCTAACAGATCACCTCATTTCATAAATATCACCCTCCATCTTCGTCACTAAAAATCTCCCTCTATCTTGATAGGATAATTTCAAGGGATTGATTTGATACCAATTTTGGAAGTGACAGTTGATTGATAGGGGTAAATTAGTCCCCAAATAAAACCTTTCATGTTATACTTCAAAAAATCAAACATAGATCCTCATGAAATACAAGTATCAATGTGTAATCACAAGCAAGTAGAATTCACCAAGAAAAAAATCAAAGAAAGGATTAAAGATATATAAAAACCACTTATATTGATACTCGAATCATATCACCACACTTTATTGATTTTCAAATCAGATCACAAAGAATTGATGTCTTCAACAATAGTCAACAAGATACAATGAAGAGCTACCAAGACAATCAACCTTGTCTCATGAATACATATGAAGATATACTTCTTTGAAAATGAGTTCAACTAAATATCATATCTGAAAATACTTCATAAACCTGAAAATTACATCAACATGCAAAAAAAATAGCATTCAAACACATAACATAAGATCTTCCTTCTTCTTCAACTCACCATTAAAGAAACATCACCATCTTTGCTTCGCTCAAATACTCCTCATAAAATCTCAACCAGATAATGAACTAAAATGAAATTATAGAGGTTTTTCTGATATTCCCAATGGGTTTTGATTTACGTCAAATGTTTCTTCAAAATAATATAAAATGGGTTCCAAAAGATTAGCAACAATGTACCCAAAACATCACTTTTATAGTCTCTCCTTGATTCAAATTCAATCTCAAACCTTTTCCTCCTTTCTCATGACCAATACATCATAAAAATATCCCATATACTTTTAATAACAGCTAAAATTTATCCATATGGGTTGTCATAGCAAAAACCCTCTTCCATGCACCAAAATCCTCCAATTCCATGCATTAGAATGCCAAAAATCTCGTAATCCCAAAACTATTTTTAGTCCTACTTTAGCATTCACCACACATTTTAAAAATAAAATTTAATCATCTTAAATGGTTGCAATTTTCATGAACCAATCAAATTATTTCATTTAATGGGACGATTGCTTCTTATCCTTCTCAAAACACCTATTTCCAACACCTTTTAGGACCATGTGTACACCTTTAGGCCTCAATATTATAAAATAACACCCTAACTATTGAATGTGACCACTTTTCGGAAATGGAAGGACCTATAAAACACTCCTAAACAAGTTATAGCTCATGAAACATCCACTGGTTCAAACAAGAGAAACTTTTGTCTTCACCAAAACAAGCTACCCAAAACCCTATTTTCCAAACTCAGCTAATAAACACCCTTTATAACACTTTCAAGACGTAAAATATCATTCAATAGATTCCAAATTCATCCATATTCACTTTCCAGGTGATAGAAATCATTAACGTAACCATTTCATGCTCCAATCAACACATTCTTTCAACAAAATCAATTTTGTCCTAGAAATCCAAAAAATATTCTTGTCTAAAAACTAATCTAGAAACCATATTAAAAGATCATAATCATGAGTAAAACTATATATAAATGGAACTCTTTCGTAATCCTCTTTCCAACACTTTTATGTTTGTGGAGCCTATTTTCATGTTAGAGTGTGGTACACCTTCTATGTGTTACACTCGGGTATTTTTATGGCGGTCCCACTCGCCGCTGAGCGGGTCAGGGGGTTCGGGGCGAAGCCCCCGAAGCAAATTTTCATGGGTGGTTTATTAACCCATGGGTAATGGGTAACCGTTATGGGCTATTTTTGGGCCCATGGTTTTTCGGTCTTTTGCCCATTGTTTTGATACCCACGGTTTTTGCCCTTGGTTTTGATACCCACGGTTTTGTATCAAACTGCTTAAGCAGTTGTCTATTTATATGGTCTTATGCATATGATAGATGTACAAGCAAATGTATTGCAGATGTGTTTTGAATTCGGCTGTGAATTCTGTAGAGTTTGTTGAGCATAGCTCCAAACAGATCTGGGTATTGTATTGAGAGAGCAGTGGCTTGTAATAAAATCTGAGCAAGTGATTCTTGGTGGACGTAGCCCAAATTGGGTGAACCACATTAAATATTGTCTCTTTGTGTTGTGTTATTTTATTCTGCAATTTTTATTTGAGATCTGTAATAATTTCTGCATATTAGTTTCTATTGTTGCGATTATGTGAGGGATTATTCCGCATATTTTATCCCTTATTTCCTAACAATTGGTATTAGAGCCTGGTTTGGTTTGCTGAAGTGTTGAATCGTAGGGAAAGTTTTATCTTGAGTGGGAGCTATGGCAGATGATGGAAGATCTAGGGTTGATAAATTCAACGGGCAAAATTTTAGTCTTTGGAAGATGCAGATGGAAGATTACCTTTATCAAAAGGATCTTTATACTCCATTGTCTGAGAAGGTGAACAAACCCTCAAGTATGACAGATGTGGAATGGGATTTGTTGGATCGGAAGGCACTTGGAACGATTCTGGCTGTGTCTTGCATCCTCGGTATTATTTAATGTTTCAAAGGAAAAGACTACAAAAGATCTAATGGATACATTAGGGAAGTTGTATGAAAAACCATCTGCCTCTAATAAGATATTTTTAATGAAAAAATTGTTTAATATGAAGATTTCGAGAATAGTTCAAAGTAGTAGATCATTTAAGCGATTTCAATATGGTAGTGAATATGCTAGCTTGATTTACAATAGAATTTGATGAAGAAGTTAGGGCTTTATTAATTCTGTGTTCTTTACCTGAGAGTTGGAATAGCCTGGTAATGGTGGTAAGTAACTCGGTTCCAACTAACTTGAAGTTGAAGTTTGAAGATGTTGTAGGGGTGATTCCAAGCGAGGAAATGTGAAGAAAAATCTCTGGGGAACCTTCTACTTCAGGGAATTCTTTGACAGTGGAAACTAGAGGGAGACAGAAGAATAGAGGAAACCGTGGAAAATCAAAAGATTGGGCAAGGTCAAAATCCAAGAACAAGATTGTATGTTGGAATTGTGGAAATCCTGGGCATGCAAAGAAGGACTGTTGGGAGCTTTGGGATAAGAAGAAACAACAGGAAGAAAATAAGGAGGAAAATGTGGCATCGGGTAATGTATGTCAGGATGCTTTGATTCTTTCTTTGCATAATATTACTGAATCTTGGGTTTTAGATTCAGGGGCTTCTTTTCATGCTACTCCACATAGGCATTATTTTGTTGATTATGTTCAAGAGGATTTTGGGCATGTTTTTCTTGGTGATGATGAGCCTTGCAGCATAGTTGGAAAATGTTCATTCTGGTTAAGATGCGAGTAATGGGAATACATGGCTATTGAAGGATGTCAGACATGTGCCTACATTAAGGAGAAATTTGATATCGGTAGGGCAGTTGGGAAGTGATGGTTGTACTGTGATATTTACAGCAGACTCTTGGAAGGTTACCAAGGGTGCTCTTGTGGTGGCAAGAGGTAAGAAGGTTGGAACCTTGTATTTAACCACTGATAATACTAATGATTGTAATCTTGTGGCTTCAGATGTAGATACAACATTATGGCACTATAGGCTCGGTCATATGAGCCATAAGGGCATGAACATCATAAAGAAGAATTTTCCTGGATATACAGAAACAGGTTTAGATTTATGTGAAAACTGCATATATGGGAAACAGAAGCGAGTAAGGTTTCTCAAGGTTGGACCTACGAAGAAAGAGAGTAAGTTAGAGCTGGTACATTCTGATGTGTGGGGGCCGGCTCAGGTATCATCTCTTGGGGGTTCAAGTTATTATGTTACTTTTATTGATGATGCAACAAGGAAAGTTTGGGTTTATTGTATTAGACACAAATCTAATGTATTTGACACTTTTGTTAAATGGAAAGCCTTGGTAGAGAATGAAACAGGTCTTAAGCTAAAATTTCTCAGGTCAGATAATGGAGGGGAGTATTGCAGCAATGAATTTAATGATTACTGTTCTAAGAATGGAATCCACAGGCAAAAGATGGTTCCAGGAACTCCGCAGTCAGAATGGGGTATCAGAAAGGATGAACAGAACAATAATGGAACATGCTAGGAGCATGAGATTACATGCAAGACTGCCTCTTTCTTTTTGGGCAGAAGTGATGAGCACAGCTGTGTACTTGATAAACAGAGGACCCTCAAGTTCCTTGGATGGAGGCATACCTGAGGAGGCATGGTATGGTAAGAAAGTTGATTATTCATTTCTTAGAGTCTTTGGATGTGAGGTGTTTGTTCATATAGACAAGGATGATAGGACCAAGCTAGAGGCTAAATCAGAAAAATGTACTTTCATTGGTTATGGCGGTGATGACTTTGGATTTAAATGTTGGAGTATTAAGGACAAGAAAATCATTCGGTCTAGGGATGTGGTATTTAATGAGAAAGTCATGTATAAGCAACAGTTGCAAGAAAACAGGGAAGAATCCAAGAAAGAATATGTAGTGGTAGAGGATCTTCGGATGGGAAAGTGACCCATGAATCAGTTCAGGAACCTACTCAACAGGAACCCCAAACTCCTACAGTGAGGAGGTCTTCTAGGGTAAGAAAAGAACCTGAACGTTTTTCTCCTTCTCTTTATTATTTATTACTCACTGATAGTGGAGAGCCGAGAGCTTTGATGAAGCAATGCGGGTAGATGCCGAAGAAGAAGTGGGAGCAATCAATGGATGAGGAGCATAAGTCTCTCATGGAGAACCAAACTTGGGATTTGGTGAACCTACCGGAAGGTAAAATAGCATTGAGTAACAAGTGTGTGTACAAAGTTAAAGACGAAGAAGGAGGAAAGAAAATATATAAGGCACGGTTGGTGGTCAAGGGGTTTGCACAGAAACAAGGTATAGATTTTGATGAGATATTTTCTCCTGTAGTAAAAATGACTTCTATTAGAACTATTCTTGAAATAGTGGCAGCAGAAGACTTGCACTTAGAACAGTTAGATGTAAAGACTACATTTCTCCATGGTGATTTGGAGGAGGAACTATATATATGCAGCAACCAAAGGGCTATGAGGTCAAAGGTAAAGAGGAGATGGTGTGTAAATGGAAGAAGAGCTTGTATGGCTTGAAAAAGCTCCATGTCAATGGTATAAGAAGTTTGATAGCTTCATGATGGAGCAAGGTTATATTAGATGTCATTCTGACCATTGTGTGTATACAAAGAAATTTGAGGATGGAAGTTATATTATCCTGTGTTTGTATGTTGATGACATGTTGGTTGCAGGTAAAAACATGCAGGAAATAAAAGTACTCAAGAAACAACTAAGTGAATCCTTTGATATGAAGGATTTGGGGGCAGCCAGACAAATCCTTGGTATGAGGATAACTCGGGATAGGAAGGAATGGAAGTTGACTTTATCTCAGGAAGAGTACATTAAGAAGGTATTGGACAGGTTTAACATGCAGGATGCTAAACCGGTTGGGACTCCTTTGGCAGGCCATTTCAAGTTATCAAAGGAGCAGTGTCCCATGACAGAGCAGGAAAGAAACCAGATGTCCAAGGTACCTTACTCATCAGTAGTTGGCAGTTTGATGTATGCTATGGTGTGCACTAGGCCTGATATTGCCCATGCAGTGGGAGCTGTGAGTAGATTTATGAGTGATCTAGGTAAAGAGCATTGGCAAGCAGTAAAGTGGATCCTTCGGTATTTGAGAGGGACCATGGGGACAATTTTGTGCTATAATGGATCAGACACCACTTTACGTGGTTATGTAGATTCAGACATGGCTAGAGATGTAGACAGCAGGAGGAGCACGACAGGTTATATTTACACTGTAGGTGGGACAGCAGTGAGCTGGATTTCACGACTATAGAAGTTGGTGGCTTTGTCAACCATGGAGGTTGAGTATGTTGCTGCCATAGAGGCAAGTAAAGAGATGATTTGGTTACAACAATTGCTTGAGGAGTTGGGGCATAAGCAGGAGGAATGTAAGCTGCATAGTGATAGTCAGAGTGCTATACACCTAGCTAAGAACTCTGCTTTCCACTCCAGGATGAAGCATATATAGTTGAGATATCACTTCATCATGACAACTTTGGAGGAAGATAAGTTGAAGTTGGAGAAGATTCATACCAGTTAGAATCCTACAGACATGATGACCAAGGTGGTCACAAGGGATAAACTAAAGCTATGTTCAGCTTTGGTTGGCCTTCGCGGATGACAGTGAAGGGTTGAGAAGCTTGCTCAATGGAAATTAGTCTCCAAGTGGGAGATTTTTATGTTTGTGGAGCCTATTTTCATGTTAAAGTGTGGTACACCTTCTATGTGTTACACTCGGGTATTTTTACGGTGGTCCCACTCACCGGTGAGCGGGTCGAGGGGTTCGGGGCGAAGCCCCCAAAGCAAATTTTCATGGGTGGTTTATTAACCCATGGGTAATGGGTAACCGTTATGGGTTGTTTTTGGGCCCATGGTTTTTCGGTCTTTTGCCCATTGTTTTGATACCCACGGTTTTTGCCCTTGGTTTTGATACCCACGGTTTTGTATCAAACTGCTTAAGCAGTTGTCTATTTATATGGTCTTATGCATATGATAGATGTACAAGAAAATGTATTGCAGATGTGTTTTGAATTCGGCTGTGAATTCTATAGAGTTTGTTGAGCATAGCTCCAAATGGATCTGTGTACTATATTGAGAGAGCAAGTGGCTTGTAATAAAATATGAGAAAGTGATTCTTGGTGGACGTAGCCCAAATTGGGTGAACCACGTTAAATCTGTCTCTTTGTGTTGTGTTATTTTATTCGCAATTTTTATTTGAGATCTGTAATAATTTCTGCATATTAGTTTCTACTGTTTTGATTCTCGTGAGGGATTATTCCGCATAATTTATTCCTTATTTCCTAGCAAACACAACTTGAATCACCTTCTAATTCCACCCGTAGCTCCTCCAATGTTCATTTTATTCAAGACTACTTCTAGCTGCTCTAAAACTGCCCTTTAACACGGTCAAGCTAAATGAAGCATATTTGACCATGTAAATTTATAACCATGACCTGAAAACTCTTTGGACATCAAGTTAAACTCACATAAATCACAAAATGGCCATTTAATTATGAACTCCTTTAGAAAACCTTTTCCTAAACTCGAACATCTTTAGAAACCGACCTGTTTGAGCAAGGTACACTCATCACCATAACCTTTATCATACATTTACGAAATATTAAGGATTCATCTACATGTTCTAATAATCAATTTTACACTATAAATTAAAACAGGCTCAAGTATACACACTTTTCTATAAACTACTCTTGACTAGGGTTGAAAACCAACTTACCTTCTTAATGATTATTCATAAAAATCTAATGATGAACTAAACTTGTTATTTTCTTTAAACCTTCTAAACTCAATATAAAAAAATCTTTGAAATACAAAAACGTCCCATGTAAAGTACATAATTCAAGGTGAGCATCAGAAGATCCAAATCGAGCTATAAAACACACTACCAAGTACCTTGTTTCACTAAAACTAATGTATCATGAAAAATACTCATAATGGAAACCTGAAATTTTTCCCACGACATCATAACACACCCTAATATCATCTCAAATCATCACAATGTCACAAATATCTCTTAATATTTCTATCCACTGAGACTTACATAGTTATCCCTTAGAGTTTTACACTGTAAAGGCTAGGGTTAACTGAAAATCCTCAAAACACATCATAGAAACACTCCAAATGGTCCTAAAATACTTGATGTATCATGATACAACTTAATAGATACATACATGATCTCATAAAGCTCTATATCCTCCATATCTCAACCTCATGCCTCCTAGCATTCACACCTTCTCCAAATTATCACCCGCAACATGGTCACCATCTTGTATCGTATCCCGAAGCTTATGTGAGTGCTCAAGCATTCCAAAAACATTTTATCCATCTTGGCATCATGATTCTCATGTCACCAAGAATATCCAACCTCTATGCATTATCACCTAGGTTAGTTAGACCACATGTATAGGTTAGTTAGAACAAGAAATCCTCACCGATTAAACCAATGCAACCATGAAATACCCGAATCTCCATGTCATCATTACTCTAAGATCATCTAACCCTAATCCATCATCCACTTTGTCATTAAAAGTATTTACATCAATGACAACACCTATGTAGTAGCATAGAACATGCTAACATTGACGAGTTCAAAGCACACGCTTAGTTGAAACAGTTTCTCTCAAGTTCCTAGAATTTATATTCGAGACCTTTGGATGTCTTGCCAAAATTAAATCAATCTGAATTACTCTTTTTATTACTTCGCTCATCATTGTGATGTTCATAAGATGGATGTGAAGAGTGTCTTTCTTCATGGTGACCTAGAGTAAGATATCTATATGGAATAGCCATAGGGTTTTGTTCATGATTCTTCCTTTGCTTTTAGACCTAGGAAATCCTTATATGGTCTCAAATAGGGCTCATGGGCTTGGTATGCCAAAATTTATTCTTTCCTTCTTTCCGAAGGTTTCACCTAATGTCATTCAGATCCCAATGTCTATATTTTACAGAAATATGGTTCACTTTTGGTTCTGGTTCTTTATGTTGATGACCTTTTGATCACAAGGAACTCTTCATCATTCATTGCAATGGTGAAAGAAGACCTCCATAATATATTATCCATGACATACTTTGTTTGTTTAAATTGGTTCCTTGGGATTCAGATCTCATAGTTTGACTCATGGATATTCATCACACAAACTAGGTATGCTCTTTATCTTTTCTATTGGTTTCACATGGCTGATTGTAAGCTACATCTTACTCCCTTCCTATATGGAGTCAATCTTGTGGCTGATTTCACTTCACCATAGGTTTATGATACTTATATCAAAAAATTTTAGGCAATATCATTTATCGACTCATACTCGACTCTGACATTTCATATGTTTTAGGCCTGGTATCCAAGTTCATGCAGGAGCCTCATGAGCTACACTCTAAAGTGGCTAAGATAATTCTCCAATACATTTAGGGTACACATAGATTCAGGATTCACTATGGAGTTGGTGTTGATATTGAATTGTTTGGATATACTGACTCAAACTGGGTTGGTGATCTTCAAAATCATAAATCCACATCAAGTTATAGTTTCTCTCTAGGTTATGGTCCTATTAGTTGGTCAAGAAAAAGTAGAATGTTATTTCCTTATCTTCTACCGAGGCTGAATATAGAGGAGATTTAAATTCTGCTATGAAGGCTATTGGAATTCAAGGTATTTTAAATGATTTTTTTATTTAGTACATGCAACCCACAGTCATCTTCTATGATAGATAGAGCACCATCCAAATTTATAGGAATCCAATTCAACATCAACGAACTAAGCACATTGAGATTCACATGCATTTCATTAGAGAGTTGATTCATGGAAAGGTCATTGATCTTCAATATTGCCAGACATCATATCAGGGTTTTTACATCTTCACAAAACCTTTCATTGAGAGTAATATTCTTCACATGTGAGCTCTTATTTGGGTACGAGACACATCAAAATCATCCTCTAAGGGGATTTCTAGTCCTCCTTTCTTATTTTCTCTCTTTGGGGTGGAGTTTTCCCATTGGGTTTTCTCCTTTTCTCTTCTTTATGAGATATTTGCATTATTCTTGGGTACCTCATCAGGCCTTGTTTTTGGGACCCATTCTTCTACCCACCTAAGCTACACTTAAGGGAGGTGTTGGTGTAGGATTTTACCCACCTTTTGGCATTACCTACATGGTATAATTTAGCTTTCTTAGGTCATAATAGGTCATTAAAGGGAAATGTACTTTAAGTCATTTTCTATTTCTTCATTGGGAAGTTACCCTTTTCGGTGACCTTATTTCTCATTTTATAATGTACATTTTTTTCTAATGAATTCTAATCACTTAATGAAGAGTTAGATTTCTTATGTACTTATTCTTATTGCAGAAGTATTGCTTCTTCATCATTAGAGTATTTATTAGATCTTATTGATACATATAGGTTTATTTGTGCATTCAATCCTATCTAGTAGAGTCAAAACCCTAACCACCCAACTATCTTAAAAATAGATATTATTTCCCCATATTTTAATAATTCCTCCATCGATTTGGGATTTGATTTATTCTTAAACCCCATATTTCACTAGACACAACTTCTAGAAATTATATGTAAAATTACTTAAATGTAATAATATTTATCATAACATATTTTCATTTTCATTTTCATTTTTTATATTTGAACGTTTTAACTACTCTTAATACAAGAGATATCCTTAATAACATGAGTAATTGTCATGTTGATAAATATATATTTATTTTGTTTTATATATTTATTGATGTAGTAAATAACTCAATGCAACGCCTTCCTATTAATAAATTCTCAAGTGTTACAATTTTCCCCAAGATCATTGTGATCAAATACAAGTAGATGGGTAGTCTCTTTACAAGTCATGGGTATCCATTCTCATTTCTCATTTTTCCTTTCAAAATGGGTATATATTCATAATCTCCTAATTAAAGGGTACTTATGTAAGGGTTAAAAACATATTGATTATCTTTGTATGGTCGGATCAAGTCAAATTGATTTCCATTCATAGTAATAAATTTCTCCTCCAATGCCCTCAGAATGTATAGCTAGGAGGGTCAATTCATCACAACTAGAAAGTAACTTATTATCTTTGTTATTTACTAAATATTAAATATATATGTGTATTAAACACTTTATAATGTTACTATGTTTATTTTTCATTCTAGATACCTACTACCTATAGAAATTTATATGAAAATGTTGTAACTTTGAAGAGAAGTTTACCTTGTACAGAAAATATATCATAAATTTGGTCAAACTTATTTTTCTTTACCTTGTAAAGAAAACATATCATCTAAATGGTCAGAATTACTAACACAACAATTCAAGGGAAATGCAAACCTTGTTTCCAGCTTTATCCCAATAACTAGGGTTTCACATCCTCACGATTAAAATATAAATGACGTGAATCCAATTATAACATGCATTCCAAATGATGATTAAACTCAACCATGTGGATTCCAAATTATGGTTAAACTAGACAAAATGATAAGGGTCGGTTATCCGACTCTTCATCACTATGTTTTTATAGTCCACACTTCTAGATCTAGACCATTCAAAGTCAAGCTCAAGACCATTTACAGTTCCAACTCCCGTTGGCCATTCATACTTCAGCTCCGGACAACCTATACTTAAAGATCTAGACCATTCTTACTTCTATCACTGGAATTTTTTTGCATGTAGTTAATTATGATTTTGGACCAATATTAATACAAGATTTGTTTTAGATCTTAAAGTTGTAGATTATAGTTTGAAAATAAAGAACCACAAATAAAAAATACCAAGACAAACGTATATGATGGAATACAATTCATTCCTCATTTTAATTTTTCAACAAACAACAAGTGACTAGTATGACATCAAAAAAATGGGCTGAAATACAAGAAAATAAGCCATTATAACATAGTTGGAGCGGTAAAATAAGAAAATACAATACAACATATCTTGAGTGGTAAAATTCACGGAAATCCTAAAAACAGGGGACCCAAATCCTAAACACATTAGACATAAAACCTATATGTATAATAATTAGTGGGGAATTAATGTAAGAATAAAATTTCCTATTAACCGTTTCCTTCAAAAGAAATTCTATCTACCTATAAGTGTTGAAGGATTGTAACAATAGTTCCACAATGAGGAAAATTTCCATTATTTCCAATCATCTCCCACCTATAATAACAATGTGTAAGAATATTTTGACCATAAATAAAATGCCATGTATGGAGAAGTAAAAATTATGGCCACACTACACACAATAGACTCAAACCCTATATGTCTAATAATTATTAGGGAATGAAGGTAAGAAGAAAATTTCATGTTAACCATTTCCTTAAAAAGGAATTCCAAATACCTATAAGTCTACAAGGATTTTAACAATAGTACCATGATGAAGCAAATGTCACTATTTCCAACTATCTCCCTACTACGGTAACATCATGCAACAAACGTTTTATGAAAAATTAAAATCCATGTATGGAGAAGTAAAAATCATGGCCACACTAAACATGACATACTCAAACCCTATATGTCTAATAATTAGTAGGGAATTAAGGTAAGAAGAAACTTTCCTTTTAATTGTTTCCTTTAAAAGGAATTCTAGCTACCTATAAGTGTATGGCTTGTCACTATTTCCATTTGTCTCCTATTATGAATATCTCTCTATTATGGTAATGGCATTGAAAAAGTTTGAAGGAAAAGTAAACAACGAGGATTTTAGCTTTCTTCTTGCAACAAGAATATGTCACTAATTCCAAACACGAATGAAATGTGGGTTTTACCCCATATATGAAGAAAGATCATACGCTCAATAAAAAAATTAATTCAACATTAAACTATTACAAATGTTACAAATATATAGAGCTAGTTAATTTAACAATCGACACATAATATAGGATGGTTGTTCTAACCACCTAGATTATCTCCTAACCACTAACCATCCCTAAAATCTCTCTCCTAAATCCTACATGAGTTGTTTTCTCAACTCACTTACATTATTTTCCAACATAATAATAATACTAATTTAAACATTAACTAGAACATAATAATGTGTACACTAATTATTCCTAACATTCCCCCCCTTAGTGTGCACATGGGAAATAATGTTGCATGCAAGAGCATGAGCATTTGCATTGGCGTCATAGTTTGTTCTTCTAAGTTGATAAATCTCATCACCCCCTTAATCATAAACCATTTGGATGTTGATTTCCATTGATAATGCATACAAGTACAAAAGTATTGGTGGTTTTATAATTTTTCGAAAATATTTCATTGATAGGATATTATTCCCCCCTTTGAAAAACTTTGCCCCCTTCAATTGAAATATTCTCATCGAAGGAAATTTTTTGAGTAAAATAAATAGTCTTTGCCATGGGTTGAATCCTCAACAAAATACTAGCCAAAAAAACTCACAATATTTCCTCCACCGATTAGATAAAAAGGTTTGACCCAACTCTAGGATTCGCTGTTGAAAGGGAAAAATTAATTCATTGGATTGAGAAAATGTCATATTTGTATAGATATCCACGAGGGTCATAAGATGTATCAAAGAAGAGGATGTTCAAATAGTCTACGGATTCCAATGTGGGATGGGATTTAAACAGAAGTTGATGTCCATCAGATATATTCATTGAGCTACAATCACGGAGGAAAATTAGAATACAGACGATTCGAGATCATAGGGGATAGATGTGCAGAGATCTTATCTATTTGGGCATCTGATGTGGATGTCAAATAGATTTCCGACATGAATCGGTTCAAACTATTGAGGAGCCGGACCACGAGATTCGAGATGAACATATGATTATTTCGATGGCAAGACTTATGCAATAATAAATGCAGAGATTTGTTCGCTGAGGATGTTACGTCGATAGTCTTCACCATGAGCTGAGGACGGAGAACCATCTAGAAAATTTTTCAATAGTTTCAAGGGAAGAAAAATAATAGATAAGGTCCATGATGCGCAGAGGATCGATATTAATAAGGCTGAGTGGTTTTGATGACCTAGTTACCACTATAAGATAGGAGAAATCTCGAATGGAATTATCTCTCCCGGATCACAAATAAAAAACAGTTCTGGGTTGTCGAGGTAATAAATGATCTGAGAGTTTTCCAATCATCGGGATCAATGTTGCTGTCAACTATGGATAACACTGAGATTTCAGAAATTCCATCAAGCCAAGGTGGATCTTCTCACCAAGCATAAATGAGAAATCTCTAATCGATGAAATTGTAAGTCTTGGATGACTCAGGAGATCATATTCGAGATTATAACTATGCCCATACATCTTACAATGTATATTGTTAACAGAAGAAATTATCTTCACACACAAAGGCATATCTATAAAATAGATGTTTCAAACTATTTATTCTTCGACAGAAATCTCCACACTAAAAATACTACCTCCATAAAAACATTTCCAATAACTAAAATATATGCTTCAAATAGTTTTTTTTTAAATTTTAAAAGTATGAACACAATGAATAGATTGGTTGAAATATTATAGGAGGAGTGAACACATTGGAAGAGAGAATACGATGATTGTGAATGATGGATGTCGAGGGTTCGATGTGAGGTCCATGGTATCCGATATTACCGTTGAAAAATATGCAAGAAGGGTGGACTCTAAAAACTCCAGATTTTGTGCGAGGTCCGTGGTATCCACTAGTCCTTTTTTGCACCACTAGAATTTACAACAAATGGATGGCACATAGAAAATGGAAAATGGTTTTACACAAGGTCCGCTCTACTCGCCCATTTCCATTACCTAACTTGACAAATGAACCATGAGTGAGGTGAAAATCAGAGAGGCCTCATACGAAACCCGTTATGATACTTGATGTGAGTTTTACCCAATATTTGAAGTAAGAGCATATGCTCAATAAAAATTCAATTCAACATTAAACTATTACAAATGTTACAAATATATAGATCTAGTTAATTTAACAACTAAAACTAAAATAGGATGGTTGTTATAACCACCTAGATTATCTCCTAACCACTAACCATCCCTAAAATATCTCCTAAATCCTACGCAAGTTGTGTTCTCAACTCACTTACATTATTTTCCTACATAATAGTAATACTAATTTAAACATTAACTAGCACATAATAATGTGCACACTAATTATTCCTAACATAAAAATTGACAAGGTAAACTGTCACTATTTCTAGTTATATTCATATTACGACTCTCCCTACTACTACGGTAACAACGTTGAAAAAAGTTAGAAGACAAAGCAAACATATAGGGTTTAGGGTTTCTCCCGATTAAAACTATGATTCCACACGAATTATATAATGGATTCCAAATTATCATTAAAATAGACATTGTGGATTTAAAATGATGAATAAAATGTCTATAATGAAAAGGGGCTAAGTCCACATCCCCATGTATGATTATATTTTTTAATCTCCTACGAGAGAATATTATAGTAACATTGGTTTTGTTTTATTTCTATGCAAACATGAAGGCTTAATGGGTAAGGGTTGAAAATAATTCAAAATTATGATTGATTTTTAGTGCATTTTGGCTATAATGGATCATTGTGTGTGTGGTCAACTTCATCGAGATGTTAGTTATATTATTTTCTAAAATTTTAATCATGGATTTTGTTATATCTCAATACATATGCACCAAATTTTCTACCTTCTTTATAGAAAAACAATTTCAAATAACATACATTTCACTCCAAATACAACTTCAATAAACATAACATTGTTATCCTCTTTGGTGTAATTTACAACGCATGTGCTATGTGTATACATACACAATGATTTTTAATATATTTTTTAGATGTGATTTTACATATTTTATTTCATCTCATGAACTTTGTTTTTATAGTATTTATGTCTCTTATGTTTATAGAGGATGATCATGCGATTTTGTTCTCAAAAGTAAATAAAGTTAGAGAGGGTGTAGTATTGGGGGAAATCACAAATGAGGTGAAGGTAGTGAATATTGGCTTCTAAATATAACATATTGGGAAAAAATTTCATACTTTGGATATACCATTTGTAAATTGTAGCAGGAGATCAAATGTTTATTTTTTTGCGGAAAATAGTACAATAATAAGACATATTACCAAATAACAAAAGCCACACATATTCAAATAAAATACTACATTAGTCAACATATCCCAAGTAATAATTATATTTACGTTGGGCATTTTTGTGTAAGATCTAAATAAGAAGTCAATCCATTAAATAATTTGTTCAAGGTATATATTCTTCTTATATGACTAAGAAATGATAGTTAAAATATATGGATAGGGAGAGTAGATGGGGATATTTTCCTTAAACGGGAACAAAATAATGTAAATAAAAAGGTGATGTTAAATATTGGAAACCTACCATGGGAGGAGAAGGTCCAACATTGTATCAAGATTTTTAAGCCCAAATGAAACATGGGATATCTAAGACAAACGTAAAGAATATATTGATATGGATAGCATCACCAAGGCATGGACACCAAATAAAAATTGGCAAAGTGGCTTCATAAAGAGACCTAATAAAGGACATGAGGCCTTTAAATCATACCTTGAATTAATTTAACATGCTAATGAATTTTATCTTCAAGAAATTATTAAAGATCATAAATTTTTATGTGAAATCATCTTGGACCGAGATGTTGGTTTTATGAAAAACAAAATTCCATAAAGCATGCTCCAATAAAACTTTACAGTTGTACTATTATTTGATAGTTAAATTTAAGATTGAGTATTGTATTATTTTGGAATATTTTTCCATATAATTCTATAAAACATCATGTCATTTATGGAATTCAAATCTTATTAACATATGATTAATATAGTTTCCACCACCGTAATTAATTTAATTTGTAAATAAACAAAAACAAATATTTGATTATGCTAATAAGTTTACATGAATCTCATTTTGATTAACAAGGAATTGGGTATGATTTACAAGGAATTCATTTCAATATTTCATGTTTTTGGTTTTTCAAGGAATTGGCCATGAATTTTTATTTCATTACAACCACAAAATTAAATTCTCTTTTCCTAAAGTTATGTTCATAACCCATTAATTAAGTTTTGACACTAATAAACCTAATAATAAACGAAGCCACAAGACTTATAATTCTAAAATCACCAATCATGATCTTACCATTGATGTATTATACTTAGTGAATTAAACATTATTAAGTTTTCATAATGCATATGTTCCCCTCCATCTCAATCCTTCTATTAAAAATATTCCTAAGTTACTTGTATAGAATGGGAAAATGCCCATTCTAAATTAACTTATTTTTAAATTGTTCTAATAATTTTATAAAGTGCAAACCTTCAAGTATATATACTTAAACATGTGGTAGAAACTTTTTTTTTTACAAAGAATTGGTTATGGTTTATGATTTCTATATGGAACCCATGTTCCTAACCTTCTATTTTATTTATTGTAGATTAGTTACTTTGGATGTATATGCTTTGTAAGTCATCACTTCAACATATTTTAATAGTCCCACGTGTGTGAGAAGTAGTAGTTTTTTCGATAGGAATTAGTATATAAGAAGGTTTTGAGGCTCGATGAAGCATCCACAAATATATTGTATTTAGCTTGATCAAAGGAGGTTGCCCCTCAAGAGGCCTGCGATTTAATATCATTTTGAGTTCTTTTGCTTTAGTTATTTTTTGTAAGTTGTTTCCATTTCTAGTTAAATTATTGTGATTGGTAAAATAGTGTTAGCAGGTCTTCACATCTGGTACAAGAGCACTTTCCATGGCCAATTTTTTTTATTTTCTCTCTTTCATAACTTGAAATGATCTAATTCTGCCCACCATATGCTCTCACCTCGCCCAAATGAGATCTTGGTGATCAAAAAGTGGTCCAGATCTTGTTTGAATTCTATTTTGTAGATCTAGGTAGAAGTTGTGAGTTGTGTCATTTCCAAAATAATTGTATTCCATTCACATTCTATTACCATGCTAGTCAGTTTTGGGTAGAAACCAGATAACTAGTTTATAGAAAGAAAAAGATTACAGACATCCAGTGCCAGAAGAAGGAAAATCACAAGCACTCCTAAAACTTCATGAGAACCTGGCACGGGAATTAGCTAGAGCCAAGAAATGTTGAAAGTTCCAAGGGTTGTATCCATTTCCAAACCAAAATCTTTAGAATCCATCCTTCATCATTTTCTCGTGACATTTCTTCTCTATTTTGTGTGTAGGATATTTTGTGGGTGCTTGAAAATTCTCGTGTTCTCAAAAGTAAGAGAACAGAGTTCCAATATGTTTAGGATTATAAATGGGTTAAGGGTCATAGGTGTATAACACAAAATATTTACCTACTCGATGTGGAATCACCACCAGATCAAGACAACAAGGCCGATAGTTAGGACTTCCATGATGCTCCAAATGAACCATGCTCTGCAGAGGATTTCACACCTCGGGAGGATCAACCATATATCTCTTTACACGCACTACCTGGTGTTACCACCCCGCAAACTTTGAAGGTCAAAGCGTACTTCAAAAAAATTCCACTCAAAATCCTCATTGAATCCAACAATACATGCAATTTCATCGATCCCCACATTGCTAAGCAGGAAGACTACTTTGTGTACCCTTGTTCTAGATTTGAAGTGATGATTTAATGGGGTAGCATTTCTTGTAAAGGGAAATGTCGAATGTAACATTGCGATTAGTGAATAAAATCAGCAATCGATATATTTTTCCTCCCTCTACGTGGATGTGATGTGTTTTTAGGTGCATAATAGCTCTACACTTTGGGACCCATTCTATGGCATTTTTCTAAGATCCGAATGCGCTTCATAGCTAACAAAAGCACACATTAAAGAGATTATTTTTAGGATCTACTTCCATAATCAACTCCCACCGCATGGAAAATATTCTAAAGAAAGGATCCTATAGTATAATTTACTAGCTATACTCCATCCAACTACAACCCCCACTACCACTAAAGCAACCTTGAAAATTTGTAATCCATCCTCCACAAACATGCTACTATTTTTGTTTGAACCAATGGGTCTTCCCCTTCACGTCCCAATGGTCACCGCATTCCACTCCTCCAAAGAAACATCCCCCAAACATTCTTCCCTATCTCTATCCATATCTAAAAAAGTATGAATTTGAAAACCTAGTCGGGAGCTCCTCAAATTTGGCTTCATTTTCCCAAAGACCAAAGCATGTACTCCTCTCTAGTACTTCTTGTCCACAAAAAGGATGAATCATGGCATATATGCATTGAATTTTATGCCCTTAACCTCCTCACCATCAAGGATAAATTCTCCATTCTAGTCATTGATGAGCTTCTGGATGAGTTCCATGAGGAAATTGTTTTCTCCAAATTGGACGTTCACTCCAGATATCACCAGATTCAAGTGCATCCTGAAGACATTCCAAAAATAACCTTCCACACTCATGAGGGTCAATATAAATTTTTGGTCGTGTAATTTGGCCTTAAAAATTTCCCTTTCACCTTTCAAGCACTCATGAATAATATCTTTTAGCCTTTCCTATGTTAATTTATATAGGTTTTCTTTGACAATATCTTGATCTACAACCACACTTGGGTTGAGTATCTTGAGCATATTGACGGGGCATTAAAAATTCTAGTAGACAATAAATTATGTGCCAAATAGTCCAAGTGTTTATTTCACCTCAAATAAGTGGAATATCTAGGTTACATTTTTTCTACCAATGGGGTCCGTGTCGATCCTAACAAGATCAATACAATGTAGGTGTGGCCTCGGCCAACAACTCTTAATAGCCTTCATGTTTTTCAAGGCCTTACAAGGTACTACTACATGTTCGTCAAGGACTATAGAAAGATCACGCCCCCCTTGACCACCTTATTTAATAAGGATGTGTTCACCTAGAACACAAAGTAGTTGACCAAGCATTTGTGTCTCTTTAACAAGTTGTGTAGAAAAACAATTTTGGCCATGCCAGACTTCACTCAAAATTTCACCATTGAAAGTAATTCATTTGCAAATGGCTTGGGTATTTTCCTTCTCCAAGTAGGTTTCCCAATTTCTTTCACTAGAAAAGATATTTCGGGCTGAATCTTAGCCTTGTCTATATATGAGAAGGAAATGATGGAAATTCTCCTTGTCATCCAAAAAAGGTGGCCATACTCTTTGGGTAATCATTTTTGAATTAAAAAAAATCACTAGAGTTTGAAATATTTCTTGGAACAACGTGTCTCATCCCCAACACAATAGAAATGGGTCAGAAAACTCATGGGGTATGATTATGAGATAACCTATAAGAAGGGTAAAGACAATATTGTGGTTGATGCTCTCTCATGTGCATATGAGGACTAGGCATCCCTATCTTCCATCTCCATCCACATCCCCAATTGGTTAAAAACTATAAAAAGGGGTATGCAATTGGTCCCTCCTCACAACACCTCATCTAGCAATTGTCCACTGACCTCGCCATCATAATGTATTATTCATGGGATGGTGCATTTCTCTGACATAAAGGTTGTTTGGTGCTTCCCCATTACACATACCTTCATCAAGTTGTCTTCTATGAAATCCATGCTTCTCCATTAGTAGGAAACTCCGAATTTCTCAAAACATATGAGTGGGCATGATGAAACTTCTTTTGGAATGGAATGAAGGGTTTTATTAAACAGATGGTGGTAGAATGTGATACATGCCAATGCAACAAATGTGAGACAACAACAATTCTAGATTTTTGGAGACCTTTCCAATCCCGACTAGGATCTGGATAGATATCTCTATGGATTTTAATGATGGTATCCCTAAGTCAGGAGGTAAATTAGTGATCTTGGTTGTGGTCGATTGCCACTCCAAATATAGTCATTTTTGTTCCCTGACCCATCCATATTCAGCCTCCACAGTCACCCATATTTTTGTGGATCATACTTTCTTTCTACATGGCATTCCTTCCTCCATTGTCTATGATTGTGATTCCACTTTCAGTAAAAAAAATTGGATAGAGATTTTCCACCACACAGGAACCCAATTGAAGATGAGCTCTAGATATCACCCCCAGACGGATGGCCAGACAGAAACTATCAACAAATGTTTGGAAATGTTCCTTCATTGTTTTGTTTTAGAACAACAACACTAGTGGACATAGTGGCTTCCCCTTACAGAGTGGTGGTATGATACCTCATACCAACTTCTACTAAAATTACCCCATATGAAGAATTCTATGGTCAAAATCCACCAAATATTCTTCCATATAACCTTGGAAGTTTGAGAGTTCATGCAGTCAACAATACTCTCCACAACCGGAAGTATATTCTCAGTAATCTACGAGCCAATCTCCACACAAAAAATAACCACATGAAGCAATAGGCTGATCAACACCACTCCGAGCACACCATCCAACTAGGAGATATGGTCTTCCTTTGTCTGAAACCTTACAAGCATTCATCCTTGAAGCTCAAAGGGCATCATAAGCTTTCTCCAAAGTTTTACGAGGCCATATAAGGTCCTCCAGAAAATTGGTTTAGTTGCTTACAAGTTGGAGCTTCCACCTTCCTCTATAATTCACCCAGTTTTCCATGTCTCATGTTTAAAGAAAGTTTTGGAGCCAATATCCAAGCACAAAGCACTTTACCACAACTAGATAATGAAGGTTCCATCCTTCTCGAACTAGAATCCATTTGACATAGGAAGATCCAGTAAACTCCACTCCCACTCCATCCAAAAATCCTTATCCGGTGGCATGGCATGCAACCAAAAGACACAACATGGGAACCACTTCTCCATATTCGAAATAATTTCCACATCTGAAGCTTTGAGGAAAATGTTTTTCCAAGAGGGAGGGTATGTTAGGAACCCGTGTTCCTACCCTTCTATTTTCTTTATACTATATTAGTTACTTTGGATGTATATGCTTTGTAAGTCGTACCTTCAATATATTTTAATAATCCCACATTTTTGGGAAGTAGTATTTTCTTCGATAGGAATTAGTATATAACAAGGTGTTGAGGCTCAATAAAGCATCCATGAATATATTGTATTGAGCTTGCTTAAAGGAGGTTGCCCCCTCGTAGAGGCCTATGATTTAATATCATTTAGAGTTATTTTATTTTAGTTATTTGTTGCAAGTTGTTTCCATTTATATTTAAATTATTGTGATTGGTAAAATAGTGTTCACAGGTCTTCACAATTTCATTACAAGTAAATTATATGCTTTGAATCACTTAATTTTTGAATTAATAACTATAAAATTTATATGCATAATTACCCATTAATTAAGTTTGGACACTGATAAACCTTAATAAATGAAGCCACATAACCTTTCAATTAAAAATATTCTTAAGTTACTTGTTTATAATGGGAAAATTCCCATTTTAAATTATCTTAGATAATATTATTCTAATATTATCTCTATAAAGTGCAAACCTTTCAAGGGTACAATGGGAAGAGTTTTTGATAAAAAAGTGTTATAATTACTTATACATAGTGTAAATATTGGAATATGATATTACACTACTTAAAAACAATAATAACAATATTGGAATCTAATATCACACTAGATAAAAACCAATAATGGCAATTTTAGAATCCAATTTCAACAATTATAAAACTAAAAATGATGAAAATATATGGAAAAGATAATATTTTCCCTATGAATATAAGAGGATAATATCATGATTTTGAGTTGAGATTCTTAGAAATATGTCCATATTTAATGAAATGTTGGTTTAGAATTAGTATTTAGATTTATATTAAAAACCTAATTTTTAATTACCTTTTAGTGAACCCACTAAGTTATTGGTCCATTGTATCATAGGATTTCATTTTTCACCCTTTTATTTTCATATTTCCAAGTCAAATTTAAACTTAATTGTTGGTCTTGATTTTTTTCAAAACCATTATTTGCTTGTGTGTTTTACATTTCTCTAATGGATAATATTAATGGTTCCTCTTTTGTAGATCATAATTTTGATGTAAATGTTGAGATAATTAATAATTACACTTCTAATGTTGAGTACATATTTTATATGATTTATTAAAAAACGTCTTATAAAATATAAACTAAATCCATGAGTTAATACAAGATTCTAAATAGGTTAAAATTAATTTCATTGACCAAGTTTCACCAACAAAATAATATGACAACCCTTTAAAGATCATAATCCACATTTTAGAGAATATACTTCCCTTTTGAAACTAATGGCCACGTGTTTACACAAGCCTCACATCCATCTAATGTTCCTAATATGGAGGCATCCCATGTTGGAAGAAAAATGGAATGGGGAGGGTGAATTGGTCCTTTAAAATTTAGTTTCGATTTCAGATTACCACTTAATCATTAAAAATTAACCATCTATTAATGTGTGCACAACATCATATAACATACATTTAATCAACCATGAACAAGAGAAACAACACCATAACACAAGATATAAGTGAGAAACCCTCAAGGGGAAGAAAAACCACTAAAAATTCTAATTATATTACTCAAATCAAAATTATTTAGTGAAACACCAAATTCATAAAGAGTATCAACCCCTAATTTAGTAGAGCACCAAACCCTATTTTTATGAAGCACCAACTCCAAAAGGAGGCTATTACCCCAAAATATGATCAATAACCCACTCAACCACCTTTTAATAAGATCTATTATGTCTTTTTTTCACAATTGAAAAAGAGCACTTGTTTAGATCGCTCACCTTAAAACCCTCAGACAAACCCTAGCTTCTCAAACTTGCACTATCTTTCACTTCTCAATGCTTCTTACTCTCTTAGATCTCAAAGCATGCTTTGGCAGAGACAAATCACTCTCACATAAGTCGCATTTTCTCTCTTTCAATTAACTAGTGCCAAATTGCACCCAAAACATCACTTTTATACATTCTTCATGATTTAAACTCTCAAAAAGTAGGTTAACCTCATTTAGCTATACCAAGACAACTAAAAAATATTCAAATAATTCATTTTAATGTTCACAAATGACCCATAGAGGTCGGTCATGCCCAAAACTTTCCAACTTTCACAAAACAAAAGCTAAAAAACCCCATCACTAGGATGAGCTAAAACCAAAAATCACAAAATAATACTTCACAGAGCTTATAAAATCACCATTCATGAGTAATATAACATATACTAATCAAATAAATCATAAAATTGGCCCACATGCTCGTATCCTTCACCAAACAATTATTTCTAGCACCATGTCTTCACCTTTGGGCATCAAGGTCACCCAATAACAAGTCAAATATGGCATGTTACCATTATATATAATCATTATGACCTGTAAATCACATACATGTAAGTTAGACACTATGAAACATCCATGTGTTTAATCCACATATACTTTCCTCTTCTCCAAATCAAGATACGAGAAACCTATTTTACAAAATCAACTAGTTTACACCCTTTCCTGTGACTTTTAAGACCTAAAATTATATAATTAGGAACAAAATCACCCATACTCACTCTAAAAGTGATAATAAACATCAAATCATCCATCTCATGCTTCAACCAACTCAAAATTTAAAAAAAAGCAATTATGTCCTGAAAAAAACAATATTATTACTCACAAACTAATCTTGAAGACCCATAAAATCTCATCATTATGAGACAAAACTTATACAAATGGAACTACATATGTATCTCTTTCCTGAACATATTGGAACTTTTCCCAAATTGAAGTGGAAGGCCTTCAATAAATCTTATCTCTACAAACTGTCTAAAATTTCCCTTTAACTAATCTTCACAATTAGGTCATAATTTTCCCTTTTTATGCATCACTAATACCTAAAATCACCATTAACATCAATCAAAACTCACATAATAAAAACAATGTCCATTTATTTTGCAACTCCTTTAGACAACATTTTCTCAAACTAAAATTCTTTAGAACTAACCTATTTGAGTGGGGTCCACTCATCACCACAACCACTACCACACCTTTCTATAAACCTAGAGAAGTCCTATACTTCATCAAATAAGCATACTTACACTACTAATAAATTTTATGAAATTAGGAGCATTTTCTATCCTACCACTTTTGAGCTAGGGTTTTAAGAACAAAAAAATTGTTTACTTTCTTAACATTCATTCATAAAATGTGACGATTAAAAGATATAATTATTTTTCTAAAAACTTCTAAATGTATAAACATCCCTAAAATCCACAAGGTCCCATCTAAAGAACACAATTCAAGGTAAGCATCAAAAGGTGCAATTCAAGCTAAAAACACCCTTCGTTGGACCCTATTTCACATAAACTGACTTATTTTCAAAATTATTTCAATTTTACTCACACCTTTATGATACCTCTTCGCATCATCTCCAATCATCAACATAGCTCAAATATCTCTCCAACTTCTCATCCCATCTCATTTGCATGACTAGCCCTTAGAGTTTTGCATAGTGTAAGCTACTGATCAAAAGAAACAACATTGTAACTCATCATATAAACTATCCAAAATGACCTAACATCCTTATTACATCATGAAATACTTACATACATGCATCCATGAGCTCACATGTATCCACACTTCAACATTGTGCCTTCAAACACCTATACCTGATCTAGATAAACACCTAAAACTTGGTCTTCATCCTATATATGCATCCTACAACTCATGTGATTACTTAAACACTCTCCAAACACATTCTCCATGCTTTCAACATGATCCTCAAGTCACCATGAAGCTCCAACAACCATACACCATCACCTAGGCTAGTTATGTCACTTAAATGGGCTTGCTAGACCAAGCCAATCTCACTGAATCACCTCATGATATCAATATCACACTTAAAAATCTATGTCATCATTACTTTGAGAATCCTCAGAATCTAATCCATCATCCTCTTTTTCACTAATGTTTTTGTACATCAATGAAAACACATAAATCATAACATGTGAACAATACTCCCCTTTTCCATTGATGGAAAACCACCTAAAATTCTCACCCTTTTTACATTAATGAAAAAGTATACCTAAACCTACATTTTCTTCACCTTTCTCAGCTTCATAGGATCATCTTTTGGTTGGAAACATGAACACAAATCTTCATAATAGCTCACAATCTAGTCATTTCTCACAAAATCTGAGTTTGGCCACTCTCAAGGCATAGAAACAATATGTTCCCCCTGAGAAGAAGCATCCACAACACCTAAACATGCCAAAAATGATGAATATAACTAAAAATCCATCTTCTTTACCTTGTTCATAGGTGTTATAGACACACAACTGCTTGTTTAGGCTCAAAAACATGATTTCACGACCTTATAAATTATTTTGACTTATTTCAACCTCTAATATTACAGTAACAAACCTTGGAATAGATGCATACTCCATATGACCATGCCAAAAATGAGAAATAACATAAACTAACCATATTATTTATCTTTCTTGACTTGACATTGCTCAAACTAGGCTTTTCCTTACCATTTTTTACCTCAAACCTTCTGAAGGACTAAGATCTTTGTTCTAGCTCTACAGTGTAATTAAAAGCACTTTTGATAAGCCCTAGAACACAATTCACACTATGGAAAAATTCCCATCACTCCCTAGGAGCTAATAGCAACTCATTCTAGTGGAATACACAAAAATTTGACTCCTTACCATGATATCTTTCATGCAAAGAGACTCAACCACTTTTACAAAGTCCTAAAACATCTTTACAATCTTTCATTGTATCCTTTAGATGAGATTGTTCACATGAACCCAAAACTTACTTTACTTTGAAATGAAATTGAATTCTTTCTATTACCATGCTCTACATACCTTGTGACCATCTAGAGTGCCTTCTATAAGGGAATAACATGATCCTCTTGACTTGAAAAATTTATTACACATGTAGCATACTAGCTCCATGCATTATCAACCCTACAACACTTTGTAAGAGATTAATCATTTCAAATAGGTACATGATCAATTACATGAATCTTGCATCACACTTTATTTTTCTCAAACAATTTCCATGTCACTTTAACACTTAATACAAGGACCAATACTTACTCTCCTATTTGATAGACCTCTTACATATATGTAGCTCCATCTTTACAATATTGTAGCATCACAAGTAGCTTTGAACTTACCTTCACCCATTTGATGGTCCTTCAAACTTGTTTCCTAAACTCTTGAGATGAGTATACCTCCCATGAATTTGTAAAGGGGACATCAAGGCATTAAAGGTTATCCCATTCGACTCTAACACTTGTAGACATACCCGAACTATCACGGTGTACACAGATCCTTTGACACCCAATCATCAAGAAATTTTTATCTTCTTAGAATACATACACTTTCTAGATCACTGAGGAAACTCTAAGATATTTTCAACACCTCATACCTATAAAATTTCTTAACCGAACACCTCATTCCTATATAAAATTCATTCTCTACCTTTTTATATTCTCTATAATTGTAGAGGATCAAATCATACTTTTGATCTCAATTTTACTTATACCTCATACATTTTTTCATTGTAAATCTACATTTGAATGAAATAAAACAAGAGGAACACTCTCCTTCTAGTTGGACATTATTTTATATCATGTATAGTTATTTACAAGCATTAATAATTAGCAAAACTCACCAATTGATGACCTACAATTGTATAGATAGAAATTCAACTTCAAAACATTGTACTTGATGTCCCAAGGAGTCAAAAACCTCACATCTTATCCTTATTGTTTCATTAGAATTTTACATAGATGTGTGACTTTGTTCATGCTTGAAATTTTTTAGAATCATCAAAATTTCACCACACCATCTTCACCTCACCAATTTACACACACAACTTACTAGCCCTATATTAATGAAAATCACACCTAAAATTTAAAGCATACACGTTCATAAGCAAATATAACCTATTCAAAGTACCCATTTGACCACATTGTCACCTCCATGAGCCTTGAATCCTAATCTTGTAGTAGTCTTACCCAGTTTTCTATTTCACCTTTGAAAATTAGGTCATAATCAATCTTCTCTACAACAATTGGGAACTATCATGGATTCTAGGAAGAAATGACAACTTCAAGGTTTAAAACCTCTTGAATCTAAAAACATTCACTGTTAAGATGATTTGTTCCAAATTTTGGCCTTTAATTCAATAATTTTCTCCTTCAATCACTTACTTTCCTTCATTTTGCTACATTTAAACTTTTGAGACCTAGACAAGTCAAAGTCAACTCATGATGCACATAATTTGAATTCAATATCTCATACTGCCATCAAAATTGTAGCAACATATTCTTATGTTTTGAGCATCCATATAATGGCATGAAAAAAATAAAAAATAACTTTTTCTAGAAATCTTCTTAACTTGACTAAAGACCACCCTCATGAACACATCTCTTTTGACTCAGACCATATAAATTTTCAACTAATGCCACCCTTATCACTTTATTTTCATGACATGAAACATGTATAAGATAATAATGATTCACTGGTACACACATTTGGAGCTTGACTCATATATTTATGTCACACCAAGACACATACACAGTATGACACATGATATAGAAAACATTTTCACATTTTCACCAACAAGATCAAGGACTCAAGACCTTGACCAAGTACACCACTTAAGCCACACTACACACCATTTTTACACATAAATCATAGCTCATTACCACCTTCTTCAACAATAAATTGTGAGCACCCACACTATAACTTGGACATGTCATAAAAATCAAACACACATACTATCATGAAATATACATACCTTGAAATGATGACAAAACTTTGTACTAGCACACATTCATCAAAGATTTCTTGGAGCAGATGGTTTTATTTTCTTTCTCTATTTCACAATTAGCTCATAAATTCAAGGTATTCCAAGTGCTGAGATCACTCCCATATTTTCTCTTAGATATTCAAAGGTAGGTTTTGGTAGAGGCTTTGTCAAAATGTCTACTACTTCCTCCTTAGTAGATACATGCTCCAACTTGATAAATTGTTTAGTCACTTTATCTCTTAGGTAATGATACTTAATAGGTATGTGCTTGGTTTTAGAGTGTAAAATGGATTCTTAGAAACATTTATTACACTAGTACTATCACAAAGAATCTATCTAGGCCCATCACACTTTACATTTTAGTCTTCTAAGGTTTGCCTCATCCATATCACTTGAGAAAAAAATTATGTAGCACCTATATGCTTAGCTTCACATGTTGAAAGAGCCATAAGATATTTTTTCTTGCTTGACCAAGAAACAATACATCCTCCAACAAATAATGCACCACCACTAGTAATTTTTCTATCATCCATGTTACCTTCCCAATCAGTATTAGAAAATTATCGTATTTCCAAACTTTCACTTCTTGGATACCAAAAACCAAATTCAGAGTCCCTTTAAGATATCTAAAGATACTCTTTACTTCTTAAATATGTGACTCTCTAGAATCATATTGAAACCTTCCAAGTAGTCCAAAACTTACACAATATATGGTTTAAAGGTAGTTACATAAAGAATGCTATCAATCATTGATCTATAATCTGATTGGGTCACTTTAGGGGAATCACCTTCCTTACTGAGTTTACATCTTGTAAACATGGGAGTACCAATAGGCTTGCAATAATCCATTTAAAAATTATTTAACATATCCTTGATATACTTGTATTGAGATATGAATATACCCTCATTTGATTGACTCACTTGTAATCTAAGGAAAAAATAAATATCAAAAAGCATAAACATCTCAAATTATATCTTCAAAGCTTCAAAAAAATTATCAGTCATGATTTCACTTCCTCCACTAAATATTATTTCATCTACGTAAACAACAATAAAAAAATGTTCTCCTTCACTTTTAATATATAAGTTGCTATCAGTAACTCCTCTCTTGAAACCTTTCTCAATCAAGTACTTGTCAAGCCTTTCATACCAATCCCTAGGGGATTTATTTAGGCCATAAAGATCCTTATTCAGTTTACATACATAATATTTCTTATCAGTCAAAGAAAAACCATCAGGATTCTCCATATAGACTTCCTCATCAAGGTAAATGTTATCATTAAAAATAACACCCTCTAATTTGATCATGAATTAGTGAATGAGAAACTAGTGTTTTTTGGTAACATGGGATTGTCTCTCGAGTGTGGGAAAACATATGGAGAAGTTAGGCTTCCTCTACCTTATCCTAATGTTAAACTACTCCTAGAAGGGAAATTTTACTATCTACTTCTATCCTAAGCTTCTAAGGGACCAGAGAGAGAGAGATATTGCATGAAAATGGAAATCCTAAACTATAGAGGTGATTACACCAAGAAAGGGAAGGAAAAACATTCAAGTGAGTGAAAATGAGATGAATAATGGGAAAGAGAGAGGCCAGACACAAGTGACATAATCCCTAACTACATTCTACAACATAATCTGCATAGAGCACAATGTATATGAATCTTCAAAGAAGAACAAAGCATAAAAATGCACCTATAATTGTAATGAAAGGAAAGAAACATAATGTAATAAAATATAGGACAGAGTGTGGGACTTGCAAAATGAGAAAGGAATCTCTAGTTTAGAGGTGGTTCCTCAATTCCTCTCAGTCGGATTTATCACTTACAAGTTGTAGAGGTCTATATTCCTAACCTACCCTAAATTCCAAAGGAGACGAGAGATAGAGAATGCAAAAAAGCTAAAACTAATGCTAATAGGTGATGCACCAAAGGAGTGGTGAGCATTTTTTACTTCTAGATTGACATGAGTCCATAAAAATGCAACAAAGAACCTCATGCACAAACTGATAATTGTAATGAAGGATCATAAATTAACCAAACAACACAGGCAGAGGATGAAAACTAATCACAGAGGTTGTATTGTTATTTTAATCATCAAAATCACTTGCATTACAACACTTGAGAGGAAAAATAAAGTTGCAGCTCTTAGAAAAGGTCTGATATTCCACCAAAATCACTTCCAAGGTGAGAAAGGGGACCTGTAATACACAAAAAATGTTCACCCTTTGAAAATGAGCCAAATCTGGCTTTTACAGTGCAAGGGACGAGCCCAGGAGAGAGAAACATGGGAAAACATGGGAGAGGTTCAATCATTGACCAAAATGCATTCAAAACAGCATGGGCATCCTTACAGACCCATTCCCTGACATTTTTAACCATGCTGGGAGAGAATGCGAGCCATTCTTCATTAAAAACGGTGGTTGAAACGTCATTTCTGCTCATCACCACGTGCAGAGACATTTTTCAATTTTCTCTCTCTCAAAATCCATCAAAATGAAAAATTGACCCCAGAATCTTGTAGATAATTTCACCATCTTTCCATTGATATAAAGAACGTGAAAAACCAGAGCTCTGGATCGAAAGATATGGCCATTTGAAGTTTTAGGGCAAAACAGGGCCAAATCGGGTTGGCGGGCAAAAATTTGAATTTTTGCACCTTTTTGGTCATTTGGAAAATTTTCCAAAATTTCCCCGCACTCCGCCACTCTAGGTGCCATGTGGTGGCATCTCATTAGCCATGGGCCTTTCAGGGGAAAATTTTCCCAAAAAACTCCGCCGAGCCATAACTTCAAAAATACATGGAGTTAGGAGGAAAACTTTACCTTTCTGGAAAGTTGAGAAAGAGCTCTATCCAATGGTGCCATTTTCAGAAGGTTTTGAGTGCCTAAAAAGAAAAATATTATGACTGAGGCACAAGAGAGGGGAGAATGGAAGGAGTTAGCCACAAAAAATGAGCAGGGGCACATTTTGGATAACAATTTTGGCGACTCAAAGGGGTCATCTGCCTGCTTTGGATGAAATTACCAGTTGCCTGAAACAATCCATTGGGCATGGAGTCATTAAATTCTCTGTTTGGTACCCCAACTGACTAGAACGTTGCAAGGAGGAACATGGAATATCACCTGATGGAGCAAGGCCTGCAAACACATTCCCAGGCAATGGCTTGTGCCAAAGCACTTAGGGAAAGAAAAACTAACCTACAACAAAACAATGTGCACAAGCACTTGGAGGAATGAAAACCTAAGCTAATATTTACAAGGTGGAGAATTTCCCTTTAGTAGAAATGCTTTAGATGGATCCCATTGACTGGAATCTGCAGTTCTTCGCCATCCAATGAAGACAATTGGAAGGCATTGTTGTCCTTACACTTTGTGACCATGTATGGGCCACTCCAAATGGCATCAAATTTTGAATGCCTTCCGGTTTTGCTCTCTCTGCATCCCATTTTAACACTAGATCTCCAACTTGGAAGGATCTATTCTTGGCCTTTCTATCAAAGGTCTTCTTTATCAAAGCTGATCCTTCTCCATTGCTTGGGATGCCTGATTTCTGATTTCTTGGAGCTCCATCAATTCTGCATATCTAACTTCCATGGGCTCAAACTCCAACAACTCCAACTGTTTCATGAGTTCCAATGTTGGCAACTCAAGTGATATGGGAAAAATTGCCTCTCTCCCATAAACAAGCCTGAATGGAGAGTTACCTGTAGATCTTTTAGGAGTTATCCTATCAGCCCATAAAGCTGATTTCAATTTAGTATGCCAAGACCTCTGATTTTCATCAAGAGTCCTCTTAATGATCCTCAACAAGTTCTTGTTTGTAGATTCAGCCTGGCCATTACCCTGGGGGTAATAGTTTGATGAAGTACTTAGGTAGATCCCATTCTTGACAGCCCATTCAGTCACCTTGGACCCGATGAATGCCAATGCATTATCTGATATTATTGTAGCAGGTACACCAAATCTGGTTGTTATTCCCTCATAGAAGTCTAGGATGCTAGATTCATTTGCTTCCTTGAGTGCTACTGCTTCAGTCCACTTAGTGAAGTAATCTGTGGCTGTTAAAATCCACTTGTGCCCTTGGCTTGAATTGGGATTAATGACTCCAATGAAGTCTAAACCCCATTGCATGAATGGCTGGTCAACTGAAATTGGATGCAATGGAAGGGCAGCTAGCCTCTCTTTACCTGTGAAGAATGCACAATTCTTGCACCTCTTGATCCATGCATAACAATCATTGAAAATCTTGGGCCAATAATAGCCAGCCCTCATGATCTTTAGAGTTGTCACTCTTGGTGCAAAATGACCACCAGCTGGTCCACCATGGAACTCTTCCAACATCCTATGAATCTGATTTGTACCAATGCATCTCAGCAGTACTCCATTCACATCTCTTTTGAACAAGACACCATCAACAAGGGCATATGGGACAGCCTGCAATCTGAAGTGTCTTCTTTGGGTCTTGTTCATCTCTGGAGGGCATAGGCCTGTGCTTAGGAAGTGCATTATACTTTGGGTCCAAGCAAGGAGTGGGGACACCATTATTTTCCTCTTGAGTGCTTCCTTGCTCATGGTTGTCTTGCAACTTCAAAACAGTCTCTTTCTCATTGCATGCTTCCTTTTGCTTGCTCAAAATCAGCTGCTCACACAGTCCTTTTCCTCTGACCAACTTGGTGACCTTGATCTCTATGTCATACTCCATGACACGAGTAATCCAACCTGCTCTCTTTTCATTCAAGTCTTTGTTGAGGAGGAAGTCTTTAACTCCCGCATGAGAAACCAACAATTGGACCTTATTGTTTGAAACTAGATGCTTGAATTTCTTCAAGCTCCTGATTACTGCAAGAACATGCTTCTCAATGAAAGAATATCTCACCTCATAGTCCTCCAGGATTTGGCTGAAGAAAGCAATTGGCTGCTCATCATTGTCCTTGTTCTGCTGTACCAAAATTTAGAGAGATAGTATCATCACCCCCAAATGCATAGAGGATGAAATCCTTGGAGAAATCCGGGTTGATGAGAGCTGGGGCTTGAGAGATGGCTTCTTTGGTTGCTTCAAAACTCTCCTTGCCTTCTGCTGTCCATTTGAAAGCCATGCTTTTCTTTAACATCTTGGTGATGGGCTTGACAAGGGCTGCAAAATCTGGGACAAACCTCGAACAAAATTTATTCTCCCCAAGAAACTCTGGAGGGCCTTCTTGTGGCTTGGCAATGGTAGTGCTCTTATGGCTTCAACTCTTTCTGGATCAATTGCTAATCCTTCTTTGGAGACAATGTGACCAAGGAGCTTTCCTTCATGAGCTAAGAAAATACATTTTTTAGGATTCAAGGAGACTCCAAATCTTCTGCACCTTTGGAACACTTGTCTCAAATGAGAGAGGTGGTCTGCTGTATTTTTTGAAAAAATAGTGATATCATCAAGATATATCAGCACTATGTTGTTAATCAAACCTTTGAACGCCATGTCCATTGCTCTTTGGAAGGTAGCTCCGGTGTTGGACAGCCCAAATGGCATTTTCCTGTATGCATAAGTTCCCCATTTAGTTGTAAAGGCTGTCTTGAACTGATCTTCTTCCTTCACCATAATCTGATTATACCCTGAATAGCCATCAAGTAGTGAAAACCTCTCGGGGCCAGCAACAACTTGTAAAATCTGCTCCATGGAAGGAAGTGGATAATGATCCTTGAGAGATGCTCTATTCAAATCTCTAAAGTCAACACACAATCTGATTTCCCCACTCTTCTTTCTGACTGGAACCAAGTTGGAAACCCAACTAGAATGCTTGATAGGGAATATGATTCTTGATTCTATCAACTTATTCAATTCTTTTCTCATGAGAGGCTCCATGTGGGGGTTGACTGGCCTTTGTTTTTGCCTGATGGGCTTAGTATTTGGATCCAATTCAATGGTGTGTTGAGCTAACTCGGGATTGAAACCTTTCAAATCTTCATAGCTCCAAGAAAACACATCAGGGAATTCTTGACAAAGTTGTATAAACTCATACCTTTCTTGCTCAGTTGTCATCTTGCCAACTTGGAGTGATTTGCCTTCTCCTACCGAGATGGACACTGAATCTTCTTCCTTCACTTGGATGTTTGCTTTCTCCTTCCTAAACTGATCATTAGGATTGAAAATGGACTCCAAAGTAATAAGCCCCTTTGGTAGTTTGTTGGTTCTCAGCTGCACCACTTGGTCACCATACTGCTGCTCCAACTTTTCCTGATTTTTGGCTGAGAACTCAGCCTCTTCTTATAAGAAATGGATGATTTGTTGATCATTTTCAAATACTTGCCAACTTACATTGTTGTCCGGCACTGAAGGCCTCACAATCACATGGATGTTTGGTTGTACCTTGTCCTTTTGAATGCTCTCCACAACGTCAAAGGCTGCCCCAACTGCTGCAAGCCTGTCAGCAGCTTGGTTCTCTTTTCTAGGAATGGATTTTATGCTAAAGCCCTCAAAATCTTCAATGAGGTCCCACACCCTGTTCTTGTAGCACTTGAGTAGATTATTCTTGACAGCATGCTGCCCCTTAACTTGGTTGACAATCAACTCACTGTCACCAAAGACTTGCAAGTTCTTTATCCCTCTCTTGATTGCCCAATGCAGTCCTTGCACCAAGGCTTCATATTCAGCAGTGTTGTTAGAGCATGCAAACTGAAATCTAAAAGCTGAATAATACTTAACTCCTTGAGGTGAAACCAGCATGGCTCCCCCTCCTGCACCTTGTCTACTCCTTGATCCATCAAAAAACAACTGCCATACCTCATTGTCATCCTTGTGGTCTGGCTTGGTGATGCTAGGAATAGGCTGATTTTCTTCATGCATGCAATAGACTCCTAACTCAGATTCTTCTATTTCTTGATAAGGATCAAAAGCATGCACCTTGCTTGCCCATTCATCAAGAGTCAAATCTGGGATGCTTCCTACCTTGGTGTCAGCTTCATCAGTGCTTGGATAATCTTCTTGATCAAATCTTTGAACAATTGGTATTGATCGACTTGGAGTGTAAGGCTCAATGTGAAAGTTTGCAATAGGTTCGAGACTGATTGTGGCTTTGGTTCCATATCTTGTTCTGAACAGCATGTGTGACCAATCAGCAGACAAGTAACCTCAATCTTAGTTGTGAAATCCCTTGACAAACATAGGGAAAAGAGTGGTGGAAGGTCTATTACTGAGACATCTTGCAAAACAACCACGTTGGGACAGGCATGCAAAGTAAGACTCAAGTTTTTAATCACTCCAACTGTTGTTACTGCTGTCCCATCCAATTGTACCACCCCTTTGGATATGGTTTCATACTGAATTCCCAACTGATCAGCTATTTTCTTGGGCATTACTGAACTACTTGCCCCGGAATCAATCATGTAATTGTGTACTAATTGGTTCCCAATGATCAATGAAACATAGAATGGAGGGGGCTTCAACATCTTACCTTGTTGTCCTCCATGATTCCCCTCAGGCTGGGCAGCATTTGTGAGCACCTTCTCTTGCATTTGGACTTGCTGATTTGAAGTTGACCAGTCCTTCATGGCAGCTTGTAGCAAATCTCTTTGGCCTAGGATAGATAGTGATTCCCACATTGATATGTTTACATTTGTCTTCTTCATCTGATCAATGATATTGAATGGGGATGAAGTATCCTTTTGTTGTCCCTTGGCCTGCACATTCATCCCTTGTATATGGGCAGCAACAACTGGCATTTGAGTTGGCCTAGGAACTGTTTTAGGCAGTCCTTGTGTGCTTGGGATTGCATTTTGCTTGCCAATAGTTTGTGGAGTGACAGAAGGTCATGAATTACTTGGGGCCAATGGCTGTTCTTCACCCAAATTTCTCCTCTTTGACCTTGTGTTGGCTGCAACACTTTGGGAAACTATCTGGTTCATGCCACAAAAATCTTCTGCCTGCCAGTTTACAAGTGTGGTATCATTTGGAGCTGATTGTTGCTGGAATGTTTCTTGTTGCTGGTCATTTCTTTGACTACCTTCACCCTCCACACCAGTTGTTGTCACCATTAATGCTTGATTCAAGGCACCATTGAAGCACATGGACTAGTTATGAGGTTCATTGCATGGGAAACACCAATCATACTCTTGAGCCATATTGTTTTGTACTGGCACTAATGCTTTAGAGGCAGATGTAGCATTGGGATTATAGGGCTGAAATGGTCTATTGGTAGGAGGCCTTGCTTGATTTAGGTTTGCAGCTGGATTGGGTGGTCTTTGGGGTTGATATGGCTGCTGTTAGGCTGAGCTTGAGGCTGGAAGGAAGGTCTAAAACCTTGAGCTTGCTGCCTTTTGAGTGTAACCAGCTCATTACCTAGATTTTGCAATTGCTTCATGACTTCTTGAAGTTCATTTGAGGCACTAGAAGATGAAGTGGAAGCTTCACTTGAATTCTGATTTCTAGGAGTGGGAATAGAAGCTAAATTAGGCACTTGGCTAGTACTTGGGCTCTCTAAACTTGGAAATAATGGCATTGGAGGCCTAGGAGCTAGCTTGCCAGCTTGAATCAAACAATTTTCAGCTCTAATGGAAATGCTATAAGCAATGGGGATAGTTGTGCCTCCCATGGATTGAATTAACATAGAAATATCAGAATTTAAAGCTTTAAGGTAATAAAGAAAAGCACCTTCTGCTGTTGGCTTGATTGCCACTGGAATTCTCTCCCAAGTCCTTTGAAATCTGAAATTAAAATCAATCAAGTTGCTCATTGGGAGCTCTTTTGATAGTTGTCAGTTGCTCCAAAAGGGACAAGTTGTCTCCCTTTTCCCCAAATTGCTCATGGAGGGCTATACATAGCTGATTCCAATTTTGAATAGAACCTGAGGCAAGACTCCTGAACCATTGCAAAGCTTTCCCTTTGAATGAAGATGCAGCAGTTTGATAGCAACTTGCATCTCATTGATCTCATGGATTGCACAAATGTTAGCAATATCCTTAACATGATCACCAGGAGTGGTCTGATTTTCTCTAGTGAAGTATGGAATGTTCTTCAATGTTGCAACTGGGATTGGATTTTGTGCATTGAGAGCAAGTGGGCTGCTGCCAGTGAAATTGACATAGGGGTTGTTTTGTGCCATTCTGATTGGCCTTAGAACCCTTGTTGATTGAATGAAAGGCCTACCAGGTGGAGGAGTTGAGAGAGTTCTATTTGGTGGAGATGGAGACCTTTGGATTCTCCTCCCACTTTTCCTTATTCTTGGAGATAATTACAGATATTCAAACAACACCTCTTCTTCTCCAGCTCTTGACCTTGTAGTGATTCTTCTCATGAGTTTTTAGGTCTGCACTGCTAAAACCAGCTGATTCTTCTTCCTTGGAGTCGCCAGATGTGCAATTTATAGCTCTTTTAAAGCAAGAAACTTGCAACAAATGCACATCAATTTTGTTGCAATGAAGATGAAGACTTCTAAGGTCCCACCGGGTGTGCCAAAACTATTGTGGCAAATCAGCAGCACCCCTGGATGTTGATCAGATTTCTAGTTTGATCATACTAGCATCCAGTGTGATTGCACAACATTGAATCCTTTCCCCAAGTGTGGGACTTGCAAAATGAGAAAGGAATCTCTAGTTTAGAGGCTGGTTCCTCAATTCCTAGTCAGATTTATCACTTACAAGTTGCAGAGGTCTATATTCCTAACCCTACCCTAAATTCCAAAGGAGACAGAGATAGAGAATGCAAAAAAGCTAAAACTAATGCTAATAGGTGATGCACCAAAGGAGTGGTGAGCATTTTTTACTTCTGCAGATTGACACAGTCCATAAAAATGCAACAAAGAACCTCATGCACAAACTGATAATTGTAATGAAGGATCAGAAATTAACCAAACAACACGGGCAGGAGAGGATGAAAACTAATCACGGAGTATTTGTATTGTTATTTTAATCATCAAAATCACTTGCATTACAACACACGAGAGGCAAAATAAAGTTGCAGCTCTTAGAAAAGGTCGATATTCCACCAAAATCACTTCCAAGGTGAGAAAGGGGACTGCAATACACAAAAATGTTCCACCTTTGAAAATGAGCCAAATCGGCTTTTACGGCGAGGGACGAGCCCGGGAGAGAGAAACACGGAAAACGTGGGAGAGGTTCAATCATTGACCAAAATGCATTCAAAACAGCATGGGCATCCTTACAGACCCATTCCCTGACATTTTTAACCATGCTGGGAGAGAATGCGAGCCATTCTTCATTAAAAACGGTGGTTGAAACGTCATTTCTGCTCATCACCACGTGCCAGAGACGTTTTTGATTTTCTCTCTCCAAACTCCATCAAAATGCAAAATTGACCCGGAATCTTGTAGAGAATTTCACTAGATTTCCATTGATATAAAGAACATGAAAAACCGAGCTCTGGATCGAAAGATATGGCCATTTGAAGTTTTAGGGCAAAATAGGGCCAAATCGGGTTGGCGGGCAAAAATTCAAATTTTGCACCTTTTTGGTCATTTGGAAAATTTTCCAAAATTTCCCCACGCTCCGCCACTCTAGGTGCCACGTGGTGGCATCTCATTAGCCGTGGGCCTTTCAGGGGAAAATTTTCCCAAAAAACTCCGCCGAGCCATAACTTCAAAAATACATGGAGTTAGGAGGAAAACTTTACCTTTCTGGAAAGTTGAGAAAGAGCTCTATCCAATGGTGCCATTTTCGAAGGTTTTGAGTGCCTAAAAAAAAAATATTATGACTGAGGCACAAGAGAGGGGAGAATGGAAGGAGTTACTAAACCATTTTTCTCTTTATTCACCGGTTTATACTCACAAAAATATGATTCTTGTGATACCAAATTAAATTTCTTGAGGAGAGCTTTTGAATGAGACCAATTTTGTGAAATTTGGAGTAGGGGATTGAATGATATCATCATTTGAATATTTTACACATTGGGATGCATAGGAATCTGGCATGTGGTGGCATTTTTATTTTTCAGGGATTTCCCTCTGCTCATGTGTGTATTACTTTTGTATTTACCAAGTTTCCACCTCCCACCGGTTCGAAAATCAGGCTTTACTTCCCTAGCTTTCCATCTGTCCTTTATTTTACCATGCCATAAAAAAATCCATTGTATATATAAAAATGGACCAATAGAAATTTTCCATGCCTCTTCATACTGATAGGTTGTCCATTTCTCCTTCTTGTTCTTTTGAAATGTGAGCCAATGAGATCTTTCCACACTTCACATTTCACCCTTTGACAAACCATTGCAAAGTGCAAGCCAATAATAAGGATCCACACACTTCACATGTTAGTCCTTTTTATTTCTTTCTATGACATTTGTAAACCATCAGCCAATGAGGAAGCCCCACGCCTTTATGCATCGTCATACTTTTTGATTTCTTCTAACAATTGCAAAGTGGAACCAATAGGAAGTTCCACATCGCCCCCATGTCAAGACCTATCAGTCTATCTTCTTTGTTCTTGGATATGATTGGATGGGCCTTCACATTTGTTATAGTGTGCAAAGAGAGTAAATTTGGTGTCTCCATGTAGCTCTTCACATTGTAGTTTCTAATCCCTGGGGGACTTAGAATTTGTTTTTGGATTTTTTGAATTTCTACCACGTAACCCCCTTTACCTTTTCCAATTTAAAAAAACAGAAAATATGAATTTCAGCTAACTTTGGGATTTAAAGTATGAAAGAGATCATTTCTTTAGAAACTTCCAAAATCTTGACACGTAACCCTCCTCTATGTCATTGATCTATTGCCACATGGCCCCGTTGACTTGTGACTTAGTTTTCAATCTTATTTTAATTTTCATTACCTTCTCTTGACACATGTTGGTCTCCAATTAGTAGTGTTTTTCTTTATTTCCCAGGGGTTTAATAAAACCCTCCTAATTCTTGTACCAATTCCCATTTTTATCGTAGATTTGAAATATATATAACATGCCAAAGAATTAAGCCTCGGTGTTCTATGGATTTTTGAATGAAAATGGTGAAGAATTTGGAAAAGAGAATTTGATGGCCGTCTAACTGTCCCAAGATCTTAAAAATGGCTAAGTCCATTTTTAACTTTGTTAAAGTGAAAAATGACCTCGGGGAATTTTTGGATAATAATAACAACAACATGGGAAATCAAATATGACCTAATTTTGTTACCTCTATCAATATGGTTGATGTCAATCATCCCCATCGTTAACATTCTCAAACCCAAGGACCAAACCAATACACAATTTTTGGTCAATGGGAAATGAATTACGATTATAACAACTAGTTTCAAAACTATAATTGGGGTTATAATCAACAAAAAAATCAAACCAAAGGCCAAGATATTATGTCCCCAATCTTTATTATGGTTTTCATTGTGTTGTTGGTCATGATGCTAGAACTTGTAGGGATTTCAACAATTTCATACCAAGACTCCTTGATAATCAAAGGTAGATCTTTATGGACATGTTCCTAGAAAATCTTGAAGCTACCCTCAATCTAGTCATACAGAACCATTGCACCTTAGGATAAAAGTTGAGGCATCTATCATGATTCATTCCATAAACATCTTGAGGATAATAAAGTAGATCCTCTACATATGAACAAGGGTATTACTATTGGTAATAACAACCATGAGGCCTCAACTTCTGACAACTCTCGATTTTCCCTTAACCTCGGCTCAAACAATAATACAAAGATCTTGGGATTAGTTGAGTTAGAGTTTGAACTATAAATTAACACAAAAACATAGACAAGGTAGTACACTCCATAACCTCTTCTCATGCATTCCCTCTTGCAGGATTACACTCATCTAACTTAAAAACATGCAGGAGCTTATGATTTTATTTCATACTTAAATAAGACCATTTCTCACATTTTGTTTCTAGATTTGTTGAAGAATTACCCTGCGCATAGTTTTGCATTGCCGGATGCATTGAGTCTTCATAAATTAATTCATGTTATGCCCTCTCCTAGGGCTGAAATCAATCATATTGATTTCAATATACATCCTCCATCATGAAGTGATGTGGATATTATGTTTTTCTTTGATATAAGCAAGATGCCATTTGACATTAAAATATCCCAAAGAGGATATATTACTTTATACCTACAAGTTTGGGTCTATAATAATTACATCAAGAGAGATATGATTGATGATGGGGATGTTGTGAATGTAGTTCCCTTATCTTTCTTATAGAAGTTAGGATATGGGGAAATAATTTATCCTTGATAAGAAATATGTTGTGAGGGTATGATAGTCTTAAAGCTACCTCAATTAGAACTATAGTTATTCATGTCTCCCTCAGATCGAAAACCATTTAAACCAAGTTATACATCATCAAAAAGGAAATGAATTATAACATGATCCTTAGTAGACCATGGATTCACCAGATGAAGGCCATTCCTTTAACCTTATTTCAAGAAGTTAGATTCCTCCATTTGGGAAGGTCTTCATTTCCTAAGGGATCCTAAACCATTTGATCTACATCTAGATAATCTCAAGAAGAAACTAGGGATTCATTCAGAGTATGAACTCCTTAAAAACCAATTAAATAAATCAATCCCTCAAAGGGATTGGTTAAGACCACCCCAAACATTACGAAATTGTAATTCAATGGCCCAAAAACATTTGAAGTGGTTAAAATTAATAAAGGTAAAACAATATTTATGGAAACCATGTCCACCAAAACCACAACGAAGATTCTGAAAATCTTAGAGAGTGATGAGCCTATATTCCTTCCTTTTAACCCTAAGGAATTAAAATTTTTCTTATTTTATCTTCTCTTCCTGTCATGATCTCTTAGACATACATATGATATAAATAGTAGAAGAAGATGATCTTGAGAGGAAAATGATACCCATCAAATCCATCTCTAGGAATTCTTCCATTTTGAGTCTTGGTCCAAATACAAATGTGTTGGAAACTAAGCTTTTGTGTCCATAATACATGACCCCATAGCATGAAAAATGACAAATTCAATCATCACTTCATACGTAAGGAACATAGTCGAAAAATGTCATCACATTTACAAGAGCATGATGCATCGAGAATATGACAAAGAGGTTCACAAAGGCATTATATAAATGGATGGTCATGCACCAAAATTAGATATTTATATGAATATGATAATAAACAAGGGTTGTGAGTTTAAACCCAAGTTAGTATACCCTTGTCAAGAAAATGGAAACTTTCAAAATCTTGCATGTCACTTGTGTACCTTGGGAGGAGAGGATTTTTATGAAACCATCAACTTATGTCACCTAAGACATTTTTGTAAATAGTCATTTGCATTCCCACATTATACAATATTTCATTCATACCAGTTTGTCATTTGCATTATTGGCTTGTTAAAATTTTAAGCTCGCAAACTTACTTTTCAAGTGACTTTTAAACTTTCAAACATTGGTGAACATATAAATCATACTTCTTTAATATTTGTTGCACATTCCAAAATTATCCAATATTTGTCATCATTTATATTCATTAGACAAATTTCTAACATTGATACTACATGGATTTGTATTTTAGTCTTCTTCTTGGTTTCCCCAATTCAGGCATTTCTTTCCCATAGTTTTCTCTAGAATCTTCTTGATGATAAATATTCCCCTAAAAGACTCTCTCTATAACATAATAATTCTAAGTATTCAACCCAAAATTAATTTTTTCCTATATCAACCTTCGGTGGTGATCCCTTGCATCATACTAGTTATGTGTAGTTAAGGCCGGGGAAAATGTTCCCTCCTAAAAGCACAATCCAAAGTCAATTAAAAAAGATAAATAAAAATAAAACAAAAAATCTTTTATTTACAAATAAACTACACTTCTCATCCCTACCAACCTTTGGTGATGATCCCATGCTTCTTATTGGTAGCATGATATTGGGAAAGGAGGGAAGTTCCCTTACTCACCTATGTTTTTCCTGGTGGTGATCTCATGTTTCTTACCGTAGACGGGGAAAGATGTAGGGATTGCAATAATAAAATAAAAAGTTACAAATAAATAAATAAATAAAAGTGATTTTAAAAATCCCCATGAAAATGAATTAGATGCGTATGTTAAGAGAGAATTGTTCCTCAAAACTATATTTTTAAATCAATAGGCCATCCATGAATCTAATTCTAGAAAAACTTATAACCAAAATTTATTTCAAACTCGTAGTTTATCTTGGTTAGGGTTGAGTTACAAGTTTCTAGTTGGGTCTTTGTCAATTTTTTTCTCTAGACCATCTTTCATATTCACATTCTTCAAGTCATACAGTTCATGTCCTTCTTGTATTTTAGTGATGAGCCCTCGTATCCTACTAGTTGTGTGAAGTTAATAATAGAGCGAGTTCATCTTTTCATCATACCACATTCAACATATTTTTCCAATGAAATAAAAATGCTAAATATTATTTGAGAAACAAAGTATCTAAGTGACAATATTGTTTTCATATGCATAGTAAAAAAATCATTTTGTTACCACATTGAATCATCATCCATAACATACATTTTAAAACATAAAAAATCATAAATTCCAAACCACCTAAGAGTACATAGATGAAATGAACCATAATCAAGTCAACTCTTACAAGGAATTCCAAACAAAAAAATGTCTATATGCATATATATGTCAAGTTTCTCTTATACAATGACATCCCACCATAGGAAAAGTGTAGTCAAAACACTCAATTGATAGCCAAAAATACAAAAAAATCAATAAATACATAAAAATGAGACTAAGAAATAAAGGAACTTTGTCAATCTATCTCTTTGAAACCTCTTACGACCGCTTCAGTTTATGAGTTTCCTAGAAGTTTTTCTCAAGTGCATTGGAAAAGAAAAATCTAACACCTAACATAAAAATACCAAATGTCTTGCATCTAACCCATTCCCGATCCCCCTCCACTTTCGTTGGTGCTGATACCATCATTTCTAAATCTCTTTGAATTCAACCATGCTCACAAATGAAAAATTCACTAGAAACCAGGAGTTCTAAATTCAGCAAACTTGCAAAACACAAATGATTTCCAAAAATAGTAAAAATTAATATATATATATATATATATATATATATATATATATATATATATATATATATATATATATATATATATAGCCCAATATTAGTTTTCTTATGTTGCTTCGATTGGATGTATGTAGGTTCAACATGCTAGAGCATGTATATTTATTACCCTCACATAATGGTAAGTAATCTTGTCATTTTATTTCAAAATATTTTGCTAACCATTATTTATATTTGTACTCGATTCTCCTCTCTCTTTAACAGGTGGTGGGAGTGTTGGATTAGTGTGGTTTCAGCACACTAGAAATTAAGGTATAATTTATAACTCTCCCATTTGGGAGTGCCATACTCAAAATTCATGTTTTACGCCCATTCATGGCTAAAACAATTCTCCGAGGGGGAAATATGTACACACCCAAAAATTACATGGTGCAACACGGAAAACATAATGTCTCCAATGATGATAAAAACTTCTTCCAAGGTAAAAATGAGGTCCAAATCCTTCCCTCTCTCCTTTACATCCCTCTTTTGACTCAAATAAACCTTTCTACTTTGTCTCCAAACTTTAATTTTTGCAAGACCACTTTTTAACTTTTGGCATTGTCTTGAGTGGAGGTTGTGTAATTGTCAAATCGGTTGTTGTGTAATTGTGCACGGTGGTTGCGTAAGTGCCTAAACATTTACCTAATTTTCACAGTGGTGGTTACATAACTGCCACTATGCCTACACCGGAGGTCGTATCACTTTAAATCAGGGAGTTAAAACACATGTTTTTCAATGCATGTTTGGATTTTGGGAGTGATTTTCTCACTCGTTTCTCAACCTGTTTTGCCTATTTTTGGACTCATTGGAATTGTATTGATTTTATTTTCTTGTTTAGTTGTGTTTAGAATGTTTTCTACCTCTACATTTGATGATATGTCACTTCTTGATTGGAAAATATAATTAACTTCTTCTTTCCCATTTTTTTATAAAATCCAAACTTTTACCCATATGTTGGTTGTACTTTTCACATTCTTGAGGTAAAGTTATGCTACTGAATGTTTTAGAGGAACTACATAGAAAACCATCTCTTTTCTTTGTTCTTTCCTACCATTTACTTTTAGTCATTTCTTGAACACGAAGCTAGCCATACCCAAGATTTCTTTAATTTTCTACCATCCAACATCTTTACATTCCTGGATCAATTGGACTTCATCTTTGGAAGAGGATACAAATCGAGGAGACAACAAGCACATCTCACCTTTGGGAAGATACCATAGTATAGTAGTAACTAGGTTAGGGTTGTACTTAAATTATTTGAAGCTTTAATTAATTTGTATTTGTTAGAATAGAAAGAATGTATTTTTTTAAGTAGGTAGAATAGTATAAGCGAGAATATTTCATCACTTCGAATATATTCATTTTACTTCTAGTATTCCTTTTCAAAATAGTTATTATGTCTTCCCTTGATAACTTCTTCCGAACTTATCCCTATGGATCTACTCATAAAATTAGTTGGAGGAAGAAATGAATAAATCCTTACATGTCGCTTATTTATTTAATTAGTTTAGATCTAATTATGTTGGGGAAAGTTCATACAATAAAGAGGAAATTACTTCTGAGAATATTTTCCCTTCCCGAGTAAAATTAGAGGCAAAAGCTTTTCCGAAGATGTTTATTTTATTTTATTTAGATTAATAAATTTTGAATACATTATTTTAGAATAGCATTTTCAGAAAACCCTGCAACAGAGGAATAACCACATCCGACTATTCTTTATTTTTAGTTTATTTTATTAGAAGTAGTAGTATTTTATTTTAATTAATTTCCTATCTATGGAATAGCTTATTTATTTATTTTATTTAAATTCTAAAAAATACAAAAAGATGTTAGTTATTTAATTAGTTTTCTTCAAGTCATTTCTTTTCAAACAAATAGATTAGATTGTTCATTTCATTTTGGTTAATTAATCAGGAATGAATTTAGCTAATTAAAAGATTAAAACACACTTGTCTTTTATTTAAGCTAGATTTACTTTTCTTAATTATTTAAAATGAAGTTTCAACATAGTTTAGCATTCCGATCAAATCAAACAATCAAACAATAGGGAACTTACGCTAGTTGTACATAGCCTCTAATTCCCCTTTACTCGGCTTAGCTCGTTCACAGGAACTCATGCTACCCATTCTTAGTCCCCGATTATCCTATAACTAACTTTCAATATCTACTCAATTTTACACATTTCGGTTGTCTCATAATGACCTCAAGAAGTGAATAAATGAATAAATCCTTACATGTCGCTTATTTATTTAATTAGTGTACATCTACTTATGTTGGGGAAAGTTCATACAAGAAAGGGAAATTACTTATGAGAAGATTTTCCCTTCCGAGAAAATTAGAGGCAAAATATTTTCCAGAAGATGTTTATTTTATTTTATTTAGATTAATAAATTTTTAATACATTATTTTAGAATAGCACTTTCAGACAACCTTGCAACAGAGGAATAACCACACCCGGCTATTCTCTTATTTTAGTTTATTTTACTAGAAGTATTAGTATTTTATTTTTAATTAATTTCCTATCTGTGGAATAGCTTATTTATTTATTTTATTTAAATTCTAAAAAATACAAAACGATATTAGTTAATTAATTAGTTTTCTTCAAGGTGTTTCTTTTCAAACAAATAAATCAGATTATTCATTTCATTTTGGTTAATTAATGAGGAATGAATTTATCTAATTAAAAGGTTAAAACACACTTGTTTTTTTATTTAAGCTAGTTTTACTTTTCTTAATTATTTAAAATGAAGTTTCAACATAGTTTAGCATTACGATCAAATCAAACAATAAAAAATAGGGAACTTACGCTATTTGTACATAGCCTCTAATTCCCCTTTAAATAGCATTTTCAGACAACCTTACAACAGAGGAATAAGCACACCCAACTATTCTCTATTTTTAGTTTATTTTACTAGAAGTAGTAGTATTTTATTTTTAGTTAATTTCCTATCGTGGAATAGCTTATTTATTTATTTTATTTAAATTCTAAAAAATACAAAACAATATTAGTTAATTAATTAGTTTTCTTCAAGGTGTTTCTTTTCAAACAAATAAATCAAATTATTCATTTCATTTTGGTTAATTAATAGGAATGAATTTATCTAATTAAAAGGTTAAAACACACTTGTTTTTTTATTTAAGCTAGTTTTACTTTTCTTAATTATTTAAAATGAAGTTTCAACATAGTTTAGCATTACGATCAAATCAAACAATAAAACAATAGGGAACTTACGCTATTTGTACATAGCCTCTAATTCCCTTTACATAGCATTTTCAAACAACCTTCGCAAAGAGGAATAACCACACCCCACTATTCTCTATTTTTAGTTTATTTTACTAGAAGTAGTAGTATTTTATTTTTAGTTAATTTCCTATCTCGTGGAATAGCTTATTTATTTATTTTATTTAAATTCTAAAAATACAAAATGATATTAGTTAATTAATTAGTTTTCTTCAAGGTGTTTCTTTTCAAACAAATAAATCAAATTATTCATTTCATTTTGGTTAATTAATCAGGAATGAATTTAGCTAATTAAAAGATTAAAACACACTTGTCTTTTATTTAAGCTAGATTTACTTTTCTTAATTATTTAAAACAAACTTTCAACGTAGTTTAACATTCCAATCAAATCAAACAATTAAACAATAGGGAACTTACGCTACCTGTACATAGCCTCTAATTCCCTTTACCCGACTTAGCTCGTTCCTCAGAACTCATGCTACCCATTCTTAGTCCCCGATTATCCTATAGCTAACTTTCAATATCCACTCAATTTTACACATTTCGGTTGTCTCATAATGACCTCAAGAAGTCAAATGAATTTTGAATCGTGTATTGATTTTCAAGCGTATAGGGAACAAAAGGGTTTGCAACCTATAGATGTATGACTCATAGGAAGAAATGGCAGGGGAAAATGATCCTGGTTGGGTATTCTATCCTCGTAGGTTTGATAAACAATGTTTCCACAAAGGTGGGCTTCTATATCTAAGAAGTGAAGTGATAGGGGAACCAACGGTTTCGTGTCCTATAGAAATATGACTTAACAAATGATTGACGAGGTTGTGATATCTGCGGTGAATTTTTGATAAGGGTAAGCTTGCATTGATAAAAAATTTGTCACAAAATGATAATTGGATAAGGGTACGTGGCTATAGAAGGATGTGTTTGATAAAGCGAGTAAATCAACGATGATTTCCTAGATTTTTTGGGATTGAATTAAATCATTGGAAAATAACAATATTGTTGGTGATTAGGCACATGGAAAAAATTGAATATAAAAGGAAAATGGGAGATTCATTTGAATCATTGTATATTCATGAGATTACAATTTTTAGAATATTGTTTGTGTTATTTTGAGTTTTATTGACTAAGATGGAGGCATTTGAAGTTAGACAGAGACATCGTAGATATATGCATTTTGAGGTAGGTGGTGTACTTAAATTTTGTCATTTCGTATTATTATTATTTGTTAGATCTTAATTATACACTTGTTGGCAATTTGATAAGATCATCAATGATTAGATAGGATTGCTTTAGCGATTTCGTTGAGTGACTTTGATTGGGTGTTGTTTTTGATGTTTGTTTTTAGTTTTCATGGATGCAAGCTATAGAACAATTAACTACATGAGATAGAGTAATAAATATCTTTGATGAGTTTTGTGAGTAGTTATCGATGAGGAGTAGGGGCATTCGAGAGGTGGGGGTATTAGGTGGGATGCATCATATATTGACGTATCCATAAGGATACTAGATTATTGGTGTATTTTTTTAAAATATTGGACCCTATTACGTGTATTTTTGGTTGTCAATAGGGAGATGACATTAATTCTAGAGGATGTGCACTAGATTCTACACTTCCTACTATAGGGTTAGAAGATTTATATTGTTGATTAGGTAGGACAAGATGCTACAATGTAGAATTTTTATGGAGATTATAGTTGGAGGTTTTCTTATTTTGGAGGATTCTCTTATGGGTCGTTATATCATGATGATGAGGAGGGTTAGGCTTTAGTGACCATGATGAGGTTGGGGATTAGTTGTTACCCCTTACTGGATTTAGTCAGAGGGAGATTTTTGTGGATGCTAATGGGTGTAGTACGAGATATGTTCGAGCATAGGATAGTGTCTAATTTGGACCTAATTTATCAAAGATAGGTTTACTAAGAGTTGTGGTCTGGAGGACCAAATACAAATTTGGTGTTGATGTATAATTTTTGTTAGTGTTAGGCTTACGAGCATATTGTAGTGGCTTAGTTGAGAGGTTTTCCATGGATGATATGGGTGGATTTAGATTACGTAGCCAATTCTATGAGATGGATATTAGATCATGGGGCCACAAGGATAGCTAGGGATGATGATTACTATAGGTAGCTCTTGTTTGTCCTACAAGGGGATGGTGTGATTTAGAGATTGTATACAAGTTTCCTAGCATGTTTAGATACTATGAGGGAGTTGGTGGATATGCAACATGATAGGTGGATATGATGGTATAGGTAGGGTGAGTGGGAATTGATCTGATTTGGTTGTGTTAAATGACAATTTGGTCTATTATAGGATGTATCAAAGGTGGCAGTGGCCTACTGGAGAGATGATGTCGAGATAGATATAATAATGTAAGTTATTACAAATACAATAGACATAGTAGATGAGGAGGGAGTAGTGATGGGTTGTGATGACATAGATGTGATAAGGGCCTATGTATTATGGTGGTAGGGGAAACTAGATGGTTTTGATAGGCAAGTATGAACTCGTGTGGAGGCAATACCTCAAGTAGTGACACCTCAAGCAAGTGCTGATGAGGATAGAGATGGAGAGGATAGGTGTGCAATGTTAGAGGTTATCGTATCTTATCTAGGGATGAGAAGGCCACATTGATAGTTGAGAGCTCGATAGACTCGGTCGATGAGCTAGCCATTGTACAAGAAGATATTACTCGGGATATAGTGAACATGATCAATATTAGTAGTATAGAGAGATCTTACGAAAGTCCTATGGAGTGACATGTTCTTCTATTTCATGGGCTGAGCTACATGTAGTGAGATCTCGGGTTAGTGGTCAAATGAGACCATCTAGTAGTGCAAGTTTTTCTAACTACCGGTCATTATATGAGGATCTTAGATACTATAAGGATATAGTATAATGGAGGTTACTCAAGATCCGTGTTACATGGTTTATCTAGCATGGAGGTAGGTGACACCATCAGGTAGTGACATGAGTGTTGGTTAGGTGTCCAGGGGTCTAGATAGAGGACTAAATAGAGGTCTAGGTGGTGATCGGGGGAATAGTACCCGAGGGAGTGTCCGGTTGTCGACATTCACTTTACTCGAGTAGATATGGAGGTGATGATATTTTTATTTACGAGTCTCTCTTGAATCCTATGTTGATGTATATTTTTAATACACAAAGTTTTTTATACCCATGATGATGTATATTTATTTTTAATATCTCAATATATATGACTATGATTTTCATGTGATGTATTTTATATGGTGTTTTTTTATGATGAGGTTTTTGAAATAGTAAATTTTTTCGAGATGTTTTTGGTATGATGTTAGATGTGTAAATGTATTTAATATGTTAAAGTGATGTCTATATGCATAAATGTTGATACATTATTTTCGTATAATGTTTTGATAGTGTTAGATGAGATAGATAAATTAGATGTGACCTTCAATTGTAGTAATCTTGATGTATGTTTTAAAATGTACTTTAATCATGGTCAAGAATAAATGTGGAATGTTTTTATTTTGAACTAGAATTAATACATATATGATGTGATGGTAAATATATATAATAATGACGATGCATTTGAGGCCTTGTAAAAAAATTTAACATATAACTAACAATAATTAGTCACATGTAGAATCATGGATGTAGATGGGAAATGTACTTATGTACCTATTATCCAAAATAAGCGCCTTGCTTATTTTTTTGGCTAACTCCCTTCATTCCTTCCTTCCTTGTGTCTCAGTTAGAAATTTTTTATCTTTCAGGCACTTAAAATGTTCTGGAAATGGTTTCATTGGATAGAGCATCATCTTAGCTTTCCGAGAATGGTAAAGTTTTCCTTCTAACTCGTATTTTTAAGTTATGGCTTGGTGGAGTTTTGGAGGGAAATTTTTCCCATGGGAGGTCCACTGGAAAATCAGAATGCACCACATTAGTGGTGGAATGGTGGGAGGCGGGAGATATTTTGAAAATTTTCCAAGTATTGGTGGGGCACACAATTTTTTTTTTGGCCCGAAGGCCCACTAGCCAATAGGAAGAGGCCACGTGTCCTCAGGTTCATTAGAGGTCAGAACGGTGGGAAGAAGTTGGGAAATTTTCCCAAAGGTTGGCACAAAGGAATTTTTCGGCCCTAAGGCCTCAGTGACCAATCAAAACCTACCACATGTCCTCAGAGCTTGGGTTGGCATGAGAATTTTTAGAAAATTTTCTAAAGACCAAAAAGGTGTAAAAAGGTAAGGGGAAGGCCCGTGACCAATCAAAATGTGCCACGTGGCATCGATCCGGTGGGAGGAAAATTCTTTTGGGGAATTTTTCCCAAAGGTCAAAAAGAGGGAAAATTTTAAATTTCGGAGGCCTGCCAAGATTCAATTTTGCCCTAGTTTTTCCCTAAATCTTCAGGAGGGCATAACTTTTGATCCAGAGCTCGTATTTTCACGTTCTTGGTGTCATTGGAAAGCTGGTGAAATTATATACATGATGGAGGGATAAATTTTGTGTTTTGGTAAGGTTTGGAGAAAAAAATTAAAAAAATTCCTCTAGCACAGGAAGGAGAATAGAACTGACATTTCAACCACCATTTTTAATGAAGTATGGCTCGCATTCTCTCCCAACATGGTCAAAAACATTGGGGAATGAACTTTTGAGGGTGCCCATGCTATTTTAATGTAATTTGGTCGTGGTTGAAGCATCCTTTCATGCTTTCCAACGTTTTCTCCTTCCTGGGCTCAAATTTTCATTGTTAAAAGCCGATTTGGCTCATTTTGTAAGGGTTGGACATTTTTATGTTTTGTAGACTCCCTCTTTCACCCTAGAAAGTGATTTTGTGGAATTTCAGACCTCTTTCAGGACTGCAACATGTTTTTTTCCTCTCTACTATTGTAATGCATGTATTTTTGACATTGGAAATAACAATACAAGTTCTGTGAATGAGTTTCAGTCCTCTTCTTGTGTTGTTTGCTTCATTTCGATCTTTCATTACATTTTATCGGCTCGCATGGTATTTTTTTGCATTCTCTTAATCTATGTCAATTTGCGTAAGTAAATTTTCACCACTCATTTGGTGTATCACGTTGTTAGTATTAGTTTTATTTATTTTGCATTCTCTATCTCTGTCCCCTTGGAATTTAGAGTAGGATTTATAGTTTAAACCTCTACAATTTTCAAGCATACATCTAATCAGAGGAGTTGAGGAACCAGCCTCTAATATGGAGATTCTTTTCCCATTTTTACAAGTCCCACACTTGGGGAAAAGATTCAATGTTGTGCAATCACACTGGATGTCCAAATATCAAACTAGAAATCTGATAAACATCCAAGATTTTGTGAATGCATTTACTACAAGTACCTTTATATAACATGAGAAGGGTTAACATGTGTAGTTTTTACATGGGATTAGGCTCTCCTTTTAATGGATTTTTAGGCTTATACCCCAACTATTAATGCAAACTGATCAATGTATAAAGTTTTCTTTTGATGGGAAATTTGATCGATGTGGGAAGATTTCCTAGGATGTTATTTTTACTTTGATATGAAGGTTGATCGATGTGGGAAGCCTTTTTATAATGCTATGTGTAGCCATCCTTCAATGGTGTGATCTAAAATTTTTATTTTATTATTTTTATAGATAGTCATCCTTTAAGGGATCGGTCTATATTTTGATTAACAATTTTCCTTTAAGGGATCAATCTATTTTTGATAATATGATTAATAGTTTTATTTTGAGAGATCCATCTACATTTTTAGTAATGGGAATCCTTATATATGTTGATTTTTTATTTTTAAGCTGAGGGAAGGCCTAGTAAACAAATTTGAGGAGGGGAAAATGTGTGTTCAAACCACACATGTGTACCTCTTGGAATGTTTTCAGCTGGTAGACAAGAGAAATATAAGCGTAATGATTGTGGGTTTCCTACTAAGGAGGAACTTATCCATGTGAAATATGTGATGAATAGAGATATGATGTTCATCTTTAAGGTCGTGATTTGTAGGATACTAAAGGTGGACCATATGCTTCCAAATCATTACTATAGTGAATGGTAGGCTAGTGGTGGAATAAGATATTTGATGTGACTAAGGTCATGATGATAGATATGTTAATAGTAGAAAGGCTACAAGCGTAAGGTATTTAAAGGTTATTTTTCAAGTGTGCCATCAAGGGAGGCTAGGTGATAGGATCATGAACCATATTTATCAATGATGATATATGGAGTGATCCTATGAGGGATACATTTCCATGATTATTCCTTTCTAGAGTAGTAACATTTTGATTTTATTTGAGGATAAGATCATAAATATTGAAGTCACGTTCTTTGACATGTTTTTTATATGCTCATTTGATGCATTCTTGATAGAAATAATGATGTTCAAGGGTTGTTTGGTGGCACTCATCTAATAGTTCTAGTTATGTTGAGTGTTCTTGATGATAATCCTCATTAGAGATAAAATATCTAAGGGATACATGGAGTGATGGGATTTAAAATTTGAAGGGTAAATGATTTTATAAAATATGAGTTAAATCTAAATAAAAAGAAATGTATATGATAAAATACAATAGATATGCAAATGTTAAGCACTCAAACAATACAAAACTATGAGAAAATGGGGGAGAGAGATGACTTAGTTGGATATTTTATAATTTGAAACTAATCGAGTGGTGTAAAGTGATTAATAGGGTTGGAAATGTATCACAAATTCTCTCTATAAAGTATGGGTTTTGGGAATAATATCGACATGAGCACCTAGGGCTAGATAGGGGCACCTGAGTGCTAGTGACTATTCTTGGGTGTAGGAGACTATGTAGAAGGTCGAATGTACTTTTTCTTATGTCATTAGGGTTTTTCTATCACTTCCTATTGATCACCCGATATTCAAACTTGGATCAAAAAGGGTACTTGTAACCTATAACACAAACCCAAGTTACTTGAACTAGCTCACAAACACATCAAATTGTAATAAAAAGAAACATGTGAAGTCGACTGACCCGATAGTCACATGGTGAGTGAAATTATGATTGAGCATTATACAACATTCCAGATTCCATGTAGTTATTTGTGATTTTGTGTGTAATATTTTCTTTAGGTTTCCTGGTGTAAATGATGCCAAGATAGCGGGCTATGGCTAGATAAGATGCAAATGTGTGATATGGAATCAATCACTTGCCTTTCCTATATATTGTATGTATCCCAAAAATATAGTCCCTTATAATGGTGCTTTGATAATATGTAGATGAGATTTCCCCTTAGAATTTCCATCCAGAATAATAGAGTGTATGTTGTGTATATATATGGATCTCTTGTTTGAATTTTGACACTAGTGACCCAAAGGCCAACTATGAGCTCAGGATAAGGATAAGAAAACTAAAAAGGCCAACCACAAATGTCAAAATAAGTAAAAACAACAATAAGTACATAAGCACTAATAATGGATAGGAGTTCCTGGGTGCAGCGTCCATAGTGGGAGCTAGATCCTAGGATAAATGATGACAGATGTGAAAAGATAGACAGACAAGGATCCCTATGACTTGACAAGAACTAGGTACAAAATGACATATTTGGGAGATAAATACAATATAAACAATCAAATAAAGTGGATGTATAAATATTGTATCACCAAGTGAATACTTTTCTTACTTAAGATCCATGCATATAACAACATACGACAATATAGTAAAATATAAGTATGTACATGATTTTTTGTCTACATTTTCCCCTTTATGTTATTTAAATGAAATTAAATAAGTGTAAAGAAAGTAAGGAACATACCTATATAAAATTCATAGAATCCAAGTTTCTGAGGTGCATGCAGATTGTAGAAAATTGAAGTGTGGAGAAACATGGATCATTATTTTGACCCATGTGGCATAAATGAGGATAAAGAACTATTATAAGGAGAACTTAGGGAAATAGTTGAAATTATTTGGAGATTTTGGATACTTTGAACCATTTTAAAAGGAGATCGAAGAGGTAGGAGTGATCAATTCCCAACCAAATTTTGTTTGTAAATTGGATGATTTGGGTGTCATACTACTAGAGGAAGAGTGTTTGAGAGAGATTTCTAGTTTTACCCTCCATCGATGACTACATCCCCAAAAGGTCCAAATGGTTCAGATGGATAAAGACCAAATTTAGTTCCGATATTATTTTTATTGTTCCATATTGAAAAAGTGTTTGTTCGATTGAAGAACCCATATAAAATTAGTATAGGAAATTTAATCCATCTCATTTCCCCCACTCCCATAGTAATAAAGGTGTTATGATTTTCATGATGGCTTCCAAGTTATGTCATTTGTAAGTGATAGTAATGTAATGTGACTCCCAAGTTTTATTATCTAGGAGTGATAGTAACTGTGATGTAGCTCCCAAGTTAGGTTGTCTGAGAGAGATAGTAAAGTATGCTTATTGTATTGATTGATTGATTTCATTTGAATGATGGATGATTTCCTTGAGATTGTGTACTTATTAAATTATTCATAGTGAGGTTTTTGTGCTTTTCCTTTAGATTAGGTCATTTCAGGGAATAGATATGAAATAGTAGAAAATATTGATTATCAAATAGAATAATTATACCTTTTTTCAAATTAGATCAAATAAAAAATGTTATAATAATTTGCTAGGAATGTCAATTGATAGTGGTGTAACTGTTTCACCAATAATTTGTGTACGTATGAGAAAAATAGATAAAGAGGTAAGGTTGTGGTACTTGAGGAATACCTAGAGGTGAGAAGAATGTTGTGCGTATTGTAGAAGATCAATCTAATTATGAAGAGCTCCTTTTTGTTTGGGAAGGACTACCTAAAAATAACATAAGACCACAAGATAGCATTAATAATATAGTTTGGTGGACTACCTAGTGGGAGCTAGATCCGGGAAGTGGGGTTCTTCCGAGAAGGTTGTCAATCCACTTTCAAATATAACTTAAATTAGAGAAATAACATGAAAGAATTAAATCCTACTGTAGTTGTACAATTTAGGTGTCTCACACAAATACAATAAGCTAGATTTAATCTAATAATACATATAAGACTTAATCTAAAAAGGGTGGTTGGTTTTCAAGGCTTGCAGGTGTAGCAGAGGGTGTTAAGGAGATTTGGATGAATTTTGGTTGGGTTTTAAGAGCTTTTGGGCGAGGTTAATAGCTTTCTAGTATGGGAGAAAATATCAGGTACAGAGCCCAATACCACTGGGTGACCGATGGCGGTAGTTGGGTATAACCAGATTACCAAACAAATTGATCATGGTAGGGGAAATTGGGTACCAAAGTGAAAAATGGATTGGTTCAGGCTCTCTGTGATTGCACATAGTGTTTTGGGAGGCTCAAAAGGGTAGTAGGATATATGTGAAGGTACAGTGGGAGTGAAAATGGTGTTTAGAAGGAAAAAAAGGTTCAAACGGGAAGGTTGTCGGGTAGGTGGATGTAGGAGCTATACAGAGAGAAGAAATTTGTGAAATAAATAATTTAATTCCTGAATCTAAAAAAACTTATCAAACAAATTAAAATACTTATCTGGAGATTGAAGGTTGATAGATGATGGTTAATGGTATGTTCTTGGAGGAGAAACAGTCCCGATCCAATGCAATAAGCGATGTAGGAACGCTTCTTCCCTATGTGAATGCTCTAGGCTCGTGAAACTGGTTGATTTTGGTGAAGAGTGTAGGTAACCGTGTCCTCTACTAGTCATCGAAATATTTTTTTAATTACTAGGTATGATATCCAAGAGAGCAAGAACTCAAAATCCAAGATGGAGGAACTTGGGAAAAGGGTTAGAATTCCTTATTTAAAGAAACTGATGGTAATTAGGTGATCGACGCCGACCGAGGAATAACCGGCATCTATTATGGAGAAAAGGTCCTATTTTGCCAAAAATAGCCATTTCTCTCCATTTTTGGCATTGGTCAATATTTTTATGGAGTAGGAGTTTGGAATGACACTAAATGAAGTGGTAAATTGGTGGTAGAAGTGTAGAATAATTCATAGTTAGGTTTAGAAGAAGTCATAGTTAGTTAAGGAAGGAAATGACTTATTATAGGTTAGTAAATGGGCTTGGAAAGGGTCCATGGTGAGGTAGAGAGGTGAGTTGGAGGGGTGAATCAGTAATTAACTTAATATGGGTAATTTACTTATTAATAATGTGTGGAAGGGGTCATCATAAGGGGGTATGTTAATCGAAGGGGGCCTAGAGGGTTGCGACCCAATTTTGGGTGTCTACATTTTCCCCTTTTTGTTGTGTAGCTTATACTAAGAAGAAACGATGACAAAAACAAGAAGTAGGTTTCCCTAGGTAAGGGTGGAGGTGATAAAAAATGTTTCACCAATAATTTGTATACGTATAAGCAAAACATATAAGGTAAGAGGTTGTGTACGTGAGGAATACCTTGAGGTCAAAGAAGGTTGTGCACCATCGTAGAAGATCAAGCTAATTGTGAAGAGATGTTTTTTTATAGGAAGGACTACCTGAGAAACAAAACAAGACCACAAGATAGCATTAATAATATAGGTCGGTGGACTACCTAGCGAGAGCTAGATCTGGGAAGTAGGGTGCTTCCTAGAAGGTTGTCAATCCATGTTCAAATACAACTTAATGCAGAGAAATAACATGAAAGAGGAAATCCTATTGTAATTATATGATTTAGGTTTCTCACACAAGTACAATAAGCTAGATCTAATCTAATAATGAATATAAGACTCATTTTAGAAAGAGAAGTTGGTTGTCAAGGCCTACGGGTGTATCAGAGGGTATTGGGGAGATCGGGGTGATGTTCGGGTCGTTTGGAGAGATTGTGGGTGAGGTTATAGGCTTGTTGTTATGGGGAAAAATATCAGCACAGAGACCAATATCGGTTAGGTAACCGACGCCTATAGTTGGGGTAGCCGATATTGGTTGGAAAACTAATCATGGTAGGGGAAATTAGGTGCCAAGGTGAAAATAGGGTTGTTTGGGGTTCTCTGTGATTATACAGAGTTTTGGGAAGGTTTAAGTAGGGTATTTAGATTTGGTTACTGTATACAACATGGGTGAAGTAGGTGGTTAAAAGGATAGAGAGGTTCAAATGGTTAGTTTCTCAAGTAGATGGGTGTAGGAGGTATATGGGAGAGAAGCAATTTGTAAAATGAAGGATTTAATACCCAAAGCTAATAAACATTAACATGATTAAAATAATTATCTAGAGATTGAAGGTTGATAGACGATGGTTGATGGTAAGTTTTTGGAGGAGAAACATGTCCCGATCTAATGCGAAGTGATGAAGGCATGGTGTTTCCCTGTGTGAATGATCTCGGTCTCTCATGCAACCTATTGATTATTGGTGAAGAGTGTAGGTACTCGGTGTCCTCCGTTGGTTGTTGGAATCTCATTTGAATACATAAATGTGAGAGACACGAATGCCAAAAATCAAAATCAAAGATAGAGGAACTTGGGAAAATGGTTGGAATTCCTTATTTGAAGAATTCAATGGAAGTTAGGTGAATCTCCCCATCCGAGGAATAATCGACATCAATTACGTAAAAGGTCCTATTTTTCAAAAAATAGTCTTTTCTCTCCATTTTGGAGTAGGTAAAGATTTGTTATGGACTAGGAATCTTGGATAATGCTAAATGAAGTGGGAAATTAGTGGGAGAAGTGTAGAAGAAGTCATAGTTAGGTTTATAAGAAGTCATAGTTAGTTAAGGAAATGACTTAGTCTATGTTAATAAATAGGCTTGGAAAGGGTAAATGGTGAGGTTAAGGGGTGAGGTGGAGGGGTGAGGTGGTAATTAACTTAACATGGATAATTAAATTAATAATAATGTATGGAAGGGGTCATGGTAAGGGGGTATGCTAATCAAATGGGGCCTAGAGGGTTGTGACCCAATTTTTGGTGTCTACATTTGCCCCTTTTTTCGTGTAGTAGCTTGTACTAATAAGCGATGATTACAAAAACAAGAAGTAGGTTACCCTGTAAGAGTGGAGGTGATCCCGAAAAACAAGGAACCGATTAAGTTAAAGGATAAATTGGTGATGGGTTTGATAAGCTGGTAGGTGGAGAAAATAGGTGTAGGTGTAGGTAAAGGTGTGATAAGGTGGAGGTAGTCAAATGCACGCACGTTCTCGTAATGTAAAAAGGTACTAGGTTGAAGAGCACACAAAATCTAACTTGGAAAAGGTCAATAGTTTATCCAAAAAAGGGTGATGTGGTCTAGTTATTCAAGGTATAGGAAGTGATCTTGGAAACACAATAGGTCAAGGCTTTGTAATGGGTATAGGCATGTTCCGAACACTAAAAGGTATGGTTTGGTCGAGATAAATGTCATAAAATAACATGGGTCAAATTATCACATGGTAGAGTAAGCAAGAAAATTTTAATGTCAAATACATGGGGTTGGTTTGGTGAGGGTATATAGGGGAGGTAAATGTTCTCCTAAGTATCCTTAGGGAGTTCGTGAGGAGGTGGTGAGGCTGGTAGGTGGGTCCGAAGGGATGTGTTAGGGTTGGGACAAGAAGAAAAAGGGCATCAACGAGAAAATATTAGGTCAAGTGGGGCATATGTGGTCAAATGTGTAGGCCTGGTTGATGTTATGGGATGGTTTGGTTTAATTTCAAAGTTATTGGTATTATGGAAACTAGTTGTAGGTGTGGTTGATGTTATGGTTTGTTTGGTTTAATTTCCAAGTTATTAATATTATGGAACCTCGATGATAGGCATGGTTGATGTGATGGGTTTTTGGTTTAATTTCCAAGATATTGATATTATGGAGCCTAGTTGATAGGCATGGTTATGATGTTTAGTTTATTTTGTTTATGTTGTCATGCAAATGTGCAACAAGAAAATTAACCATTTTTAGTAAGAAAATTAACCATTTTTTAGCAAGAAAATTATACCCCGTGTCAAAATTGCAATTTTTACCCTTCTGAGGCACCCTAGGTATACCCAGTTAGTCTAGTGACCTCCTAGTTTATGTTAACTTAGTCCCTTAGGTGATTTAGGAAATTCAATTCAACCCCCTAGGTGATTTTAGGAGTTCTTAAAAATGTTATCTCTCCGGACAAGGTGTTGGGAAAGGCTACCACCGGGGCCTTCCAGTGGTGGGTGAAACCCTATGGAGTGAAATAGGAGCCAAATATTACATGGAGGGGAATTAAAGGTTTAGAAACATCATAGAGGTGATTTTTAAGGTTCGGGAAAGATTTGGAGGAGTTGGGACAATTTACACAAAAATAGGGTTCACAGACCTAAGCAGTGCACAGGATCAAGATAGCTCCTGAGTTTCAGGAGGTGATTCTAGGAGCTATGGATGGAGATAGGATTTAAAAAATACATCAAAATAAATGGAATTCAAATCTCTACAATATTTTGAAATCATTTTATTCACAACACTTTGGTGCAATAGGTTTATAACTAGTTATTTCCATACATAACTAGGGATTCAGATAAAAATTCCAAGTTTTTAAGGATTAAATGGAAGAATAAATATATAATACCCAAACCATTGGATTTATAAGTCCATTTTAAATCAATATAATATAAAATTTTCCAAACAATTCCATCAGGAGCTCAAGATATCATCGTTTTAAGTTACCCTCACGATGAGTTCTCGCAGTTAGACAAATTTGGGAGAGGACACATGTCGGTTCCAGGATCCCGGTTAAATTTTGTGTCCTTTTTTCCCTCAATATAAGGGACACGAGGAACAATAAAATTTCCCCATCCCCAATAATCCCTCTGGTCACAAATGGAACCTCTCGGATTGCCAATTCAGCCCCTAGGTGCTTGCAATAGCTCATTCCCTCAACCATACAGATCATGACAAGTGGCTACTTTTGGCACGATGTGAAAATTTATGTACCTTTGGAAAAGGGACATGAAAATTCACTCAGCCATAAGAAGCCTTCAATTCATCTATATGACCCCCTCAAGTGTAATTTTTCAGCCCCCAAGAGCTAATGGAGACAAATGGACAACCGTCAGATCTCCGCCAAGTATCAGCACCAGGCACACCATGAAAATTGATTTCCCTCATGTCCCTTAATTCTTAAGGAACATGAAAATGCACCTAGAACAAGGAATGTCTCATGGTTCCTCATGGAACCATATTTCAGTCCCCATGTGCTTCCAACAAATGTTTTGGCCTCGAAATCTCCACCATTGGATCTCCGCTAAGTGTAGCAATGAGGCACGATGTGAAATTTGATTTCAATTTCGTCCCTTAATGATTAATGGACATAAAATTTCACCCCACCCTTGATGATCTTTTTAAAATTGTTTTACAGCTAATTTTTCTACTTCTTACATTCCACACTTCATACCTAGCCATTACTTTGTAACTTGCCCATGATTGCACACATTTCACCATTTTTTCTCCAAACCAGCCTTGCCAAAGCAACCAAACCTTAAAATATATGAGGAAACATAGGTCTCAAAATAAATATTGATCAAAATATCTTAAGGATTGAAGAACATAAGAGAGAAACATAGAAATTCATCTAAACCCCATCGTCGTGGATTTAATATTTAGACATATCTTGCTAATCTGTCTGCACAAAAAAAGAACCATTTACTTCTATGTTATTTTATATCTAAATAAATTAAAAATCACCTTAAAATCCTCATTCTATATCACAAATCACTCACAACAAATAAATCTCCTTTCAGCTCTACAAAGACAAAAATTGATTTCGTGTCAAATCGACAATCGATTCAAAGAGAACTTTCACCGGTGAACCTAGAAGCAAAACCCACAACAAAAATATGATTTTTTTTGAACGGATAAGAAAAGCATACCCGTAACTTTTGAGGTCTATTAATGGTTGTCATGTTTAGAGGTGTTGCTAGGTCAAAATTTTGAAATTTAAAAATCTCGTAAACGATTGATCAGGTAAGTCCAAGATTTCAGAGGGGTGATATTAGGAAAAACTAAAATTAGAAAACTTCGCTCATAGAAATCCAACCAATGGAAGCTCACTTTCTAAAAATAGTAGGTATTCTACATAGGTGACTATTATTTTAGGAAATTCATCAATTGAAGAACCTACAAAGGAGACATTGAACACAAAATAGGTATTGCAAGAAAAATTCATCGAAATGGCCATCTTGATCCAAGATTAAGACTTACTAAAAATAGTAAGTGGTCTCGTGGGCATCGAGATAAAAATAGTAAATTTATTTATAAGGCAAGGGGAATGGGGAAAAAGGGGAATTTTAGTTGCTTAATCCAATTGACATTCGAAGGATCTAATTTTTCATACTTACTAAAAATAGTAAGTTACATTTTTAAAGAAACCATAAAGTACAAATGCATAGGAAATTTTTGGCACAACCTTTCGCTTAAAATTATAAGATAGAAGATAATGATGTCTCGTATATGGACCTCAATGATCTAAGGGCTCATATGATAGCCAAGAAGAGAGAAAATATTGAGGATTAGGTATTCACAAGTGCATTGTTCACAATTGTAGGACACCCCGTGTCTTTACGAATCCTTGAGTTATTCTTGGCTTTCTCACACCACTCTGAGCTCAAAACATGAATGATTCGAGCTAAAAATGGAATGATAATAGCGGTCATTAGTCCTAGAACCATCTCACTCACTCTATAAATATTGACATCACCTAGCATGGTTGTCATCTCAAAGGATAGGACATTGTATGACTGGGAAATGATGGATGCATATGTACAAGGGGTTGCACTTGGATCATTGATGAAGACAGGGAGAAATCCATCAAGGATGCCCAAAACCCTTCCAAGGTGTGAGTTTCACAAGGGATATTTAGATGCAATCACCCTTCTTAACAGGGTGATGGGAGAAGTGAACACTAGATACTTCAAGGAGTGGATTGAAATTTTCATTTTGACAGTGGCTAGAGGAAAGAAAATAATTTATTGGGGAAAAATAATTAGTGATAATATGCATCTACAACTGCTTTAGATTCCCATGAAAAAGAAGTTACACATGAATTTTTACTTGGTCTATATTCTCGCTAGGTCAATATCATTCAAAGGATTGGATCTCATGTAAAACATTACTACCAAGGTGTCTGAATCTGAAAATGTTTGCATTTGGTGATGGAGGAAATCCACAAAAAAATTTCTTGCATAAACGACGTGTTCACAATGTACGCGGTTTGAACCATGGAAGGGAATTTGGAAGCTAGGATTTTTCCACAAGCAGCATCCCTAATAAAAAAATATGGCTCTTACTTCATCCAGCTTCTCAACCTTCTACTACCTATGAGTTTTCCGGCTTCGACCAAGCTTGTTAAGCTATCCCAAGTACCTTAAGAACTAAATTATATTATTTGAGCTCTACAGTAAATAATACGGGTAATGAATGGGCTTAGGAGTAGGAATAAGAATTTGATCACATTTCCCATCAGTCTAGAGGTATTCACATGTAATAATACATATCATCTAGAGGGTTCCTTCACTCATTTGACTCTACATTCCTACACTTCCAAGACTAATTTTGACATCCGAGATGATCTTGATTCTTTCCACATTCCAAAATTACACCATGAGCCACAAATCAAGGAATATTGGGCCAATTGTGTTGATGAATTTGAATAGCTCATTTGACTTTGTGTTCCTACACTTCGGGACAAATTTTGGCATCCGAGATGATCTTGATTCGCTCCAAATTCCAAAATTGCACCATGAGCCACAAATCGAGGACTATGAGCCACAAATCAAGGACTAAGGTTTCCCAAGCACCTTATCAACCAAATTATACTATTTGAGCTCGCAAGAAAATCATACAGTAAACAAAATGCTCAAGAGAAGGAATAAGAATTTGATCTCATTTCCCATATCTCTCGGGGTATTCACATGTAAGAATGAAAATTATGCACCTCATTGAGAGGTTTCCTTCGCTCATTTGACTTTGCATTCCTACATTGTCAAAGCGAAATTTTGACATCGAGATCATCTTGATTCTTTCCATGTTCTATACGTTCACCATGAGCCAAAAATTGAGGACTATTTGGCCAATTTTGTTCATAAATTTGAAGTACGGGAAAATAATCATATGAGGATAATAGTCAATGAAATGAATAAATTCAAGTTCTCTTGGTATGAATATATTTTACAGGATGATGGGATAGAGATGTATGACCCTGAGTATGTGGTAGTCAAGGTTTCTCCATTTCCTCAAGTGAATTGGTACATTCATTATTTAGGGGATATAAAGGAGTGAAATAAGAAGGTGGTCAATGTAGTGTCATTTAAACAAACCACTTGAGACCTAAGAAACAACCTAGGGTTAGCTAGAAAGTTATGGGATAATTTTTTTGATTAAAAGTGTCCACAACCAAGTTTTAAAACAGCTTGGCCACCTTTGGTAGGTTCCGGGACAAAACCAATTTACCAAAACACATTTTTCCTTTATTAACTAATATCAAGTTCATAAGGTTCAAAATTTTAGCGTTATATGTTTTAGTTAGATTCAGGGAGTAATTTATCCCCATGCCTGCTCTCTAACAACCTCAGATTTTCAATGGATTTTTCTAATACTTAATGCTTCCAAAATTTCTCTAAATCATTCCCATTGGATAGGTTCTTACCTTTCCGGTAATATAGAGAAGTCCTTCTAACTCCTTGTAGAACTCAAGATATGGTCGGGTAGAGTTCTGGGGTCAAAATTTCCCCTAGGGGGACATGTGTCAAGAGGTGGGGAAAGCAATTTGAACAGGTTGGCGGGTCGTGGGGTGGCTTAGGGAATTTTTTCTATTTTGTAGGATCTAAGTCACAGAATATCCCACACCTCTACAGCTCCTCTAGGGACACGTGGCGACCGCGGAGTCAATGCCGGGGAAATAGGGACAAAACGATGTGCGGGTCTGCATGTTTGTGGAGGGAAAATCCAAGGTGAGGGTGGGGTTACTGAGCCATGGGGAATTTCTTTGAAAATTTCCCAATACCAAAAACAAAATAAACACTAAGGGTCTGCCCCCTCCGCGAGCACCCAAAGCTGCCATGTGGCAGCCTATGGGGGCCGCGGGCCGGCAGGGAGAAAGATGAAAATTTTCCAAATTTTTTCAAAAGGGCTAAGAGTTAAAATCAACCCGCACCTTCACCGTAGTCCCCCTAGAGGACATGTGGCATCCTCTGATTGGTTGTGGGTTGGCAGAGGAAAATGTGATAATTTTCCAAAGTCCAAATTTTTCAAAGAAAAACTTTTCTAAGGCAAAATGACAGAAATTTTTGGCTTGCGGGCCCGCTAGGGAAAATTTTCCCAAATTTTCCCACCAAGGCGCAAAAACTTCAAAGTGCCATAACTTGAGCTAGAAAGCTCAATTTTGGGGAAAACAAGGACTTTTGGAAATCTCTCGATGCCCTCTTTGCACAAGAACCATAAATTTTACATTTTGATAAGTTTTTAAGGGTCAATTTTGTAAAAAGGATCTGCAGGCTTTTAATTAGTGAACTGGTAGTTTTCAACTTCTCAATTTGGTTAAATTAGATCTCCTCCTTCACTCAACATGTCAAACAAACATGGAGGATTAATCTAGGGAGGGTTTAGAGTGTTTTAGAGAAGTTAATTTTCCCAATTTATTTCAATTTGTATTTTTCCAACAATAGATAGAAAAACGACCCAAGAAGGGATTTGATTCAATTTTGCAATGGTTATATTGTTTTCTTAAGTTTTCTTTGTCAATTTGAGTTCATTTAAGATACAACATACTAAATTTTAACATCTCCAGGTTAATTAATGTATGCAGGTCTGAACTGTACATTTTTATTAAAATGAATTGCCAGTGTAAATTTTATAACAAAGTGATCTTTTCTTTTAAGTCTGTATATCAATTTTATCATTTACATGTGTAATAACTTGTTTCTAATCCAATCTAATATATATTTAATTGAATTCAATCAACCATTCAATAGCAAGTTAAATTGTAGTTCTGATTTCAATTCTAATATACATTTTAAAAGGAATACAACATTGTCTTTTCTTCACACGCATTCTTCCTTTACAAACAGAAATCTCATTCTTTAACAGCAATTCAAATCCAATACACAATACAATTTTGAGAACTAATGCAATCCTTTATTCATTTCCAATACAACTTTACAATTTTCTCTTTTCCATTTGATTTCTAAATACAAAATGCAACTTACAAAATATACAACATTCTTTTTCAAAAATAGAGAGTAGCATATAACTCCTTTACATTTCACATTCCAATTTCAATCTTCCATTGTCAATACAAATATCTTCACATTACAAATTTTCTAAACAATTCATCCACTCCAAAGTGGGAAGGATTACAATGAACTTGCTCACAAGAAGGGACTATCAAACTACACATTTCTTGGCTTCAAAACAATAACATGCTCCATTTCTTCATCTTTTCATCTTGATCACAACAAGGAAGGGGGAAGGAAACGCTCTCCACCCAACCAATACATCCAATGAGAAGGGAGAAGCCATCCTTCCTCATTGGCCCCGAGCCCCAATCATATTGAAATAGAAGATGAGAATCAATTCATGGCAATAAGGCTTCAACAAAACATACAAGTTGCATTTACACATTTAAACAACATAGTTCAAGAAGAATGTAGTTCACCACTACATTATATACATGCAAAAAAACTGAGGCTTCTTCCAAGGAAGCCAACAAGAGCAAGGATTTATGGGGAAAGCTACTTATTCCTCCCAAATGGGAATTGGGCATCCACCAATAATCATACCGCCAATATCAATATCATATCCCATAAACCTTATGCCTCCCAACCCCTCCTTATGCCCCCTCAAAGTTTCTTCCTTATTACCCCCCAAGAGTAAGAAATGCAAGTTATTTCTTTTCCATGGTGAATCCAAATCCCAAACTCCTCCACAATAAAACTGGTGCCATTGGTATTCCTTTATGCCCCCATTTGAAATCCACACAGCCTTCTTCTACACCATGTCCTAAGTATTCTACCCAACCAGCCAACACACACATAACAACATTCATCATTTCATATATGCATGCAAGAGAAAGAAACATTTTCAAAAGGCTCAAGCTCCTACCTCTCCATAATGGAGTTTGTTCCAAGATAAAAAATCTTTCAAAATGTCAAAATGCAGTCCAAAATCAGCAACACACAACATACAATGGTCTCCAATCTTCTTTCACTAGCAAAACTCCAAAAACAACAAGAAATTCACCCCCAAGGAAGGTATGCAAAGTTTCAACAACCACCAAACAAGTAAGCAGTTCAAATTTTAAAGGAGAGGGAAGAGAAGAGGATGATGTGGATCCATGTGGTATGCCACATCATTCTTCCTCAACCATAAGATCAAAGTCAACATCATTCACCTAAACATAATAAATAAAATGATAATTTAACTTACACACTCCAAAATAACCCATACCCAAAAAGTACTGAATTAAAAAAATATAAGAGAAGTGCAATTAAAAATTATAATTAGTCATTTATAAATGCATTAAAAAGGCCTAAATTTAACCTCCAAACCATAGGTATGGTTGGTGAATAATTTTAAGAGGTGTGGGACAAGTTTAACTTGTCCCATAAGCCTCCAAATATAGCCCCCAAGGAAAAATTCGAATTTCCCAAAAGGATGAAGTGTTTCACACTCCAAAATCTATCTTACATTCTCTTACACACTCTTACAACATTACATTTAAGATCAAAAATTCATTAATTACATTCTTATGACATATTGATTTATTTATTTTAACACATGATTATTCACAACATTAATACAACATATATAATAACTAATGAAAAGGGGTAACACATCACAAAATAAACACATGCAACATTAATAAAGAAACCACATTAATAAATTACACAAACCCATGGTCACATATAATGGAAATCCCCCATGGGAATCCCTAACAAAACACAACACACACACACACACAAACAATTTCCATGGTGACCTTGTTGAATTCACCCAAAATTTCAATATGGTTAGTCTCCAGTCCCGACATTGTTGTGATGATTTTAACCTACAAAACACAAATACCTCTTTCAGCCTCATGGCCATATCAGAACATCCAAAATTATATAAATATACTAACAAAACCATCTATTCATATGAATCACAACAACATCAAGAAATCAACATTATCATTTTCAGTTTAATTAATCAACTCTATCATCATCAATTAATTCTCATGCTAGTTCTATTCACAATATCCAATATCACATGTCCAAATCAACATCTATAACATGTCCATGTCAAACAGTATATCATCATCCATATATATAAAAAAATGTCTCTAGTAATCATCATGCATAATAACTTAAACCAGATCAATAATAATCCCGATCTAACATCTAACCATCATACTAAACAAAAAATAATATTGTCCATAATAAGATCAATAGTATAAAGATTAGTATTCTAAAAGTTTCAAAGGGAAGTGGGCACTACAGTCAACAAAACAAGTGATTGGTTTTAGAAGAATAGAACCATGATCATCCGATCATGAGGTATGCCCGTAGGTCGAAACAAGCCTCTCATTAGTTATCATCAAGAGTCATGAAATTTTCCTCAAGTTCAAGGAATTCTAAAGGAAGTTCTAAATGAAGATCCATAGAATTGGATACTTCTTCTCACATAAGGTCACCAAAGAAAGCTAGGTGGAATAAGGATCATTGCAAAAATGCAAGAATAAGATCCATTCAAAGAAGTAGAAGCAAAGGGAGAGCACGTAGTTCAATAACCACTCCTCAAACCACCACAGGAGGCCTCACCTCTTGTTAATACCAATGTCTCCCCCATCTAAGATGTGCCTCTTCTTCTAGAGTAGGGAATGGTTGATGCACCTGTTATATAACCTGAGTCCGATGAGATGTTCCCTTGGATGCAAGAAACAATTTCCCCTGACACCCACACTTTTCAACAAGTGGCATCCCTTGACCTATTAGAAATTTCCTCACTAGCTAAAGGAAAGAAAATTAATTTCTTACATGTGGCTTCACAATTCTACAACGGAGAAATAGGAAATCAATATATTGAAGTATCTCTACCGAAGGTTATCAAGCTAGTGAATGAGATGACACCAACTGACTATGAGATGAGCACGATCAAGATGGGACCAAAAAATCATGAAGGGGATTTTCACATGTATTAGAAATATTCCACTCACATGGTGGCAAAGAAAAAGAAATATAAGAATAAGACCGATGAGATGAAAGAACAGTGCAAACTCTTTTCGTCATGTTTACAACATCTAGTAGATCTAAATGCCATAATAATTCCTAATGAAGAAGCTACACCCATCAGTAGCTTCAACCTATAATATTTTACAAGAAAACATGAGTTCATGATGTAGGGAGAGTTAATAATAAATGGATCAATTTAATCTCTAAAAATGGGAATTCGGTGCTCCAATAAGTAGTTAAACATTTTTCCTACATGTGTGCAACAAAAATATGATGTGGGCACTCAAAGAGGACTTGTAAAAAGAAAGGGAATACCTAGATCCTCTGGGTCCAAAGTGGTGAGTGAGATGAGAAACACTTGCACTCAGGATTTGATCAATAAGAGGATTTTGGGTTTCCTTCAAAAGACTTGTCGTGTGTATGGGCGAGGGCCTTGGAAATCATATTTGAATTAGTTAATCAGGTCATCAATGAGCTAGAGAAAAAGAGGAATAAGTGTAAAAACTACATGATAATATAAATCTTCAAATATAGAAACTTTTATTACCTGTAATGGGATAATACACAACCTTTCAATGAGTTGATGGGACCATTCAAGGAATATATTAAGAAAGAGGAAGGCAATATATTTTCCTTCACTAAGGACAACTCAAGTTCCTCTCAAATATTCAGGATGCCATTTCACTTATCACAGAGAAACATCCATCATGTTTTGAGAAGTGTAAAGATATCAATAATGTATCGATGGATGGAGAAAGACCCCGAGCTACATTCACATTCCTCATGCTAAAAATTAGAACTGCAGGAGATCGATTCAAGAAGGAATTTGAAGGGACAAATATCTTCTTGGTAGTGTGAGATCAAATCCACTACATTTCTCATTCTTCTGCCTAATTCTTCTTCCTCTTCCTTCCTTCATCTTCTTCCTTCTCTTTCTCTATCTTCTCTTCTCTCCCAACACTCTCTTTCATTAATGTTATAATTTTGTGTTGGGTTTCTTAAGTGACTTTAGAAACATAATCTAATATTTAAGTCACCTTATTTTTATAAAAGAGACTTAAATATTTGATAGGAATATGAATAGTCTAAAGTCAAAATATGGTATTTGAAAATTCACCAGGAAGATGAAGAGTTTCCTTCTCTTCTATAAATTGTAGGAAGCTCCTCATTTAAGGGTTTTCTTATATCTTATTAGACTTATGAGATGTTTTTGTGAATTCATGAGAGAGATGTCCTTGTGAAGAGAACAAAGAGATAGAAAAATTTCTTCCATTTTCCCTATTCTAAAATGTCTTCCATTCTTATGTTATGTACAATTTTTGTTTGAGCATAAATACAAGAAGAAGGAGTTTACAAACTTTTTGACTAAGGGGTTTATTGATACTTTTTAATCTCTAAATTCTATTTGGTCTTGTTGATTTTATGCATACTTATTTCTTCTTAATTTTAGTGCATGTGATAAAACTTATAATTGGTGTATGCAAGTCTCTAATTTTATACTTGTAGCATTAGTTTCCCATATGTAACATTCTCAATCCCTTTCCCAATATCCTAGAAAATTTTCCATAGGATCGTGGAGTGCCCTTGTTGGATCCTTGATCGCAAGGCCACTAGGAAAATCCACCTTTTTACTCGTGCATGCATAAACGAAAACATCACTAGTTAATTATATGGACTTAGATTCCCAAAGCATTGATAATAAATCCACCAATTTGTCCCCAAAAATTTTATCACCAACATTTTTAGGGCCCATTATAGGAAAATTTAATAGCATCTCGCACCCAAAAAATAACCTTGAAAAATACAAAAGAGAATTAAAAAGAAAATTTCTGGAATTTGAATAATCACCCGAGCCTTATGTCTTCAAACCATGGCTATTCTAGGAAATATTCCTATTGAAAGACCCAAATTAATATTTCACATTCAAGAGGATATTGATTCAAATTTGCGAGAGGATATTTGGCATAATACAAAAAGTGTGAACCACTATTTCATTACCACGAGAATATTAGATCTAAAAGAAGAACATGTTGTTGAATTAGAGATACAAAGATATATTCAAGCACCCATAAAGAAGAGTATAAATTTTAAAAATGGCAGATAGAAGATACACTAGAAACAAAGGAAAGGAGGAAAACCGATCCCACTTTAGAATAAATTCAAAGAAGATAAGAGCTGATTCAAATTCGAGGTCTCCCTTTCGTCACACGCTTGGTTTCATTTAGAGTCCAAGTGTATCAATCCATTAGACATTGAGTTTCCATACATCAATGATAACGTTGAATATTTCACTAAAGTAGAGACTGAAAAATAAGCTAGAGAAAGACAATCAAGATAATAAGCATAAATATGATCTCAAATTGAAGATATTGAAAAACTTCAAGCCAAAGCATAAGCAAGAGAAGCAGCTGAAGCCACAGCCTTAAAAAGGTTGGAAGCTAGAGGTAGGAACGGAATGGGGGATCATGAATGTGAAGAACATAAACCAAATGTACCATGGGGTGGAAACACCAGTCCACTTTCCCTTGCTCAACCACTCCATGAGCTACCAAAAGGCTCAATAAAAACTTTCGAAATTTAGAGTCGACAATTCTTAACTTCCAAAGGAACATGTATCAACGTTCATCACCATTTTTGGTGTGTTGGGAACTTAGCATGAGGATGTATTAGTCTATATTTTTCTAGAATCACTCCAAGATAAGGTTGTATAATGGTTCTACATGTTTCCTCCAAGGTCTGTCACCTACTAGGAAGATATAAGAAGTGCATTTGAACATAGGTTCAAATCCACGAAGACTATTAGGATCTTTTGGTTTAGTTGGTATAAATGAAGAAAGACACTTCCAAATCAATGAGATATTTCATCACCAAATATAACTAGATGATAAGGAGGATTCAAAAGATGTCATGCCTCCTGAAAATAATTTGAAGAGATTCTTCATCAATGCCTTACCATTGGAAGTTGGTTTCTTCCTTAGAAGATCCCAACCTAGAGATTTGAAGGAAGCACAGGACTTTGCGGTGAGACAGAGGATGACCTAATATTTTCTTTCAAAGTAAAAGGTTCGAATGGAAAGAAAAAAGGTCAGATTTTGGGATCAGTTACCACTAATTAAATGTTCCCAAAAATGGCCACTTACTAGATTGTTGTGAAGAAACAATTGTCTTAGATCACAATGTGAAATACTCCAAAAAATCTAAATCCTCCACATAGACCGAGGATCACCCCACCTCCTCATCAACACTTCTCAAAGAACCACCCGTCAATGCCACTTGTGACACTGAGGATCCATAGGAAGAATTTGAAATAGAATAACCTAGGAAAGATGATGTGGGTGATGATGATAAATATCTCAAGGTTAAGGAAGTTGATGGTGATATGCACAATGACCTAATTGAGTATGTTGATGGAGATGAATATGATGATGATGAAGATTTCCCAAGATTCTCGTGTGCTGTATTCACTTGTGCAAAATCCTAAAAAGGATCCCCATCCTCAATGTTTGTGGTAAAAGAAAATAAGAAGAAGGAAGATCCTCCTGCAAAAATTCCTTAAAATAAAATTATCAATTGAGGATCACCGCTACCACTTTCAATAGAGTTAGATAAAGAAAAAGAATACCTAATGATTAGCAAGAAGAACACTTCCAGACCAAGTAAGTTGTATAGTCCTTCTCCTAGTCCTAAAATTGCTAAAAATAATTCTTCTTCAAATGTAATTCCTGCAAAATCATCTAAATTTCAATCAAAATATGCATCCCCATCTCCTTCCAAGCCATTTTCTACAATTGTAAAATAAAATCCAATCCCTAAAGTAGTAAAAAAACTCCATGTAAATATTATATCATTCTTGGAACCTAATTCTTGCCTACCATAACCCCATTTGACTTTTTGGAACACGCAAGCAAAACCAAAGTCCAGATCATAGAGCTAGAATACTTACAGATGCACCTCGCTCAACTTGATAGGTTCATTGATGTAGTCCATGGTGGTAACCCTATAGTATCAAGCTCAATTTTCAAAGGTCTACTTCCCACATTGTCCACACCACCTTCACAAAACATGCTAGCCCTCAGTGCCTCCAAAACCAACAAAGTTGAACCTTTTTACCTGTAACTTCTCATTAAAGGTTTCCAACTCAATAATTACATCATTAATTCTAGAGCCTCAGATAATGTGATGCCCGTCAAAGTTGGAAATGATCTAGGTATTACCTTAACACGAGTAAATGGATCATGCTATTATATGGAATAGAAATAAGTGTCATTGGTAGGAAGAATCAAATATGAACATGTTACACTAACAAATTTTCTAGAAAAGAAGGTTCTTCTCACTATAATAGTATAAGACATTCTAACATCCTTTGGGATGTTATTGAGTGAAATATTCAGTAGATATTTTGGAAGATAAATTAAAATGGATTGGTCATCTACAACTATTCCAAGTAAAAGGCAAGATGAATAAATTGCTACTAGTCGGGAAGATGAAATACATAGTATGGAAATCTGATGATCCAAGGGCAAACATCCTATTTCAGGACATCACGTTAGGAAAATACTTCCTTACCTCATAAAAAGATTAGAATTCACCTCTTCTTATGGAAGAGGAGGAAGATAAAATTTGGACAATGAAATTTGATGGTAGTCACTCTAGTGTAGGTTCGAGAGCAAGTGTGGTGTTTTACTCTCCTTCTATTGAATCGTACCCATTTTCCTAAAAGCTACATGTTGATAATGTAAATAATATGATGGATTATGAATCTCTCCTCTTGGGGATGGTCATAGTAGAAGATATGGGAACCAAAAAGATGAAATGTCAAGGATATGTGGAGGTGATAATAAAGCAAGTTTGACAACAATATCAGGTGAAAAATCCAAGACTCTGACATTATAGAAATAGAGTATGGGACTGCATTGAGTCTTTTGATGTATTTTCCATTAAATCTATTCTCGCAAGAGAAGAATGAAAGGGTCAATTCCCTTATAGTGCCGACTTCCTTAGTGACACCTCATATTTCTTTTGGCATAAAAAATTACCATTGAGATGGTGTTTAGGCCTAGTGTACCAAATAATGCAAATCATTAGAAAGTCTTCAATGATGATAATCATCTTCGACATTCTTGGAACAAAGAGACAATTTCAATAATCTCTTCTTTGAAGAAAGTGAAAATTAACCCGAGAAGCGTGTAGCCAAAGAGGATAAAGAGGGAAATGAAGGATTTGATGGAGTGATAAAATTTAAAGGAAATAAGATTCCTAAAGGCCTAAATTCTTTGGAGGACATCTTTGATAAGCACAAAAATTCATTCAAGAGAAATAAAAGCAATCTTCTTGTTTCCCGGATGAATTTGAGAAGGAAAACATTTGTACCGAGAGAACCCAAGAATGGTCAACATTGGAAAGTTTTGTTTTACCGAGGAGAAGAGAAGGTTTTCCTTATTGCTCAAAAAATATCTGGATGTTTTTGCCTACTCTTATGATAAGCTTAAATCCTTCCAACCGAAGGAAATGCATCACTTGATTCCTTGAAGCCCGATGCAAATCCATTCAAAAAACAAAGGCCATACAACCCAAATATTGTTGATACCATCAAGGAGGAAGTGATGAATATGCTCAATGTGAGGATCATATTTCCCATCCATCATTCAACATGGGTGGCCAACATTATGCCAATTCAGAAGAAGAATGGAGAAATAAGAATATGTGTATATTTTCACAACTTGAACCAGGAATCACTGAAATTTAATTACCACCTCCCGGTCATGGATTACATTTTATAAATGGTCACCAGATCTGAAATTTTATCATTTCTTGATGGATTCTTTGGGTATAATCAAATCATAGTAGAGAAGGATCATGCCAAGACAACCTTCACAACACCTTGGGGCACTTTTTCATATAAAAAAATCCTTTTGGAATGATCAATGTATGAGCTATGTTTCAAATGGTGATGGACCTAACATTCAAATATTTAAATCATTACATTTTTATATACCTAAATGATCTCAAATTCTTCTCAAAAAAGAGGGGACACCATATACACCATTTGGAATAGGTACTCGTAAAGTGTAGAAAGCATGGTATATCCTTGAACCAAAAAAAGTGTATTTTTGGATTTATGGAAGGTAAGATGTTGGGTAACATTATAAATAAGCATGGAGTACACATTAAACCAGAAAGAGTGAAATCTATTCAAGCACTATCCCTACCCATAAGCAAGAAAGGAGTCCACTCCTTCTATGGAAAGGTAAATTTTGTACACCACTTCATTCTCGGAGTTTTCTAAATTGGCGAAACACATCACCACCATGATGAAACCTCAATTAAGCTTCAATTAAAATGACAAGGAAAATTATCTTTTGAAGAGATTAATAAATCCATTTCTAAATCTCCAACCCTTGTGTCCCTAGATTTCAATAAATAATTCATCATGTATTGTTATGCATCGAGCACACGTTCTATATTGTTCTTGTCCAAAATAATGATGAAGGTGTGGAAGTACCTATTGGTTTCATGATCTTCCCGTTGAAAAATCATGAACTAAACTACATCCAATTGGAGAAACATGCCTATGCGGTGGTCAAGGCTATAAATTGTTTTAGATTTTACATGCTTAATTCTCGTATGGTGGTGATGGTCTCTAGTAGTGCAATCAAGTCTATCTTGACACAAAAAGATCCTAGAGCTAAAAGAGGAAAATGAGTTGCAAAGATTCAAAGTATGATTTGGAGATCCAACCCTCCAATTTGGTAGAGGGAAATGGCATGTTAAGATTGATCGCTAAAGATGAATCTCTCAAATCTCAACATGGCGAATAATATTGTGCTTTCTCAAGCTTTTTTTTGAAGATAATCCATAGGTTCTCTTCGTAACCACTCACTACCGATGAGGGGTACATAATTATTTCCTATTATCTAACCTATGGGGAATACCCTCCTCATCTTGCTTAAAAATAAAGGATACCATTTAAGATTAAGGAAACAGAGTTTGTGATCGAAACCATGCACTCTAAAAAAGGGGCTTAGATGGATGCTTTCTAAAATGTCTAGAAAAATAGCAACAGGATAAATTTATTAAAGCATATCATGACCAAGTGTGTGGTGGGAATTTTTCAGCCATGGTCACTGCACACAAGATCCTCTCGGGAAGTTATTATTAGCCCACCCTTTTTATAGATACTCAAGAATGGGTCTCCAAGTGTCGAGCATGTCAACAATTTTTCGGGAGACCACGGCTTGTAGTACTACCACTCAAAGCCAGCTTTTATTGAAGAACCATTTCAGAAGTGGGGGCTATATTTCATTCATGTTCTAAATCCTCACCCAAACGCATGGCACACCTACCTATTTACAGCTACATATTATTTCACAAAGTAGGTGGAGGCCATTCCAGTCAAGCAAGGAAATAACAAAATGGTATGGAACTTCATCAAAGAAAATATACTAGTATGTTTCGAGTGCCACAAAATATTAGAGAATACAATGCTACCAATTTTTCTTCAAGAGAGTTGACTGAGTTTTGTTATGGCTATGGAATCTCTATGTCCCACTCATCGTACTTTCTTTCATAGGGAAATGATTAGGTTGAATCAAGTAATAAGAACACCATGACCATTTTCCATAAGCTCGTGGATGACAACCAAAGGAATTGGCACAAAAATTTGTATGATGCATTGTGGGAAGACACGATCACTCCCAAGAAAGCAATAGGTAATCTGCTATATGGAGTTGAAGAAAAATTCCCATAAGGGTTGAAAGGCTAGCTCTCACATTTCTCCATGGAATAAAAGATGGACAATACAAGGATTCCATTGATAAGAGGATCCTTTTTGTTAAGAATATATAATAAAATATAATCTGAGTGGTGGACCATATCAAAGAGCATCAGTTGAAGGTGAAGAAAATTTTTGACAAGAAGGCCAAGGCAAGAGAGTTCAAATTTGTAGACCTTGTCCTATTGTGAGAGAAAAGGAGGGAACCAAAAGGTAGCCACATTAAGTTTTAGTAATTATGGCTCAGCCCTTTCCACATTCATGAAGCTTGCAATGAAAACATTTTTCTATTCTCATGTTTGGATGGAACGCCACTTGGAATTAACTCATATTGGGAAATATCTGAAGTTTTATCATCAGTGAAAGCGGGTTTTCCTCCTCCTTGTACCATAGGTGATTGTTAGGTGTGTTTCCCTTTCTGTTGCATGTGTTTCCCTTCATGTTTTGTGTTTCCTTTTCATTTTTTGTGTGTGTGTGTGTGTGTTATTTTTTCTCTCTCTCTCTCTCGTAATTATATATGACTCTACATGGCCCAATGGATAAGGAAATGGTATTTATATTGTAAAGTTGAGATTATTGGATTCTTTATGTCATGTATTCATTGCACTTAGTCCATGTCATGCCCCCAAGATATAGCCAGTATTTTTCATACAAATGTGCAACATTAAAATTTAAAATTTTTGAGCATGACAACTATACATCCTATATCGAAACTTTCAAGTTTTATAATTTTGAGGCACCCCAGAGTCTACCTTGTTAGTCTAGTGATATCCTAGTTGATATTAACTCAATGCCCTAGGTGATTTAGGAAATTAAATTCTACCCCCTAGTTGATTTTAGGAGTTCTTAAAAATGCTCTGCGGGAAGTGTGGGAAGGGAAACCCTTTGGTCTTCCTAGGGGCGGGTGCAAAAGTGGAGTGGAATGGAGGAGAAAAATATGAAATGGAGGTTAATTTAAGGTATAAAAACATAATGTATGTGATTTTAGAAGGTTCAAGAAATATTTGGAAGAATTGAGATAGTTTCACCAAAAATAGGGTTCAGAGACCTAGGCAATGCATAGGATCAAAAGAGCTATTGAGCTTTGAGAGATGATTTTGGGAGCTCTGTATGGATTTAGGAGCCAAATGATATATCAATGGAAAGGTAATTAAAATATTTACAATATGGTGAAACCATATTTTTCAAAACACTTTGGTGCAATAGGTTTATAACTTGTTTTTTCCATGCACAACTAGGTATCCAGATCAAAAATATGATTTTTAGGGAATAAATGGAGGAATAGATATGATATATTAACACCATTGGATTAGAAAGGAAATTTTCAGTCAATATCAAATAATTTTTTCCAAAAAAATCCATTGGGAGCTCAAGATATCGCCATTTCAAGTTTCCCTCACGACGAGTTCTCACAGATAGACAAATTTGGGAGAGGACACGTGTCAGCTCCAAGATCCTGGCACAATTTTATGTCCCTTTCATCCCTAAACCTAAGGGACTTGAAGTAAAATAAAATTCTCCCATCCCCAATAATCCCTTTGGTCACACATGGAACCTCTTGGATCACCAGTTCAACCCCTAGGTGTTTGCAGGAGCTCATTCCCTCAACCATCCAAATCGTGACAAGTGACAGATTTTGACGCGATGTGAAAATTTATGTCCCTTTTGTCCCTTTGGAAAATTGACATGAGGGACATGAAAATTTTCCTATCCCAAAGAATCCTTTAGGTCATCCATATGACCCCCTCCAATGCAAGTTTTCAGCCCTGGGAGCAAGTGACACCAAATGGACATCTCGTCAAATATCGCAAGTGTCGGCACTCAAGCACACCGTGAAAATGTATGTTACTCATTTCCATTAGTTATTAAGGGATATGGGGGACAAGATAATGTTCCCAGACCAAGGAATGCCTCCTGGTTCCTCATGTGACCATTTTCTAGCCCCTAGGTGCTTCCAACAAGCTTTTTGGCCTAAACACTCCACCGTGGATCTCCGCCAAGTGTCTCCATGAGATGCGACATGAGATTTGATTTCCATTTAATTCCTTAATGTTTAAGGTACATCAAGGAAATAAAATTTCACCCCCCCCTAATGAGATTTTTAAAATTATTTTAAAGCTAATTTTCTCGTTTCTTACTTTCCACAATTTATACCTGTCATTGCTCTATAACTTTCCCATGCTTGCACAGTCCATCATTGCTGCTCCAAACCAGATCTGCCATAGAAAAAAAAATTAAAATCCATAATATCACATAGGTCTCATAATAAATATTGATTAGAAGATCTCAAGGATCGAAGAATAGAAGAGAGAAACGAAGAAATTAATCAAAATCCACATTTTCGTGGATTGAAGATTGACATATCTTGCTAACTGGTACACGAAATGAAGAAACATTTGCTGCTATGTTCTTCTATAGAAAATTCCATTAAAAAAATTACCCTCAAATCCTCCTTCCATATCACAAATCACTCACACCAAACAAATCTCCCTTTCAGCTATACAAAGATAGAAATCGATTTCCCGTCGATCGCCAATCAGTTCAAAGAGAAATTTCACTAGTTAATCTAGAAGCAAAAACCCAAAAACAAATGTGATTTTTTTCACCAACAGAGAATAAAACCATACCTATAACTTTCAAGGTCCGTTAATGGTTGTCATGTTCAAATGTGTCGCCAGGTCAAAATTTTGAAATTAAAAATCTCCCAAACCCTTGATCGGGTAAGTCCAAGATTTTAGAGGGGCAATATTGGGAAAAAAACCAATATTAGAAAAGTTCATTCTAAAAAATTTGACCACCAGAATCTCATTTTCTAAAAATAATAGGTCTTCTACATAAGGGAATACTATTTCGGGAAAGTCATCAAGTGAAGAACCTATGAAGGAGATGACGAACACAGAAGAGGTATTGCAAGAAAAATTCATCGAAATGGCCATCTTGGTCAAAGATTGACACTTACTAAAAATAGTAAGTGGTCTCACGGACACCGAATAAAAATATTAAATCGATCCAGAAAGCGAGGAGAATGTAGGGAGAAAGGGGAATTCATGTTGCAACATCTAATTGAGGTTCAAAGTAGCTGATTTTTTATACTTACTAAAAATAGTAAGTTACTTTTTACGAAGAAACCATGAAGTAAAAATGGAAAGGATAAAATCCAGCACATCCTTTACTTCTAAGTATGATATAAAAGACTCGATATCTCATATATGGACCTCAATGGTCTAAGGGATCACATGACAGCCAAGGAAAGAGGGAAGATTAAGGATCATGTATTCACAAGTGGATTATTTGTGCCTGCAGAACACCTCATGTCTGTACAAATCCTTGAGTTAGTCTTGACTTGTTCACACCACTATGAGCCTGAAACATAAATTATTTAATCCAACAATGAAATATAAATGGAGGTCATTAGTCTCATAATCATCTTACTCACTCTATAAATCTTGACATCACCTAGCATGGTTTTCATCTCAAAGGATAGGGCCTTGCATGACTAGGAAATGATGGATGCATATGTACAAGGGGTTGCACTTGGATCATGGATGAAGACAAGGAGAAAGCCCTTAAGGATGCCCAAGACCCTTCCAAGGTGTGAGTTTCACAAGGGATATTCATATGCAATCACCCTTATCAACAAGGTGATGGGAGAAGTGAACACGGGAGACTTCTTAGAGTGGATGGGAATTTTCATTTTGATAGTGACTGAAGGAAAGAAAATAATTGACTAGGGATAGATAATCAGTGATAATTTGCATCTACAATTGCTTTAGGTTCCCATGACAAAGAAGTTCCACATGACTTCTTATCGGTCTACTTGCTCATTAGCTCAAGATCATTTAAAGGATTGGATCTCACATAATTCATTAATGCAAGGTGTCTACATTCGAGAAAATTCCATAGTGGTGATGGTGGAAATCCATAGTCACTTTTCTCATATGAATGATGTGTTCACAATGTAAGTGGTCCAAACGTTGGAACATGATTTATAAGCCAGGATGTCAGCAAAAGTGGCATCCCTAATAAAAAAATATGGCTCTAACTTCATCAAATTATTAACCTTCTCCCTACTGCGAGTTTTGGATTCGACCAAGCTCCTCTAAGATTACCCAAGTACCTTATAGACCAAATTATACTATTTGAGCCCTACACAAAATCATACGGGTAAACAATAGGCTCGGGAGTAGGAAGAATAATTTTATCTCATTTCCCATCTCTCTTGGGGTACTGACATGTAAGAATGTAAATTATGCATCTCATTTAGAGACTTCCTTCACTCATTTGACTTTGCATTCCTACATTACGGTCTTAATTTCGACATTAGAGATGATCTTGATTCTTTCCACGTTCCATACTTGCACCATGAGCCACAAGTCGAGGACTATTTTCCAATTGTGTTTATGAATTTGAAGTATAGAAAAATGATCATATGAGGATAACCATCAATGAAATAAAGAAATTCAAGTTCTCTTGGTACGAAGATATTTTGCAGGATGATGGGACGGAGATGTATGATCCTGAGTATGTGGCGGTCAAGGTTTCTCCATTGCCTCAAGTGAACTTGTACATTCATTAATCAGGAGATATAGAGTGAACTAATAATGTGGTTAGGAGAACAGGGGATTGGTTTTAGAGGAAGATAACCATGATCATCGATCACGAGGTATACCTATAGGTCGAAACAACCCTCTCATTAGTTATCATTAAGAGTCGTGGAAGTTTCCTCAAGTTCAAGGAATTCTAGATCAAGTTCTAAATGAATAACCATAGAATTGGATACTTCTTCTCACGGAAGGTCACCAAAGAAATCTAGGTGGAAGAAGGCTCTTTTGCAATAATGTAAGAAGAAGATCTAGTGACAGAAGAAAAAGAGGAGGGAGAGCATGTAGTTTAAGACCCAGTCTTCAAACCACCACAAGAGGCCTCACCTCTTGTTAACACCAATGTCTCCCCCATCTAATATGTTCCTCCTCTTCCATAGTAAGGAATGGTTGATGCACCTATCATAGAACCTGAGTCTGATGAAATGTTCCCTTGGATGCAGGAAACAATTGCCATTAACATCCACATGGTTTAATAAATTGCAGCCCTTGACCTATTAAAGCAATTACCTCATTGGCTACAGGAAAGAAAATAAATTTTACACATGGCTTCATGGTTCAACAATGGAGAAATAGGAATTAAATATATTGAAATATCCCGACCAAAGGTGATCAAGTCAATGGATGAGATGACACTAGATGATTATGAGATGAGCACGATCCAAGTGTGACTAGAACTGATGAAGGTATTTTCACATGTATTAGTAATCTTCCACTCACATGGTGGAAAGGAACAAGAAATATAAGAACATTGATGAGCTGAAGGAATAGGTGTGAACTCCATAATCCTATAGGTAACATCCTATATATCCAAATGCCATGGAAATTGCCATTGAAGAAGTTGTACCCATCAATAGCTTCAATCCAAAATCTATCAAGAGGACACATGAGATCATGATGCAAGGATGAGATGATAATGAATGGATCAATTAAATTTTTGAAAAGGAAAATTCAGTGCTCCAAGAAGTATTCAAAAATTTTCCTACATGTGTGTGACAAAAAAGAGGATACGGGCACTCAAAGAGGACTTCGAGAAAGAAAGGGACTACTAGGATCCTCTGGGTCGAGTAGTGAGTGAGATGAGTAACGCTCACCTCGGGAGTTGATCAAAAGAGGATTTTTGGAATCTCTTTAAATACTTGTCACATGTATGGGAAAGGACTAGGAAAATCATATTTGAAGCGATCAATCGAGCCATCATTAAGCTAAAGGAAAAGAGGAAAAAGCGTACAATTATTTGGATAGTATAAATCATCAAATCCATAAACTTGAAGTACTGCATAGGTGAATACACAACCTTCAGATGAGGTTATTGGCCCATTTGAGGAATATGTTTAGAAAGAGGTAGGAAATCCATTGTCTTTCACTAAGGACACCCTAGAGTTCCTCTTAGTGATTAAGGATTCCATTGCACTTTTCATAGAGAAACATTCATCATGGTTCAGGAAGTGTAAAGATATCAACATTATATGTGATAGATGGATAGAGACCTTGAGTTGCATTCACATTCCTCATGCTGACAAAGTGTATCTTGCAACAACTCATTTTAGTAAGGAATTTGGAGTTATGGAGATATTCTAGACAACAGCGCGAGATGGAGATCGGTCGGGGAGCGAGATAAAATCCAATGCGGTGGATCATTCTTCTACCTAATTATTCTTCTTCTTTCTTCCTTCTTCTTCTTCCTTCTCTTTCTCTCTCTTCTCTTCTCTCCCAAATCTCTCTCTCTCTCTCTCTCTCTAATTTTATAATTTTTCATTGGGTTTGCACTTTCTAATATATCTTAAGTGAATTTAGAAACACAATGTAACATTTAAGTCACCTTATTTTTATAAATGAGACTTGAATAATTTATAGGAATATGTGTAGACACCCTAAAAATACATCCATACTCTATCCTAGTTCTATCTAATTAGAATTAATTAAATTAATTCTATCTTGCCACAATGCACCCATTTGGAATTAATTAAATTAATTCCATCATTCAAATATTCCCTTTATAATTAAGTAAAATTAATTCTATTACCTAAGCTATATTCAAACCCATTGGAATCAAATAATTTAATTATGTTATGCCTTTAGAATTAATTAAATTAATTCCTACACCCTCTTAGATAATATAATTAAACATTTAATTATTTAAATGATTAATTATCTCCTCAAAATTAAATTAATTAAATAATACCATTATCTTGGAATTAATTAAATTAATTCCTAACACCTTTCTAGCTAATATAATTAAACATTTATTTATTTAAACGGTTAATTATCTCCTCAAAATTAAATACTAATTAAATTTAGTTATTTAATTCCACCTATTTCATTCAACATCCACCTAGACTCCACTTAGATTCCACTTGGACCGCACATCCTCATACTAGCTAAGCCGCACTTCTAGAATCATAGAAATGTGGGGGCAATTGAATTACACGTACAACCACCTTCTGGATGCAACTTCTACAATTAAATCCATTACTGCCCCTAAATGTCTCAACACTATTGTAACTTCCTCCAATGTTATTTTTAGCATGTGCATTCAACCGTGTTCAACCAACTTCCAACCACTTTTTCTTCTATAAATTGCAAGCTTACTCTCTTACAAATCCTCCTGAATTGTTTGCAAATAAAATCTGTCAATTTACAATTTGAAGCTTTCCAAAGTATCTGTGTTTGTAGGATTTTCACTCACATTTGGATAATATTCAAGAGCACCTAGATTCATTTACAATGCTCCATAGATAAATTCTCTACAACCTTACCGAGGTTTGTATTGGAAGGTTTGCATTGTTTATTGTTTATCTTTCATTCTTGTGATTTTTCTATGCATTCATTTTAGTTAATCATTTTGTGATCTAACTCTTTATTTATGTTTATTGTTCTTTTTTAACCTTGTTGTCAAAATTTTAGCTTCTTAGGTGAAGTACAGAAGTCAGAAAATTAAAAAAACTAGTTGTCGGGGCATTTTCTCACGTTCAAATTTTTCACTGAGAGCGCTACCGTAGCCCATCTTCCGGAAGCCATAACTTTTTCTCTGAACTTGGAATGACTTCATTTTTTACGGAAAGGTATTGAAAAGATATATGTAATGGAAAAATAATTTTCTAATTTGGACTTAAATAAAATTTATGGTTTTATTTCTTCTAACACTTGTCTTTTTTTTAAAAAATAAAAAAATTGTAGTTTTTTTAACTTTAATTCATTTTTATTTTTAACATAACAACCTCACATGTATGCTCTTTCCTTGCACTTTAAAAGTGATCTTGGAAATCAAAAACATGATTTTTCTTTTGTTTTAGGAATTAACCTTTTTTTAATTTTTTAATCAAAGCTTTTTTTACGTGTATGCTCTTTCCTTGCACTTTTTAAAGCGATCTTGGAAATCAAAAGCATGAACTTGCTTTTGTTGTTTTTTCTTTTACCTCCTTCTGGAGAACTTTCTAATCTTTGCTTGCAAGACCTGCTCTCAAAAAAGTTGGATAAACAATCAAAACCTACTAACTGTAGGTTACCAAATGGTGTACAACCAAACCACACCTAAATCAAAATATTAAAAAAACCACATTCAAAACACTTGATTTGCAGGCTCATTTAAGAGCTACGGCTTGACCTCTTAACAAGAACATAACCCCCTTGGCATAAGCCTTAAGATACAACAAAGGGGGTGGTTATAAGAACCCCAAAGTAGTCCACACCTTGAGGGAACTGGTGGATGAAATGAGAACCTTTCCTCTTACTTGACTAGTAAAGCCTTTGTGAGTTAGAGTCACAGATATCCTTAGTGGTGACCCCAGAGTTACGATTCATTCTAAGCAAGGTATTTTCTCAGGGTTTCAAAGGGGGTAAAGTAAATCCATCAGCTAGCAATAGCATCATTCTCACTCAAATATTTTGTAGATTCCTAGTTAATAGAGCCACCTAGGAAGCCACTCCTTGTCCAAGCCAATCTAAGGTAGAGGCCACAAACAAACAGTTAAACAAGAACTCTGTTTCTATTTTCTTCTTTTGTTTTCTTTATATTTTTCATAGTTTTCCACACTTGTGTTTTTCTAGAAACTCCTTATTTTGGATCCATCTTTCACATTCATATATTTTATTTATTTTATAAAAATTCCTTGTTTGGATTCTACATTCATTCTCCTTTCATCTTTCCAAGTACACTTTACTTGGATTATTTTTCACCTTCTTTTCAAAATCCCAAATACTCCTTATTTGGGTTCATCTTCTATTGTGTTCACTATCTCCAAATTTATCCTTATTTGGACTTGACATTCACTTATTTTTCTTGTCATCTTTTCTCTTCATCATCACTTCATCACTTCTCTCATTAAAGCATTCACTTTGTTTTAATTTGAGATCACTAATCCATCACTTCCCCTTGTCTCTTATCTCCATTTTTTGTGAGATTCAGACCTTTTTCTCATCGTTTATTCATTTCTTATGATGACCTTTACCTTTTCATTATTTTAGTGCTTTCACTTCCTTTTCACGTCTTATCTTTTAACACACTTTTTGTTAATATTTGACATCATTCATCATCTTCTTAACTCTCCCTTTTTAACATACATCTTATTAAAAGTATCCTATTGTCACACTTACTTTAACACAAGTTGAGCACACTTACTTCTTTCATCTCTTCCCTCTTTACCTTCAATTTCATAAATGGTCGTGACATCTTTCAAGCTCCTTCATCTTTCTTAGCACTCATTTTTCTAAGATTCTTCTAAACTAACACTTCAGTCCATCTTCCACCTTAACATCATTCATTTTGTTAAGTATTGTGAAGTACTTTTTCTCGTCACTCTTATCACAAATTTTGTTAAGAGTTGATCACCTTCATCTTGTTAAGTCTTGTCTCCCTTTACATTCATTTTATTAATTTTTGAGCACGTTTCAATTTTTACCCCTTTATCATTTCTCTTAACACTTATCATGTTAGGAGTTAACATTTTTTTACATTTCTTCATCACTCTTATCATTCATTTTGATTATGAGTTGTTCATGTCCACATTTTAAAGTCTCTTTTCCTTCACGACTTATTTTTGTTATGGAATAGAGCACATCTAACCTCTTGTCATCCATTTTTCTCTTTACTATCACTTTGTTAAGAGATGGACACTTGTTGGGCCCCAAAATATTGGATAAGTACAAGAAGGCGTGTAGGTGCGTGAGACCTATTTGAAGAATTGTGTATGGGTTGAAGGTGTGCGGGATAGAGTTCTAAAAGGGTTTATTAGAACACACATCATGTGTGCATAAGACAACACAAATTTTGGGACTTAGCCATATTCGGTGTTCTAGGAAACACATGATAAAATCATGACCTGTCTAGCATGCGGAGTGGATAAGGTGCCAGCCTGGAAGCTGTATGGTCAAGAATGGAATATTCCATGCATGCGATGGAAGGATCCAAAAATACATCATTGCAAAGAGTGGAGAGATTGGATCAAAGGAATCATGCTCCATTGGAGGACCACATGGAAACTTGGCAACCGATCTGTTATCTCAGGAAGGCATGGCGGTGGAGACTAAATCTATATATATATAAATGCTCGGGTAGAAGAAGATACATAGAGAGACACACAATAAGAAGGGAATCATATAGTGCTAGATAGGTGAAGCTCTGTAGGAATAATGAAGGATCCTTTGGGTTGGGATTATGAGAACTCTTGGAGTGATAACATATTTATAGGGATGGGTTTATAACCATTTACGTAATGTGGGAATCATGGCTTAGGTTCACGATGCATGACTCTAATCTGCATCATTATACTTTGGTATGTTATGGCCTTAATGAATGTAACATGATTATTGAGCTTTTGGTAAACATGAATATAGGGTTCTATTATAAACAATATATGTATTTCATGAGCATAAACCCTAGTACATTTCCTTTGTGTTATGAATCAGTTATGTATTTTGTTTGATACTTCTCTTTTGTTATTTGAATGGATGCATTGATATGATAACTCATCGTAAGATCTTAGAATAAATCCATGGTTCTTTTCCTTCCTACATCTAAATATTTCATTAAGGATTTATTCTCATAAGACTCATATAAAGGAGGGGCTCGTCACCTTCGCGTGCCTCAGTGAACACCCAGTCTTTGTTGGGTGATATAATAGTGCACATGGGATTAGTATATTGTTCTAAGGGTATAAAAATGAATACATATTAGTTCCATTGCAAAGACCTCTTTTGAAGTTTTAGTGAGAAATGGCATAGATCTTGGTCCTTGTGATTCATGATGACATAACATATGACCTTGGAAACTGTTGAAGCATGGTTCAAGAGTATGGAGGATGAGTTTTGTCAAAGATTCAGCACTAGACCTGAGTTCGATGCGGGTAGATGGTTATAAGAGAACTTGTACCATGAGTTATATGAGACATTCTTTTGTTGTTTTGTAGTAGACCTATATGAATGGCTTTTAGCATATGCATCTAGATCAAGCTGGTACTATAGATTACATGTATGGACCCATGATGATTACTAGAGGCTTGGGATGCATGTTGTTGATCACTAGTGGAAAGGAGTGTTGACGGTTATATTCTAGAATACAAAATTTCTATGTATTCTTACCCAGAGGTTGTTAAGTTCGAGTTTATGAGGGAGCCCAGAGGATCATTTTTACGTGATATCCCTTTGGCTATGAATATATTTATCATTACCTTAACCTTAGAGGCATTTCTTATACTGAATAAGCTTCTCTAAGCATTGGGTTAGGAAGCTAGGGTGGAGGAAGATGGCGGACATTGCAATTTGAAAAGGAAAGGGAAGAGATATGACTCAAGTATAGTGAAGCTCGTGAAAGGGAGATGGCCACACAACATGAGGTTACTGGTGTGATGGATATATGGAGGTAGATGTTGTAAGAGGGAGTTGAGGTTCATGCAGAGGACGTGGACCCTGAGAAGTTTTCGCTACCCCATCTTGGCAAGTGTAGGAGAGAATATCCTTCAGCTTCTAATGAGATTTTATCACATAGAGAAAGGAGAGATGTCAGCCCGCATTTAAACCCATCTAGTGACCAACCCCTATCACTTGTATTTATAGCTAAAGGTAGAATTATTGTTAACCTAGTTAGTATCAGTGGGAGTAACCGATCTACTTCTAGGAGATATAATTTCTCATTCAGGACATCCATGGCTGCACAAGCCATTCCCTTATTTAGAGGAATTTTTGGACAAGGTGAAAATACAAAAGGTTTTGGTATCACATCTCAAAGTGGCTTAGGACACACAACCTGGTAGCGGGACAATATCACAAACCATCGGCACATAGTTCAGTGGGATGTTGGGAACACTAGGAATAAACAATTTAGGCCATTTTTCAGCTACATGAGGTGGATCTAGTGGTATATGAGCTGGAGGACTTGGTGGACCTAGTAGATACGGAGGATGCGGTTAGTTAGGAGAAATAGGACCTGGTGGATCTAGTGGATTTGGTGGAGGAAACATTGGAGAAAACCAAGGCTCTGTGTTAGATAAACAAGGGCCTCAACCACCTCCACAATTATTCTTTGAGATGTATTTACATTTTCTAGAATACATAGGCATTGAATATGCTACGAGAGAATGTGCACAAGTGTGAATTACTATGGCACATGAAATGGATCACTACTCGGAGTGGGAGGAAAGTTAGTTTGTAATGACATTGCAAGGGTACACACATGGTTGGTATCAAAAGTATGACCCCCATAAAATGGTGGTAGACTACAATGCATTAAAAATGCCTTCTGGTAGAATTCGATATACGAATTTGAGTAGAAGAGAATCGGTGCTCGAAAGAGATCCATCAAGGAATAGAAGAGATTGTGTGAGAGTATGACATGCGGTTCAAGACTATCTTTTCAAAACTATCCTATGACATTCACCCTTCTTAGCATGCTCAATGGTTTGTTGGAGGATTGATAACACCATTTAGAAGGGCAATGTCACACACAAATTTCACAGACCTGCACGAGGCCTTGGAATCTTCCCTATGTGTAGAGGTTGTTGGGAGCATTGATACTAGTGTTAGCCCTTTTCTGGAGGCTCAAATTGCTATAATTGCCAATTAGTTGGAGAAGCTATTTGCAAACTCTACGCGTGAGGTTCATAGTGGGATACGGTGCACGAGAATGTGAAGTGGAAGGTCATGTAAAGGATAGTTGCCCTCAAAATTTAGTAAGTGCCATGATGGTAAGCTGTGATATTTTCCATGGGGATCATGATGCGAGTAGATGTCCTTTACTCCAAAGTGCACGATTCATAAGAACATGTCCTATTATTTGTAAGATATGTACCTCTAAGACCCATGATACTAAGGATTACATGTTGATTGACCAAATTCATGATGTTATTGATCTTGGTGTGTGCTAGAATAGCCTTGAAATAAGTTCCAAGGATGATGATCGCTGTTATGAAGGGTGCAGATGGAGGAGTGCATGTAAGGTGATTTCACGAGAGGATTTCATGATCGTGGCAACCACGGAGAAGGAATAAGTGAGTTCCCATGAGGAACCTTTTATAACTATGGGTCTACAAAGCATTATAAGTGTGAGTGTCCTTATCTATTACAGTGTTCATGGTGTGTAAAGAAACATAAGTATAAGGATTGCCCTGAGTTATTTGAGCACATGATCAACAACACCAGAAAGAAAAAGGTGTTGGGATGGTGAGCATAAAGAAGGTTGACCCAAATTAGAATCGAGAGTGGTGTGTGAATCACGATTAGAACACTGTACTAGTAATAACGCAAGCAAAGGTTCCATGTGTAAGGAGATGATGAGAAAAAAATTGGTTGTTAGGGAAGAAATGGTTCATGGGAAGTATCCAGACCCTACTCATTAGAAGGAAGTGTATCAAAAGACTATGGATGTGATTCATAATTTACAAGGGGGATCAATGTCTAAAGAATAAGTTAAAGCGATTAGAGCAAAGGAAGGATAACAAGGCTCGAAGGAGGACTGGATGAATTCAGGGAAGCATGTAGGATTTTAAGGTAAGATAATATTATTCCCTTGCTAGGATAATGGCTACGGGAGAAGGTACATGCACCTTTGGAGCAGAGCACAAAATGAAATTTTTACATGCAAACCTTCATCCTCACATCCTTGACTATGATAAGGAGATTACTTTTAATGAAGTTGTTGATGGTTGGCTTTACGAGTAATAGCCTCATTGACATGAGCAGAGGTCAATGTTCTTACCTTGGATGAGTGACATCAAGTGGGAAGGCTCGCATTACATCCATCTTCGAATGTGTTGTATATGGTAAATAAGACAAAGGAAATGCCCATTGGAGTCTTGAAAGATGTAACTATCACTATTCAAAGGGCCAAGCTCACTGGGAACTTTGAAGTCTCGGTACTCGCCAAGGTAGACAATTTTCTAGCATTACTTGGGCACCCTTGGTATTACAAAATAATGCTAACCTATGGTTTAACAAGGGGTATATCAGTTTTGAGAATAAGGAGGAAAGGGTGATTACCCCTTTAATAGATGGAAAATCAGTACCCTATACTGAGCCCTTAGGGGAGGAGGTTCTTAATAGAATCTATGTGCACTCCATCAGACATCCTAAGGTAATTCATCCTACAAAAGGGGTAATCTAATTTGAACATGCTCAATCGGTGAGTGATAAAACTAGTATAGCATGTGAAAATTGGGTGCATGGGACTTACGAGTTGATTGGGTGATAGTTGAGATGATCTGTAAAAAGGGTGATGAAGACGCACTCACTCAAGCACCTAGGAAGAAATAAGCTACCAAGTTACTCCGGAGGAGCAAGCTCTGATAGCTTCTTACGAGAAATGGAGGCTCAGTGGAAAAATGAGGGCGAAAGGAGAAATATGCTCAATTATAAATTGCTTGGGACTATAACACATGGGTAGGAAACTCATCATGAGAGTATCCTAGAATGATGCAAGGTAATAATCACATTTTTGTAAGGTTATCCGGAAGAAATGTGCCCACTATTATCAAATAATACCATGGTGAAGAACCTGCCTCGTTTCATATCTAAGCTTGTGAGAAGGCCTAGATGGGAAGCACAGAATATTTACCACCTTCGTTATGGGTGCATAAACTATATTCCACTTTACAAGGTTATGTGCACACATGGTATATACTCTCAAAGACATTCCTTGAGCACAAGGAATTGGCAAGAGTTAATAGCTGATCTCACTCAAGCATTTGAGTATCGAAGTACCAAGCCATCAGTGGATAAGGTGTTGCAAGTTTTCAAGTGCCTTACAATGGGAGATAACACCATGGAAGAAGATAGGATACTAGAGTTGTTGAGTGAACCTATTTTAGAGACAAGTTTTGATGAAGAGGAATCAGATAAAGTACATCTTGAGCATGTATGCATGGAAAAAGAAAAAGGAAAAATGGTCTATGTAGTAGATGGTAAAGAAATGGAAAGTTTAGATGTTAACCATTCTAAAGGTACACGCGAAGTCATAGATAGTGCTGATGAGAGAGAACATGCCTACCATGATCCCTTGAAAATAAAGAAGGTTAACATTGGGATAAAGACAAAACCTAAGGAAGCTATCATTGGGGACTATTGGTCGAGAAAAATAAGTTTCAAAGGTCATTGATCTATTGCGTGAGTTCCAGATTTGTTCCCTCATGGGTACCATGAACTCAAAGGCATCCACCATTCCTTGGGGAGATGAGAATCAAGTTGAAGGAAGGTACGTGCCCAATTCGAAGAGGCCTTATCAAATGAATCTAAATTTGCACGTACGGGTCAAGGAAGAAATAGACAAGATGATAGCATTTAGTATCATTGAGGTTGTGGAGGAATCAGAATGGATAAGCCCAATGGTCATCAAGTATCAAGAAGGATGGAAGAATAAGGATCTATGTGGACTACAGGGACCTAAATGTAGTATGTGTCATCGATCCTTTCCCAACCCCCTTTATTGAATAAATTTTGGAGGGAGTAGCCAGCAAAGTCTACTCTTTCACGGATGGGTTCTCAAGGTATCACCAAGTCAGGATTACAAAGGAATACTAGAGAAAGAATTTTTTTCCAATAAATGGGGATTTTTTTCCTACATGGTTATGCCTATTGGATTGAAGAATGCACCTGTTGTGTTCTCCTGCAATGTGGTACAAGCATTTCAAGACTTCATCCATAAATTTCTTCAAGTTTACCTGGATGACTGAACCATGTATGGGCTGATAAATGACCATTGTAACGATTTGAGGCTGATTTTTGAGAGTTGTTGGAAATTGAGGATATCCCTCAACATCAAGAAATGTGTCTTTTCTACTCCATTTAACACCCTGTTGGGACATATTATATGTAAGGAAGGCCTACTAGTGGATCCTGCCAAAGATGCAGTTATTTTGGGATTGGGGGAGTCTACTAGTCAAAGCATAGTGTATGGATTCATTGGCCATACGTGGTACTATAGGAAATTCATCATGGGGTATGCCAAGATTTCTATGCCCTTGGAAGAATTGCTAAAACAAAAGAGTGCCTTTCATTGGGGAGAGGCGCAAAGAGAAGACATTTGACACTTTGAAGGATAAAATCGTCACTACACCCATACTATGCTTTCCTTCTTGGGATAATCCTTTCCATGTGCATGTTGATGCCTCAGGAAAATCCATGGGAGTAGTAATAATACAGCACTGGAGAGGGATTGTTGATCACCCCTTGTGTTTTGGAAGTACGAAGTTGACACCAACAAAATAGAATTACACCACTTTTGAGCACAAGGCATTGTCAATGATCTACATGTTGCATAAGTCTAGACAGTACCTGTTAGTAACACCCTTTATATTCTATATAGACCATGTGGCATTGAAATAATTGGTGAAAAATATCATTTTGAAAGGGTGCATATGTCGTTTGGTCCTATTATTTCAATAATTTGAGTTCATGGTGGTTATAAAACTAGGCAAGAGAAATTCAGGGCCTGAACACTTATCAAGGATTGACTCGGGGAGGATGCGCAAAGCATTGAGGATACCATGTCAGATGCACAACTATTTAGGTTGTGGTGTGCACCCTCAAAATTGGAAGATATCGTAGTATTCTTGAAAATTGGTGTGGCATCGGAAGGGATGAAGGCTCTGGAGAGGAAGCAATTAGTAATATGCACCACACCCTATATTTTGATTAGTGGAGATCTGTATAAATTAGGATGTGATGAGGTTCTACGTTGATGTGTATTGGAATATGAGCATGTGGAAATTATGGAAGAAGCACATGGTGGGATTGGAAGAGGACACTATGCAGGAAATGCTACTGCATGGAAGATCCTAATGGTAGGGCTTTGGTGGGAAACCATCTACCATGATTGTATTAATTTTTGCAAGGCCTATGATCATTTTCAACTCCTTGGAAAACCTAGAAAAAGGGATGAAATTCCTTTATGACCAATAGTTATTGCTCAACCATTTGTAGATCCAATTTTGTCGGCGCACGATGGGTGGTTCACGATATATCATTACTTACACGCGACTACTTGACAAGATGGGCATAGGTAGCACCTAAAAAGGATTGAATTGCTTTGTGAAAGTCTGTTAGATTTTATGGGAGAACATAATCGGTAGATACGGATGTCCTTTAAGCTTGAAAAGTGATAGAGGTACACATTTTCTTAATGAAACGTTCAGGATTCTATTATCAAAATTTATGGTGGCCCATAACAAGACTACCCCTTATCACCCTCAAGAAAATAGAACTACGAGGAATTTAAAAAATACTAAGTCACACATTGACCAAGATCCGTGACTTTAGAAGACAATATTGGGATGAAAATGTATGCTGCGTTCTATGGGCATATAGGTCAACCTATAAAATATTTAACAAGGCCACACCGTTTCAGTTGGTTTTTTTTCTTGGAGGTTGTTTTTCCAGTTGAATTCATGTTACCATCACTGTGTATAATGCACGCAGGAGGATTAGATGATGAACAAGTGTTGGAAGAGAGGATTAATAAGTTGATGTAGATATACAAAAGGTGATCACTTGTTAGATGGAATCAGAAGACTGAAAAATCTAGAAAAAGGCATGGCATGATCATCATATCAAAAAAAAGTAGTTTGAGGTTGGGAAGATGGTTCTGTTGTATGATTCCAAGTATCTGCGCCATCTTGGGAAGTTGAAATTCCATTGGTTGGGCCCTTACATCATCTCGTACATCCTTGGTTTAGGTATATGTCAATTACAAGTGTTGGATGGGAAAAAGTTACTGGCCATTTCAATGGGAGTAGGCTGAAGCCCTACTATAAATAAGCCTTCCTTGTGTTTGTAAATAAGGCAGTATTTCCAGTTAGCTTAGGATTTCCCTTTATGCATGCTTTTTCTTTTCTTGTGTTTCCATTTCTCGTTGCTTTTTATGTCCTGTTTGTGTTCTTTTATACCTTTTGCTCCAGTAACCATATTATTTTTCTAAGGTTTTATATGCACATGTTACCATGCATCTGTTTTAGTGTGGGGTGGAGTAGTGGAAAGTAAATTATAAGCTTGTAGTAAAAGTTGAATGGCCTAGTAGAAGTAAGCGCATGGGGAAATGGTGAATGATGAATTATGGTGTCAAGAAGAATGAAACAAAGGCCACATACAAAGGATTAATAGTATGAGGAACAAAATGAGGTGGGTGAGGAAAAAAATTAGGTAAAGGGCGGAAGAAGTGCCTTCGGCGTTAAAGACGCGCGTGTCGTCGAGTCTTCGGTCGAATTGGATTTTTACGTGCCAGAAGGTTGTAGAAGGTTTTTCACACAGGATTGGGCACGTGGGTAGTGGAGCTTAAGGTCATCCTAGTGGAAAAATCCACATTTAATGTTAAGTATGTCGAGTAGGTGGTATAGCATTTATTTTTAGAGAGGAGAAAAAACTATAAGTATGAAGTCAGGCACGTTATTATTTACCTTGCTTTTGTGAAGTAGAGCTCTTGCAAACTAGGGCATCTAGAGAAATTTGTGTGAAGGAAGAAGAATCATAAAGATATAAGTGTGTGACTAGGATCTATCTATAAACCGAGTGGAAAGAGTACATGAGCGTGGGGAGAGTTCTTTTCAGAATACACTGTCTTGTGGAAGAAGTTGTTCCTAGTTAGGGTTTGATAGCTAGGGCACAAAAGAAGGAGGATTCTTCATGGAGTGGAGCCTTAGAGTTAATTAGAGTAGTATATCAGATTAATAAGGAGGTATTTAGGTTGTAGCCTAATAAGAAAACATGAAACTAAAGAAGGTGATCGTTTCACTAAAGAAACAGAAGGGAAAAGGCAAAGGAAAAAAATAGCTTTTGTCGTTAGCTCCAATGAAGAATGGTATGTAGAAATGCAGTACCCAAATGGAGTATTATTAGGGAAAGAGTGGGTATCACACTTGAGACAAATGGCCATGAGTGATTACAACCATCACATGAGAACTCTTTGAGAAATAAATAGCGTTGTAAGCTGGTTCATCCAAATAACAAGAGGACACCAGACAGAATGGCAATATATAGCAATGAAGTGAAGGTAAAGGTGGAGAAGGATTATTTACAACTATATGAGTTGTCTTATTTTGGCAAGATTGAGTAGCTATATCGGTGGTTGTTGTTGTGTGTACATGAAGACCACTTTTATTTTTTGGGCTGCAAGATGTGCATAACCCCTCAGCTTATATCCCAATTTCCTGGCCTAAATTGTGAAGGAGAATCCATAGACAAGGACTTGGATGATAAGGAGGCCATTAAGGAAATTTTGGAGGCTTATGACTACAAAAATGGTTCATGGTAATTTGACATCACATATTTCCCTAATCCTATTATGAGGATGGCCACGTGCTTGGTCACCAAGCTCAATGATCAAGAAATATGGATGGAAGTAAACAAGGCATGGTTAAACGTATGCCAAAAGATCTCGAAGGGAATCTATATAACTTATCTGCCTTTATTGTGGATGAAATCATAAGTAATGCATAGGAAGGAGAAAAGATAGCATTTGGAAATATTCTCATCACCATCATCTTCTCGAGATATTGGAGTGCCCGATGGGCTAGAGAAGTTCATATGGGACTATCCTCGAAGACAATCCCTTGCCCACAATTTTTTTGAGAGATATACATGTGAGACCATGACGGTCACTCACAAGGCATTCCTAGAAAAGTTGTTCAAGAAAATGTGTGACACATTTGGGGTAGAGTGGAGGATCACAAAGAATTTTCCCATGCTCTGGTGGAGAGGTCAAATTTTTACTTTATCAACATTTTTGCATTGGCGGAGTTTACATCAACAAATGGGACTAAGAGCCCATGTTGCAATCTACCCTTCTCCTTCACTGCACAATACTTCCAAGTAGGGGTCAACTGATTTAAGGAGGTAGAAAGGCTAAGTTTCAACCTTAGTGAGGTAGAATAAGACCAAAAAAGCTAATCCGAAAGCTCATATACCCTAATAAGTGTGCATACATGGAGAAGTATGTATCCCAAAAAGTATAGATGATGAAGTCGATAATGCATGCAATCACGGAAGGGCTACAACTGTGGGGTATATCCTAGAACTTACGCATGTAGTAAGAAGTCCCTAGACAAGTAAAAGACCCCATAAGAAGAGGTTACGGAGAATGAAGGGATCCTCACACATGAATAATCACCAAGGAAGACATCACCTATTAAGGAAAAATGGAAGGAATAATCTCCTATATTGGAATCACAAGTTAGGAAGAAGTAGAAGGTGGTAAAAAGGTAGACTCAGAGGAAACAGAGAGCCTAGAATCCTACATTGGAAACAGGGAAGATTACGAGCCCAAAGGAGTTCAAGACCATCCAATATATAATGTACATGACTTTGAGGAGGAGGAATATGAAGAGAAGAATGATGAGGAGGAAGCAGAGGATCAAGGCAAGGGGGTGAGTGAAGAGGTAAGCACAAAACATAAGGGAACCCAAAGTCTCACCAAGGAAAAAGTAGAAAAATCAATGGAAATAGAAGTAGCGAGGAATCATTAAGGATTTTGTGTAGCAGGAGTTAGAGTAGAGCGTAGATGAAATTTTGAAGGAAATAGAAGAAGAAAGCATTGGGAAAGAATATGGCAGCATGGGTGGGAACCCCAATTTAGCAAGATAAGATTCTAAAAGGCTACGCAAATAGGTGGGAAGGCCTTAGTGGTAGCACAAAGGCAAGGAATGGGATACATCAATTATCCAAGAAAGGTGCTATGTGTTTTCTTCCAAAGCACCATACCAATAGAACAACTCCTGGATATGACTTTGTTTGATGAAGAAGGTGCATATCCCCAAACCAGAAAGATGTTATCTTGGGCGTTCAAGTCCCATGTGGATGAACCTAAGTTTGAAGTAAGTCAGGGAGTGTTGATGAAGGTCTCTAGAAACAAAAGGAGTAAATCCCTTGGTTCTTGATAAAAATTATTAGATGAGTAGGTCTACAATGCACTCAAAAAAATTTCAGTTGAGATTGAGGCTAGACTGTTTAGAAGAAATGATAGAGTGAGATTCCTGGAGGAGGAATTGGAGAAGAAAAAGGAGGAGCTCATTGAGAAGAGAAAAGAATTGAAGCAAGAAGATCTTATCAGTGTGCAGTTAAGGTACGAATTGAAGGAAGAGAAGGAAAAGGTGTGTGAAGTCTCTAAGAAGGTGGAGATGATTACGGATGCCATTGTCTTAAAGCATCCCAACCTAGTGCCACCTGAGTAAAAATATGAATCATCCTTACAGTTTCTGGAGGATTTGACTCACATCCTCATGATGGAAAGGAAGCCCCTTTCCTTAGATAATACAAAAGAAGAACTAGTGTACCAAGAGAAATAAGAGAAGCTAAATGTTTTGAAATCATCACTCGATATACCAAAATCCTTGGAGAGGTAATGGTTGCCACGCAAGTTGCTAAAGTTGCATATGAAAATTGCACTAATAGGGATAGAGTGGAAAACATCCTGGTCACTACACATGAAGCAAAACTCAAGGAGTTTCAAGAGAAGAATAAGGGTAACAAATTAGAAAGGGATAAAATCTGGCTGAGGTAGAGAAGAAGTCAAAATCTATTGAGACCTTGCGAGGCTCGATCAAAATCCGACTAAAGGAATTATACCCCTAGATCACCCATAGGATGGATGCACTTGATGACTTGGGAAAGCAATTAGAAATTATTGTTGAGATAATGAGTGCCAAAGGGGAGGAACTACATTTTGAGGAAGTGAGTTCCCTAGTCGAAGACCTCTATTAGCAAGTGCAGAGAAAGGTTGATGCCTAGGAAAAGCTAGAGACAGAAATAGGGAAGGATTTCCCTCTCCTCCTTTAAAATAAGCATTTTTCTCTTTCATTTTCCATTCTTGACCATACAACATGCTCCATTGGAGGAACACATGGACACTTGGCAAATGATCTATTATCTCAGGAAGGCATGACAATGGAGACTAAAGCTATATATAGATATGCTCGGGTAGAAGAAAATAAGCAGAAAGACACACACCAAAATCAGCATCATATAGCGCTGGATAGGTGAAGCTTTGTAGGAATAATGAAGGATCCTTTGGGTTGGGATTAGGAGAACTATATGAGTGATGGCATATTTAGAGGGATGGGTCTATAACCAGTTATGTAATGTGGGAAGTATGGCTTAGGTTCTTGACGCATGACTCTGACTTGCATCATTATATTGGTTTGTTATGGCCTTAATGAATGTAACGTGGTTATTGAACTTGTGGTAAACATGAATATAAGGTTTTGTTCTAAATAATATTTTTTTCATGACCATAAACCCTAGCGCATTTCCTTTGTGTTATGAATCACTTTTGTATTATGTTTAATACTTATCTTTTATTATCTGAATGGATGTATTGACATGATAACTCATCCTAATCTCTTAGAATGAACACATGGTTCTTTTCCTTCCTGCATCTATATATTTCATTAAGGATGTATTCCCACCAAACTCATATAAAGGAGGTGCTCGGTGCCCGTGTGTGCGTCGGGTGAGTGCCCATCTCTGTTGGGTGATAGACCGACACACATCAGATTTAGTCTGTTGTTCTAAGGGTATAAAAAAATGACTACAACACTCGACTAATATTTTTTTGTTTTCTTCCCTCTTAGCACTCATTTTGCTATAGGTCTAAATTTTTTTATTTTATTCCCTCTTCCATTTTAGCATTCACTTTACTAGGAGTTGAGGTTTTCAAACATTTTCATTGCTTCTATCTTATCATTCACTTTGCTAAGGGTTGTGTTATTCATCATACCTTTATTCACTCTACCTCATTTCTCACTACAATGGTGGATTTATACAATTCATCCTTTGCCCAAGAATGGCAAATGATGAAAGACACCATTGCGGGTTTACAAAAAAAATGCAAACAATTCAATTTTGATGAATTGTGTCCATACCCTTTTAATATGGAAATTTTACACATACCCTTCCCACAGTCTTTCGAGACACCCAAATTTGAAAAATACAAAAGAGAAAACTGAGTCGAGACAACATATGAAATAATTTTCCATAGCATGCCACAAAGTATCATATAACAATAGCTTTCTCTTGTGTATTTTTCCTAGAAGTCTAGGAGGAAAAGATTTGGATTGGTTCTTACACCTTCCAAAGGGATCTATCACCACCTTCATGGACCTCTCGGATAAGTTTTTCAAACATTTTTCTTTCAACCTCACCCGTAATAATCACCATACTAGAGCTTCTCATGTTGAATCTTGGTACATCAATCGCAACCATAATGTCATCACTGCTGGTGTCATGGATAATCGAAATATGCCCAACATACATGACTAATCAATCAAAAATACAATCATACAACCTAGCAAAGACACTACACCACGTAAAGTTAAACGTAAGTTTGCACCCCTCGGTGAAAGTCTCTCTAGTGTCTTTCAACAACTCAAATTGGCTAGGATGATAAAATATCCCCTTACAATACCTTGGATTAAAGGAGAACCCAAGAAATACTATTACAAACCTCATGCATATTTTTATTTTCATCATCTTGATGGACACTCAATAAATAAGTGTGTGTGCTTTAAGAAGCTGTGTCCAAGAATTAATTAACGATGGAAATATCTTTATAGATATTGTGATGAAGCTCTTGCAACTGATGACATGTCAACTTCCACACCTTCATATAAGATTTGATTGTTATTCCCACTTCTATTCATACTAACATTCCACAAGATCATGAAGAAGGTCAAGTATCTCCACCTTCAAACTAATCCATTTCTTATACATATTTTCTTCCTAAAGTCCAAATAGATATTGAACATGTTTGAGAAAATATTCCAATACCTAATGAGAACTTGAATTTTCTTCAAGACTCTCTTTCAACCCTTGAAATGGAAGAACATGGTCCATTGTCAAACACCATTGAGCTTGATTTTATTCTTTCCATTCCATCTCCTACATCTAACATATCTAGTATTGTTGTCAAATTACAATCACATCAGGTTTGGACACTTTCTTCAATGCAACCTTCGGTATCTATTATACCTCACATGATCCATCCTATGGGAATCTCATCAACAATGATTCCTACTTATAAATATATCTACATGCACACATTATTTGAGAGTACGTATACCTAGGAATATCCTTATTCAACTGTTTCAAGCTTTAATTGAAAATATATTTTTGATCAACTAATTCAAAACCTAAAAGGAACAACATTGAACATCTCCTCTCTACGGTCTATAAAGAGTCTTGGGTATACATCTAGAGATCAATCCTTCTTTCCTCGCGCTCTTTTTCTCATAGGTGAATATGTATCTCAACATCTTCCCCGCATCAACAATCTTCTTCTAACATCACATATGTCTTTCAATATCATCGAAGACTTATCTAATCACACATCCTTTGACTTGGATCCTATCTACCCAAGTCTAGTACTTCAGACCCATCGAATCATTTGATTCAATCTTTTGACTTGGATTCTTTCCACCCAAGTCTAGTAATTTAGGACCCCTTGAATCATTTGATTCAATATTTTTACTTGGATTCTATCCGCCCAAGTATATTAATTCAAGACCCATTGAATCATTTGGTTAAATATTTTGACTTGGATCCTATCCGCCCAAGTCTCATATTATAGTACTTATCGAAACTTCGGTTTCACTCCTTTGACTTGGCTCATGTCCATCCAAGTCTTGTATTTCAGGACTTATCGAATATTTTGATTCTCCCTCTTGACTTGCATTTCATCTACACAAGTCTTGTATCTCAAGACCATTCAACTTCAATAAACATGGACATATTTCTTGATAAGTCCATTTCAAACCTTCATCCTCCAAAATTTAGAAAACTCAAAAATCACAAAAAGAGAATAAAAATTTGTATTAGATCACTGTTTTCCAATTGGAAACAGAAAAGTGTGTACAAATAATGTTAGGCATTCCATATATTGGTAGATACCTTAATCATACCATTATCATATACTTGCCTTCTTCACCTATTACGACACATGTTAACCTTATTCCTCTTGGGCATTTTGTGTCTCATCTTTTTAATGGTTCTTATCATTTTAGATATTTTAACCTATGGTTTTGTCTCGAAGCTTAATGATGGAAACTCCTTCTTTCAAATAATCTCTCTCTTTAAACTAATGTTCTAAACTTCTTTACACGATCCTTTTTGACCGCCCATGTCAATCTATGGTGTTGAACCCTTGCATCCTATTAGTCACATGAGGCTGATACTTGGGGGTAGAATGTTCCTTCCAAACAAGCATGTTATCAACATACAAGGAAATTTTTATCAATCTCAAAAATAAATAAAAATTATAAAATCAATACACCTTTCATCCTTTACGGTATTTTGTGATAAACACATACTTCTTCTTGGCAAGTAAGAGACTAGGAATAGAGAAATCCCTTACTCTCCTAAATTTTTCTTTAGTGTTGAGCCCTTGCCTTTTACTGCGATGGCATGGGGAAACATGTTGGGTGTCTTTCAAAAAAATCAATAAATATCATTCAATAACGCCTTTGTGAAATCTTAATCAAAAACATCCCAATAAGTAATTTAGTTGCTCATGTTATAAAGAGACACCAATTCCTTCAATCATATTTTTCCAATCAGTAGACCATCAATGGATCTAAGTTGAGTCAAAACCTATAAAGTAGAATCATCTTGTAATCAGTCAAATAATCTTGACTGGAGATGAGTTACATTTTTCTCATACGGATCATTATTACACCTTATGTCTTCACATCCATTATCATCACTTCCATATCAATATTCACCTTGTTTTCATGTCCTTTTTGGCTCAAGGTGATGAGCCCTCACATCTTCCTAGTTACGTGGAGCCACAAGTGGAGTGAAATACTCTATCATTTTATCATCTAAACTTCTACCAATGGACTAGAATGCGTTTTATTATTTGCACCTATTTTCAAGTAGTGCACCCTTTTTATAGAGTTATATTATACAAAAATAATTTTGTAAAAATAAGTCAAAAAACTTAAAAATGTTTCACAAAAACAATATAAAATTGTTCAAAATACAAAAACAATATTTATGTAATCCTCTTGTGTGCTAAACTATCACTTGGGGGCATTCAAATTTTTTGAGTTCTTCAATGTGGGACACATTCAGAGTGTTATTAGTTGTCTTTTCTGCATGTTGTTTCGTACTATTGTGATTTGTTAATGTTGTAATGTTGCGTTTGCTTCTTTTAGTTTCTTATTTTGTTATACTTTGTTTTCCTTTATTGTAGATCAATTGCAGGTAAATTTATCCACAACCTAGTTCAAATATAATTCAATGGTGTGGTTCCTTCCTATTCATATTGGATTTTTTTCTATTACTTATTTTATATATTTTTGTCATTTGCACATGTTGTGTTTTCCTCTTTGTTTATTTAAGCCATGGAATTTCTTCATTTTTTTGCATTTGTATTTCAAAACTTGCAAAAATCCAAAAAAATTAGATATTTCAAAATCCAAAAAAATTACAAAACTTTCGAACAAAAATTCACTTATCACATAAATCCTACAATTGGAAAACCCTTGAAGTTAATCCTTCAACATCTTAATACAATATTGATAAACGTCATACTTTTATCTATTACCCTGGTGATTATGTGATTCTTACAACTATCATTATCTTCCCTTTGTATGATACGCTAACTCTTCTTGGGGCAAGTCACTAAATTATTTTTCCTTCGCGATATAACTTCACTTAGGGAAATTTCAACCTTGATAATTTGCACAATAGATTCAAAAAGATTGTCATAAGGATTCGCTTTAACTCCGCTCTTCCAGTATGATCCTATTCCCATTTGAGAACATTTGTATCTACTTACTCATCATTGTGGCATGCATTAGGAGCATAGTTGATTGTCTTCTTTTTCGAATTTGTGTTGCATTGTTGATGTTTAATATTTTTGGACCACTTATAAGTCGTGTGATTACATCGTGGTTCCTTTATAACCCGATGCCGACACCTACTTTGTATATTGGGTTTGTTTTCCTTTTTATCTCTTCTTTGTTGTGTGTGTTTGTTTATGCACATATGGGTTAACCATCTTGATTCTTTTATAGTCATGGTGATAAATATTTTTTGCAACAAAAAAATAAGGTTTCTCTAAAATTACTCTCCAAATAACGCTCATTCTACAAACACAATCCTTTCCCATCCTTGTTCCAATCCCTTGCTTTATTCCTATCAAGTGATTGTGAACGTCCTTGTTTCATAATCCACCCACTTGAGGGGAATTCCTTTACCATTTTTCTTGTTGGGGCATCTTGATGCTTCACAATTTTCCGCTCGCCAATCTGCATGCGTCTACTATCTTTAAAAGCACTATTACTTTGCAATAGCACTTTAAAGAGGGGGAAAATGTAGACACCCTAAAAATACATGCATACTCTATCCTGCTTCTATCTAATTAGAATTAATTAAATTAATTATATCTCACCGCAATACACCCCTTTGGAATTAATTAAATTAATTCCATCATTCAAATATTCCCCTTTAGAATTAATTAAAATTAATTCTATTACCTAAGCTATATTCCTACCCATTGGAATTACATAATTTAATTCTATTATGCCTTTGGAATTAATTAAATTAATTCCTAAAACCTCTTAGCTAATATAATTAAACATTTAATTATGTAAATTGTTGATTATCTCCTCACAATTAATTTAATTTAATTATACCATTCTCTTGGAATTAATTAAATTAATTCCTAACACCTTCTAGCTAATATAATTAAACATTTATTTATTTAAATGGTTAATTATCTCCTCACAATTAAATACTAATTAATTTTATTTATTTAATTCAACCTATTTCAGTCAACAGCCACGTAGACTCCACTTGGACTCAACATCCTCATACTAGCTAACTGTACTTCTAGAATCCTAGAAAGGTGGGGGAAATTAAATTGCACATACAACCACCTTCTCAGATGTAACTTCTATAATTAAATCCATTACTACCCCTAAATTCCCTGGCAATACTGTAACTTCCTCCAATTCTATTTTTAGCATGTGCATTCAACTGTGTTCAACCAACTTCCAACCACTTTTGCTTCTATAAATTACAAGCTTACTCTCTTATGAATCCTTGTGAATTGTTTGGAAATAAACTCAGTAAATTTGCAATATGAAGCTTTCCAAAGTATCTTTGTTTCTAGCATTTGCACTCACATTTGGAGAATATTGAAGATCACTCACATTCATTTACAACGTTCCATAGATAAAGTTTCTACAACGTTACTAAGGTTTGCATTGGAAGGTTACTATAAGGTTTGGATTGTTTATTGTTTATTTGTTATTACTTGTGATTTTTCTCTGCATACAATATGAGCAGTCTAAAATAAAAATATGGTATTTGAAAATTCACTAGGAAGATGAAGAGTTTCAATTTCTTCTATAAATTGTAGCAAGCTCCTTAGTTTAGGGTCTTCTTCGATCTTCTTATACTTATGATTTGTTTTTGTGAATTCATGAGAGAGATATCCTTGTGAAGAGAACAAAGAGATAGAAAAATTTCTTCCATTTTTACCTATTCAAAAATGTCTTCCAGTCTTATGCTATGTACAATTCTGCATGAGCATCAATACAAGGAGTTTCCAAAAAAATTTAACTAAGGGGTTTATTGATACTTTGTGCTCTCTAAATTCTATTTGTTATTGTTATAATTATGTAGATTTGATTCTTCTTAATTTTAGTGCATGTGATGAATCTTCTAACTGGTTTATGCAAGTCTCTTATTTTCTACTTGTAACATTAGTTTCCCTTACCTAATATTCTCACTCCTTTTTCCACTCTCCTAGAAAATTCCTCCTTTGCATGTATCTGCAAGATTTTTCCACATGGTCAGTGGAGTACCCCTGTTGGATCCTCGATGGCAAGGCCATTAGGAAAATCCACCTTTTACTCATGCATGCATATACATCAGCTGCATTAGTTAAGTAGAGGGACTTCAATTCCCATAGTGTTGACAACAAATCCACCAATTTGTCCCCGACAAATTTTCTCACCAATAGTTTAATTGCCAAGTTATTAATATTATGGAAACTAGATGTTTAGGCATGGTTGATGTTATCATTTTTGTTAATTTTCAATGTATTGATATTATAGAAAATATATGTGTAGTCATGGTTGATGTTATGGTTTGATTTCCAAGTTATTGATATTATGGAAACTAGGCATAGTTGCTTTATTTCCATGTGATTAATTTTATGGAAACTATATTTATAGGCATGGTTATGATGTATGGTTTGTTTGGTTTAATTTCCAAGTTATTGATATTATGGAAATGTGAGAAAGATTAGGTAGTAGGGACAAATAGTGGAAAAATAGTGAAATATGGTAGAAAATGGTGGGAAATGGTGGAAAATGGTGGTGAGCTAACTGCGAAGACCTCATGTCTTCAAGTGACGCCTACATATCCCTTCCAAAAGGGGCCTTAGGCCGATGTAGTTCTCTCATGGGATAGGGAAAAATAATATTATTTATAGGTAGGTTGGGTAAGGAAAATGGTCCTAGTAAGGCAAGGTGGAAAAATAGGTAAGGTGAAATGTCCAACCGAAAATAGAAAGGCCAACTGGTTAAATTTTGTGATGGGTATGGGTATGGTTATATTTTTGGTTTTGATTTGATTTTGTATGGTTGTGGGTGAAATGAAAATTAAACCAAGCTATTCAATTTTGATGGTCTCATCCTACTGAAGAAGTAACAAGTAGGCATAGGTGAACCAAAAAGAAGTGAAATGCTCCATAGTTGGAAAGGACCGTAATGGCCATACAAATAGGCTTATGAACATAAGTCCCTAGATATGTTGCATGATTGATATGTTGACGGTTGAAAGAAGTTGCATAATCACAATTTTTCACATGAGCGATACATCCCTTGAGTGGATAAGAGTAAATAAATGAAGGTAAGGTGGAGTGGTTTATTTAGTGTAACCTTGTTGTGGGACAACATGCCCCTTTTGCAAGATACCCAAAACAAAAATAGGCAAGTCCATGACCAAAAGTTTGTATTTTTCTTGATATTTTTCATTTTTTTTTTTTTTTTTGCATGTATAGATTGATCGATGCGGGAAGTCTATATTGGGATGAATAGTAGTGTCTCCTTGAGGTCTTCGTGAAGCTGATCAATGTGGGAAGCTCCAAGATAATTGTTTTTGTAACAAATATAAATTAGTCTTATTTTGTTGGATAGACTAAGTAAGGAATGTGGCTAGATTTTTATATCTTTCCTTGAGGGAGAAATCTACTTATAGTAGAAAGAGAGAGACATAGATTTCCTTTTGAGGGAATCATATATTTGTAATAAGTTTAACTCAAGGAGTAAGTTTTGGTATCCTAAATTTTTTGTATACTATTTTGGACTTGTAGTCATGGAAAAGACTATAAAGGAGTGTAGGCCTCTTTTATGAAGGAAAAAACCATAGCATGAAAAAGGTTAGCTATGAAAGAGGGGTTTCAAGTGATGAACGACCATGGGATTCCATCCTGAAAAGGATGATAAGTATCCATGAGAATCATGTGACGAGTAGAGTGGTGATACTCATATTTAACAATAAGGCTGAATGGTGATGGATAATCACATAATTCTTTTTGTTGTTGGTCCTTAAAAAGAGGTAGGTATAAGGAGAGGTTTTCTCAAGGGAAAATCATATATGAGACATAAATTTATGTAGTAATTTATTAAACAATCGAATTGTTGAAGATGTAAGGCATTAAGGGGCTCGAGGTTTGGGTTTACCCTCAAGAGAAGATAAATGATAAATTCTGATCCATAGGTATGGGTGAAAAAATAAGGTCTAAGATAATTATGAGAAAAATTTCCCCGTTTACTTTTCTTCATATTGGTTACATGTTGATTTTTTTGTGAGTTAGGAGAATTCAAATGAAAAAGGTCTGGTTTTGATGATATGTTCAATAGAAGAATAAGAAGTTTTAAGTCCCCCATAGGTTAGGTTGATGCAAATGTGGGGAGGGCTGTATGTTATGACCTCTCCTATATGATAGTAGGTGAAGGAAAACTATAAGGGTTACCAAATTTTTCCATTCCCTTTTCCTTCAAGTATTGTGACTGATTGGCTATATGCACCATGTTAATTTTAAATCACGGGGAGGAAAAAGGGTGGTTGAACTCTACCTTGATCCCTGGGTGGATGTGAAGGTAACGGTATCCGAATGAGTAAGGGGCTAGGTTGTGTGGAGACAGGTGAAGAATGAATGGAATCCTCCTCCAACATATCATCTTCTTGAAGAGACCATCAAAATTTTATAACTAGAGGAGAATGGATTTGAGAGATTTACAACCTTTGACATCATGCCCTGGCAAGTGATAATAGGTACAATTTTTGTATCTTCAAACTCTATTTGTTTAGGTTTGAGAGGGTTGTAAGGTTTGATAGGTGGAAGAGATATGGCAGATGTCTCTAACAACCGAGCGAGGATGTTAGAATAAGATCCTCAAAAGGATCACAATGAGAAGTTAGGATTGACTTGGGCGGAAGTGTAGGTGACCTTTGTGAGGAGAATGAGGTGAGAGATCGTGTTGGGATAACCACCTTTTTAGTAGGTATTGAAGGTGCTGGTGTAACTACATTTTTGTATATAGTGAAGGTTTAGGCTTAGGTTACATATTCTCCAAAGTAAAGGTGGAGGAACAACGGGATAGGACAAAGGATACTTAGAAGGTGTAGGTATCCAAGTAAGTCAGGGTGAAAGTGGGGGTGTTGGAAAAAGTGAGGCTAAGGGAAATGAAAGAGGTGTAGGTCGAAGGGAAGGTAAAGGTGAGGGTGTAGGTTTTCATACTTTATTTTTACCTTAGTGAAGAGGTAGGTTAGTGGTGCAAGGAATTCCTAGATGTTCTTGTTTGTGCTCAATTTACCATATTTGTAATCATGCATGTCTCTTCTCCATTCACCATTGCTTGGAGGATCCAACTAATAGTACTTCCTTGATGTAGATCATACATTTCCTGGTATAGGTTATTAGCACATTCCATTATATATCCTTATTCAAGCATATGTGAAGAAACATAAAATTCATACCTTGTCTTAGATGTTTAGCCTTCTCTGTTTCTATCTCAGTCAACATATACTGAAATTCCTTTCAATCTTGTAAACATTACACCTTGTATTATCCTTCTCGCTAAGCACATTCAACTAGCACTTGTGCCTCCTCTTTCATTTTCCAATAAACTCAACCAGTATATGGGTCAACACAAGACCACTACATTGACTTCCCTATAGATCCTTATTGTCTTAATCCATCCTTTCAGCTATATTGTACCTATTTACCTCAATGTCCCTTAAGTGTCTCTTCTCCATCCTTCATTCACCTATGCATATACATCTACATCCTTCATATCCATAGACCAAATATCTCCTATGAGTTCATCACTCCTCTATCCTTCTCTCATAGCTTTATACCTGGTTTTCACTATGTACTCCATCCATTGTATCCCCTCAAACTTCATGCATCCTCTTATAATACCATCACATACTTTACTACTATACTTCATGCAAAGGCTTCATCCTCATGTCAATGCTCCACTTCATAGACCACAATAAGAAAAATCCTTCTTCTTGAACATTCTATTATCTCTCCTTATATCATTCATAACCCTTTATCCATTATTCATCTCTAATTTCTTCTTCAAGAGACCTTCACTTCCTTTCTACGCTAATAGGCAATAAGGGTTAAATAAGCCCAAAATTGAGCTCGTGGATTTGTTTCACTTCCAACATCCATGAAATGTCTAGTCAGACTTTTTATGATGTATCTAAACCTATAACTCTACCATTATCCTTGAATACATACTAGGTTACTTCATCCAAGCTCCATACTCTAATATCTCTCCTTGTATACAAATGCCATTGAATCTCCAATATCTCTAAAACAACCTTACCTTCTGATGACTAATTCCTAGACCATTTATTGAGTCCTAGCTCATGTGTAAATATCATATACTAGTCCTTTATATAGAATGACACTTCTTTTACCTATCCTAGGCTCATTTAGGCATAATTAGGTCTATTTAAATCCTATGGGTATGAAAATGGGGTTTTAAGCCCCAAATTCACCTAAAAAACTATTTAAATACCTTCTTCATGTCTCCAAGATGTTCCATGATGAGACTTAGGGTTTGATTCATTCATTTATCCTTGCATGCATTCAATTTCCATAACTATAGCACACATGTATGTGAAGACTATAGAATTACCTACAATTCCTTCAGACATGTGAATTGGACCTTCGAAATTTGTTATTTCCTAGAACACCTCTAGGTATACCTTCCCTGAAAATTTCATGCAAATTGGATGGGTACATTTGTTTTGGCTTGATGCCCTAGTTAGGGCATGAGAAGAGAAATATGGATCTACAGGTCAAAATAGACCATTTCAAGAACTACAAAAATTTGATCATGCTTTATTAGCATCTATGCACCTTTTCAAACTTTCACATTCTTCCAATATCTCTCACAACTCCGCTATTATATTTCAAGTTCTCGACCTAAACATAGCTCACACTATTAACATGGAGAAAACATGGAAATTCTTACAAAATACACTATATATTTGATTCAAAACATCTTCATTTCTTTATTCATGCTCCATTACCTCTGTTACAGTCCTCCTCATCGAGGATTATTCGTATTATGGACAAAATTCCAAGCTTACCATTCATAAAGCACACCTCCCTAGCTTTACTCAACTACCTCCTAGGATATCTCAACCATTCCTAGCTTTAGAAAATACTTTTAACAACTCCTATACATGCTTACAATACTTATTCCACGTGGGAATAATATATATAAGTTTTAATTTTCCAAATTTTGGCCTTCATACAACAAATAGGCCTTATTTAGGATTTCACACATAACATGCCAAATTTGAATATTTTAAATACAAAATTTTAGAGGGAAATATTCACATAGAACCTAAGAACACATAGACTCCAAATATAACATGATTATCTCAATTACATACTATTGATGCACGTGTATCATTCTACCCTTGAGAGGAAAATTTTAGCTTCTAACTCGATGATGCTTGTTTATCTCATTCTTTAGTTCCCTCCTTTCCTTTCCCGCTATAGGTTTCTTTTCCAAGCTTGCATATGCTTTCTATATTCATGTATGTGGTATTCTTTCTCTTTTCTTAGTGTGCTTGCTCTTGATTTGTATGGTTTATTCTTAGCTTGCATGGTTTTCTTGTCATATAGGATCTTTCTTGATTTAATTATAGCTAGATTCCATGGCATGATTCCCCCTTTGACTATCTTGACTATACTTGGCCTAAATTTTATTAGGAAATGAACTCCTTTTATCTTCACTTTTATTCCTTTATGGTGTTTCATACTCCTCTAAAAATCCACTTGTTTTCCTTTTTAACCTTTCTAACCTCAGTAGATACTTGTACTACCCACTCATGCATATGAGTATACTCCTGAGCTCCACATTTGTGCTTTACCTTTTCTTTCTTCCTCATCATTTTCATATGGACACCTAGTAGGGACTGTATGAAAGTCATTCTTTTCTTCTCACTTAAAAGTGTTTCTTCACCTTGAATCCTATACCTTAGTCCCTCCTTAAGATCATGCTTCATGCTCATTTCTTGGTTCTGCCTCTTTTGTATGTTGTTACCTTGTTTTACCAATCTTTCTTCATTCAAATATTCACAATGATTACTCATTAGACCAAATAATTGTTCTATGCAACCTGAGATTATACTTTCCATTTCATATTTGTGTCCTTTTCCCACAATAGCTTGGCTCCTACATAATTGTTCTTGAGTAATTACTCTTGCATAGTTTCTTCCTAAGACTGGGAAATCTTAATATACATTTTTGTGACTCATAGATGAAATATGTTCTCTAATTAAACACTTGCATACATTGAAACTGTGGCTTTAGTTTCCTACCTCAAGAGGTAGCTCCATTTTGTGTTTTCTTGACTATGAATGATCTACTTCTTTCACTATTATGTTGATTTCCAACCAAAATTGAAGAATTGTTGACCTTTCAAAGGTACTGCTTTGTTCATTTATAGCTCTTCTATTTCCTTCTTCTTAGTCACTAGCTTCTTCTTGAGCTGCCTTAACCTTTTCATTTTCTTGATTCCTCTTTTCTATCATGCCTTCTTTGTATTTATCTTTGCACACAGTCATTGTTATTTCTTATTCTTTCTTGATGATAGGTTGACTATATAATAATTTATTCCATGTTTTATTGACCTTTATAGAAGGTACTTATTTTTCCTTACTTTCCTTGAAATGCATTCCTTTACTTCCTTGGTCAATTTCACGTATTCTTTGGCCATAGTCCTGCCTAGACTCTTTGGTTTGCATAGTGGTCATCACTTCTTTAGCTTGGTCTTCCTCATAGACCTCCTTCTTTAGTTATTCATGCTCATTGATTTTCCTTCACCTAAATGTTGGTCCTTCATAGACTCAAACATCTCCTTCAGATTATGTAACTATTCTCTCAAGATGAGAGCATCCACTCCTTCCTCTTCATCATATCTAGGACCAAGTTGGTCTTCTTGCCTTAAAATGACATCACCTTCATTACTTCTTGTACCTGTATTTTTACCAAAAATAATCATGTTATGGGTTGTAATTGCATATAAACATGCCCACATAATGTTAATTAGAAAACTCAATGATCTCTTGACCTTCCTACTAGCTTCTACCTTAGTTTCTTCCATTGTTTTGTCTTCATTTAAGAAATTGAATTCTCCTTCAAGGTGGTACTTATGATCCACCATCTCTTTACCTTTCCCATAAACTCTCTCTACTATTATCTTCTTCATGTGACCAACTTCTTGGTCACAAAACACCTTTCTTGGTGCTTCTCTCCTCATCCACAACTCATCACAAGGAGACACTTCCTTTATTGCCTTTATCTCCTTAACCTGCTGCATTGTTTCATGCAAATACTTCCTCATGGTCATTAACATGACACTCCCTCTCTCATCACCTACTTCACCCTTCAAGGGTATGAGACTATGCTCAATTCCACCTTTACAAAACTTGTAAACATTTGTTTTTCCATCATGCTTGGCTTGCCTATCAAACTGCCAAGGTCTACCTAAGATAAAGTGACAAACATATATAGGTAGAACATCACATAATATTGTATCTCTATATGATCCAATTTGAAAATCAACAATACTTTTCTCACTTACCAAGATATTATGACTCTACTGCACCCATGAAATGTAGTAAGGCTTTGGATGTGGAAGTCTTCTCAATCCTAGCTTCTTCACCATGTATTTTGACACAACATTTTCAGTACTTCCTCCATCTATGATGACATCACATACCTTGCCTCTAGACTTGCATCTAGTCTGAAAAAGTTCCTTCTCTGACTCATGTCTGTATCTTGTCTTCTTAAATCTATCTTCTTTCCTCTTGGCTGCTCCAAAAATCTCTTCATCAAAAGAGATTCAATCTTCATTTTCTCATTCCCTTTACATGACTGACCAGATATGATTACCTACCCTTTTTCAGTTTTTTTAGGAAAATTTGCATCTCTAGAACTAGCATTCACATATTTGGTAATCACACAACTATCTTTATTTTCATTCACATCACTAAACACAAGCATACCTTCTTGAATTTGTCCAGAAGACTTACATTCTTCCTTTTTATGGCTTATAGACCTTTCCTTGTTGTTGCACTATAACATTGGTATTCTCTCTCTAACAAGATGCTCAAAATTATCCATTCTCTTCTCCATTTTTAACTTCATCTACTGAAACTATCCCATCATATCCCCTAATAATTTTTCCTCCTTGGTTTGCATCCTTGAGTGAAATTGTGCCATCATCACTCTAATATTATTTATAACATTTTAACCAAGCTCTAATACCACAAATGGTGCAAGGGAATTCCTTCTATGTTATTTTTTGTGCTCAATTCACCGTCTGTTTAAGCATTCATGTCTCTTCTGCATTCACCCTTGCTTGGAGGGTCCAAGTAAGAGTACATCCTTGATTTATATCAGACATTTTTCCTAGTATAGGTTATTGGCACATTCCATTATATATCCTTATTCAAGCATATGTACAGAAATATAAAATTCATACTTTGTATTAGATGTTTATCCTTCTTTGTTCTATCTCGGTTGGCATATACTAAAATTCCCTTCCAAGTTTGTAAACATTACAACTTGTATTATCCTTGCCCCTAAGCAATATCAACTAGCATTGTGCATCCTCTTTCATTTTCCACTAAACTCAACATGTATATGGGTCAAAACAAGACCACTACATTGATTTCGTATAACTCCTTATTGTCCTAATCCATCCTTGATCTATATTCTACCTCTTTACTTTGATGTCCCTTAAGCATCTCATCTCCATCCATAATTCACCTCTACATATACATTTACATCCTTCATAGCCATATAACAAATATCTCCTATGATTTCTTCACTCTTCTATCCTTCCTCATAGCTTCATACTTTGTTTTCACTATGTACTTCATCCAATGTATCCCCTCAAACTTCATGCATCCTCTTATAATACCATCACATACTTTACCACTATACTCCATGCAAAGGTTTCATCATCATGTCAATGCTCCACTTCATAGACCCAAATAGGCCAAATCCTTCTTCTTGAACATTATATTATCTCTCCTTATATGGCTCATAACCCCTAATTCATTCTTCATCTCTGAGTTCTTCTTGAAGAGACCTTCACTTCCTTTATACCCTAATAGGTAATAAGGGCTCAATAATCCCAATACTGTGCTCAAGGATTTGTTTCACTTCCAACATCCATGAAATGTCTAGTCATACTTGTTATGATGTATCTAAACCTCTAACTCTGCCCTTATCCTTGAATCTATACTAGGTTCCTTCATACAAGCTCCATACCCTAGTAGCCCTCCTTGTATACAAATGCCAGTGAATCTTCAATATCTCTTAAATAACCTTACCTTCTGATGAATAATTCCTATACCCTTAATTGAGTCTTGGATCATGTGTAAATATGATCTGCTAGTCCTTTGCATGTAATGCCACTTCTTTACCTGTCCTAGGCTCATTTTAGGCCTGATTAGGTCTATTGTAATCATATGGGTATGAAAATGGGGTTTTAAGACCTAACATCACCTGAAAAACTATTTAAATACCTTATTCATGTCTCCAATATGCTCCATGATAAGACTTATGGTTTCATTCATTCATTTATCCTTGCATGCATTAAAATTCCATAACTGTAGCACACAGGTACAGGAAGACTATAGAATTACCTATAATTCCTTCACACATGCGAATTGGCCCTTCAAACTTTTTAAGAACCTAGAAAACCACTAGGTAGACATTCCCTCAAAATTTCATGCAAATTAGATGGGTATATATTTTTGGTTTGATGCCCTAGTTAGGGCCTAAGAAGAGAAATATGGAGCTACGGGTTGAAATAGACCATTTCAAGAACTAAAAATTTTAATCATGCTTTATTAGCCTCTTTTTACGTTTTCCACCTTTCACAGTCTTTAATCTCCCTCACAACTCCACTATTATATTTTGAGTTCTCACCTAAACAGAGCTCACACTATTAACATGGAGAAAACATGGAAATTCTTACAAAATACACTATATCTTTGATTCAAACCATCTTCATTGCTTTATTCATGCTCCATTACCTCTATTATAGTCCTCCTCATCGAGGATTATTCATATTATGGAAAAAATTCCAATCTTATTATTCAAAGCACACCTCCCTAGCTTTACTCATTTACCTCCTAATATAACTCAACCATTCCTAGCTTTATAAAATACTTTTAACAACTCCTATACATGCTTACAAAAATTATTCCACGTGGGAATAATATCTCTAAGTTTTATTTTGCCTATTTTTGGCCTTCATACAACAAATAGGCCTTATTTAGGCTTTCACACACAACATGCCAAATTTGTATATTTTAAATACAACATTTTAGAGGGAAATATTCACATAGACCCTAAGACCACCTAGACTCCAACTCTAACATGACCTGTCTAAATTACATACTACTTGATGCACCGCATCATTTATCCAAGTTCAAAGGATGTGTTAGAATTTAGAGGAGTCTAATTATTACAAATTTAATCAACCAATGCATTTAAATATTAATATAAACCATAAAACATTAAATGTTAAACATTATATAATGTAATAAATTAAATTACATAACATATTAATTAAGTAATACACACAGAAAGTAAGAACATAGTGACACATTGTTTATAGTGGAAAACTCCAAACATGGTAAAAACATTGTGAAATAACCTTTAATTTTCCAAGAACCAAACTTACATGCAGTAACTTTCACCTCCTCATTTCAACCCTAATCACAAGGGTAAAATAATATTCACTTTTGATATTTCATTTTAGAACATATCAAATGAGGACTGAATTCCTTTTTATATCGGGTGATCGGGTATGTCTCCTGAACCACCTTTTCAACCTTATCGATTGACACATATACCTAGGTTTATAATATTTAATATTAGAAATATAATCATTTCATGACATTAAATATTTAACCGACAGTATATACCTAGGTTAGCATATTTAATAATATAAATATAAATATTTCATATTATTAAATATTAACCTATATATTAGTGATGGAGTGATATATATACATTAAGGGTTGGCAGACCACTTAATCATTATGTTCCAACACTCTCCCTCAATGTTAAGTGGGATAACATTACATATGTCAATAGATTACCTTCCTGTGGTACACTACATAATTTACAATCCTTAAACCATAAAGGTTTTTAGGATAGCATATCAGTTGAAGGAATTATAACACCTTCATCATACTCAAGTTACCATTTAGTATAAAAGGATTTAGAACCCCAAAGATCATCCCATGATTAGTGGTTAAGTATGATATGTGAGTTTTACATGTTCTCACATGTTCTCATAAAAGGTTATTGAACCCAAGCATATAAGAGCCTTTTTAACCCAAGAACCTCCTTAACAATATTGTTGTACTTGATTTTTACTAGTAAACTCAATAGTAATAAAGAGTTTACTAAAGACCACCTTTAAGATCTTTCTAAACAAGAATATGAGGAGGTATACATACTCGAAGGTCTTTTTACACTTTCTCAAAGGTCTTTTTTTACACTTGCCCGAAGGTCTTTTACAAATGCCTGAAGGTATTTTTACAAAAACAAAGTTCCATTAAGAGGTGACAGTTTCATGCACACTCCCCCTCAATGGTAAATCCAACGATCCAAGTTTTTCACGAAAGTGACAAAAATTTGTAGCACTCAAGGGTTATGTGAAGATGTCAACAACCTGGTCTTCATTCAACACGAACTTGAGATCTATCTCACCACTTAGCACCTTCTCACGGATGAAGTGTATATGTATATCAATGTGCTTTTTCCTATGATGTTTTATTGGATTATGTGCAAGAGATATGGTGATTTGGTTATTTTAGAACAAAGGAACACTACCTAGATCCTTCATATTTATCTTATCGAACAACCTTTTTAGCCATAGAGCCTCTTTTGTAACTTCATTTCCACTTCTATACTTAGCTTATATTGAAGAGATAAAAAAAAATGGTTACTTTTTGCTGCACCAAGTAATGGCACCTGCACCAAATTTAAACACATAACTAGAAATATATTTTCTATCCAATACATCACCAACATGATCAAAATCACAAAATCCATATAAGTTAGCATTTTCATTCTTAGTATAATGCAACCCATAATTGATTGTTCCTTTAATATATCTAAGAATCATTTTTACAAGATTCTAATGATCTCTATAAAGTTCCTACATAAACCTAGAAGTAATTCCTACTGCATAGGAAATATCTGGTCTATTTATAGTTAGATAAATCAAACTACCGACTAACTGCCTAAAATTAGGATCATCTTTTTTACATGCAGGCTTATGATCAATATTTAGTCAAACTTCCATTAAAGTATAAAAGGGTTTACAATCAATCATAATAAAAAATTTCAATACATTGGTTGCATATTGTGTTTCTGAAAAAATAACAATAGAATGAAATACAGTCATAAAAATAACATGATGTGAGAGACCTAACTCATTCATTTTGAAGTATTGTTTCAATTTATGTTTAATCCTATGAATTAAAGCAAAAATGTCACTAGTTATAAGCAAAACATATACACATATAATGATAATATAAGAGAATTATTTCTTAATGAATATATTATTGTTATAAGAATAATTAACAAAACCCAATAGTTTAAAAAAGGAATTAATTTTCACATACCAAGATCTAAGATCTTGTTTTAAACCATACAAGGATTTCTCAACTTACAAATATATTTTGTTTACTAGTTTCCTAAAATCATTTAGGTTGAAACATGTAAAGTTATTCTTTTGAATTGAAATTTAAAAATCATTTTTCTTATCCATTTTGTGGATTTTCCACCCAAATTGAGCGAAAATTGCAAATAAGGCCCTAACAAGTACTCATTTTAGCTCTTTCGGGAAAATGATGAACATAATCAATACTAGGTTTCGAGTGAAACCTCTAACAACAAGTCTAGCTTTATGTTTTTAAATACTACCATCACATTATATTTTACTTTGTATAACAACCTAGACCCTATAATACTTCACGACTGAGTTCATACAAGGTAATTAATGCATGATACATATGATGGCTTATGTTCATTTTCCTAAGGTTAATATGATTTGAACTTCCTAACATAGATTAAGCCCAATTTAATTTCTTAGCTAGGAAGATAGGAGTTTCAAAAACATCTATAGAATCAAAACATCATCATGACCATTTAATAAATCAAAATCAAAACGATCATTTAGAAGCATTTAATGAAGTACATTCAAGAGAAGAAGACAACACGTGTAAACCTTTCACTAGATTCTATGTAAACATTTCATATAAGCTTCGATAATTAACATGTCATAACCTTTCATGCCATAGTTTTGAATTATTCAAACTTTGAGATATTAAACAAGATCCGAGAAGAGAAATAATTAAAAATATAAAAACTATTTATTTGAATTCCTTTAGCTATTATACTCTCATTACTATCCTTGATATACCAAGTATCCTTCATGCATGTATTCTAGTTGTGTCCATACTGTTTGAGATATTCGATATTACCAATGTGTAGAAGGTACACATTGGTCACATTGCGCAAAATAATAGAAATAGCCTCCTATATTCATTGCAAGAACTCATTCATGTTATCTACATTTTCTTGACGATGATGGGATCAACCTTAGATTGAGAAACAATTGTCCATATTTTCCTCACCATAATTTCTATTTTGACCCTAATCTTCCAAATGTTGTAGTTGGTTCCATTCAAGATTTGGGTTTTGTGAAGACAATAATAACTAGATGCCATTGTTTTCTTGAACCTGTAAAACACACCCCATTATAATATAAAATGTACCATGATTTAGATACATATTTATCGAAAAAAAAACACTTTTAATAGAATCATATATAAATTTTATAGATCTAAAGAAACTATTTGATCATAACTAATTATATCATTAGAATGCATATTAATTAACCTCCCATGATCAAAATAATAACCCGCAATATAAAGGGCTTTGCATTGTATCCCGGACTTAAAAATATTTCCAACCATATAGAAGTGAAGAAGAAACTCCTAAGAATGCATAACAACTTCAAATTTCGAAAGAAAAATTAATGTGAGACAAACATCTAGACAACTTAAATTTGACATCTAAATGACCATCATTATGACTTATACTTGGTCTGTCGTGATGGTCATTTGACGGTCAAATTTAATGGAGAAAAAACTTGTTTTGTATTTCCAGAATGTGAAATTCTAGAATTTCTTCTTTTGTAAAATATTAGGAGGTTATATTTTCATACATTATAATAACCTATTATAATTTATAACGTAAAAAATACACTTTAAAAAAGAGGTATATAGTTTATATAATGTAAATAAAAAACAACATATAGTCTATAAAAATTATAAACTATAGTATTTTAAAAAAACATATAACCCTTATTAAAGGGGATTGAAGGACATAGACCAGGTTAAAATAATTTTACCAGGTGCAAGTAGATTTATGAGAGTATAGATTAACATTCATTTTTTACAGAGGGGCCAAGTAATTTCACCCGACCAATGCAATAAATTAAAATCCCTATTTTTATTAGCTCTATATCCTCCCTTCATTTACTCTTTATTTTACCCTCGCACACATTTGAAACTATGGAAAGAAAAACATTTCATATAATTCTTACAAGCTAAAAACTTTATAACTTTTATGTGGCTATAACTACCAATATTTTAATAAATATTTACCACACTTCACGTGGGCCACCAATAAACTAGCTTTTTTAAATTCTCCATTTATACTCAGAATTCCAAATTTATACTTGAGATATCATCCCATTTGATTCTCCATTCCCACACTTATATAAAAGAAAACCTTGAAATAGGTTTATTTATATAGTTTTTATAAACTATAAGATATAAATGAATAGGGCCACCCTCTTACATGGATAATATCAATAGTTAGGGAAAAATGTTAGGTTTAAGTTTGAATACTTATTTTTTAAAACTATTAAATTATAGTTATTTTGTTATATAGATATTGTTGGGCCCCTAATTTATTGGTGAGTACGAGAGAAGCACGTAAGACACACATGACCTACTTAAAGAAGGGCACGTAAGGAGAAAGCACACAAGATAGGGTTCTAGAATATTTTAGTAGAACAAGTGGCGTAAGCGCAAGGCGTAACAAAGGTTTTGGGACTTAGCCATATTTGGCATATCAGACAGAACATGAGAAAAGTGTGACCCAACTACGCATGCGGAGTGGATAAGGTGTCAACCTGGCAACAGGGTGGCCTAGGAAGGAATATACCTTGCGATGGAAGATTCTAGAAGGCCATCATTGCAAAGAGTGGATAGCTTGATCCTGAAGAAGTATGATCCCATGAAGGACCACCGTGGACACTTGGAAATGGATCTACAACTCCCATGAAGGCTTGAAGGTGTTGAGAAAGGCTATAAATACAAGCACTTGGTACAGGAAAAAAAGGATTATAGAGAGCAGATGAGTGGCGAAGCTCTGAAGAAATACATGGAGAGATTTATGGGTTGGGATAGGAGATCTTAGGAATATTAATGTATCAAGGGATGGGTACATGTTTCTCTTTTACATTGTAAGGGACGTAAGTCCAGTCTTGCTACATGGTTCTAATATGCACTATCATTTTTGTTTGTAATGAACTTGATAGATGTAATGTGATTACTAGACATGTTCAAATATGAATATATGTGGTTTACAGATTCATACATATCTATTTTTGTTATGTTCAGTGTGTTTCATATGAATGAGAATAATCATTATGCATCCTCTTTCTCTCATGGTTCAGATCTATATTTTGTCAATGCACTTCTTATATGAATGAATAAATTAGTGTAGAATTTAGTCGAAGTTCTCGATTGAATAAGGATTTTATTTTGTATTTATATTACGCATCTATGCTACATTCTTGCACAAATCACATAAAAGAGGGGCTCGGCTCCCATGCATGCATTGGGTAAGCTCAGACCCGTTGGGTGATAGGTCAATGTGTATGGGATTTTTCTTATTTGTTAAGTGGTATAAAAATTGACTACATCTTGGTTCCATTGTCAGGGACCTCTTTTTGAAGTTGTTGTAAAAAATGACATGCATATTTGTATCTGTATTATGTGATGACATAGCGTTTAACCTTGGAAAGTGTTAAAACATGGTTCAAGAGCATGGAGAATGAATTTTCTCAGAGATTCAACATTGGACCTGAGTTTGATGCACATAGATGGGTAGAAGATAACTTCTACCATGAGTTGTATGAAACTTTCTTTTGTTGCTTCCCAGTAGAGTTGTATGAATGGCTCTCAACATATGCATCTAGATCAAGCTAGTACTATAGAGCACACATATGGACCCAAGATGATTACCAGAGGCTACAAGATGTATATTTGACATGGAATCATGTTGTGGATTATTGGTGGAAGGGAGTGTTGGCTAGCTACACTTTGGAATACACCATTTCTACGTACTCTTGTCTAGAATTTGCTAAGTTTGAGTTTCGAGGGAGCCCAGAGGATCATTTCTACATGTTATTCCTTTGGCAATGAAGATATTGATCATTACCTTGAGTTTAGAGGAATTTCCAATGGTCGTCTAAACCCTTCTCTGTGTTGGGAAAGGAAGATTAGGGTAGAGGAGGATGGAAGACATTGCGATTGAGAAATAAAGGGAGGAGAGATGACTCAAGTATAGTGAAGTGCGTGAAAGGGAGATTACTAGACAACATGAGGTTACAAGTGTGATGGATCTATGATGGCGGACATTATGGGAAGCAGTATAGGCTCATGTAGAGGATGTGAAACCTAAGAAATTTGTGCTACCCCATCTTGGTAAGGGTTGGAGAGATACCCCTTTGGCTTCGATGAGATTTTGTCACGTGGAGAAAGAAGATTCGTTAGCATGCATCCGAACCCACCTAGTGATTTGGACCTTAGAACTTGGTTTTCCAAATCAACGAGAAAAGTATTGTTAACCGGTTTTTATTGGTGGAAGTGACCGATCTATGCCTGGAGATATAATTTTTAGTTTGGGACTTTTATGGCTACACATACCATTCCAGTTTTTGAAAGAATTTTTGGGCAAGGGAAAATACACAAGGTTTTGGAAATGCATTGGGAAGTGGCGTGGGACACACATCGCGGCAATGGAACAATCTCGTAGACCATTGCCATGCAGTTCGGTGGAACATTGGGGATAGGGGCCTAAACCCCCTCCTCGGGTATTTTTGACATGTCTTTACACTTTCAGGACTACTGGTCATAGAGGATGCTACTGAGCATGTTCACAAGTGTGATTTTCCATGGCACGTGAAGGGGAGCACAACCGGAACGGAAGGCTAGTCAATTTGTAATGACATTGCAAGGGCACGCGCATAGCTGGTATAGGAAATATGACCCCCATTAGATGGAGGTAGATTACACCATGTTGAAAAATGTCTTCTAAGCGAATTCCACATTCTGAGTTTAAGAAGAAGATCATTAGGGCTCTAAAGGAGATTCAATAGGGAATGGAAGAGAGTGTGTGGGAGTATGATGCATAGTTTAAAACTCTCATGTCAAAGTTTTCATATGACATTCACCCTTCACAACATGCTCAATGGTTTTTGGAGGGTTGATAACACCATTTAGAAGGGCATTATCGGATATTACTTTCACGTAAGCTGTGTAAGGTATCCGAAGCTACTCTATGTGCTTTGAAGCTATTGGGAGTGTTGATATTGGTGTTAGTCCATTTTTGGAAGCTCAAATCGCTGCTATAGCTAAGCAACTAGAAAATTTATCTGCGAACTCGGCCCATGGTACTCACAGTGGAATGTGGTGTATAGATTGTAAAGTGGAGGGGCAAGTAAAGGATAGCTAACCTCGAAAGTAGGTACGCACTATAGCAATGCACTATGAAATTTTTCATGGGGACCATTATGCAAGTAGGTGTAGACACTAAAATTAGGTCACACTCCCCTTTGGTCCCTCGATGAATAAACACCCTTCATCACATTCACCTAGTCATGACCCCTTTCACCTCACTAATATTAATTTAATTAAATTAATTCATTATCCTCACTATATTTATTATTTAAATATCTTATTTTAAATAATATCCACACATACAATTCACTTAGACACCTCACAAAGCCAACTCAACCTAAGACCTCTTCTTTGTAAGTTTACATAACTAACTAAGACTTAAAAATAAATGTCTGCATTCCCTCTAACCACATTCCTGCATGCTTACAAGAAGCTACTAGTCTAATCTATGGGTTAACAACATGAGATCTGAGGAAATCAAGAGGATCTCCCTAGTTTAGTAAACCTAGGAAATCCCACCTTGACCGACACCGGTTATCCCTAACCATCGCCGATTAAGTTGGAACCACCATCGGTTACCCTTTTAACCCCAAAACAATCTTATTCTCAAGGTTGGAAGTTGAAAAAATAAGGTTGCAAACATTGGCAAAAAGTTGACGAACATTAATAGATTCCAGAGAGAACACACATGCAAGGAATGAGATCAAGCATCTTTTCCTGCACAACCATCCTAGCCGTGATCTGATCTAACCAAACAAAGAGGGATGTACATGCAACCCATGCAGAACATTTCTTTCAGTTGGTGATCACTTGCAGCCTTCAAACCTCTCATCGGCACCTCCATCCCTCACTCAAAGGCATCTAGGATCAAAATCTAAGTAAGTATAGTGTCATACTTCTCTAGTTTATTTCATTTCATCATTATTTTATCATATATTGTTTACCTACCCACCTATTGACCTTATCCAACACTTCCACCTACATATACCCATTAAAATATCGCCAAATCCTACCAAAGTCACCCAATACCTCATCCCAACTAATAAAATCCTTTGTGTAATAAAAAAGGAGACCCAAAGATTGTTTTGTGGCATTCCTAGATTTCCACAATAATTAGTAATGGTTACACCTAACCTCCGTTGGTCACCCTTAACCGACATCGTCTTTATATTTCCCCATACACCTAGAATAGAGACCTACCCACGTAATTTCATGTCACCCTCATCCACCTGTGATTTACCTGAGATCTCTGTCAGACTTGCAGAGACCCAGAACTAGTTACTTGAGCTTTACATCCTATTCTAGCCTAACCTGTTAGATTAGATATATTTCCTATTGTGTTTTAAGTGAAATACCTAAATCATTTCGAATTACAATAGGATTTACTTTGTTTACAACATTAAATTGTTTAAAACAGTGGATTGACACCATCTAGGAAGTATCACACTTCCCGGATCTAGCATATGCTAGGCAGTTCACTACACATATTGTTTAATTCCTTCTAGTGGTCTTGCTTTTATTACAGGTAGTTCCTCCTATCCAAAAGGAAGTTCTCACAATCAGCTATGGATTTGAAATTCATACGCATGCAACAACCCATCAACCAGAATTTGAATAGGTATTCCTCCTATGCCCGTTACCCTATTTGTTTCGTCAATACTTCAAAGAAACGATCTATAATCAGGTGAAAATTTTTGGCATGCCCGGTGGTACCCATTTGGGGTTCCTTACATTTCATTCATTCCTATGAAAAATTGTGTTTTTTTTCCCTTCGAAAAACATACACATTAATCTTCTTCCTTGGTAGCCCACCTTTTCTTTCTATTTGCTCTAAAGGAAACCTTTCTTTTGGTGTGATTAAAAAGAACCATTTCTTCATGTTTTCTGCATTGTAGTGAAAGAGCATCCCTCTTCCTCTTCATCTCTTTGTGTCATCCAACTTCACACTTCGATTTGGGCTTAAAAATAAGTGCATTGCATTTTGATTTATCACATTATCTCACATTAATTAAGGGAAACCTATACGCTGGAAGTCATGACCAGCTGATGGTTGAAAAATGAATCATAGAAAAGAACTTCTTTCCTTTTCTCTTTCTCTTAGTCTTACCAAGCCTCACAAAAATTAAAATATGCACATTCTTAAACAACATCCTACTGTAAGAAGTTGTAGGTGATTACACGATCACGGTAAAGTGGGAACCCAACTCACTACTCTATCAAGTCATACTTTAGAGTGAATTTTGCCCCCACCATAACATACCTGAAACCTCACCTTTTAGATCTCCTTCTTTTAGGAAGCCATCCTCACCAAAAACTCTATTTCACAAATCATGTGTCAATCCTTGAATAGCATAAGTGAAACAAACATAATAGAAAAGGGCACTCCTAGGATCACATTTTTCTTAGTGTTTCTTCTTGGCTTGCGTTTTGAGGTGAGAGATCACGTTCTTCATTTTTTTGTTCATCCTTGCATGCTCCTAATCACAGTTGGTGTATTCTAGCTTCACCTGAGTGTGCTGGGCCATATCATCATCATTATTAGAATTCTGGGTCTAATTCTACATCATATTTTAATTCACAACCACTTTTCTTTCATCATTGTTTCAATTTCACAAGTAACCATCATCGGTTACCTCTGACCGTCATCGGTTATACCCAACCAACGTCAGTTTCAGTCCTTTTGCTAACCTACCCAAAAGGACATTTTATTCATCATCTTCCACTTTTCACAGTCCCTGTCACTACCATCATACCCATTGACGTTGTAAACATCATCAAATTTGGCATACCTATCAGATTTCACCTTCTGCTTTGTTTTTCACTCATTGTCCATTTTTATAGTAGGTGGCGGTGGTTACCCCTGACAGTGTCAGTTTTCCCTAAATGGCATCGGTTAGCTTGTTTCACATTCCAACCATTATTTGGTACCTAATCCACTTTTTTGCTACCAAATTCACCTATTCCTGCTATTCTCTATGCCATTTACAGAGAAGCAACTGACCCTACGATCGATCTTGGTGCACATGGTGTTGACTTGAATTCAAGCAAGTGCAATCATATTTCATGCTAGTTGTCAACCACTCCCACCTAGTCCTTCACCACCTTCCATTTATCACCAGCCATGGATCTCATCTAACCTATTAATATTGCTACCGTAGATGAGAAGTTTACACGACTCAACCAAAACCCCGTCGATTTGCAGTTTTACCTTTCCCATTTGTCCACTCAAGATGCCATGGGTCGGTTGATATACGACATGCCTATATATCTCCCCTCGACTCTCATTCCCACTCCTACATCATCCCCTTCGGCTTTGTGTTGCTCGCATCTACCTTACCCCTAGTCGTTTTTCAAACTAGGTCCTATACCCCATTATGAATACCGCATCTTCCATCTCCATGGCACCCATTACATCCACCATACCCTCGACAACTACCCCAAATATAATTTCATTCACCCATAATGTCTCAGACATACCCATAGCTACATTACCACCTCCCGTGTTGGTTACCCTTACCCCATTTTATAACATGGTCCTTTCCATTCCACAATCATTAGCCCCTATTGTCATTAGGGTTACCTCAACCCTTCCACCTCCCTATACATACTACCAACAACCTCCCATTTCATCCATTATTCATTCCGAGTATGTATCCCCTATTTCACTACCTTCTTCTTAATCAACCTACATGGCAGCCCCATACACTAGAGTGCCACCCCTGTTATATGCCCAAAACCAACCCTCTCACACTATAAGAGGCACCCAATCATCATAACCCACCAATGACCTAATTAAATTGATGTTGGACAAGATGCAGACATTGGAGGCATTGGTTTCAAGCTCCTGCAACACTCTCACCTATAACGAGATTTGCAACGAGCCCATCCACCCATCCATTTCTATCCGCTTATATCCCGTGCATTGGGAAAGTCCTAAATTCAATGATTTCAATAAAAAAGAAGACCCACAATAGAATTTGCAGTCATTCAAACATAGGTGTTATCTAATCGCTCATGATGATGCTTTGCTCTTGAGAACCTTTCCCATGTCCCTCACTAGACCTACATTAGATTGGTATAGTGGGTTACCTAGACACTCTATATTCTCATTCAATCAGGTAGCCCAAGCCTTCTTGGATCATTTCTCTATCAATATCTTCAAGAAGGTTACCATGACTGATCTATACTCCACGCGTCAATATCGGGACAAATCTATTGCAGATTTTGTTGCTTTACCGACGTAGCTTGATCAACCAACTCACCTTCTAAGCGCCCCAAACAAAACTCATCAATATCTTCACATGAGGCTTGTGCTAGACATATCTCACCTACCTTGTAGTTCCAAACATTTTGAACATTCAATGAAGCATTCACTATGGCACGAAAGTTAGAGATTCGGGCCATCGAAGAGAAGAAAATCCATTACGCAATAAAATTCAGCATTCAATTCAAATGATATCTCATCTTCTTCCAAACCAAAAACAATTATTCAAAAGCTAAGGGCACCGCTAACGTAGTGGTACTCAAGGCCGACCCAGCACATCTATCAAATCAGGCTACCCCCTCATTTAATCTCTCACCCATCCAGAATTTTCAATTCAGATGAGAGTAGTAGAAATATACCCCAATTAGGGAACCTTACTCTTATGTCTTAGAAAATATTTTCAAAGCCAGAGCCATCACACTTCCACCTATAAAACCACACACTAGTTTTGACCCTACTCACCCCATGCCCGCATGGTATAAAGAACATGATTTATGTAATTATCATCGAGTAAAGGGTCATAGTGATGGAAACTACATCACTTTCAAGAATATTGTCCAAGAAATGCTCAAGAAATGTGAGTTAACCATGGATAATCCTGATGCACCTACCAACCAAAACCTAAAAATCTTCAAGAAACCATTTCCCAACCATACCCCTTCATCTCGAACAAACTAGTGAGACCTCAACTCACGATACCCATACCCGCGAGGTTTAAGCTATCTTTGATGACATACCTATCACCTCCCAATTACCCCATATTCCTTCCATAGAGGATATCCTAGCCCAAAATCCTCCTTCCATTCCAGAACCAACCTCCCATGTTCCTTCACCAACAGAGGAACGCCCTGTCATCTCCTTCATCACCTCAGAGGATTCTTTCACTAACATTGAGACCATCTCACCCCTGGCTTCACCACTTAGAGAGCCTTTACCTACAGTACCTCCTCCACCCATAGAGGATCACCCATCATCTCCTCCACTTATCATAGACCCAGTTGAGATACCTTTTCCTCTTTGTGAACATTCTCCATCCGCTACTCAAAATCTTGCAGACCTATTTTTGTCTCTCTTAGCCACGGAAGTTGAAGCTAGCCAATTTGTCATCTCTAAGACACATTTTATGGGAATTTCCATTAGGTCCTCATCAACTCCACCTACAGATGTTCTATTCTCACATTTGGTTAATCACTTAGATTATGTGGATAAATCCTTACTATGGGGGCATCTTTACTTACTGGTCTCAGCGTGAGATGCAGAGATCCTTGCTAATACCTCCTTTGTCTACCCAAAAATATTTTGACCAATCAAACCAAACACAACCACCTCTATCATAACTCCTTCCATGACACCTGTTATAGCTCAAACCACACCCTTACCCATAACTCAACCTACACCTAAACCCAAACCCATACCTACAACATTTGCCTCGACTAAACCTATTACAACTTTAGGGGTCACCCCGACCACTAGCCTTACTCATCCACCTATCAAACTAGATTTAGCTACATCCTCCAAAGTCAACACCATACCTACTCCTACACCCAAACAGAAGAACCAAACCCATCGACCTCATACCCCATTGCGCCAATCACACCTGCACCTATCCCGTCTATCTTAGGATCTCAGCTTCCCACATGGTCAAGAAACCTCCACCCACCAATAAACCAAAAACACAACAACCCATTCCTTCCTCACAAACCTCCAATATCCCCGGACACCCAACAAAAATTACTCTAGCACCTACAAAGCATCTTTACCACCCATACCTCCAATACCCTCAATTATTGCTTCACTACCCACTACACTTCAGTCATTGTCTCTCACACCCCAAGCACAACCCGCGTCATCTACCTTTACAAAGACCCCATTATCCCTATGGGTAACTTGCCATCTTCCTCCAACTACTTTTCTTTCTAGACCTCGTATACCCATATCACCTTTACCCAAGGAGATGTAACCCAAAAGAAAAACTCCACTACCCCACAATAAGGTAGTCAAAATGACCACACACCCTCCTACCCGTCCATCTACTATACCCCTACCGAAATAAGCACAATGACACCTAAAACCACACCAACACCGAAACCCATAACTCAATCCGCTCCTCCTCTTCTAAAGACTGTTCCTCGACAATCAACCACACCTACACCCAAACCCACGTTCACTTCCCATTGCGATCCACTAGCAGGGTTCTATGCCAACATTTTAACCAACCTCCTTGAGACTTTTGTCATCAGATTACCACCACTCAGACCTTATGACCCCCTCAAACCCAAGCCTACAGGGTTTGATGTAGCTAAAATTTTTGCATACCATCATGTGCCAGGGCACGATGTGAAGAACTATAAGGCCTTGAAAACCATCCTTATCCAGTTGTGTCCTTTAGAGGCCAAATTTGATGATGAAGGCCTTCTAGATGAGGATCCTGATACACCAACACCCATTCCCACACTTCCCACTCAACAAACACAACCTCCACCCTCACAGCTCCTAGAGCCACCCCCAAAATTTGAAATTAACATGGTTCACATTAGAGAACTTGCCACGCCACCACCCAAATTTTGTTTCACCTAGCTCACCTCACAAGGCTTTTCTCCTCCAATAGGTTTTTTCCCTTCATGTCGTTATACCACTCATCCTAAACCTTCTCCATTTAACAACTCCCTTCAAATCAACATGATACACGTCACTCCATGTGCGTAGAAGGATAAGGGAAAAGAAAAGGCAACTGACCCACCAACCAATCCTATACCCAACATACCATCTGTACCCATACCTAAAATCACTATCGCAGCCCCACGTACCCCATTTCTAATGGCGTCACACATCACACCATGCTCAAACAATTACATCAATCTCCCCTCAAAATGTCCTTATATGACCTCATTCAAACCTTAGAATCCCATCGTCAAGCTCTTATGGAGGTTCTTCAATCTATTGAGGTTTTACCCAATGACCCTACACCCATAGCCTCCATTATCACACCCCATCATGTAGTGTCTCTCACCAAATTACCACCTTCATCTTCACCCCACCCTATTCACCAAGTAGCCTCCCTTAGCTTCTCAGAGGAAGAGATCACGCCACACCAAAATGATGACCTAGACCCAGCCCTCTTCATCTCTATCCACATCGACGACATATGGGTATGTCATGTGATGATTGATGGGGGTGCTAGCATTAACATCATTTCATCCCATGCATTCACTCAAATGCACATACCTAAAAATTACATGCATAAACATCTGGTCATCTTGCATTCATTCAAATCATTGTGTAAAGTTTGAACATGAAGGACACACTTATACCATTCTAGCTGACCCTCACCTTTCAAAACATGCAACATGCTTGACCGACCCAATGATATGCTCATACCTATTAAACCGTCTACCTCCAAAACCACTACTTCTTCACCTACGCCTCCACCTACCTGCATACGGTCACTACTTCTACTACACATACCTCCTGCATTCCTACTACGCCATAACCTCCACAACTGACCCATCAACTTCCCAATCTGTTAACTCTACCTCAGCATTAATCTCGACACTTTATCCATACCAGCTACCTACATACCAACCACTGATCCCTTGGAAGGTGTTTTTCAACACCTCACTGGGAGTACCGCTTATATAGTGTCAACACATTCCTTACTCCACAAGAGTATGGAAGCCTTCACCAACACCCACATTACGATCACTGTATAGGATAACGTCTCCTTTATGGCCCTCCTTACCTTTGTACTAGTCTCACCTATGGGGGACTTGATACTACCACTTACACACGAACCACCACCACAAACCTACCCATTTTCTGTTGACTTCCAATCACTTACCAATCACCATTTCGCCCACACCTTCCTGCACCGATGTGTGTGGAAGGGTTTTGGTTTTGGATTTTATGAGAAAGGCCACCATACCATTATTCCATGTACCACCCGCAAACATAACGACCGTAGTGGTATCGGATTTCTGAACCACCTACCAAACAAGCCCATATTGAACTCATTAAGGACACTAGCTCTTCTACACCTTCTTCACCCGCTCCACCTTCATCACCACCTTCACCAACGGAGTCGATGGATCCTAAATCTATCCCTCCTAACTTTTTTTTTTCATAAACACCATTTCCTTGGGGCCTCTAACTTATCAACTTGAGGGCGAGGCCCCTTCCACTCTTCCCTTCATGTATCCTGAAACAATCAATGACAATACACCTTCAATTAACATTATTCAATGTCAGGATGATGAATCCATACTCACCTACCTTGGTGCAAAAGACTCATATATTCATCAGTTGTTACCTTCTAAGATGCAAACCATTTTGAATGAATTGACTATTAAGATCAACATTCATAATCAAGATGACCCGCACATCCTAAAGATCGACAATCTTAAGAGATGCTACCGAATAGGAAACCATCACTTCTTTTCTCAGAGATCATAACCATGCTTTCCCTTGGTCTTATGTAGACATGCCTAGTATTGACCCCACCATAGTGGTCCATAATATTGTAACCATTCCCGATGCCAAACCCATCAAACAAAAGCTGAGGAAAATGCACCTCGCATTACTCTTCTCGTCAAAGAATAACTTCAGTGCCTTCTTTCTATTTCCTTCATCTTACTCATTGATTATCCTCATTGGATTTCTAACATTGTCATTGTTACTAAAGCAGCTAGGGACTCGTATTTTCATGGACTTCTATGACTTCAACCTAGCCTACCCAAAATATGACTTTCCCTTACCTGGTATTGATCAACTAGTTGACCTTACCACTGGTCATGAGATGCTATCACTCATGGATGGCTTCTCGGGTTATAACCAAATCCTACTTGCCCTAGAGGATCAACACAAAACCTCGTTCATCACCCCTTAGGGGACCTTCTGCTATTGAGTCATGCCTTTTGGCCTTAAAAATGTTAGTGCCACATATCAAAGGGCTATGACTTACATCTTCCATGACATTATGCATCGCATATTGGAAGATTATGTGGATGATCTCTTAGCTAAATCTAAACACCGCTCCGAGCACCTAACCGTCCTCAAAACCATCTTTTACCACCTCATTAAATATTGTGTCTACCTTCAGCCTAAAAAGTGTGTCTTCACGGTTCTCTCAGGAAAGCTCCTAGGATTTATTGTTTCCCTACGTGGTATAGAAGTTGACCCTACTAAATTCAAGGCCATTCTTGAAATGCCTCCCTACTAGCCTTAGACAACTCCGTAGTCCTGCAAGGTAAGTTACTGATCCATTTGGCATTTCATTTCCCAATTATATGATTAATGTCAACCATTTCATCATTTGCTCAAGAAGGATGTATCCTTTAAATGGGATGATGATCACAAAGCTTTTGAGGCCTTAAAACAATACCTTCTCCAACCACCCATACTCATTCCACCTAAAGAAGTTCAACCTTTTTACCTATACATATCAGCTACTAATCATTCCTTTGGAGCCATGTTTGCTCATCACGATGAACAACAAAGGGAACAGTGGTTTATTACATAAGCCATACTCTTGTGGACTATGAAACCGATACACCCATCCGATAGGTCGTTGTATTCTTCCAATCATTTAATTGATGTAATCTTTGTCAGTGTCACTCTAAACCAGGGCTATGTCCAAGGCAATATGCAATAGAGTCTAGAAGAACCAGTTATACTTTGAGTTTATTGGGGGTTTTCTTAGCTTGGTGGCTATTCTATGGAAGTGCAGTTAAAATATATGGAAATTAAATACAAGTCTACGAAATTCAATTGTTTACAATGAAATGGATTTCAACAACTAATCTTCTACTGTAAAGTAAAATATGCATACACTTATTCTTAACAATTTAAACCAAAACTGAATAACCGGAATTCAACAGAAAGAAAGAATGTTTATGAGCTAAATTTTCATAGCAAAATCATCTACCTAAAAGTGAAAGCAATAATGGAGAAAACAGAGATAGTTAATCAAAGCATGTATGTAAAACTCATCAAATGACATTTTTCGTAGTAAAACTAATCAAAGGATTTGTATGCATGTAAAACACAGAGCAATCTTGTATCTCCTCGGTTGAGTGGGCCCTTTCTCTTCCTCGGGATAGAATGATCAACAACTTCGATTCTCAAAATTCCATAGATTTCATCAACTTCCAAATGAGTTCATAACATATCAAAAATGAACCTGTAATGCGAAAAGGTATGCGAGATAATTTTCTTCGATGAAAAAAAGTGGTACTTTTGTTCTAAAGACAAAGTCTTCATATAGATAATTTTTGTTACAAGAACCACCATATCAGATGGCATTAAAAACTGCTTCCTCAAATATCAATTGAAACTCTTAGATTCCTATGGGCTGTTAGAGTCAAGCACAAACTAATAGGTAAATTCGGAAATAGTCTGCAACCGCATGCATCGAACTCAGGAAACTTATCCACCAGTAACCTCCATCATTCCTACACACATCATCATATTTGATCTCATAAAATAGTTAGTAGGAGGTCATGTGATAAATGGATTTTATAAATAATAGCAAGGAAAAATGCATCAATCTACTAAGACATGACTATACAAAACATCCCCATATACAAATAAGTCATATCACGAAGAGAATTTCCAGTCTGAAGAAGTGATATTAATGAGCCAATCTATGCACTCATCATTCCCCCTAACTTTACCTGTTGCATGTCCCAATGCAACTCATCTACGTCCTACTCGCCTTCCAAGTTGTTCAGCCATGTCATACTCCTTGAATTGATCAGCGTATTACTTTGTGGTATTCTTACAACCCTGAGTATTGGAGGTAATTTCCACCTAGGTAGTGAAACTATCATGGGACTGTGCTGCATTGTTCTGCCATGTTGTGAGAGGGCTCAAGAGGAGTGGAGGTCATACCTGGAGGCCTACCCATTCATCAGTGTATTGCTGGCTGGTTTTCTCTACAGTTTGTTTGATAATGGCGATGAGGGCATCACCCCTTCGCATGCTCCAGCTCAAATTTTGAGGAGAGAGGACCTCCCTACGTTTTAAAGGTAGGCTTAAAGTATCCCATCTCCTATCACAAGCTTTCCAAGCAGCTCCAAAATTCTCCTAACTATAATTTTCAAAATCAATAATACACTGAAGCAAAATCTGAGAAGTATGCACCCCCACCCCTACCTGGTAGTATAATGATCTAAAGTTCTTCCATAGGGCGACATCTATGTGATGGGTTGGGTGAATGTAAAATCCGATTGACTGAGCAGTGTTATTGAAACTGTCTATTTGTTGTCTCCAAGTTATCTGATTCCTTAATACAGACTGAAATGCTTTAATTTGAAAATCCCCCACAAATAGGTTGATCAAGAAATCAGGGACATTGGTTACTACCATGTTATGTAAATAAAATTCATAGAGAAAATTTTGAATTTCCAGGGTGTTGTTCTTGTAGACTAATAAAAAACTAGGTCCATCAGGAATTTTGTGAGGAGCTTGAGAACACAATTGAAATAACTACCAAGAATAAAATTTCTCCTGGATATACATGTTGTAGACCGAGGAGGGTTTCCTACAGGACAGTAGTTTGATGGCTAAAGGAAAAATAGAGTCTAAGATAAATGTTAACTTTTGTTTTTCCTCTTCCAAAGATTCTTTTTCCTTTTTTAATCTTTGATTTTCTTGCTGCAATTCCCTTTTCTGAAGGGACAGCTGCTAGAAATTATCTAAGAGGGTAATACCTGTATCACGTTGTCGCTTTAGAAAACTCACCTCATCCATGAGGCAGCAATCTCCTAATTTTTTTCTACTGTCTTTTGTGTAAATTCAGCTTGTAATAAAAGGGTGGATTCTTCCATACCTCATCCCAAAAAAATTTTCTTAGCCTTAGTTTTCATTGCCACAAAATCCATCATTACCTACTCAACCACAAAACCTATGTTGTCACCAACACCAACCCCTTACACTTCATGTCATGTACACTAAACCTTATCAAAATCGGTGGGCTGCACGATGGCTTATGATTTTAGCTGGTCTTGACCTTGAATTCATTCATCAAAAAGTCCATTAAGGGCCAAGCTATCATTGACCTATTGGCCGACGCACCTATTTCCAGGATCAACCCTCTAATTTTGACTTTCTAGACGAGTCAATTACTACACTTTCCCTAGACAAACCTCCTTACCCAATGACACTATTTTTTGACAGTTTCAAGTGTCGGCGTGGGGACAGGGCTGGTATTATCCTCATTCCTCTTGATGGTGAACCCATTCCTTTGTATTTCAAATTATATTTTTAATGTACCAACAATATTTCCGAGTATGAAGCACTCGTACTAGGTCTCCAAGCCACCTATGCCCTAGATGTTAAATCAATCAACATCTTTTGTGATTCTCAATTGGTCATAAACCAAGTCAATGGTATGTACCAATGTTGTAACGAGATAATTCAAAAGTATAAACATCATGTAGACATAATTTTTACCACCTTTGATCGTTACACCCTTCAAACCATCCCATGTTTAACCAACAAATTTACAGATACCATGTCCTGCTTAGCTTCCCAAATACCCGCTTCACCTTCCGATTCTACAATCTTCATCACAGTACAATAACTCTAATCACCTTCTTATTTAACTCTTGATGTTTACTCCATTGGAACCGATACCCCTAACCCGAGTGACCTTTGGTATAAACAATACTCCGACTACCTTTCTCTCTCCATCTTACCTCCTGATCTTACATGTAATGGACAATGTGCCTTCCTTAAAAAGGTCTCTCATTACATCATCTTTGGGGGAATCCTCTATAAGCATGGCTTTGATGCTATTCTCTTACGATGCCTCACAAGTTCTGAAATTCATTATACCATTAAGGAGGTTCATGATGGCATATGTGGAGGTCACTTCAATTGTCTTGCTATTACTAAGCGTATTCTTCACCTAGGCTATTATTGGCTAACCCTTAACCATGATTGTTGTGACTACATCACATGTTGTGTAAAATTCCAACAACATTTCAATCTTCATCATACACCCAGTCATGCCTTACAAGTTGCTCGTGACCTTTGGCCCTTCTCTCAATGGGGTTTGGATCTTGTCGGAGAGATCAATCCTCATTCATCCCAACATCATCAATGGATCATCACTGCTACCAAATATTATAGAAAATGGGTAGAAGCCATACCACTCATTTGCATGAAAGCGGAGAAAATATGTGAGTTCATCAACCACCACATTATTTGTTGCTTTGGTGTTCCTCATCGCCTCATCACTAATAATGGAAAATAATTCAAAAATAAAACATTGCAAAAAATTTGCGACGCCTTCGGCATTTAGCTTAGTTTCTCATCACCTTATTACCCACAAACCAATGGTCAAGCCAAATCCACTAACAAAACCTTAAACAAAATTCTTATGAAAGTGGTTGACAATACTGGGAAGGATTGACATACGCACATTCCTTTTTACCTATGAGCATACCGCACTAGTATTCACACTTCCATTGTCGCAACACCCTTTTCTCTGGTCTATGTAGTACAGAGGAAGTTCTGCCTCTCGAAGTCTAGATTCTCTCACTCCATAATTCTCTCCATGACATGCTCAATGATGATGAATTTCGTCAGGACCATTTAGCACATCTAGAGTTATTAGACAAATGTCGTCTTAACGCTCTAGATCACCTTCAAGTTTACCAAAAATGTATCAAACGTGCCTATGACAAATGTGTTCATGAATGAACCTTCCAAGTCGGTGACCTTGTCTGAAAGAAAATAAACACATAACTAAAGCAGAAAAAAGTAAATGGGGAAAATTTTCTCGTAATTAGCTTGGACCATACATCGTAACTCATACCTATGGATCAGGAGCTTATCATTTATCTTCACTCAATGGTAAACTTGAACCTAAGCCCCTTAACACCTTGCATCTTCAACCATTTTATTGTTGACTTGTCATCTTACCTCACCTTTTGTCTCTTTCCATGCTCGTCCCTTGAGCACTATTCACTCCATACACCTCACCAATGATTAAATAAGAATCCAAGTATAGCACCATAATTCTCTGGTTTATTTCATTTCATCATTGTTTTATCATCTATTGTTTACCTACCCACCTATTGACCTGCTCTAACACTTCCACCTCCATATACCCATTAAAATCTCACCAAATCCTACCCAAGTCACCCAATACCTCATTCCGACTAACAAAATCCTTTGTGCAATCACAAAGGAGACCCAAATATTGTTTGATGGCATTCCCTGCTTTCCACAAGAATCGACATCGGTTCCACCTAACCTCTCGTCAGTCACCCTTAATCGACATTGGTCTCTGTATTTTCCCATACAACCAAAAATAGATACCTACCCATCACTAGTTATCTTCTCTTGAATATGTGTACCACGGCACTTTGCGCACATAGCATGATTCTCATCGATAATTTTCATCTACCTTTATATGAGATCCCATGGTTATTTCTCCTTGGATTTTGAACAAGAGTCCTATCCTTCACCTTGGTCTTGTCCATGACTGCAAAGACCTCACATGGGACCAAACTCCTTGAGTCAAACTTCTAATAAAAATATGACTCCCTCTAAAGGACATCTTCCTCTCGAAAATTGATGCTATAAATAGACTTCTCCCTCAAAGGATAGCTATGTATACGGCTTAAAAATAAAAATGAGACCAACCAAAAATCCCGCATCACTCGGCTTCACGAAGACCTCAAGGAGTTCAATTTTTCCCATATAGACTTCCCACATCAATCAGTCTATCTCAACTATAAGTCAAAACACTCAACCTTTTTGTCATGGACTTGCCCATTGTGAGCTAGGTTCTCTTGCTCAAAATGCATGCTACCTACACCATATAAAAATTACCCACTTTTCACCCTTCAAACCATGCCCACTCTCACTTCCTACTGCCTCAAGGGACTTCTTGGAACTTAGACATTTGGTGATCATGTGACTACTTTTCACCATAAAAAATCCATCATGCAATGTCTTTAGGGTCTTATGTTCATCACCTCCACCAAGGTATGATCTACTCGGTATGATCCTACCCAATTAGGTGGATTTATTTCCCCCTCTTATCTTTTAGCCATCTTTATTTACATTTTGATTACCTTATATAGGACTTGGTCCTCGACGCTTACTTTTGGGGTAATCTTCTTCTTTCACCACAATCACCCTCACCTACATCATTTTACCTATAATCTACCCACACCTAACAAATCTAAACCTACAACATGCCCAACAACCTACCAACCCATTTTCATACCTCCTCATATTCTTCCCTAGCTTATGGGAGAACTACATCGGCCTGAGGTCCCTTTTCACCGGGACTATGTAGGAAATACTTCGAGGGCATGTGGCCCTTGGAGGTTAGCTCGGCCATCCTCTACCCTCAATAATTCATCTTCCATGTGCCTCACATTACATCACACCTAACTTCATTTCCCTTTTATACCCAACATTGGAAATTTTACCACATACATAACAAGTTGTTTCATATTTTAAACATTATCATATCATACATTTATTATGCCTACCATTTCTCTATCATCACTATGCATAGATTATACCACATATAACATATGATCCATAGTATCATTCATTGCAAAAACTAATGAATCACAATTTCACCTACTTTCAACACAACCATGCCTAACAAACCTGACTCAATCCATGCCTATAACCTGACTCAACCATGCCTAAATCAACTTGACTCAATCCATGCCTATAACCTAACTCAACCATGCCTAAATCAATCTAACTCGATCCATGCCTATAACCTAGCTCAACCCTGCCTATACCCTAACTCGACCATGCCTAACTCACCTAATTTCCATCCATATCAAAATAATAAATCCATATCTCATCTAACACAAGCCATAAATCAAAATCTCATAAACACATCAACAAATCAAAAATACCATGTATCTCATCATATAAATAAATAAATGTGTATCTCAAATATACATGGCTATCTCATCATGTCCATCATCTCAAAAATGTTGGCACGCAAGCCGATATATAATACAAAATGTCATCGGCACGCAGGCTGGTCTCATATATATAAAAATAATGAAATAATACAAAATCTCTTTGGTACGTAGGCCAATATATACTCAAAATATAAAAATCACTCATACATCCTCACTATCTTCGACACGTAGGCCGGTATGTGATCAAAAATACAACTATCTTTGGCACATAGGCTGGTATATATATCTCAAAAATAGCTATCATACATCAAAAACCAGGTGACCGCATATCAGGCATCTCACCAGATGTCCTCCATCTCTATGTCACCTGTACCCTCAACCTCCTGTGTCCCTGCTAGCACCTCACCTAGAGCTGGTCTCCATGCACTAGTGGCCTCTCCTTGATCAGGCCTTACAGCTCACTAACCTCCTGTGCTCTCCACACTATGAGTGCGGGATCTCGTCCTCTCACTAGACACCTGTTGTGCCCTATACTCGGTATAGGATATGAAATCTATCATGGCCACCATAATCTGGTCTTGATAATATCTCACCTCACCTAGGGCATCTCGTAACTGGATACGTATGGTATGGTCGGTGGTGATCCCATAGGTCTCTTCCCCTATACCTACCCTTCAAAGACCCTATCACACACTCGCCATGAACTCTGGGACCTACTCCCAAGGTGCTTGTGGTGGTGCCCCTTCCCTATGCATGTATCTGGGCTCGTAGGGCCCCAATCTATGCTTGGGATGTGGCCAACAGGACATGTAATCCTCGTCCCTTGAGCCCGTAAGGCTACCACCTGACCATCCTCCTCCTGACCATCTCCATCTCCTCCATCAGCCATCTGGGCCTATATGACAGGCCACTGTATGTATAGATCTACTACCTCCGCCTCCGAACCTCCAAACAGTGTGTCCGCAGATACCCAATTGGGTAATCAGTGTAGCTACCTGGCCCTATAGGGCATCTCTACACTGTAATGGTAGCTAGGTCTGGCTGCCTTGGTCTGGGTGGTATGGCTCAGTAACTAAGCCACCCACCACTACCTGTACCTATCTATACATTTGGCATCATCTATCCATCGATCCACTGGCTGCTCCTCCTCCCCTATGGGCACTGTAGGCTGTGGTAGAGGTAAGGGCCTCTCCACGTCATCTCTTTGATACTATGGGAAGGGCAGAGGAATGTCTTGTAAGAGCTCGAATTCTTTGTCGGACTCTGTCTACTAAGATCATCTCATCCTCCCCAGCACGGTAACCCTATATCCACCTCTCTAGCTGGATCTCAGTTAGCTCCTCATGTATATGCCTATATGAGGGGAATCCCATATATGGCCTCCATATAATGTCCACTCCAGACAATCCCTCCAGTAACTACTGAAAATGGGCCACATCATGTGTCGGCCTATCTCGATCTCCACTCTCCTATCACCGGCACCCATCTCCTATACCCCACCCACAAAAATCTAGGTGGGAATGCATCTTCTCGAGGCATACATATAGGCCACACATAGACTATGTGCTCATAGGCCTAGCAGTGTAGTATAAATGTATAACAAAGGATAAACCTGCGCAGTTGTCCATATGCCCATAGCTCTTGGTATAGCTACACTAAGAATGCAAGTGCCTAGGAAAAGTAGGTCTCATACACCATCATGTCATGGAGTACCCCCATCAATGATTAGGGAAAGCATCCACCCTCTGCATCTGGAAGTGCATAGCAACACACTACCTCCATCAACATGACCACTAGCCTCGTCTCCTCTAGATGGGCTAGGTACATCTCTCCATAGCTCAAACTGGCACTATGGAATCTTAGATTAGCCTCCCCTCACAAAAACAGTCACAATAAACTCCTCTAAGGCCTCGAAGGAGATAGAATACACCTGGGCACCCAATATGGGTAACCAAAGAATCTGGAACACATCCTCCAAGGTGATAGTCATCTCACCCGTCGGCAGGTGGAACGTGTTGGTCACAGAGTCCCATCTATCGATGAGCATGACCATCAAGTTGGGTTACTGAAAAATTTGCCTGTAGTGGTGAACCCCACTCAAACCCACTACCTCCACATGCTGCAGCTCCAACAAGGTCACGTGTCATGCACTTTGTCACCGATGCAGCGGAGAACCCTATCCCTCATATGTAATCGCACTCTCCCCTGCATCCAATACAAAGACAACATTAGTTTACCTATATCAATCCCTATTCACCAATTATGATTTTCCTACACCCTATTTCCACCCTACCCATCTCAACCACCTATCCCACATCACTTTTGGACCCTTATGCCCACTAATCGACCGGCACTTTGGTTCAGCCCTAACCGACCCTCGTCACCCTTTAACCAACACTAGTCACCTATTTGGTGACCGATACTGGTTCACCCTTACCGACCACGGTTACCCCTTAACTAGCATTGGTCACCTATTTGGTGACTGATATGGTGGATCGATACCGGTTCCACCTAACTCGACGTTGGCTACACTTGACCGACACTTGGTCACTTTCGTGGAAAAATCCATGACTTCCCAAAACCCCCTTTTGTAAAAACCTTCCCCCTACCCCTTTTACCCCACCTACAATGACCTAAACTCATCCCGGACCTCTACCCATCCCATATACTATTTACTACCCTCCCCATTCCTCCTTTTACCCAATATTCCCCCATTCCCAAATTCCATTTTTACCCACCCACAAAACTGAAAAACCAAACAAAACCTAAACCAACACTACAATAATCCTCTAATCATCAACTCAACAATGTAGATTAGGCCGCTTACCTCGTCACATTGTCACCGTCTCGGCGGCACATTTGGCATTGTATTGTACTGTGGCCTTCCTAATCCCTCTCCAGCCTCTACCATCACCGAATAACTACTCACAACCTCCGACTAATCAAATCTCTCACCCTGATCCCATGGACCCGCTGCTCACCAACCAATCCCTCGTCAAATCACACTGCCAACTCACTGTTCCGTTTCGTCCAGACACTTTTCTCTCTTTTCTCTCTTTTTGTCATTTTCTCACTTTGCACAATAACAAATGAATAAAAAAACATGTGTATTTTTTATTTTTATAACCAACCTGACCTAACCGACGTCGGTTACCCTTGACCGGCATCGGTCGCATGCCCTACCTACCCATCGTTGGTTGACCTATACCGACGTCGGTTATCTATGACCGACATCGGTCACCCTCACCTGCACATTGCCCTAAATTAACCCCTTTTACCCTACCCTTCACCCTGACCATTTACCCCACCCCACCCTTCACCCTGACCATTTGCCTCACCTTTCCAACCCTCATCATTTACCCCACCCCACCTTAACCCCTACCTTGGCCTTACCCACGCCGTGACCTAGATATTTGGACATGGACCATCGCTAGTGACCTTTGACCTCATGTGTTTGTTATACCTTGCGGCACTGTTACCTATGTTGATTCACCTGATGACCTTACCTAGCCTATTGTAGCGATCATTTATTCTAACCCTACCTTTGGTGTACTGGAACATACCTAAACATTCCTATACCTAACCTACATTGTGTTTCCTAGCCATATCCTATACCTTGGATACTAGAATCACTTCAACCTTGTTTGGATAAACCTCTTGACCTTAGATGATGTAGAGTTTTCCTTCTCTTCAACCTAGTAGTGTGTTGCAGTTTAGAAGTGTGTGTGTGTGTTTGACTGTTGCTACCTTTGACCCTGACCCATTACCTAGAATGGCCCAAGTAGACCTTTTACCCTTTTTCCCTATGCCCACCTACCTTTTCCTCGCATTTACCTTTTATCAAACCACTCACTGATTCTTCTTGTTACCTTGTCAGTTATTGGTTTAAGGGGGATCACCTTCACCCACACATGGGGCAACCACATCTTATTTTTGGTAGTATCACTTACCAATACAAGATATGAAACAAAAAGGGGAAAAATGTAGACACTAAAATTAGGTCACACTCCCCTTTGGTCCCTCGACGAATAAACACCCTTCATCACATTCACCTAGCCATGGCCCCTTTCACCTCACTAATATTAATTTAATTTAATTAATTCATTATCCTCACTATATTTATTATTTAAATATCTTTTTTTAAATAATATCTACACATGTAATTCACTTAGACACCTCACCAAGCCAACTCAACCTAAGACCTCTTCTTAGTAAGTTATCATAACTAACTAAGACTTATCCAAACCCTAAAAATAAGTTCCTACATTCCCTCTAAGAACATTCCCGCATGCTTACAATAATCTCCCGGTCTAATCAGTAGGTTAACGACATGAGATCTCGAGGAAATCAAGAGGATCTCCTATTTTAGTAAACCTAGGAAATCCTACCTTGACCGATGTCGATTACCCCCTAATCTGTCACCGGTTAAGCGGGATGCCGCTAGTTACCCTTTTAACCCCAAAACAACATTATTATCAAGGTTGGAAGTTGAAAAAATAAGGTTGGATAACATTGGAAGAAAGCTAAGGAACATTAACACATTCTAGAGAGAACATGCATGCAAGGAAGGAGATCAAGCATCTTTTCCTGCACAACCATCCCAACCATGATCTGATCTAACCAAGTAAATAGGAATGTACATGCAACCCATGCAGAAGCTTTCTTTTAGTTGGTGATCACTTTCAACCTTCAAACCTCTCATCAGCACCTCCATCCCTCACTCACACGGGCATCCAGATTAGAATCCAAGTATAACGTCATACTTCTCTCGGTTTATTTCATTTCATCATTATTTTATCATCTATTATTTACCTACGCACTTATTGACCTTCTCCAACACTTCAACCTCCATATACCCATTAAAATATCACCAAATCCTACCCAAGTCATCCAATACCTCATCCCGACTAACAAAATCCTTTGTGCAATCACAAAGGAGACCCAAAGCATGTTCGGTGGCATTCCCATATTTCCACAAGAACGGTGACGATTATGCCTAACTACCGTCATTCACCCTTAATCGAAATTGGTCTCTTTATTCACCCATACAGCCTGCAACGAGACCTACCCACCTAATTTCACCTCGTCCTCATCCACCTATGATTTACCCGAGACCTCTCGGACCGCTCGAGACCGTAACTAGTTACTTGACCTTTAGATCCTATTTTAACCTAGCCTATTAGATTAGATCTATTTCTTATTGTGTTTTAAGTGAGATACCTATATCATTTCGAATTACAATAGGATTTACTTTGTTTACAACATTAAATTTTTTAAAATAATGGACTAATGTACCATCTAGGAAGTATCACACTCTCGGATCTAGCATACGCTAGGTATTTCATTACACATATTGTTTAATTCATTTCGGTGGTCTTTCTTTATTTACGGGTAGTTTCTCCTAGCCAAAAGGAAGTTCTCACAATCAGCTTTGGATTTAGAATTCATACGCACACAATAACCCATCAACTAGCATTTGAACAGTATTCCTCCTATGCCTGTTACCCTATTTGTTTCATCAATACTTCAAAGAAATGATCTAGAATCGGGGAAATAGTAGGTTTCCCCTACTACAAAGGCAAAATCCATAAGAATATATCTTGTTATTTCAATATCTGTACATCTACATCATATGACACCAAAGACTGTAGGCTAATTGATCAGATTCATGATGTTATTGATCTTGGTATATGCCAAACTAGCCTTGTAGGAAATTCAAAGGATGATGACCACCGCCATGAGGGACATGCAGATGGAAGAATGTATGGAAATGGTTTTCACGAAGGATTTCATGGTCGTGGTAACCACAGAGGAGGAAGAAGTGATTTCCCATGAAGACCCTGTTTCAATTACGGATCTATAGAACACTACAGCACAAGTTTCTAGAGTTATTGTAGTGATCATGGTGCGGAAATAAGAACAAGTATGAGGAGTGCCTTGAGTTGTTTGAGCACATGATCCAATAACACCAGAAAGACAAGGGCACCACAATGGTGAGCATAAATAAGGATGACACACAGTGGATGCCATGGGTGACACATGAGTCAAGATTGGAACCTATTTTGGTGACAACATGAGCAGAAGTAGCACGTGCCAAGGAAATACCAAGGCAGAGGACCCTAGTTTCAAGGGAAGAAGTGGTACATGGGAAGCACCTGCACTCTGTTCATCGAAGGAGGTATATCAAGAGACTATGGATGTCATTCGGAGTTTACATGGAGAAATCTAGTGTCTAAAGGAGAAGTCTAGGTAGTAGGAGAAAAGAAGGAATGTCGAGGCCCCAAAGGATGACCTGGATGAAGTCAAGGAGGTATGTAAGATTATAAGCAAAGAGAACATTATTACCGTTGGGAGAATGGTTCTAGTAGAAGGTACCATGCGCTAGAATAGAGCATGAGAGGTAGGTTTTGCATGTAAACCTTACACCTCAAAACCTTTACTATGATAAGGAAATCACCTTGAATGCTAGTCATTAATGGGTGGATCCTTAGTAATATCCTCATTGACATGGGAGAGGAGGTCAATGTTCTCACATTGGATATATGGAATCGAATGGGAAGGCATGCATTACATACATATTTGAATATGCTCTATATGGAAAATAAAACCAAGGCAATGCCCATCGACATCTTGAAGGATGCGAGTTATCACCATTCGGGGGCCAAGTTTATTGGATACTTCAAATTCTTAGCACTCACCAAGGAGGACAATTTTATAGCATTACTTGGGCACCCATGGTGCTATAAGAACAATTCGACCTTCGATTAGACAAGGGATACATAAGTTTTAAGAATAAGGAGGAGTGGTCATCATACCCTTGGCTGATGGAAAGTCAATGCCCTATACTGAACCCTTGGGAGAAGAATTCCTTGATAGGATATATATGTGCACTCAATTAGGGATCCTGAGATAATTCATCCCACGTGAGGATTTATCTAGTTTGAGGATGCTCAGTCCATGATCGATACCACCAGTATAACAGGCGATAATTGGGAACATGAGATCTATGAGTTGATTAGATGGAAATTAAGAAGGTCAGTAACTAGGGTAACTAAGGCACGTTCATTTCAGCACCTAGGAGGAAAAAAATTTACCAAGTTACTCAGGAGGGGCCAATCTTGAATATTTCTTGTGAGAAATGGAGGCCCAATGGAGAAATGGGAAGGAAAGAAGAGAGATGCTCAACTACAACCTACTCGGGACTACTATGCATTGGTGGACTACACATCAGGAGAACCTCTTGGAATGATGTGAGGTGAGAATTACCTTTTCTGTAAGGTTTTATAGGAGCAACATGCCCACGGCTATAAAATACTACCATGGTAGAGAGACTCGCTTCATTCCATATCCAAACATGTGAGACGACACTGGATGACAAGTGAAGAAGCATTACCACCTTCATTATGGTTTCATAATTTTTATTCCAACTTGCAAGGCTATTTGCATGCATTATATATACACAAAAAGACGCGTCATCAAACCGGTAATTGGTAAGAATTTCCGGCTGATCTCGTTCAAGCATTCGAGTATCAGAGTACAAAGCCATTAGTGGATAAGGCGTTACAAGTTTTTAAGTGCCTTACAATAGGGGATAGTGCTATGGTGGAGGATAGAATACAAGAGGTTCTAGGAGAACCTGACTTGGAGGCATGCTTTGAGGAAGAATAATTAGAAGAGATACAACTTGAGTACATGTGCATGGAAAAAGAAAAAGGGAATATGGTGTATGTAATTTATGGGGAGGAAGTGGAAATCTTGGATGTTAACCATTTTGTAGGGATGTGCAAAGTGATAGATAGTGTTGATGAATGGGCGTGCACCTACCATGAACTATTAAAGATAAAATAGGTTAACATTGGTACATAAGAGGAACCTAAGGAGGCCATCATCGGGATTATTGGTCAGAGAAGGAGGTCTCTAAGATCATTGATCTGTTACATGAGTTCTAGGATTTTTTCCTCATGGGTATCATGAACTCAAAGGTGTTCACCATTCCATGGGGGAAATGAGGATCAAGTTGAAGAAGGGTGCATGCCCGGTTCGGAAGAGACCATACTGAATGAATCCTAACCTGCATGTGAAGGTCAAGGAAGAAATATATAAGATGATATCATTGGGAATCATTAAATTTGTTGAAGAGACAAAGTGGGTAAGTCCAATGGTCATTCATATAAAAAATGATGGAAGGATAAGGATCTGTGTAGACTATATGGAGTTGAATGCGGTTTGTGTCATTCATCCTTTTTCAACCCCCTTCACTGAAGAATTTTGGAAGTAGTGGCCAGACGTGAAGTCTATTCCTTTACAGATGGATTTTTAGAGTACCACCAGTTCGAATCGCTTAGGAGGACCAAGAGAAGAAAAGTTTTGCCACTGAGTGGGGAATTTTTTCCCATACGGTCATTCCTTTGGGTTGAAGAATGCGACTATTTTGTTTTCGCACATTGTGGTACAATCATTTCAAGACTTTATCCACAAATTTCTTCAAGTCTATATGGATGATTAGATAGTGTATGGGCTAGTGAAGGACCACTATGATAACTTAAGATTAATGTTTGAGAGATGTTGATAGTTGAGGATATCCCTCAACATTAAGAAATGTGTCTTTACTACCACATTTGGAACATTATTGGGGTACATCATATGTAGGGAAGGCTTACTAGTAGATCCCACCAAATTTTTGTCATTTTCAAGTTAGGGGAACCTACTAGCCAAAGTGAATTACACGGATTCCTTGGGTATACAGGGTATGACAAGAAGTTCATTAAGGGATATTCCAAGATAGACGTGCCCTTAGAAGAGTTTCTTAAACATAAGAGTTCCTTCCTTTAGGGAGATGCACAATAGAAGGCATTTAATTTAAAGGATAAGCTTGTCACTTTGCACCCATACTATGATTCCCTTCTTGGGATAATCCTTTACTTGTTCATGTTTATGCCTCGAGACACAACCGTTAGAGTAGATCTTTGGAAAAACCTAGTGAAGGCATTTTTGATCATCCCTTGTATTTTCCAACATAAATTTGACATCGGTTGAGAAAAATTACACAACTACTGAGCTTGAAGCATTATCCATGATCTATGCACTACATAATTTTAGGTATTATCTATTGGTAACACCCTTTATATTCTACATGGACCATGTGACATTAAAATACTTAGTTAATAAGCATGTTCTTCAAGGGCGCATATGTCAGTGGGTCTTGCTATTTCAAGAATTCGAGTTCACCGTGGTTGTGAAGCCAGGAAAGAGTAATTTTGGACCCAATCATCTATCTAGGATAACTATTTAAGCCATGAATGCTTACCTCCTCAAATATTACCCCTAATCACTTAGAGGATGAATGCATAACTATTTAGGTTATGGCGTGCGCCCTCATTTGGAGAACATTGTAGTATTTCTTAAGATAGGTGTAGTGCTAGAAGGAATGAAGGCCTTAGAGAGGAAATAATTAGCCATATGCACCATGCCTTACATGCGATTAGTGGAGATCTATACAAATTGGGCTGTGATGAGGTTTTGCACCGATGCATGATAAAACATGAGCACATTACAATTATGGAAGAAGCAAATGGTGGGATCGCAGGAGGACACTATGTGGGAAATGTAACCACGTGGAAGATTTTACTCATAGGGCTTTAGTGGGAAACCATTTACCAAGATTGTATTGAGTTTTGTGGGGCCTGTGACCATTTCCAGTGCCTTGGAAAACCTGGAAAGAGGGATGAAATGCCCTTATGACCAATAGTTAGTGTGGAACCATTTGATAAATGGGTTATCAACTTTGTAGGACCAATCTCGCCAATGTCGCAAAGGACCTATGTTCACAGTATATCATCACTTTCACCGATTAGTTGACATGGTTGTGAGGTAGCACCTAAAAAATATTATACAACTACAACTTTTATATTTTTATGGGAAAATATAATCAGCAAGTATGGATGCCCATTAAGTTCGATAAGTGATTGAGGTATTCACTTTCTCAATGAGACAGTCAGGATTCTATAATTAGAATTTATGGTGGCCCATCACAAGACTACCCGCTATCACCCTCAAGAAAATAGAACTGTTGAGGCATTTAAAAAAATACTTAGTCACACATTGACTAAGATCTCGTGATGTTGGTAGAAAAGATTGGGATGATAAAGTATCAGCCATTCTTTGGGCATACAGGACAACCTATAAGAGGTTAAATAAGGCCATACCATTTCAATTGGTGTTTGGTGCAAAGGTTGTCTTACTATTTGAATTCATGTTACCTTCATCGCATATAGCACATCTTGAAGGATTAGTTGATGAGAAAGTGTTAGAAGAAAGTATTAACAAATTAATGCGGGTAGACAAAAGACGATCACTCACCGGGTATAGCGAGAAGACTGAAAAACAAAAACAAAAGGCATGACATAATATTCACATTAAGAACAATAAGTTTGAGGTTGGGCAGATGGTTTTTCTATATGATTCCAAGTTTCTATGCCATCCTAGGAAGCTAAAAGTCCATTGGTTGGGCCCTTACATCATCTCATACATCCTTGATTTAGGCACGTTCTAGTTGCAAGTGCTAGATGGGACGAGATTACTAGGAAACTTCAATGGGAGTAGGTTGAAGCCCTACTATAAATAAGTCTTCTTGGTGTTTGTAAATAAGGAAGTGTTGCCAATTAGAATAGACTTTCCTTTAATGCATTTTCTTTTCTTGTGTTTCCCTTTCTTGTTGTTCATTCCTTTCTGTTGTTTTGTTTTACACCGTGTGCGCTGGTAACCACATTATGTTTGGGAGGTTGTGTATGCACAGAGGACCACACATCGGTTTAGTGTGGGATGGAGTGAAAGGAAGTATAGGCCTATAATACAAGTGTGCGTTGGTAGTAGAAGTTGCAGGTGAATGGCCCGGTTAAAGGACTAAATGTGTGTAAGGTTAATAGGTGCGTAGAGAAGAGATGGACGTGAATGGTTGGTGTTAAGAAAGCCTTGAAGAAACCACATATAGGAAAAAGGAAGAGCATAGGAACAACATGAGGTAGGTGAGGGAAAAAATAGGGAAAAGGACAAAAGAAGTGCCTTTGAAACTATGAACGCCCATGTAAGAGTCTTCAATTGGGTTGTATTTTTGCAAATCATAAGGTTGTAAAGGGTTTTTTATGTAGTATGGGGTGCATGGGAAAAGGTTCTTAAGACCAGATTAGTGCAAAAAGCTGAATTTAAGATCAAATTATGGTGGTAGGTGAGAGAGCATTTAATGCTAGGAAAAGGGAAAAACTATAAATAAAAGGTCGAGCACTTCATTATTTGCATTGCAATTATGAAGGGAAGAAATATCTTACAAACTAGGGCATCCAAAGCAATATATTTGTGACAAAGGAAGCATTTGAGAGATTTGAAGTGCATAGCTAGGGTAAATTCACAAACCAAGTAGGAAAGGAGTATACGGGTGTGGAGAAGTTAAGTAAGCAAGCATCGTATTTTGGAAGGGATTTTCTAGTGAGGGTTTAACAACTAGGGCACAGAGTTAGAAGGATTTTCCCATGAAGATCGATCTTGGGGCTGGATAGAGGGGTAAAGAAGAGAAAGTGGGAGAAGTTCTAAGTACTAAAACCAATCGGAAAGATGGCACCCAAAAAAAAAAAACCATCTCACCAAAGAATAAGAAACAAAAGGGCAAGGGAAAACAAACGGCCTTCGAGAGAAAAAAATAAAGAATGGTGTGTAGAGATGCAATACCCAGATGGGGTATGGTATGCAGAGATACAGTATGTAGATGAGGGGTTACTAGGAAAATAATGGGGATCACACCTAAGGAAGATGATGGTGAGTGATTATAACCATCGCACAACTACAATAGAGAGAAGGAGATTGCTTTGTGGAATTAGTGTGCCCAACCAACAAGAGAACTCCATAAGGCATGACCATTTACAATGATGAGGTAAAGGTTAATATGGAGAAGGTAGGGTTGCTATAACTTTATGAACTGCCATACTTCAGAAATTCTGAGTGCCTCTACTAGTGGTTTATGTCATGCGTGCATGAGGATTATTTCTATTTCACAGGATGCAAGATGTGCATAAATCCCTAGTTAATTTCAAAGTTCACAGGATTACTTGTGAGGGAGAGAGTTTAGATGATGACTTGAGTGATAAAGAGCCCATCAAGGAGACAGTATTTGTATATGCCTACAAGAAAGGGTCATGATACTTTGACATCGTTGAGATCCTAGACCTTATGATGAGGATGAGCGTGTGCCTAGTTACAAAGCTTAATGATAAGGAGAGATGGACGTAGGTGAACAAGGCATGGCTTAATGTATTCTAGAAAATACCTGAGGGGACCATCTATAATTTATCTACTTTCATCACAGATGAAATCATAAGCAGCACGTAGGAGGGTGACAAAATATTATTTGGCAACATCCTCCTCACTATTGTCTTCTCAAAAATCAGAGTTCCCGATGGACCAGATAAGTCTATTTGGGAATATCTAGGGGAAGACCCATCACCTACTAAAATATTCACAAAATATACTTGTGACAGTATGACGGCCACTCACTAGGTGCGTCTAGAGAAGTGGTACAAGCGCATGTGGGATGTGTTCAGGGAGGAGTGGATAATTCCAGGGAAACTAAAGTCTGCTATTGGATGAAGAAGTAGAGTTTTTAGTATACCAACACTTATGCATTGGAAAATTCAAATTGGTAGATGAAACTATGAGCCCCTAGTATAAACTCCCCTTCTCCTTCACCGTGCAATATTTTCAAGAAGGGGTGAATAGGTTTAAGGAGGCCAAGAGATTAAGGTTAGACCTTAGTGAAGTAAATCAAGACCATAGAGAGATACGCAAATAGCTCATATACCCCAAGAAGCATGCATACGGGGAGAAGTATGTCTCACATGAGGTCCAAATGACAAATTCCCTGACTTTACCAATTACAGGAAGGACCATGAAAAGGGTGTATCTATGCATAAGGCTGAAGTTTGAAAAGGGCGCATACCTAGAATGTGATGTCTCCATTCCTGAAGACCCTATTGGAAGAAGGAAGCCTGCACTTGTGACGAAGAGAGAAAGAGAAAAGGTACAAGGAAAAGGCACCAATTGTCTAAAGTGTACCAATATTTGGCACACTAGAGACAAGTGATAAGCCTAGCACTTATCCACGTAGGAAGAATTCCCCAGTCGGATAAAATATTCCAGAGCAGGAAAACCTATCACGAAGGAGAAGTCACCATACATATAAGAAGAGAGAACATCATCTCCCATACCTGGAGTCCCAAGTTAGGAAGAAACAGAAGGTGATGGAGAATATTGGTTTTGAGGATAAGGAGAGCTTGGAGGCCTACAGATGCAAAAGGGATGTTAATGAAGATGATGAACCTGAGGGAGCTCAAGGCCCAATAGTTTTTGAGGTGCATGCTTTAGAGGAAGAGGGAGAGGAATAGAATAATGACTACCTCTTTGTTCAAAGGAAGGGTAGTCAGGAGAAGGTAGGCGATCAAGACAAATGAGGGATCAAGGAAGTAAGTACAAGGAATTAGAGGACCCCAAGCCTCATAAAAGAGCAGATAAATGAGGCTGCAAAAAGGAAACGAAAAATACAATTGAAACCTTGGTAGAACAAGAGTTGGAATGAAGCGTGGAGATAGTGCTGAAGGAGGATGAAGAAGAAAGTGTTGGAAAAGATCATGACAGTGTAGTAGGAGGCCCCAGTTTGGTGGTGAGCTTCCCAAAGGGCATGTGCACAAGGAGAAAAGGTGCGAGAGGCATCACAGTTCGAGGGTGTGCTATATTGATGACCCAAACAAGGTGTTACATGCACGCTTTCAAGTCACCTTACCAATAGATAAACTCTTGGCTATGGCATCATTTGATGAGGAAGGTGCATACCCTCGAATAAGGAAAATGATTTCTTGTGCATCCGAGTCCCACATCGATGAACCAGAATTCAAAGTAAGACAAAGGGTAATAATGAAGGTACAGATTCAAAAGGTGACAACCCTTGGTAAATTCTCAATGGATATCGAAGAATAAATCTGCAATGCACCTTTGAATAAATTTTCGGTGGAAGTAGAGGTTAGACTCTTTAGGAGGAATGACAGAGTGAAGTTCCTAGAGGAAGAACTAGAGAAAAGGGAAGAGGATCTAGAGAAAAAAACCAAGGAGTTAAAGCAAGAGGAGTTAATCAGCATGTAGCTAAGGTGTGAGTTGAAAGAAGAGAAGGAAAGGGTGCGCGAGGTCTACAAGAAATCAGAGATGATCATAGATGCCATTTTCTTGAAGCATCCAGATCTAACGCCACCAATGTAGAAGTATGGATCCACTGGAATGTCTAGAGGACTTGACCCACATCCTCACAATGGAAATATGACCATTGGCCTTGGAGTCTGCAGAAGAGGCATCGACATGCAAAGAAAAGGAGGACAAGATGAAGGTTGTGGCAATTTTGGCCTAGTACAAGAAAGTCTGGCAGATGTGAAAGTCGTTGCCTAATTCATCGAGGCCACTTACAAAAACTACACCAATAGAGATAGAATGACGAGCATTCTGGTCACCACCCATGAAGCAGAGCTCAAGGAGTTCTAGGAGAAGAACAAGGGGAATAGGATGGAACATGATAAAATTCTAGCCAAGGTTGAGAAGAAATTAGAGGCTATTGAGACCTTGTGGGACTCAATCAAAAACCGGCTGAAAGAGTTGTATCCCCAAATCACTCGAAGGATGGATACACTTGAGGATTTTGGCAAACAGTTGGATGGGATTGTAGAAATGATGAATACCCAAGGAGAATGGATAAGATTTTAAGAGGTGAGCACCTTAGTTAGTGACCTCTGTTAACATGAAAAGAGAGAGGTCAATACCTGGAATAAGTTGGAGGCAGATTTGATGAAATATTTCCCTCTCCTCTTGAAAAAATATTCACAGTCTCTCCCATTCTTTCATTCTTCCCCAAAATTATTCATTCCTTTATTCTTTCTCCAAATTTTTCAAGGATAGTCATTCTTTATTCTTTGAGAAGTTTTTCCGAGGCGAGAGAATAGACGTAGTGTGGGGTAATGTTGAGCCCTTAATTTATTGGGTAAGTACATAGAAGCACGTAGGGAACTCGGGATCTACTTAAAGAAGGATGCGTAAGGAGAAAGCACGTAGGACATGGTTCTAGGAGGGTTTAGTATAACAAGTGGTGCATGCGCAAGGCAAAGAAAAGGTTTTGGGACTTAGCCATATTTGGCATATTAGATAGAACATGAGAAAAGCATGACCCGACTGCGCATGCGGAGTGGATAAGGTGTCAGCCTAGCAATAGGGTGGCCTAGGAAGGAATATACCTTGCGATGGAAGATTCTAGAAGGCCATCATTGTAAAGAGTGGAGAGATCAAGCCTGAAGAAGCATGCTCCCATGGAGGACCACCTTGGACACTTGAAAATGGATCTACAACTCCCATGAAGGCTTGAAGGTGTTGAGAAAGGCTATAAATACAAGTTCCGGTAAAGGAAAAAAAAGGGATTAGAGAGAACAAATGAGAGGTGAAGCTTTGAAGAAATACATGGAGAGATTTATGGGTTGGGCTAGGAGATTTTTAGGAAGAATGATGTATCAAGGGATGGGTACATGTTTTTCTTTTTCATTGTAAGGGACGTAAGTCTAGTCTTGCTACATGGTTCTAATATGCACTATCATTTTGGTCTATAATGACCCTGATAGATGTAATGTGATTATTGGACATGTTCAAATATGAATATATGCAGTTCGTGGCTCATACATATCTCTTTTTGTTACGTTCAGTGTGTTTCATATGAATGAGTATAATCATTATGCATCCTCTTTCCCTCATGGTTTAGATCTATCTTTTTTCAATGTGCTTGTTGTTTGAATGAATACATTAGTGTAGGATTTACTCAAAGTTCTCAGTTACACATCTATGTTACATTCTTACACAACTCACATAAAAGAGGGGCTCATCACCCGTGCGTGTCTCGGGTGAGCACCCACTGTCTGTTGGATGATAGTTCGGTGCACATGGGATTGTCTTTATTTGTTAAGGGGTATAAAAATTGAGTACAAATATATATTTTTGTATTTAATAAATTATAAAATATTATTATAGTTTTAAGACTATAGTATTTACATGAATTTATTAAAGAAATAGAAAGGACCCTATTTAAAGGAGCTTGACAACTATAGATGAATCCTTAATAAAAATATGTAAAAAAAAATTCAAACCAGGATATTAGAGCAACTGCATTATTTGTCCCATTCCATGAGTCTTTAACCCCGAGCTAATGGAAAATTTAAATTTTCCTATTCTTGAGGAAAATTGTCTCCATATGAGAGACCTTGTGATTTGAATTTTTACATGTTTACCCGGAATTTAACCTGGGCCTGCACATACATTACAAACTATACAATAATTAATAAAATATTTCTTAAACATTTTAACCTTTACATATGATATTCATGCCCAGTGTAAACAACTTATTCCAGAGCCCCTTTCACCAAGGGTTTCGAGGACAGGGGGTCCACCACAATTTTCCTGCAAATACCAATTCTTCACAAAACACACACAATTTTAGTTTGCACAAAAATGGAAAGAAGGGGGGCTTGATCATTTTAAATACCCTTTTGGGTTGGTTGAAAAAACCGTAAAAATTAAATAGATTAAATACAATAACTTATACCTAACCTATTTAATTTAAACCATGCTAGAATTTAGAGGATTCTAATTATTATGAATTTAATCAACCAATGCATTTAAATATTAATATAAACCATAAAACATTAAATGTTAAACATTACGTAATGTAATAAATAAAATTACATAACATATTAATTAAGTAATACATACCAAAAGTAAGAACATAGTGACACAATGTTTATAGTCGAAAACCAAAAATAGGGTAAAAACCACTGTGAAATAACCTTTTATTTTCCAAGAACCAAACTTACATCTAGTAACTTTCACCTCCTCCTTTCAACCCTAATCACAAGGGTAAAATAATATTCACCTTTGATATTTCATTTTCGAACATATCAAATGAGGACCTAAAGTCCTTTTTATATTAGGTGATCAGGTATGTCTCCCGACCCACCTTTTCAACCTTATCGGTTGACACATATACCTAGGTTTATAATATTTAATATTAGAAATATAATCATTTCATGATATTAAATATTTAACCAACAATATATACCTAGGTTAGCATATTTAATAATATAAATATAAATATTTCATATTATTAAATATTAACCTATATATTAGTGATGGACCCATATACATTAAGGGTTGGCCATACCACTTAATCATTATGTTCCAATAGGATGTGGGCCTAAAACGACGGTAGAGAGATGATGGTGAGTGAGAAGGCATGGGAGATACTATGGTATGAGCCCTAAAAGGTTGGGTCTTCCTTTTAGATGGTGTAATATATTTTGTTGTGGTTGGGGATGAAGTTTAAAATTTTGGCTTCATAGTGGGATGTATTATACTTGGTACATGTAAGGTTCCTAAGGTGGTTTTATGTTTTTGTGTAGACAAAGGCTTGAGTGAAAGGGGTGTTTATGAATAAGGGGCTAGAACCATGGGCTCAAGAACAATAGTCTTAGTTACTTTAAATACCTTGGGGTAAATGGTCGAGGTATCCATGGATAACATCTAAATTTGGGTGGAAACTGGGAGTCTAAGGCACCCCCAGAGGGTAGAGTAATTTACATACTCCATGTGATCAACCAAACAAGAGAATGGTTTTAGTTTAGATGAAGACAATGACACACTAGTACTAATCACCAGGATGAGCTCTAAGTTTTTTTAAACAAGGAATGTCTTGGCCTAAGATTCGATAGGTAAGAGTGAATGAAGAAGAGCTATGGGATCTATGAGGTTTTTCGATGAGGTATCAAAAATAGACTAGATACATAAGATTCACTCCTCTATGGGTATGTGGGGAGGAAAAGTGAGTGAATTAGACAAGGTTAGCTCCTATGTGGGTTGAGGATAAGGTAAGGTGGATGATGTAGATAAGGTTGACTCCTCTATGGGTTGAGGAGAAGGCAAGGTGGGTGATGTAGGATTTTTTGTGGGTATAGAAGTTGATAATGAGGGTTCCTTTATGGATAAAGGAAGAGGTGAGTTAGGTTCCTCAATGGGTAAATGAAATGGTATTATGGGCTCCTCTTTGAGTAGGGTAGTTCACATAATAATTTCCTCAGTGGATGGTAGAGGAGGATGCTTGATAGAAGAATCAGATGTTGGAGTGAAAATTTCATGAACCACATCAACATTGGTTTCTTCTTTAAATGTCTCACTGGCATGATTTGATGAAGGGGCATGTTTAGGAAATGGTTTCCTAAAAATTTCTAAGTTTGCATTGGCGGCCGAGTTTGGATTTTCAAAGATGATATCACCATTATCTAACATCCCTTGGACAATGTTCTTGAATTTTTGCAATTCCTGTCCCTATGACCTCTCACACAAAGTGGTAATTTCAAAAATCCTTCTTTTTATACCAAGTCGGTGTTGGGTGAGAAGTATCAAAACCCATGTGTGGTTTAATAGGAGTAAGAGTGATGGCTCAAGCTTTTAGTAGCTTGTCTAACATAGAAGAATATGGCTCTCCGATAATGGTATAACTCCTATGTTCATATTTTTATTGGAAGTTTTGAACATGTGAGAGATTAATAGGGAGTTTGGTTTTATTAGATGGATGAGAAGGTTCAGCCTTGAGAATCACTGTTTTGGCAGATCCTTTAGGCTTGGGATAATATTTAGGTGGTTTAGAAGAAGATTAATTGGATTTAAAGGTAATGTTCTTGTTACGTAGTTTAAGTTTCTCTTGCTCAAGGGAACGAATCTCAAGCTTCGAGCCATAGTGAAATCCTCATCAAATGTATGAAATGTTTAAAGCTAAAAGTTGGGTAAATGTGTCTAGCACATAGCACGGTAAATAAATCTATGATTTTGTACTATGGTAGAGAGAAGGAGAGATGATTGATTAGGCCCCGCCAACGTGCGATGAAATCAATGATAGAATCATCGTCATATTAGAGAATAGAGTATAGATCTATCATAGATACCTTCTTAGAGATATTGATTGAGAAGTGATCAAGGAAGGTTTGGGCCAATTGGTTGAAGGAGAAGACCGAGTGCCTAGGAAAAGCACTATACCAATACAGGGTGGGTCCTGATAGTGATATGGGAAACATTCAAAGAAGTAAGGCATTTTTATGGCCAATCGGATAGTAAGTGTGTTTGAAGGAATGAAAGTGTTGTTGGGGGTCCTCCTTACTGTTAAAATGGTTTAATTTGGGAAACTCCCATTACATGGGATAGGGATGAATAGGTATGGAAGGGTGAATGGGTTCATTGTAAATCTCATCATAGGTTAGGATGTTACGAGATCCAAAAATGGAGGCATCAAGTGTATGAATTTTTACCATCATCATCTTGATGAGATCTATTATGGGATTAGTTCGAGAGATATCCCCTGAGGTATAAGGGGGTGGATAACATAAGTAGGTCATGCAAGGCATGCTAGTATGTGGTGGTGCCAAATAAGTGAATTGTGATGTATGCATATAGGTACTAGTAGAGAGGTTTTTATTTTTGATAGAAATTCAAAGACACAAAGAGCGATACCAATCAGTGAACCGTTGATGGTTGGGTAAAAGGACCAATATTGGTTTCGAATTGATTAAGATAAGAAGGTAATCGATGCCGAGTTATTTTGAAAATGAACAAATTTGAAAAATATGAATTAGATTTTGTCAAAATAACTCAAGAAAGAGGTTGTGTATAGTAATCCCAATCTAACACACTCAAAATACTAGAATACTCAAAATACTAGAATTAACTAGTTGTGATGACTGAATGTGAAAAATAAATAAAATTGATGAAGTACAAAACTCACACCTCAAACAATAGAAGAAAAGAAATAAAGTCAAAAATCCACAAGAAAAAACTAGCAAACACGTTATCCTAGGAATCATATTTTAGTGTTGTGATGGCTTAAGCCTTAAGACTGATTGTGAATATATAGAAGAAGAGGGATATAGGGTACCTAAAAAGAAAGTTAAGGATGGTTTAAGGTTTGGTTTGGAAGGGGAATCCTCAATATACCTTTCAGTACATGAGGTATGAGATCTGATATGATAATCCAGCCTGCAACAGTGGTCGGGGCCCACTATCAATGAGTTTTTAAATCCTTGATAGCTTCTTCCTAGGATTTGGGGAATGTTTAAGAATATGTATTGTTTTATTTATTTATTTGATAAAAGAGTGTGTGCAATAGTGAATTATGCTTAATTTCCTAATCATCAATCAGTCATGACCTCCGTTATATTGGATTTCTATTTAGACTATGTGAGCTAAATGCAAGAATACAAGGATGAAATGCAATAGTTTTAAGCCCAAATCAAAAAATGAAATTGGATGAGAGAAATAATGAATAGGAAGAGAGTATGTCTTTCACTAATGCAAGCAAGAGGAAATAAAGAAGGGTTTATTTTAATTTGCACTAAAGGAAAGGTGTCTTTTAGAGAAAATAGAAGAAGGAGAATATTACCAAAAGAGAGATTTAGTGAATATTTAGAAAGGAAACAAACACAAAATGCAATCCTATATGAATAAGAAAAAAAAACCCACACATGTATGAGGTTCCTACTAGGCATGCTGAAATATTTCACCAATAAGTTACATATGTATGAGCAAAATAGATAAAGAGGTAAGGTTGTGGTATGTGAGGAATACCTGTAGGTGAGAAGAAGGTTGCATGTTTTGTAGAAGATCAAGCCGATTGTGAAGATGTCCTTTTTTTCTGGGAAGCACTACCTGAGAAAGAACACAAGACCATAAGATAACATTAATAATATAGGTTGGTGGACTACCTAGTGGTAACTAGATACAGGAAGTGGGGTGCTTCCTAGAAGGCTAGAAATCCACATAAGAATACAACTTAATACAAATAAATAACATGAAAGATGGAAATCCTACTGTAGTTATATGATGTAGGTGTCTCACAAAAATACAATAAGCTAGATTTAATCTAATAATGCATATAAGACTTAATCTAAAAAGGGTGGTTGGTTGTCAAGGCCTCCGTGTGTAGAAGAGGTGTTAGGGAGGTCCTGGGTGAAGTCCGGTGGAGTTTTAAGAGGTTTTTGGTGAGGTTAATAGCTTGCTAGTCTAGGGGAAAATATAAGGTATAAAGACCGATACTAGTTGGATGATCAACAGTGGTTGTTGGGTATAACTAGTATAGGTCGGAAAATCGATCGCGGTAGGGGAAATTGGGTGCCAAAGTGAAAAAGGGATTGGTTCATCCTCTATGTGATTGCACATGATTTTTGGGGAGGCTTAGGTAGGGTAGTAGGATTTATGTGAAGCCATAACATGGGTGAAAATTGTGGTTAGAAGGATAGAGCGGTTCAAACGGTCGGGTTGTTGGGTAGATTGATGTAGGAGGTATATGGGAGAGAAGCAATCCATGAAATAAAGGATTTAATACCCAAATCTAATAAAATTAATAATTGGATTAAAATACTTATTTGGAGATTGAATGTTGATAGAAAATGGTTGGTGATAGGTTATTGGAGGAGAAATAGGTCTTGATCCAATATAGTAGCGACAAAGGCACAATGTTTCCTCTCGTGAATGATCCGGGGCTGTTGAATCGATTGATTGTTGGTGAAGAGTTTAGGTACTCATGTCCTCTTCTGGTCATCAAAATCTTATTTGAATTCCTTGGTGCGAGAGTCAAGAACTCTGCAGAACTCAAAATCCAAGATGGAGGAACTTGGGAAAAGGGTGGAATTCCTAATTTAAATAAATCGATGGTGGTTAGGTGACCAACATCGGTTGAGGTATAGTTGGCATTGGTTAGGTAGAAAAGGTCTTATTTCTCCAAAATAATCTTTTCTCTCCATTTTTGTCATTGGTAAAGATTTGTTAAGGACTAGTTTTCGGATGACGCTAAATGAAGCTTGAAATTGGTGGGAGAAGTGTAGAAAAAGTCATAGTTAGGTTTAGAAGAAGTCATAGTTTCTTAAGGAAGGAAATGACTTAGTATAGATTAATAAATGGGCTTGGAAAGGGTCCATGGTGAGGTGGAGAGGTGATTTGGATGGGTGATGTGGTAATTAAATTAATAATAATGTGTGGAAGGGGTCATGGTAAGGGGGTATGTTAATAGAGGGGTGTCTAGAGAGTTGCGATCCAATTTTGGGTGTCTAAAATAACCCGAGAGGGATTATGGTATGATATTGATTGTATGGACTCCTTTTGGTGAAAGGGTGAAGGGTGTAGAAATGAACATTGAGCTGAAATCAAGAAGTATAAGATGTTTTAATATTAAGTGAGAAATAGTATTACATGGTATAATTATAATGTGAATAGATATGGAATATTAAATGTGCTAGATGTAAATATGATGTGTTGAAACATGTATAATATGGTTCTAGAGGAAATTATGATCCGTATGGTGCAAATGGAAATTCAAACAGAGTTATAAAGCTCAAGATATGAGTGAAATAGTGTAACATGTATTAGTTGGAACAATGGTTGTAAATATTGACTATAGTATATGGTAAATAAGCATTATTATTCATAGTAAGAGAGAAAAGTGAATTTTATTTCATTTGTACTTGAATCGGTTGAGATATTTAGCTTTTAGTTTTAAGGATGCCACATGTTAGATGAGAAATTTTGACTAGATTTGAGAGAGTTGCGGTAGTTTTGTTTTCTGACGATCAATGAGTTGGTGTGTAGGCTGATTTTTAGAAAATTTCATCAAATATGTTTGTTTTTTCTAATTTTTGAAAAAATATGTTTATATGTTTTTCATTGTTTCTAACCTAGGTGGAAACGGTTGGGGAAGTTTTTCCCATTAGGACACTAGCTACCAATTATAGGCATTAGTGACTTGATGTTAAGAACCCATGACCTTCTCCTGCACTCGCATCCTAGAGCAGAGTTTGGGCATTGACTATGATTTTTAGTCTTTTGAGTAGTTTGATGTTATGATTATTTATTTTTAGAGTATATATTGTACTAATAGAATAATTGTGTTGTGGTTTGTGTTTTGTAGAGGGATATACACTCGAGAGAGTTTTGGGTGAGCTACTATTTGAGTACATAACTTACTTTTGGGTTGTCGAAGCAAAGTGTGATGTATTGGACAATTCCAGCTTGTATGACATTGCTAGATTGGGGGAGGTACCTCATAATGTTCCTATTTTGACTTCTTTGTGTGATATATGGTACACGAGATATGTGTACATTCTAGTTGCTTACTTTGGTGAGATGATAGTGACCCTAGAGGATGTATCAAGGATATTATTGTTTCTTATTGTAGGGGAGAGAGTACATGTGATGACTATGGTGGTGTCCTATAATAATATGAGAGTAGTGAGAAGATATTTTATAGGGACACAAATACAAGTAAAGACTCATATCGTTTAGATCTGATATTTAGTTTGAGCATTTCGTGATTATGGAAGTTTATTATAGTGATTATAATGTCATCGGTGGCATTGGAGGGTGGCGAGTTACGATATTGTACAAGATGCATGATATTTTTCGTATTATAGAGGAGCATGGGACTAGGTATACATGGTCATGGTGTGTATTGGCCCACTTATATACATACTTGTATAGATTCACTCAGGAGGATCATGGTGGTGGACTAGGAGCCATGACATTGTTGCATGTATGGGCATATGAGCACATTGCGATATTGAGGAACTCAATTGGCCACAGGCCAATTGGGCTAGACCTAAGATATTTACAGCAAGGTGGGTAGGAACTCATATCAAGAGGCTAGATACAACCACCTATAGTTTGATTATGGATGGGTAGAGGATGATGTAAAGCTACAGTAAATTCAGCACACCATGTGGTTATAGGACCATCTCCCTAGGGTGATAGAGTAATTCTACATTGAGTGAGTATCGAGATAATTTTTCAAGGCCAAATACATGCCCCCGAGCCATATTTATGGTTGAGATCTACTAGAGTTATGAAGAAATAGGAGCAATGTTGGGTATGACGGGAGCATAGCTACAACATCCGGTCCAAATGAGGTGGATGCAGCTATAAAGTCGGTGTAAATGGACAATATAGGGTGTATGTAGGCCTAGAGTTAGTGGTGTCCAACACATCGATGGGTGTTTCTATTTCCATTAGTATTGGATGTGATTGGTGAAGTGCCGTTGGAGGAGTAGAGGGCGAGAACCTACCCCGATGTAGATGGTGTAAAAGCTACAATAGTGGGATGTAAGTATTTTGCATTGTTATTTGTTAGTTATTGTTAGTTTATTTGGTGTTACAAATGTGCGTAATAAAAAAATGGTGGTATTTTTAATGTAGACGATGCCTATTGGTTGTTGATTGTAGATTCATAGATACACACATTGACACATAATGTGCCTCCATATGTTCTTGTGGGAGGTGGTATGCTAGAGAGGGTTAATGCTATTGCAAGTGAGCATGCCCATTTGTTCGAGCTAGTGGCTATAGTAGTAGCCACATGTACTATGTTATTGAGCAAGTGTGATGAGGATCGTGTAGATACCGAGTGAGTGAGGGGATGTATGAGAAGAGGCCCTATCTCGGGATATTTTTATGAAATTTGTTGGGCTCTAGGGACAATTTGCAGAGAAGATGACCAAGATTACTATATTCTTGCATCAATTAGAAAGGTATAGACGTCAAGATCAACGACATAGAGTGAGCGGTGAAGCCTCTAGTTCTAAATCTCCCACTATTATATATAGTGATATTGATGATGATGTGTGATGCATTTTATGTTGTATTGAGGCATGGAGGCTTCCCCTAGTGATTTTATTTTGTAACTTATGATTTTGGCGAGATATATATATTGAATTGAGTTTATTTTTCATTGATTGTTGATGTACATTGGTACATTATGTGATGATTGTGACTTTCACTTTTATTTAATATGTGTTGTTGAAATGGCTAATTTTATTTGAAAGGCATGATGATGTGGAAATAAATAGATCAATAATTATTATAATAGGATTTGTATTGGAATTATAATGAAGATCATAGTATGTGATGAATATAAATAGATATATGTGAAGCAATAGAATAGATAATGTGAAAGAGTAATGAAATAATGATGCATTGATATTAGTATAATGAGGTAATGTAAAAAAAAATTGTAACAAGTAGAAATGTATGGATGTGATGTAATGTGGTAGAGAAAGAGAGGTAACAATAAGGGTGTGTTGATAATTAAATAATTATGAGATGTAGAGTAGTGGTCATAATTACATTGGATGAGAATGGAGGGGAAGAATAAGGATTGTTCCCTAGTGTGAGAATGAGGTTCATTTATAAATTCCCCTCAAAGTGATCAAGAATGAATCATAAAACAAGAGTGTGTCGTCGGAAATAGGTTTGTCACATGTTAGGATATGTTAGAAAATATATTACATGAAGCATAATGCATGAGTTGTGAAAGAAGATGTGTATGGATGTAGTATTCCCTCAATAGTCAAGTGTGAACCATATCATGAGAGTGCATCGAGGGTAATGAAATTTGAATTGGATGTCATCCACTAGAGATGAAAAGGCCTGAAATGCACATATGGAGCATACAAAGCATAAAAATGTGAGAATAAGTGCCAAATTGGATGCTAGATGGAATGGGACCAAGAATATAATGTATTATGGGAGGAAATGTAGAAACAAGAGGCTTAAAATTCCAATGAGTTAATGTAGCAATGTGTGAAGAATGAAATGATGCAACCATAGCTCGATTGGATGGTGGATGTAAATAGATGATGAGTGTAAGAGGTGGAATGATGCCAACTTTAGATTGAGGTGCAGGAGACAAGTGTACAGATGTGGAAGCATGATTATATAGAATAGAAGAAATATAGCCCTCAAGAGAGAGTTAACGAAAAGAAATGACACCTTTTTCTTCTAATTGTTGTAAGTGGTCATGGAGAGAATAACATTCATTTTCATGATGGCCATTGATGTGGTGGAAATTATAGAAAGGTCAGTCATGTTGGCATTGCAAGTGGTGAGGTGAATGATTCTAAGTAGAATGTGATTAAGAGCTTGTTAAGTAAAACATGCAAGACATCATGATTTTTGCATTATGTGAGAATTAAAAAGGTTCATGAGAAGGAAGTGGAGAAGAATTATGTGTATTTCGATGTGGTGGAGGTGAAGGAATATGCTTATGTAGAGGTGGAGATGGTGGCTATGGAGGAATTTTAATAGATGGAAGAGGAGAATTAGTAGATGAAGAAATAGTATAAGAAGTAAAAGTTGGTGATATAACTTGTACAACAATTAAATCTTGTTCTAAATAAACAACTTTGTAGCATAAGAGATTAAAATATTCACATAAATCGCACAATAGTTTTTCTTTCAATAAAGGAATCAAGCCACTACAAAAGATAAATTTCTTTTCTAAATCGATGGGCTAAAATAATAATTGATGCATACAAAAATTAAAGCGTAAAATGTAATCTACAATTGATTATTTCTTTCCTTGATGTAATGAAGGAAAAATTTCATATTTAACCTTAGGACCATTATTAGGAATAAAATGTCTAAGAAAAACATCCTCCATATCATAATAAATTCTAATGGACCCGATAAGAAAATGAGTGTACCATTTTAGAGCATGATAAAAATACTATGATGAAATGCTTTCAATAACAAATGGTCATCAAAATAAGAAGACAATGAAGATTGATAATTGTTAAGATGTAAATAAGGATTTTCATTTCCATCAAAACATGAGAATTTAGGTATGATGAAGTCCTATGGAAAAGCAAAATTGTGAATTGTTTAAGGAATAGGATTTTCATGCAAAGAATTATTGTCAATGGAATCATAGTAGGACTTACTTTCAATAATGATAGTATAAACTTGAGATTTCAAGGTGAAAAATGTATGCATGATAGATAAAATATCATGTGAAGGAACAGTAGAGGAAGTAAGAGGTATATTGAGAGGTCGTATTGTTCCATTATGATTGATCATAGGAATGTGATAAGAAGGAACAAATGTGTAAGGAGGATAAGGAGGTGGAAGAGGAGGAGAAGAATATGAAGGCTCTATGGGAATGCTAGATGTAGACATAGAAGAAATAATAGGAGGTGTACTAGTGGTAGGATTAGAATCATCATGAGCAATGACTTTAGTAGAAAAAGAAAGAAGTGGAAGAGGAGGAGAGGAATAGTAAATGTAGACTCAAAAGTTATAATGTGAGGTGCACTACTCGTAAGAATAGAATAATAATGACAAACAAGCTGAGAAGTAGAAGAAAGAGGTGAAAGAAGAGGATAGGAACATGGAAGATCTAAGGGAATGCTAGAAGTAAATTCAGAAGATATGGTAAGAGGTGAATAATCATCATGAGTAAAAAATTCAAAAAGAAAATAAAGAGTAGAAAATTCAAATTCAACAAAATTAAGAAAAATAACATCATTACTAACATGCTCATGATCGGAAGCAAGGTATGCCTCATTACGAGACATATTTTCAAAAGAAAGTAGTTCATCAATTCTATTATCATCATAAAAATAAGTGGTAGGAGAAATAATATCATATTTATTATTGCATTCATTAAAAACTCTTATAGAAGTAGGAAGAGTAGAAGACAACAAGATAGTGGGATATCATAGAAGTAGGAGAAATAATATCATATTTATTATTGCATTCATTAAAAACTCTTGTGTAATTGTTTCCTTAGGTTTCCCTCACACAAATGATGCCAAGATAGTGGGATAAAGATGGATAAGATGGAAATGTGTGATATGGAATTGATCACTTCCCTTTCCTATGCAGTGTATGCAACCCAAAAATGTAGTCCCTTGTAATGGTATTGATAGTATGTAGATGATATTTCCCCTTAGAATTGCCAACTAGAATAATAGAGTGTATGTTGTGTATATATATGGATCTCTTGTTTTAATTTCAACACTAGTGACCCAAAATGCCAATTAAGTGCTTAGGAAAATTCTTAACACAAATGTGAAAATAAATAAAAATAAAAAAGAGGACAGAGCGCTAGGTGTTAATTTCCAAAGTGGGCACTAGTTTCCAGGATAAATGACGAAAGATGTGAAAAGACAAACATACTGAGAGATCTATATGACTTGACCAAAATTGGGTACAAAAATGACATATGTGGGAGACAAGGATAATGGAAATAATAAAATTGATAAGATGGATAAAGGATTGTGTCACCAACGAATATTTAACTTACTTAAGATCCATGCTTATAAAAACATTCTAAAAACATAATAAAATAGTATTATGTGCATGATTATTTGTCTACATTAAGACTACCTCAAATCCATAGAATAAATAAAAGGTCGTAGCTTTGTAAGAGTATGGATGCTATTTCGGTAAGCCCAAAGAGAAAACAATATTCAGAGATGCCAATTCTTGCCTACTTGATAGATATTTTTCATAATAATGTTGTTGAGTGTCTTTTTGAAGCTTCCATTTGACCGTTTTCTTATTAATAGTAAGGTGATGAAAAACTTAGTTTGATGTTGAATGTGTCACATAATTTCTTCATTTATTTATTTTTGAAGGATTTTCCATTATTTGTGATGAGTTTGTGAGGGATGTCAAAGCGACATATGATGTGTTGATAGATGAAGTTGATAATTTCATTTTCTTTAGTAGAGATCAATGGAATAGCTTCTACCGATTTAGTGAAATATTCATTGGTAGTTATGATAGAACGGTGTCATCATGATGAACGAGGGTCGATGAGGTGAATGAGGTCAAGTCCACATTATGAGAAGGGCCATAGATCCTTAGCATATTATAGGGCCAAACTTGGGATGTGATTTATATTGGAGTGTTGTTTGTATTTAACACATTTCTTGACATACGAGTGATAATATTGATTAAGGGTGGGCCAGTAATAAACCATCCATAAGATGCATTTAGCAACAACTATACCACTCAAGTGCCCACCACATTTGTCATCATAGACTTCTTGGGTAGTTTTAGTAGACTTACGGGACTTGAATCATCATAGTAAGAGGTCATCAAATATGTGTTTATATAGAATGCCACCTAGAATGACATATCATTTAACACATTGAAGGAAAGATCATTTAATATTTTTAGATAATTTTTAGGGTACTATTGATTGAGATATATAGTCATAGAATTGAGTTTACTAAATATTTGTTTAATTGTCTTCAATGAGATTAATACAGGGAAGTTTATTGGTGTGAAATTGTTGATCAATTATGTGCACAAACAAGAATAATTTGGAATGGTTAGCTGATAATGGGATGAGTGATACTAAATAATCCATAGTGTATGTGAATTTATTAGAATATCGTGTAATTATTTAGATGGTGTATTGATCAAAGGATTCTAAGAGGAATTTGAAAATGTTCTTATACTTTTTTAAATTTTCATTCTTACATTGATAAATCCCTTTGGTTTTATTAATGATGAGTTGAGAGTCTTCATAACTTTCTAGAATTTGAACACCAAGGATGATAGTAGTTTGGAGAACCATGATGAGATCTTCGTATTCGGCCATGTTATTAATGCATTCAATGTTTAGTTTAAAAGATAGTTGGATGGGAGTCCCCTAGGGAGGTATGTTGACAATTCCAACACCTCTCCTTGCTGACACTAAGATCCTTCAAAGAATAGTGTCATTTCGATAGGAGTGTATTCTTAGTTTATGGTGTTGATGGATTCATTGGTAAATTTCTTATGTGGTATTTTATTGTTAGGAAAGGGAGCTTTGACAAGTTGGTTGACAATGGATTTCCCATGATAGATTTTATGAGATATGAATTCTAGATCAAAATTTATCATTAGCATAAGCCATAGATTGATACGGTCGTTGTGATATGGTTTAGAATGTATTGATTTGAGGGGATTGAAGCTGGTGAAAATGTATGTTTTATGATTAAGTAGATAGTGGAAAAGTTTGTAAGTTGTGAAGTACAAGGCATAACAAAAATTTTATAATTTAGTGTAATGGGTTTCATAATCATGAAGTGTGTGACTTATTTACTAGACATCCTATTCTCAACCCTTCTCATCTTGATGATTTAGTATAACACCCAGAGCATGACTAGTAGTGGATATATATAGATAAAAATACCCCCTCTCATGGAGTCATGAGAGTAGGTGGTGATAAAATATATTTATTGAGGTATTCGAAGGATTTTTTAAATTATGATCCCATTTGAAGTGGACATCATTTTAAATAAGATGGTGAAAAGGTTGACAATGATCTGAAATTTGTGAGATCAAATGAAGAGATAATTGAATTCTATTGATGAGTTTCATTGGGGCTCTACTTTAATTACTTTATTCTGTTAATACATGGCAGCATCCAATGGTTGTTTACAACAAAGGGAAAAGTAGGAACACATACTCAAGACAAGTTTCTAACTTAAATCTAATAATTTATTTAATTGATTGTGATTACAAATGAAATGCATGAAATTGAAGTACTAGAATTGAAAGAAGGAGTGAAATTTAACTAAAACATCAACAATAAAGACCGCATTGCATTCGAAAGAAATAGTAAACTATAAGCGTAATTATCAAAGAACAAAACAAATAAGTAACAATGAATCTCCATCTCATTGGGTAGGAGTGCTACTTTCTCCTGCCATTTGATCAAATTTTGCTGAGATTTAGACAAATAAACTTTCTCCTAAATTTGATCTTTATTGAATTCAAAATATGATGCTGAAATTGAGAAAATATGGAACCATTAATTCTAATTACATCCCCTCTTTTATACCATATAATTCCTAGTCTCTCCTAGAGATCTAGTTATTCTAAATAACTATATCTAACTTTAACTAACTGTTTAACTTTTAAACTACCCTTTATTTTGTTAATACATTAATGGTGGAAGAAATTCATTAGGTTTTTTAACTTGAAGTATTTACAACGAATGAAGAGAGGATCCATGATTGACTCCTTGAAGGATTCAATCACCTCTAAAATATTCTCCAAATCATAACTGATTGAAGAAACTCAAGTGATGGTGAGTCTTCAGTCATTGTTTCACACTTATTGTGGCTTGAATGTTTTGATAAATGGAAATTATTATTGGTGAGAAAATGATGTTGCCCACTAGAATTCTAGGATCAAAGTTATATGCATGCATGCTTATGTCACTTAGGATTTAAGGGATCAGGTTTGATGAGCTAGATGTTTGAACATACTATATTTATGCCTCGATACATGAGGATGGGAGTCTTATTCCAACACATGAATCGAGTCCTATGCTATCACATGAAATAGAGTTTTGTTCCAGTGTATATATTAAGTCCTTTTCTCAATGTAATAATTCAACATATACACTTTTGGACCCAAAGTTAATGTTCATCAATATCATATTCAAGACATTTATGCACAAGAATTAACAAGGTGAAACATCATAAGTACACACAACAATTTCTCCATGAACATAGTAAGGTAGTAAATATAAAGTATGTACTTGTCCATCATGTATAATAATATCAAAAGTAGTATAAGTTATGACATGACTTAAACATAATTACACAAGGTTTTTCATGACAAAAATGGGGCTCATTACCCCCTAACAAGAGACTTAACAAGTCCTCTTGCTACCTATTAGGATGCTAAACTATCCTAGAACAATTATATTCATTTGTTAATGTTTGTCATGTCTCATTAGCTGATATATCATAATACCCAAAGTGATCAACCACATTCTTCCTCCAGGTAGTGTAATTGTCATCTGACTGATCATTAGTTGAATTCCATCGTGGTATTGGTGCAATAAGTAGAGGTGGCATGTATCACATTCCAATCCACTACTCTTTAAGGCGCAGAATAATTTTTCAAACAACTTTAGTCCTCTTTAAGGACCACCTGAGGTTAGTGGGTGAAATCACTTCCTTTATTTTATATGGCTCAACCAACAGTTGATAATGTACCTATGAGGCAAGAAAGTTAACATTAAATGTGGGGATCACCTATTCTTTGAAGTTCTTGACACAATTCTGAATAATTTTGGTGTACTTGTCTACAAGACTGAAATAGTACACCTGTGAATGAAACTTATTGAAAACTATAATTGGAGCTGGTAAATAATGCCTCATAAGGAGGCCCACTATGGAATCTGATTATACAAATATTTCCCTATAGTATCTCCACTCACCTTGGTGTATTAGGGTTGAAACAAATGACCTCAATTGTACCTCTCCCACATACAAATTTATTGGTATTTCAATTTTCTTAGGGGAGAAAAAAATTGTGCACATAAAATTCACATAATAAATTCTTTCCAACATCATTTACAGTAGTGTATGTTCCTACAAATTGATATTCATATTCAAATTCAATATCCAATATTTCCCTAGCTCTATTGATTTTCCATTTGAAGAATTGTTATTTTAAGAACAGGGCATAAAAATTGGAGGGAGGTCTACAGAGAGCACTTGGTCATACAACTGACTAACATGGACAACATTTTGTTTTAGCAACTCAATTTCCTCTTTTAAACTTGTATTCTCTTCCTCAACCTTTCTCAATCAGTAGCATTCTTCCATCCATTTGGTCATCCACTTCAATACAATGATTTGAGGGAAGTCTTGCTTAATGGGTGTCGTTATTCATGTTATCCAAAATGAGCCCCTACTTATTTTGGATAGCTTTCCTTCATTATTTACTTACTTGTACTTAAAATTCAATTTTTACACATTTCAAGAACTCAAAGGATTCTAGAAATGGCTTCATCGATAGGATTTTTCTTCCCCTTTCCAAAAAGGTAATATTTTCCTCCAAACTCCAAATATTTGGACAGCTTATGGCTCAATGGAGTTTTTTGGGGAAATTTTCCCTTGACAAGCCTACATCTAATGAGAAAATGCCACGTGGTGGTGGAGGTTAGGCCGACGGAGTGAAGTTAAAAAAAATTACAAAGTGGGAAAGGGGCGCAAAGGAAAAAACCGGCCTGCAGGCCCACGAAGGAGGATGGAGAAAAGTTTAGAAGGCCCACGGACCAACCGGAGGACGCCACGTGTCTGTCAGTGGCAAGAATCAGGGGTGTGGAGGAAATTTTGGTTTTTTTCCAAAATTGCAAAAGGCACAAAGGAAAATGTTGAAGCAAAAACCCATGGGTGAACTAGGAAGCGGTAGTGGAGCGGCGGAGCGCGGGGAAATTTTGGGAAATTTTCCCAATGAAAAATCAAAGTGAAAAAGGTGAGGTTTGAGCCCACATTTCCATCAGCTAATGGGAAAGTGACATGTGGTAGCAGAGCGGTGAGGCATGGGGAATTTTTGGAAATTTTCCCAAATTCAAAAAATGGAAAATTTTCAAGTTTGCCCGCCAACCCAAATTTTGCCCTAAAATTGCCATTTTTTCCCTAAATCTTCAGAGGGGCATAACTTTTGATCCCGAGCTCATATTTTCACGTTCTTTATATCATTGGAAATCTGTTGAAATCCTCTACATGATGGAATCTTCAATTTTGATTTTTTAATGGATATTTTTGGGAGAAAAATGGAAAACGTATCTGGCATGTAAAAACACAAAAAATGACTCCAACCACCAAAATTAATGAAGTATGGGCCTCTGTTTTTCTCTGTAAAGAAATGTACTTCAAAGTATGGGATTTTTATGGAAACCCATCATTTTTAGGCCCATTAGATGAATCTTGTTGGTGGTTGAAGTCCCAAATCAATTTTCCCACGTTTTCTCCTTTCTTCCATTCTGCTCGATGGTTAAAAGCCAATTTTGGCTCATTTGTAACGGTTTGTTCATCATTCTTCTCTACCTCTCCCTTATTTTCTTCCCCAGGGTTGAAAATGGAGTTTGAACCTCCTCCCTTTGCTCTGTAATGGTGTTTTTTTCCTCTTACCAGTGAAATGATGTTTTGTGCAAACTTCTGGAGCAATAAAAAACATGTTTTGTGATGCATTTGTCCATCCTTGCTTGTTTTTTCTTGTTTTCTTCTTTCCTCTCTTCATTGCAGGTATTTTTGCATGTTTGAATGTCTATTATAGGTTTTGGGGCTGTGTTCATGGAGTTTTGGAACATTTTTTGTGTGAAATCCATCCTTGGTTTTGTGATGCACTTGTCCATCCTTTCCATTGCTCACCTCTCTTTGTTTCCATGGTAGTTTTGATAGATGTTCAACATTTTCCTTCTCTGGTGTATCACCATTTTAGTGTAGGCTCTATTTTTCCCTCTTTTCTCTCTCTCTATCTCCTTGGCATAGTTAGATTAGGATTATATTAGCTTTCTACACTGGAATAGCTTGTGGTAGGTAGTTTAGGAAGAGGAACCAACCTTCTCTGGAGAGCTTTCCCCATTTGCAAAGGTCCCACACTTTGGGAAAGCTCAATGTTGTGCATTCACACCAAATGACATTTCCTTAGAAAAGTAGATCCATAGGTCATTTTGGGGGTGCTGTGAATTTGCACTAACAGTTTTGGAACACCTAGTGGAACCTTAGAGGTATTTCACTTCATCTTTTATAGCTTGGTGTGTTCCTATGAATATTTCATCCTTTGGAGGAAATTACAAACACATCTGGTGACTCCATCTGGTAAACAACCCATCTCTTGAAGTTACAAACCTTCCTTTTCATTCATTTTCATTCATTTTTCATCCATTCTTCCTTCCATCTCTTCCATCTTACTTCATCCCATGAAGTTATGCAATCATGAATTCATTTCCATCATGGAATTCACATTTACAAAAACATTGCGATCCAAATACACCTCCAACATGCTTTACAACTCATTCAAATCAGCATTTTAAGCATATTCAAGATCAACATGCATACCCATATGAGCAGAAGTTCCAAAATCAGTTTTTCTATGGTTCTTTCCAAGAGCGAGAAGAGGTATGCATACAATGAAGACAATTAAATGCAAGATGTTGATTTGTTGGAGAAAATCCAAAAATGGAGATTAGCATGGTGCGGTCCAAGGCTCAAGCACAAATGAAAGCATTTAGAATCGGTTGTGGAGCACCTTGTCCATGGGTGGGACCTTTTCCAAGGAATTACAACCCTCAAGAGAATCTTGACTTCATGATTGCAACGCTGCCATTACTTGCAAAGTGGACTAAGGGAATAGAGGTGTATGAGATGAGTATTCATGGATTATGAAGATTCAACAACTGCTGATCTCTTCCGATTGGAGGGATCATTAATTTCTCTATCACCATTTTTTTCAAAATAAATAGATTCCCATTTATTATGGAAATATAAAGAAGTTCTAGAACTAAATTTGAAAGTTTTGAGCTAATCGCAGGAGTTTCGAACTAAGTGTTGGAGTTCTAGAACTAAGTTTGAAGGTTCCAGAACTAAGCGATAGAGTTCCTTAGCTGAGTGATGGAGTTCTGGAGCTAATTTTGAAGCTTCCAGAACTAATTCGTATTGAATCCAATGTTCTCAAAAAGGTGTTGGTTGCTTCATACTTTGCTTATCTGACTGAATGTGACCTGTTTTATTCCAAAAACTGAATTTCCACACACTTTGTTAGGAATTACAGAGTTTTTAGACGTTAGAACTAAATCAAAAAAATATGGACAATTACATCCTAACTTATACTAGATCAAACAAAAGCCACAAAATGTAGTCAAACTTGATTAAAAGGAGAGTAAAATAAGATCATTTATTGCACATTGATGAGGCATATTTTGGCCTTATAATTGCTCTTGTTCTTTCTACAACTAAGTAACAAATGTTTCCAATTCTAATTTAGCAGCTTCCAATACATATACTTGCTACTCCTTTTCTTGTAGGGCCTGTTGTAATTGAAGAGTTGCCTCTTCCTGGTGTGATACCATACTCTACAGCTCTTGAATCCATTTTTCTTGAGAAGATAATTGCTGGGAAAAATTGACATCCTTAGCTTTCAATAATATATGTAATTGGTTAATTCTTTCCTCAACCATTTTACGTTCAAACTACACTTTATATAAGGACACCATGTTGGTCAATAAGTATCAAGGTCTAGGGAAAACTAGGTTCCCCTTCATCCATGGGTTTTTACCCTTATCCCTAACCAATCCTTCTTCAAGAATGGATGGAAGAGTTGTCTCAGTTGGAGATGTAGGTGGAGTGGTAACTAATGTTTGAATGGTTTTGGCTACTTCATGTTATTCCTTTATAAATGGATTTTCCTCTAGGGATTTAGAAATAACATGATCTATATGAGAGGTATAGTGGAGTTTTCTAGGTCTATTAGAAGTGGATGAGGGAGAGTATGATTGTTGAAATTTAAGCCACTATCTCATGCCATTTCTCTTTTTCAAAAACTTATTCTTGCAAATTAAATGAATGAGACCCTAAAACTTGAGATAGGTTGCCCCTCAAATTTTTTAGTGGCCACACTGATAGCCTCATAAAGAAATTGGGGAAAATTATGTATTGGGGTTTTTCCTTTCCATGGCGTAAATGTATGATCATACATAATAATAGACCTAGGAATATCTCATATTGTCCATAAGTAAAATATATAATCAACCATTTTTCTACCTGCTTAGGGTTCCGTATACTCAATCTTTTGATCCCCTTTTCCTTCCCTTTACCATCAACCACCAACTATAATTTTTTATTTTCTTCCTACTGAAAATATTTTAATTAATTCATGGTATATTGTATATTCGGTAATAGTGAGACCATCATTTGTAACTCCGCACAATTGACGATTATAGTTGGAGAGAAGGGTATTTCCTTACCATTTATGGTTGAGTATATTTCCTCCATATTCCTTGTGAATTCCTTAGTCATGGGGATGTTGAATTCTTCATATTCTAGGAGAAAATCCAACCACCCTTCTTTGTTAAAACCTTCTCTCTGAATTCAATCTACCAAGATCTCCACCGAACTAGTAGGCTCATGTCTAATAAAGGGTCCCATTTTAGGTTCGAGGAAGAAGGAATTAAGAAGCACGGGACTTGGTAATGTAGGAGTCTTTAGGGATATCTCAAGAGAATTATGGCATAGGATAGAAAGAAATCCAATTGAAAGCAAAATTGACAAAAATCTTGTTGTGCGGGTGATATAACCAAATGTAGAAAATTCTATCCATAATCCTAAGGTGATGGGATAAGTACTTAGACACATGTGAAACATTATGGAATTTAATGGGTGGCAGATTTGGAGTGGATTTTAGAACATGTGAGATGATTTGGAAAAGGTGGACAATTAATATACATGATGGAACAATTTAACTTTAAATTTAAAATCTTACAATGCTAAGAGTCATTAAGCTGTTGATACCTTGATATTAAAGCTTGTCGATCTATGTTGTTATTTAAAATTTGAAGTGTGACACCTCTCCACCGCCTTTCATGACATCATGCTACATGCATAAGTGGTACTAAATTTTTATTTATTTTGATCAATTTTGGAGAGAGAAGACCGCCATTGTTTATTTTCAATCTTCTCCATTATTTGTTGTTTTCACCAAACATTGGGAACTATATATGGTTTTCACCTCAATGCTGCGGAGGAACATGATTTCCATTTTTTGTTTTCAATCATCCCCTCTTTATTTCTATCAGTTGATAGTTTAGTTATGCATTGTGATAGGAAAATAAACCTTGCCTACACAATGAAGATCGACTCTTCTTATATTTCTCTCTAAACTCTTCTCGAGATGTTGGTTTATAAGTACAACCTCAATCTGTGACCATTAACCAAAGATAACTTTTATTTCACCATAAATTGGAATCAATTGGACTGCCCCATTATCATATGCTTCTTTAATTTGGTAAGGACCCATCCACCTCATATATAGCTTTCCTTTGAAATATTTATATTTTGAATCAAAAAGTAAGGCCAGTCTCCTTTTTGAAATTTCCATGGCTTGATATGTATGTCATGCCGTAATATTCATGCTTGAATCCTAATCTCATCTAATTCATTCAATTGAATAATTATTTCTTGTTGTACCTCGGTCAATTTGATTCCCACCTCAGATGTTGTCCTCAATGTCTAGATTTCAAATTCTATGGGCATGATTGGTTTCTTACCATAGACCAATTCATATGGTGTAAACCCTGTTGTTGTTTTCATGTAGTATTATAGGCCCATATTGCTTCTGGTAACTTTTGAGCCCAATTCTTCCTTGAGATGTCCATAGTATTTGTAAGTATGTTTTCCAATTCTCTATTTGTCACCTCTACTTGCCCATTTGATTGTGGATGGTAGGGAGATGACTTCTTATGTTTCAACTGATATGTCTCCACAAAAGAGCTGATTACCCTTGACATGAATTGTGGCCCTTGGTCTGACACAATTTATCTTGGTGCTCCAAATATTTGGAAGATTCATTCATAGATAAAATTTGTAATATTTTCATCTCTTTCATGTGGCAGTTCCTACACTTCAACCCATTTAGTAACATAGTCAGTACAAACTAATATATACTCCTTATCGTGTGAGGTTGGGTCAAATGGTCCAATGAAATCTAGACTCCACTTCTCAAATGGCTCTAGAAAAACTTGAGGTTGGAGGTGTATTTATGATGTAAATTTTGATTTCTCCATTTTTTGGCATTTATCACACCTCCACACATACTTCTTGACATATTTGAAAAAGGAATTCCAATAGTATCATGATCCTAGGATTTTATGAATGGTTCTTTGCACTGAATAGTGGCCTCCTGATGGTTAATCATGGCATTCCCATGGGATGTAAAATATTTCATGTTCAACAACACACCTATGTAACACATGATCAGGACCAAATTTAAAAATGATTCCATTCAACCAAGTATACATCACACTTTTTTAATTAATTGCTTCTTTTGCTTTGGTGTGAAAATTTTGGGAAACTTCTAAGTGGCTAAGTAATTAGCCATGTCTGCATACTAAGGAGTGTTAGTAGAAAATGTAAACAAATGTTCATCTGGAAATTCATCACTAACTTATTTGCCTTCTTCTAAAGTTGTAATCCTAGAGATAAATTCAGCCACAACGTTGGACTTCCCTATTTTATCAACAATTTTAATATTGAATTCCTGCAATAGAAATAACCATCTAACAATTATGCCATGCACTAAATGTTTATTTATGATATTTTTAATGTTAGAGTGGTCAGTATGTACAATGACTTCATATCCTATAATATAATTTCTAAAATTATTTATTGTATATACCACAACTAGGATTTAATTTTTAGTTGTATAATTTTTCTCAGTAAGAGAAAGATTTTTGCTAATATAGTAAATTACATGCATGGGTTTCCTTTCCTCCTATTTTCCCGGAAAACATCTCTTGCTTCAATGGAGGCATATGTTTGAATGTAGAATGGTAACTCCTAGTTAGGGCTTCTCAACATAGGAGTAGCGGTCAATTTTTCCTTAATTGAATCAAAGGATCTTTGACATGATTCTATCCATTCAAACTCAGAATCTTTAGTTAGTAGAGAAAACAATGGAGAAGTAATTTTACTAAAGTCCGATATGACACTACAAAGTAATAACCAACATGAAAAATAAAAATTCTTACCTTGGTTTTATTGGAGGGTGATGGAAATTTCACAATTATGATTACCTTATCTGGGTCAACCTTAATTCCTTCAATTGAAACATGATGACCTAAGACTATACCTTGTTCCATCATAAACAAAAAATTCTCATGGTTTAAGGATAGCTGATGTTTTTCATAGTGATAAAGATTTATCCAAACTAATTACTTCCTTAAATTTTTCCCCATAAACTCGTGTAAAATCATCCATGTAAATTTCTACACAATCATGAGTGAGGTCTAAGAAGATAGCTAACATGGCTCTTTGGAAAGTGGTTGGGGCATTACATAACCCAAAAGGTAGCACCCTATAAGAAAAGGTCCCCTAAGGATAGGTGAACATTGTTTTGTCTTGGTCTTCATGCCTTATTGTTATCTGATTGTATCCACTAAATCCATCCAGAAATGAGAAGTATCTTTTACTTGATAAGTTATCTAGGACCTGATCAATAAATGGTAGTGGGAAGTAGTCCCAGTGAGTTGCCTTGTTCAAATCTCTATGTTCCACACACACTCTCCATTTCCAATTCTTTTTAGGTTCTATGACCAAAGGAAAAACCCACCGACTTTCTAAAATTAAATAAATAAAACCTACATTCAAAACTTTTTCAATTTCAATTTTAACAACCTCTCTAAGCACCGGGTTCATCCTTCTTTGGGGTTTCCTAACTAGTTTGGCCTCGAGTGTTTTAAATGTGATGTGTATAGATGCTAGGATGTATTCCTTTCATATCGTTATATTCCCAAGCAAAATATTGGGGGTAAGAGCAGAGGATTTTGAACAATGTATTCTCATCTTCTTACTTCAAATGGTTGTTCATTGTCGAGTTTTTCTAGGAAGAACAAGAATTTTTTTGTATCAAGTTGAATTGTATTTACAAATGGAGAACTTCTTAGAATTAAATTTAATGGACACTTATGTGGTAGAATTTTGTGCACCAAGGTTATGTTTTGAAATAAGCATTCTATTAAATCTATGTTCCTCGCAAATGGACAAATAATGGGCTAGTTATTCTCATCCATGAAGTCATTCTTGATCTTGGTAAGTTGCAGCATTAGACTAGTACAAAAATCGGTCAATGAGTTCAAGCACAAGACTTGAAATGAACTTAGTGCAAGACTCAAGCGTGGGAATTAGAATATGCAATGCATAAACATCATGGTAGTCACATTGAATCTGATCTAAGTGTTATCGAATTACTACCATGGAAAGAGATCATATAATATCCTCAAAGCCAATAGAATCATCGTTAGACCAATGTTTTTATTCCATGTAGCAAACGGTTTAGCTACGGGGTATAGTGATAATTTCTTGGAATCTTGACCATTGGTAATGACCATATTTCTTGTCCTATAGTCAATGAGGGCAGAAGTTGTAGCTAACCACGGACATCCTAGGATTATGGGGTAACCAATATTTCTATTATTTGTTTTGATTATCATGAAATCTACTGCATAGTCCTAGGACTCAATTATATGATAACATCTTCTATTATTTCCTTAGGTTTATTCATTGTGATCTATCATTTGCAAGATGATATGTGTTGAATGAGGTTCAAGGAGTGCCAATGTGGAAAAATTATATGTGGTCATGAAGCTTATGGCATCTCCTAAATTAATGAGGACATTAGGGATTTGGACACTTCATATGCAAACGATTCACAATAGGACTATAAGGATCCCTATACTTAGGAGGAGGATTTTTTCCTTCTAAGATTCTAGCAATTTTTCCATCAACATGAATCATTTTTGATTGATTCTTCCTTCTCATGGATTCTTGAAACATAGCTCTTTAATGGTTTTATTTAGTTTGGAAATATCCTTAAGATATTTTAACAAACGAATGTCAATACTTAACTACTTGAGTCCTTGAATTAATTTTGACTATGGATTCTTAGGAACTATGACAATTTGTTTCTCAACGAGTCTAGATGGAAAAGGAATGTCATTGTCTAATCGATGAGTTTCTTCAACATTCTTAGGTTGTGTTTTCTTTGTTTCTTCATTGTCTTCAGGGATCTCCTCAATGATGGGAGAAGAAGGTTTAGATGTAACCTTCCCTGAGCATAGCATTATATTATTTCAATGTAAATATTTAACTGTAGGGGTTTTCTTTTTTTGTACCTATATGTTGGATTTCCCTTCCTTATATTTTTAGGATTTTCCACGATCTGAGTAGGTATATGTGGTTGGGAAGGTTATTCAAGTTGGGCAGCATTACTTGGTCCAGCCAACAAGGCTTTTTGACCTTGTGATCTTTGTTGATTATAATATTGTTGTCTCAGACCCTTGTGGTGCATTCCACTATTATTGGTAATAAGGATTATATTGTGAGTATTATGGAATGTTTGGATGTGGAGCCCATGGTTGTTGATAAAAATTGGTTGTGCATACTATGGGCTCCACTCTTGTGGAACTTTTTGGGCCCAAGGGGGTGGATATGACCATGGTCCATTCCATATGTTTGGAACCCATTGTGATTTTTGGTTATAGTTTTGATTATTTTTGGACTCAAAATTTCCTCCCTATCTCTGACCTATGTAGTTAAGCTTGGATTCTTATTGATTTTTTTTCTTTAAATGATTATTTAGCATGAGAAGTAGACCACATTGATCAATGGCATGCTTGAGTTCACAGATAAGATAGATTTCTATCTTGTCTAATGGACAGTCCTTTAGTCCATGTTTTTCCCCGCACCTTGGGTAGTAGCTGAAAAAAGGCATATGTATTTCTAGAATTTTATCTATCCATAGTAGTATTGAGTTGAATTAAGAGGTCAATTTTTAAATTTGTAATTTCTTCCCTCAATTTGGATAAATCCGCATTATCCATTTTTCCTCTTTTTTCCTAAGATTGGGGAGAGTTATTTAGTAATTCCTATAAAGTTCAATGATGTCTATGAAATTTAACTTATTCATGTCTCCCTTACCCAATAGGTTGAATTTTTCTTGTGTGTCATCATCTAATCCTTTGATAAATAAGGTTTGAGTAGGTTAATGTCTAGGCCATTTCTACACCTTCTATGAAGAAAAAGAAACCGGTCTAGGTAGTCTTCGCACTTTCATCCTCTTTCTACTAAATTTAGAAGAGTTATTTCCTATCCCTTACTCGACAGTAATCTTGGTATTTATCTAGGAAAAATCATTCCATTTCTTCCCATGTATGGATGGAATCTAGGGTCAATCCCATAAACCATCTCATAGCTGCATCTTTTAAGGTAGAGGGAAAAAGTTTAATTTTTGGCCATCAGTAGTGTAGTCATAAGTTTGACACAAAACCTTAAATTCAAAAAGGAATTGATCAGGATCCTCTAAAACTAGCCCCCAAAAGTTTGGAAAAATTGAAGGGGATATATTTTTCATAGGATCTTGATCATCAGGATCCAACCAGATAGGATAGGTAAATGTTCTTCTTGGTGGATTTTCTACACCATTATCCCCACCATTGGGGTCATCCATCCTATTCTCGAGAAAGAAGTGATTCCATAGGTTGGTTTTGATGTGGATTTTGAAGGTATATCCTAATAAATCATCCTTTATGGTCTCTAGGTCTAAACATGCAATCCTAACATGCTGAAAATAGTTCTCTAACTATTATACTGAACTTGGTTATGTGTGTTCTACATACTCACACCAGGGGATCCTTTTTGTCACTACAAGGTCTCTCGATTTTTTCTAATAGGAAAGAGTTATGGAAATCAACTTTATAAATGGAAACTTACCAGACACCCTCATAATATATTCTAGTTAGCACATTAACCTTGTATGGCACCTTGTTCCCCGAAAATGGTAGAAAAAGTGATGAGTTTCATTGAGGATCGTATTTTATTCAATTTATTATTTCAATCCAAGGCGATGTCTAATGAATGTTTTCAACAAAGAGAATAGTAGGACACACGAGACTCAAGTATGGGTTTCTAACTTTAAACTAAGAATTTATAGAACTGATCATGATTACAAATAAAATGCATGAAATTGAAGTCTTTGGAATTGAAAGCATAAGTGAAAGTTAAAAAAACATCAACAATAAAGAATGTATTGCATTTAGAAAGAAACAAGAATGTAACAACAATTATCAAAGAAAAAAAAGTAATAATGAATCTTCCTCTCATTGGGTAGGAGTGTCCCTTGTTCCGCCATTCAATCAAGTATGTGTCAAGATTTAGAAAAATAAAATTTCTCCTAAATTTGATCTTTATTGAATTCCAAATATTCTACTACAATTGAGAAAATATGGAACCCTTAATTCTAATTACATCATCTCTTTTATACTAGAGAAGTCCTAGTCTCTCCCAAATATCTAGTTATTCGAAGAACTATATCTAAGTCTAACTTACTTGTTTAACTTAAACAATACCCTTGATTTTAGTAATACATTAATGGTAAAAGCAATTCATCGGGTTTTGAATTTGAATTATTTAAAATCGTAGAGAGGACCCATGATTGACTCCTTGAAGGATTCAATCACATGTAAAAGATTCTCCAAATCATAACTGATTAAAGAAATTGAAGTGATGACGATTCTTTAGTAATTATTATGTCACACTTCTTGTGGCTTGAATGTTGATTTGATAAATGGCGATGATTCTTGTTGAGAAAATTATGTTGGTAGCTAGAATTCAAGAATTTGAGTTATCTCGCATGCATGCTTATGTCACTCGGGCTTTGAGACATTGGGTTTGATGAGTTGGATATTTGAATGTACTATCCTTAGTCCTTTATCAACAAGGATGAGAGTTATTTTCCAACACATGAACCAAATTCCTGCGCTATCACATGAAATAAAGTCTTGTGCCATTGTATATATTAATTCATGTGCTCAATGTAACAATTCAACATATTCACTTTTTGGACCCGAAGTTAATATTCATCCATATCCTATTCAAGCCATTTATTCACAAGAATTAACAAGGTGAAACATCATAAGTATACACAACAATTTCTCCATAAACATAATAAGGTAGTAAATATAAAGTATGTATTTTTCCATCATGTATAATAATATCAAAATCAGTATAATTTATGATATGGATTAAACATAATTACACAAGGTTTTTCATGAAAAAATGGGGCTCATCATCTACCTTGGAGACTATGAAGTTGTTTGATTTTTAAATGAGGAGGCATATCAATGATGGCATTGATTTTGGAGGGGTAAAATTCAATTCCCTAATAGAAATGATGAACCCTAAAATCCTTCCGGTGAGGAAACTAAGTAAACATTTACAAGGATTAAGGAAGAGGAAGTATTGTATGAGATGAGTAAAAATGAATTCAAGGATGGTAAGGTGATCTTTGTGTTTCTTATATTTTTCTAAGAGGTCATCAGCATAGCTTCAATTCCCTAATAGAAATGATGAACCCTAAAATCCTTCCGGTAAGGAAACTAAGTAAACATTTACAAGGATTAAGGAAGAGGAAGTATTGTATGAGATGAGTAAAAATGAATTCAAGGATGGTAAGGTGATCTTTGTGTTTCTTATATTTTTCTAAGAGGTCATCAGCGTATTATTCCATGTTCTTGTGAATAAGACCATGGAATATGTATGTCATTATGCATTGATATATGGCCCCTTCATTTTTAATTTTTAAGGGCATGGCATAGTAAATGAAAGTCCCCAAGGAGTAATGAAGGAAATTTTATGTTGTTCATCTATTGTGATAAGGATTTTATTATGTAGACACAAAATATATGCACTTGGGTACATTTCTAGGTCTTAGATCATACTATTATATACATGATTCCTAAGCAAGAAAACTAGTAATTGACAATGTATTTTGGGCCTTTTGCTTTGTCTCTTATATTTTTATTGACCTTACACACCCTACAGACCTATTGGTATTTGACTGATTTATCTTTTATGGCTTTAGACACTAGCACCCATTTAGAATAGAAGCCCCTAGCACTTTTTTTCCCTTCTAGGCATTCTTAACCCTCTTTTCTTTCTTATTACTCTTTGGATATCTTTTACTTTTGTGCCATATTTTATGATTTTGGGTCAGCCTTATAGTGTTCAATTATTAAATTTTAAAAAGGGAATCATAAATATACATATTTATAGCTCTCAAATGAAGGGCCAAACACTAGCATTATATAATATCATCTAATCTTGAATTAAAAGGCATAAGAGCATTAAAAAGCATCCATCTACCACATTAACTCAAGGGATAAGGGTTACATTATTCTACATACATAGCATATGAGGGAGAAGTTTATTCTATTTCATATAACACATTATATGCATTTGCTACATTTTAGGTATTTCCCACTATCATTATGCAACTTGCACAAGGGTATCCTAGGAATCATTACAAACACTTAAACATAGAACTACATGGAGTATGTAATTTATTGTAACACTCGTTACTATCACTCTTTAGGTAATTGTCGGGTTAGTCTAACTCCACATACTACATCTTTATTTTTATGATTTGATGTGGTTTGAGGGTATGTGTAGCTATACATTTGTTTCATATCTTACAGGTACAATTGATGATATTAAAGTGAAACCAAAGTGACAAACAAGGATCAAAAGTTAACCTCCTCCCGCATAAAAAGATCTTGAGCATCCGGGTGGAAACTAACACCCTTATCTAGTCATTAGCACCCGAACACTCCCATCCTCATATGGATGTGTTATCTCATTTTAGTGATTCCAGCTAAAATTAAGATAACCGTAGAACTTTTTAAAAAAAATATCCTAAAAATCCCTTTTGAAGAGATTTTCAGGTTTTCAGGTTTCAACAACATAAAAACATGGTTTTTTTACATTATATATGTAAATTGTTTCTCGAAACCCGAAACCTAAAACTAGACAGTGTTTTAGGTTTTTAGAATTTATGAGCATTGGAACATGACTTGAAAAAGAGTGTTACATGTCAATTGACTTCCGAAACCCGAAACCCGATATGTCCCTTTGTGTTGGGTTTTCGAGAGATTGGAACACCTAAGCATCTCATGTTTCATGTCATATGTTTCCCAAAACCCGAAACCCAAATTGATAGCTAATCCTTTGTATTGGGTTTTCGGGCACTCCAAGCATGATGACATGGCATTAACTCTAAGTTTTCGGGTAGTTGGCACACGTGTCATGTGAAGTGTTATAAATGTAGGGGTTTTTGTAAATAGTTGGATTTACACATCATTTTTACCAATTGTAATTTTGTTGTGTGGATTTTTCACTCCTGCACCTACAACCTCGAAACCCGATCGAGCTTCTTGATTGATTGCATGCTGTTTTCGATTATTTTTCAAGATTACTGAAGGTATTTTACTTTTCTTTCTGATTTGAGGTCTTTTGATTTCATTTTTGAAACATTCTTTTTGATGTCCTTCATCCTTTCCTTTTTTTCCTCGGGTTTAGGGTTTTAGATTGTTTTCTTTATTTTGAGTTGCATTCCATTGAAATTACTTGTCTAGAATTCACCCCTAGGGTGTTTCCTTATTTTATCCCATGGAATATACCCTATTGATTATTGAAAAAATATAAAAATCCTAACTTGTGAATGGCGGGAGTTTTTCATGTCCTAACACCTCAAGAACCTGATTCCTTTATTTTTCAGATTTTGCAGGGTGTTCAACATCTCTTTGTTTCCACCATTTGTCGGGCTCCATCAAGTGCTCAATAACCTCCAAGGTCCCTCAAGTATCATTTTTGTTAGGTGTCAGACATCTATCAATCTTTGTAGTGTATCAGGTTTATTCAAGTTTTCAACATCCCCTTTCTTCCGCCAGTGTGTATCGGGTTTTACCAAGTGTCGGACATATACTAAGTTCGACACTCTCTCTCCAGTGTGTCAGGTTTTGTGAAGTGTTTGAAAAGACCTAATTTTTGACACTCTCTCTAGTGTGTTGGGTCTGTAGGGTTGTTCAACAAACTTCCAAGTCTAATTCCTCAGATAAGAGTTTTCTAGGCATTCTTTCTTTAGGATTTCTCATGTTGGATCCTAGATCATCTAAAGACAAGTCAGATAGGTCAAGGAAGATGAAATACAAGTATTAGAAGATGGAATCCCCCTCCTATATAGATTGTAATTATGACATCCGAGATATGGAACTCGGTAACATTGACATGGAGGATTTCTAGGAACAGAACCAAGGATTCTTCTCAGAGTCCCTGGATGAAGGAAATAACCAACAAGTGGCCTCCCTCTTATAGTAGGATTCCCAATGTCTGCTTAATGCCCTGAGTTCATTTTGGCATGTGCTTCCCATTATGACTCGGACTCTCGCTCAGTGAAAAATCAAGCAGGAGAAGTCATAGTGAAGTTGGATGGGGGTTATTTTGATGACCTCTTAAGATTACCCAACTTTTAGGAATATGTTGACGTAGATCTTAAGTCAGACAGAAATCCTAGGACAAGGATCAAGATGACTGCATCAGGCATGTGAATAGGAAATTCTTGATCAAGGCCAAGCTGGCCATCTCAAGGTTCCCCAAGTTTGTCCCTAGGAGTGATTTCATCCTTGAGATCAGTGACATCATCACCTTACTAAGTCGAGTATTTGGACTCCCTGAGTTAAGGGACTTCCAAGGATGGATGTATCAATTCATGGTGATTATGAAGAAGAATGAATAAGGGATTGATTGGAGTAGTATTATAAGTGATGAGATTGATTCCTAGATGAAGATAGTCTTGACTACGGGAAAATTCTATATGTCATCGTATGTCACCTATGCAGTAGCTAGCATGAGAAATTATCCAGGATTGGATGCAAAAGGAGATAGGGCTACAGAACACATATATCGGTACCTCCCTTAGCTGACAATGAAAGGTTCGAAGATCAATTCAGAAGAGTGAACGATGCTTTCTTTTATGAAAATATCTGCAGGATGAACCCTAATCTAAGGAAAAGAAGAGTCTTTGATGAAGCATGGGCTGAAGTATCAAAATGGGGTTGTATCTTCTTGCAGTTCAAGAAGTTCACATACCTTCGGGTGGTCATGTATCCAGGTGATACTTTAAGATTTCCTAGATTCCCAGGTGATAAACTTATCTTAATGGAGTTGGTAAGACAGTTGTTGGATTTCCAAAAATTCCAACAAATCAAACATAAGGTTGTTGTATCCTTCCCCATTTCCATTGGAAGGTACACATGTTCGATGGTGGTCAAAGCTAATAACATGGTGCATGAGATTCAAGACAAGTTGAAGAAGAACATGAAGCACATAGATGGATTTGATTTCCGAGGAGTCCTTAAGTCATACGGGACTTTATATCTACATGTTCCCAACATAGAAGATATTTGGGTTGATCTTCAGGATGAAGTTTCCATCCGAAGAAAATCTAATGATAGGTTGATAATTGAATAAATATAGATGTTAGATTTATCTAACATCCCAAAAGGCACAAAAGATAATGAGAGTGTCCTTGATGCCTGTATGATGATGAGCCAAATGAAGATCAATATGTATTCCTCGCCTACATTGTTGGTCCATTTCGGGAAAGCTTCTATCACTTTGGAAGAGCTAATCAAATTCTTGCTCGTACTAAGGTGTGGCTCATTTCTTAGGGAATGAGTTATAAAGAAGGGATTTTGCAAAGCTAGATGCTTTGGAAGAGGGACCCTCAAAAGGAAAAAAGGAAAAGGATAAGAACCCTTCCAAAAGTCCAATGAAGGTAAAATTTGTAAGAAAGGGGAAGACTAAGTAAATACACTAGTGGCTACTCTTCCACAAATAGTTGAGGTTCTTGATTCTCCTCCATAATCGAACAAGGTAGTCTTCCCTCAAGAGAAGAAATTATTCAACCTTCCATTCCTCCTTTGGTAGACAATTCATCAGAGGTAAGTCTTCCTCCCACTTCTCAAGCTCTAATTCTGGAATCTTTGCCTCCTCCCATTCAACCTTCCTTGCCTCAGATTTCTTCACCAAGTTCCTTAGCCATGGCTAGTATCTTCTCTAGCCTCTCACCTTTTCCCCACTGGACCCTAGTTAACCATGGACATGCCTCCTCCTCTGTTGCGCCTTTATTCCTTTAATAAACTACCATGGGTGCTACACTTATAGTGGTTGCCACTCCATAAGCTAATCCTCCCCCACCTGAAGATGTGACCATAACACCTATAATGGAAGCAACTTCTTCCAATACGCCTCAATGGTTAGTAGATTAGACTCTAAGGAAGAGGAAGGTAGTTGTTCCATTACCAGCCTTTGATTTCAGTTCTCTCAAGGTCACTCCCACTAAGTCAGCCAAGAAACCTAATACAATCTCAACGATTTCGGTGGATGCCTCGGGGCATAAATTTGTAGAGATTTCTACTCCCTTGCACTGATAAAACTAAAGATGACATAATGGTCACATATTATCAAATCACAAGGGTGGATCTAGGAACAATAACCATAGAGGGAACACAACAAGATACACAAGATTCCATGAATGTGTTATGCTAGAAGTGAGGGAAACTAAGGAAAATAGGGATGATTTGAAAGAGAAAGTAAAATAGCTAATGAAGTGCTACTCAAGCTCTCAAAGCCTCCCGAGTCAACACCATCATCCTCTACTCCTATCAGGTTTGATTTCTCATTGGTACCCATGATTGAGAAGATTAATGAAAAGGGGAGAGTAGTCGATGAATGGACCCAAAGGCTGCTCCTACAAGGAAAAGAAGTCATCAAAGATACTTTGTGGAAGTCTATCAATCTTTAGAGGATATAAAGAAAGATGGAGAGAAAATGGATGATGAGTTTTCATCGGAAATCGAGAACCTAGAGTTGACTTTCAAAGCTCTCCAAATGCTGAAATAGATTCCATCCCACATCTTGGTCAAAGAGGGCATCATTCCACATGGGGATAAACATTTTCAGCTGACCAAATCCATCAGATTCAGAATAAATATTCTCAACGAAGCTTAAATAAAATTGAGAGAATCAAGAGATCAATTGGTCGATGGCAAGAATGAATTAGAAGAAGAGCTAGTCAACATTTGTGCTAAGGTGATTGATGGCTCGGGTATCCTACCTATTGATGACCTTTACAAACATATCCAAGATTCAATTCAACATGAACCAACATATGGATTTGGCATGGAAATCATTGACAGGTTCATAAAAATTAAACATTCTTTGGAGACCCTGAGGAAACTCAACAAGAGATTGAAAAAGATTCCTAGTAATGCTAGTGATACTCAGGAAACATGTGAAGTTCTAAGTGATCATTCCATCGTGCTTGACGAGAATGAGATGCAGGGTATAATCTGAAAATTCCAAGAATTTCGGGACAAGCAGGCTTTGTTGGAGGAAGATAAAGATGATGATACAGAATAAGAACAATGCGACATGTCATTTCAATCTTGAAATCGACATGTCTTTTTAAATTTTGTTTCAGCACATAGGAAGCAAATTTTTACTTGGTCTCCTGCGTGAGAGTTAAGAAAAATAGGAATATCTTTTGAAAGACTATTTTCTAGGATTTTTCCTATTTTCTCTCAACGCCTTTTATTATAAATAAGGGTTGCTTATGCATTCCAAAGGGTTGATATTTTTGGAATATTGAGAAATTTTGTGAAGAAGAAAACTTTGTGTTTTCTTTTAATCATCCGAGGAATAGGAATCGATGTTATTTTTGCAAACTTTATGTCATGAGATTCATCTCTCTTAAGATATTGTTCTTATGTTTAGGATCTTAAGCTATTATTTCTTTAGCATTCTCAATCATTTTAATTGTTTCAAACATTACATTACATTTGTTATCTAGAACTCGTATGATTATTTCATGATCTATGTTTGCTCGAAAGAAAATACATTCCCATCATTTCCTTTCCATTGTGTATTCCTTTCTGATCCATTCTATTTCAAAAAATAGTAACATCTTTACCTAGCATGGATATGGATTTTGGGATTCTATCCCAACCCCAATGGTTAGATCAATGTGAATATTGTACATATTATTTTTGTTGTGTTTTAGATTAGTAATAAATAGGTAGCCTCACCTATCTTTGAGGAGGGATTTAATCCCATGTAATGTGGTTGAACCTCATATTTTGGCATGAAAAATATCCAACCAATAGTTTTGGTGACTCCGCTGGGGAAATACGGATTGATAAGACCGATCTTATCCTTTTGGCATCTGGCGACTCCGTATTTTCCTTATTTTCTAGAAGATCCATTCTCCAGTTCAAGCTGGCCAGGAAGATCCTCACTTGGTTAAGCTAAGCCAAGGGTGAAACTGATCCATTATTTGATCTACTTTAATAGCATAATTTTAGGCTTTTACCCAACAATGTTGCATCTAGCTGGGCAAGAAGTTCTTTTCCCATCCGAAGGAATCAAATTCCTCAATAACAATAAGTTTTTGTAACTTGTCAGGCATTATTCTTGCTAGATATTTAGATTCATTTTCACACTTCATTTAGGAGAATGGTAGCACAACCTATGCCTTGGGGCGTAGCTATTGGTCCTCTTTCCCTTACTCCACCATTGCATGACCTACCTCATGGATCACAAAAGAATATTCCTAAGTTCAACGGTGATGGGAAACAACATCCTGATGAACACATTGCCTCATTCTTTATTGCATGTGGTGTTCTTGGGGTTTCCCACGAAGATGTCTCTATTTGACTCTTCGTTGAAACATTGCATGGCATAGCAGTAGAATGGTTCTATCATCTCCCAAATGCATGCATTACCAACTGGGCTACCATGAGATTTGTATTTGAAGTAAGGTTCAAACCAACTAAATATTCTCATTCCTTATTAGCATAACTTACCCACATGAAGAAGGAGTCTTACGAACCCATGCGGGACTTCATAGCCAAATTCAACAAGCTGATTCACAAGATTCCAGATTGTGTTGTTCCTACTCTTGAGAATCAAAAATGTTTCTTCATCAACACTCAACCTCCGGATGTGAGCTTCTTGTTAAGAAGATCTGTTATCCCCAATTTGGCCACCACAAGCTATGGCCACTAAAATAGAAGATGATCTTATTCTATCCGAGAAAGATCAGAAAAGAATCATCCAAGCCTAAAAATCAGAGTTCTTCTCAAAGTACTACTGATCCAATGATTCAGAAGATGGCTAATGACTTGATCACTTTGAAAAAGAAAATGTCTCAACAGGTGAGCAATGTTCTGTATCGGGATATTCCTAGATGGAATTTCAATAATACTAATGGTGCTCCCACAAGAGATAGACCGCGGTTGACTACTGCTCAACCAAGGCTAGCTATTGAAGCTCCTCTTATTAATGCTATAGTAGAGATAGTTGAAGAAGAGGAAGAATCAGAAGAACAAGATTCTCATGAAGCTTTTGAAGCTTCGGGATACGCTGATGAGTCCTATGACGATTCAGTTGGTGACTCCAGCATTGGGTATTTGGAATACGAGGAAGATGGATGTGAACATGATGGTCAGTCATTTGCATTCTTTACTCGATCCCAATCTCAGAATCCTAGAAAACTAGTTGAAGGCTCTAAGGAGAAGAATAAAGAAGCTCCCGTGGTCATGGCCAAGAGAGGCTCTCCTATCTCAGCACAAACTGAAAGGGAGACAACTAAAAAGGTAACAACTTCTTCTTATTCTCCTTCTCCTACTCCCAATAATAGTACCTCAGCTCAAACCAATATAACTAGAACTGAGCCTACCATCATTCCTTCATATACTACTTTTGACATTATTGACCATGCAAAAATAACTAAGATCCAAATGTCAGAAGCAGAATATCTTCAGTCAAATCTTGAGCAATTTGAAAAGCTTTCCAAATTCATTAGAAGCAAGGTTGATGTTCCTTCATCTTCAAAAGGAATTTTTCAAGTCCTACTCAACCTTCACCTTAGACCAATATGACCTCTGTTTCTTCTTCAGGAAAGATCAAACCATTTTATTTGTCTTTACTCATAAATGGGTTCAAACTCAGCAATTGCATAATTGACTCAGGAGCTTTTGATAATGTGATGCCCACAAAAGTAGCTCATGCCCTTAGACTTACTTTAACTAAATCATACGGATGGTGTTATTCCATGGAAACCAAGAAAGTTCCTTTGATTGGTCAAATCAAGGATGCACAATTTGCATTTGTCACATTCCTAGAGAAGAGAGTAAAAATGACCATTCTGGTTGCTAATATCCCAGCTGCTTATGGTATTCTCTTAGGAAGAGGTTTTTGTAAAGACGTCGGGGGGAGATCAATATGGACTGGACCAAGGCTAAAATTATAGCTAATGGGGTTCCACTTATTCTCCATCCCGAGCCTCAAGCGAAGTATTTAGTCACTAAGTCAGATGACCCCAAGGCTCAAATTATTTTCAAAGATGTTGGCTTAGGGAATTATTTCATGACATCGGAGATACCAGTTGTGGATGTTAAGGAAGAGGATCCTAATGGTATTTGGACCCTCAAGTTTGATGGGAGTTGTTCAACTATTGGATTAGGTGCCAGAGATAGTTCTTATATCTCCAGATTTCGAGATCTTTCCCTTTGCTTTCAAGTTGTAGTTTGATAATACTAATAACACAGCTGAATATGAGGCTTTGTTATTAGGATTAGAAATGGCAAGACAAAAGGAATCTGAAACCTCAAAGTTCAGGGAGACGTAGAGCTCATTGTAAATCAAGTGAAAGGGGTTTATCAAGTGAAAAATGATCACCTAAAGCATTACAGGAACAAAGTATGGGACAACATAGAATGCTTTGATGCTTTTTCTATCAAGGTAGTTTTGAGGGATTATAATGACAAAGCTGATTCATTGGTTGTGTCTGCATCTCTTCTCCTTCCTCATCCATAGTTCAAACAATACACGTACACCATCGATATTGTGTATCATCCTAGTGTTCCAAATAATTCAGCACATTGGCAAGTATTCAATGATGATCAACAGGTATTGTCTTTCCTTGAAAAAGACGATAATTTTAGTGAACTATATTTTGAAGGATCAGAATCAGCTTTCCCGAATCTGTTTCAAGTTCATATCAAGAGATTGATGGTGAGTTCATTCAGCTAAAAGGAAACAAGATTCCTAAAGGATTGGTTTCTCTAGAAGGTTTGTTCGACAAGCATGACTAGTTTATTTAGGATAAAAGGCAAGCTGAAGGTGCTTCCTCATCAGAAGTAGATCAAGTTAACCTAGGTTCCACTGATCAACCATGGATGGTAAACATCAGTAAATGTTGTTCACCAGAGGAAAAAGAAATATTATCTTCACTCTTGAAGAGATACATGGACATCCTAGCATGGTCATACATGGATCTAAAGTCTTTCAAGCCCAAGGATGTGCAACATAGCATTCCCTTGAAGCCTGAAGTTAAACCCCACAGGTAGAAGTAGAGACATTACAACCCCAAGATCTTAGGGACTATTCTTGTAGAAATTTAGAAAATGTTAGATGCAAGGATTATCTTTCGATCCATCATTCCACCTAGGTTGCAAACATTGTCCCCTGCAAGAAAGAAGAACGGTGAAATCCATATTTGTGTTGAATTTCAAAATCAACCAATCTTCATTAAAGGAAAATTATCCATTGCCCATCATGGACTAGGTATTACAGATGGTCACTGGGGTAGAAATGTTATCCATGCTTGATGATTTTTAGGATATAATCAGGTTGAGGTAGCTACTAAAGATCAACATAAAATAGCATTCACCACTCCATGGGGAACCTTTGCTTATAGAAGTACGACTTTCGGTTTGATCAATGCCAAGGCCACATTTCAAAGAGCTATGGACTTAGCTTTGAGGTATTTAATGGGAAAGCTCATAGTTGTGTATTTTGATAAATTGACAGTTTCCTCAAAAAAATGAAGTGATCATTATGATCACTTAGAGCAGATACTCTTAAGGTGTAGGTGTCATGGGATTTCATTAAATCCTAAGAAGTCCATGTTTTGAGTGATAGAGGGAAAGTTTCTGGGTCATATTGTGACTAGAGAAGGAACCAAGATCAACCCAGAGAGGGTGAAGGCCATTCAAATCCTTACCCTACCCATAAGAAAAATTGGGGTGCACTCCTTTTTTGGGAAGGTTAATTTCCTAAGAATATTTGTACCTGATTTTGCTGATAAAACCAAGGATATCCTTGGGATGATGAAAGGGAAAACTCCATTTCGATGGAGCACTAAAGGGAAGCTTGCTTTCAAAGAAGTCAAAAAGGAAATTACACATGCCCCCATTCTAGTATGTCTAGACTTCAAAAATATTTCATCATGTATAGCTATGCTTCCACTCATACAGTATCAACCATCTTGATGCAGGAAAATGAAGAAGGAATTGAAGCTCCCATCACTTTCATGAGCTTCCCATTGAAAGAACACGAATTGAAAATGTCACAAATTGAAAAGCATGCTTATGCGGTGGTGAGAGTAGTGAAACATTTCAGGTATTATGTGTTGAGTTCTCATACCCTCGTTCTTGTTCCTGATACTACAGTTAAATCCATTTTGACTCAACAAGAGTTGGGTAGTCAATCGGGGTAACTAGATAGCTAAATTCCAAGAGTATGACTTGGACATCAGACCTACCAAGTTGGTATGAGGAAGGGGCCTGTGCCAATTGATTGTAGAAAATAATGTTGAGATAGAATGTGAAAAAACCGAAGATACCTCTTCAGAATTGCCCATGGTGCTTTTTGTGAGCACAACCGATGAATGGTACATAGATATTGCTTTCTTTCTGACTTATGGTGAATATCCCCACATTTGAGCCAAAAGGAGAAGAGGACAGATTAAGTTAAGATCTGCAAGATACATTCTGTGGGATAATGGAATGTACAAGAAAGGTATTGATGGTGTATTCTTGTCGTTGTGTTGATAAGTCACAGCAGGTGAGGTTGCTAGATTCCTTCCATAATCTGGCATGTGGAGGACATTTCTCCTCCTCTATGATAGCTTATAAGATCCTATGGGCTAGGTACTATTGGCCTACTCTCTTTCAAGACTCAGCAGAATGGGTATCCAAATGTGAAGCTTGTCAACATTTTGTTGGTCGCCCTAAGTTAGCAGCTCTTCCCTTAAAGCCTGTGGTCATTGAAGAACCTTTTCACCAGTGGGGAATTGATTTCATTGGAGTATTGAATCCTACCTCCAGTGTGGGACACAACTACATGCTCACTACCATAGACTATTTCACCAAGTGGGTGGAAGTTGCACCCATCAAGCAGGTAACCTCTGAAGTTGTCTGCAACTTCCTCAAAGAAAATATAATTGTCAGATTTTGCGTGCCTCGAATATTGTCACCAACAATGCCTCAAATTTTTCATCCCACAAGTTGAAAATTTTTGTTATGGATTTGGGATCATGTTGGATCATTCATCCGATTACTACCCTCAAGGCAATGGCCAAGCTGAATCGAGCAACAAAAACCTAGTGACCATAATCAGAAAGTTGGTTGATGAGAATCAAAGGACATGGCACAAAGCATTGTATGATGCATTGTGGGCTGATCGATTACTCCTAAACAAGCTATTGGGATGTCTCCATTCTAGGTGCTGTATGGGATTAATGCTAAGATACCTATCTCCATGGAATTACCAGCCTTACAGTTGGCTAAAGCAATTGAGGATGAAGATTTTCAAAATTCGATCCAGAAGAGGGTTATGTACCTAGCTAGGATAGAAGAAGAATGGAGCAAGGTGGTGGATTACATCACAGACCATCAGATCAAAGTCAAAAGAATATTTGATAAGAAATCAAAGAAACATGATTTCCAAGTTGGAGATCTAGTACTCCTTTGGGATAAGAGAAGAGAGTAGAAAGGGATGCATGGAAAGTTTGATTCTTTATGGAAAGGACCTTTCAAAATACATCAATTTGAATGGTGAAAATAGCTTCTGTCTATCATACCTTGATGGAGAGTTGCTCCCTCTACCTTTCAGTGGTCAACATCTGAAGTTATTTCATCAGTAATACAAGATTCTCTCTTGCATTGTACATAATTTATTTTATGTAGTGTGTTTGTTTTTTGTTTTCTTTCTTTCTTTCTTTGTTTTTGGTTTTCTACTTTCTTCAGACTCCGTAGCCCAATGAATAAGACCAGAGATTCTAACTTCTCTTCCTTGATGTCACCAAGAAAGTCCCCAATTGGAACCAGTTGTTATATCATTTTAGTGATTCCATATAAAATTAAGATAACCATAGAATGTTTTTAAAAAAATATCCTAAAAATCCCTTTTGAAAATATTTTCGGGTTTTCAAGTTTCAACAATATAAAAACATGTTTTTTTACATGATATATGCAAATTGTTTCCCAAAACCCGAAACCCAAAACTAGCCAATGTTTCAGGTTTTGAAATTCATGAGCATCGAACATGACTTGCAAAAAGCATGTTACATGTCGATTGACTTCCAAAACCCGAAACCCGATATGTCCCTTTGTGTCAAGTTTTGGAATCTTGGAACACCTAAGCATCTCATGTTTCATGTCATCTGTTTCCCAAACCCGAAACCCAAATTGATAGCTAATCCTTTGTATCGGGTTTTCAGGCACTCCAAGCATGATGACATGGCATTAACTCCGAGTTGTCGAGTAGTTGGCACACATGTCATGTGAAGTGTAATAAATGTAGGGGTTTTTATAAATAGTTGGATTTACACGTCATTTTTACCAATTGTAATTTTACTGCGTGGATTTTTCACTCTTGCACCTGCAACCTCCAAACCCGATCGAGCTTCTTGATCAATTGTGTGCTCCGTTTTCAATTATCTTTTGAGATTACTGAAGGTATTTTAATTTTCTTTCCGATTTGAGGTCTTTTGATTTCATTTTTTAAACATTATTTTTGATGTCCTTCATCCTTTCCTTTTTCCTCTAGGTTTAGGGTTTTAGATTGTTTTCTTTATTTTGAGTTGCATTCCATTGAAAATTACTTGTCTGGAATTCACCCCTAGGGTGTTTCCTTATTTAATCCCATGGAATATACCCTGTTGATTATTCAAAAAATCTAAAAATCCTAACTGGTGAATGGCAAGAGTTTTTCATGTCCTAACACCTCAAGAACTTGATTCCTTTATTTTTGGGTTTTATAGGGTGTTCAATATCTCTTTGTTTCAACCATTTTTCAAGATCCATCAAGTATCAGGTTTTGTCAGATGTCAGACATCTATCAATTTCTGACATACACTTTGCAATGTATCGGGTTTCTTCAAGTGTTCAACATCCGCTTGCTTCCACCAGTGTGTATCGAGTTTTACCAAGTGTCGGACGATATATACCGAGTTCGACACTCTCTCTCCGATGTGTTGGGTTTTTTAAAGTGTCCAACAAGACCTAAGTTCTGACACTGTCTCCAGTTTGTTGGGTCTGTGGGGTTGTTCAACAAGCTTCCAAGTCCGATTGCTCAGATAAGAGTTTTCTAGGCATTCTTTCTTCAAGATTTCTCATGTCGGATCCTGGATCATCTAAAGACAAGTTAGATAGGTCAGGGAAGATGAAATACAAGTATTGGAAGATGGAATCCCCCTCCTATATAGATTGCAATTACGACATCCGAGATACGGAACTCGGTAACATTGACATGGAGGATTTCTGGAACAGAACCAAGGATTCTTCTCAGAGTCCCTGGATGAAGGCAATAACCAACAAAGTGGCCTCCCAAGTAGCAAGATTCCTAATTTCTTATCAATTCCCGAGTTCATTTTGGCATGTTCTTCTCATTATGACTCGGACTCTCACTCAGTGAAAAATCAAGAAGGAGAAGTCATAGTGAATTTGGATGGGGGTTATTTTGATGACCTCTTAAGATTACCCAAATTTTAGGAATATTTTGACGTAGATCTTAAGTCAGCACAGAAATCCTGGGACAAGGATCAAGATGACTGCATCAGGCATGTGAATAGGAAATTATTGATCAAGGCTAAGCCGGTTGTCTCAAGGTTCCCCAAGTTTGTCCCCAGGAGTGATTTCATCCTTGAGATCAGTGACATCATCACCTTGCTAAGTTAAGTATTTGGACTCCCTGAATCAAGGGACTTCCAAGGATGGATGTATCAATTCATGGTGATTATGAAGAAGAATGAACAAGGGATTGATTGGAGCAGTCTCATAAGTGATGAGATTGATTCCCAGATGAAGATAGTCTTGACTACGGGAAAATTCTATATGTCATCATATGTCACCTATGCAACAGCTGGCATGAGAAATTATCCAGGATTGGATGTAAAAGGAGATAGGGTTACAGAACACATATATTGGTACCTCCCTCGGTTGAAAATGAAAGATTCTAAAGATAAGTTCAGAAGAGTGAACGATGCTTTCTTCTATGAAAATATCTACAGGATGAACCCTGATCTAAGGAAAAGAAGGTTCTTTGATGAAGCATGGGCCAAAGTATCAAAATGGGGTTGTATCTTCTTGTAGTTCAAGAAGTTCACATACCTTCGGGTGGTCATGTATCCAGGTGATCCTTTCAGATTGCCTAGATTTCAAAGTGCTAAGATGATATTAATGGAGTTGGTAATACAGTTGTTGGATTTCCACAAATTCCAACAAATCAAACATAAGGTTGTTGTATCCTTCCCCATTTCCATTGGAAGATACACGTGCTCGATGGTGGTCAAAGCTAATAACATGGTGCATGAGCTTCAGGACAAGTTTAAGAAGCACATGAGGCACAGAGATGGATTTGATTTCCGAGGAGTCCTTAAGTCATATGAGAATTTATATCTACATGTTCCCAACATAGAAGATATTTGGGTTGATCTTCGGGATGAAGTTGCCATCCGAAGAAAAGATAACAACAGGTTGACAATTGAATAAATCCAGATGCTAGATTTATCTAACATCCCAAAAGGTGAAAAATACAATGAGAGTGTCCTTGATGCCTCATATGATGGGTTAAATTAAGATCAATATGTATTCCCACCCATTAATTGGTCCATTGTTGAGAAATATTCTATCACGGGAAGAGCTACTCAAATTCTTACATGTACTAAGGCGTGGCTCATTTCTTGGGGAATGAGTTATAAAGAAGGGAGTTTTACAAAGCTAGATGCTTTGGAAGAGGGACCCTCGAAAGGGAAAAATGAAAATGATAAGAACCCTTCCAAAAGGCCAATGAAGGTAAAATTTATAAGAAAGGGGGAAGACCAAGTAACTACACACCGGTGACTACTCTTCCATAAATAGTTGAGGTTCTTGATTCTCCTCCATAATTAGAACAAGGTAGTCTTCCTCAAGAGAAGAAATTATTCAACCTTGCATTCCTCCTTTGGTAAATAGTTCATCAGAGGTAATTCTTCCTCCCACTTCTCAAGCTCTAATGTTGGAATATTTGTATCCTCCCATTCAACCTTCCTTGCCTCCTCCCATTCAACCTTCCTTACCTCAGATTTCTTCACCAAGTTCCTCATCCATGGCTAGTATCTTCTCTGGCCTCTCACCTCTTCCCACTAGACCCCAGTTAACCGTGGACATGCCTCCTCCTGCTGCACCTTTATTCCCTAAATCCACTACCACATGCACTAAACTTACAGGTGGTTACCACTCCATAAGATAATCCTCCCCACCTGAAGATGTGCCCATAACACCTGTAATGGAAGCAACTTCTTCCAATATGCCTCAATGGTTGGTAGATCAGACTCCGAGGAAGAGGAAGGTAGTTGTTCCATTACCAGCCTTTGATTTCAGTTCCCTCAAGGTCACTCCCACTAAGTCGGCCAAGAAACCCAAAACAGTCTCAAGGATTTCAGTGGATGCCTCAGGGCATAAATTTGTAGAGATTGCTACTCCTGTAGCTGATAAAACTAAGGATGACATAATGGTCACAGATTATCAAATCACAAGGGTGGATCTAGGGAAATTAACAACAGAGGGAGCACAATAGGACACACAAGATGCCATGAATGTGTTGTGCCGTGGTCGAGGAAAATAAGGAAAACTGGGATGAGTTGAAAGAGAAATTACAACAGCTAAAGAAGTGCTACTCAAGCTCTCAAATCCTCTTGAGTCAACACCATCATCCTCTACTCCTATCGGGTTCGATTTCTCATCGGTACCCATGATTGAAAAGATTAATGAAAAGGGGAGAGTAGTCAATGAATGAACCCAAAGGCTGCTTCTGTAAGGAAAATAATTCATGAAAGATATTGTGGAAGTCTATCAATCTTTAGAGGATATAAAGAAATATGGAGAGAAAATGGATGATGAGTTTTCAGCAGAAATCGGGAACCTAGAGTTGACTTTCAAAGCTCTCCAAATGCTAAAACAGATTCCATCCCGCATCTTGGTCGAAGAGGGCATCATTCCACATGGGGATAAACATTTTCAGCTGACCAAAGCCATTAGATTTAGAATAAATATTCTCAATGAAGCTTGCAACAAATTGAGAGAATCAAGAGATCAATTGGTCGATGGCAAGAACGACTTAGAAGAAGAGCTAGTCAAAATATATGCTAAGCTAATTAATGGCTCGGGTATCCTACCTGTTGATGACCTTTACAAACAAATCTAAGAATCAATTCAGCATGAACCAACTTATAGATTCGGCATGGAAATCATTGACAAGTTTGTAAAGATTGAACATTCTTTGGAGACCCTGAGGAAACTCAACAAGAAATTGAAAAATCTTCCTGGTAATGCTAGTGATACTCAGGAAACATGTGAAGTTCTGAGTGATCATTCCACCACACCTGACGAGAATGAGATGCTAGGGTATAATCTGAAAATTCCAAGAATTTTGGGACAAGCAAGGCTTTCTTGGAGGAAGATAAAGATGATGATATAGAATAAGCACAATGCGACATGTCATTTCAATCTTGAAATTGACATGTCTTTTTCATTTTTGTTTCAGCACATAGGAAGAAAATATTTACTTGGTCTCCTACGTGAGAGTCAAGCAAAATAGGAATCTCTGTTTTAAAAGACTATTTTCTAGGATTTATCCTAATTTATCTCAACACCTTTTATTATAAATAAGGGTTTCTTATGCATTCCAAAGGGTTGAGATTTTTGGAATATTGAGAACTTTTGTGAAGAAGAAAAACTTTTTGTTTTCTTTTAATCATTTGAGGAATAGAAATCGATGTTATTTTTGCAAACTTTGTGTTGTGAGATTCATCTCTCTTAAGATATTGTTCTTATGTTCAGGATCTTAAGCTATTATTTCTTTAGCATTCTCAATCATTTTGATTGTTTCAAACATTACATTACATTTGTTATTTTGAGCTTGTATGATTATTTCGTGATCTATGTTTTCTCAAAAGAAAATATGTTCCCGTCATTTCCTTTCCATTGTGTATTCCTTTCTGATCCATTCTATTTCAGAAAATAGCAATGTATTTACCTAGCATGGATATGGATTTTGGGATTCTATCCCAACCCCAATGGTTAGATTAATGTGAATATTGTACATATTATTTTTGTTGTGTTTTAGATTAGTAATAAATAGGCAGCCTCACCTGTCTTTGAGGAGGGATTAAATCCCATGTAATATGGTTGAACCTCATATTTTGGCATGACAAAATATCCAACCAACAGGATGCTCCTACCCTATATATCTATATTACGTAACATCCAAAGTGAGCCTTGACGACACTCCTCTCATTCTATTGTTTCAGCAATTCCTAAGTCCGTAACGCTTCTTGATCACTCAAAACCAAGTCATATATCTCTTAATTAGGGTTTCATATTTTTTCTTGATTAGTAATTTTCCATTTACTATATTCTATTACTTGTATATCATAAACTACAGTAGTTACTCTAAAATTAATATTTAATTCAATTTATATTCAATCCTTTAGTGAACCCATTTTCTTGAACCCTACCTTTTCTCTTAGGCATTATTCAAATTATTCTCCCATGGATGAGACTCATGACACCTTTACCGATGAATATCTACATGACCTTTAGGACCATATTTTTGAACATACTAAAGCTCTAGAACTGTTATTATTCACTTCTCATGAGGAAGACACTAATCTAGTTGAGCTCAATCTCCCAGTATTTAATGACACATCTCTTCCTATTACAACAAAACCTCTTAATTCCACTCTTCCAAGTACCTCCACTGTTCATTTTTCTATTCCTACACCTACAAATCATTTCACCCTTACTATTACTTCTCACACGTGACAAGTCTCTTCTCAGGAACTCAAGACCTAGCTTCTTTATACCAGGATCTAGAAATCTAAATCCATCAATTACAACAAATCTAATTAACATTCCTTTCCATCCCTAGATTCCTCACTTGTTCTTCATAACCCTTTTGCACCCATCATATCCTCTTACCCAATTCATCCCAAATTAATTCCACCCAAGCTTCCAGCCTTCAATGGTGTGGACACCTCGGGAGCATCTTCAATCTTTTCATATGACATTTATTGACTATGTGGAGGACCTTACATTATCGGCTAAATTATTTACTAGAATTTTGAAAGATTATGTTATGTGATCATTCAAGAATCTACTTATTCATTCGGTAACCTCTTTTACATACTTATCTCGATGCTTTCCTTACACATTTTTCTATCATATTGGTACTAACTTATATCTTATGCCCAACTGGATTAACTCAAAAAAATCTCCAACAAATGTTTAGTAGACTATGTATTGCGCTACAAGAACAATATTGCTAAATGACTAATGTACTAGTTGATTCCAAATTTTGACACCTTTTTATTCAAAGTCTCTTACCTCCACTCTAAGAGAGTGTTATATTTTAGAGTTCTTCCTCATTTTATCACTTATGCAACACACTCAAATTATGCAAAGGAAAAAAATTTATCCATGGGAAAATTAAAATACTATGATGATACTTCATCCTCATCCTCTAATCGTTTCAAGATATATATACTTTCAAACCATCTCTTAATCCCACTAAATCTAAGTCCACATTGTTAATGTTGTTTCTAAACCAAATAAGGATCAATTACAACCCATGTGGCATAATTTTTCTAATTTACCTTACACACCTTGGCTCTTATTAACATGAGTTTATCGAAATAAATCTTAATAATCTTCCTCCACTCAATATTTATCTTTATCTCCTCGTGGATGAAAATATGATGAAAATTCATGCTATGACTACTACCAATGCATTGGTAATTCTATTGATAGATAGCGATCTAGAAAAAAACACCACTTCATCAGTTCCATCAGCACCAAGAAGGAAAAACAAGAAAAGTGAGAAAAACAAGGTAAACGGAGGTTCTGGATAGAACCACCGCTCTATGCAGAGTGGCAGTTTCAAAACCACCACCCTACAGAGAGGTGGTCTTGAAACCGCCACCTAGCTAGGGTCTTGGTCTTGAGACCACCGGTCTACACAGGTGGTGGTGAGCTTTGACACTTTTGAATAGAAAAGAAGAATGGAATGCGATTGGACATGTTCTTGAAGTGCCTAGTTGTGTCTCTTCTCTTCCATACCCTTTCACATCCTCCAAGTGCATGGGAGGACATAAGAAGTCCTATAAATGTATGAAAGGAACAAGAGAATAGAATTCAAAGAAACAGAGAGATCGAGAAGCGTATTGCCCACATCCCTTTGACACCTTTTGGATACCTATTTTGATACTATGATTACATTATAGACATCATTATATTTTGATTTAGTATGTTGTTAGACACTTGATCATGGATTATTGTTGATCTTGATTTGGATATGATATATGATGATTATTAGAGACACTCATATGTGGATCATGATATATAATTTGACATGGTTGTTTCATGGATGTTGTTTGGACATATGATTTTGGATATTATGAGTAGATCTAGAAATGGATATTTTATGATGGTGATATAGTTTATTTAAAATTCAAATGATGTAGTTGTTACTTTGATGTTGTTGTGATTCATTTATATAGTTGGTTTTTTTATTTCATTTATATCATGTTGGATGTTATGATATGGCCACGAGGCTGAAGGAGGTATTTGTATTTACGGAGTTAAAAATATCACAACAAAAAACATCGGGGATCAGAGACCAACCACAATGGAATTCTAGGTGAATTTGACAAGGTCACCATTACAACTTGTTTTGTGTATGTGTGTTGTTTTGTTAAGGATTCCCATGGGGGATTTCTTTTATATGTGACCATGGGTTGTGTATTTTTTTATGTGTTTTCTTTTATTATTGTTGTATGTATTTTATTAGTAATGTGTTCCTTTCTTTAAATTAATTAAAATTATGATAGAATTAATGTGAGAATCATATGGTTAAAATTTAAATAAATTAGATTGGGATATGGGAAAGTAATAATGGAAGTTGTTGGCTATTTGTATTAAATTTGTAAGGGATGTGTAAGTTGTGTAAGAGTTTGTGTAAGTCATTTTGGAGTATGAAATACTCCACCTCCATGACAAATTCAAATTTGTCCTTGGGGGCTATTTTGGAGGCTTGTGGGACAAGTAAAACTTGTCCCATGCCTCTAAATTTAATTTACCAACCATACTTATGGTTGGAGAAGTGATTTGTGACTTTTATAATGAATTTTATTAATCATGTTGCATGTTTTAATTGCACTCTCTTACATTTTATTTAATTTGTTGTCCCTTGAGGTGTGGGCTTTTGGAGTGTGCAAGTAACTTGTCATTTTTCACCCACCTCTTTATTGTGCTTGGGAGAATGGATTTTTGTCTTTTGTGTTTGAATTGAGGATGTGTGATGTGGCATCCTACATGGATCCACATCATCCTCTCTTGTTCCCTCTTCTATATAATTCAAACTCTTGCCTTGGTTTGGGTTGTTAAACATTTTTGCATTCTTCCTTGGGGGCGCATTTTTACTATTTTGAGCTCTTGTGGATTATGGAGGAATTTGGAGATAATTTCATACTTGGCATTGCCTATTTGAACTATATTCTTGGCATTTGAAGCTTGTTGTTGGAAACAAAAGTAACCATGGAGAGGTAGGAATTTAAATCTCCTTTTTATGCTATCATTTTCTTGTTGTGTTGTGTGAATGGTGCATGCTTTGATTTATTTGTTGGTTGGTTGGGTAGACTACCTTAGGGAAGGTGTAGGAGAAGGCTATGGGGAATCCATGTGGGGGGCATAAGGAATGCCATTGGCATCAAAATTTTGTGGAGGGAGTTTGGGTTTGGGATCCACCATGGAAAAGAAATAGCTTGCATTTCTTACTTTTTGGGGGCATAAGGAGGGATTTGTGGGGGCATAAGGATATGTATGGTGAAATTTATTTGGTTTGTTATGGTGGATGCCCAATTCCCAATTGGGAGGCATAAGTAGCTTCCCCCATAGACCTTGCTCCTTTGGCTTGCATGATCAAACCTGAGTTCTATTTTGAAATGTATTTAAATGCAACATTTGTGAACTGTTGTTTTTTTAATTGTGTTTCAAAATGAAATGTGTATTTGAAAGAATGTTGTGTGTTGTGGAAGCTAGTTATTGCCATGGGTTGAATTGTTTCTATTATTGTATTCTTTTTGGGGATTAGGGGCCAATGATGAAGGAAGGATTCTCCTTTCATTGGATGTCTCGGTTGGGTGGAGAGCATTTCCTTTTCCTATCTTTTTGTTGTGATCAAATTGGAGAAAGAGAAAATGTGCATGTTGCTGTCCTAGAGCAAAGGAAAAATGCAGTTTGATAGTCCCTTGTGAAAACATATTTATTTTTAATCCTTTCCCACTTGTTGTGGATGAAATTGTAATGTATTTTGGTAAATAAATGATGTTGAAATTGATTATGAAGTTATATATTTAAATTGTGAAAGACATTTATATTTTGTTTGGTTATTGGAAAGAAAGAAATAGAATTTTGTTGTTACAGTCAAACTTTGAAAGATGTATATTCTGTTGAAATCAATAAAGAATTGCAAGTTCATCTCTCATTGCATTGTTGGGTTGATTTGGAATGTCAAATTATGATTCGAATCTCTTTTTAGTTGCAAAGGAAAGAAAATATGTATGAAGGAATTTTATTGCTTGTTTCTTTTGGAAATATATGAAATTGGAAATCAGACTTTACCATCTAGCTTTGAAATGAATTTCTTACATACAACTAAATGTATTAGACCAGATTAGAAATAAGATATTACACTTAAATGATAAATTGGATATACATAATTTTCCTTGAAGTGAATCTCTGCTACAAATTTTAAAATTGGTAAATTTAAATAAAATGCACAGTTTAGACCTGCACTTAACAATCAACTTGGAATTGATATAATTTAGCATGCTAAGACATTAAGGAACTCAATTGACAAAGAACACTTAAGAAAACAATTTTAAACATTGCAAATTCGAGCCAAATCCTTCTCACAGTATTTTTCTGTCAACTGTTGGAAAATTACAAATTGAAATCAATTGAAAAAATTTACCTTCCTAAAACACTTTAAACCCTCTATGTCCTGTCTAACATGTTTAGTGAAGGAGGAGATCCAATTTAATAAAATTTAGAAGTTGGAATTTACCAGTTGGATTTTTAAAATCCTACAGATCCTTTTGAAAAATTTACCCCTTCAAATTTACCAAAAAGTAAACTTTATGTTTTCTATGCAAAGAGGGCATTGAGATCTTTCCAGAAAGTCCTTGTTTGCCCAAAACTAAGCTTTCTAGCTAAAGTTATGACACTTTGAAATTTTTCTTCCTTGGTGGGTAACTTTGGGAAAATTTTCCCTGATAGGCCCATGGCCCGAAAAATTCCCATTAAAAATCCTTAGAATTTTTTTTTGAAAAATTTGGTTTAGGAAAATTTGTGAAATTTCCTCTACCAGCCTACAACCAATCAAAGGCTACCACGTGTCCTCACCTTTTGAAAATTTTGGAAAAAAATTCCATTTCTCCCCGCTGTGCCACGGCCTATCACAGCCTGTCACATGGCGGCTTTGGGTGCTAGCAAGCAAGGGGAGGACCTTTTTTTGAATTTTTTTGAAAAAATTCCCCGCAGCCCTGTACTCCTACCCTACCTTGGGTTGGGAAAACTTCCTCCCGTGGAAGCGCAAACCCACGCACGCACTCATCCCTTTCACCCCATCTCCTCCCTTTGACAAAATTCATTGAATCTCCTTGCCACTCCACTTGACTCCTTCTCCCTTCTCCCTATGATGTAGTGTGGAGTGCCATGTGTCCCTAGTAGACCCATGGGCACATGGACACCAAATGGTTTTCTCTCCCTCTTAGGAGAAATGCCCCAAATTCTTCCACCACTCCACCCTTCCCTTTTCCCGGCGATGATTCCGAGGCCACCACGCGTCCTTGGAGGACTGCGCAGAGGCATGGGTGCAAATGAGAATTTTCTCCCGCACAAGGAAAAATTCCAAACACCACCCCGCGACCCACCGACCTGAAATTTGGTTTTCACCCCACTTGACACATGTCCCCTTTGGGGAAAATTTGATCCCTAAACTCGCTAGTCCATATCTTGAGTTTCTAAAGGAGTTAGGAGGACTTATTTATATCACTGGAAAAGTGACAAAATTTCCTATCCAATGGGAATGATTTAGGAAATTCGGAAGAGTTAAAAGTGAGAAAAATCAAGTTGAAACTCGAGCCTATTAGAGATTGGGTATGAGAATAAATTACTCCTTGAACCTAATCGAAACTTCTAACCCTAAAATGTGAACCTTGTGACCTCTAATAATTATCTTAAAGGAAAAGTATGTTCTAGTATTTTAGATTTTTTCCAGAACCTGATAGTGTCAATTATTTCCTTGCAACTTGGTTGTGAACAATTCTAATAAAAAAATCATCCCATAATTTTCTAATTAACCCTAGGTTGTTTCTTAGGTCTCAAATGGGTTGTTTTAATGGGCATCACACTTGGTATCAAAGCAATGGTTCAAAGGCTTAAACCATTGGGAACACTAGAAAACTTGGGACATGAAACTTAAACCTAGCACACTTTTAAACCTAGAAAACAACTTAGCTAGAATTTTTATATTTTAGTAAACATGGAAGTTGTGTAAAACTTAGCAAAATAAAATAACTCTCACTTTGGTCTGTTTAGGAGGCTCAAACGGAGTGAGAGGAAACTTCACAGAGACTCATACTCACCACCACCACCTGGATCGGGTGTAGCATTTATCCTACCCTAGATCTGCAAACCCTTCAGATGTCAATGCCACTCTACGCGGAGGATTAGGAGGAGGACATGCAACTAGCCATGACAGAGCCCCTTCTATCGAGGGTCAAGTATCTCCTCGACCTAGCGAAGAGCATAGAGGAGAGAACTCCCATGTGGATTCAGATAGAGCAGACTCACCACCTAGGAGACAGGGTGACAGAGTTCCAGAGCATAGAGAGAGGTCTCAGAGCCCTAGGCTTAGGGATGAGTGTGCAGAGAGACCTAGAGGCCACTAGACCACAACAATGGATCACATCAGGGAGATCCTGAAGCTTCGCCCTCGCATTACTCAGGTGGCTAGTGAGCTTGAATAGTTGCTTCAAGCTTTGTCCTTATTCTAGCAACATGAAAGCTCATGTTGCGATCCATCTACTAAGCGATGGAGTAGGAGTATGGTGGAGGACAGAGGAGCAGAATCTCCATGTAGATTCAGAGATAGTGACGTGGGAGCTATTTAAGGAGATATTTAGGAGCATGTACTTGTTACATATGTTCATACAAGATAGAGGATTGATGAGTTCCATGACCTCTGGCATGTGCATCTCTTTCTATAGTAGAGTATGAGAGTATATTTTTGGATCTACTCCAAGTGCACGTAGAGTATATGCAGGATGAGCAGGTGTGGATTCATAGGTTCATCCAGGCCTAAATTTAGATATTGGAGGTGCAAGTGCAGATCCACTACCCACAGACATTAGTAGAGGCCGTCGAGAAGGCCTATATTGCAGAGGAAACTTAGGGAAAGACCTTCGCAGCTGCTAGAGACCAAGTCAAGAGCCACATACAGCAAATGCAGGATGGTAGATCGAGGGGGCCCGCCCCTTCCTCGCGGTGGCTAGGGTACAACATAGTCATCCTTTAGGCCATAGTAGTAGTAGCAGTAGAATTCCCACCCCCCTCATAGACCTCCATAGAGAGATGATGCACAGATAGGTTAGAGTATGAGGCCTCCTTTTAAGGGTCCCATCAGGACACAGGGTGGACCTAGAGCTTAGTCAGTGGGAGCTCACCAGAAGATACCTCAGCAGACCACAACTAGATCATCAGGGTCCACACCACAGGCTTCTAGGGCACCTACTGGAGGTGCTACTCATTGGGGAGGATCAAGAGGATGTTTTGGTTGTGGAGTTACTGGAAACTTTTGGAGAGATTGCCCACAAAACCCTAACAACAAGGGTAAGACACAGATTTCAAAGCCGACTGTTGGTGACATGGGATGTAGCCACAGGATTTATACAGTAGTTGAGAACTGCCAGGTAGAGCATTAGAGTATAGTCATTGAGACCACAAGTAGCATTGGTGGTATTCCTACCTCTGTATTATTTGATTCTGGTTCTTCTGATTCTTTCATTGCACCATCTTTAGTAGAGTGATATAGGTTGGTGGCAGTTAGGTAGGGTCTTAGTTGGGATGTCAAGATGGCTTCTGGAGCCAAGATCTCTATATAATCCTTAGTTAAGGAGTGTGTAGTGGATTTGGGACCTTTCACCACTACCTCAAATCTTTGTATCCTTCCTTTGGGCTCGTATGGATTCATTTTGGGTATGGATTGGTTATCTACACACAGGGCCAGGATGGATTGTTATTACAAGAGTATAGCTTGTGCAGATGATTTGAGAGTAGAGTCGGTGATTTCAAGGGTTAGGAGACCCATTTCTATTCACACCATCTCTGCTATGTAGCTTAAGCGGTGTGTGTGATGGGGTTGTTAGATGTATACTGTGACACTTAGTGACAGATCAGAGGATGGGTCTAGTGGACCATCGCTAGATGATCATCCCATTTTGAGAGAGTTTACATATGTCTTTCTAGGGAGCTACAAGGGTTACCACCCCCACGTGAGATTGATTTTCATATAGATCTAGTTCTTGGAACAGAGCCTATCTCATGAGCACCTTATCGATGACCACCCCAGCTCGTGAGCTCAAGTTGTAACTCGAGGGACTTTTGGAGAAGGGTCTTATCCATCTTAGTGTATCCCCTTTGGGTACACTGGTGATCTTTTTGAAGAAGAAGGATGGATCCTTGTGGTTGTGTATTGATTACCTCTAGCTAAACAAGGTAATGATCAAAAAATTTTATCCCCTTCCACGTATTGATGAATTATTTGATCGATTAAGGGAGCCATGGTTTCTCTAAGATTGATCTCAAGTCAAGGTATCATCACCGAGGATCTCAGAGGCATACATTCATAAGACCACCTTCCACATGAGATATGAGCACTATGAGTTCACAGTGGTGCCTTTTGGTTTGACTAATGCCCCCGCAGTGTTCATGAGTTTGATGAATGGGGTATTCAGGACCTTCTTAGATCACTTCATACTCATCTTCTTAGATGACATCTTGATATACTCATGTATGTGTGAGGAGTATGAGGGGAACCTTCACCAGGTTCTTTACGTGTCTTTATGAGTAGAAGCTTTACGGGAACTTGGAGAAGTTTGCATTCTTTCAGACAAAGGTGTAGTATTTGGGTCATATTATTTCTAGGGAAGTTATCGTAGTTGATCCTTCCAAGATTAGAGCCATTATGGATTGGCCAGCACCCACTAAAGTGACCAAAGTGCATAGCTTCATGGGATTAGCAAGTTACTACCAGGGTTTTTTTAGGACTTCTCTCAGATTGTGCACCCTATCACTTCCCTTCAGAGGAAAGGGAAGAAGTTTTTTTGGTTGGACAAATGCGAACAAGACTTCAAGACAATGAAGGAATGCCTCACTAGAACACCTATTCTTGTAGTGTTGGATCCACGGGGTGAGTTCTTTGTTTAGACCGATGCTTCATCGGGCAGGCCTTGGAGGTTTGTTGATGCGGGATGGTAGAGTAGAGGCCTTTGATTCTCGCAAACTCAAACATCACGAGCTTAATTATCCGACCCATGATGTTGAGCTTGTGGCGGTTGTGTATTCTTTGGTTAGATGGAGACACTTTCTTCTTAGCAGGAGATTCACACTCGTGCCGGATCACTTGAGTCTTTGCCACCTCTTCACGTAATGCAATCCGAACACACTCGTCGGTGGCATTGGAAGGAGTTTCTTTATGAGTATGACATGGAGATCGAGCATGTGAAGGGGAAGGAGAATGTGGTAGCAGATACACTCTTAGCAGATGAAGACATGTGGCTATGGCCACCTCAGTGAGCATAGATTTGTAGAGAAAGATTCTTCAGTAGCTTCCTCTTGATAGCTTCTACATTGCAGTATGAGTAGAGATCGAGTCACAAAGACCCCTTGAGGGGAAGTTTGATGGTTTTTCCTTAGAGGCAGATGGCCTTCTCAAGCACAGAGGCTGGATATATGTTCCCAGAGATGGAGGCTTGAGGTAGGACATCTTGATAGAGGCACATCATGCACCCTATTCATCCCATCTCGGGGTGAAGAAGATGCACGCCACCTTGAGATAGTTGTACCATTAGAGAGGACTTCATCGAGATGTGGCCCAATTTGTGTCATGGTGTTTAGAGTGCTAGAGGGTTAAGGCGAGCATCAAAGCATCCAGCAAGCCTTCTTTATCCTCATGCTATACTAGAATGGAAATGGGACACCATTTCCCTAGATTTCATTGTTGGGCTACAAATTTTGAGATATCACTAGGACACCATCATGGTCATGGTTGATAAATTGAAAAAGTGACTCACTTTTCTCTGGTGAAGACCACTTATACAGCTAGAGTAGTGGCATGAGTATATTTGGATGAAATTTTTAGGTTACATGGGATTCTGTGGAAGATTATTTGTGACCGCGATCCTTTGTACACTTCACATTTCTGGACTACCATGCAGTATGTCCTTGGGACAAGAATCAACTTCAAGCACAACATATCAACCCGAGACAAATGGAAAAACCAAGTGGGTGAATCAGATCTTAGAGGATATGCTTAGGATGTATATGATGGATCAATAGACTAAATGGGAGGAGTACTTGTACTTAATGGTGTTTTCCTACAATAATAGTTTTCAGAGTTCCATAAGCATGGATCCTTTTCAATATTTCTATGGTAGAGAGTGTAGGAAACCTCTTACTTGGGATAGGCTAGAGGATAGGGTATCTCTTGGACCAACTCTTTTACAAGACATGGAGTAGTAGGTGGTGTTGATCAGGAAGAGATTGCAGGAGGAAATACGTAGGAAGAAGAAGTATGCGGATCAGCATAGGATCGACCATAGTTTTGATGTGGGCAGAAGTTGTTCCTTTGTGTGTCACCACACAAGAGCCCTATCCTTTATGGAAAAGGTTCTAATTTAGCTCCTTGATTCGTTAGACCTTTTGAGATCTTGGAGTGTATTGGCCCTTTGGCCTACCATCTAGCATTACCACCCGACTTGTCTCACATACATGATGTTTTTCATGTTTCAGGTTCTCAGAAATATATCACAGATCATTCTCATGTGATAGATTGGACAACATTCAGTAGGTGCAGGATTAAGGGAAGGTGATGGTGGAGCCTATTCGTATCCTAGATCACAGGACCCTTGTCCTTCGAGGTAGAGATGTTGATCGATTTGGGTGCAAAGTGGAATAGATATGATGAGACTGCAGCTACATGGGAGGATGCTACTTCATTACAAGTTTAGTTTCCACATTTGTTCCAGTGACTTCCAGGAGGAATTCGAGTCTAAGGGGAGGGGGATGTAGTGCCCACTTCCCTTTGACACCTTTTGGATACCTATTTTGATACTATGATTACATTATAGACATTATTATGTTTTGATTTAGTATGTTGTTAGACACTTGATCATGGATTATTGTTGATCTTGATTTGGATATGATACATGATGATTATTAGAGACACTCATATGTGAATGATGATATATTATTTGACATGGATGTTGTTTGGACATATGATTTTGGATATTATGAGTAGATCTAGAAATGGATATTTTATGATGATGATATAGTTGTTGATTTAAAATGTAAATGATGTAGTTGTTACTTCGATGTTGTTGTGATTCATTTATATAGTTGGTTTTGTGATTTCATTTATATCATGTTGGATGTTCTGATATGGACACAAGGCCAAAGGATGTATTTTTATTTTTAGGTTAAAAATATCACAACAAAAACATCAAGGCATCAGAGACCAACCATAATGGAATTCTAGGTGAATTCGAAAAGATCACCATGGAAACTTGTTTTGTGTATGTGTGTTGTTTTGTTAAGGATTCCCATGGGGGGATTTCCTTTATATGTAACCATGGGTTGCATATTTTTTTATGTGTTTCTTTTATTATTGTTGTATGTATTTTATTAGTAATGTGTTCGTTTCTTTTAATTAATTAAAATTGTGATAGAATTAATGTGAGAATCATATGGTTAAAATTTAAATAAATTAGATTGGGATATGGGAAAGTAATTATGGAAGTAGTTGGCAATTTGTATTAAATTTGTAAGGGATTTGTAAGTTGTGTAATAGTTTGTGTAAGTCATTTTTGGAGTATAAAATACTCCACCTCCATGAAAAATTCGAATTTGTCCTTGGGGGCTGTTTTTGGAGGCTTGTGGGACAATTAAAACTTGTCCCATGCCTCTAAATTTAATTTACCAACCATACTTATGGTTGGAGAAGTGATTTGTGACTTTTATAATGAATTTTATTAATCATGTTGCATGTTTTAATTGCACTCTCTTAAATTTTATTTAATTTTTGTCCCTTGAGGTGTGGGCTTTTTAGAGTGTGCAAGTAACTTATCATTTTTCACCCACCTCTTTATTGTGCTTGGGAGAATGGATTTTTGTCTTTTGTGTTTGAATTGATGATGTGTGATGTGGCATCCTACATGGATCCACATCATCCTCTCTTCTTCCCTCTTCTATATAATTCAAACTCTTGCCTTGTTTTGGGTTGTTGAACCTTTTTGCATTCTTCCTTGGGGGTGAATTTTTTTACTGTTTGGAGCTCTTGTGGATTGTGGAGGAATTTGGAGATAACTTCATACTTGGCATTGCCTATTTGAACTATATTCTTCGCATTTCAATCTTGTTGTTGGAAACAAAAGTAAGCATGGAGAGGTAGGAATTTAAATCTCCTTTTATGTTATCATTTTCTTGTTGTGTTGTGTGAATGATGCATGCTTTGATTTATTTTTTTCTGGTTGGGTAGAATTCCTTAGAAAAGGTGTAGGAGAACGCTATGGGGAATCCATGTGGGGACGCATAAGGAATTCCATTTTCATCAAAAAAATTTAGAGGGAGTTTGGGTTTGGGATCCACCATGGAAAAGAAATAGCTTACATTTCTTACTTTGTGGAGGGCATAAGGAAATATGTCGGGGGCCATAAGGAGGGATTTATGTAGGCATAAGGATAAGTGTGGTGAAATTTATTAGCGGTTTTTTTCGGTGGATTCCCAATTCCCAATTGGGAGGCATAAGTAGCTTCCTAAATATACCTTGCTCCTTTGGATTGGATGATCAAGCATGAGTTCTATTTTGAAATGCTTGTAAATGCAGTTGTGAAATGATGTTTTTTGTTGAATTGTGTTTCAAAATGAAATGTGTATTTGAAAGAATGTTGTGTGTTGTGGAAGCTAGTTGTTGCCATGGGTTGAATTGCATCTATTATTGTATTTTGGTTGGGGCTCGGGGCCAATGATGAAGGAAGGATTCTCCTTTCATTTGATGTCTTGGTTGGGTGGAGAGCGTTGCCTTTCCCCCTCTTTTGTTGTGATCAACTTGGAGAAAGAGAAAATGTGCATGTTGTTGTCCTAGAGCAAAGGAAAATGTAGTTTGACAGTCCCTTGTGAAAACATATTTATTTTTAATCCTTTCCCACTTGTTGTGGATGAAATTGTAATGTATATTTGTAAAGAAATGATGTTGAAATTGATTATGAAGTTATATATTTGAATTGTGAAAGACATTTATATTTTGTTCGGTTATTGGAAAGAAAAAAATAGAATTCTTTTGTTACAGTCAAACTTTGAAAGATGTATATTCTGTTGAAATCAATAAAGAATTGCAAGTTCATCTCTCATTGCATTATTGGGTTGAGTTGGAATATCAAATTGTGATTGGAATCTCTGTTTAGTTGCAAAGGAAAAAAATATGTATGAAGGAAGTTTATTTCTTGTTTCTTTTGGAAATATATGAAATTGGAAATCAAAATTTACCATCTAGCTTTGAAATGAATTACTTACATACAACTAAATGTATTAGACCAGATTAGAAATAAGATATTACACTTAAATGATAAATTGGATATACAGAATTTTCCTTGAAGTGAATCTTTGCTGCAAATTTTAAAACTAGTAAATTTAAATAAAATGCATAGTTCGGACCTGCACTTAACAATCAACTTGGAATTGATATAATTTAGCATGCTAAGACATTAAGGAACTCAATTGACAAAGAACACTTAAGAAAACAATTTTAAACATTACAAATTTGAGCCAAATCCTTCTCACTATATTTTTGTCAACTATTGGAAAATTACAAATTGAAATCAGTTGAAAAATTTTACCTTCCTGAAACACTTTAAACCCTCCCTAGAGCAATCCTCCATGTCTGTTCGGCATGTTGAGTGAAGGAGGAGATCCAATTTAATCAAATTTCGAAGTTGGAATTTACCAGTTGGCTTTTTAAAATCCTGCAGATCCTTTTTTCAAAATTGACTCCTTAAAATCTACCAAAAGGTAAAATTTATGTTTCTTATGAAAAGAGGGCATTGATAGATTTCTAGGAAGTCCTTGTTTTCCCAATACTAAGCTTTCTAGCTAAAGTTATGACACTTTGAAGTTCTTCTGCCTTGGTAGGAAAATTTGGGAAAATTTTCCCTGATGGGCCCGAGGCCCGAAAAATTCCCATTAAAAATCCTTAGAATTTTTTTTTGAAAATGTTTGGGTCAGTAAAATTTGTGAAATTTCCTCCACCGGCCCATAGCCAATCAGAGGCTGCCATGTTTCCTCACAAGGTAGCGCATGCGCGGCTTTTTCTTTTGCCCTTAGACCTTTTGAAAATTTTGGAAAAATTTCCATTTCTCCTCCGCGCCCATGACTTATCATAGGTTGCCACGTGGCAGCTTTGGGTGGTAGCGGGGGAGGACCGTTTGTTTTTTTTTAAAATTTTTGTCTTTGGAAATTTTTGAAAATTTCCCTTCAGCCCCGTACTCCCACCCTGCCTTGGGAAAACTTCCTTCTACGGACATGCACCCATGCGTGCACTTATCCCTTTCACCCCATATCCTTCCTTTGGCGAAATTCTCTGAATCTCCCTTCCACTCCACCTTCCTCCTTATCCTTTCTCCCCACAATGTAGTGTGGAGTGCCACATGTCCCTAGCAGACCCACGGGTGTGTGGACACCATATTGTTTTCTCTCCCTTTTGGGTGAAATGCCCCAAATTCTTTTGGTGCTCCGCCCTTCCCTTTTTCCCTGGCGATGACTCTGAGGCCGCCACGTGTCCTTGGAGGACCCACGAAGGCATGGGCATAAATGGTAATTTTCTCCCACATAAGGAAAAATTCCAAATGACACCATGCGACCCACCGACCCGAAATTTTCTTTTCACGTCCGCTTGACACGTGTCCCCTTTGGGAAAAATTTGATCCTTAAACTCTGTCATTCGTATCTTGATTTTGAAGAAGTTGGGAGGACTTCTTTATATAATCAGAAAGGTGAGAAAATTTCCTCTCCAATGGGAATGATTTAGGAAAATTTGGGAAGTGCTAAGAGTGAGAAAAATCAAGTTGAAACTTTGATCCTGTTAGAGTTAGGGTATGAGGATAAATTACTCCTTGAACCTAACTGAAACTTCTAACCCTAAAATGTGAACCTTGTGACCTCTGATAATTATTTTAAAGGAAAAGTATGTTCTAGTATTTTAGATTTGTTCCAAGAACCTAATAGTGTCAATTGTTGCCTTACAACTTGGTTGTGAACACTTCTAATAAAAAAAAATTATCCCATAATTTTCTAACTAACCCTAGGTTGTTTCTTGGGTCTCAAGTGGGTTGTTTTAACGAGCATCACAAAAGCAGAGTTTAATGAGAGCAAGTAGCAAGATCATCGGTGCTAGAATGTAAGAATTGTAGGAGAAAGGTGTAGAAATAGAGCAAGCAAGTAATTGGAGAGAAGGTTTACACTATTGCTTCATTTCATACTTATTGTAATTTTTAATTGTCTATTATAGACCAATAAAAGTGGGAAGAAAGATCAGTTTCCCTTCCCCACTGGTTTTCCTCCTTGGAGGTTTCCAAGATAAAATTGTTGGTGTTGAAGTTTGAATTATTTCCTTCTCTACAATTTCCTTTCTATAGCACTAGATAATTAGTCACGAAGCTCTAATTTTTTTAGCAATTCTTTCATTTTCCAAAGTTGAAAGTAGAAAAACATAATTATGTGATTCGTAGAGTTCCAAAGTAGAATTTTATAGATCATTTTGGTATCAGAGCTGATTATATATCCAGGATTATGGCATTTGAATCTTTCTTGTGATTTTTATGATAGTGACAAGGTCCAAAGGTGAAGAATTTTTACCTTGTGAGCTATATATTTCTATGAAGAAGTGGAAACAGAGAATTTGAGCTCAAATGGAAGAAGAGAACTTGGTTCGTAGAGTCGAGATGCTAGAGACCATGATGGATAGATTGCATAGGAAACAAGAAGAGCTTTCAGATCTGCAAAAGATGGCTTTGGTTAAGAAAGATTTAATGGAATCAGTGGTTCGAGCACTATCCAAAAATTCAAGTATCGGAAAGAGCCACAAAGAGGAAGAATGGGAAGAGCTTGAAGAGACACCTATTGTAAGTGAGAAGGTAAAATATGCACATACACCTTTTAAAGTTAAAAAAAAGTGGAAATAAAGAATTATAAAGGACAAGTAGATGTAGAATTACTGGATAAATGGATTAAATAGTTAGAAGTCTACTTTAGTGTGCATAATGTCATTGAGGCACAAAGGGTCACCTTTGTATGTCTCAAAATGGAAGGTCATGCTCTGGTTTGGTGGGAAACCCATCTAGCAACTTATGAGAAGAAGAAACATCCTATTGTCAGTGCTTGGAAGGGTTTTAAAGAATTGATTAGAGATAACTTCTATCCTATTGGCCATAAGAATGACATGATGATTAAGTGGTAGTACTTTAGATAGGGCAGCGGTCAAAGTATGTACAACTACACTACGGAATTTCAGAGACAATCCATGTTGCTTAATATGGACTTGGAGGATGAGGACATTCTAACCAAGTATTTGGGAGGACTTTACACTCACCTTCAGAGGAATATAATCTCCATGAAGCCCAAGGATCTCAATGAATCTTGTGTACAAGCATACTATATTGATGACAAGAAGAAGAAAGGAGAAATAGAGCTAAAGGAGGCCAGTCAACGTAACAACAAGAAAAATAACAAGGGAAGATAGGTAGCAGAGGTAAATGGAAAGGTAAACATGCCACTACTACTCTGCATACTTGTAAAGATCCTAATAATTTCTATAAGAATTGTGATGTAAATGGACATACTGACGCCACATGTTGGAATTTTCATCTGGAATTGTACCCAAAGCACCGAACCAAGGATTCCAAGAAATACATGGCCACTATGAAGACAATGAGAGAGGTGGATATTGAGGATGTTTCAGATGTAGAAGAGAGGTTGAGATGCATGGCCACTAACATGTACGGGGCAAAGTAGAAGAAGAAGAGATGAGTAAAATTTTCAAATCAGAATCCAAATCAAGAAGACTAAGGTAAACGCTTTAGTAGATTCAGTTCTCATTCAAATTTGATTTCTAATGTGGTTGTAGAACAACTTGGTCTAGATACTTACATGCATCCACATTCATACCCACCGGGATAAGTGAAGAAGGGTGTAAAATAGAAGTTACACGGAAGTGTAAGTTTCAGTTTGGGATAAATACCCAATACATAGATGTATTAGAGGCTGATATTATTCCACTTGATGCATTTGACATTGTCTTTGGAAGTCCTTACTTGTATACCAGGGATGTTGTGTTCACAAGGAGGGAGAACTGATACAGATGGGTCAAGGATGGAGTTAGTTTTAACATTTGGACACACTAGAGAAAATCAAATAAGGATATGGTAAGTGCCAACCAAGCACCAAGACTTTTCAGAAAATCATCAGTTTTGTTTACTTTCATTGGAAGAAAAAAAATAGACGTAAGAGCATGGATATTTCTAACCAAAGGATGGAGAATTTGGATAGCACTTTTCATTTTTTATAGAAGAAGCCACCATAGGAACCACTCATTCAATGATAAAAAACTTCCACTATGTAGTCACCGTATCTACCTATAGATTCACTGGATCTAACCATGGGGCAGCAATGAGAAGAGGAGATACAAGGAATGGTGGTGACTATAGCAGCAACATACTTGGAGGGGATTCAGCCAATCCATCTTAGGAGACAAATACAAGAAAGGACTAAACCACTACAATATGGGCCCTTTGTCATACTTGAGCAGGTTGGAGAAGAAACCTTTAGGCCATATTTTATGCAGATGCATGCGATAGTAAGTTACAAGAGTTCGCATCCACTAATGCCACATGAAAAATAAGGAAAGATACATAAGTTACCTTCCAAAGAGGATTGTACTCGAGGAAACTCGGAGGAAGATGTAGCACTAGAATAAAAACTAGAGATCCACAGGATTCTTGGCAGGTTGGATGAGAGAAGACACCAAGGTAGACCTAGTGGTACTTGAATGAGCACGAGAGGGAGTTAATTCTCTACCACTCCCCCACTAAGATTTTTGGGACCAAAATCCTCCTAAGTAGGGGAGGTATGATCCATAGGGATCCATAAAAACACACCACTTCATTAGTTCCATCAACACCAAGAAGGAGAAACAAGAAAAGTGAGAAAAATGAGGTAAACGAAGGTTTTGGATAGAACCGTCACTCTATAAGAGTGGTGGTTTCAGAACCACCGCTCAATAGGGAGGCGGTATTGAAACTACCACCCAACTAGGATGGTGGTTCTGAGACTTCCGATCTACATAGGGCGGCAGTCCTGACACTTTCAAATAGAAAAGAAGAATGGAATGTGAGTGGATGCATTCTTGAAGCACCCAGCCATGTCTCTTCCCTTCCATGCCCTTTCACATCCTCCAGTGCATGGGAGGACATGGGAAGGCCTATAAATACATGAAAGGAACAAGAGAATAGGAATTCAAATATCCAGAGAGATCGAGAAGAAGATTTTAATGAGAGCAGTGAGAAAGATCTTCAGTGTTGGAATGGAATTGTAGGAGCAAGGTGTAGAAACAGAGCAAGCAAGTAATTGGAGATAAGGTTTACATTTTTGCTTCTTTTCATACTTATTGTAATCTATAATTTTCTATGTTAGACCAATAAAAGTGGGAAGAAAGAGTAGTTTCCCTTCCCGACTGGTTTTCCTCCTTAGAGGTTTCCAGGATAAAATTGTTGGTGTTGAAGTTTGAATTATTTCCTTCTCTACAATTTCCTTTCTATAACACTAGATAATCAGTCACGAAGCTCTAATTTTTTTAGCAATTCTATCATTTTCCAAAGTTGAAATTAGAACAACATAGTTGTGTGATTTGTAGATTTCTAAAGTAGAATTTTACAAATCATATATAAATCATTGGTTTAATCTTAAACATCTAATTTAAGATCTTATTGATAACAATGCAATTGAGCTCCCTCGTGCCCCTTACTTCTAAATCGATCAATGATAATAAAAATATAAAAATATTCAATGACCCTTTAACAAAGCATGACAAGCAAGTTACTGATTATTCTACAAACCATGCATATCGTGTTATGCCTCCTCCTTCATCGCGACCACTTGATTTTCTTATCGTTGCTACTGATATTCCCTAATCATTTGTCACATTGTGGAATCATTATTGGCATGCTACATTTTTTTTCGATTAATTGTATATCAATGCTTTTATTGGTTCTTATACCATCAAAAATACTAGGGTTTATCCATCAACTGTTACCAATGCATGTTCTGTGGCACAAATATGAGCAATCAAATGTCTGACTTCTCTAATCACATTTCTAGTTACCAATTATTATGTTTGTGTCATACTTCCCATCATAGTTGGGTACCTTACTATCTTCACACCATTCTTGGTTATGTTTGAAATCATTGGTTGTGACATGCTCTTATGTATCCCTTAGCTCCATGCTACACATTCCATCCCTTCCATGCATCACTTTTACCTCAATTTCATCCATAACAAACAAGTTTTCACCATCATATTTATTTCACCATCTACACCATTAGATCAGCCCAGTCTTTAATATATCTATGCACCTTTCATGGAATCTAGTTCTCCTAAGTCTCTCAAATCTAAAGCTACTTATACACCTAGTTATCCTATCTACAAATGACCTACATCACGACCTTTTCATCCTCATATGTATTTCAGCACATATCATCATCTTAAGTCCCCTACTTTGGCAGATCCTTCCAATAAATATTATCCACCTCTTTCACTACATCAGTCTCTTCCATGTACACATAGTTTCTCTCCTACAAAGCAACAACCTTGGATCATTTTCACATGCATTTGTCTCTTCAGGTATCATGTGGGGGTATCTCCTTTATTATATTTGGATAGTATTTTATCCCTTACACATGTGGGGGCATTGAATTCCCCCTTTCATCATGTTAGTTCTCTCTAGTGTATTTTATTACACTTTATGCTTTGTGATTTATATATACTCTTTCTACACACCCCTACACTCTTGGGTATGCATATTCTATCATCATTACCCTATGATACAATCTAGTGCTACAGTTCACACTTGATTTTTGAGGGCACGATTCATCAATGAGCCTCACATTATCTACACTTCACACTCACACATTATACATTCATTTCCCAATGATGCACTCTTGTTCTATGGTTCACTCTTGATTTTTGAGGGGGAATTTCTAAATGAGCCTCATATCATGCACATCCATTGGAGGGAAACACTGCTCCTACCATCTACACATATTTTATTCCACATAGCATTAATACTTTCACACATCATTTGTATGTCTTGGTTGAATTTACTCTTGTTAGCTTATTCTACTTACATGTTACACCTTGTTTCCTATGTTATCCAGATTATTAGTATGTCATTACCTTTTTCTATATACATATGCATGTTTTATTTGTATCTTGAGGTGAATGCATGACCTTTCACAGATTCATAGATAATGTATGATGCTCGACACATCTCTTTAACAGTCCCACCAAGGCTCCTTTGGGCATCTAATTTTACTATTATCACATACTACACATGTTCCATTGTTATATCCTTTGCTACTTCTCACTATTTTCCCTTTACTTTGAACACATTTATACACTTGACATATTATCTATAATTCTAACATGTTAATGGGTGACTCATGTCTAACATTTACCTTGCATGATTATATACAACCATGGTTATATGTCATTGTTTGATTCCTATGTTATGTTATTGTTTGTGTGCTATGTTTTATGTCTTTTTGATCATTATATACTTTTGGCCACTTCAACCCTTATTATCTTGTGACATTGTGATTGATGCCCCATGTATGAAACTTGTTTCTCACGTCTATCTTTTCTTCCTAGTTTCTTGTTACATTTTCTTCCATTACATGCTAGCTTTGTTTACACTAACACTTAATACTAGCCTATTTGTTTTGCACGTGCCTTGGTTTTTGTTATCTCTAAAAACATCCTCTAATTTGTCATGAATGAATGGATGAGAAATCATTGTTTTTGGATAACATGGAATTACATCTCAAGTTGTGGAAATTGATACTTTGAGATAAACCTCTAGAGAAGGTTGGTTCCTATAAATAATATTAATGTTAAACTACTCCTAAGGAAGGAAATGCAACTATCTAATTCCAATTCTAATAATCTAAGGGACCAAGTGGGAGAAAGGTGCATAAAATGGGAAATCCTAAGCTAAAGAGAGGTGATAACACCAAGAAGAGGGGGAAAGACACTCTCAGATGAGTGAAAATGGGAGGAAAATGGAGGAGAGGGTAGACATGAGTGCCACAATTCAAAACAACATTCAAACTCTAATTTCCATGGATCACAATAGCTTCAAACCGTATGAAGAAAATAAAACATGCATAATATACCTAAAAATGCAATGAAATGCAATAGAACACAAGATATGGTAGATAATAGCCACAAAACATGAATTTTATTGCTTCAAATAGATGCACAATCCATTATAATGAATGAGTAAGGCAAGAATCACCCTCAAAATGTCCGAATATGATGCCTACAACTCAAAATACATGTGTAGGACTTGGATAAGGATACACTAGGATTATAAGAGGGTTAAACCTCTTCAAATGAGCCTCATTTTACAATATATAGAAAATGGGAGAGAGAAAATAGAGGGAAACTTAGATTTCCCCTTTCAACCACCAAAAACATACATTAAATGTCTGAAAATAGGCATGGGTGCCCTTATAAGACCATTACCCCATGATATTTTGCTTGTAAGAGAAGGAATGGGCACCATACTTCATCAAATTGGGTGGTTGAGAAACATATGATTGTATCTTTTAATGTTGGATTTTATTTCCTCTTTTTAACCCACCTATCCTCAACTAATTTGTGAAATTTAGAGTAAGAGGAAAAATATATAGCCATTTGAATTTCATAGGCTTAGTGAGGTCACGATTGATTACCTATGCAAGTGTTATAGTCCACAATAACCCCTTCATTCCAAGTGTAGATAGATCATCCGATTGGGGATTGGTGGAATTGTGGACCAATTTAGTTGGTGTTTTTAGGATCGACTTTGTTGCAAATCTATTTTGTTCCTTTGTTCTATGTTCCACCCGCATCACTGCATTTTCCTCACGCTTATTTTTTCCATTAGTCAACTAACCATCCAACTTAAAGAAATGTTGACTCAACGTAGTGTTTCATTTCTTCTATCAAAGCACTTGTTTTGTCTGTTACCTACCTTTTGTTTACCCTATAGCCGAGATCGGTGATGTGAAGAACATAAGGCCCAAGGGAACTATTACATATGTTTATGAAAACCTATTTTTTTACAAAACACTATCCCAACCCCTTTTATAGCCAATGTGGTAATACGGGAATGGGAGGAATGAAGGAACTATTCCTCTTGTTCCTCCAAAAGTTGATTGACTTGATTTGGCCCCAAATGACCCAATTTTTCTGATTTTTACTTAATTATGGAATTGAGGGGATAGAAAAGGAGGAAAGGAATGTATGAAACATTGATTTTCTCCATTTTTGATCCATTTATACATGTCCAAGTATAAATAAATATGTCAGTTATTAGAATAACCAAAAAGGGGTATTTTGGATAACATTTTCTATCATGCACATTCTCTACCCCTGCAGGTATTCACACTCGATATGCATATCAAATTCATGTCCTCTCGCTTTAGGACCTATTCTCGCTAAAGTCCTCACATGCACCCTATATGAGGGGGTGTCTATTGTGTGAACAAATCACCGCTACAATGAGCTCGGATCTTCAAGACAACATAGAACAATAAATAATTAACATAGTAACACAATTACAAATTGGCTTAGAATCATACTTGGGCGCAAAATACGAGTAGACATTAGCAGAGACAATATAGATAGTAGTAAAGTGGTAATTTGTGTCCCCCTACATGCTAATTTTATAGGAGCATAAGTAGTCAATTTTTTAGATCAACTCATTGTATATCAATTTTCATATCAGTTCTCCAGAACATGTACTTTTCTCTAAGTACATAATTTAGTTTATCACTCACATTTCAGATTACAATTGGAACAAATCAAAATAATCATCACAAATTGGGAAAAATAGAACAATTAGAACAAATCGGGACGTATCATCTATAGTAGTGCTTATTTGGGAAGTGTCATAGAAATAGAGAAAATCTAGACCTCTCCCCAACACTCTTCTCTTGGCATGATATCGCTCAAAACCTCACCATTTAGCATCAAATCCAGCAACTCCAAGATAATTAGGATAATTATTTATCTCTTATACTCTTATACATCAAGTGCACACTTTATTTTTATATATTTTCACACTTTTACTTACTTATACACATGTTACTTTGATTTCTCATATATGGAACTTTGACTACTCTCTCGTTCTTATTTTGTGGGTCTATCCTTAATACACAGAAGACGTATTTAATGTCAGCAAGCACAGTTCTAACAACATGCTACTATGCATGTGCTTCACCCCTAGGGTCCACTTCCCTTTCTTAGGCTCAACGCTTCACATTGTTATCACTTCATGCTTCACTTCTCCACTCGGCATGATATCACCTACACTCTTCTTTACATTATCACAAGGTATACATCTTCTATCAAATTTCTATTTTTAGTATTCACTCAATAACATAAAGCAGGGGTAAAATGTGGATAGACATTATATGCACTAGGTTCATTTATAGGTCCTAGAGTATACTATTATATACATGATTCCTAAGTTAAAAACTAGTAATTGACAATGTATTTTGAGCCTTTTTATTTATTTATTATATTGTTATTGACCTTACACACCCCTATGACTTGTTGGTATTTGAATAATTTACATTTTATAGCTTCGGACACTAGCACCCATTTAGGACGAAGCACTCTAGTGCTCTTGTCCCTTCTCGGGTGCTCCCGACCCTCTTTTATTTTTTAAATCTTTGTTTAGGTCTCTTTTACTTTTGGGTCATCTTTTATAACTTTGGGTTGGAATTTTAGTTTTCAAATACAAAATTCAAACAAGGGAATCATATATATACATAATTATAGTTGTCAAATGAAGGGCCAAACAATAACATAATGTACTATCACCTAAGATTACATTCAAATGCACAAGAGCATTACAAATCATCCATATAGCACATTCACTCAATGGATGAGCATTGTATTCTTCTACATACACAATATAGGATGGGGAAGTTTATTCTATTTTGTCTCACACATTTTATACATTTACAACATTCTATATACATCTTGTTATCATTGTGTAACTTGCACAAGGACAACTTGGGGCCTCATTACACATAATTACACATAAAACTACATCGAGTATGAAATTTAGTATAATTCTAGGTACTAAGTTAACTCTTCGGGTGATTTGTTGGGTCAATCCGACTCACATAATACATCTTGATTTTTTAGAATTTGATGTGGCATGTGGGTATGTGCAGCTAGACATTTGTTTCGTAATTTCTGGGTACAATCAGTGACATTAAATTGAAACCATAGTGAAAAATAGGGATCAATAGTGAACCTCATCCTATACATAAAAGATCAAAACTTGAACATCTTGGTGGAAATCGGTGTAGAGATCTAGTCACTAGTGCCTAGAAACTCCTATCCTCCTTTGGGTGCTCTGTCATGCATATTTCTAAGTTATAGAACCTCCAAAGTGAGCCTTGATAACACTCCTCTCATTCTATTTCAACATTTCCTCAAGACATAAGGCTTCCTAATCACTCAAAACTATTTAAATCATATATCTTTCTCATTTCCTTAGGGTTTCATATTATTACTTGCTTAGTGCTTGTTCATTTACTATATTTTTTTACTTATATATCATACATTATACTAGTTGTTCTATAATTAATATTTAACTCAATATTTATATTAAATCATGGTGTATTCAAATAAGTGATCCATAAGAGATAGCATTGCATGGCCAAAGGTGAGGTCAACAAGTTGATCGGTGTTAGGGAGTTGGAAATCATCTTTCGGACATGCAAGATTGATATCTTGGAAGTATGTCTAGATGCTTAATTTTACAAAGCAGATGGTTATGGGTATGATATTAGAAACCCATTATGGGTAGTCAATGGATAGTATGAAGTTATCACAAAGAATATGTTGTAATTATTATTTGATGAGGAGAGCTATGTGAGGGTGTATCCTATGTATTTTATATTTAGCATGTTTAGTGTTAGTAAATGTAATGGTGTTGTAGATAATTATATTAGGGTTAATACCCATCATATCACTATATGACCATATGAAGGCTTGGCTATGTTGAAAAGTAATAAAGTCCTTTAATTCTTCTGAATTTAAGGATTGACCAAATTTCACTATGTGAGGGTATTTCAAAGTCACTATGTTGATGTCAATGGTGGATTCCTTAAGGAGCGTTGATGTGTTAGGGTATTTCAAGGTAATGATCCTATACCTCCATATATGATAAAATGGATTGGTCATCGTGACATTGAATAATATCCATGGTAGGGGAGTCTTCCTCTACAATTTTAGGTAATATTAGTGGGATAGTCTTAATGTCATTGTTAGTTTGATAAGTCGTCCTAAGGTGATCATATTAACTAAAAAAATTCAAATAGGATGGAAATGTCATCATTTTTCCCGAGAGGGTAATTTGATGACACGATGACTTTAGTTCCATCACGAGACCAAATGTGGTGTTTGTGACATTATCTAAGGATGGTTTATCAAATCCTAATCCATACTTTTTGTGATGCTTGTAGGATAGAATAAATATTAAGTTGTGTATTCATTATTCATAACATATGAGTCCAAATCTCTTCTAGGAAAAATGATGAAGGTACATTTGTGCAAATGATTGATTATATAAGAATGGAAAATTAGACATGGATAGATTAGTGTAATGTTGTTTATCATGATGTTGTGAGGGATGATTGATCCCTCCATAGATGAGATTGGTTTTGAGACAAAGAGGGTTGAAGGAGATGACATCTCTAATATTGGGTTCATACATTATTTTTTTATCAGGCTCTCTTGTATGATTTTTATAGGAAATGAATTAAAAATGAGGAGACAATACTCCCCTAGCAAGATTCATTGTTTAACATACTCAAAAGAGGCATCGTTTGGTAATTTGGATGTGGAGATGGAATAAATAGTAGAGTATTGATCATAGGAACTCAAGTTCATTTTAGGAATGAGCACGTCATTTGGATGGTAGGTCATATGATATGCCTGAAAAGGATTCGAGTCAGCTGGAACAATGAATGTGTTGCCTTCATGTTCATATTTGAGATAGTGGTGTAGAGAGGATAGGATAAGTCCCATAACATGTATCCACAATCATCTTAGCGAGAATATTATAATGAAAATCCCCTCGACGAGGTAGAATATTTCATGAAGACATATAACACCTATTTTAATAGGTAAGATAAATATTCCTAGTATGGGGAAATAATGTCATTAAAGGTTCATAGTACTACAAGTAACTAAGCAATGATAGTGTTTAGTAGATGAATCAAGTTAAATGTGTGTGATGATATGATGTTAATGTTTGTTTCATTATCGATCATTACTCTCTTTATGAGGGTATCATTGATTTGGGTTGTGCCAAATAGGGGGAGATCATGATCTTTCGGCTAAAAAGATGAGATCTTGAAATCATTGAAAGCGATAGCGGTAGTCATTTTGAGGGTGTTAACTAGGTTTACGAATGGTTGTGGATCATCGGATGGTACTGATATGGATTGAATTTCCTCAATCATTATTTTTTGATGTTGAGGTAAGGTTTAGATAAGCTCATAAAGGGACATATTCATGAGCACTGATGATGGTAGTAGCTTGTACACAGGAGGTGGATTGTGTCTTAGAGCGATGAGGATACCTTTTCTTTAGAGGAGGATGGATGACTATGTGATTCAAGTGCAAGAGGTAAAAATACCTTGCGCCTCTTTTTTAAATTTTTAGGGTCTTGTGTACAAGATCTCGTAGTTAAATACAAACAAAATTGATCTCGATGGGGTGGATTATTACTATAAGAGGCCTCACTTTTTTTGGATTTGGATGTGTCGTTGGATGGTTGTTTACATAGTATTAGTCTAGGGGTCAAATGAGATTTTTTTTGTTAATTTGGATATTGTAGATTTGTAAGGATAATCCCTTTGTTAGTGAGACAACGAATGACAACGTGGATGGATTTACAATCCTCGGTAGAGATTCCTAAAGTATGGTGATATTTATATAATGCTTCAAAATTATACCAAGAGGGATTCCATCCTTGAGGAATAGATGATTTGAGTGGAGTTAATATTATGATGGATATTTGGATTATATTTTCAAGGGATCTAGTATAGTACCCTATCATATTTGATGTTGAGGGGGCTCATATTTTGTCTAATGAGTTAGAAAGTGGGGTGGATGAGGTTATTTTTTGTGTGACACATTTAGGTGTCGGTCGAGGGATGATTTTGGATTCTATGACAATGATTATAGAATTAGATAAGGGGTGAGCCCTTATGATGAATGGTAAGGTATTTATATGCTTTGAGATAAAGTCGTTTGACTATTTTTTTATACATATTTTTCTTTTTTATATGGGTTATTTATGTGTGGTATGGTGGATTTGTTGATATTTTGTGAATGATGTCGGATAACATAGTCGTCAAAAGAGAACTTATTGATTTGGACATGGATTTTTTTATAACTCTTTTGAGCATGTAATAGATGGGTTTAAAGTGGGTGTGGTAGATGTCAAAGGATTTGTGGTCTTGTTGGTGATAAGACTAGGGGAGTTAGATATCTTAGTTTGTGTCTCAATAATAAAGGCACTTGGTGTTATAGGTGTGGGTGAAAGATTCTTAATATTATTAATGGTATGACGAGAGTTGATGATATATGATTAGGGTTGATTTTTTGATGGGTAGTGATTAGGAAAGGATTATTTGAAGACATCAAGGTTTTGATTTAGGGGTACATTCATATTGTTGAGTTGTAAGTCACATTTGTTGATAAGATCTTGGAGGACCTTTCTAACAAATGAAATCTTTTGATCACATATCCTCGAACCCAATGGTATTTACAATAGTAATTTTCTCAATCCTAAGAGGTATTTGAAACAAATGTTTCAATGGGATAGATCAAAGGTAGGGTGATCATATATGTAGTTAGAAGCTCATCAAAGACTACACCAAAATTTTCTCTAATGGGGGTGTATTTACATTGGGGACAAGTGCATTTAGAATGTGAAAAACCTTTAGACATGACTTTTATGATGACTGAGTTTATTAATCTTTTGCATTTATCATTATTAGAAGATGGTTTGAATGAAGACTTATAATTTGGCTTCTTTAATCATAGTTTGACTTTACCATCCTTGAGAGCACAAAGTTGTAATTTTCGGGTCATGGTAAAGGCTTAGTTAAATGTTTGGAAAGATTGAATTTGTAGTGAATGTGAGATGTGTTTAATGCATTATCAAGTAAATAAATTGATAATTTATGTTTATAGAAGTGAGAATGATAGTTGATTAATGATCTTGCGCCAAAGAGGCGATGAAATCTACAATAGTTTCATGTTCAAATTTTTGATGGTGTAAATGTCTATAATGGATATTTTACATGTTATATTGATGGAATGGTGTTCCAGAAATGGTTGTGTGAGTGGTAAAAAGGATAAGAGTGATTATTGTGGGATACTAGTATACCAATCCAATACGGGCCCTTCTAAGGACATAGGGAATGTCCTTAACATGAGGTCCTGATCATGTGTGATAAGGTAACATGCATGACAGAAGGCTCAAATGTGTTGTTGAGGGTCCTCTTTACTGTATAATTTAATAAACTTAGGATCTCCGAGTATGGAGGATAGGATTTTTGGGGTATATATGGATAAATAGGTTTGTTATAGATCTACTCATATGATAGGGTATTTTGAAGACTCATCGAGGTAACTTCAAGACTAGATATCCTATTCATCAATGCTTGTAAAGGATCATTTTGTGATGGTTATTGAGGATTTAATGATGAAGGGTCAAGTCAATTATGGATATGTGGGTTCGGCTATTGATATAACAGAGATAAGGTAAATGGACGTATTGTGTTGAAGAAGAACGCTTGTATGGATGTTGTAGATGGGTTGTGAAACTAGTGGGTGTGATGGTTGGATATACTAAAAAGGTATTGAAACATATGTATTGACAAGAGGTTGATATGGTTAGTGTATATACCGAGATGGGATAGAAAGGGATGTGTTAACAAGAGGTTAAGACAATTGAAGAATATATTAAGATGGGATAGAAGTTTTGATGAGGGATTGGGATGGATGTGGGATATATTGTGATGAAATATAAGTTTTGATAAATGGTTTGGATGGTTGTGAGGTGTATTGAGAATGGATTTTGAAACAAGCATGATTGATTTCTCTTTGTGATGAGGGATGAGTGTTGGCATTGGAACTAGTGTTGATAAGCGGTATTGATGATGGGATGGACATGACCAAGTTATGGGTTGTTGTGAAGGATGTTAAGACACGTTAACTCGGGATGGCTTTCGAGCTCATCGGAGGTATAACAAAGACACTAGAAGCTCTTGGACTAGATGTACAGAGAGAAGTGTTAGTTTTGTTTTAAAAATATGTCAAACCTAGTGAAGGATCTAGTAGTGAGGAGGATGGTTCCTAATTTTTTTCTTGTGATGAGACAAAATTAACATCAAAGGTGATGAAAAGTACATATAAGATGAGGACTAAACTTTCTAACCCACCAGTAGTGGAATAGGGATGTAGTTGTTGGATGAATGACTCATGATTAGGGTTGATGAGTGATAAGTGTTGATAGTGACAAAGTGGTGATAGGAGGAAATTTTGGGGTGTGTTTTGTTAGAGGAAAACACCTCATGATGTGAGATAGGTGTTAAGATCCATAAGGTTTGAAACCAAAATTACTATAAAGACTAGATCATCATTATTGTAGAATTGAGGGCTAGGGGGACTTGGGATTTTGAGGTGGACGATTGACTACTAGGAGAATGACGAGGTTCTTGATTGTCTATTAAAGGTTATCTAAATACCTCTAGCATTCCCTAAAGGTGAGTTTGGATATTATCCAGAGATTCTTTCAGATGGTCGGTCATATTGTCGTAGTTTTGAAGATGAGACTCTTGTTTGGTTAGCACTATAGATTTAAAAAAACAATCACATAGAGAAATAAATAAAAGAATATATATTTGATTACAATAACATAGACAATTCACATGAGATAATTTTTATTATCTTCATTAAATTAAAAGAAAATTGAGAAACGTGAAAAATTGTTGAAAAGGGTGCTAAGAAATGGAAATATAAGGTTGGTTTCAGTAAGTAATGTTAAAGGATGGAGTCATTGATATACCCAAAGGTATGTGATGCCAAAATCTATGTTGGTATCGATAGGAGGTGTGGTATTTAGGCCTAACCCTCACTTCATAATCCTACAACGATACGGGAAGTGGGTGTGTTGTCACCTACCCAAAATTGTGAATTTTTTATTTTTTAAAAACTTTTGGGTTAAGTGACCATTTACATGGATGTATCTACCTATGTGAAGTCTAAAGAGTGGTAAAAATCCAAAATTTAGTTAATTTTTGGATTTTTGGGGCTATTACGGCTATTGCGGACTTTGGTGGAACATGAGGAACAGTTCTTTCATTCCTCCTATTCCCTGCATACCCATTTTTCCCACAATTCACTTATCGGCGGTGTTATGCATCTTTCCCTTTCACCAAAAGAAATAGTTCTACCAGGCCCTTTTATCCCCATAGGTCTTAGTTCCCCGATTCCTTTAGTTCCCCACACTACCTTCTAGTCCACAAGAGTGGTTCCCCATGGCCTATGCGGAGATGAGCCTCCTACATGGAACTAATTTCTCTTGAACCTCGGTTCCCCGTATCCCCATGTTTCATGCATAGCCTTTTCTCCTACAATCCTTGCTACTCATGACCTATCCGGAAGATGATTATCCCATGTTCCCGAAATTACAACCTATCCACATTAAATGAGGTTCTTCATTAAGGGGAGTTACTTTGGCACTCATCGATGTTGCTTTGGATGTTGTTCTTGAGGAATCCTATGATCATGTTTATGGTACTAGACCATTACGACATTGATTGGAAAATAAAATTATAACCCACTTGTCTCAAATTCTCACCACGAAGAAATTGGTGGCCCCTGAAATGCACATAATCAATGCTCATATAGAGAATCGGGTAGGTTGGATCTAAGATGTATCAATCACATGGAATAACCAAGGTGCACAAATCAACTTCCTGAACTTTCCAAGGCATGTGTATGCAATCAAATTAACATGAGAAATAACTTCGGTGAGACAAAAGAAATAGATTATATTGTTGAATTATGTTTCCCATCCCATAAGAGGACATAGTTGCATGTGAATAGTTTGACAAAATGCCTCAAAAATGATATTGAATTTTTAGTCGTAAAAAGATACGACCTTCCTTGGATTATTTTATGGTTATGATCTATATGGAAATATAGTCGGTAAAAGGGTCTGATCCTCAACCTTATATGTTGTTAGATTAGTGGCTTGAGAAATCTTGATTGAATACCAAAACTCAAAGAGAAAGCAAAACAAATCAGACCTAGGATTTGAGAGACAATCAAACTTGTTGATGATAAAGGAATATTTGATATGATTTGAATCCATCCACATGGTGCAATTAAAATTATTATGAATTGAACATCCATTTAAAATCAGGTGGCTCTTGGTGGTCTTCTAGTAATTACATCTTGTAACAACTCATTTATAAGATAGTTTGAGATATTGTGAATGAACATAGCCCAAAAGGATTTTTATGATCAATGGAAGGATATATGATCTTCTCATGAATTTTATTCCTCCTAAAGAAGTTTAGAAGAGATTGGTGTTTGAATTGATGAAGAAGTTGAACCATGAATTGAAACATGAAGTCTGTCTTTGGATCATGGTAGTGATAAATTAGAACTATTATGGATATGTTGAGAAATATGTTAAAGATATATCTATATAAAATTCAAAATATATTTAATTAATTTTTTCAACAAATTAAGTAAATATCATAATTTTATAAATTGTAATGTAATTCAAAACTCAATTTGTGTCAACTTAATGTTAGTGATGGGTTAGAGATAGGTCAAGTATTTTTATAACTACTTTTAGGAGATTATTTACTATATAAGGTTGTATTATATTCATAAATGGGATTCTTCTCTCTCTCATTCTTATTCGAATCTTTCGGGAACTCCTTTTATCCGCCTCTTCTAGATTATACTTTTGTAACTTGGTGTACATAAATTTTACCTTATGAATACAATGCATTTTCAATTTTTTCTTAATTATTATCAATTATAAAATCTGTTTTTTTTTTTTTGGTTGAGTTGTTAATGTTTCTCCTTCTTGGATGTCAATGATTCTCAAGTTAATAGATTTTTGTTGGATATCGGGTACGTGGACTTTTTTCATATCAACATATTATGGAGGAGATGAATAATTTTTTCTTCTTGGATTTTGTGCTTATTGTATTCCTTTTTTCCAGATAGAGAAGTTATCCTTTGTGTATTTCTCTACTTTTATTTTTACTTCCCTTTCCCATCCTTCCAACTTTTTAAGTAAGGCAATTGTATGACCAAGAAGAAAGTGTGTCCCTGATAGATAGATTTGTAGAAATTTTTATCTCAAGTTTCATACATCTTTCCAAATACTTACATGGTTTTATTTTTTCCCTTTTCATTCCTCCTTCCTTTTTTTTATTTTTCATTTCCAAAATTTTCCACCTTTTGTGTTTTTGGTTAAAATCACAAAAATATTAAAACCACATCATACATGGGAACTAACCCTCTAAAAATTAGAAGAAACTTCACCTTATCAAAAGGTGAATTTCCCTAATTGTTTCTACTTTTATGTGCTTCCATTAGGCATATCCAATGACATAAAATCCAACCAATAGGGTGTTTAGCCTATATATCTCCTACTAAATTTTTATTCTCGTCCGTAACACCGAATTAGCTTATCCTCTTGGTGATAAAATCTAAGTAGGTCCATGATCCAAAGGACATTTTGGGACTCTAAGATTTCCCTAAATATCACTAAACTATGATATTGTGGTGGATAATTCAATGAGGATTTTGATGGTACTTGGAACACATAAAATGGAGTTCGTATGCTCAATTTATTGTTGATCAAAGTTTGGTCAACATTTTGACTCGACATAGTCAATGAAAAATACAACAATGACACATGGTAAAAATAGATGATTTTAAAATCATCTAGAGAAACCAAATTTTATTAAAATATCATCAAGACCTTTCTAACACATTTTGATCAGACCAAATCTGAGTTCGTATGCAAAGGTTATGACATGTCAAAGTTTGGTAAATTGGTGGTCAACAAGAGTCAACAAGCAAAGGATGCACCAAGTGGACAAATCACTTGTTGACATGTGGCATAACTGCACTTGGACACATTTCATAGTTGCATTTGGACATGTGGAATATCTCAATTTAGGTATGTGGCAACAAAATAAGGAGGTATGTGGCCTAATCCATATTCAATAAGGGTGGTACCTCTACATTTAAACCCACCACCACCTTTAAACCCCATCAATGTGGGATTATTCCCAAAGGGGTAAATGTAAAACAATGGAATGATAGGGAGATTCTAACCCCTAACCACCCACATACCAAAATTATCCCTTTCTCGCCACACCATGAATCCTAGCTATTGTATAAATACAACATTTTGGTATTTGTAGTAACACATGTCTATGTTTGGTCCTTAGGCCTATTAAGGCAATTTTGTAAATGGCTGATTATGAAGCACTTAGGAGCATTTATAAACCTAAGAGCGAACTGGAAAGTTGTCCATAACTATGATACAATCCTATTAGACCCATTTTGGGGAAATTGTGATAGGTTTGTGAGAGGTCTATGACACAGGTCTATTATTGTGCTTAGGCCTATTAAGGAAATTTTGTAAATCTACATTTTAGAGGCACTTAGAAGCATTTTTGGATCTTGGAATAAACTAGAAAGTTGTCTAGAATTTCAATATTATTTTCCTATAATTTTCTTATTTTTGATATGTTGTGATGATGTTTTGTGTTGTAGAAGTCACTTGAGTTCTGGATTAATGCGGAGCCATTTTCAAGCGTGCATCTCATTAGAGGGAAACTTTTGGAGATATGATATTCGACACGGTATTTATAAGTTGGTTTATTGCTACTCACTTTGAACATGGAGGAGATTATTGTTCTTCTATTTTCTAGTTTGGATTCATTGTGAATCAACTGGTATTTGATCATCTTATTTTCCAGTTTGAATTCATTGATCATCTTAAGATTGATTGGTATATGATCAACTAAGAATTTGTTCTTATACAGGGCTTTGTAAATCGGGTTATTATTGAAGACTACTAAAATTTTCTAGAAAAGGTAAAGAACTAGAATAACACCACATAGTCTATTAAAAATCTAGGAATTTAAAAATAGTTACATCAATGATTAAAGCTTAATGAAATGCTTGAAATAACTAACATGATATCAATCAATCTTAACTAAAGCATGCCTACTTAGTATGAATTACTAACTAAAAATACCTAATTAGATCTAGGAGGAAAATAGAATTGAGTTTTTACTACTCCAAAAGAGATGATAAGGTCTCTCCAACAATGGCTACAAGGCCATATTGGATATCCCTCTACTAACCCCATTGAAGATTGGAGGTAAATATTTAGGTTAGCTCTTAATCATATTTCTTATATGATATGTAATTCAAAGCATGGTGTAAAGTTTAAGGGTAGATACTTAGTCATTTTTGTATTTTTCCATTTGGGGATAAATTTCATCTTGGTGTATTTGGGACTAAAAGTAAAAAGTATATTAAGGTTTGTTAATCATGATTAGTGAATTAACAAGTCATTAACATGTGAGGATCCTTAATCAACTACTTAGGGTAAATTAAGAGGCTAGGATGAGCTTTTGAAGCCTTCTGAGATGTTTGGAGGGAAGTGGGATGATTTTGAATGGTTGGAAGAGGGGTTTGAGCCAATAATAAGGTTTATTGACCAAAACAAGGGTAAAATAGGCTTAATTAGCTAATAATTGCCAATTGTGTATTTGGAAGAGGATATTGACTTATGATGTGTCATAAATTGGTATCATAAATGCAAATGAGGTTACGTAATCAACAGAGAATTGTTAATTAACCAAAATGGTAAGAAAAGTTAGTTAATTATCGGAATTCACTAATTATAATAGAAATGGTAAGAATGGGAGTGATTAGTGTGCTTTTTCAACAATCATAAATGAGTAAATTTTTGAAGAAAAATTAGTAGAATAAAGGATTCTCCCTTGAGTTTCTATGGGGTGATAGAAGAAGTCAATCGACGATTGAGAATATGATCGAAACAGATAGAAGAATTAAGGTGGGAATAAAAAGGAATCTTTTAGTGCCCCAGGTGAGTTGGAAGAAAAATTAATAATGATAAGAAGTGATAGCAGAGAATGTAGGAATATCTCTTTGCATCCAATCTTCAATAAGAAACTTTGTTTCATCGTGTTGCCCCTATGATCTAAATCATTGGCCTTTATTAAAATAAACAAAAGTGTAAAATAACATGAAAATTTATATTACTAACATTTGTTCATTGCTAAAAATGTGTAACTCCATACAACATATAGAATGCAATGTAATTCAAGAAATTAAATCAACTAAACTAATAGATAAAAATTACAATCACACATACGAAAATAAACAATGTTTAAGACATTTGCAACAATGTTTTTGTTATCAAGATTCAATTCTCGAATATTCGTGTTTAACAACAAGGGATAAAAATGATGCCCCAAGAAAGGATATATGTGAGAAAAATAATGGAGGAAATAATTATTCGATGGAAATAATTTGTGTGTTATGACATAGTCTCTGCAACTCGTTACATTGGATTACCGACATAGTAAGTAAACTAGCTTTTTTAATGGAGGTAGATCGCAATGATCGCAAGTCAATTGAGACAAAAAAAAGAAAGAACTTAAGAAATATATTTTTATGAAAAAATGTGATGTTTAAGGATAATTAATATTATACAAGCTTCATCTCACAGATATATGTTATTCACCAATTTTTTTAAAATTGAATTTTTATAATTTTACCAATTTTTTGGATTTTTTGAAAAAATTATGTTGTTTTGAATTTTGAATTTCAAGGAAGAAAACTTAATAGAATAAATGAGGAAGTCATGGGACATCACCAAAAGTCATTGAAGGTAAAAATATGCCCTGTAGTAAAAAGGGTCACTGGGAAGCAAAAACATGCCCCAACATAGCGAAAATGGGAAAAAATTGATTATTTATTAAAAATAATCATCGAGTGAGTGCTAGAATATTTTAGAAGAATCATGATAGTTCTAGGGCACTTCAGGGGTGAGACACACAATGTGGGGGTTTAAAATGAGTATATAAACCATGCCACAGGGGGCTAAAAACCATTGCGGCTAGTTCATTTGTTACCCATTGTTACCCTTATTACTGATGAATTTTCTCTAACCTTATGAAAGAAATGGAGAGGGTACAGAACTAGAAACACCATACAGATCATGTTTGAGACTACATGCGTGTTCCTGTGGATGGCCTATAGGTACATAAAGCCAAACTTTTCATTTTACTTGCATTTATTAGCATTTAAGAGCATTTATTAAGGTAGAAAGGAACACGATCACGCTAACATGGCCCTTGGGGCACGCCAAAGCATGGTTGGGGGTGCACTAGCATGAAATCATGTAGGCATAGTCATGATGGTGCAGAGATATATGCATGTCGTGTGTAAAATCTAGAGAAGCATGGGCATACGCACATAGGCATGAGGATGAGCACTCCATCATTTTCATGGACGCGCTTGTGTTGAACTAGAGTCGGGTGGTGAAGGAGGCACGCTTGCGTGAAAATGTAAGAACCTACATGGAGAAGGGGGCACTATCACTTAGGCACATTGACGTAAAAATAGACATGTTGGTGCTCTCGGGGGCATGTTGACATGGAGGGGTAAACTTGGGTGGCCCTAGAAGATGTTTAGGAATTTTTTTATAGAATAGATGAATTATATGATGAAATAGAAGAATATGATGCTTAACACATGTTGTGTCTAATTTTCTAGGTTAGGATACCTTAATTGGAGATGTGAGAGAGTAGCATGGGTGGCTCCAGGGCCTACGATGTGTCATTTAAATGATGCAACCATATTTTTATAGAGACTACTTGAAGGTGACTAGTATATTACACATGGCTCACATTTTAGAGATTACTTTGGACCATAGCCTACTCATAGCGTTAGATGAGAGATGGCACACGGTGAGAGTTAGAAATTTCACCTTCCGATATGCAAGATGAGAATTACCTTGGAGGATGCATAACAAATTCAAGTGATTTCCTATCTAGGTTCTAGTGATTGCTTATGATGGCCTCTCGGACCCTATTCGGTGGAGCATATCTGATATTTTTGGAGTGATATACATAATTTTCGGGGTATGACCATTGATATTACTAGATGAGATCATCAACCTGGAAAAAATTCCCATATTTCTAATTGCTATTATCGCGACATACTGTTTCCCGACAAGGCTAGTGCTCGATTCCTTTGGGCTCATTAAAGTGATACATGGCCTTATCCAGGAGAGGTTTATTATTGGGGGAAGTGTATACTAGCTCATTTATACGTATATCTTCACTTGATATCTTACCATGGTCAAAAAATTGTGGGTCTTGCTACGTTACTACAAATATGGACTTGGGATCATATCGCTATAGGATACCCCGCAAGAGAATTATGATCTCGAGTCATGGGGAGCCATATGTCATGGTTGGGTTTCAGATGGAGATGAAATTCATGGGCACATGGGAGATACACCCTATTACATGAGGGACCTAGATGAGTTCTAACCTCATATGATTATATGGCAGCCATATAGACTATATCAATGGGAAAAGGATGCAATCGAGTAGAGTACCACAACGGTGGATCATTTTATTCTTAGGAGTAATAGTTATATCCTTGAGTGGTATAGAGTGGACAGGGTCTAACGGTAGTTTGGTCCCATTCAGGGGGTTCCCTGTAATTAGATGTGTTACACGTATAGGTATAGAGAGACCTTTCATATGGGTCTACAGATCAGGCTAGGATGAGCTTGTACCGAGTTTTCTACTGGTGGTCCCAGAGCCTTAGGTGTAGCAATCATAGATAATAGATCCAAGGATGACCCTAGATTATGCATGATGATATGTGACAGAGTGTTTCCATGGAGATTGACCATACCACAGGAAAGGGTGGATGCAGAAATAGTTGCAGTAGCGTAGGGTTTACAGGGGCACAAATTCTATGGCACAGGCTCAAGAAGATCCCCAAGCATGTCCAAAGGTAGGGCTATAGGTAGGGAAACAGGAGGGGGTAACGCGATATAGCAGGTATTATTGGTTCGGTAGTAGGTGATAGTGCAACATCGGGTAGTGGTTCATCCACAAGTACCACTTCAATTTCCACTGCAGGAACCATTATAGGTACCTCCATCACCCCCACATGTGATTCCACGGGATTTAGAGGATATGAAAGAGGTGGAGAGGATATGGAGGAGGATATACAATTTGGTGAGGCTTTAGTTTCTTTGTGGCAGTATTTACAGAGGTTATAGCTTTACATCTTCAAGCCCACTACAGAGAGAGGCGTGCCATCACAAAGAGAGACCATTTGTGGATAGAGTGGGACCAGCTATGGATAGAGCAGATAAAGTCATGAACAAGTGGGATCGGGTGACTACAAAGAGGGTAGAGCTTCAAGATGAGAGGGATCAGACTTTATCATACAAAGCCCATTTGATGGTAGATCTAGCGAGTGTAAGAGTAGATCATTATACGCTTTAACAGGTAAGTACCTTCTCAAGAATACAGATTTTGATTAGTCGAGTTCCTCCCTAGTAGGTGATTCCAATTATTATAGGATGTGGTATCATATGGCCATCCCAACCGAGTAGAGAGCTCCGATTATATTCAAATAGTTGGTAGTATGTCACGATCCGTATCAAAGAGGCCATCTCGATTAGTACGATTAGCACATGGTCCTTCGGCACAACAAGCCTTAGAGTATCATGGTGTAACACCTTCTATGTGTCCATTATAGAAAATTCCCCACCTAATGTAGACCTAGACTAGGCACTCCTAGAGAGGGTGAGATTCATGGTTGATTTTTTTATTGATGTACTTGATGCATATTTTTATGTATCACCATGATATGAATGCGTACTTTTATACGAGATGTATATGTACTATTATTTATTATGCCTCATGATGAAGGAACATTTTTATCCATGCCCATGATGGAGTTTTGTATCTAATATGTATCGAGACACATTTATTTTGTACATGGACATTTGATATTTATGGATATATGATGATTGATGGATTACTGATGTATCACATTTTGTTTATGAGATATCATGTTTATTGTGTTTGTATCACATGTTGTTAGATTATGATATAACATCTAATGATATCAATTTTCATGTTGATGAGATACTTTTTGTTTTACCTATCACATTTTGTGTATGAGATAGCATGTTTAATCCACATTTTTATTATGGTCTATGTTCGGAGGGGGGAGAAGGTGGTCCCTCTTTCCCCTCTTAGTGATATTATATGATGTTAGCTTAGCACACATGTTTAATTTTCATGTTTATGATTATGTAGCTTATCTTATCCTTTATTTATATATGATGTATATATGTGATGATAGTTGATATGATGATGACATGACAACAAACCGTACTAGTAAACAACAAGCATGATTCATCAAATCTAATCCACGTAACACAACTATCTATGAGTATGCAAGATAAAATGAAATCAATGCAATGCACTACTGATTAAAGTAACACTTTATTTAAGTAAGCAAATGAATCTAATTTAAAGCACACAATATGAAAAATCAATACAACCAAATCTATACAAACCAACAATTAAAAGTAAGAAAACTACTTCTTTGTTTTTTCAGTGATGTTTTGAGATGTTTTTCCATTTTTAATATTATATCAAGACAATTTTCTATTGTTTTGGATTTTTATACAAAACGTATTTAAACGTTTTTTATTTTCTCAACTAACATATCCAAATGTTTTGGGATTTTAAAAAATTTATACAAATGTTTTGGGTTTTTTCTAAGAAGTTTTCCAAAGTAAACGTGCAAGGAAACAAATAAATTTGGATGACCCTAATGTTAAATGAGATGTACAAGGAAGAATTCCACATGGTATATGCAAGAAACAACAACTGTGAAGTTTCCCCTAACATGAGATGGGGATATTCAAAGGAAAACTCTTTGCACTAGCCAAATCAAGGAAAAGAGGGATAGGTTCACAAGGGACCTAGATGTAGACAAATACTAGCTTAGGACAAAGCTATCACAATACTAGACTTGAAATGCTTGTGAAAAAAGGACCCTCCAATATCACCGGAAACTGATTTTCACCAAAGAACTTGTCCAAAGTGCCACCATTGCGTGGTTTTCATTATTGGATGTACATGTTTATTTCTCTTTTTATTTTTCTATTTTTATACTTTAAAAAAAAAAATTGATACTCTAGAGACACCACACTTAAACATAGAAATTCTTAAGATGTATTGCATTTATGGGTTCTTGAATTTCCTCACCCTCTGAGTAAGCAAGCTTATACGCACCTAAACCAAACTTGGTGACTACAACAAATGGCCCTAACTAGTTGGGCTCAAAACTTCCCTTCTTTTCCCAATCCTTGTTGGTGTTAAACTAGTTTTCTTTAGTACTAGGTCTCCTACCTCAAATTGATGAGGTATCAATCTTTTGTTGTAGCTTCACCACATTCAATCCTGATACACTTTAAGGTGGTCAAGGGAATATAGTCATTTCTCATCTAATAGCTCCAACTCTACTAGTCTATCTACTTTATAGTCCTTTTCTTCATTCAAGTAATCCCTTAGCTCTATACATAAAGAAGGGAGATTGATCTCTAGGGCTAACATGGCTTTAGTCCGAACATAAGGGATTATGGAGTGAAACATGTAGTCAGTGCACGAATAAGTTCTGTATACCCATAGGGTAGGGTGAATTTGTAAATGCTAGTTACGACTGTGGTATTCACCATCTTCTCCATAATATGGATGAGGGTTTTATTAGAATATTTGGCTTTCCCATTACCTTTAGGGTAATATGGAGTTGAAAAATTGAAAGTGATTTGAAAATGTTTGCATAATGCTTTCATAGTTTTATTTTTGAAGGATTTACCATTGTTAGCTACAATGGAAGAGGGTATACCATACCGATAAATTATGTGGCTCATTATAAACTTATATATTTGCATACTTTTGGCATAGGTAATAAGACTAACCTCTACCCATTTTATAAAATATTCGTGGTAGTGATAATGAAATTATGGCCATATGAGGATATAGTTTTTAGCTTACTTGTATGATGGAGCCCCACTTTGAGAAATTCCAAGGTGTTTTGATAAGATGTAGTGATTACATCAGCACATGTATCAAATTATCATACTTTTGATAGTGTAAGCACTTCTTCACATATTTATAGCAATCATTTTCCATAGTAAGACAATAGTAGCATGCTCTAAGTATCTTCTTTACTAATACAATCCCATTTGTATGGGGCCCGTAGATGCCTTCATGTATCTCTTATACCGCTAGGATGGATATGTTCGAACTAAGATAGCATAACAAATTCCCTGTCATAGCCTTAATAGTAAAGAGTGCCCCCAAGTAGGGTATAGTGGGCTATATGATGGATGATGTTTCATTTATTAGCATGGGGAATATTAGAGGGTAAGGTTCCATTGTGAAGTTAATTAAATATGTCATTGTACCAAGGGGAAAAGGGATCAACAAATTTTCATGTCAAACAAGATTCGGCATGTCATATGTTGGCACGTGTAGATGCTCTATGAAAAATGAAATTTCATTGTTTCTAGGTGGGACGCACAACATAGACCCTATTGTGGCCATATCATCCATTTCTTTGTTTTTTTCCCTTGGAATTTTTTCAAACATAATATGCTCAAAGAAATCCTTCAAAGAATCAACCATTCTCTTGTATGGAAGAATTTTCTCATCTTTAACCTTATATTCATGTGTTACCTATTTTATAATTAGCATGAAATCACCAATGAAATTTACTAGTCGATATCCCACTTAATAACACAGTTCAACTCTCGAAATATGGGATTTATATGTTGCTATATTATTTGTGCATAGGAATCTAAATCATAATTCCTAAGGAATCAAGTAACTGGAGGAGTGATCAACACAACTTCGGCACCTGAACCATGAAAGCTAAAGGAAACATCAAAGTATAGTTTTCATATAATAGATTTGGTACAAGGTAGATACATGTGGGAGTTCCAAAATCAAAGGTTCAAGGTACACAGTAGTGGTGTTTCAGCCAATTGATCTACTAAAACACATCCTTTCACTAATTTATTGTGTACATACTCAATGTCAAACTCGTTGAGTAAGATGATCCAATTGGCCATCTTTCCTATGAGTGCAGAATTTGACAATAAGTACTTTAGAGGATCAAATTTTGAGATAACATTGAACTTACTATTTAAAATATAATGTTGTAGATTCTAAAAGTTGAAAAATATGGCCAAGCAAGCCTCTTCTATCTGTGGGTAGTTTAGCTCGTAATCTATTAATGTTCTTCTCAAGTAATACACAGCTTTTTCTTTCTACTCCTTATCATACTGGGAAAACAGTTCCCCAATTTCAAATTGTGTGGTAGAAATGTACAGAACAATGGTTCACCAATCATGGGTGGTATTAGAATAGGGTGTTCGTCCAAATATTCTTTGAGAAATGTAAATGCTTTTTATTGTTTTGTTCCCAGTGAAAAATGACATCTTTCTTAATAAGATGCGTAAATGTATGAAACTTTCTCGCAAGCTAAGAAGTGAACCTTTTGATTGCTTGTATATTTCCTTGCAAGCTTTGAGCTTGTTTAATGTTCATCATAGGAGGAATTTTTGTTATAGTGGTAACCTTTTCAGGATATATTTCTATTCCCTTTATCAAACAATGAATCCTAATACTTTCCCAGATAAGCACGCGCCGAAGACACATTTCTTTGGAAGTCGACCTTATGAGTCCTTTATAACTGAAAGATGCATCGTAAGATATCTAGGTGATATTTCCAAGTCCCGTATTTTTGCAATATGTCATCCACATAATATTACATGATATCACTTATCATCTCATTAAAGATGATGGTCATTTCCTATTTATAGGTAGCACTGCATTCTCTTGCGGCTGAAGGGCATGACTTGATAACATAAATTCCCTCATGGGGTGGTAAAAGTTGTATTATGTTGGTTTTCCTCAACAATATTTATCTGGTTATATCCTGAAAAATCCATCCATGAGTGATAGCATCTCATAACAAGTTTTGAATCAAAAATCATGTTGATGTTGGGAAGAGGGAAGTCATCCTTAGGACAATATTTATTAATATCTCGAAATCGGTGTAGACTCGATATTGAAAGGTTTCTTTCGTACTAAGACCAAATTAGAAATCCACTTTGAATAGTCAATAGGCCTAATGAAGCCTACTGCCAATAATATTTCTAGCTCTGTTTTAACCAACAAGGCGATGTGAGGATGCATATTTTAGAGATTTTATTTTATGGGCTTGACATCTAGGTTTACAAAAAAAATTTAAACCATTAATTTAGGATCAATTCCTGGCATGTCGTGTAAGACCAAACAAATATATTTGTAAACTCTCTCAAAATCATTGTGAAATTTTTATGTTCTTCAGCTGAAAGAAAAGCTCCCAACTTGACTATTCTCAACAACTCCTCCCTGCCAATGTTTACATCTATAATCTCCTCCACAAGTAGCTTGGACTCATCCTCTATGGACATAGGATCAATGGGGAGATTAAGATACACTTTTATGAAAAATTGGGTCAAATATATTTTCATCCTCTTGTGGGTTAACTATCTTATCCGTTGATGTTTTTGTTTGTTTTTCCACAAGTGTCTCGAAAGAGGTTTTCATTATAAGACTTGGACTTGTTTTTCTTGCAAGGATTTTATGTAGGACTTTTTTCCTTGCTTTTTTTTACTTAAATGAATGCATAATTCATCCTCCTCCCTGAAGTAATGGAAAATCCTTTCTTGTGGTCATTCACTTGAATGTTCAAAAATCCCAAGGAACTCACCAATAGCCTCATCATTCTAAAAGACGTCGATTGACACATGTTGTTGTTGATCCTAGTTCATGAGTGATGGGTAAATAAGGTTTAATGTTTTATTGGTATGGGGTATGGTAGGGGTTATGGGTAGGATAGCCATGTGATAAAATAGGTTTGTGGAGGGAAGTTCTTTGTAAAGACTACACCAGGAATATGTTTCACTTTCATATCCATAAGAACTATATTTGTTCTCAAGCAGAGGTATCCTTGACCTATGTGGGATGACCCCCATATGATATGATGCCAATACCATTCTTACATATATTGCGACGAGGCGGTGGAAAAGCTTCCAGCAGACCTTGTTCATTGATACCGCAACCATATCCTTTATATCCTATGGTATACATCATTCAATTGGTGATACCATACTTAGGTGACTGATAACAATAGCCATATCATCATCTAATGCCAAGACACAATATTTTTGAGAATAATTTCATCTTCTAATAACCTTCTAGGTGTGAAAGTGTTGAAAGGGAAATTCTCTCTTGATATTTGGAACTTATAACATGGCCTACCATGTGTTTTGGATGATAGGGGAACGTTCTAAACTAAAATAGCTTGTTGAAGATCACACTCTCCACAACCATTGTCTCTAACCTTCATCTCCCATGTAGAAAAATGAGAGTCTAATATATCATTAGGAAATAAGGTATCTAGATTCACTTATGAATTAAGCGCCTTTGATTGAACTGGAACAACTATTTCTATAGAAGGACATTCATAAATGGTGGGAAATACCCTAATGCTCTATAATGAGAAAATGTTTTGGGATCTCCTTGAATAGTGAGGGTCTTTCCTTCATGATGTAACTTTAAGCATTGATGATACATTGAAGGTATGACTTGCATGGCATGAATCCATGGATGGCCAAGTAATATGTTGTAAGGGAGCTCCAAGTCCAAGACATGGAACTTCATATCTTGATTGATAGGACCTACTTCTAATGAGAAAGTGATCATACCAGCTTATTGTCACTCTTCATTTTCATATGCCTTTATGGTGATGACCTTTGTTTCTAATTCATCTTCAATACACCCTAGTTTTCATACTAGCTTTAGAGTAAAAATATTTAAACTTGATCCACTGTCCACAAGAACTTTTTTTACCTTCTTATGTTTGATGACGACTTCAATATGTAAGGGTAAATTATGAGAGGGATTTTCTTTTGGGATTTTTATTGGACTGAAGGTTATGTTCTCTATAGGATAAATTTGTGTCACCATCGATTGGAAGCTCATTGGTTCAATATCAATGAACAGTCTTGACCCTTGTAGCATTTTACAAATTATGTATTTATGGAGGTTAGAAATTTTAAGAATGTTTGAGATTGAAATATTGGTCATAATTTTATCTAATTGATTTAACACATCATAATGATTGTCTTGAGGGGTAGGGGGAAGATTTAGATATAACAAGGTGAGATCATCACATTTCCATGGTGTACTCCCTTGATTTAATCTTGATCATGTTAATATGCTCATCATGTGGATTGACACAACCTATTAAGGCATCAAAATGGTAAAAATAGTCTATCTTTGAAACATAATTAGTATTATTAGCTTGATACGATTGTCCTGATCCATCTTTTCCTTTCCTTTGTTGTGCTTATGGAAATGTTCCTTATAGATCCCCGTGTTTAAATTGGGAGATTTGGTTGGAGTGGAAAAAGTCATTTCTACATCATCATTGATGATTAAATCTTGAATATAGTGTTTTAATTTCAAACACATATCATTCTTATGACCTTTGACATAATGAAATCCACAAAACTCATTTTCCCTTAACCATGATGGCTTAGGTGCATCATCTCCATAAGGTGTAGTTTTTATATATTTGACCATATTAACCACCTCTAATTGTTTTAATATGGATGATATAGAATCAGAAAGAGGGGTGAAGGCACGATGTTTGTACTCCATGGGCGGAGTTCCCTTTGTAAGTTTTAAGGGAGCATGGTTTTGAACTGCTTGTACTCATTTAGAGTCTACTATTCCATCACCTACAAAATTTTTTTCTTATTGGGAACAAAAAAATTGTGTCACTAGGTTTAGACTCATAATGATAATGCAAAAGGGGTTTTAAGGTCCCTCTGGCTAACAACACTTTCTCTATTTGGATAACCTTTTCAATCACCTATTCAAACATGTTACCACAATGCATTTACAAGTGGAATGTAATTTTAGGATGGAGGTTGGGTAAAAATATATTGATTATTTGTTTCTCTGGTATAGAGCAAGGGAACCACTAGCTAACCCTCACCATCACTATAGGAAACTAGCGAAGTTCTCATTATTTCATTGTTTTGCATTACATAAATCTAACATGGTGACATCACTCTCTATATTAAATGAGAAGTGATGTACAAAGTGTTCAGCTAGTTCTATCCATGTAGATATAGATCCCTTAGGGATGTGTAAAAACCACTCCAATGCGTGTTCTCCCAAACTTTGTGGGAAGAGGTGAATGAGATAGTTTTTTCTATATGTGACCTCTTAACATGCCATATAAAAATATTTGATATGGTCTCTAGGGTCGCATTTTCCCTTTTACTTGTCAAACTTTAGATACAGTCAAAATGTTGTGGGAAAGGAACTTTTACCATGGCATTATCAAAGGGATGAGCACTACTCATCAATTTGATACTTTTTTTTATTACATGTCTTTCCTTCTTGTAAAGTTGAAAGAACATTTTCATGGTTGCCCATTCTTGATTGAAAATATGGTCTTATGTGGGTGGTGTAGGTCTATACGAATGATTAAATCTAGATGTGTCTCCACCTTTATTTTTTGTATAAAAATCCTCACAAGGAAATTTTTATGCCTCTCGGTGAGGAGTATTTGTCAAGAAATCATGATACAAATCCTTGGGTTTTTATTTTGGTATGGCTTGTTTCAAATGTTTTAGTTTTTCCTTATTTACATGTGAAGCTAAACTATCCAATTGGTGAGAGATATATTGCACTTATTCTTCTAAGGTTACCTCCGAGAGTGTACTTCTCTACTATTTTCATGATCAACATGCTCTTCATGATCTTCACAATGGAATCTAATAGTAGGTATTTGATAGTCTCCATCGTTTTCAAAGGGTATCTCTTCATTATTCTTTCGTCCATAAGTAGAAGCATGTCCTAGGTTTAAAATGTTGTTAATGTTTGAAAAAGGATGCTCTATTTCTTCTTCTCCCTGCACCATACTGGCAATAAGAGAAGGGTCAAATATGGAGGGTAACGTATCTCCTATCTCCATGACATGTATAAGAACCTTGTGTTTATTTTGGAACAAATAGTCATTGAAGTGGGTGGAATAGAGCTCTAAATGTGCATGAGGATAATTCTTCTCACCACCACTATGATCAATCATGGCATTCTCCTCCAAAAGTGGGTTATCATTTCCAAAAGGATTTTTCCCATCTTTCTATATCCCATTCTTATAATATGGGGCATAACGTGAAATATTTAACTAGGGTTAACTAAAAATGGACCCTAGGTAAATTTATGTAGCGTAACAACGTTAAGTTGCTAAAAATAATATAGAATATCATATGATTATGAATCCAAAGGCCAATATGAACCTAAGGATACCAAATAATAAATAATGCTAGACCAACAATGTAATATCTAACAAGGACCTATGACAAGATGTTTAAGTACAAAGCTAAAATTCAGTCAAAAAAGTAGTTTTATTCCTATGTTTTACTTGAGATAGGTTTAGATCAAATAGAAAGAACACAATATTATGACTTAGGAAAAGTTTAAAAATAAACAAGACCTAAATACTAAGAGAGTGTTGATGTGATCCTCCAACAAGGTATACTAAAACTAGTTTTTAAACACCAACAAAGTCCAACTATTTGAAAATGGGAGTTACTGATGTGAGCAACGAACGACACTATTTGGACATGGTAATCAATATTGTACAAGAAAATAATATCTTAGTGACAAAATGATGTTATCACGATGCAAAAATGTAACTTCAATGCTCACAAAAATTAAGGCAATGTTAGGAGTAAAAAAATTAAGACTAAGTATAACAAGAAGTTATTATGCATGTAAGCAGTGTAACAATACAATTTAGAGACTTAGATCAAGTTTCACAATGGAAACAAGATGTAAGTATCACAATTGTATGGCTATAATGTGGGTAGCGTAAAAGTTTAAGGAATTAAATGATAAGACAACCTAACTACAATAATAATGAGTCTCAATATGGGTTTGAGACAAAGGGCCTACTAGAACATGAAGACGTACCATTCACACTTTCAACACTTGCATTCTAACATTACAACCTAGTCATGCAAGTAGACTACAAAAGTGGTGGACACGATTATTTCTAGTGGTATCCATGTATGTTGTTTTCTTTTGTCCCTAAATGGGCAAAAAGAAGAAAAAGGAGTAAAACCAAGTGGTGATGAAACAAACTAAGCATAACTTTGGTAGATTTTCACCTTGTCTTAGGACAAGTGAAAAACTAGGACAAAGTAACACATTGTAAGTCTCGTGATGAATAACACATAGTTTCAACTTAAATGGACTCTTGCCTTGTTCGAATAATAAGGTTTTGACTCCAAACAATTTTTCACTTTGTGAGAGCTCTATAGAACACAATGTCTAAGTCAAATTGGCTCCAAGCCACAAGCTTCCTAGTGGTTCTCTCTAGGTGTCACAAATTACCTATATGAGCTCATTTTTCCAAGGATTAACCCTTAGAATATACCGAATTTACTTTACCCCCTTCAATACAATGAGAAATAAATACATTTGGTTGTATTTTCATTGGGATTTCAATGGAGATGACTTTTAATCTAATCTCACCAAGGTGTACTAATCATTCGGTAATGGAGCACTTTCCCATTTCATTCACAAAGTTCTGTGACGCACCCAAAATTACATGTGCTACATTTTTGGGAAAATGGTTACAAAATTCCCAGTGATGATTCAAAATCCTTTCGAGAAGGTGTTCGAGCTCTAAAAACCCATTTGCAGTATATATTTGTAGCCTAAATAGCCTTACATAGCTTCTCCTTGCATTTTTCTAGTTTTCCCCTTCATTTTGTGCTTGCTTTGGCCTTAAGTGTCAAAACCATCACCCGCATGGGCGGCGGTCCTAAAACCGCCACCTTGCATAGGGCGGTGGTCCTGATCAATTTTTCTAGAATCTTCACATGAGAAATTTCATGCGATGATTCACTTAAGTTTATCTTTTGAACACGTCCGTGAGTCGAATTTTCTAAAAATAGCTTCGTTTTCTTGGTTCTCCTAGTTCCTTCTATTTTTAAATAGATTTAATGAGTGGAACTACCTCTTCAATTCCTTATGCATGAAGTAACCTTCTAGCCTCCATTCCTATATATTCCATGCTTGTATTCAAGCAAAGGGCTTGAGAATTTTGTGTATCTTGCATTGTTGTGCTACAATAATCTTGCTAGGAATTACATAGCCAAGTTCAGATATCTTATGCTATATTTATTCTACTGCATTATGCCTAGATTTCCTCCAAGTTGCCATCACTCAAGTTCCATCCTCTTTTTGTTTTTCTTTGTATTCCCATCCTTGGACTCACATGAACACTCAAAGAATGAAAGGAAAGAACTAAGGGGATGATACTAATACTACTGGATTTGCTAAGGTTATTACTCTTCCAGGTTTGAGTTGTGTATTTGTTTTCTTTGTTTATCAAATTATTAATTTCAATTCCATATCAAATAGAGTATAAATCAATGTCTTTTCATTTGCAAGTAGTTAGTTAATTTCCAAGAGGGTTTGAATCTTTCATAGCAATCCTCGGTGATGGATCCTCTTCTTCCCATCCCTATGGATCTGAAGGAGAGAATATCTGTAGGAGGTTGTCTACACATCATAGATCATTTGGAAAATCACTTGTTTTAGGTTATTTTAGATTCAATACACTCAACATAGGTAAATAACCACACCGGGTTATTTTCTTGTTTAGTTTTAGTGTAGAAGTAGATTTGATTATTTAGAATAAAAGTGAATTGTTGTTTGTGATTGTAATATTTTGGTTATGTGATTTGTTTAGATTAGTTTCCTTTCAGCAGTAGCATAGATTATTAATTTCATTCAATTTACATGGACACTTCAAACTAGTTTAGCACTTAGATCCAAATTAGGTAAACAAACCATAGGGAATTTACACTACCCGTTCATAGCCTCTAAGTCTCCCCTTTTTCAACTCGGCTACCAGGAGATCACACTACCAGATCTTAGTCATTGATCCTCCTATAGTTAGCCACACATTCAAACATCGATACTCCAGCACAACCTCGGGGGTTGAGTGTGGTGAAGGTCACGTGTTCATTTTCATCTCGTACAAATTGGTGAACCCGACGTGAAGGATTAATTCCTTCTTGTTTCCTTTTCTTTCATTTTCATTACCTCACCTCTCCATTTCTTCCCTTATTTTGGTAGGTATTTTATGCTTTCTAAAATATTTCTGGAAGAGATTTTGGTGCACCATTTAGCTCTGATAGATATTACACCAATGTGCAACCACAACAATCCCCTTCTCTTTCAAGATGGGGTGATAATTACACAAGAAACATCCAAACCTCCCCTAGTTACACTTCAAACCCCATTAGCTATGTAAGGATGGATGAGGTTGATCAATCGTTAAACATTCAAAATGATCAACCCAATGCAAACCATGTTGTTATCACAAATGGAACAAGTTATTACCATAGAACCTTGGCAAGACCTCACATTGTCATGCAATCAACAGAGGATGATTTATTTACATGAATAGCTAGTCCTCTTCGTCAGATAGATGAATCTTTGGATAGAATGAAGGCCACAGCCTCTGAGATTTCGAATACCTATCCTAAGATTCTTACTTCTAAGGAAGACAAGAATTATAACACTGAACAATTCATGGTAGAGTATCATGAGCCTGCTCAATCAAACCCTATGCCATAGGAACCTCAACAAGGAACTCAATATTCTCCCAATGATCTCATTTCTAATTTATTGGGAGGATTAGAGAACTAAAAATTTCTCGACTTCACAACCAACACATGCAAAAAGAGGGAAGAACACGGGATATCTAGTTGACATCAAAGGATACATCCCTTCCAATGAAAAACCAACACAATATCATGTATAACAAGGTTATCGTGTTCATTCAAATCTAGGATATCTTCTTACGGTGGTTAGACACACTAGGGATGGGTCCTCATCCTTCTCAAGATTATCTTATGCAAGGGATGGATGGAAGTGCATTCTCAAATTCCACCACAATAGGTAGTGCAATGTTCCTTGGTTTTACACCTACTAGTCCATATCCCGGAGTTATCCCACCTTACATGCATATATATTCAAAACTCCCGGATGGACCCATATACCATTCCAGCTCCCTACATGCCATATCAAGGGACCCCATATGTTCCTTTTAATTCTTATATTGTAGCTTATCCGACTCCTCCTCCTCCACCTCCTTATCAAGGATCATCAATGGTGGAATCTTACGCAATGGGTACATATGCTAAGTACTTAAAGGAGCCTCTTGACTTCACCATATGTGGTGTCATGCTTCCATGCCCATTGTTGGATCTTCCAAAATTTAAGGGAGAAGGAGACCGAATGCTCATATCAAGGCCTACGCCATCGCTGCTTTATCGTGTAATTTCTTCCTTGGGATGTTATGGTGGCTAAGATCTTTCCAAAGACTCTCAAAGGAATCACATTGGATTGGTATTACCGTATTCTAGAAGCTTCTATACATTCCTTCAAACAACTTGTCTCGATTTCATCAAAGCATTTGACATGAACAAGTTGTTACGTATAGGGATTAGGGAGTTCCTACATATTAGACAGAGAAAATGAATCTGTCGCACATTTCATCCAAAGATGGTGCCAAGTTCTCTATTCCTATGCAAGTGCACCCAATATGGACCAGATGGAGCTTTGTGATATTTTCCTTCACTCACTCAATAGAGAGACTAAGGAAGAGGTCCAAAAGTTTCCTTTTCATAGTTATGAGGAAGTTTTGGAAGGTGCGCTTCAGATAGACCAAGCCTCTATAGACAGTGGGCGTAAGACCTATGGTCCCAATTGTAAATCGGTTTCCCCAAATAAAAACAATGCAAATTATCAAAACAATGGTGCTAACAACCAAGGACCTAAAGGTGTGAATCGCAATCATGGTGCTACCATGAATGGTGCTATTGATCAAGCCAAGAACATTGGTTTTCCAAACAATGAAAACACTAACAATAACAAAAACTTGGGAAATCAAATAAGCCCTAGCACTATGTCTTCTGTCAACATGGTCAATGTAAATCATCCACTATAAAAAAATCAAACCTAAGGCCCAAACCAATATCAAAAATCTAGACAAGGGGAAATGAATCATGGTTATAACAATCAATTTCAAAACTACAACCGAGGTTATAATCAACAACAACAAGACACTTATCAAAGGCCAAGAGATTATGAACCTAACCTATATTGTGGTTTCCATAAGGTTTGGGGTCATGAAGATGGGAATTTCTACGATTGTAAAAAGTTTCTGCAAAGACTTCTTGAAAACCAAATGTAACTCTTTGTAGATATGTTCCTAGAAAATCTTGAAACAAACTCACAATATGGCTATACATGACCTGTAGCTCCTCGAAACACTAATTTAAGCATTTTTGAAGATCTACTCCCTACACATCCTGGAAATTTCAAGGTAAATTAAAAATACAAAAAAATGCATTCCTATAGGAAGCAATGACCACAAAGCCTCAACTTCTAATAACTCTTGGGTCACTCCTAACCTTGGTTCAAATGATAACACAAAAATCTTGGGATTAGTTGAGCTAGAGGTTGAGTGTGAAATTAATGCAACAACTCAGATGAAGGATTACATTTCACAACCCCTACCCAATCTTTCCTTCCCACAGGAAGATGTTCCCACAATCACGAAACCGGTAGGAGCCTATGATTTAATATTGGATTTGAACAAGACCTTTTCTCACATTTCATTCCTAGATTTGCTGAATAATTCACTGTGCATCGTTCTGCATTGCTCAATGCACTAGGTCTTGGTCATTTAATCCATGTTATGCCACCTCCTAGTGCTCAAATAAATCATATTGACTTTGACATACATCCTCCAAGACTAGAATGATAGGGATACTAGGTGTAGACACCAAATTCGTGTCTTACGACCCCTTGTGACCCGCATCTCATCTCGCAATATAACCTTATCACCTAAACCTTACACAATTATTTATTAATTGCCTTCTAATTGATAAATCCATATCACCCTACCTACCACCTCACTTTGCCACTTCATCATGACCAGCCCTAACCCCGAAACTAACCTAATTAAGACCCATAACTTGGTCCACACCTACACCCATAACTAATGACCCCTTTCTCGCACCCAAAACCGACCTTCTAGTCACTTGACCGAGCCCGCAACTGATCTCTCGGGAGAAAAGTAGGGAAGGTGGGCTATTTTACTAAAAATAGCCTACTTTTTCCTTACCGATGCCGGTTCCTACTCGACCGCCATCGTTCTACACGCAACCGCCACCTTCCGTAAATGGGCTCCCCAAACCAAAACAACGGATCGGAATTTCATTTTGGAGATCAGTCAAAGAATTTCTGGATCAACAGAGAGCATTGCAAGCAAGGAACAGAGTCCAGAGCTTCACTTGACAGAGCAGAGACGAGTGGAAATACTAGAAGTGTTTACAACCAAGGAGATCAACTTGCATCTTTGTCAAAACTAGTAAGTCACATCTTGCATGTCCTCTGTTATAACATTTCTTATGCTTCTTGAATCTCAGTCCTCCTAAATCCGTTTCTGAATCCACTACCCAACGTGCCATTGCATCTAGCTGTTATTCTTTTACCTCTCATCATCTCATTTCCTAATATCATCCATAAACCAGCCTTACCAACACCACAACCAGCCCAGAAGATCCTAGAACCCACCGGTATCGGTTATCAGTAACCGGCATCGGTTATCAAGAATCGCCATCGGTTATCAGAACCGCCATCGGTTCCTCGATTAAAGCTTAAAACCAGCCTTTTACCTACCCAGCTTCAACGAAACAACTTAATTGATACTTTACGGTCTTTTTTGTTAATACATATTAGCAGGAAACCGACCACCTTCGAAAGGAATTTTTATATTTCTGGGCCCAAGGCGCTTCCTCATTTATTGTTTAATCAAAATCTTGTGGTCTTGTGTTCTTATTTGCAGTAGTCCTTCCAAGACAAAAGGAGTTCTTCGCAGTCACCCGATCTTCTCTACTGATGCGTGCACACCATCTCGACATTCTACGTGTATTCCTCCTAGCCCCTAACCTTATCTCTGTTTCTATAGAACGAGTCATTCCGAGTAAAACATTTTGGCACGCACAGGTGGGACCCATTTTGGGTTTCTTTCTCTTGCTTATTTTCATTTTAGGAAACATACTGCTGTTGCTGCTTTTGTTATATATTTCAGTAAAGAATTTGTCTTGCTTTCCTAGTTTTGCATTAGTGAAAGTCATCTCTCTTGCTTCATCGAACATAATTTTCGATTTGGGTTTAAAACACATGCATTGCATTCCTGCCTGTTGTTTTTCAATTCTAGTGAACATAGATTAAGTAACAGGTCGTACACGTGGGGGTGATATCCACGGTATTGACAAGAAATTAATCTTACATTCACTGCACAACACATACCGAATCACTTCACAATTAACACAACAGCTCAAACATCCCCCCTTTTCCGCGGTATTCCTCCGCCCGATTGAGGTAACCTTATAAGCCAAAACAACTTGACATTTCCCCTAAGTCTCTTGTTTAGGATTATGACATCCTTCTACGTCTAAAGGCATAAGCCCACAACAATTAAAATTAACCCTAGGATTAGTCTCTGGATTTGCGTGTGCATCTTGTTTGTTTATAGTTCTGTTTTCTTTCTCATACCCTGTCTTCTGTGATCAATAATTGGACAAGTATACTAAACGTTGTTAAAAATCAAATTAGCAGCATTTTTATATCTTGTTAGCCTGACATTTATTACACTCGACATTGGTTATCGACCGACGCCGGCTATAGTATAATCGACATCGTTATTAGACCAATATCATTCTTGTCTTTTCCAATTCCTCACAAACCAAAGAACCTAACAATTTTACCACCTGAGTTTGTTTCTATTCCTGACAGATTAAAACCCTACTGTGAACTTCTGTCCATGGTTGTTATCACTCGAAAGCAAGCCGCCACCATGGTTTCACATGCTTGCTCTGTTTCTTTTCCTGAATCACCCCCTTCACCTTCTGTGGGGAATCCTACTGATACCAGTGAGGTTCCTAAAATTCCTGTGGGAGATAAGGACTTTACCAAGTTTCTGGATGCTAATTACAAGACTGCAATACTATTTGTCTCATACCCCGACTGTACCCCCGATGGTCAGCTCCTTATCGGTATGCCTATCGGTATAGCTGCTCATTTAGCTCCCACTCCACCGATAATACCGCCTGCTTCGCATCTCTAGCCCGTCTCCCAATCCGGACGGTGCAGAGGTTCATACGACCCCGATTAGCTTTCCTTTTGTTAATCTTGGACCCACATATCATTACCTCCACCACCCCTACCTCATCTCTCTCTCATGCAGACTACTCTGTTCATAACTTGCTCTCGCCACCTATCCACACGAGCTTTCCTTCTCAAGCTCCGCCTACCTTTTCATTCCCATACATGTATCCAAAGTGACCTCAACATCCTATATGGGACACCCCTATTCATCACCTCAACATATTCATCCTCCACACCTTATCAACACTTAACCCCGCTAGTGTCTAAAGCAGGTGGTCCTTGGTCCAATCTGCCTCCATTCACCACAACCACACCATCATCTCATCCAACCACCGACTTAATTAAACAAATGATGGACAAAATGCATAACCGGAGGCTTCGTTTCAGAAGTCATAGTGCCTTGACATACGAGCAAGTTTGTGGGAGCCCATTCACCCTTCGTCGTCCCCTTCATTCATATCCTCCTCAATGGGAGTTTCCAAAATTTACTCGTTTTAATAAGAAAGAGGATCCTCAACAACACTTGCGATCATTTAGACACGCTTGTTATTTGATTGCCCATGATGATGCTCTTGTTACTGCGTACCTTTCCCATGTCCTTATCAAAACTCGCCTTTGAGTGGTATGCAGTGCTTTAACCCAAAGACTCAATCTTCTCTTTTAACCAACTAGCCCAATCTTTCTTGGATCATTTCTCCATTAACATTGCCAAGAAAGTATCTATCACCGACCTCTATGCCATCTCGACAATTTGAGGACGAATCTATAGCAGATTTCGTTGGACGATGGCGGGGTCTTATCAACCAACTTACGTATGCCTTGCCTCAAACCAAACTTATCGAACTATTTACGCGGGCCGCGCTTAAGCACATCTCCCTACCCTCCAAATTCAAACTTTCCGTACATTTGACGAGGCCTTTACTATGGCTCGAAAATTAGAAATTCGAGCCTTAGAGGAAGAGAAATTACGGTTGCGCAACAAAAACTCCACTTTCCGAACTCCTGATTCTACCAATAAACCAAATACCACCACTCCTCACACGTCCACTTCTTCTAAATCAAAAGGAGCTGTCCACGCGGTGATGGTCAAATCCCAACCACCGTCCAATACTCTACCAAAAACCACTTATAAGTATAAAGCAGAGCCCATCAACTACACTCCCTTAGGAGAAACATATGGTGTGATATTGGAAAAATTGCTCAAAGCAGAGCCATTACCTTACCTCCTGTTAAACCTCATTCCGGGTTTGATTCCACTCGCGCCATACCTTTCTTGGTACAAAGAAAATGACTTTTGTAACTTCCACCGCGTGAAGGGACACAAGCCATGAGAATCGCAAGATGTTGAAAAACATAGTGCAGGAAATGGTTGATGCGGGGATATAGCCCTCGATAATCCTAACGCCCCTGCTAACCGAAATTTGAAAATATTCAACAAGCCATTCCCGAATCACTCGTCCAACAGTAACGTAAACCAGGATATCTTAGCCGAGGAGAGTGTTCATGAGATCTATGTAGTCTTTGACTCCCACCAAAAGCCTCTATCGAGAAAATTTTGAATCAAGCCTCTCTCACTAACACAGAGCCCGAACCTCCTTTACCACCATCAAGCCACAAATAAATCGTTCCTTTACCCATAAAAGAGTTAACTTCCCGGACTTCTCTTCTCATCGATGAGTCTTCTTACACCACATCCCTACAAGACTGTGAGCGGATGTTATCTAATTTATCTATTTCCCAAACGTCCCCTTCTACCGCTCTTGCTGCACAAGAGGAAGGCTCGCCACTCCTTTTGACATCCTTAGACGAGAAATCTCTTACACCAACATCACCAAATTCTTTAACCATAACAGATCCTCTCAAACACGCCCTCCTACCTATTAGTCCCTCATCACCTAAATCTTTTCAACGACCAGTCGACCTCTTAACATCTATGGATACAATGCCTCATCTACCCCCTGTATCACACCTACAGTGGACTGGAATCACAACCCGTCTTTCTTCTCGTACAAAAGTTCATATTCACACGTGAGGACCTGTCATTCCACGTAAGAGATAGACAGGCCCTATGGGAACGTTTGAGTAGGCCATGTTCTACTCAAATGCAAATGACCGATCCTGATGCCTCCACCATATACCTGAAGTGCTTACAGAAGCTTAAAATGCCCATGTTCTCACCTTCACCCCCCTCACCTCTACCAAATGACCCGTCCACTTCTATTAACTTAGCCAAATCTCCCCCTACGCTGGGACCTCACCAATGCCTGGGCCTCTAACGCACCCGCCTAAGCGACTCGATCTATCTAAAAATAAATCCGTCCCGCCACCTAGGAGACAAACTCAATCCGTGCCCCTATCACAATCAAAACCCTCATCGCCACACCCACCTTCCATATTGGGACCTCATCCCTCCACCTTACATCAATATATCATACCTCCTGCATTTTCTCCAAAACGACCTACGCCTTCTACACCTATACAGAGATCAAAGGGTATAACAACATCGTTACCCCGCGTATCCCGTCCACCTATCAACCCTAAACCAATCCCATCATCAAAGGATTTATTTTCTGTCACCCCTTTCTCCGTGGTTGTTTCCCGCTACCACGCATCATCTGTGGCCTCATCATCTAACCAGCCGAACGTAACTTCTGTACTCAAAGAAACCACGTTTAGTGAAAAATATGTGTCAGCACCCCTCGGCTAAACCACCACCCGTGCAAACCAACCACGCCCAAACATTACCAAAACCCGCACAACCAATACCCTCATCCGATTTTGACCCTCAAAGGATCTTACGCCAAAATCCTTGCCATGTTGGTGGAGAATGCAATCATTTCCCTACCCCCACTTAGACCTTATGACTGTCTAAACCTCGAGCCGCAGGTTATGATGAGTCTAAAATATGCGCCTATCATCGCACACCAAGACATGATGTGGAGGGATGCAAAGCTTTAAAACCATCCTTCGTCAGTCACCTCTCCTAGGATAGAAAGGTTAAGAAAGACAACTTACGAAGGGAGAGACCTTTAGCTTCGATTCCCTCTCCTATACCATCTATCCCCGCCTCACCAAGATCTATCATTATTACAACCCCACCTCTTGAAGACCATGAATTATCCCAACCATCTTCCTCATCTCAGGTCTACGAGATTAATATGATTAGTGTCGCTACTCGAGGGCAGAAAAATAATGGGAAAGTGAAAGAAAACACACCGCAAAGATATCTTTCTCCTTCAACCATCCCGATTACACCACCGCCTAAAGTGGTTATTCGCGGACCCACCTATCCCGTCTCTAATGGAGTTGCCCACCGAACTATGATCAAACAGCTTCATCAATCACCCGTAAAAATGACACTATATGATCTCATTCAGACTTCTGAATCTCATCGACAAGCTCGGTTGAAATTCTTCAAGGGATAGAGGTCTTACCTAATGAAACCCCGCCTTTCACCTCCATTCTAACACCCAATCACGTTGCCTTCTCTCACCAAACAATCCATCTCCCCCACCACTTCTGTCTCTGTACAACAAGCCACTGCAGTTAGTTTCTCGGAAGATGAAATTGTTGACTTTGGTACAGAAGACCCGACCTCGCCCTTTTCATCTCGGGCCGTACGTCCGGGATATCTGGGTACATCGTGTTATGATTGACGGGGGCACCAGCCTAAACATCATCTCTTCAAAAGCCTTCCAACAAATGAATATCCCTTCTAGTTGCATGTGTGCCAACCCCATCATGTTGCGATCATTCAATGACGCCATTACCTATACCTTAGGCACCGTGATCCTCAACATTCGTGTAGGACCGCGTACTTTACCTGAACTCTTCTATGTCCTTCGAGGGAGAGTTCCAATATAATATATTGCTGGGTCGCCGTTGATCCGGGGCCATGGGATGCGTTCCTCAACATTACATAGATGCATAAAATTTGAGTATGGGGAAGTCCTACACCGTAAAAGATGATCCTCCCCTTCAAAACTTGCAATATGTTATACCACCCAAACGATGTGCTTATACCAATCAAGACACCCATACATTCAACCCAACTATCCTCTTCAAATATACCTCAACCATCCACCTCAACCGCACCTACGCCTTCAACCGATGAAACCACCGTCACAAAACCACTTCTCTTCCCGCAGTTAACATCCCAACCTCCGACCCCTTAGTAGATGTTTTTCAGCGCCTTACGCTAGGGGAGTACCGCCTATATAACGTTAGTTCTTTCCCTACCCCGCAGGAGTACGGACAATTACATGCACATCCCACCTACGACCGTCGCGTGGGGGAGGTAATCTCTTATGGACCACCCCATTGCCGCACTAACCTAACGTATGGGGGTGTTGACGCATCCTCCATTACCCCTGAACCTCCTCTTGGTGTGGTTTCCTTCCAATCCGATTTTCAATACTTAACAAATCGTCGTTTCACCCTCACCTTCTTGACTCGCTATGCGTGGAAAGGCTTTGTGTGGCCTTTACGAACAAGGCCGACATACACTCATTCCCGTGACTACCCGTAAACATAATGATCGTAGTGGTCTCGGTTTTCCCGAAACACCTACACGGAGACACCTCCTCGTCACCGTATCCCTGGAAGAAGAATACGTCGCCCCTACCAAACCATCATCACCCACTTTGCCATCATCACCACGAATCTATAGACCTCGAATCCATCCCTCCTAACTTTTTTCATAAATGCTATCTTCATAGGTTCTCTCACTTATCAACACAATAATGAGGACCCATCTTCTCTTCCCTTCTCGTATCCGACATGATCAAGAGGATTCACCTTTGATTAATGTTGTTGAATGCCAGGATGACGACTCCATCCTCACTTACCTTGGCACGGATGATTCTTATATTCAACGAGCCTTACCATCTGAAACCCAAAACATGCTGAACGAATCTACTATAGAAATCAACATCCACACAGAGGAGGATCCTCACATTGTGAATATTAGACAATCCCTTAACACATCAGAACAAGCCGCCTTTACTACCTTTCTCCGTGCTCGCAACCAAGCTTTCGCATGGTCTTACGTTGACATGCCAGGAATTGATCCTACCATTGCCATCCATAACATCACCCTAAACCCCGATTCCAAACCAGTCAAACAGAAATTGAGAAAAATGCATCCACGCATTGCTCTCTTGGTCAAAGAGGAGCTCCAACGACTCCTTTTCTGTTTCCTTCATCTTGCCTATGACTATCCTCAATGGATTTCTAACATCGCATCGCACTGGCACTAAAGCGACAGGGGGACTTCTGATATGCATGGATTTCCGGGATCTTAACCTTGCTTGCCCTAAGGATGACTTTCCCCTCCCCAGTATTGATCAACTTGTTGATCTCACTACGGGCCATGAAATGCTTTCTCTCATGGATGGCTTTTCAGGATACAACCAAATTTTGGTCGCACCCGCCGATCAACACAAAACTACCTTCATCACTCCTTGGGGAACCTTCTGTTATCATGTCATGCCATTTGGCCTTAAGAATGCTGGTGCAACCTATCGGCGGGCTATGACCTACATTTTTCATGACATTATGCACACTATCCTCAAGATTACGCCGATCGATCTTGGCAAGTCTAAACATCATAGTGAACATCTTGATGTTTTAACCATTATTTTTGATCACTGTTACATATATCTCTGTCCACCTTCAACCAAAGAAATGTGTCTTTGGTGTTCTTTCGGGAAAACATCTTGGATTTATCATCTCTTTGCGTGGCATTGAGGTCGATCCATCTAAAGTCAAAGCTATCCTAGAAATGCCCCCACCCAAAAACCTCAAACAATTACGTAGTTTTTGGTGGTAAACTTCAATCCATCCGGTGTTTCATCTCCCAACTCTCGGATCGATGTCACCCTTTTCATCACCTTCTAAAAAGGACGTTGCCTTTTAATGGAGTGAGGAGTGTCACCAAGCCTTTCAAGCTCTCAAAACGCATCTCTTGCAGCCACCCGTGCTTATCCCACCCCAGACGACCGCCCTTTCTACCTTTATCTTTCCGCAATGACCATGCTATAGGAGCTATGCTCACACATCAAGACTCTAAGCACGTCGAGAACATGACGTTTATTATATAAGTCATACCCTTGTGGATTACGAGACTAGGTATACACATGTAGAAAAATTATGCCTAGCCCTATCATTCGTAGCCACCAAACTCCGACATTACCTCCTAAATCACAAAACTTTCGTCATCACCAACACGGACCCCATTCATTATATGTACGCCAAACCACATCTAAACCAACGCATCGCGCGATGGCTCATGCTCCTCGCCAACCTTGACCATGAGTTTATACAATGAAGTCAATCAAAGGACAAACTCTTGCAGACCAACTTGCGGAGGCCTCGTTACACCGGGAACAATTTACCAATTTTACATTCCCGACGAACTCATCGCCACTCTTTCACTTGGGGAAGAGTCGTATCAAATGACCCTCTTCTTCGATGGATCTAAATGCCAGCGCGGTGGAGGAGCCGGCATTGTTCTCATCCCTCTTGACGCTGAACCTATGCCTCTTTCATTCCGGCTTGATTTCCCCTGCACTAATAATACAGCGGAATACGAGGCCCTTGTTCTGGGTCTCCAAGTTGCGATACACTTAGGCATCAAATCTATCAATATCTTTGGTGACTCTCAATTGGTAGTCAATCAAGTTATGGGCATCTACCAATGTAAAAATGAGGAACTTCAGAAGTACAAACACCACGTGGAGTCACTTCTAGCCTTATTTACTCACTATTCTATCCAAACCATTCCCCGCTCCACTAACAAATTTGCAGATACTATGGCTTGCTTAGCCTCGCAAATTCCCGCCGCACCAACTGACTCTGAATTATTCGTCGTGGTCCAGCAACTTTTTGCACCATCTTATTCAACCCCGGTAGTTTGCATGATAAATACTGTGTCTACTAGTTCACAGGATACCTGGTACCACCAATTTCACGACTACCTTACAATCTCTGTCCTCCCACCTGACCTTACTAGTAACGGCAAACGTGCTTTTCTTAAAAGTGTTTTGCGTTATGTTGTCATGGGGGGACTCCTCTATAAACATGGCTTTGATGGCATCCTCCTTCGCTGTCTAACTGGCACGGAGGCCACTCATACCATCCAACAGGTCCATGACGGTATTTGTGGTGGACATTTTAGCGGCCTTGCCATGGCCAAATGAATCCTTCGCCTTGGTTATTATTGGCCTACTCTCAATAACGACTGCTACGAATATGTCAAGCATTGTGTTATGTGTCAACAACATGCCAACCTTCAACATACTCCTAGCCACCCGCTCCAGGTCGCTCGAGATCTTTGGCCCTTCTCACAATGGGGTTTAGACCTTATTGGTGAGATTCACCCGACCTCTTCACAACGTCACCGTTGGATAATCACAGCGACCAAATATTACACAAAATGGGTGGAGGCTATTCCACTCATTTCAATCAAAAAAGAAAAAATTGTTGAATTCATTAACCATCACATTATCTGTCGTTTTGGTGTTCCTCATCGCCTGATAACAGATAATGGAACATCTTTTAAAAACAAGTTGTTACAAGACCTTTGTGATAACTTTGGTATCAAACTTAGTTTCTCATCGCCTTACTATCCGCAGGCCAATGGTCAGGCTGAGTCCTCTAATAAAACACTAACCAAAATCCTCATGAAAGTTGTCAATGAATCCAGAAGAAATTGTCACGATCACATTCCCTTTGCCCTTTGGGCTTATCGTACTAGCATTTGTACCTCTACTAATGCCACACCTTTTTCTTTGGTATACGGTACCGAGGCTATTTTGCCTCTCGAAATACAAATACCCTCCCTTAGAATATCTCTTCAGGATATTCTCACCAACGATGATTTCCGCCAAGAGCGTTTAGCCCAATTGGAGCTTCTTGACGAACGCCGTCTTACAGCTCTTGATCACCTTCAAATCTATCAAAAATGCATTAAATGTGCTTATGATAAGCGACTTCATGAGCGTACCTTTAAGGTTGGTGATCTTGTCCTTAAAGAGAATCAACATGTAACCAAACTAGAAAAGAGCAAACGTGGAAAATTTGCTCCCAATTGGATTGGGCCTTATATAATCACTCACACCTATGGATCTGGTACTTATCATTTAGCTTCGCTTAATGGTAAACCTGAGCCTGAGCCCCTTAATGCCTTGCATCTTCGACCATTCTATTGTTGAAATTAGTGTTATATCACTTCTTATCCACCTACTGCTCATCCCTTGAGCTCCCATACCACCACATGCACTTGTTTCCTACATCTCGAAATAAAATCAAGCTCACCTCTCACCGCCCCTTAACGATGCCTTCCCCTTTTTTTTAGTCTAGTCCATGACTTCAAAGTATTAAAATAAGCCGTATTCTTATGGGATTTTCTTGAGTCAAACTTCCTACTAAACTAGATGCTTCACGCCAAAAGAACATCTAGTCATCTAAATTAAATATAGACTGCTCCCTCGAAGGACAGCTATATGCCAAATTATTGCTGCTATTCTCTATAGACTGCTCCCCTGAAGGACAGCTATGCACTAAAATCATATCTGCTTACTATAAATAGATCGCTTGCTCCCTCGAAGGACATTGTCACACAAATCACCTTTATCGAAGCTTCTTGCATTGATCAGCTTCGTGAAGACCTCAAGAATAAAACAATCAATATCCCTTGTAGACTTCCCGCATCGATCAGTCTACATTCAATAAAATAAAAGCCTCATTCAAAAGAACTTTTGAGTCATGGACTTGTCTATTTAGGGTAGGTTCTCTTCCGTCAGAACACTCACTTTGTAATAAGTTCTCCGTACCTCAGCTATATCATCCACCTCACCTCACCATTTGTTTCAACTCAAGGGACGTAACGTACACCTGATAGGTTGTGATCACACAACTCTTTTCACCTATTGACTTCTCGTCTATGCACGGGACTTTGGGCTTCAAGCTCGTTCTACGTGGTGTGGTTTGTTTAGCTCTCTTCATCTACGGAGCACTCTTTCTGCTTTGCCTCGCATCTAGGATTGTGTGTTGACCTTAATCGGACGTGGTCCCCCTACCACTGGGTAGGCTAACTCTCGCTTCCCTTGTACCTTCTACAACATCTCCAATTCGTTACCAACACCATCAACCTTACCTTACCAATATTAATATCAATATTCTTGCCAACCAACCAATTGCCTAAACCGTACCAAATTGCCTGAATTCACCTCTCCCTGATCCTAAGGGAGAACTACATCGGTCTGAGGCCCTTCCTTGCTTTGTGCAATGGGCTATGTAGGCAGCACTTAGGAGACATGGGGTCTCCCAAGGTTAGCTCGACCATCCCCTACCATAACCTATCATGTGTGGTAAATATAAATATTTTTGTGTATTTCTATTTAATCACATTCCCCTTTATCCTTTTTCAAAACACTTGAAAGTCAAAACGAAAAAAATTTATTATTATAACTCCAATCAACATACATATCTCATTTTATTTAGATGTTAAACAAATACATCTTCTCTATCATCGACACGCAGGTTGGTACTCTTATTTATTCTTATACCTTGCTAACATTTATTTAGACCCTCACGCCTCATCCCAAACTAGGTGATGATCGTGATCGTCGACCCCTCTCGCCTGAGCCTCTCTATCCTCAAAGGTACCACGGATATTGGTACCACCCACTGATCTGCCAATCTCTCCTGTAACATATGAATACGCCCTCTCGCATGGAGGACTCCAGCCTCTAGTCTCTCCGCCCGTGACTCCGCAACCACTAACAATCCTCTTGTCTCATTCACTCGCGTTTGGAGCTATTGAACCAAACGCTGCAAATGATCCCTCTCTGCTGTAATCACCGCTATGTCAGGATGATCACGTACACCTCGCAGTTCTGCTACCCACCATAATCTATAGGCCTCTGTCGTTCCTGCATCCATTACCCTGCGATCGGCTGCTACCTCTTCAGCCCTTCGGAGGTGTTGTTGGGGGAGGTGAGAATCGCCTTTGATCGATCCTCATATAGGGTCTATAAGCCTGAGGTATATCTTGCACAAATCCAAATTGTCACCGCACGTGATCTATAGGAATCCTCTCATATTCACCTGGCCTGTGCCCTGCGATCCACCTCAATCGCTCTACACCCCTCAATTCCTCAGCTATATTCTCTGTTACCATATAGTTCCCGTAAGGCCACCACCTTACCCATTTGGCCTGACCCAAGGCCTCAACCTACCCATTTGGCCCGACCCAAGGCCTCAACCTACCCATTTGGCCCAACCCAAGGCCTCGCTCTACCCATTCGGCCCGACCCAAGGCCTCAACCTACCTATTCGGCCCGACCCAAGGCCTCAACCTACCTATTCGGCCTGACCCAAGGCCGCCACCTTACCCATTCGGCCCGACCCAAGGCCTCAACCTACCCATTTGGCCCGACCCAAGGCCTCGCTCTACCCATTTGGCCCGACCCAAGGCCTCAACCTACCCATTTGGCCCGACCCAAGGCCGCCACCTTACCCATTTGGCCCGACCCAAGGCCTCAACCTACCCATTTGGCCCAACCCAAGGCCTCAACCTACCCATTTGGCCCAACCCAAGGCCTCGCTCTACCCATTTGGCCCGACCCAAGGCCTCAACCTACCCATTTGGCCCGACCCAAGGCTGCCACCTTACCCATTGGCCCGACCCAAGGCCTCAACCTACCCATTTGGCCCGACCCAAGGCCTCAACCTACCCATTTGGCCCGACCCAAGGCCTCAACCTACCCATTTGGCCCGACCCAAGGCCTCGCTCTACCCATTTGGCCCGACCCAAGGCCTCAACCTACCCATTTGGCCCGACCCAAGGCCTCACCCTAACCATCCGGCCCGACCCAAGGCCGTAACCCAACAACTTGGCCCGACCCACGGCCGTATCACTTCAATACCATACCCACAATCAACGTTTTATTTTATCCATCCATCATGTACCTTTTGTTCAATCGAGCTCACCTGTTCGTGTTTTAGCATGATTAGGGTCCTTGACTTGATCTGTCGACCAACTTTGCCTAGACCTAGACCGTGATGTTTATCTCAACCAAACCAACCTTTTGGTACTGCCGAACATGCCTAAACGTTCCTGTACCTTACCTGTTATATACCCTGGGGCTACTTCCTATGCCTTGGATACCAGGATTATATCACCCTTGTTTGGATAAACTATCGACCTTTGCCTATGCATTGCTGGTTTGCTCGTCAAATCATGTACCCTAGTCGTACTATTGCATTTCAACATGCGTCTGCTTCCTTGGACCTACCCCACCACCTTACCATCCTCTCTACAACATTTACCCTTTATCAACCCTATCCCTGATTTCCCATTCGCTCAATCTGCGCTAGATTTGAGGGGGATTACCTATATACTTAACAGAGAAACCACTTCATATTATTGTCCGCGCAGCCTTTACAAAACAAGCTACACGACAATAAGGGGCTAATGTAGACACCAAATTCATGTCTTACGACCCCTTGTGACCCGCATCTCATCTCGCAATATAACCTTATCACCTAAACCTTACACAATTATTTATTAATTGCCTTCTAATTGATAAATCCATATCACCCTACCTACCACCTCACTTTTCCACTTCATCATGACCTAGCCCTAACCCTAAAACTAACCTAATTAAGACCCATAACTTGGTCCACACCTACACCCATAACTAATGACCCCTTTCTCGCACTCCAAACCGACCTTCTAGTCACTTGACCGAGCTCGCAATCGATCTCTCGAGAGAAAAGTAGGGAAGGTGGGCTATTTTACTAAAAATAGCCTACTTTTTCCTTACCGATGCCGGTTCTACTCGACATTGTCGGTTATGCAACCGCCATCGGTTCCCTCGTAAATGGGCTCCCAAACCAAAACAACGGATCGGAATTTCATTTTGGAGATCAAAGAATTTCTAGATCAAGAGAGCATTGCGAGCAAGGAACAGAGTCCGAGCTTCACTTGACAGAGCAGTAGATGAGTGGAAATACTAGAAGTGTTTACAACCAAGGAGATCAACTTGCATCTTTGTCAAAACCAGTAAGTCACATCTTGCATGTCCTCTCGTTATAACATTTCTTATGGTTCTTGAATATCAGTCCTCCTAAATCCGTTTCTGAATCCACTACCCAACGTGCCATTGCATCTAGCTGTTATTCTTTTACCTCTCATCATCTCATTTCCTAATATCATCCATAAACCAGCCTTACCAACACCACAACCAGCCCAGAAGATCCTAGAACCCACCGGTATTTGCTATCAAGAATCGGTTATTATCAAGAATCGCCATCGGTTATCAAGAACCGCCATCGGTTCCTCCGATTAAATCTAGAAAACCAGCTTTTACCTACCCTTCAATGAAACAACTTAATTGATACTTTACGCCTTTTTTGTTAATTCATATTAGCAGGAAACTCACCACCTTCAAAGGAAGTTTTATATTTCCGGGCCCAAGGCGATTTCTCATTTATTGTTTAATCAAAATCTTGTGGTCTTGTGTTCTTATTTGCAGGTAGTCCTTCTAAGACAAAAAGGAGTTCTTCTGATCACTGATCTTTCTACGGTACGCGCACACCATCTCGACATTCTACTGGGTATTCCTCCTAGCCCCTAACCTTATCTCTGTTTCTATAGGAACGAGTCATTCGAGTGAAACACTAGGTTTGTTTTTGATATAGACAAGATGCCATCTGATGCTAAAATTGCCCAAAGAGGTGATCCTTCCTTGTTTTTACAAGTCTGGGTTTATAAAAATTGCATTAAGAGAGCCATGATTGATGACGGGGCTGTTGTAAATGTGGTTCCTTTCTCTTTCTTGCAGAATTTAGGATATGGAGAGACAAATTTATCCTCTACAAGAAATACTTTATGCAGTTATGACATTCTTAAAGTGACCTTGATTGGAACCATAGTTCTTATAGTCACATTTGGTCCAAAAACATCTTGATGGAGTTTTACATTATCGATAGGGAAACAAGTTATAACATGATCCTCAGGAGACCCTGGATTCTTTGAATGAAGGTTTTCCCTTCTACCCTATTCTAAGAGATTAGATTCCTCCATTTGGGGAAAGTTTTCATCGCTCAAGGGGATCTTAAGCTCTTTGATATACACGTATAAAACCTCAAGAAGAAGAAAGGAGTCCATACGGAGTATTAACTTCCTACAAATAAATTAGACAAACAACCTCCATCAAAAGATTTAGTCTCGGTTACCCCTGACATTCCAAAGGCTGAAGTCGTTGACCCAAAAACATTTGAGGTGGCAAAGGTAGAGAAAGGTAAATCAATATCTATGGAAGCAGTGTCCACTAAGACCACATCAGAAATTATGAAACTCTTAGAGAGTGATGATCTAATTTCCCTCCCATTTGAGCCACAAGGGATGGGTAGTCTTCTTGGTTTAGCATCTCTTCCCTTTGATGACTTAGGTTCAGTGTAAACATGATAGAATTAACAAATGAAGAAGGGAAATTTGAGATTAAAATGATGCTCATCAAAACCATCTCTAAGGGTTGTTCTATTCTAAACCCCAGTTTCAACCCATGTGCATCTAAAACTAAGCTTTTCATATCCATGGGGCAAGGCCTCATCATTCAGCAAGTGTCACAAATAAACACAATGCTCCACATAGGAAATGAGGCCAAGTAGCATAGTTATGCTCATCCACACACCATGTCTCAAGAATGTGACAAAGAGGTGCATGAATGCCTCTTTCAGACAAATAATTTTAATGACTGGACATATACACTTCTGAGAAAGGGTTGTAATTTTAAACCCAAAATGGTAGGCCCTTGTCAAGAGAAATTTTTTTGAGGATAATGATTCTCCACTATGTAATTTTAGGGGTGAAGAATTCGATATTCATCAACTTTCTTCACCTTATGCATACTACGCATGATCCATCGGCATTCTCACATGTACATTACTACATCTACATTACATTTTCATCTGTCAGTTCATTTCATAAATTTGTGATCAAGGGAATTATTCTTATAGCAATTCCTAAAAACTTCTGAAAAACATTGGAAAAACATTCAAATCATCTCTTCAAATTTTCATGGTGTCATCAAATATTTATGAATCATTTATCAATCCAAACAAGACAAGACAAAGTTTTGACAGTAACCATACCAAGGCCTGCATACTTGGTTCTACTTTTGGTCTCTTCTTAGGATAGGTGTCTTTTGTTCATGGTCTATTCTAGAAGCTTCATGGTGTCACATCTATCCCACATACATCTCCTTGGAAATAAGAATATTCTAAAAAAATTTCCCAAATAAGTAAGTCAAATGCAAATCAACAAAAAAAAATTATTTTACACATTTCTTTTCCCTACCAACCTTCGGTGTTGAGCTTGTGTCTCTTACTAGTGACGTAGGGTTGGGAAAGGAAGGAAATTCCCTTACTCACCTATGTTTTGTCCATGGTGATAAGCTCATGTTTCCTACTAGTAGCATGGGGCAAGGTATAGGGAGTCTCTTTGAAAACCTTAAATTCATAAATAATTAAATCAATTCTTGTGAAATCTTAAGTCAAAACAAAGAGGATAGATGTTCAAAATTCAAGAAGAATTCAAAACCTTAACACGAGATTTTGTCAACCAAGTGTCCATCTACGGATCCAAGTCTAGATAAACTGTAGAGCAATTCACATTCTAAACTATGAGGTAGCATTAATAGGGTAAGGTTATAGCATCCCAATTTGGCTCTGTCAAGCCTCTGTCTTCGTCTCACCACTACCATTCAAAAAATTTCATGGCTTGTGCCCTTCCTAATTCTCAGTGTCAAGCCCTTACATCTTACTATTTGTGTGGGGTTAGGAGTGGGGCAAGCATATATATTCATCATATCATTATGTCATCACCTTTTATCAAGACAAATATGAAGTACAAAAATTGCAAAAGAAACTAAGTTTTAAGATCACATTGTGTTTGCATCATCATATATCAGCATCATAAAATACAAAAAGAAATCATTTTGTTATCATTTCACATCCATTGCATACATTCTGAAAAGCATAGAAAATTGGAAATTCTAAACATCTTAGAGTACACACATGAATCAAATCATCAATGTAAGCCAACTCTATGCAACAAATAACAAGCCAAAAATAGATATTTGTATATATCATCGTGTGTCATAGTTTTGTAAAATTCCATCGCACACTAGGTGCAGTCAAAATGCTCACAATGAGCATGAAATACCAAAAACATCATATATGCCTCACAAAATGGAAATTAAGCAATAAAGGAACTTTGCCTATCTACCTCTTTGAGGCCCCTTATGACCGTTCTAGTTACAATTTTCTTAGGATTTCTTTTTAAAATTATTCAAACATCAAAGGGCCAAGCCTAACATAAAATACCATTCCCAAATCCATTCCAATTCAGCCATACTCAAAAACGAAAAATGGTCACCATGGGTCCAAATCTCAAAAATCACAAAGTTAATATGTGCAAATGAATTTGAAAATGAGTTTATTTAGATATATATGTTATTTCTAACTTCATTTTGAGTGTCTTTGTTTACATGGCTAGAGCATTGGTACAGGTATATTTCTACAACCTCATGTAAATGGTAAGTCCTCTTGTTGTTTTACTTTAGTGTTTATTTTTCAATATTTTATCTATCTACACTTGAGTCTTCTTTTTCTCTTACAGGTAGTGGGAGTTTGGATGGTGAGATTTTGGCACACAAGCGTGTCAGGTATAGCTTCTAACTCCCCATTTCAGGAATTCCATACTCAGACTCTACGTTTTACACCTCTTCATGGCTAAGATGCTTCTCCAAGGGGGAAATATGTACGCACCCAAAATTGCATGTGCTACATTTTTAGGAAAACAGATACAAAGTCCCCAATGATTATTCAAAATCCTTTCAAGAAGGTGTTCGAGCTCCAAAAACCCATTTATAGTATATATTTGTAGCCTAAATAGCCTTACATAACTTCTCCTTGCATTTCTCTATATTTCCCCTTCATTCTATGCTTACTTTGGCCTTAAGTGTCAAACCGCCACCCGCTTGGGTGGTGGTTCACAAACCACCACCTTGACTAGGCGGCGGTCCCGAAATCGCCACCTTGTGTAGGGCGGTGGTCCTAATCAATTTTTCTAGAATCTTCACACGATAAATTACATGTGACGATTCACTTAAGTTTATCTTTTGAACATGTCTGTGAGTCAAATTTTCTAAAAATAGCTTTGTTTGCTTGGTTCTCCTAGTTTCTTCTATTTTTAAATATATTTAATGAGTGGAACTACCTCTTCAATTCCTTATGTATGAAATAACCTTCTAGACTACATTCCTATATATTCCATGCTTGTATTCAAGTAAATGGCCTGATAATTTTGTGTATCTTGCATTGTTGTGCTGCAATAATCTTGTTAGGAATTACATAGCCAAGTTTAGATATCTTGTGCTATCTTTCTTCTACCCGCATTACACCTAGATTGCCTCTAAGTTGTCATCGCTCAAGTCTAAGTCTCTAGCCATAGGGAATTTACGTTACCACTTAGATCCAAATTAGGTAAACAAACCATAGGGAATTTACGTTACCCATTCATAGCCTCTAAGTCTCCCCTTTTTCAACTTGGCTACTAGGAGATCACACTAGCAAATCTTAGTCATTGATCCTCCTATAGTTAGCCACACACATTCAAACATCGGCTGCTCTGGCACGACCTCAGGGGGTCAATTTCAGTTGAAGGTCATGTGTTCATTTTCATTCGTACAGTTCCCTCTTTTGTGAACTACTATGGGGTTCCTATGAGAATTCCTCTTGTTATCTTAAGGCTTATGCCAAAGGAATTTTCTCCTAGTTCAAAGTGGATGAGTCGTAGCTCTTAACCGAAACCTACAATATACTATCCTGAATAGATGTTGGTGTGTTTTCTTATATTTTAGATTAGGAAATTTATTTAAGTCCACCATTGGTAACCTACAACATGCTTGAAAATTATATTTTTGTTTAAATTATTCTTTATTTGGTAATCGTTAGGTCCTACACAAAAGTAGTTAGTAGTTATCCAAAATATATACAATATCATAGAAATAGGGTTAAACATTTTTTTATCCTCAAGATTATCTAAGGATGCAAGAGAAGAGCATACAAAACAAGCAACCCAAATAAATAATCAATGAAAAGCTTGTAAATCAAATAATCACCATAATACTTTATAAATCAAGGTTCATTCCCAATTAATCCAAGTGATTTTTAGTGAAAAACTAAAGTTGTTTTTGATTCTCAAGATCACACAAGGTGCAAGAGAAGAGCATAAAAATATTTATCCTTGATTGTTTATCAAGTGAAAATATCTTAAACTAAAGGATCACATACATTCCAAATTAAAGTTCACTCCCTTAAGCATAAAAATGAATAATGAAATTTCCTACTTACTCTAAAGTTAGCAAAAGAAGGTTTAAATCTTCTTTTGATTCTTAAGATAACACAAGGTGCAAGAGAAGAGCATACACAACTTTATCCCAAACTCATAAAAATCATGGAAACAAAATCATTCATCAAACCCTAAGAAAATTTGTTAGAAAACCTACTATAAATTAGAAAAATTGCAATAACAACAACTAAAAACCCTATAAAAATGGCAGGAGCACAAAGAAAAAGAAATTAAAATTTTTAAACCTGAGTCAATTTTATCTTATAACTTCAGTGCACCCCTTAGTATAGTAGCGTGTCCCCGAGAATAGTAGCAAAATCTCATACAAAGACTAGTGTGTCTCAATGTAACTAGCATGCCTCATCAAGAATACAAAATCGATTAATGTGAGTGCATCTAGAGATACATCAACATACACTTCAACACACCAAAGCATGGCTAGTACATAGAGGAAAAAAAAATCAATGGAACACATGCACATCTAGTTAACTATGTGTGTGACCCTAAAAACATGAGCGCAACCCTAAGAACATGAGTGCGTCCCCCGAGACGTGAGTGTGCCTCCATTCACGTGAACATGCAACAAAAGGCGTGAGCATGCACCTTCCTATAAGTGGTCAAAACATGGGTATTGACAATAAAAATAAGATAAAGCTCAAATCTTTAACTTTCTGATGGAATTTTGACAACACTTTACCTCCTTATATCCTATAATGAACACAAAAATAAAGCATCTAATACTAATATAGTTTAAACAACTATCAAAATTTGAAATTGATCTAAGAACTTGAAATTTACTCTAATAAAAGATTCAAACTAATCTCCCAAACCTTAAATTGAATGAATGCAATAGGGTAAGTCCCATTGGGCATGTCAAATGAAGACTACTAAAATTTTCTAGAAAAGATAAACAATTATACTAACACCACATAGCCTATTAAAAAAATAGGTTTTTAACAATAGTAACATCAATGATTAAAGCTTAGTGGAATGCTTGAAAGAATTAACATGATATCAATCGATCTTAGCTAAATCATGCCTACTTAGTATGAATTTCTAACTAAAAAGACCTAATTATATCCAAGAGGGAAATCAAATAGGGTTTGTTACTTCAAAAGAGGTGAGAAGGTCTCTCTAAAAATGGCTATAAGGCCATGTTGCATATCCCTATACTAACCCCATTGAAGATTGGAGGAAAAGATTGAGCTAGGATATTAATCATATTTCTTATATGATATGCAATTCAAAGTATGGTGTAAAGCTTAAGGGTAAATACTTAGTCTTTTTGTATTTTTTATTAGGGTAAATATATTTTACCTAGGTTAATTATGCATTGCACATAGTTAGTTTGTTTAATTGTTTAATTTTTATATGGTTATATTTATTTATAACCTTCTATATTATTTTATTCAAACATACGTGAGTTGTTATATTATTTTAACAATACTATTGTTTGTATTGTTTCATGGTTGTAGCCACTGTGCAACCTATTTCTTTGTTTGTATATGGTTTTCCAATATGTATAAATATTGTAGAACAACTCTTGTAAATATTGATTGATGATTAATATAATCTTCTAGGGTTTTGTCCCTTTTTTAAATTTGGTACCGAGATCATGAATTTGGACATGTGAAGAATAGAAAGGTTGGAGAGGGGGTCGGTAGGAAGAGAAGTGTCTTCGAGAATAATTTGATTATCATGAGAACCTATGTTGCCTCTTGCAACTTCCCAGACATCTCTGCATCCCCACAACCCCCTCTTCTGTTCCAAGTGTTTGGAATGTAATTTTTTGTGCACTAGTGCCGCTTTACATCCTGGAAAAAAATTTCGGTAGGAAAATAATATATATATATATCCCCATTAGGGGTTTTGTCACTAAAATTGGTGACAATGTTAGTTGTAACTAACACTAGCTACAACACCAAATCTTGAGGACTCGCCTTTAATCAACAAGATTCCAAAGAGTTTCTGACCGAGTTCTATTTGAGAGGATCAAGTTCATTGTGCAGAGTCAAGTTACTTTTTTTGCAGACTAAACATTGATATCGAGTTGGGTATTTGTCATCATACATTGAGCACTGAGTTAAAATTTGGGTTACACAATCCTCAATCAATCCAACATTACATTGTGCATAGAACTAATAGCTGAAGATCAAGTTGTGTATCTTAATGATCAAGCCATTGAGCATTCATACGAGGTCACATAGAGCTCCTGTCCATACAAACAATAAAAAGGTTTTTATTTGTAGCGGTCGAGCTAGGAAAAACCATGACTGAGCTATGAGGAATTAGAAAAGGATCCTTTAAAACTATTAAAATGGATATCCACATAGTCACCCCCTGCTCAAGTTGGAACATGTCTCTAATAAATAAAGCAAGCATCGATCAACCCTACACATATATATTCACAAATCAATGAACAAGTACCATCAAATGGCATACCTGCACAAAATGGTGGAGCATCCCCTATGACCTGTGACCTATAGAAACAAATAAATAGTGGACAGATCAAATCAAACAAATCAAAGTGAATGCAAACAATAAGGCGGTGGTAATTGTAAAATGGTGGAGGATAATATTTAGTGGTAGATTTCATTTCCAAGAAAGTAGAAAACCCTAAATGACTCCAATCTAGTCAAAATCCACATAGATCTCCCTACCATGTCTCATTTTTTAAAGGTTAGCAGATTTTTTCTTTGTATAAACATTTCAACCTTCATTTCATGCCATAAGCACTACATGCACCAAGTTGGATAGTGCAAAGGTCTTTGGGTGTGGGAGGTTTGGGGCCCCCACCCCTAACTTATTTTTCAAACCATTTTGACATTTAGTGGTGAAATTGGTAAAACCGCCAACTTTAGCGACCCAAACCACTACTAAACTACCTAGTGACAACTAAACCCAAGGATATTTTTAGCAAAGAAAACCCTAATTAGAGTAAAAAAAAATCTCATAATTGGCTTATTTTTTGATTCTAGACAACTTTTTCCAAAGGAGGGGTATCAAAAAACTTCATTTTGAGCCAATGTTTTACGGTATTTTTCTCAAAGAGCTACATTGAGCTCTGGTGGCTACGAGGCCACGAAAAACAAAAAACAATTTTTCCTTCCATTAAATTTTTTCAGAATTTTTAATGTAATTGTATACTTTAGTGTATTGTCAGATCGACTTTCTTTGTGTTTCCATATTCAAATGCAACATTATAAGCTTTAAACTCGGCAGAGAATTATAATAAAAAAGTGAAATTTGGTTCTAAAACAGTCATGAGATCCTAGATCTCATTCGCAATGTTTAGTATAAAAAGTGCCTCTAGGAAGTGCTTACGAGTAAAGTCATCATGACTACTACTACACTTAACACCTAATATAGTTGCAACAATGTCATCTGGGCATCGAACCTTTAAATTGAAAGGGAGTAATAAGGACACAGTGCACACACTATGATCCCTCCCATCCATCTGTGAATGATTACACAACTTAAATCCAGACTAAGAAATTATATGATTATATAGCGAAGTTACGGGTGTGTATGAGGATATTTCTTTGAGCCAGTGTCAATAATCACATAGACCCCTTTCAGTACAGTCTTGGTACCACATATCAAATTATTTCATGTACCACCGAGTATATAGAAAGGGTGAGCTTCTTCCATGTACCGACGGGTATATCGGAAGAGTGTGTATATACAAAGGTTCAAGTATATCGATGATGGTATATATAGATTGGGAGACCGTATATCTAGAGTGCTATGAGCCATACCCTTTTTATTTGATTCTAAAAATGGGCACCTAATGCCCCCAAGTTCTTTCTTCTAGATTAATAACTACTCGGAGGAAATAACTATGCAAAGCATGGAAGACAAAAATTAAGACACAACTTGATTTTTAAGATATTTTGATCATTGTGAATGGTATTGTAACTAGATCAACAACCGATACAACACAACGATAAGATTTTGATAGATCCAATAATAAGGCTAAGCTAATCATCTTTTTTTACAATGTCTGGTCATGTGCAACCCCACATTCAAGATGCCAAAATAGATAAAGAAGTGTGGGATAATTTGAACATGGTATATGAGGCCAAAAACAAGAATGTCATTATGAATTTGCAGATTCTTACACACTTTGAAGTTTAAGAAAAATGATAAAATAGAAGTTTTCTTGAGAAGAGTTGCAGAGTTCAAGGATTCACTTCTAGCCCTACGAGAGAAGGTCACTAATGATGCTATCATTCCCATTGTTCTAAGAACCCTCCCTCCTTCATATCGCAATTTTGTAACAACACTAAACTTGTCAAATATGACGGTGAGTATTGAAAAGATGGTAAACCTATTGAAAAAGAGGAATCTGTGGTACAATAAAGATGATGAAGAGAATAAGTAACTTTATTCTCATAAAAATGGAAAGGAAAAGGAAAATCCAAACCAAATTCCTATCAAAATTCCCAATATCGAATCAACATCAGCAAGGGGACATACAACAAAAGAATAAAATTCTTATCTCCAAAAGAGGACATAAGTTAAAAGGTTTTGGTATAATACTTATAAGAAAGGTTAATCAAGTAAATCTGGACCTAAAAACCAAAAATATCACAAGGGATGTTATAACTACAATCAAGGGAAGAAGAAGGGGAAGCGTAAAACAAAACACCATCAAGAAGGAAATATTGATGAGCAAGAAGATAATTTAGATACTGAATACTACTTGTGCACTGCTCGATCAAGTGAACCCTCCACGTCATCTAGTGATGTCCGGTATGTTGATTTGGGAGCTAGTCAACACATGGCCAGCCACGGACACTTGGTTTACTTCAATGAGGGACACACCTTTGAAAAACCATGTTTTGTTAGGAGATGATTCTTCATACAAATTTTATGGGATTGGGAACATCTCTCTACTCCTTCTTGGTTCACGAAACTCAGATTATCGATGTATTATATGTCCCTGGGTTGACTAAGAATTTGTTGTTAGTCAATTAACTCCTTGATCATAACCTGAAAACCGACTTTGATAGTCATTCGGAAAGAAAATGTGTTTAATTCGAGATAAATCACGAGGCTCAAAAATAGTTGCAAAATCCTCCAATGTGGGATGCATGTTACAACTTTATTTTTTCCAAGGAAATGATCAAGCACTTGTGGCTAAAAATCTACCTCTACACGGTTGTGGTATCGGAGACTTGGTCATATCGGTTTAAAGTATCTCAAGATACTTCCTTGGCACAATATGGTAAAAGGATTACAATCTCTCTAGAAGGATACATACAAATGTCCTCATTGCCTAAAGCAGAAAACAACATAGAGATTTATTCCGAGAAGAGTAATTTTTGAGCTCATGGTAATCTTGATATGGTTCATACCGATCTTTGCAATCTGATGCAATCAAGTCATTCTAGATTTCAGTACTTCATGCTTTGTGTTGATGACTATTCATGAAAAATGTGGATTTTTTGTCTTCGCAAGAAAAGTGAATCTTTTAAAAAATTAAAAAAATTTAAAGTGACTATTGAGAATTATTAGCGAGGAAATTTTTTGGGTGGACAAATTTTTGAATTCCTTGCCAACACTCTGGGAATATAAGTCCCTCTACTTAACCGGTGCAGCTATTGTATATGCATGTGTGAAAAAATGTGGATTTCTGTGGTGGTCTTTCGACACGGGATCCAATAGGGGCACTTCACCGATCCCGACAAAGTTTACAAATACTTGCAAGAGATAAATTTGTCTAAAAGTGGGAAAGGGGTGAGAAAAGAGGTAGGATAACTAATGTTGTAGGTAGGAAATTAGATTCCTACACACACTATTCGAGAAAATTCATCACATGCATTCATGGGAAGAAACAACCCCGCAAATGGAAACAAGACGAGATAATATTTTGAACTCAAAGTTTCTAAAATCTCCTTATCAAAGAGGCTAAAAATCATTCTTCTTGTATTGATGCTTAATCAAAAGTTGTACATAGTGGAGAAATGGAGGAAATTGAGAAAAGGGTGGAAATGGAAGAAAAATGGCTAACTCCTTTTCTTTCTTTGAGTATAATGCACTCATGAGTTTACAAGATCAAGTGCCTGCCTCTTCAATGACTCTGAGAGCCCACGATATATCCCACAAGAAATGGTTACACTTCCTTGAGCCAACAAGAAACCTTTTCTAACTGTTCGTGCCCCTTCAAATTCTTGATTCACAGAGAAACACTTATGGTGGAAAGAAATAGTTTTAAAATATTTGGTCGTTACATTATTTTTCTAGTTAAAACATGGGTCATTTGATTTTATTTTACAACTTTAAATTTGGGTCACCCACATGGAAGGAATTGATTGGAATGGGCCTGCAGATGCTTTAACTATCTACCTTTTGTTTGGCAAGGTTGTATATCTGACCCTAGACACGTGGGGCCAGCACTCATTTGGAACCTGCCTCTAGATTTTGTCTTTGAAGTTGTGCCAGGCTGACACGTGGAGAACTCCATCGGTTCCTTCATAATTGACTCATGTTAACCCTTCGACATGTGGAGAGCTGGTGTTGATTTGAGTTTCCACTTTGGAAGCACCTTTTGAAATTGCATCAAGCTAACGCGTGTCTCCTTCCACTAGTCCTGACGTGGTGAGCCAGTGCTTATTTGAAGATTGGCCCTTTTCTCTCACTTATGAAATGTGTCATTGAGGCACGTGGAGGTTCCCAAAACCTACTCATACTTCGTCAATTTCAACAATTGGTTTTGTCTCTTTTTGGGCCTAGGACACTGGTGAGTTGGTGTTACTTGGAGATTGAATCTTGGATTTTACTTTTGAAATGGTGTCGTGCTGACGTGTGTCTCCTTCTGTCGAGGTTAGACTTTTCAAAAGACAACGTTGTCTCTTTATTGACCCTAGATGCATGGCATTCGGCACTCATTGGAAACTGGCCCCTTTGTGTCACTTTTGGAATTATGTTGTTGCAATATGTGGAGACCTCTGTCGATCCGCCCATACTTCACCAATTTTAACGATCATCTCTATCCTTTTTGAACTTGGGACACATGGAGGACTGGCACAAGTTTGATGGCTGCCCTCAGCTTTGAATCTTGAAACTGCATTGAAGAGGCATGTGGATCCATCCACTGAGCCTTCCATACTTAGCCAATTTTAGCTTTTTTTACCTTCATTTTGTATCTGGGACATGTGGAGATCTTATGCTTAATTGAAGACTATCCCTTTAACCCTACCCCTGGATTTGCATAGTTTGGATGCATGGAAGCTTTCGTTCAACCTTGAAATATGACTGAACTATATTTAATCGAGAGACCCATGTATTACCCATGGATGCTTTGAGGAAAAATTTTACGGGAAGATCTACCCGTCATTCCCGATTGTGGAAAAATGCAGAGAAGAAGAAAACTCCACCATTTCATGCCCGATTTTCAAATTTCTTTCATGAGCCAAGGAATTGAAAATAATACAAGGTTCGATGATCCAGGGGCATAGAAATATTGACAATTTCATTCAAATGAGGACAACAATAAAATTTTCACGTGTCTAGATAGGAAAATAGAAAATTTATCAAAACAAGCAGACTAGGGATTTGAAACAACTCTAGGGCATGGATTTTTCTATCTCTTTGAACTTTCAACTTGGCTTAAATACTTTAGGAGGGAAAGAACTCAAAATTTCAAATTTAACTTGGAAAATGAAAAGTGGTTTTTGGGAGACAACAAGAATGAAACTAGTCATCGCATTATAACTCTCCACTTAGATTGAGGGGGGGAATTCATAAGTGATGAGTTCAAAAACTACCTACAAGCTCACAAGATTCGTCAAAAATTCCTCCTCCACACACACCGTAGTAGAATGGTGTTGTTGAGAGAAGAAATCATACTATCATGGAAATGGTGTGATGCATGATCAATGATTCTAGACTAGCAAAGACATTATGGGTAAAAGAAACAAAGACAATAAAGTGTATTTTTTTAATAGAGTGCCCACAATGCTCTTGACGGAGTAACACCACATGAAGCATGGTCAAAGTGGAAACCATCTGTTGCACACCTCAGATTATTTGGGTACAAAGAAATTATGCACATACCCAAGCAAGAATAGAAAGAAATTAGATATGAAATCACAAAAACTCATCTTCATTGGGTATAATGAAGAGACTCTTGGGTATAAATTGATGGATCTGAAGACCAAGAAAGTCTACACCAATAGAGATGTTGAGTTATTTGAGAAGAAGGAAGCAGAGTCTCCTCCTCCAGACTCACCTGATGTAGATTTTTCACCAGTTGTAAAAACTGAAGCTGATGTTCCCGTTGATGATGAAAGTGATGATGGGGATGATGGTGATGATAAATAGAACCACGACCCACATGAGTAGTTCAAAGTGTATGCCCAAGTGGTATACTAGCATGCTACAAGATGTAAGAATGGATGCTCCATTGGATACATCCACCATTGGACCATGGACTCACAGTAAAGCAAGAGAAGAAGTAAAATTTTCTTTGATGAGTAGATTTATTGAATCTGATGAGACCTCTACTGTCCAAGAAGCCCTATAGTCAAAATCTAGGAAAGATGCCATGGATGTTGAGTATAAATCAGTAATGAAAAATAACACTTGGCAACTTGTCAATCTTCCACCAAGGAAGAAACCCATTGGTTGTATATGGATATTCAAAAAAAGTACAAAGTAAATTGGACCATAGATAAGTATAAAGAAATACTATTAAAGAAAGGGTATGTACAAAAAGAAGGCATTGACTACAAGGAGACATTTTCTCCCACAGCTAAGATCAAAATGATCAGGATGGTCTTTTCTCTAGCTACACAATTTGGTTGGAAATTCCATCAGATGGATGTAAAAATTGCCTTTCTTAATGGATATTTACAAGAAGAAGTCTATATGACTCAACCTAAGGGATATGTTGTACCTAGTCAAGAAGAAAAGGTATGTAGACTCAGGAAATATATGTATGGCCTTAAACAGACACCCCTAGTAGGGTACATCAAAATTTATGAGCATCTCATACAACATGGATTTGTTATAAATCCATGTGTTCCCAATATCTACCTCAAAAATAAAGGGGGGGAGATTGTGATTTTTGTTTTCTATGTTGACGATCTAGTCATCACTAGAAGTTCAATGAGGATGATCAATGCAATGAAGAAATATCTTAAATGATTGATCAACGTGACAGATCTTGGGCTGATGCATTATTGTCTTGGATTGGAAGTATGGTAGAAAGAGAATCACGTCTTTTTTTTTACTTTAAATATACCAAAACAATTCTTGAGAAATTTAGGATGATGGATTACACACCTATGGAGAAAAAATTACAGTTATCTCATTCAGATCTATCTCCTTTGATAAATGCCACTCTCTATCAGAAGTTGATTGGGAGTCTCATTTATCTTGCCTACACTAGACCAGATATCAGATTTTCAATGAGCTATCTTTCCAAGTTCATGCAAGAACCCAAAGTTTTTAATTAGAAAGTAGCAAGTCGAATCTTGAGATATATCAAAGGATCGGTGGATCTTGGTTTATAATACAAGAATAACGAAAACTTCTTCTTGTTAGGATATTTGGATTCACATCATGTAAGAAACATTAATGATAGAAAAATCCACTTCAGGGTTTGTGTTTCTTATGGGATCTAGACTAATATCATGGTGAAGCAAGAAACAACACTTTATTTATCTCTCTTCCACAGAAGTCGAGTATCATTCTGCAAGAGAAGTTGTATATGAAGTGATATGGCTACATTGCATACTTGAAGGACTTGGAATACCACAAGACAAACTTACCACCATGTATGTAGACAATTAATGTGCTCTCAAATTTGTTTGTAATCCATTTTTTTATGAAAGAACAAAGCATATTTTGATAGAGGTACATTTCATACATGAGCATGTCTTGAAACACAATATAAATCTTCAATTTTGTCCAACAACTAAACAATAAGTAGATATCTTCACAAATTCACTTGCATGTGATAAGTTCAAGTTATTCAGAGATTTTATCTCCTCATCCCTTGAGACAATGAAAAATTAAGGGGGGGAATGTTAGGGTAAATATATTTTACCTAGGTTAATTATACATTGCACATAGGTTTTTAATTGCTTACTTATCATATGGTTATATTTATTTATAACCTTCTATATTGTTTTATTCAAACATACTTGAATTGTTATATTATTTTAACAATACTATTTTTTGTATTGTTTCACATTGTACCCATGTAACCTATTTCTTTGTTTGTATATGGTTGTACAATATGTATAAATATTGTAGCACAACTCTTGTAAAGATTGATTGATGATTAATATAATCTTCTAGGCTTCCGGTCATGTTTTACAATTTTCTATTTGGGGAAAACTTGCATCTTGGTGCATGTGGGACTAAAAGTACAAAGTATATTAAGGTTTGCTAATCATGATTAGTGAATTAACAAGTGATTAGCATGTGAGGATCCTTAATTAACCACTTAGGGTCAATTAAGAGGCTAGGATAAGCTTTTGAAGCCTTCTGAGATGTCTTGGAGGGAAATGGGGTGATTTTGAATGGTTGGAAGAGGGGTTTGAGCCAATAATAGGGTTTATTGACCAAAAAAAGGGTAAAATAGGCTTAATTAGCTAATAATCACTAATTGTTTGTTTAGAAGAGGATTTTGACTTACGATGTGTCATAAATTGGCATCCTAAATGTGAAAGAGGTTAGGTAATCAACAAAGCATTGTTAATTAACCAAAATGGTAAGAAACGTTATTTAATTAGCAGAAAACACTCATTATAAAAAAATGGTAAGAATGAGAGTGATTAGTGTGATTTTGGCAATAAGATTGCAAAAGTGGAATTTAGGTGTCTACAATTACTACTTGGTGTTCGCGGAGTATATTTTGTACTTCATAGGATCAGTTCGGATTCCTTGGGAATCAACCAGTTTTGTTTTTGGATTTTTTCAAATCAGCTGGTATCATTTTGTTCATCGTTGCACATTCATCACTTCATTTGTAACTTTGTATTAGATTTAAAAATTGAAAGTTTTAATGAATTAGTTCAAATTTTGAGCCCGAAGACGTAGGCATTTTTTTTCCAAACTTCATTATCATCCTCTTGTGTGTGTGTTCACTTTTTGCATTGCAATTTTTCTTAAGTTTATAACTCTTTGTGGGAGTTAATTAAAAAAGTGCCTCACGGGGTCCGAGGCCTTTTAAATTTTTTTGGCGTATTTCCATATTAGTCCACGGGAAGGAATGTTTAGATGTAGTTATGTTGGATGTGGTTTGGTTGTATGTGAAGGTATTTATGTGAATGCAATTATTTAAACCCCTAATTAAGTTATGTGATCATACGGATATGAGTGTTTATTTTAAGTTCCAAAGGAAATATTTTAATTCGATGAAGAAAAACACCCAAAATTTGATATTGAAAGAAAAATATGAAAAATAATAGCCTACCTATAATCACTTTTCCATTTCTTTAAGTTTAAATAAACAATAATAGTATATGCGCTCGAACATGAAATATTAATAAATAGAAAAAAAACAAATGAAAGATAAAAAATTCAAATGAAAAAGAGAATGAGGGTTCCCACCGGACATGTCATGATTTTTAAGGTGTTTTTAGATTAGTGTTATAAAATGTAAAAAAATACTAAAAAAACAAATAAGCAGGGTTTACCAATACCGTGTCAATCAGCGATTACAATTACATGATGATCAAATACATGAGAAATGAAGGGGTTTCTCTTTTTGTCATGTGATAATGCCTGTAAGAAATGAAATCTAAACAAAGATATATTAGTTAAATATGATAAGAAGTTGCTCGGTAAGTTCCAATCCTAGGAATTCGAAGAGAGTTCCTTGAAAGGTGTCAAATTGTTTTGATATAATAAAGTTGATTTGATAATGATAATATAAATAATGACAACTAAAAACTTTAAAACTCGAGATGGATAGTGAGACCTTGTTCAGCTTCATAAATGGCCCGGGATAGGGTAGTGGAAAGACTAAAGTCCTCGAGGTAGTTATACCACAATTATTCAATGGATTGACACTCTTCTTTGATGATCTTGATCTTATCTTTGATGTCTTAAATGTTTGGTGTAAATGTAATGGCACATAGAATGTGTTCATGGAGGATGTCAAATTGTTCCTACTCGAATGATTGTTGGATGATCAAGAGGTTGTAAATGTTGGTGATGGGGTAGGAAGGACATGAAATTATCATCTACAAAATAAATATGTTTGCAGATAAATGATTAAACCAAAGTAGAATTATAAAATACGATAGAGATGGAATAACAAATAAAAATGATTATTTTGACAAATATCACCGACAATCCACATGATTCATGGGTGATTAACAAGATTTTCGATGATTGCATAAATAGTTGGTGATTTTTGTAAAAAGTTAGTATTTTTATAAAATACTAAAATGATAGAAAAAAATACTAGAATGACTAATTTAACTTTGCATGTAATGCTTGAGTAAATTAGAAACACAAAAGGATCAAGATATTCTTACTGTGGGTGTGAAAATGGATTTATAATGTTGTAAAGGCTTACAAGAGCTTGTGGATCATTTTGGTGATGTGAAAAAGGTCTTGAGGATGTCTAGATACACATAGAAAGATAATCTAGCTTCCTGGAGTAGTATATATTTAATAGTTTTAAATCCTTGAAACAAGAGATTTATGGTCATATTTATAATCATTGGAGATCAAAAATTATCAAAGAAAGTAGCTTGGAAGTTTTCTTAACCACTTCCATGTTAGGATTTCACTTTGGTGGCAATGCAAGGTGAGGAGGTTAGGATGTTAGGTAGTAGCGTAATGGCAGTAAAAGTGGGTTTATATGGGTTAGGGTGGATAAGGATGTTTTAGGTAGGTTAAGGTAGGTAGGTAAGGTTTACGGGGGGTAAAATGTGATTTTACAGTAGTGAGGGTAGTGAATTAGGTTATACTTATAATGATATGTTAAATGAATTCATGTGCATGGAGTATAGGTGGGTCACATGGGGTGATGAAAACTTGGTGTCTATAACTATATAAAAACATAGTACCCTCCTACCAATCAAACACCTTTACACAACATGTCCTTGTAAGACATTTACACTCAATATGAGCATTTTCATGTTATTGGAAAGGTTTGTTCAACCTCCCATTTCTACTTGGATAAGAGTAGTAAGAGAAGAACCAAAAATGGCAATCAAGCCATATTTGTGAGATCTTTTCCTCTTATTTGGATAAAAATGTAATCATACATTGTTTTATTCATCTCATAAAGGAAGTATCTACAATCTAAAGCCCATCCAAACAATCAAAGGATAGGTTTACATTTTAATGTTGATTCATGTTTTTATGCATATTAGTTTATCTTTTCCTTTCATGGATTTATCATGATGTATTAGTTTAATTAACTAAGTTATGAATCTACTTGTTAGATTCCTTTCATTAAATTATATTAGTTTAACATGCTTACATATTACATGCCCGGTAGGAAACTCCTTTATCTCATGTGCATTACTTATGTTTTCTTAGTTTAGACTTCATTTTTACATGCAAAGTTCTTTCAAATTGTTGAAATTATTTTCTTTTTGGACATGTATGATGATATTTGATAGTGTTCAGTCTTCTTTATAGCTATTTAGGAGGGAAAATTCTATGAAATTTGAGTCTCGATGATAAAACATTTGAGCTTTATGTTGTTTTTGGCTTGTTTTTGACATATTTGTGTGTAGGTATATGTTCCTTGCGCTAACATTCATCTATGCATGTTATTTTATCATTTTATGTGTTACCATATCATTGTACATGTTTCCATATCATTACATGCACTAACGTTACACTTAAAATATTCTTGCATGCGTTAGCGTCGCTTTGTATGTGTTACCATATCTTTACATGGTGTCTCATTATTTTCTAGATAGCACATGCTAGTGTCTATCGGTATGCGTTAGTATCCTCCGCATGCACCACTATTACTTTTAACATGTTAGCATATATTTTTCCATGATATCATCCTTATGTCTATGTTAGCGTCTTTCTACCTATGTCAATGTACCTATGCATGTGTTAGCATTTAATTATATTTCAGATTCTGTGTGCTAGGATCCCTTTATCTACACTAGTGTCTCTTTTTGTGTGCTATCATTCATATCCATGTGCTATTGTATCTTTTCATGTGCTAACACACTTTGTCATTTTTCTACTAAATTATCTTAAATTTTCCAAATCTTTCAGTTTTGATTTTCGATTTCTGTTGTTTTATACATGTTTATGATCGTAGTATGCAATTTATTTTTTAAATTAGTACTAAAATTTCAAGTATTTGTTGGAAATATCCTTTTTCTAGAATTTTATTCAAACCACATATGCTCTTCTCTTGCACTTTTGAGCAACCTTAAGAATTAAAAAAATCGACGTTTTTCTAAAATTTCGATGGTCATTTGAAAATGTTGCGAATGATGATATCTTGGATTAAAATTTCCATGCTGGTTTAATTTGATTAAACACCATGTATCCTCTTATCTTGCGCTTTTGAGAAATCTTGAGAAACAGAAATGGTTGATATCTTTGATATTTGAGTGTAGGACCATTTATGTTTGTCAAAGGTAAAAATCAAAACAAACTACTAATACTTTGTGTGTATAATTCCTCAGCCAAAGAATGGATTTTAATACAATCACATTTTAAAATAAGATAAAAAGAAAAAATCACATTGTATTTGCAAGTTTGGATAAGGGTTAAAACACATCTATTATAAATTGTGGGAAGTACTTTGGTTTAATCCATAAAGCTCATTATGAGGAATACCATAGGAACCCCAAAGTATTCATTACATTTAGGTAACTAGATGAAGAAATGATAAGTGTCCCAAATACCCACTTAACTAGTAAAACCCATGAGGAATACCAAATATTGTCTATGGTGACCACCCCATTCATATAGATTATAAGGCATAGGTTGTATCCATGATTTTTTCTAGTACGTGTACTTGGTTTAGAAAAATATTGGTGAGTATTGAGAACAAAATCCCTAGGAAACTATTTGGCATTAGGGCCAAATTTTCCATGTCCATTACCATTGGCATAAAACCCTTACAATGAAAATTTTTCCTTAGTTTCCTCTTTGTTTTAGAACAAAATGAAAAAATCAAAGTTGTGCCACACATTTTTTATCACGAAACATATCCCCTTTCATAAATTTTGGCTCCCCTTTATCAAAACGCACTATCTAAAATGTTTTAAAATCATATAAACCCCTTTTGATAGTTAAATATTGTTTTTTCAAACTTTATTTAAGTGTGTAAATTATTTTGTTACGTTATTCAAAATTTTCCTAGTTTCCTTAAACAATTTTTGTGACATTCGCAACTAGTAAAATTTTTCTTCGCTAATTGTTGTTGTACGCCAAAATTACATCGACTATTGTAACACTCACACTTGAAACTTGTTTTTAAAAATTTATTGATCATCAAAATTGTGTTATTATTCTACCTATTTTCCTTAGATTCCCTTTGAAAAATCACACTAGTATCCTTATATTTGTAAAATGTCTAGTTGCCCTCTCTGTTACACCACTCAAATTGATATATAACTTCCTTCAATATAAATGAGTTTAATAAAATAATATAGGTATAAATATTAACATAAAATGAAGCTAATCAGGATTAGATCTCTAGTGGTTCCTCATGTTATTGACAATAGGGAACATATTCTATTTTCTACTTTCCCATCTTCATCTTTGAATCAATTTTATTTTATTCTTGATTCTCCTCATAATCTTGAGCCTTATCTAATCAAATTTCCTCTATAAAATAATCGATCACCTCCCCAATGTATTCCTCTATTAAATATCTTTGTTGTTATAAATTCCTCTAATTAACCATCGATCGGCCCCGCATCACAATCGATTGTCTTTCCATTAGACCCCCTTCTTCTATCTACACTATGCAATCTTCTAAGTAAGTCAATACCAACCTATCCTAAATTCACATCTAATTCAACTCTCAAGATATTTGAATCTGAATCTACTTCATCTCTTCAGTTGTCTTCTTCGATCACCTCCTATTCCCATCATCTCCATCACCAAACATCTTCTCAAACTCCAAAATTTTTGACCCCTTCCTTCTAATCAACATACTATCATCATCTAACAATGACCCATACCAATCAATTTATTTCAAAATGAATAAGTGATTGGAGAATTTATGGGGCTACACAATGAGATTCCTCAAAAGTATCACATGAATGGGTTTAATATTGACCTCAATGTGTACACGTATTTTAGGGAAGAGGTTAAGTCCTATGGTCAACAAATAGAGGAAGAGCCTAAGATCATCAAACTTGATCCTCCTTTGGTTCTTCCATCTTCTCATTTCCCATTACATGGGGAAATGACAAGGTCTATCATTGATACTTCTCTTATCATCTCATCACACAATGATTCCTTACATATCACATCTCTTTAATCATAATTTCTCCTTGGGACACATCCTAGTAGCCCATCATTTTCTATTTGTGAGATACCTTTGCGTAGCCCATCATATTCTATCTATGATACACCTCCTCATATTGCATAATATTCTATCTATGGGACACCTCTTAGTATCCCATCATATTCTATTTTGAGACACCTCTAGTTATCCTTTTACCATCCATTCTCGATCCACCTCCTATTCCATTACCTTCTATTCTTGGGCCACCTACTACTAGCCTATTACCATAAATCATTAGACCATATCCTATTCATCCATCATATCATCCCTCTATCAATAATTGTGGAAATCCCACCATCATCCCTACCACTCCTATTATCAATCCCAAACATCCACTTTCTTCTCCCATTTCTTGGGACCAATCAAATCATGCATTATCTTGTATGAAGCACAAATAATTACTTCATCAAGATAAGATGGAAAATACAAAGAGATCCAAACCTCCCAGAAAATCCAACACCCAAAAATCCAATATGCAAACACAATTCAAAAATTCACACCCATGTTAATGCTAAGTTTGGCACAAAGTGCAAAACTCTATGGATAGGGAACTCAAGCTCCTATGGAGCTAAAATTTGTATGCCACCTTGATTCATAGACAACCCAAGATTTTTAAGCAGCATGGGTGTTGGGCCTCAAAATATTGACTAATTTCTCAAGTGTGCATGCACACACGGGACCAATATGAAGAAGGGCATGTAGGGAAAAACACGCAGAACAAGGGTTTTAGAAGGGTTTAGTAGAAACCATGGTGTGCGCATAAGGAAAGAAAGGGGTTTCAAGACTTATCCATATATGGTGTTCCATAAATCACATGAGAAAAGTGTGACCCAAATAAGCATGCGGAGTGGATAAGGTGCCATCCTAGTGACTTGGTGACCAAGAAAGGAATATTCCATCGATGGAAGGATCCATAAAGACATCATTGCAAGAAATGGAGAGCTCATATTAGAGTAAGCATGCTCCATTAGAGGACCACATGGACACTTGGAAATCAATCTACTCATGAAGGAAGGGATGGTGGTGGATGCTAAAGCTATATATAGAGATGTTTGGGTAGAAGAAAAGGCATGCTATCAAGGGAGAGAAGAGGGATCAACATAGAGGGAATGAAGGGTGAAGCTCTGCAGAAATAATAGGAGGTTCTAGAGGGTTGGGGTTCTCATTAAGAGGACTGTAGGAGTGATAGCATATCTAGGGGATGGGTCTGTGATAATTTTTGTAATATGGAAAGCATAGCTAGGGCTTCTGATGCATGAGTCTTATTTGCATTGATGCATTGGCATGTTATGGCCTTGGTGAATGTAATGTGGTTATTAAACTATGATCAATATGAATATATGGTTATGTTCTAAGAATATAATGTTCATGGATGTAAACCCTAGTGTCATTTATTTATATTATGGATCAGATCTGTTATTTGTATGATGTTTCTCTTGATTCTAAATGAGTGTATTGATATAATAACTCATCCTAGGCTCTTAGAATGAATGCATGGTCCTTTACCTTTTTGCATCTAAGTTTCTATCACTAAGAAATGTATTCTCACAAAAATCACATAAAGGAGGGGCTCAACACCCGTGCGTGCCTCGGGTGAGCATCTAGCACCCATTGGGTGATAGGTTGGAACACATGGGATTATACTATTGTTCTAAGGGCACAAAAATGACTACAATGGGACTATCTCCAAGTTGTGGGACTTGAACCGAGATATAAATCCATATAAATTTGGTTCTTCTACTTATTCTTAATGCTAAACTACTCCTAGGAAGTAAAATGTAATTATCTAACTCTACTCTATCATTCCAAGTGACTAGGGTGAGAAGGAGATGCATAAAATAGAAATCCTAATCTACAGAGAGGTGAAAACACCAAGAAGAGGGAGTTAGACACTATTGTATTATTGGAAATGGAAGAAAAATGAGGATTGATATGGTAGATATGATTGGAAAAATATAAAACATCATTCCAGCCACCATTTTCATAGAGCACAACATATCCAAATTCTACAAGGAGAACAAAATATGCGCAATACACCTAGAGATGTAAGGAAATGCAAGGAAAATGAAATATAACACTAGCTAGGACATATTAATAGCCAAATAACAAGTATTTTATTTCTTCAAATATGCACAATCCATTACATTGAGGGAGAAAGGAAAGGATCACCATGTAATATGTCTAAATCTAAGGCCTACAACTCAAATTCCACACTTGTAGAAGGTTGTAACAACATTACAAGAGGGTCTAACCCAAGAGTCTCTAACATTACAAATGAACATCTTTTTACATTTTATAGAGAATGGGAAGAGAGAGAGAGAGAGAGAGAGAGAGAGAGAGAGAGAGAGAGAGAGAGAGAAGGGGTAAAAACTTGGATTTCTACTTTCACCCACCAAAACCTGCATTAAATGTCTAAAAAATAGTATGGGCACCATCAAAAATCCATTTTCCAATGATCCTTTTCTTGTGGAAGAAAAAAAAGGCACCATATCTTATCAAATATCGTGGTTGAACAAACTAGAACTGTGTTCTTTAATATTGGAGATGTATTTGTTATTTTTCTCCCACACACCCTCACCTAACTCAAGATTTTCTAGTGTCATGGTGTAGAACATGATGAGATCTTTCCAAAATTCCAAGTTTGTCAAATTTAGATAACCAAGGCAAAATTTATTCCCATGTGGATCTAGATGGGTCGAGAGAAACATGGATTCCTTGTTTATCACTACACTCCACATTAAATGTCCTTTTCCTCCTTTTGTGTGGATAATTCGGGTTTTCAGAAATTGAAGAAGCATACCACTTATTCCTATATCCTCTACCTCCTTTGCAGGTTCTTTGGTGTACATATGGATTGGATTATCAGGCCCAAGATGGAATTTAGTAATTGTTACATCCCAACCCTCACTAGCCATAGCCCTCGATTCATTCACACCGATATTTTCCACAACATTGCTCCACTTAATTCCCTACCTCTTTGATTTTCTTCGTTATTCACATTAGATACCTTTCTGAGGAGCTATTTCCCATTTTGAATTAGTTCCTCGAGACTAATTTTTCATATTCTTCCTCAAGATGCCATGAAAATTCCCAAGTCCAGTTTTTGAAGTTACCGATTTTATCGAGGTGTAAAATTGGATAACAGTTCTCACATACAAAATTCATGTTACAATATAAATCATAGTCACTTACTGAATATAATCTCACCAAGATCATCTATATTGGAGATAATATCACTCTTGTATGAAAAATATCGTAGTCTCCCTCATCAAAGAAATAAAAAACATTATTATTGGATCCTATCACACAAAGTAACTTTGCTAGTCCCAGCATTCTAATCCATATTATCCTATTCTTCCTACCCTATCATGGATATTTTTCCTCCTATATATTTATATTTTTTTCTTCACTCTGCATAGTTTTCCCTTTACAAAAATCGTAAAAAAATATAAAATATTCAAAAATCCATTAGAAAACATTTAAACATTAAAACATTACAAAATAAAAGTTGTAAGCATCATACATTGTAAATATGTTTTCTATACATATGGATGTTCTTTCCTTTCCTTATGTTCCTCTTAAAATCACCCACCATTTGCATCACTTCTATGATCTTTTGGTTATTCTATTATTACTCATTGTGTAGCATGTTATCTCTGTTGTATATGTTTGACCTTGGTCTTTCATCACCTTAGGAAATTAAAGAATGCCTAGCCTCTTAGATATTTTGTCACCATCATACATTTAATAAACTTTTTATGAATACCTTTGGGTGTATTTTTTGACACTAGCCAATTTTATTATCAAAATAACTTCCACATCCTTACATCAAACCATCGATGGTTCTTAACCCCTTAACAAAACAATTGAGAGATCTGAAATATTTGTCAAAAAATAAATATCAAGCAAAAATAAAAGGAAAAATCAATATAAAAATATCTTTGGGGGCATTTCTAGTATCTCTATCGCTCGGCTATGGATTCCTAAGCTGGCAAAAGAGAGCATTGTAGCGATTAGAACCAGATACAAATCCATCGGGGCTATGGATGCACGACTAGTAATGGAGAATTATACGACTCTCCTTCCACTCTGCATTCATTAATCAACTTTTAAAATAAATCATTCCTACACATCATCTATTGTGTCTTTACTTATTACTTATTAAATATTCACTTCTTAAATCAATTAATTTTTCCATGCACACAATGGATAACGATGAGAAAATAGGATTAATCTGTTACTAAGTGTTGTTTGGACCTTGTTCAGGCTCTTACTTTAGTCCTTATTTTGTCTCACAATTTGTGCCTTTGGCTCACCACTCTTTCATCACCAATCTTATGCTTGCATTTTTCACATCCTTCCATAACATTCACATTATTCTTATATTTTGTTAAGAACATCCATGTGTATAAAGTTTCTTTTGCCATGTCTAAGGGAGACTCTGTCCCCTTTCAACAAAAAAATATTATACTGATATCTATCATCTATTTCTTAACCAACTTTCACTATGGGAATACTTGATGCGAGCATCTAATACCTTGAACGCACTCCACAAAAACAAATAGGTTTAATCTTCTCAATGCATCCACAGTTAACTAGTGGTTTCTTCTTCTTGTCAACTTAGGATTCCCATAAAGATTACTAATTTTGTTCAAATTAATCCAAGGGACTCCAGGAACCTCCTCAATATGTTTAGGAGTCTTTAACCCTTCTATCGTAGGCAATTAATTATTTTAAGTCACTAGTTCTAACAAATTTGCCTCTTATTTGCTAAAATTTTCATCTAGTTCCTTGAGAACTATGTTGTTGGATTAGTGTAAGTTGGGGGTTCCACAAAGACTAAGAGTAAAAACTTAATAGTATTGAGTACCCTTTTTTAGGTTCAAGGTGTGGGTGAATTTTTTTACTCAAATCTTAAAACAACTACTATTCCCTTTACAACCTCTTCTTTGAAGCTTGTTCTCCTTACTAGGCATGTCCTAGAGAAAATAGTAGTGTAACATTTGATTTTAAGGCAATATCCACTATCATAACAGTGATTCAGGTGCCCATTTGGGTATAGGTTTTATGTAAAAAGTTTTGCAGCCACCTTCTTTGGAAAAAGTGCTTGAAATCTCATCTTTGAGTCCCTAATTAAGCCCTCATGTCCTACTACAGTACCCTCTACAACCAACTATCAATAAAATCTCCTTATTGTCGCCACCTTTACAAATTTATTTTTGAATATTAATGTGATCACCAAGAGGGTTATTTATACAAAATTTGGTTCTTGATTCAAAGTGGAACTCTCTGAAAGGCTTCATCCTCTAAAACCCTAAGGGTTTGTTGTATCGAACACGAGAATGAAGATTACTTCAAAAAGACATTTGTCTACAACTTCAAGGGTTCAAATCACTTTGAATAATTTTTTGAGGAGTTTTAGAAACTCAAGAACTTACCAGTAGTCTTGATTCCTTTCTACACCATGTGCTTGACTTAATAAATTCCTTACTTTGAGTCATAAAATTAAGTTCTTGTGCACAGTAAGTGTTTTCTTGAGACACTAGTGTATGATCATTTGAGTTAAGGCTTAAAGGAGCTTCATCAAACCTCAAAGCACACTTTTCTTCTTTGAAAACACTTATATTTCACTATATTTCATGAAGACTTGGTTTTTCCTTCTCATAATTGAATTGTGCCTGATTTAAAATGCTACTTCTAATTTTCCTAAGGTTACATCAGATCTTATCTTCATAGAAACAATAGTTTCTCATCCAAATGGGTGTCCACCAACTCATATAAGATATCTTATTACTATATATGCTTGGTATGATAAAATTATATGTCTTCAACCTTCATGGCTATACTATACATTCTCAACTATGAATATTCATGCACAAAAATAGTACTTTCATGCTTGGAGCTTCAAACTGTATCTTCTCTCGAGTGATACATAATTTTCCACACCTATAAGAATGTTTTTACATTTCCTTCCTCGAGTTCTTTAGTGTAAGTGCCCTTGTAGACTCATGATGGTAGTATAGTGTAAGTTACACAAAAGGAGTTACAAATCAATGATGGAGTTTTAAGGAAAAGGAAGTTATAAAATTTCTTTTCATGCAAACAAGCCTACAAGTGGCTTTACAACAAATTCAAATTTTTAAACTACACAAAATGGAGGGAAACCTCCTTATTTAAAATATAGACTTCTATAGCCTACATAAAAACTTAATGACTCTTAAGACAACCTAAGGGACCTAAAACTAACAAGAATTGATGACACACATCCTACATTAGGCCTATTAGTGATGCCCCTGCATCATACTACCAAGGGGGAAAAGAAGGCTTCTTGTAGTGTTTGGCTTGCAAGTTGATCTTTGTTCCCTTATTTTCAAGTTGAATATAGGCTTCTTAGAGTTCACCTTGACTAATTTTTTTACCCAAATCCTCCTTAGTGGTTGGACCTTCCTTTTTCAAGAGTTATCTCCTCTAATTCAATCCTCTTCATGAGTTCATTGATTGTGTTAAGGCTGCATATTGTCCCTTCCATTTCTTGTTTGAATTTTCACATTGGCTCCATAATCACTTGGTATGAGTCTTAAGGTGTGCTGATGGGTAAATTATGCTTGACACCTTCTTGTTTCTCTCCTTGATTCATAACACCTTCAAAATTGAACAACCATGCTTCTTGATTTAAGTTTGCATCTTCTTGTGTTTCCTCTTTCATCACTTCATGACCTTGACCTGCATATACAACTTTCAAGGTAGTGCTATTTTACAAAAATAAGTCTCTCCTCCAAAATTGACTGCAAAATTATTGTCATACGTGTTCTCCTCTAGTTTTTACACTAACGTATATTTTTGGACTAACCCTAGGCATGTTTTAAATATGTTTTCATCCTCAACTAGGTCTGATTGTTGTATTTGTCTTTCAAGATCTGAATCACCTCTTTTCTTACCTACCTCTCTTACCCTTCTCCTTAACTTAATTTACATGTGATTCTTCATCCTTCAAGTTCACTCTCCTTTTCAAATTGTTTTGTTACTCCCTTTCTCCACATATTCATGGCCACACCTTCTTGATTGTGTTAGCTCATTCCTTCATCACGTTGCTTTCATTCCCTTGTTCAAAGAATGATTGTATCCCCATAAATATCACTCTTGACTGTTTCTCATGCTATGATTTCTTATCTATTAATATATTTAAGGTGTTCTTAGTTCCATACTTTATAAATGTATAATTGTTTTCCCCTCTGTTATGGATGGATTTCCTATCAAATTGCCATGGTATTCCTAATAGAAGATGACATGTATCCATGGGAAATATATCACATAAAACCTGATCATGATATCTACCTATGTGAAAATCAACCAAACACTATTGATTCACTAACACCTGATGCTCCTTTTGTACTTGGAAGACTTTGTATGGATTAGGATGTTTTACTTTCTTCAGATTTAACTTTTCTACAATTTCAGTGGAGACTATATTATCAGTACTACCATTATCAATAATGATTTTTCAGAACTTACCTTTTTCCTTACATATGGTTCTAAACAATGTTCTTCTCTAAATTAGTTCCTCTTGCTTTCTTGCACTCACTAAAGCTCTTCTCATCATCAGTGCTTCTCCAGTTTTAGGATCCTCTACCAAGGATGGTGATGCTACACTCTCTTCTTCATCTACATGTGCCATTTGGTTTCTTGCCTCATTATCCCTACTACTACTTGCTTGAGGATAGTCAAGAAATTTAAATGATCTATGTCCAACAAATTTTTTACACCTAAAACATCTTCAAATGAATTCACCTCTACCTCTTCCATATCCACCTTTTCCTCTATATGAGTATCCACTTCTTGAGTATCCACATCTTGAAGAACTATGTGTTTACGAACTATTCCCTTCTTCCTCATTTATTTTCTACTATTGTTGTCCTCTTCCTATCACTTCTTCCTCTCATTCCTCTTCCTCTACCTCTCAAATATTGATTTTTTTTTCTTGATAGGTTATAATTTTCTCTTAAGGTTGCATGATATGCCTCTTCTACTAATTTTGGTGCTCAATTTGATCTCACCCCGTTTGTCCTTGAAATTCTTCAGTTTGCGAGCTCTGTCATATTTTCTATCTCCCCATGCTAATGCGTGAAATCTTTGTCCTTCATATGGTTGCCATGATCAATATTTTCCTTTGGTAGAGGATCACTTAAAGTACAAAATTTGTTTTATGTTCCTCTGTCCATGTGAAGAGATTTGTAACTTGGGCATAAATTCAGGTTTTTTCCTTCCTTTCATTTTTCCACAGTCATGTTTTTTTCTGTCAATTTCTATCTCAATATATGTGGAAACGTGGCCCTTTCTGATTAGATGTGGCTCGGACGAGAATTTTGAAACTCTAAGGCCCACTTCAACTCAAATCTTATCCACGTAAAGGGATGGCGCTCATCTGAAAATTCACCTTTTGGTTTGACCATGGAGTTGTGCTGGGAAGAAACGTGGAAGTTTCCGCTACCTTGCCTAGACTTGGACATTTTTCATGCGGCTAGTGCAGCTTTATCAAACCATGGACACGTGGAGGGCGGACACTCATTTGAGAATCTACCTCATGTCTTGCCTTAGCATTTGTGCCAAGGAGACATGTGGTGAGCCCGCGCTTGTTTGGGGTCTCCTCTTTTGGGGGCCATCTCAAATTTGTGCCAGGAATACACGTGGAGGCTTCCCGCCGACTCCTTTCTATACTTAAATTTTTAAGAAACTTTCTAAATTCTGGGACACATGGAAGGCTCGTGCCTATTTGGGACCCGCCCTAAATTTTATTTTGAAGAAGCACCATGAGCATTCTTGGAGGTTTCCTCTCACTCTGCCCTTGCTTGGACTTTTCAATGGCCGGTGAAACTTTCTCGGACCTAGACATATGGTGCCTTCCTTTGGTCCTTAAAATTTTCAACAACTCTACCAGAATGAGACACATGGTGAGCCCGCACTTGTTTGGGGTCTTTGATTTTGGGCACCATACCAAAGGTCTACCAAGGAGAAGCGGGGAGGCTTCCACTGGCTCCTTTTAGATAGAGACTTTTCAAAGGCCAAAAGGCATTTTTCTTGGGCTCAGGGCACGTGGAAGGCCCATGCTTGTTTGGAAACTTTCCTTTGTACCTCACCTTTGTATTTGTGCCAAGGAAACATGTGGATAGCTCTAATCTAAAGTTGAGAAGGGGAAAAATAAATGGTTGCTATGCATTGCATCTATTTTTCTGCCATTTTTGATCCAAGACTCCTGGAGATGAAAATACGCATTACTTTTCATCATTTTTTGATGAAATTCCTTGTCATTTTTGTCTGAAAAGTGTAATTAAATGGATTAAAATCTTAATTTTTGAGTCCAAATATTGTTAAGGTTGATATTTTGAAGCTGGAATTTCTCGGGCACTTGTAAAACATGAATTACTAGAGAAATTGGATGCGGGAAAGAGTTACCAGAGGAAAGAGAGGGAAATAGATGAAATGATGGAGGTTGCAGGTGTAAAGGATGAAAAAGGTGTTTCCTTAAGGGTCAAAAGGATTTCCTGTCAGATCCAACTATACAGAGCCTCTAGAAAATTATTAAAATGGGGATTTCTCGCATGACGAGAATAATAGTGATTAATAGGAGTTTCAAAAATTTGTGGCATGGCATCCTAGTCATTAGTCGAGGGTTTGAGAAACATGATCAATTCATGATTTGTCCACCTGGTAGCTTTCGGGCATGAATTTGTTAAATGCCACTTTCGAGGAAAATTAGTAACAAGAAAAATTCACTCAAATATTATTCTTTTGGGGGAAATTTGGGATGAGTGAGTGAATAAACTATATAAATGCAACGAGAATACTCTTGCAGTGGTGGGGTTGAATTCTTAAGAGAAAATTTGAGAGAGCCCATCTTCCGAGAGACCAATCCAAGAAACATGTTAAGTTCCTATGTTTTATATTTTAATCACGTAAATTCAGTTGTGAGTGTATAGCCATTGACAAGCTCGAGATTGTTCAAAGAAACTTTTTCCTATTGATGAATCTAATCAATTTCAAATTAATCTATGTCAATCTTGGACCAATTTGTTTCTACTTTATTTAAAAATATCTGCAAGTAGTTTTTCTTATTCGTATTGTAATATTGTGTTAAAGTCCCTCCAAATCACATAGGATCTCATCCCTATAATAGTTTAGTGGCATTTGCAATTTCATTTCAAGAAGATCCTTCATCCTGCAATGTGATAAACAATTTAAAATCATTTTACTGTCATTTGTTGATAAATATTGTCTGTAAGCCTTTGAGTGTATCTTAGGCGTGAGGAACCAGTGTCTTTGATGTTTTATTGAGTATTTAGCTCAATCCTTTATGTTAAATTCTTCGATATTGTGTGAAACCGTAAAAATTTGGGCCTCCATTGATGCACACCTTCTAGTTAAAGAAATATTTTAGCTATTCTCAAGCTTTCTATCATTTATTTTTCTAAGCTGTTGTGAAGGTTCTCAAATATCGACATTATAAATTTTATCCTACTTAATCTCCCATAAAAAAATTATTCAAAACAATGAATGCTACTGAACTACCCATGTTTTCCTGTATGTCCAAAAATGAATAAATTCTACTGCGCCAAAATATGCGAAGCAATCAGGATCACATAATGTCTCTAGTAACCTTCAACCCTATTTAGGAAATATCACCATTCTTTAGAAGTGATAACTTGTGAGAGTTAAATTGTGGTGCATTGATCATATTTTCTCAGGGTCCCCTTTCAAATTTGTGCAAAGAAGGATATCTTCATTCTCCTTCATTGACAGAGGTTACAAAACGGGTCCTCTCACCCTGGTCGAAAGGCACGACCTAAAGTAGTGAGGATAGATCAAATCCTTAATGATGGTGCTATCCATTTCTACGATGTTCGAGTGAAAAGAGTAAGAAAAATCCCCTCGCCGACTACAAAATGACTCACAATATGATATGTCGTCTCTCGGTGTCCTACTAAGTCTTTGATGTTGCTCGGTTTCAAGGGAGAATCAATTTCGATACCAATACGAGAATGGTGCCATTGTCGGGGACTCTTCAAAGGAATTCTTATATTCATCCTGGAAATGCTTCTTATAAATTTTAAAGTGTAAATACATTGTTGAAACATCATCTTGTGTCCATATTTTTAAGAATCAAGAAAAGTCACAAGTTCTCGCGTGCAATATTTCCACTTCTGTTTGTTTTTGCACTATCAAAAATGTTAAATATAGGTAAATAAGGGTTAGATCTATGAAGCTTTACATGAATTCAATGTTGACAGGACATTTGTGAGACCAATTTTAGTGCATTTGCACAACTAAGGTGAAAATCCTTAGTGGCGACTCCATATTGAATGAATTTTTGATAAATGCCAAAGTTGTCTTAACTCTCTCATCAATTGCAATTTATCAATAATATTTTCAAATTTGGAAAGAAGAAGATATTTCTTTGCTAGAGACCCTACCAGAAATTTATTTCTAGAGCTGGGAAAGACGAATTTAGAAGGAAGAAGAAACTAGAAATTTGTTGGAGATCAGAAATCAAGAAAGGAGTTATCAATTGTGGAAACTAATCAGTCTGTCATTGAATATTGCCATACTTCCTCAAGCATTTTTGAATCAGGTAGTCTCTTTGTAAATTTGAATTCTCCAACTGGAGAGGGTCCTTTTGTATTTGAAAAATTTACATCTCATTTTATCCCTGTGTTCTCCAAAGCTGATATGATCTTCCAAGAAACAATGTTTTTAGAGAACATTAATGTGCCCCATAGACCCCTCACTCCTCATCATGTTGTTTCTCCTATAATATCACCTCCCAAAAACAATATGGCTAGGCCCCCACCCAGACCTCCATTTGTTGTGAACACTTTTGGCCCTATAGATTTAAGAGGTATGGCTAGATATCTAAATGTTGTGCCCCAAGATGTTAGAAGTAGATTGCCTAAATTTCAAGGAAATAATGCCATTACAGGGGATTAAAAATTAAAGCTCTTTTAAATATGATGGAATACTTTGAGATAAAATTTGAGGATGTGTACATAAAATTGTTTATTCACACTCGAGAGGAGGATGCATGGGACTGATATAACTATTTGCCAAATAACTCCATTGATTCATTGACATAAATGAAGAATGATTTTAGATTATAAAGTATGGAGATAAAATAGACCCTAGGTTTCTTTTATCGAATTTTAAAATATAAAAATAATCCTAATGAGTTTGTTCATGAATTCAATACAACGTTCAATAAGACCCTTAATAGGCTACCCGGGATCCACGAGGCCAAGTGATGTTTCTGTTTGATAAAGTACTACGATGCTTTTGATAAGAAGGTTGCCTAGAACTGCATTGCAGATTTCTAGGATTACATCCACCGGGTACTACGCCTTCCTCCCTCTCATACTTTTGAAATAGATATGGGTACAAGATTTTCAATTCCCTAGTAATGATTTTAAATAATTAAGGGCATTAATTATTAAAAATTATGATGGAGGAATCCCTTCTGAGGAGGATAGGAAGTTATTAATGAATGATTTAGTGGCCATGAAAAAGAGTATAAGACTAGGAGTAAAGTTCTCAAAGGGCGGGGCCTCAGCGCCAAACCAAAAACTCTATTTCTCACCAATATCTCAAAAGAAACTCCTAAGAAAGATAAATCTGGCAAAGGCCTTGTTTCCCTAAATAGAACTAGTATCCCTGCCCATGCTCAAACTATGAAAAATCCTTTGTTATCAAATGAGTTTATCAATATTCCTCTAAATGTTGCCTTGCCCAAATACGTTCCTTATGACATTGCCCAAGTCTTGAGTCAGATCAAGATTTTTGTTCCAATTGTTGAGCTTCTTAGGATGTCTAATCAAAAGAAAAAGGCCTTTGAGTATTTGGTATTGAAATAAGAAAAGATTACCCAAGGCATAAATGTAAACAATGTTAAGACTCCTCCTACCATTGCAGAGTTGGAAAACCCCAGATACTGGAAGAACTAGGTGAGCCACCTGAAGTATATTTGGGAACATACTTGGTTGAGTCCCAGCTAAATGTAGATCCATTTTTCACCACTCGATTATTAGGACACGGGTTGTTACACAACTTTATGTTTGATTCTGGAGCATCATGCAATGTTATGCCTCTTGAGGTTATGAATGAATTAGATATTAAATTTACAGCAGCTTATGGGAAGTGCACTACCATGGATTCCATATAGGTGCCCTTTGGTTGGATGTGTCAAAGGTTTGATAGTCAAACTTGCAACTTACTTAGGAAAGAACTTAAAACTAGATGTTGTTATTGTTGATTTCCCTACCAAATGGGGAATTTTGTTATCAAGAAAATTGGCTACTATTGTAGGTGGTAGTGTGCAAATGGATATGTATTTTTCCACTATACCTATTGAGGGAAGCCTTGTAAAGTTGTATGGTGAAAATAAGATGCTACATCTCATTGAGGATCCCAATAATGCTTCCTATGAAGTGTTATACATTGACATTGATGCTGATAACTTTGTTGGATTTGTTGATGGTAAAGAGCACAAAATTGATCAATGCAAGTCTCTTAATCAAGTAGGTTATCCTTGGAATTTGTTGTTTGATGGGGCTTTCTCTAAATTTGGAAATGGTTCTGGTATTGTTATGATATCTCTAGGCTAGGAAGAGTTTGTTTTATCTTTTAAACTTAACTTTGAGTGCACTAACAATATTTCGAATATGAAGCACTACTCTTGGGTCTAAGAATTACTTGGAAATATGGTATTAGAGACATCATTGTTAAAGGATATTTAGAGCTAATTTTCAAGCAGGTTAGAAAACTATATGCAAAAAAAAATAGAGAATGAAGTAGTATAAGCATGCAGTCTGGGATTTCATTGAGATGTTTGACTCCTTCAACATAATACATCACGATAGAAAGTACAATACTCTAGCAGATAAATTGGTTGTATTGGGGTCTAGATTTGAAAATTGTGTTGTATCCCCCTATTGTGAGTATAATATTGAGGTATTGACTAGGCCATCTATTCCTGACAATGTTAAACACTAGCAAGTGTTCGAAGATGATACCCAGGTGCAAAGGTTTTTACAGAACCAAGGAGAATTTTCGATCAATGTATAGATTGGAATTCAATGGTTTGTGCGATTGATGGAAAGGAGACTTTATTTGGCAAAGACATAATTTAGTTGAAGACTAATACTATCCTCGGAGGTTTGGTAGCACTTGAATCAAACTTTGACAATGTTTATTGCATTGTCAACAGACACATGTTATCCTCAAGGGATGTTGAAGAGCATGACCTAGGCATGAAGGATAAACCACACAAGATCTGGCTAGGTAGCAATCTAAGCAAGGAAGAAAAGCAGTCGTATGTCCAATTGTTGAAGAAATACTAGGACTACTTAACATGGTCTTATTCTGAACTAAAAGCATATAGAGAGGATCTTTTCCAACACAAAATTTCCTTGGAAGCTTCTTCCAAGCTGTTTAGGTAGAAACAGAGGCCAACAAATCCACTAATTTGCCTAAAGATGCAATAAGAATTTAAAAAATTGGGGGATGGATGAATCATACAGCCCACAAGTTACTCATCATGGGTTGTAAACTTGGTTCCTATCAGAAAGAAGAACGGAGATATAAGGTTGTGTGTGGATTTTAGAAACTTGAATAGAGTATTGTTGGCCCGAAAATCTATCGCGTGGACAGATCTATGGACAGACGAGCCAGCAGTGTGCAGGGCTTAGCCCCTCTTTGAGACAGCAAAGCAAAACTGGTTTATTGCTATTTCTACTTAGCAGGAACCTATGCAAGTCTCACAGATTCTGCCTTCGGGGGTTGGGATCTCATCCCAGTAGAGTGTTCCAGGCTGCGAAAAGAAAGGAATGAAAGAGGGAGAAGAGAAAGAATAGATCCGAAGGGAGAAAAGAAATGAATTCCAAAGTAGAAAGGTTAGAAGATTTATGTTTTTAGTTTGGTAGTAAACAGAGCCAAACCTACTTGCATAAATAAACAAAGCAATACTGATAAACAAATGACGGAAAAGTAGATATGAATCCATGATTAAAGATTAAACACATACATATCTAACGTAAGAAAGATCTAATGTATAACACAAACTATTGAGCACAAAGTCTAAATAATTGTATTTCTTGTTCTTTTCTATTACAAGAAAGCTCAAATTCTTTCTCTCCTCACTTCTATTTCTATCTAAAAATGTCCTCCTAAATACAACAAGTATTCCAATATTTATAGAAGATGAGGGAGAGAGAAGGCAAAATGGAGCCAACCACTTATTTACAAAGATATTTACAAAATATCTAAAAGTCATGTTGACTTTGACAACTTTGATGGATGACATCATCCCATGATGCAACATGGATGATGTCATCATTTGTGCCAACACATTTTAGACATTTCAAAAAGAAAGTCGGAGAATAGAGAGAAGAAGAAGAAGAAGAAGAAGAAGCTACTCATCATCATCATCCTGCGGCCGAAAAGGGGTTGCCTGTTTCTGATGCTGCTCAGGTGATGATATGTGGAACTGAGCGCGGTATTCTAAAAACTTGCTGATCATTGGCCCAAATTGATCCTGTGATGGATCCTTGTGCGTTCACCGATTGCCGCAAGTCTCCCGCTCGTCATGAGCTTTTCGGGAGTTTGGAATAATCTTTCTCCGCCTCGATAAAGAACCCGATGAAGTCCCTACAAGCCAGTAGGTTGTTGATAGATTCAGTGTCGAATGTGACCTCTGGCCCTGTCCCTTGAGAATCTATCTCCTTGAAGATCCGGATAGTGTCATCAGCTGATCTCAAGGTAAGGGAAGGAGTGAGCAACCCTGCAGTCATGGCGAGGACAATTTTCTCCATTTGATGCATTGCATCCAGGGTCTCTTCCTTTACCTTGTCTATCTTTTCTAAAACAAATTCTAGCTGATCTATCTGATAGTCCAGAGTGGACATAGTTTTGTTGAGGGCCCTTGGATGACCAAAGACTCCGAACTTGACCAGATCTTCGACTTAACAGTCGAACATTTCTTGGAAGGTCTTGTGCTGGAGTCTAGCATGTTCTAACTCTTCTGATATCGGACCTGCTAATGCTTGGAGTTCCTTATTCGCCTTCTCGATGTTTAGGTATAAACTGATATACTCGGCGATTACTCTTTCACTATCCTTGAGGATCTGGCTCCTCCAAGCGAAACAACCATACCCCCGCCGCCGATCTTTGAATACTCATTGATCTTCTCTTGGTGAGCAGCTCGGGAGTCTCGGTGGCGATTGTGGGAGGTGCACTTCCCATCTTCTGTAAGGCTTGAAGCAGGTATTTGTTCTGCTCCTTCAGTAGCCTTTTCTCCTCTTTTGTTTCCTGAAGCTTTTTGCAGAGTGCATCAACTGCGGAAAGAGCTTCCCCCTGGAGACTTTCAGAGGATGTCCCCATTGTGACTTGGGTCATGGTGAAATCTGACGGAGACAGATCTTCTTTCTCTTTGAGGGGGTCGGGGTACGCTATTTCCATGACTCTCTCACCTGCAGCACTCTTCGAGAAGCGTGTAACCAGCTTGTGCTTCTTTGCTCCTTTAGCCGGAATGACCAAAAAGTCCATCGGAGCGATGGGGACTTTCCTCTTTTTTTGGCTCAACTACTGAGAGATCCAAGCTGGTCCTATAGAAGAAGGACCAGAGAGAGAGGGGAGGCAAGAACGGTAGAAGAGGGGAAAACGTGGAGACACACGGCGGAGGCATTGAAAGAATAGCCGAAGAAGTGTCCACGGGGAAGGGAACCTGCAGCACTTGCAGAAGACATAGGAAGGGAAGGGAGCTCGGAGATGAGGGAAGAAATAGAAGAAGACAAATCAGCGAGGGAGGAGAAGATAGATGAAGAAGCAGGGAAAGGGTAGAAGAAGGGGCGGAGGATGCGACCAAAGGGGTGGTCGCTTGAGTCACTCGAGGAGGGGAAGGAAGAAAAGAAGAAGGGATAGAAGGGACCTCTCGAAGTTGTAGCGACGCCAACATCCCGGGTGGATGGGCGTATAGGACTATCCTCTGTCAATTCTTCCTCCGAGTTATAACTGCTCGGCTCGAGGGAAGAGGACTTTCAGGGCTTCCTCCGAATGGTGCTAGGTTCACCTTCCGCACCTTTGCCTTTCACCGCTTGCTTCTTTGACCTTGGAGTGCGTTGCCCAAAGGGGAAGTTGTGAAATCTACCCGAGGTAGATTAGTCTGCTCATGCGGCACCAATGCTCTGTTCTCCGCATAGTCTCTTTGACCCTCTCCTCAATTGTTTGAGGAGACTTATTCTTACCAATGGCCGGGAAGGGCCAATCATCCCCATCCGTGTCATTATACACTTTTTCAGTTTCGTCTTCCATAGTTTGGAAGCCTTTGGGGATGATGGCCACTCCATATTGAATAATTTCTGCCAATGCCAAGCGAGAATGATCCTTTCTTCTTAGTTCCACCTCGTGGATGATATCAATGTAAATGTCCTCAATTTGAGGGACATGGATCGGATCAAGCTTAGCCCTTGGCAGGCAGCCTCTCGGGTCGAAGGTAGGCCTGGCTGGGAAATCATGCTTCAAGTTAAGGAGTTCCAGCTCAGCATACATCTCCTTCGCCTTGTGGTAGGTGGAGCATGTGTATCGGCCTACTGTGAGGGGGAAAGGAGTTCCGCCCTTCTTTCTTTTGAGGCACTTTTCATGGTACGTGACCAGCTGTCTTGATAGTTCTAATAGAACCAGCTTTGGTCCAGCATACCTCGGCAACCTGGTTGGTTCGCCCAAGAAATTGACCGCCCTCAGATAGGTGAACGTGGGAAACTGGGTGAACAAGGCCCCCCACTTCTCCACGGCTGACACTGTATTCTTGGTCGTGCGGCCATGAGTTAAATTTGGCCGCAACATGCACATGATGTGATAGAAGAAAACATCATTGATTTTAGCAAATTGAGGGATGCTATTCTCCAGCCTCAGCTCTGGATAATATTCGTATATTTTGACCTGAGGCCAAATTCCGCTTCGGTTGAGCCCTGGGTAATCTCTTTCAGATGCAGCAGCGTAGACTACGTAGGAGTTCATATGGAATACTCCTGTTGTGGCAAACTGTCAGTAATTGCATTTGCTCGCGATTATGGTGTCTTCGCCTATTATTTCCCCCCAGCAAAAGCGCTGATCGGGAAAATTCTTATTCATTGTCTCCAGGTACCGCAGCATCCACTTATGGAAATAGTGGGCATCTGAAAGCCCGAAGACTCTGCTCAGGAAAGTGATAGTATCACTGAGTTCCTCTGAGAAATCACTTCGGTGGATAGTCTGAGGCCACCGGGTCACCACCTTCTTGTTCTTTAGGTAGACCTCATTCATCAACTGCATGCATTGGTCTTCGTTGTCTTCCCAGGCCTTGATGCATTCTGTTGGCTAACAGCCACGTAGTTCCGGTGGTGAGGGATGCCAAGCATTAACTCAAAATGACGGGCAGTGAGGTTTATGACTGCCTCGCCCTTACTGTTCTCGACACATCTTGTGTCTTTGTTGTAACATTGGGCAATCACCATCATGAATTCGTTGTTTACAGTGTTGGCGGGATTCCTCCGGTGAAGTGCAGTGGCACTGCCTATTAACTTGTCCATCCATGGACTTCTTGTGACTTTCTGAGTTCTAACCCAGAACTCATCCATGTCAATGTGACCCAATAGTCTCGACATCCATACTACACTCAAACGTGATTCGGGCATCCCGACCCTCGATTTTTTGTATTTCATCTCTTCTTCCGTCGCCTTAGCCTTTCCTCTTGGTTTGGTGGGTCTCTTGCTTGACGTAGACATGTGTCCTTTCGAACTCATTTCTGCTGATCTTAGATATAGCAAAAATTGAGAGCGGGTCCACAGGGCGACAAAAACGACGGAGCAGAGGCTGACAAGTCCAGAGTGATCACGTGCTCGACAAAAAGAATGAAAATGACATTGGGCGCGCACTGATATATATAGAAAAACTTGTCATCAATGCGCCAACCACTTTTGAAATGGCGCATGAAAGTTGCTGTCGACAGGGGAAAGCGTGCGCCCTTTGGCGCACGAAAGTATTTGACAACAGAAGAATGAGCGCGCCTTTGGCGCACCATATGCATTGTCGACATGAAGTTATGTGCGCCCTTTGGCGCACCAAAACTTGGTGTTGCAGAGAGATTATGTGCGCCCTTTGGCGCACCGAAAGACGTGTTAACATGGAAAACCATGCGCCAAAGGCTTTTAAGGGGGCGCACCAAAACTTGGTGTTACAAGGAAAATCCATGCGCCCAGCCAAAAAAAGGCTCAAAAAGACTAAGTTCAAAAACTAGATTTCCCGGGAAGGGATTTTACAACGTTTCGAACGCGAGGATCCCTAACGAGGGATCGAAACAAAATTTTCGGTATGGTTATCGGTAAAATTGCCCTTGTCAATTTTACGGGATAACAGCTGGCTCTTTCTGGGGACTATCCCTGAGCGAACTCGGGGGTAGAGAATCCCAGATCACATGTGCCTATCCATTGGGTACGGAGTCAAAAACAAGGGGGACCGGAGGGAGAACAAAGGAAACACAAAACTAACCGAAAGCAAACACACAACAAAAGCAAACACACAACAAAAAGCAAACTGTACAAAGAAGAGAGCAAGCTCTACTTCCTGAAGATCTTGAGATGTTGCCCGCTATAGGGAAGCGGGAGTTCAGCTCCATCCAGATACGAGAGATAGAAACTATTCTCTCCATTGAGTTGCTTGATTTTGAAGGGCCCTCTCCATAGGGAATCAAATTTTCCGTGCATGCCCTTTGGCTCTCTTCGCTTGTCCCATAAGAGGACGAGATCTCCCACTTGAAAATTTCTCTGCTTGGCCTTCTTGTCAAAAAGCCTCTTTACTTGATTCTGATGCTCAGTGATCCTGTCGACCACTCTTACTCTCTTTTCTTCAAGTTCCGCCAGATACATAATTCTCTTTTCTAGAGAACTCTGAAAAGTTTCATCTTCGATTACTCGTGCCAAGCGTAGAGCAGGAAGTTCAGCAGAAATGGGAAGTTCGGCATCAGTGCCATATAACACTTGAAAAGGTGACATGCCGAGAGATCTCTTGGGTGCCCACAAAGTGTCGTACAAAGACTTGTGCCACATCCGCTGATTCTCATCTACTAATTTCCGTATGATGGCCACCAAGTTCTTATTACTGGATTCCACCTGACCATTTCCCTGAGGGTAATAATCCAAGGCATGTGCTAAAGTTATCCCATATTCATAGCAAAAACTAATAACTTCCCACGAGGAGAAGTTAGAAGCATTATCAGCAACGATTTTGTTTGGAACGCCGAACCTGACAATGATATTTTCTTTGATAAAACTGCAAACCACCTCAGAAGTGGCGTGCTTGACAGGTATGGCTTCCACCCACTTGGTGAAGTAATCCGTTGCTGTAAGGACATAGCTATGTCCAGCACTCGATTGAGGATTGAGTGCGCCAATAAAATCAATTCCCCATTGCCTGAATGGTTCATTGATGATGACCGGCCTTAGGGGAAGGGCAGCCAACTTGGGCTTGCCGACAAATTGCTGACAGGGTTCACACTTTGCCACCCAGGTAGCCGCATCTTGAAAGAGCGTTGGCCAATAATACCTGGCTCGAATGATCTTGTGTGCTGTCACGGAAGAAGAAAAATGGCCTCCACAGGCTGAATTGTGAAAACTTTCCAGCAGTTTTACTTGCTGGGGCTTGTCAACACATCGCAGGAAGACACCGTCTATCCCGCGCTTATATAAACCGTCATCCCAGATGACATATTTAGCTGCTCTGAGCTTTATAGTGCGCTTCTCCTTCGCAGTTAGGTGCATTGGGCATTCGCCGTAGGTAAGGAAGAAAGCGATGTCGGAGTACCACTCGTCACTAGTTGCAACAAATAGAACCAGAGGTAGAGAATCAGGCTCCTTTAGAGGGCTTTGCTCTTCGTTGGCACAATCCTCTTTTCCTTTAGGACCTTCTAAATTTTCATTTTCAGCCATTAGCTGACACAGGCCTTTGCCCCTCACCAGCTTGGTAGGTTTAATATCCAGGTCATATTCCTGGACCTTTGCGATCCAATTCCCTCTCAAGCTTCCTAACTCCTGCTGAGTTAGAATTGATTTCACCGCGGTGTCGGGAACCAGCACCACCGTATGCGAGTTTAGAATGTAATACCTGAAATTCTTCACTGCTTTGACAACGGCAAAGGCATGCTTTTCCAATTGAGTCATCTTCAACTCGTGAGGCTTGAGGGGAGAACTCATGAATGCAATCGGGGATTCAATGTCTTCTGAATTCTTTTGCATTAAGATTGCAGACACAGTATGTTCTGATGCGTAGCTATACATGATGAAGTCCTTGGAGAAGTCGGGACATACCAGGACCGGTGCATGGGCAACAGAAGTTTTTATTTCTTCAAATGACCTTTTCCCTTCCTCACTCCATCTGAAAGTTGGTGACCCCTTCATCATGTTTGATATGTGGCGAGTCTTCTCAGCAAAGTCAGGAATAAAACGCCTAAGAAAGTTTACCTTTCCAAAGAAAGAATGAACACCAGTCTTGCTTGTAGGCAGAGTAAGGCTCTGAATAGCCTTAATCCTTTCAATATCTATCTTCGTTCCTTCTTTGCTAACCACATGCCCTAGCAACTTCCCTTCCGTAACCCCAAAAACAGACTTTTTGGGATTTAGGGAAATTCCATGTTCTCGGCACCTGGCCAATACTTGCTCCAAGTGATCGCAATGATCACTTCATTGTTTAGAGAACACGGTCAAGTCATCTAAATAAACTACAATGACTTTCCCCATCATACCTTTAAATGTGAAGTCCATGGCCCGTTGAAAAGTAGCACCAGCATTAGTCAGGCCGAAAGGCATCCTGCTGTAGGCAAATGTACCCCAGGGAGTAGTGAATGCTGTTTTGAATTGATCTTCAGGCGAGACTTCAATCTGATTGTAGCCTGAAAAACCATCAAGCATAGACAGCATTTCTGATCCAGTTACTGCTTGCAGAACTTGATCCATTATCGGAAGAGGGTAGTTATCTTTCAGTGAAGCTTGATTCAAATTTCGAAAGTCTACGCATATGCGTATCTCGCCGTTTTTCTTGCGCACTGGCACAATATTCGCCACCCAAGTGCTGTGATGGATAGGGAAGATGATTCTCGCATCCAGCATCTTCTGAATTTCTACCTGGATGGTGCCCGAAATCTTAGGATTATAATGCCTTTGCTTCTGGCGAAAGGCTTTGACATCTTCTTTCAGCGGTATGTCATGCTGAACGTCCTTTGGCTTGAAGGACTTTAGATCGGCATAGGACCATGCCAACACATCCATATATTTCTTCAGCAACTTGACAAATTTCCACTTCTCTTCAGGCGTGCAACATTTGCCAATGTTTACAAATTGCGGATGTGCCTCAGAACCTATATTGACTGGTTCTGTTTCTGGGGATGAGTCAGGAACATCTTGCTTCTTCTTTTTCATAAAACGGTCGTGCCTGTCAAACAAGCACTCCAGAGAAACCAGGCCCTTCGGAATTTTATTTCCTTTGAGCTGACATATGCCGTCCTTCTCCTCTGATTCATGGTTTTGACCGTTGATTGATTCACGGCATGTAGAGGTGGATCCTTCAAAATACAACTCATCAAAATGTTCTGATTTTTCTAGAAAGGCAATGAGGTGATTATCATCGTTGAATACTTGCCAATGCTGAGAGTTGTCTGGCACGCTCGGGCGGAAAACCACTTCAATGGTGTATTTGTTCGTTTTCAAACCCGGGTGCGGGAGCATGAGAGATGCCGAAACGGCCAATGAATCGGCCATATCATTTTGAGCTCTTGGAATTGCTCCTATTGAAAAGGCATCAAATTCTTCGATGCTGTCCCATACTGCGTTACGGTAGTGCCTGAGCCTCTCATTTTTCACTTGGTAAATCCTTTTGACCTGATTTACAACTAGCTCAGCATCACCTTGAACTTTCAGATTTTTAATTCCTCTTTCCTTTGCAGCTTGCATACCGAGCAACAGAGATTCATACTCAGCAGTATTGTTAGTGTTGAAAAACTGCAACTTGAAAGAAAGAGGAATTACCTCCTCTTCGGGAGATATCAGCACAACTCCAGCGCCACATCCACTAGTCGCGCAACTGCCATCGAACTGCAAGGTCCAGATCTCATTAAGATCCTTTTCTTGAACAAAAATGCCCTCTGTACCCGTCTCGGTAGATAAGAAGTAGTTCCCCATCCCTGATGATTCAAAAAGGATTTGGGCTTTGGGGTCCTCAGAGCTAGTAACCAAGTACTTCTTTTGCGATTCTGGTTCTAAAGTCTGCATCACACCTTTGACGGGTATTCTAGCTTTAGACCAGTCCATGTGAATTTCTCCGCCAACTTCGCTGCAAAAACTCCTTCCTAGCAGAATTCCATAGGCTGCTGGAATGTCAGCAACGAGAACGGTCATCTTTACCCTCTTTTCAGGGAATGCTGCGAACGCAAATTGCGCGTCTTTGATTTGGCCAATCAATGGCACTTGCTTGGTCTCCAAGGAGTAACATCTGCCGAAAGGTTTGGTAAGAGTGAGGCCCAAAGCATGGGTGACTTTCGCCAGCATGACATTATCAGAAGCTCCGGAATCAATTATACAGTTACTCAACTTGTGGCCATTGATTAGGAGAGAGAGATAGAAAGGCTCTATCTTTCCTGATGAAGATGTTGAAGCAACATTTATGTGGGATTCAGGAGGAGTGGAAAGGATTCCTTTTGGGGAAACCTGTTTAGACGTAACAGCTTGACTCTGAATATATTTAGTTAATCTTACAAGCTGTTCGGGATTTGACTGAAGATACTCAGCTTCAGACATTTGGATCTTGGTCTTTTTTGCATGATCTATTATATCGAATGCGGCCAAGGGTTGCGTTGGTGAGGGAATGAGTCCTTCACTTCGCGATGGTGGAACAGGGTTACTGATCTTGATAGGAATATGAGGGGGCTGATTCGGAGGAGAGATGGGCGGAAAGGACTTCTTTGGAAAAGACTTAGCAGGGAGTTGAGTAGGAAGGGGATTACCTCTTTTAACAATGGTTGGAGGCGCGTTTGACACGGCCTTCTCTTTCTGCGCATGGGCAGCAACTTCCGCTTCCTTTCCTTGCGAGCGGGTAAAAACAGCGTAGGATTGTCCGCTTGCATAGCCCTGAGTACTCTCTTCTTCATCAGATTCATCCTCATCAAATTCCATGTATCCAATAGTAGAGTCGCCAGTCGGCTCACCGACATCTTGATCATCTTCGCCTTGAGGCGAAGGTTCTTCATAGTACTGCTCTTCCTCTTCAATTTCGGCCAAAGCATTGACCGGAGGAGCTTCAAGCGCCAACCGTGGAGCAGTTGCAGGTAGGCGCGGTCTTTGTGAAACATTGTTGGGAACAAAACTCCTTCGTGGAACGTCTCGGTATGAGGAACTAGGAGCCTGGGCCAACTACTTTTTCAATGCGAGCAGATCATTCGCCATCTTTTGGAATGCCGGATCAGACGAAGTAGCAGGTGAGGGATCTGAAGATTTGGACTTTGATGATTCCTTTTTAACTCGCCAGATATTATCAAATTGTCTTCTATCCGGATGGCAGCAGCCTGAGCGAGAGGTAGAGTAGCTACTCGCTCTTGAAGGAGCAAGAAGCTGACTTTTGAGCTCATGGCGTTCACGAAGAAACACTTCTGATTCTCCGGTGTTGGAAGCATGGCAGTAGGGACACGGTTGATTAATGCATTGAACCGGGCGACAAAATCACGCATAGTCTCATTGGCCTCTTTCTTCAGGTGGGTGATCCGTGATAGCAACGCAAATGCATCTTCTGAAGGCTTGTATCTGTCTTCAAAAGCTTCCCGCAAGGTTGCCCAACTGGTGATAGATGCGGCCGGCAAATGCTGAAACCATTCAGCTGCGGGCCCTTGTAGAGTTTCCAGAAAAAGGCGAACCGACACATCTTCGTGAGTCACGTCCAAAATACTGCATGACATAATGAAAGTAGATATGTGGGAATCCGTGCTTTGATTTCCGCTCCCGTCGAATTTAGGAAAATTCTTTCGGTTCCCGTGAGGGAGCGCGTGAACTGGATGTGGCAGTGCGAGAGGACCCATAGCATTTCCCCATGGTACCGCCATTTGAAAGGCTGGAAAAAGCACACGAGCTGGGAGGGTGGTTCCACTGAGCAGCAAGGCACTACAAAGGGATGTAGATGCTCCTTGTAAAAGACTTTTTCTTCGTGGAGGTGAGACACTCCTGGATGACCGGCTAGCCGAGCTTAACGCTGAAAAACGTGCCGGTGTTACGCTGAAATTGTGCCTTTGAAGCAGATCGAAAGTAGGATCAACTTCTCCACGGGCTCTCCTGCTGCGCGTAAAAGGTTCACTTGCCAGCGTACCTTCCAGATCTGCGATATTATGGCGCAGATTTAAACTTTATTTTTGGGTGTACTTGCTGATTTTCTGGTTTTTCTGACAAAAACCAGCAGCATGCACTTTTCTAGATATTTAAATACTATCCTCCTCGAAAAACCGATTGCGGTTAATGACAAATAGCAGCGAGGATAAGATGGCAGGGAAGAATAGTAGGCTGATTTTCAGATCTGATCTTTACTTTTCAGAGGGTTTCAAACTTTTTTAGAAAACAGTCAAAAACTCAGATCTACGGAAAAATGTTAACTTTGATAAAAACTCAGCGAACTAAAGATCTGTAACTAGGCCCGATCTATGGATCTCAGAAGAAAATTTTCAATTTCGGGCACTTTTGCAAATTTTTGGATTTTCAACAAAAGTTCAGATTTGCAAACTGGCAGCGATTTTCTTATATTTTTCTGATTTTATATTATATCACCACCATAGATCTGACAGATCTATTCATTCCCAGCGGAGTCGCCAAAAACTGTTGGTCCGAAAATCTGTCGCGTGGACAGATCTATGGACAGACGAGCCAACAGTGTGCAGGGCTTAGCCCCTCTTTGAGACAGCAAAGCGAAACTGGTTTATTGCTATTTCTACTTAGCAGGAACCTATGCAAGTCTCACAGATTCTGCCTTCGGGGGTTGGGATCTCATCCCAGTAGAGTGTTTCAGGCTGTGAAAAGAAAGGAATGAAAGAGGGAGAAGAGAAAGAACAGATCCGAAGGGAGAAAAGAAATGAATTCCAAAGCAGAAAGGTCAGAAGATTTATGTTTTTAGTTTGGTAGTAAATAGAGCCAAACCTACTTGCATAAATAAACAAAGCAATACTGATAAACAAATGACGGAAAAGTAGATATGAATCCAACAGATTAAACACATACAGATCTAACGTAAGAAAGATCTAATGTATAACACAGCTATTGAGCACAAAGTCTGAATAATTGTATTACTGTTCTTTTCTGTTACAAGAAAGCTCAAAGTCTTTCTCTCCTCACTTCTATTTCTATCTAAAAAATGTTCACCCCGAATACAACAAGTATTCCAATATTTATAGAAGATGAGGGAGAGAGAAGGCAAAATGGAGCCAACCACCTATTTACATAGATATTTACAAAATATCTAAAAGTCATGTTGACTTTGACAACTTTGATGGATGACATCATCCCATGATGCAACATGGATGATGTCATCATTTGTGCCAACACATTTTAGACATTACGAAAAGAAAGTCGGAGAATAGAGAGAAGAAGAAGAAGAAGAAGAAGAAGAAGCTACTCATCATCATCATCCTGCGGCCGAAAAGGGGTTGCCTGTTTCTGATGCTGCTCAGGTGATGATATGTGGAACTGAGCGCGGTATTCCAAAAACTTGCTGATCATTGGCCCAAATTGATCCTGTGATGGATCCTTGTGCCATTCACTGATTGCTTCGCAAGTCTCCCACTCGTCTATGAGCTTTTCCGGGAGTTTGGAATAATATTTCTTTGCCTCGATAAGGAACCCAATGAAGTCCCTACAAGCCAGTAGGTTGTTGATAGATTCAGTGTCGAATGTGACCCTCGGCCTGTCCCTGAGAAGCTATCTCCTCAAGATCCGAGATAGTGTCATCAGCTGATCTCAAGGTAAGGGAAGGAGTGAGCAACCCTGGAGTCATGGCGAGGACAATTTTCTCCATTTGATGCATTGCATCCAGGGCCTCTTCCTTTACCTTGTCTATCTTTTCTAAAACAAATTCCACTGATCTATCCGATAGTCCAGAGTGGACATAGTTTTGTTGAGGGCCCTTAGATGACCGAAGACTCCGAACTTGACCAGATCTTCGACTGAACAGTCGAACATTTGTTGGAAGGTCTCGTGCTGGAGTTTAGCATGTTCTAACTCTTCTGATATTGGACCTGCTAATGCTTGGAGTTCCTTATTCACCTTCTCGATGTTTAGGTATAAACTGATATACTCAACGATTACTCTTTCACTATCCTTGAGGATCTCGGCTCCTCCAAGCGTAAACAGCCATACCCCTCGCCGCCGATCTTTGAATACTCATTGATCTTCTCCCGACCGAGCAGCTCAGAGTCTCGGCGGCGCTTTGGGAGGTGCACTTCCCATCTTCTGTAAGGCTTGAAGCAGGTATTTGTTCTGCTCCTTCAGTAGCCTTTTCTCCTCTTTTGTTTCCTGAAGCTTTTTACAGAGTGCATCAACTGCGGAAAGAGCTTCCCCCTGGAGACTTTCAGAGGATGTCCCCATTGTGACTTGGGTCACGGTGAAATCTGACGGAGACAGATCTTCTTTCTCTTTGAGGGGGTCGGGGTACGCTATTTCCATGACTCTCTCACCTGCAGCACTCTTCGAGAAGCGTGTAACCGGCTTGTGCTTCTTTGCTCCTTTAGCCGGAATGACCGAAAAGTCCATCGGAGCGATGGGGACTTTCCTCTTTTGCTGGCTCAGCTGCTGAGAGATCTAAGCTGGTCCTATAGAAGAAGGACCAGAGACAGAGGGGGAGGCAGCAACGGTAGAAGAGGGGAAAAACATGGAGACACGCGGCGGCGGCATTGAAAGAATAGCCGAAGAAGTGTCCACGGGGGGAAGGGAAACCGCAGCTGCAGAAGACATAGGAAGGGAAGGGAGCTCGGAGATGAGGGAAGAAATAGAAGAAGACAAATCGGTGAGGGAGGAGAAGATAGATGAAGAAGCGAGGGAAAGGGTAGAAGAAGGGGGCAGAGGACGCAACCAAAGGGGTGGTCACTTGAGTCACTCGAGGAGGGGAAGGAAGAAAAGAAGAAGGGATAGAAGGGACCTCTGGAAGTTGTAGCGACACCGACATCCTGGGTAGATGGGCGTATAGGACTATCCTCTGTCAATTCTTCCTCCAGAGTTATAACCTGTTCTGGCTCTGAGGGAAGAGGACTTTCAGGGGCTTCCTCCTGAATGGTGCTAGGTTCACCTTCTGCACCTTTGCCTTTCAGCTGCTTCTTTGACCTTGGAGGTGCGTTGCCCAAAGGGGAAGTTGTGAAATCTACCCCGAGGTAGATTAGTCCGTTCATGCGGCACCAATGCTCTGTTCTCCGCATAGTCTCTTTGACCCTCTCCTCAATTGTTTGAGGAGACTTATTCCTGTCAATGGCCGGGAAGGGCCAATCATCCCCATCCGTGTCATTATACACTTTGTCAGTTTCGTCTTCCGTAGTTTGGAAGCCTTTGGGGACGATGGCCACTCCATATTGAATAATTTCTGCCAATGCCAAGCGAGAATGATCCTTTCTTCTTAGTTCCACCTCGTGGATGATATCAATGTAAATGTCCTCAATTTGAGGGACATGGATCGGATCAAGCTTAGCCCTTGGCAGGCAGCCCCTTGGGTCGAAGGTAGGCCTGGCTGGGAAATCATGCTTCAAGTTAAGGAGTTCCAGCTCAGCATACATCTCCTTCACCTTGTGGTAGGTGGAGCATGTGTATCGGCCTACTGTGAGGGGGAAAGGAGTTCCACCCTTCTTTCTTTTGAGGCACTTTTCATGGTACGTGACCAGCTGTCTTGATAGTTCTAATAGAACTAGCTTTGGTCCAAAGATACCTCGCAACCTGGTTGGTTCGCCCAAGAAGTTGACCGCCCTCAGATAGGTGAACGTGGGAAACTGGGTGAACAAGGCCCCCCACTTCTCCACGGCTGACACTGTATTCTTGGTCGTGCGGCCATGAGTTAAATTTGGCCTGCAACATGCACATGATGTGATAGAAGAAAACATCATTGATTTTAGCAAATTGAGGGATGCTATTCTCCACCTCTCTGGATAATATTCATATATTTTGACTTGAGGCCAAATTCTCGCTTTGGTTGAGCCCTGGGTAATCTCTTTCAGATGTAGCAGCGTAGACTACGTAGGAGTTCATATGGAATACTCCTGTTGTGGCAAACTATGCGTACTTTGCCGAGATATGGTGCTTGCTTATTATTTCCCCAAAGAAAAGCGTTGATTGGGAAAATTCTTATTCATTGTCTCCTGTGTACCGCAACATCCACTTATGGAAACAAGTGGGCATCTAAAAGCCCGAAGACTCTACTCAGGAAAGTGATAGTATCACTGAGTTCCTCTGAGAAATCACTTCGGTGGATAGTCTGAGGCCACCGGGTCACCACCTTCTTGTTCTTTAGGTAGACCTCATTCATCAACTGCATGCACTGGTCTTCGTTGTCTTCCCAGGCCTTGATGCATTCCTGTTGGCTAACAGCCACGTAGTTCCGGTGGTGAGGGATGCCAAGCATTAACTCAAAATGATGGGCAGTGAGGTTTATGACTGCCTCGCCCTTACTGTTCTCGACACATCTTGTGTCTTTGTTGTAACATTGGGCAATCACCATCATGAATTCGTTGTTTACAGCGCTGACGGGGATTCCTCCGGTGAAGTGCAGGGCACTGCCTATTAACTTGTCCATCCATGGACTTCTTGTAACTTTTTGAGTTCTAACCCAGAACTCATCCATGTCAATGTGACCCACCCGTAGTCTCGACATCCATATCGCACTCACTGTGATTCGGGCATCCTGACCCTCTGATATTTGTATTTCATCTCTTCTTCTGTTAGCTTAGCCTTTCCTCTTGGTTTGGTGGGTCTCTTGCTTGACGTAGACATGTGTCCTTTCGAACTCAGTTGCTGATCTTAGATATAGCAAGAAATTGGAGAGCGGGTCCACGGGCGACGAAAATGACGGAGCCGAGGTGACAAGTCCGGAGTGATCACGTCTTTGGACAAAAAGAATGAAAATGACATTGGGCGCGCACTAATATATATAGAAAAACTTGTCATCAATGCGCCTGCCAACCACTTTTGAAATGGCACATGAAAGTTCTTTGTCAATAGGGGAAAGCGTGCGCCCTTTGGCGCATCAAAGTATTTGACAATGAAGAATGAGCGGGCCTTTGGCGCACCATATACATTGTCGACATGAAGTTATGTGCGCTTTTGGCGCACCAAAAAGTTGGTGTTGCAGCGAGATTATGTGTGCCCTTTGGTGCACCGAAAGACGTGTTAACATGGAAAACCATGCGCCAAAGGTTTTTAAGGGGGCGCACCAAAACTTGGTGTTACAAGGAAAATCCATGCGCCCAGCCAAAAAAGGCTCAAAAAGACTAAGTTCAAAAACTAGATTTCCCGGGAAGGGATTTTACAACGTTTCGAACGCAAGGGATCCCTAATGAGGGATCGAAACAAAATTTTCGGTATGGTTATCGGTAAAATTGCCCTTGTCAATTTTACGGGATAACAAGTATCAATGAAGGATAAATACCCTATGCTAAATATGGACAATATGTTACAATTGTTTATTGGTTCAGAATTTTTATCCACCTTGGATGGTTTTTCTAGATATAATCAGGTAGTTGTGAAATAATTAGAGTGAATCAAGACCTGCATTTACCACTCCTTAGGGAACATATGTATATGTCGAGGATGCCATTTGGTCTAATGAATGTTGGAGCCACTTTCCAGAGAGCAATGGATGTAGCTTTCTCTGGATATATTAATGATTTCATTTTTGTATATCAAGATGATGTGACTGTTTTGTCCAAAAGAGGAGTGACCACCTGCAACACTTAGAAAAAATGTTGTTAAGATGTAGGGAGTATGGTATTTCACTAAATCCCAAGAAGTGCCATTTTGGAGTTCAAAAAGCAAATCTACTTGGACACATTGTGTCAAAAGAAGGGGTCGTGATTGATCCTGAAAGGGTAGAATCCATCGCCAAGGTTCCGATTCCAAGAACCAAGAAGGGAATTCAATCCTTTTTTGGGTAGATTAATTTTATTAGGAGATTTATCTCCAAATTTTCTGAACTAACTATCCCAATCACTAGCATGCTAAAGAAGGACCAAAGTATCAAATGGGAAGAAGAAACTATTCAAGATTTTACTAGGATCAAAGAAGCATTAAATAATTCCCCTATTTTAGCAAACTTCATATTATAAGAAGGCTTTCCAAATGTTTTCTTTTGCTTCATAAATCACTATTGCATATGTATTGTTGCAAAAGGATGATGAGGGATCTAAAAGACTAATTGCCTTTTTAGTAAGGAATTACAAGGAGCTAATCTAAAATATACTATCATGGAGAAGCAGAAATTTTCTTTGGTAAAAGCAACAAAGGTATTCGGGCCATATATTTTGAGTTCTAAAATCATTTCTTATGTTCCCCACACCATGGTGAAATATATCCTATCGAAATGGAGGTTTCAATAAAAATATGTCGGTGGGTAAACAAGTTGCAAGAGTATGATATGTATATCTAGAAACAAAATTAGTCGAGGTTTGAGCCTAGAAAACTCATGCCGAGAGCAATATGCACGAGACAATTGAGGTAAATGAAGTTGAATAAGAAAGGCTGAATGTCCTTGAAAAAATGATAGATTCTAAATGTTACAAGGACATAATATTTTATCTCAAACATCTACAAAGTGCCCTAAACATTTGAGCAAGAATCAGAAAACAACACTTAAGTTAGCTTCCCAAAAATATGTCATAACTTATTTTGAGTTAGCTTGGAAGAACCTAAGGGAGTTCTCTTAAGATTCATTACTGAAGATGAATCCCCTAAAATAATTTTTGATCTCCATGGAGGAGTTTGTGGGGGGAATTTTGTAGGGAGAGTAACAAACCATAATATCTTAAGGGTTGGTTACTAGTGGCTAACTCTTTTTAAAGATACAACTTTTTTGGTTAGGAAGTGTGAAAGTTGCCAACAATTTTCTGGAAGACTAAAAGCTTCAGGCTCCCTTTCTTTTCATCCTATATCAGTTGAAGCCCCATTTAGGTAATGGGGAATGGATTTCATTGGAGAAATTTCTGACCCCTCAAGTGCAGGCCATAAGTGGGTGTTAGTGGCTACAAATTATTTCACTAAGTGGGTGGAGGAAATCCCCACCAAGAAGGCAACTCACCAAATTGTCATGGATTTTGTACTAAATTATATCATTTACATATTTGGGGTACCTTCCAAAATAGTTTCTAATAATGCCATGAGCTTCTAAGCTAAACCTTTGGTGGCCATGTGCCATGAATATGGGATCAATTTGACATATGCTTCTAATTATAATCCCCAAGGAAATGGAAAAGCAGATTCCAACAATAAAAATATGTTGAATATATTTAGGATAACTTTGGAGTTGAACAAAATAAAGTGGGGTGAGTAGTTAAAATTTGTTTTTTTGGTTAATCGAATCACCGTTAAATGAGCTAATGGAAAAATCCCATTTGAGTTGGTGTATGGAACTCAAGCTCTATTGCCCCTGCATATGCAATTGTCTTCATTTCAATTTATTCAACAACTGGAAGATCAAGAGGTTAGTCCCTATGATGCTCTCATAAATTAGATTGTTGAGTTAGATGAAGAAATAAGGGCATCCCATCGAGGCATGTAAAATTTAGAGAGAAATTAAAGAATTTGCTTGATAAGAAGGTGAATCCATCAGCTTTCACATGTGGGATATCTTGTGCTATTGTTGGATAGCAAGCACGAGGATAAGGGAAAACAGGGAAAGTTTTATGCATTTTGGATGGGCCTTTATTCAATTGACATTCAAATTGGTGAACATACATTTTTATTAAAAGACTTAGATGGGGAATTGTTTGAGTTTCTGTTAATGGTAGGCATTTGAAAAATTGCCTTGATTGATTTTTCATAATCGAGGTATGCAACATTATACAGTGTATAGTCTTTTGGTTTCTTTTTGCTTTCGTGTTTTTCTGTTTTGGTTCATTCTGGTCCTTGGCGGATATTTTTGTTAGTTTCTCAGTTTTTTCCTAGAAG